>CM075961.1:86303313-87708313 GCA_038048745.1 Coluber constrictor foxii | reverse complement strand
TATCTTCTTTTCTTTATTTCTATAGTGTAATTTCTCCTCTTCATCTGATAAATATTCATTATTTTCTTCTCCTTCTCTCTTTTTAAATTATAGGCTAACCACCTTCACCTGGTTTGTTTGCATTTTCAAAAAAAATTCTGTTTAGATGCTCTTAAATTATTTGCTAATGAATCCTGTTCTTTTAAATTTATTTCATGATTTTTCAGTTTCATTAGCTTCTTAATTTTTTTTCCGGATATCTTTTTGGAATTCTTTCTCTAAGTTCTTCTACTCCTCTTCCAATCTTATCTCTTTTTGCCTTTTCTTTTTATTATTTCTTCCCAAATAAGTTATTGCCAGACGTCTAATATAGGCTTTCATCGTATCTCATGCGTTCTGAAGTGATGTAATCTTCTTTTTTATTTATTTTAAAGAAAAATTCTAAATCTTTTTCCATAAACTGCTGAAAATCCTTTTCATTTAATTTTGTTGCAGTCATTCTCCATCTTGTCTTTTTCTTCTTTCCTTTCCATATTATTGTCATTGCGCTATGGTCCGCCCAAATATTTGAACCAATATTTACTTCTTGCATATTGTCTGTAAGTTCTGTTGACATCCATATCTTCTCTATGCTTGACCACGATAAATGTCTATTTGAATAGAATATATATTGATTTTCATTCAAGTGTTTCTGTCTCCAAGTATCTTGAATACTCAACTCTTCTATCAGTGTAAAAAAAAGATTTTGGCAATATTCTTCTGGATTTTTAATTTGTCTTCATTGTTTTATAGTCCAAATTCACATTTGTTACAGCATTAAAATCACCCATTATACATACATATTCATAGTCCAATACTAAAATTTTCTGTGTAATCTCCCATAAAATTCTTCTTGTTTTTCCTTTGGTGCATATATTGCTATCAAAAGTATTTGTTTAAAGTTCATTTCTATTTCTACCATCAGAATCCTACCCTCTTCATCCTCAAAAGCAATATAGGTTCTCTTTTTTCTTTGATATGCAACACCACTCCTCTTTTGCTTTCTTGTAGCAATAGTAAATAGAACTCCTAACTTTCGATATTGTAATAATTTTAATTGCTGTTTTCTAATATGTACTTCTTGTAGGCATATAATGTCCATCTTCAAGCTATTTAATTTAGATAAAGTTCTCTTTCCTTTTAGCACCACATTCAGTCCATTTACTTTTAAAGATATTGCTTTAACTTCTTCTTCCATGTTTTACTCGTTACTAGTTTTTGACTTCATCGCCCTTGTCTGTCTTTGCTCCATTGGATCTTTCGATCTCGCTCCTTCTCTTAGGGCTCTTTTTTCCTTTGCTTTTTCCTCTTTGTCTTTCTCTTCATCTTTTTGCTTTGTCTCTCCTATTCCTCCCAAATCTTCTTCTAGTGGTCCACAAAATGGTTGATAAATAGTTTTCCTTTTTCAATACACTCAAGTCTGTCTTTTTGTTGTTGCCATGTCAACAAAATTCCTTCAGGTAGTAACCATCTAAAACTCACTCCTTTGAGTGCTAGGAGCTTTACTAGAAACTGATATTCTCTCCTCAGTTCTCTAACTCTTCTAGATATTAGTCTTAATGCCACAATTTCTTTATCTTTGTGTTTCACTGCTGTATTTCTTCCTCTTTGAAATATCACTGCCTTCCTCTGTAAATCTTGTCTCAGTAGTTTGTTCCACATGGTATATCTACTGTATACTCTAAAGGCGTCATCAATCTCACTTAAGATCTTTTCCTTGGATTGTTCCAAAACTTCTGATAATATCTCATTTATCACATCTTGAAGTTAGATAGAGTCCTACAGATTTAACTTTTTCCACCACTTGTATATCTAAATTCTCTTCTATCTCTCTTTTGTTTTTTTCTGTAATGTTTTCAACTAGAATTTTTGTCTTATCTTCATTTATTTTTAGACCACACATCTCTCCATAATTCTCTATTTGTTCCAGTAATCTTAGCAGATTGTCATAAATTGTTTTTACAGGGTTTATAAATCTGTCCCCAAAATCCATTCTCTGCAGTTGTTCTATCATAAAGGGCCAGTCCACATTGTCAAAACCTTTTTCGGCATCTAGAAACAGCATCGCCATTTCTTTTTCTGAATGTGTCTTATAATATTCCAAACTATTCATAATTATCCTCATATTGTCTCTGTCTTTTAGATAAAAATCCATTTTGGTCCATATGAATGAATTCCTTTAACAGTTTTTTAAAATCTATTTTCCATTACTGAAGCAAAAATCTTCATTTCTTATGATCCACTTTTAGCAATGAAATAGGTCTATAGTTTTTTACCAATTGCAGTTCTGTATCCTCTTTAGATATAAGTGTTGCATAAGCCTCTCTCCATGAGTCTGGCCTTCTTGCCTTCATTACCAATTCATTAAATAATTCCAACATTACATTACTCATCACTTCTTGTAGTGTTTTATATAGTTTAGCAGATAACCCATCCGATCATGGTGCTTTCCTTTTTTTTTTTTTTTGCCCTTTTATCGCTTCTGTTAATTGCATCATTGTTATTCTCTTTTCTAACATTCTCTTATATTGTTCTGGTATTTTAGGTAAATCTGATTTTTCCAAATATTTTACTTTCTCTTCCTCTCAAATCATTTCTTGGGAATAGAGTTTTTCATAGTATTTTTGAATTACTATCTTCTTTTCTTTATTTCTATAGTGTAATTTCTCCTCTTCATCTGATAAATATTCATTATTTTCTTCTCCTTCTCTCTTTTTAAATTATAGGCTAACCACCTTCACCTGGTTTGTTTGCATTTTCAAAAAAAATTCTGTTTAGATGCTCTTAAATTATTTGCTAATGAATCCTGTTCTTTTAAATTTATTTCATGATTTTTCAGTTTCATTAGCTTCTTAATTTTTTTTCCGGATATCTTTTTGGAATTCTTTCTCTAAGTTCTTCTACTCCTCTTCCAATCTTATCTCTTTTTGCCTTTTCTTTTTATTATTTCTTCCCAAATAAGTTATTGCCAGACGTCTAATATAGGCTTTCATCGTATCTCATGCGTTCTGAAGTGATGTAATCTTCTTTTTTATTTATTTTAAAGAAAAATTCTAAATCTTTTTCCATAAACTGCTGAAAATCCTTTTCATTTAATTTTGTTGCAGTCATTCTCCATCTTGTCTTTTTCTTCTTTCCTTTCCATATTATTGTCATTGCGCTATGGTCCGCCCAAATATTTGAACCAATATTTACTTCTTGCATATTGTCTGTAAGTTCTGTTGACATCCATATCTTCTCTATGCTTGACCACGATAAATGTCTATTTGAATAGAATATATATTGATTTTCATTCAAGTGTTTCTGTCTCCAAGTATCTTGAATACTCAACTCTTCTATCAGTGTAAAAAAAAGATTTTGGCAATATTCTTCTGGATTTTTAATTTGTCTTCATTGTTTTATAGTCCAAATTCACATTTGTTACAGCATTAAAATCACCCATTATACATACATATTCATAGTCCAATACTAAAATTTTCTGTGTAATCTCCCATAAAATTCTTCTTGTTTTTCCTTTGGTGCATATATTGCTATCAAAAGTATTTGTTTAAAGTTCATTTCTATTTCTACCATCAGAATCCTACCCTCTTCATCCTCAAAAGCAATATAGGTTCTCTTTTTTCTTTGATATGCAACACCACTCCTCTTTTGCTTTCTTGTAGCAATAGTAAATAGAACTCCTAACTTTCGATATTGTAATAATTTTAATTGCTGTTTTCTAATATGTACTTCTTGTAGGCATATAATGTCCATCTTCAAGCTATTTAATTTAGATAAAGTTCTCTTTCCTTTTAGCACCACATTCAGTCCATTTACTTTTAAAGATATTGCTTTAACTTCTTCTTCCATGTTTTACTCGTTACTAGTTTTTGACTTCATCGCCCTTGTCTGTCTTTGCTCCATTGGATCTTTCGATCTCGCTCCTTCTCTTAGGGCTCTTTTTTCCTTTGCTTTTTCCTCTTTGTCTTTCTCTTCATCTTTTTGCTTTGTCTCTCCTATTCCTCCCAAATCTTCTTCTAGTGGTCCACAAAATGGTTGATAAATAGTTTTCCTTTTTCAATACACTCAAGTCTGTCTTTTTGTTGTTGCCATGTCAACAAAATTCCTTCAGGTAGTAACCATCTAAAACTCACTCCTTTGAGTGCTAGGAGCTTTACTAGAAACTGATATTCTCTCCTCAGTTCTCTAACTCTTCTAGATATTAGTCTTAATGCCACAATTTCTTTATCTTTGTGTTTCACTGCTGTATTTCTTCCTCTTTGAAATATCACTGCCTTCCTCTGTAAATCTTGTCTCAGTAGTTTGTTCCACATGGTATATCTACTGTATACTCTAAAGGCGTCATCAATCTCACTTAAGATCTTTTCCTTGGATTGTTCCAAAACTTCTGATAATATCTCATTTATCACATCTTGAAGTTAGATAGAGTCCTACAGATTTAACTTTTTCCACCACTTGTATATCTAAATTCTCTTCTATCTCTCTTTTGTTTTTTTCTGTAATGTTTTCAACTAGAATTTTTGTCTTATCTTCATTTATTTTTAGACCACACATCTCTCCATAATTCTCTATTTGTTCCAGTAATCTTAGCAGATTGTCATAAATTGTTTTTACAGGGTTTATAAATCTGTCCCCAAAATCCATTCTCTGCAGTTGTTCTATCATAAAGGGCCAGTCCACATTGTCAAAACCTTTTTCGGCATCTAGAAACAGCATCGCCATTTCTTTTTCTGAATGTGTCTTATAATATTCCAAACTATTCATAATTATCCTCATATTGTCTCTGTCTTTTAGATAAAAATCCATTTTGGTCCATATGAATGAATTCCTTTAACAGTTTTTTAAAATCTATTTTCCATTACTGAAGCAAAAATCTTCATTTCTTATGATCCACTTTTAGCAATGAAATAGGTCTATAGTTTTTTACCAATTGCAGTTCTGTATCCTCTTTAGATATAAGTGTTGCATAAGCCTCTCTCCATGAGTCTGGCCTTCTTGCCTTCATTACCAATTCATTAAATAATTCCAACATTACATTACTCATCACTTCTTGTAGTGTTTTATATAGTTTAGCAGATAACCCATCCGATCCTGGTGCTTTCCTTTTTTTTTTTTTGCCCTTTTATCGCTTCTGTTAATTGCATCATTGTTATTCTCTTTTCTAACATTCTCTTATATTGTTCTGGTATTTTAGGTAAATCTGATTTTTCCAAATATTTTACTTTCTCTTCCTCTCAAATCATTTCTTGGGAATAGAGTTTTTCATAGTATTTTTGAATTACTATCTTCTTTTCTTTATTTCTATAGTGTAATTTCTCCTCTTCATCTGATAAATATTCATTATTTTCTTCTCCTTCTCTCTTTTTAAATTATAGGCTAACCACCTTCACCTGGTTTGTTTGCATTTTCAAAAAAAATTCTGTTTAGATGCTCTTAAATTATTTGCTAATGAATCCTGTTCTTTTAAATTTATTTCATGATTTTTCAGTTTCATTAGCTTCTTAATTTTTTTTCCGGATATCTTTTTGGAATTCTTTCTCTAAGTTCTTCTACTCCTCTTCCAATCTTATCTCTTTTTGCCTTTTCTTTTTATTATTTCTTCCCAAATAAGTTATTGCCAGACGTCTAATATAGGCTTTCATCGTATCTCATGCGTTCTGAAGTGGTGTAATCTTCTTTTTTATTTATTTTAAAGAAAAATTCTAAATCATTTTCCATAAACTGCTGAAAATCCTTTTCATTTAATTTTGTTGCAGTCAATCTCCATCTTGTCTTTTTCTTCTTTCCTTTCCATATTATTGTCATTGCGCTATGGTCCGCCCAAATATTTGAACCAATATTTACTTCTTGCATATTGTCTGTAAGTTCTGTTGACATCCATATCTTCTCTATGCTTGATCACGATAAATGTCTATTTGAATAGAATATATATTGGTTTTCATTCAAGTGTTTCTGTCTCCAAGTATCTTGAATACTCAACTCTTCTATCAGTGTAAAAAAAAGATTTTGGCAATATTCTTCTGGATTTTTAATTTGTCTTCATTGTTTTATAGTCCAAATTCACATTTGTTACAGCATTAAAATCACCCATTATACATACATATTCATAGTCCAATACTAAAATTTTCTGTGTAATCTCCCATAAAATTCTTCTTGTTTTTCCTTTGGTGCATATATTGCTATCAAAAGTATTTTTTTAAAGTTCATTTCTATTTCTACCATCAGAATCCTACCCTCTTCATCCTCAAAAGCAATATAGGTTCTCTTTTTTCTTTGATATGCAACACCACTCCTCTTTTGCTTTCTTGTAGCAATAGTAAATAGAACTCCTAACTTTCGATATTGTAATAATTTTAATTGTTGTTTTCTAATATGTACTTCTTGTAGGCATATAATGTCCATCTTCAAGCTATTTAATTTAGATAAAGTTCTCTTTCCTTTTAGCACCACATTCAGTCCATTTACTTTTAAAGATATTGCTTTAACTTCTTCTTCCATGTTTTACTCGTTACTAGTTTTTGACTTCATCGCCCTTGTCTGTCTTTGCTCCATTGGATCTTTCGATCTCGCTCCTTCTCTTAGGGCTCTTTTTTCCTTTGCTTTTTCCTCTTTGTCTTTCTCTTCATCTTTTTGCTTTGTCTCTCCTATTCCTCCCAAATCTTCTTCTAGTGGTCCACAAAATGGTTGATAAATAGTTTTCCTTTTTCAATACACTCAAGTCTGTCTTTTTGTTGTTGCCATGTCAACAAAATTCATTCAGGTAGTAACCATCTAAAACTCACTCCTTTGAGTGCTAGGAGCTTTACTAGAAACTGATATTCTCTCCTCAGTTCTCTAACTCTTCTAGATATTAGTCTTAATACCACAATTTCTTTATCTTTGTGTTTCACTGCTGTATTTCTTCCTCTTTGAAATATCACTGCCTTCCTCTGTAAATCTTGTCTCAGTAGTTTGTTCCACATGGTATATCTAGTGTATACTCTAAAGACTTCATCAATCTCACTTAAGATCTTTTCCTTGGATTGTTCCAAAACTTCTGATAATATCTCATTTATCACATCTTGAAGTTAGATAGAGTCCTACAGATTTAACTTTTTCCACCACTTGTATATCTAAATTCTCTTCTATCTCTCTTTTGTTTTTTTCTGTAATGTTTTCAACTAGAATTTTTGTCTTATCTTCATTTATTTTTAGACCACACATCTCTCCATAATTCTCTATTTGTTCCAGTAATCTTAGCAGATTGTCATAAATTGTTTTTACAGGGTTTATAAATCTGTCCCCAAAATCCATTCTCTGCAGTTGTTCTATCATAAAGGGCCAGTCCACATTGTCAAAACCTTTTTCGGCATCTAGAAACAGCATCGCCATTTCTTTTTCTGAATGTGTCTTATAATATTCCAAACTATTCATAATTATCCTCATATTGTCTCTGTCTTTTAGATAAAAATCCATTTTGGTCCATATGAATGAATTCCTTTAACAGTTTTTTAAAATCTATTTTCCATTACTGAAGCAAAAATCTTCATTTCTTATGATCCACTTTTAGCAATGAAATAGGTCTATAGTTTTTTACCAATTGCAGTTCTGTATCCTCTTTAGATATAAGTGTTGCATAAGCCTCTCTCCATGAGTCTGGCCTTCTTGCCTTCATTACCAATTCATTAAATAATTCCAACATTACATTACTCATCACTTCTTGTAGTGTTTTATATAGTTTAGCAGATAACCCATCCGATCATGGTGCTTTCCTTTTTTTTTTTTTTTGCCCTTTTATCGCTTCTGTTAATTGCATCATTGTTATTCTCTTTTCTAACATTCTCTTATATTGTTCTGGTATTTTAGGTAAATCTGATTTTTCCAAATATTTTACTTTCTCTTCCTCTCAAATCATTTCTTGGGAATAGAGTTTTTCATAGTATTTTTGAATTACTATCTTCTTTTCTTTATTTCTATAGTGTAATTTCTCCTCTTCATCTGATAAATATTCATTATTTTCTTCTCCTTCTCTCTTTTTAAATTATAGGCTAACCACCTTCACCTGGTTTGTTTGCATTTTCAAAAAAAATTCTGTTTAGATGCTCTTAAATTATTTGCTAATGAATCCTGTTCTTTTAAATTTATTTCATGATTTTTCAGTTTCATTAGCTTCTTAATTTTTTTTCCGGATATCTTTTTGGAATTCTTTCTCTAAGTTCTTCTACTCCTCTTCCAATCTTATCTCTTTTTGCCTTTTCTTTTTATTATTTCTTCCCAAATAAGTTATTGCCAGACGTCTAATATAGGCTTTCATCGTATCTCATGCGTTCTGAAGTGGTGTAATCTTCTTTTTTATTTATTTTAAAGAAAAATTCTAAATCATTTTCCATAAACTGCTGAAAATCCTTTTCATTTAATTTTGTTGCAGTCAATCTCCATCTTGTCTTTTTCTTCTTTCCTTTCCATATTATTGTCATTGCGCTATGGTCCGCCCAAATATTTGAACCAATATTTACTTCTTGCATATTGTCTGTAAGTTCTGTTGACATCCATATCTTCTCTATGCTTAATCACGATAAATGTCTATTTGAATAGAATATATATTGGTTTTCATTCAAGTGTTTCTGTCTCCAAGTATCTTGAATACTCAACTCTTCTATCAGTGTAAAAAAAAGATTTTGGCAATATTCTTCTGGATTTTTAATTTGTCTTCATTGTTTTATAGTCCAAATTCACATTTGTTACAGCATTAAAATCACCCATTATACATACATATTCATAGTCCAATACTAAAATTTTCTGTGTAATCTCCCATAAAATTCTTCTTGTTTTTCCTTTGGTGCATATATTGCTATCAAATGTATTTGTTTAAAGTTCATTTCTATTTCTACCATCAGAATCCTACCCTCTTCATCCTCAAAAGCAATATAGGTTCTCTTTTTTCTTTGATATGCAACACCACTCCTCTTTTGCTTTCTTGTAGCAATAGTAAATAGAACTCCTAACTTTCGATATTGTAATAATTTTAATTGTTGTTTTCTAATATGTACTTCTTGTAGGCATATAATGTCCATCTTCAAGCTATTTAATTTAGATAAAGTTCTCTTTCCTTTTAGCACCACATTCAGTCCATTTACTTTTAAAGATATTGCTTTAACTTCTTCTTCCATGTTTTACTCGTTACTAGTTTTTGACTTCATCGCCCTTGTCTGTCTTTGCTCCATTGGATCTTTCGATCTCGCTCCTTCTCTTAGGGCTCTTTTTTCCTTTGCTTTTTCCTCTTTGTCTTTCTCTTCATCTTTTTGCTTTGTCTCTCCTATTCCTCCCAAATCTTCTTCTAGTGGTCCACAAAATGGTTGATAAATAGTTTTCCTTTTTCAATACACTCAAGTCTGTCTTTTTGTTGTTGCCATGTCAACAAAATTCATTCAGGTAGTAACCATCTAAAACTCACTCCTTTGAGTGCTAGGAGCTTTACTAGAAACTGATATTCTCTCCTCAGTTCTCTAACTCTTCTAGATATTAGTCTTAATACCACAATTTCTTTATCTTTGTGTTTCACTGCTGTATTTCTTCCTCTTTGAAATATCACTGCCTTCCTCTGTAAATCTTGTCTCAGTAGTTTGTTCCACATGGTATATCTAGTGTATACTCTAAAGACTTCATCAATCTCACTTAAGATCTTTTCCTTGGATTGTTCCAAAACTTCTGATAATATCTCATTTATCACATCTTGAAGTTAGATAGAGTCCTACAGATTTAACTTTTTCCACCACTTGTATATCTAAATTCTCTTCTATCTCTCTTTTGTTTTTTTCTGTAATGTTTTCAACTAGAATTTTTGTCTTATCTTCATTTATTTTTAGACCACACATCTCTCCATAATTCTCTATTTGTTCCAGTAATCTTAGCAGATTGTCATAAATTGTTTTTACAGGGTTTATAAATCTGTCCCCAAAATCCATTCTCTGCAGTTGTTCTATCATAAAGGGCCAGTCCACATTGTCAAAACCTTTTTCGGCATCTAGAAACAGCATCGCCATTTCTTTTTCTGAATGTGTCTTATAATATTCCAAACTATTCATAATTATCCTCATATTGTCTCTGTCTTTTAGATAAAAATCCATTTTGGTCCATATGAATGAATTCCTTTAACAGTTTTTTAAAATCTATTTTCCATTACTGAAGCAAAAATCTTCATTTCTTATGATCCACTTTTAGCAATGAAATAGGTCTATAGTTTTTTACCAATTGCAGTTCTGTATCCTCTTTAGATATAAGTGTTGCATAAGCCTCTCTCCATGAGTCTGGCCTTCTTGCCTTCATTACCAATTCATTAAATAATTCCAACATTACATTATTCATCACTTCTTGTACTGTTTTATATAGTTTAGCAGATAACCCATCCGATCCTGGTGCTTTCCTTTTTTTTTTTTTTTGCCCTTTTATCGCTTCTGTTAATTGCATCATTGTTATTCTCTTTTCTAACATTCTCTTATATTGTTCTGGTATTTTAGGTAAATCTGATTTTTCCAAATATTTTACTTTCTCTTCCTCTGAAATCATTTCTTGGGAATAGAGTTTTTCATAGTATTTTTGAATTACTATCTTCTTTTCTTTATTTCTATAGTGTAATTTCTCCTCTTCATCTGATAAATATTCATTATTTTCTTCTCCTTCTCTCTTTTTAAATTATAGGCTAACCACCTTCACCTGGTTTGTTTGCATTTTCAAAAAAAATTCTGTTTAGATGCTCTTAAATTATTTGCTAATGAATCCTGTTCTTTTAAATTTATTTCATGATTTTTCAGTTTCATTAGCTTCTTAATTTTTTTTCCGGATATCTTTTTGGAATTCTTTCTCTAAGTTCTTCTACTCCTCTTCCAATCTTATCTCTTTTTGCCTTTTCTTTTTATTATTTCTTCCCAAATAAGTTATTGCCAGACGTCTAATATAGGCTTTCATCGTATCTCATGCGTTCTGAAGTGGTGTAATCTTCTTTTTTATTTATTTTAAAGAAAAATTCTAAATCATTTTCCATAAACTGCTGAAAATCCTTTTCATTTAATTTTGTTGCAGTCAATCTCCATCTTGTCTTTTTCTTCTTTCCTTTCCATATTATTGTCATTGCGCTATGGTCCGCCCAAATATTTGAACCAATATTTACTTCTTGCATATTGTCTGTAAGTTCTGTTGACATCCATATCTTCTCTATGCTTGATCACGATAAATGTCTATTTGAATAGAATATATATTGGTTTTCATTCAAGTGTTTCTGTCTCCAAGTATCTTGAATACTCAACTCTTCTATCAGTGTAAAAAAAAGATTTTGGCAATATTCTTCTGGATTTTTAATTTGTCTTCATTGTTTTATAGTCCAAATTCACATTTGTTACAGCATTAAAATCACCCATTATACATACATATTCATAGTCCAATACTAAAATTTTCTGTGTAATCTCCCATAAAATTCTTCTTGTTTTTCCTTTGGTGCATATATTGCTATCAAATGTATTTGTTTAAAGTTCATTTCTATTTCTATCATCAGAATCCTACCCTCTTCATCCTCAAAAGCAATATAGGTTCTCTTTTTTCTTTGATATGCAACACCACTCCTCTTTTGCTTTCTTGTAGCAATAGTAAATAGAACTCCTAACTTTCGATATTGTAATAATTTTAATTGTTGTTTTCTAATATGTACTTCTTGTAGGCATATAATGTCCATCTTCAAGCTATTTAATTTAGATAAAGTTCTCTTTCCTTTTAGCACCACATTCAGTCCATTTACTTTTAAAGATATTGCTTTAACTTCTTCTTCCATGTTTTACTCGTTACTAGTTTTTGACTTCATCGCCCTTGTCTGTCTTTGCTCCATTGGATCTTTCGATCTCGCTCCTTCTCTTAGGGCTCTTTTTTCCTTTGCTTTTTCCTCTTTGTCTTTCTCTTCATCTTTTTGCTTTGTCTCTCCTATTCCTCCCAAATCTTCTTCTAGTGGTCCACAAAATGGTTGATAAATAGTTTTCCTTTTTCAATACACTCAAGTCTGTCTTTTTGTTGTTGCCATGTCAACAAAATTCATTCAGGTAGTAACCATCTAAAACTCACTCCTTTGAGTGCTAGGAGCTTTACTAGAAACTGATATTCTCTCCTCAGTTCTCTAACTCTTCTAGATATTAGTCTTAATACCACAATTTCTTTATCTTTGTGTTTCACTGCTGTATTTCTTCCTCTTTGAAATATCACTGCCTTCCTCTGTAAATCTTGTCTCAGTAGTTTGTTCCACATGGTATATCTAGTGTATACTCTAAAGACTTCATCAATCTCACTTAAGATCTTTTCCTTGGATTGTTCCAAAACTTCTGATAATATCTCATTTATCACATCTTGAAGTTAGATAGAGTCCTACAGATTTAACTTTTTCCACCACTTGTATATCTAAATTCTCTTCTATCTCTCTTTTGTTTTTTTCTGTAATGTTTTCAACTAGAATTTTTGTCTTATCTTCATTTATTTTTAGACCACACATCTCTCCATAATTCTCTATTTGTTCCAGTAATCTTAGCAGATTGTCATAAATTGTTTTTACAGGGTTTATAAATCTGTCCCCAAAATCCATTCTCTGCAGTTGTTCTATCATAAAGGGCCAGTCCACATTGTCAAAACCTTTTTCGGCATCTAGAAACAGCATCGCCATTTCTTTTTCTGAATGTGTCTTATAATATTCCAAACTATTCATAATTATCCTCATATTGTCTCTGTCTTTTAGATAAAAATCCATTTTGGTCCATATGAATGAATTCCTTTAACAGTTTTTTAAAATCTATTTTCCATTACTGAAGCAAAAATCTTCATTTCTTATGATCCACTTTTAGCAATGAAATAGGTCTATAGTTTTTTACCAATTGCAGTTCTGTATCCTCTTTAGATATAAGTGTTGCATAAGCCTCTCTCCATGAGTCTGGCCTTCTTGCCTTCATTACCAATTCATTAAATAATTCCAACATTACATTATTCATCACTTCTTGTACTGTTTTATATAGTTTAGCAGATAACCCATCCGATCCTGGTGCTTTCCTTTTTTTTTTTTTTTTTGCCCTTTTATCGCTTCTGTTAATTGCATCATTGTTATTCTCTTTTCTAACATTCTCTTATATTGTTCTGGTATTTTAGGTAAATCTGATTTTTCCAAATATTTTACTTTCTCTTCCTCTGAAATCATTTCTTGGGAATAGAGTTTTTCATAGTATTTTTGAATTACTATCTTCTTTTCTTTATTTCTATAGTGTAATTTCTCCTCTTCATCTGATAAATATTCATTATTTTCTTCTCCTTCTCTCTTTTTAAATTATAGGCTAACCACCTTCACCTGGTTTGTTTGCATTTTCAAAAAAAATTCTGTTTAGATGCTCTTAAATTATTTGCTAATGAATCCTGTTCTTTTAAATTTATTTCATGATTTTTCAGTTTCATTAGCTTCTTAATTTTTTTTCCGGATATCTTTTTGGAATTCTTTCTCTAAGTTCTTCTACTCCTCTTCCAATCTTATCTCTTTTTGCCTTTTCTTTTTATTATTTCTTCCCAAATAAGTTATTGCCAGACGTCTAATATAGGCTTTCATCGTATCTCATGCGTTCTGAAGTGGTGTAATCTTCTTTTTTATTTATTTTAAAGAAAAATTCTAAATCATTTTCCATAAACTGCTGAAAATCCTTTTCATTTAATTTTGTTGCAGTCAATCTCCATCTTGTCTTTTTCTTCTTTCCTTTCCATATTATTGTCATTGCGCTATGGTCCGCCCAAATATTTGAACCAATATTTACTTCTTGCATATTGTCTGTAAGTTCTGTTGACATCCATATCTTCTCTATGCTTGATCACGATAAATGTCTATTTGAATAGAATATATATTGGTTTTCATTCAAGTGTTTCTGTCTCCAAGTATCTTGAATACTCAACTCTTCTATCAGTGTAAAAAAAAGATTTTGGCAATATTCTTCTGGATTTTTAATTTGTCTTCATTGTTTTATAGTCCAAATTCACATTTGTTACAGCATTAAAATCACCCATTATACATACATATTCATAGTCCAATACTAAAATTTTCTGTGTAATCTCCCATAAAATTCTTCTTGTTTTTCCTTTGGTGCATATATTGCTATCAAATGTATTTGTTTAAAGTTCATTTCTATTTCTATCATCAGAATCCTACCCTCTTCATCCTCAAAAGCAATATAGGTTCTCTTTTTTCTTTGATATGCAACACCACTCCTCTTTTGCTTTCTTGTAGCAATAGTAAATAGAACTCCTAACTTTCGATATTGTAATAATTTTAATTGTTGTTTTCTAATATGTACTTCTTGTAGGCATATAATGTCCATCTTCAAGCTATTTAATTTAGATAAAGTTCTCTTTCCTTTTAGCACCACATTCAGTCCATTTACTTTTAAAGATATTGCTTTAAGTTCTTCTTCCATGTTTTACTCGTTACTAGTTTTTGACTTCATCGCCCTTGTCTGTCTTTGCTCCATTGGATCTTTCGATCTCACTCCTTCTCTTAGGGCTCTTTTTTCCTTTGCTTTTTCCTCTTTGTCTTTCTCTTCATCTTTTTGCTTTGTCTCTCCTATTCCTCCCAAATCTTCTTCTAGTGGTCCACAAAATGGTTGATAAATAGTTTTCCTTTTTCAATACACTCAAGTCTGTCTTTTTGTTGTTGCCATGTCAACAAAATTCATTCAGGTAGTAACCATCTAAAACTCACTCCTTTGAGTGCTAGGAGCTTTACTAGAAACTGATATTCTCTCCTCAGTTCTCTAACTCTTCTAGATATTAGTCTTAATGCCACAATTTCTTTATCTTTGTGTTTCACTGCTGTATTTCTTCCTCTTTGAAATATCACTGCCTTCCTCTGTAAATCTTGTCTCAGTAGTTTGTTCCACATGGTATATCTAGTGTATACTCTAAAGGCGTCATCAATCTCACTTAAGATCTTTTCCTTGGATTGTTCCAAAACTTCTGATAATATCTCATTTATCACATCTTGAAGTTAGATAGAGTCCTACAGATTTAACTTTTTCCACCACTTGTATATCTAAATTCTCTTGTATCTCTTTTGTTTTTTTCTGTAATGTTTTCAACTAGAATTTTTGTTTTATCTTCATTTGTTTTTAGACCACACATCTCTCCATAATTCTCTATTTGTTCCAGTAATCTTAGCAGATTGTCATAAATTGTTTTTACAGGGTTTATAAATCTGTCCCCAAAATCCATTCTCTGCAGTTGTTCTATCATAAAGGGCCAGTCCACATTGTCAAAACCTTTTTCGGCATCTAGAAACAGCATCGCCATTTCTTTTTCTGAATGTGTCTTATAATATTCCAAACTATTCATAATTATCCTCATATTGTCTCTGTCTTTTAGATAAAAATCCATTTTGGTCCATATGAATGAATTCCTTTAACAGTTTTTTAAAATCTATTTTCCATTACTGAAGCAAAAATCGTCATTTCTTATGATCCACTTTTAGCAATGAAATAGGTCTATAGTTTTTTACCAATTGCAGTTCTGTATCCTCTTTAGATATAAGTGTTGCATAAGCCTCTCTCCATGAGTCTGGCCTTCTTGCCTTCATTACCAATTCATTAAATAATTCTAACATTACATTACTCATTACTTCTTGTAGTGTTTTATATAGTTTAGCAGATAACCCATCCAGTCCTGGTGCTTTCCCTTCCCCCCCCCTTTTATCGCTTCTGTTAATTGCATCATTGTTTTTCTTTCTTTTAACATTCTCTTATATTGTTCTCGTATTTTAGGTAAATCTGATTTTTCCAAATATTTTACTTTCTCTTCCTCTGAAATCATTTCTTGGGAATAGAGTTTTTCATAGTAGTTTTGAATTACTATCTTCTTTTCTTTATTTCTATAGTGTAATTTCTCCTCTTCATCTGATAAATATTCATTATTTTCTTCTCCTTCTCTCTTTTTACATTATAGGCTAACCACCTTCACCTGGTTTGTTTGCATTTTCAAAAAAAATTCTGTTTAGATGCTCTTAAATTATTTGCTAATGAATCCTGTTCTTTTAAATTGATTTCATGATTTTTCAGTTTCATTAGCTCCTTAATTTTTTTTTTCCGGATATCTTTTTGGAATTCTTTCTCTAAGTTCTTCTACTCCTCTTCCAATCTTATCTCTTTTTGCCTTTTCTTTTTATTATTTCTTCCCAAACAAGTTATTGCCAGACGTCTAATATAAGCTTTCATCGTATCTCATGCGTTCTGAAGTGATATAATCTTTTTTTATTTATTTTAAAGAAAAGTTCTAAATCTTTTTCCATAAACTGCTGAAAATCCTTTTCATTTAATTTTGTTGCAGTCAATCTCCATTTTGTCTTTTTCTTCTTTCCTTTCCATATTATTGTCATTGCGCTATGGTCCGCCCAAATATTTGAACCAATATTTACTTCTTGCATATTGTCTGTAAGTTCTGTTGACATCCATATCTTCTCTTTGCTTGACCACGATAAATGTCTATTTGAATAGAATGTATATTGGTTTTCATTCAAGTGTTTCTGTCTCCAAGTATCTTGAATACTCAACTCTTCTATCAGTGTAAAAAAAAGATTTTGGCAATATTCTTCTGGATTTTTAATTTGTCTTCATTGTTTTATAGTCCAAATTCATATTTGTTACAGCATTAAAATCACCCATTATACATAGATATTCATAGTCCAATACTAAATTTTTCTGTGTAATCTCCCATAAAATTCTTCTTGTTTTTCCTTTGGTGCATATATTGCTATCAAAAGTATTTGTTTAAAGTTCATTTCTATTTCTATCATCAGAATCCTACCCTCTTCATCCTCAAAAGCAATATAGGTTCTCTTTTTTCTTTGATATGCAACACCACTCCTCTTTTGCTTTCTTGTAGCAATAGTAATAGTAGAACTCCTAACTTTCGATATGGTAATAATTTTAATTGTTGTTTTCTAATATGTACTTCTTGTAGGCATATAATGTCCATCTTCAAGCTATTTAATTTAGATAAAGTTCTGTTTCCTTTTAGCACCAAATTCAGTCCATTTACATTTAAAGATATTGCTTTAACTTCTTCTTCCATGTTTTACTCGTTACTAGTTTTTGACTAGTATATTGGTTTTCATTCAAGTGTTTTTATGTCCAAGTATCTTGAATACTCAACTCTTCTATCAGTGGAAAAACAGATTTTGGCAATATTGGTTTTTAGGACATGTTATTTTTGGGAAAGATTATTCTTTTCTGAAATTTTTTTTTTTTTGGAAATGTTATTCTTTTAAGAAATGTTGTTTTGGGAAATGTTATTCTTTATAGGAAATGCTTTTTTGGAGAAATGTTATTCTTTTTAGGAAATGTTAGGAAATATTTTTGAGGAAATATTCTTTTTAGATAGTTTTTTTGGGGGGAATGTTATTCTTTTCAGGAAATGCTTTTTTTAATGTTTTGTTTTTTTAAACAAGCAAACATTTAATACGTCAGTTATTCCTTCCATGTGACATGTTGGTTTGTCTCCAATCGTTCTATAATCGTTCATATTAATTCCATAATTAAAAGTTTCACCAAATTCAAGCAATTGTTCTGCTTTTGGCTATGGAACTACTACTGCTCTACTCCATGATCTGGCCCTGGATTTTCTACTGCTCTACTCCATGATCTGGCTCTGGATTTACTACTGCTCTACTCCATGATCTGGCCCTGGATTTACTACTGCTCTACTCCATGATCTGGCCATGGAATTACCACTACTGATCTTCTGCTTCTGCCCATGGAACTACTTCTGCTTCTGCCCATGGAACTACTTCAATATTCCAATAATCTGGCTCCAAAAAAGTAAGAAATTGTAATTTTTTTGAGTCTTACAAATAGCTAACTGTTTTTAGATGTTCAGAATCCTTGACTTTCTCCTTAAGTAATTCATGGAAAATATGTCACCAAAAATTAAAATTCTAACAAGTTATGCAAATGATAAGGAAAGTATGTAACTTTGCCATTTGAAAATGCATGGGGAATGTTTTTGCTTCATTTTAATTTGAACTGCAAGCCCACTTTTTTCCAAACTCCTATATCTCACCATATGATTAGATGTGCCTGCCAACATTCCCTCTTCAACTCACCTATTCAGGGACTGAAACAATAAACAGGATTGATTGGGATATCTTTAATTACAGATTGAGGTAAATTGGATAAGAAGACAATGGGAAGATAATATTATTTGCAATTAGAGTCCCTTTCTACAGTAGACCCTCCAATGCATGCATTCCTCCCCAATCAAAGGTTACAGAACTCACCTTTAAGAATGAGGGCAGCAACAATGTCATAGCTTCAGCCTTCACATGCATGTAGCTCAATTCATCTAGCTGAATGCAATGCTGTCTTATCTGGATGATCCTCTTGGCAACTGATGGGGAAAAGCCATGGAAGAGACATATTCAAACCAACCAGTCTTTTATATCTGCATCTCTTGTGCCAATCCCTAATTAATTTTCTCATTCAGAATTTTTGGACTATCTCTGTTATTTTTTGTATATAGGACATAGTTGTTAGTTGAAGTTCTCATTCTGGAGCAGGAAAATACTCTCTCCTAATCAGTGGTGAAATGTAAAATTTGGTACTACCGGTTCTGTGGGCCTGGCTTGGTGAGGAGGTGTAATGTGACTGGGTGGGCATGGCCAGCTTTTTTAATTTTACTTTTAAAAGCATTTTTTCTACAACCTCTTCGGCCGAAGAGGTAAAAATAATGCTTTTAAAAGGCTCTGACGATCCCAGCTGAGTTGCCTGATTGTCAGAGGCTTTTGCCTTTAAAAGCTGCAAGATCAACAGAGGCTTTTTTTTTTAATTTTTAAAAGTATTTTTTGGCCAAAGAAAAAATGCTTTTAAAAGTAAAAAGAAATGCCTCTGATGATCATGCAACTCAGCTGGGCATGGAGTGGGGACAGGGATTTTTGCCCTTTTGCTCTGAACCAGTCGCCGCCATAGCTGCCAGATCGGGCGATCCGGTCCAAACCAGGAACATTTCACCCCTGCTCCTAATTGTTTGTCTGGCTGATCACTTTCATATAAAAGGAGCTGTGTCAGCCAGCGTTTGTTTAGGCATCAAAGGCAGTATGGAATGAAGAACTATTAGAAAATCACTCAGTCCTTACCTCCATTCTTGCCCAACCTTAACAATCTCATTGCTTGAAAGAGTGTGCAGGATTTGGGGTTCTTTACCAGTGAATTCAATACATGATGGAGTGAAAAAAAAACCAATTTCTAAAAAAGTATATGATGGGAGTCAGTGGTGGGTTGCTTCTGGTTCGCACTGGTTCAGGAGAACTGGTAGTAAAAATCTGTCATCACTTGCAGAATCAGTAGTAATGGCTGGCTGGCCATGTCCCCAAACTGGTCCCACCATCGCCACTCACTTGCCCTGGCCACCATGTTTGTCACCACCATGTTCTTTACGCATGCACATCCCATTGACTTGTAAGTCCAATGGGATGTGCATGCGCGAAGAACATGGCCATGATGGCAGCAGCTTTTCCCACCAGTAGTTTTTGGCCAGAAGAGAAAGTGGCTGGCAAAGAAGCCTTTTTGGAGCTTCCTGTCCAGCGACTTTCCAACAGCAGCGGCTGGCTGGGGGCCACAGAAAACTCAGGTCAGCTTGCCTTCCTGACTCTGGACCAGCTGCCATGGAAGGTAAGCAGCCGAACCAAGAGGCAGTGGTGGGGAGGAAGGCAGGCAAGCGGACCTGGCCTCGGGGACTGCCAGGAAGGCTGGCAAGCATATCAGGGCCATCCAGGGCCATCCAGCTAGCTAGCTCCCTTCCCGGTGGCCCTGTTGAATTTATAGGATCTAGCCCAATAACTCTCTGTACTCCTTCAATAATAGAAATAACTTATTTATTTATTATTAAGAATATAGCGTAACTTATTCATATACATTTATGACCTTGCTTCTGTATCTCTTAGACATTCATGTAAATCTGAGGGAGACGTTTGACCAACAAGGACTTATATACCCAGAGGGAGGAGTCAAAGGTAAGGCGGAGCTGGGAATGGGATGGGTTTAAGGAATTTAACCTATGCTGAACCATAGAGGGAAGAATAAATACAAGAGTTAGACATTTTAGCTAACAAACCCCACTCTAAATGTCTAACTGAGAGGTGGACTTTGAACATATATACATATATATACATATACATATACATATACATATATACATATATACATATATACATATATACATATATACATATATACATATATATATATATATATATATATATATATATATATATATATATATATATATATATATATATATTTTCTAGAATGCATTTCATCATGGTTTGGAAAATTCCATTTCTGTGTTCTGACACTCCGTTCTGAAAGGCTGAAAAAGGAAAAAAGGTGAAACGCTACACGCCATAGAAAGCATTCGGGAATGCTGTTTACCCTATCCTGAAATTCTACCCTCTTGTCTGGCCTGAGATCCTTGCATGATAGGCTTCAGTCTCTCCTTAAGTTATCCTCAGCGATTAACCTATTGGTGAGCCTATCTAGTGAGATATTTTCCATACTTATACTATCTAACTGGGTGATGAAATTGTCCCAGCTGGGATCTAGAGAGTTGATGATGATGCTCATCATGCTTTCTTCTGTAATTATTTCACCACTCTGTAGTAATTCTACTCTAGTGGCATTTAATTTTAGTAGATGTTCACTCATGGACATCCCAGGTTTAAACCTAGCAGAGTGGAAATCCCTTGAGATCCTTCTAGTGGTAGCCCTGCTCTTGCTATAAAACAAACCATAAAGTTTTTGTATAACTACAGATACAGTTATGTAATTACTAATACTGGGGTATATGGCAGGTGCAATACTTGCTAATAATAGACAGTAAGCTTTGTGATGTTTCAAAAGACCATGGTTTCTTTGGTGGTTTTAAGATCAGGAACAATACATTTTCTTTCATGAATATGATCTGAAGTTGTTGGTACCACTCTAGAAGATTTTTTCCATTTATTTGCAACTTAGGAAAGTCAATTGGTAAAGTTCCAGATTGATGAGAATTGTTATTTGTAAATGGCAGCTGTCCATGGTCCTGAATGTGTGGGTAACCACAGTACGGAATTGGTATAGCTGCAGCTAGGTTAAACAGGCAGGCTCCAATTTTTTTTCTTTCACTTTCATTAGGGAGGTGCTGCGCATGCGCGAAGTTCATTTTTCGCTGGAAGCCGCAGGATGAGGAGCTTGAAGCCATGGCTCTTGAAGCTAGGCCCAGACCTGTTAGAGGAAGGTCAGACTTACCCCAAGGGTGGGTCTGAGTTGCTGGATGGTGTTCGGCTGTGCAGGTGGCATGGCGATTGTCTTTGGGTTAGAGGCGTCAGTTGTGGAGAGATTCGGGAAGTCCGATGGAGGCTGCAGCACAGGTAAGTAGTTTCTTTGGTTTCTGGATCTTGGGGTTTGTGGCAGAGGCATGGCAGGAGGCTGATTCGAGGAGTGTTCTGGTATTGGAATCGGAGCTGTGGTTATTTTGTTTTTTATATGGCCTGCAGTTGGAATTTGGAAATCTTCTAGAGGTTTGATGGTGTTTTGTACATTCGGGAGTGATGATGGTAGTTTAAAAATGGAGCCAAAGGCCGCAGTAAGGGTTTCTATAGCCTTTTTTATTTTGAGTTCATTAGGAGAGCTTATGGTATTTCGGGTTTGTTTTTCGCTATTATTTTTGGTGAATTCCTTGTTCTTTTTTTATGTCAGGATTAGCTCCCGCTGAATGATTTGAATCTTGTTCTCTCATTGGTTGCTGGTTTGTTATCTTCTGTGGCAGTTCATATAAAAATGGCTGCCGAAAAAAGGGCGGGAAACTAGATCCTGTTTCTAAGGTGTTTGGGCAATATGGCATTCCTCACACTGATATTGTGCCCATGTTGACTGGTGCTTTTTCCTCAGTCACTGCTCCACGGCTCTTGAGTATGTTCTGGAGATTCGCGATGAGAACTTTGCTAGTGGTAGGTGATTCTAATATCTTTAAAATGGCTAGCCTGAGGTTATCCTTCTTTTGTGCTGTGGTTTTATAGTTGATCTTTTCTTCCTCCCATTGTTCCTCATCTTTAGGTGAAGTGTATGTTTCGGCTCCTTTGGGAGATAGTTGTGTAGCCATTTGTTTCATTAAGGCCCTAGTAGTTATTCTATTTCTTTTTGTTAAATGTTCAGTAGTATCTGACATATTTCTATTTGGAGTTATGGGTAACCATCCTCTGCTACCGTATTTGTTGAATTTATAGGATCTAGCCCAATAACTCTCAGTACTTCTTCAATATCAGAAATATCTTATTTATTTATTATTGAGAATATAACTTAACTTATTCATATACATTTATGACCTTGTTTCTGTATCTTTTAGGCATTCATCTAAATCTGAGGGAGAGATTTGACAGACAAGGACTTATATACCCAGAGGAGGAGTCAAAGGTAAGGCAGAGCTGGGAAAGGGATGGGTTTAAGGAATTTAACCTATGCAGAACCATAGAGGGAAGAATAAATACAAGAGTTCAACATTTTATCTGACAGGCCCTGCATGCTTGCCTGCCTTCCAGCCTGGCCAGTGGGTGGGTGGGCAGCCTTTTGGGGAGATGGAGCGCCGCGCTGGAGCTGAGGGGGCGGCGGCAGTGGTGATGCTGAAGGAGGGCAGGCGGATGTCCCAGGGCTGCTGCAAAAGGGCATCACATGTGAAGGGAGGCAGACACCCCCCTTTGAGGAAAAGAAGCAGTGGCAAAGCCCTGGCTGTCACCCGGGAGAGGACCGCGGAGGGACACACATACACAAATGCCTATCAACTCCGCTGCTGCTTCTTTTGCTGTCAGCTTCTTGCCACTCTTAAGGTTGATTGTGAAGAGCTGGAAGACGTTTCCTTAGATCTCCACCAAACTCATTGAGACAAAGGCATGTGTGTCCCTCTGTGGTCCTCTCCTAGGTGACAGCCAAGGCTTCCCTGCCACCTCTTTATCTCAGAGGGGCGGTGTCTGCCTTCAAATCCTTGCAGAGGGACACACACATACACACACACGTCTTTCACATCCGCTGCCACTTCTTTTGATTGTGAAGAGCTGGAAGATGTTTCCTTAGATCTCTGCCAAACTCACTTTTGGAGCGAAATGTGGTCTCATCCGAAAAGCTCTGTACAGAGAGAAGCACCTGTTTCCCTCTGCTGCCCACAGCGCTTAGAGGAAAGCACAGCTCATGGCTGCTAAATTTCTCTGTGCTGCGCCAAACGCTTTCTCATAAAGAGCAATGAAGGAAAAAAACAGCCACTGACTTGGAGAACATGTGGACTGGAGCATCTCTGTGTGCTCTCCACTAGCTGTTTCTTCACCTTCACTAATGCAACACAGGGAAATGTAGCAGCCATGAGTTGCGCTTTCCTCCAAGTCAAATTCAGAAAGATCTGGCTGGGAGGGGTGCCTCCATCCTCCAGCTCAGGGCAGCAGGCTCAGCTGCAGTCCAGATGAGCCGAAGAACTGTGGGAAGCCTCCTGTGTGTTGCACCTCCCTCCCAGCCTTCCCCCGTGCCTCTGTGCCTCCAGCGTCTCCTGAAGCCATTGCCGTTGGAGTCATGGCAGGCCAGTAAGCTGGTGCCCGAAAATGGCATGGAGACACAAGCAAAGGCTGGGAGGGGGGGAAAACCAGCAGGAGGCTCCTCACAGTTCCTCGGCTCATCTGGGCTGCAGCTGAGTCCACTGCCCTGAGTCGGCGGAGGCCGTGCAGGGGGCAGCTGGGAGCCTGCTAACCTTGCTCTCCCTGAGTGCCGGATTCTGATGTTGCCATCGTCCCTGGCCTGCCCAGCTCATTCCTGGCTGGCTCCACGCTCATGCGAGCTAGTATGAATGTGGAGCTTGGCAACAACAACTGCAAAAAGTTCTCTGGTTGGCTGGCGAGAAGGAAGCTACTTCGTGCTTTCCCTCCATTCCCCTTTCCGGCCGAAAAGCCATGGCTGGTAGGCTGCGGAAATAGGTTCACCCTCTTGACTGGGGGCCTGGGCGTGTCCTCAGTGAAGCCACCCCCGAGGTCCGGAGGGAAGCCTTTTTCCTACACACTCATCTTGCGGACAGGACCCAGCCGGCAAGAGTGGGGTGCTCTGGCTGCAACCACAGGGAAGGCCCATCAGAGGTGAGAAGGGGTGCTTTTTGGCAAGGAAAGGGAATGGAGGGAAAGCTGAGACGGCCACCGCCTCCCCACTGCGCCCCACCCTGGATATGGGGCTGGAGTGTCAAAAAAAGTGTCAAAAAGTCCCAAAAATTTTCACCACCATTTCTTGACTTGGTGGGGGCTTGACTTGGTGGGGGGTGTCATGTGACTGAGTGCATGAGTGACATCACATTGGCCATGCCTACTCAGTCATGTACCTTCCTAGCCACACCCACAGAATTAGTATTAAAATTTTTTAGAACCCACCACTGATGGTAGTGCCAAAGATACAAAAGGGAGGATTCCTGAAGTTAGAACTTGTGCTTTAAATGCATTTTCTTTTGTTGATTCTTTTTTTTTAAATCTTTGGAAAATAACTGGATCACTGTGCAAGATCAAGCAGTGGTGCCCAGGACCTGTAAAGAGGTCACTGCCTTGATCAAAATATCCCTCCCAAATTCTCTAATTGCACTCAGTTCTTACTGAAAGTTACAGATTGTTTCCGTATTTTAGGCAAGATAATTTCCTCTGAATAGAAAATAAGTTGCTTGAATGAAAGGCTACAATATGTCATTTCTACAAGTAGGCGAGCTTTTCTTCTTCTTATTTTTTTTGTTTTGGTATGGAAAAATGTCACCAGTTAAGATATTGATTAATTTGATACAAATCAGATTAAAAGAGCTGACTATTAATATCCACGTAATACTTCCCTTTCATTTCTTCTGCTTCATATTTTTCTCCAATTTTAAAGGAATGAGCCTTACTACCTAAGGCTAAATAAAGACCCCCATGGCAACGTAAAATTGAACTAATAACTGATTTGAAATCAATATAAATCATGTTATTCTTATAGTATTTTGATTTCCCCCCCTCCAAACAAATTCATATTCTTTACTTCCATTATGATTCACAATTACTGGCCATCATGCTGAGAACGAGAATGTCACTTTTAAATTGGTTGTTCCTACCTTCAGGATCCTCAAAAGTGATAAGAGCTGATCCCCCAAGTATAGGGTATCGAATCTGGGGCAGGAAACTCAGAATTTCTGGCAAGTTTTCCATCTTTCCGTCTTTCACATGACCTTTAAACACCATTTCTTTTTCAGGAAGAGCAGCTGGCACCTGAGCAATGCAAAGTTATATACATCGAATTATATACTTATATACATTATATACTCACTCTCTACGAACACCAAGCGAGAGCTGTATTGGAGGCTGTGAATGCTATCAAAGCTGCAGGCCCAGATGTGGTGCTGGAGATAGTGGTAAAGAATTGTGCCGATCAATTAGCAAGGGTCCTGACAAGGATCTTTAACATCTCCCTGCAAATGACCTGTGTTCTATCATGCTTGAAAGCAGCCACTATTGTCCCAGTCCTGAAGAAAACAGCAATTAACTGTCTAAATGACTACAGACCATCGCATTAACGTCTATGTTGAAATGCTTCGAGAGATTGGTTCTCCAACACCTTAGGACATGCCTCCCACCAGACATTGTGGGAAACAGGTTGACAGATGATGCCATAGCTACTGCTTTACATTCTATAGCGAGCCATCTGGAGAACTATGTCAGGATGCTTTTCATAGACTATAGCTTGGCCTTCAATACCATTCTGCTGAACATCCTTATTGAAAAACTGACTGACTTGGATTTTCTCTCTTCCATTGCCACTGGATCAAAGACTTTCTAAGGGACTGGCCACAAACAGTGAGAGTTGGGCCTGCCTGAAGCTTAGCACTGGCTCCCCACAGGGCTGTGTGCTTAATTCCAACCTGTATTCACTGTACACACATGACTGTTTATCGTCTGACCCTTCCACTGTGATCAATAAGTTCGCAGATGACACCATCGTAATGGGCCTTATTACAGGTGGAGAAGAAACAGCGTACGGGGCGAGGTTCAAAAACTATCCACATGGTACTTAAAAAACAATCTGCATCTGAACATCAGCAAGACCAAGGAGATTGTTGGACTCCCAAAGGAAGAGGAACCTGCCCCACTTTACATCAAGGAGGACTATGTAGAGAGTTTCCTCCTTTAAATTCCTGGGAGTCCATCTCAGTGAAGACCTCACCTGGAAAAACAACATGATCCAGGTGGCCAGGAAGGCCCAACAGAGACTCAATTTCCTTAGGATCTTGCGTAAAAACAGGGTGGAACAACAACTAATGACCTCCTTTTACCAGTCCACAATAGAAAGCGTCCTCACTTATTGCATCATGTTATAGCATGCCGGTTTGACAGCCGCGGATAGAAAAACATTAGAGGGTGGTGAGTACAGCACAAAACATCATGGGCTGCCCCTGATACCACTAGATGAGATTGCTAGGACTTGCTGCCTTAGAAGAGTGAGGAAAATTCTCAGGGATGGCTCACACCCTCGTCACCACTTCTTTATTCTCCTACCATCGGGAAGGAGATATAAAATTATAGCTAGCTGCATAATTTTTATCCGTGGGCTGTCAGACTCCTGAATGCGAAATAACAACATAACTACATAGTATGATGGACTTGCAGGGCTGGCGCAATGTATAACATGTTCACACTGGTGCAATAGGACTGAGTGGTAATATGATTTATTGGGTTAGGGATTTTTTGTCTTGAATTTGAATTGTATTGTGTTGGGGTGTGCACTGAAGGAGCTCAACCAATCTCATTGTACAGATGTTGTGCACTGACAATAATGATTTGAATTTGAATCAAACGGGATCTTGAGACACCCTCACCTGTGCAACAGGCTTACTAGTTCCTTGCACACAAGTTGGGACTCAAGACACAAATGTACCTACACCAAATGCTTTTGCCTCCTGAGTTGGTTTATAAGGCTGAAAATGTGACTGACATCATGTCAAGCCCCAATAAATGGGTATCGGGTTGACCTGATTGATAGTTATTACATTTCTATAGTTGAGATATTTTTAAAGAAGCAATAATGTAAAATAGCAATATATCAAATATAGCAAGTATAGATGAGAAAGTTTATAATTGTTTGTAGATGCACTGTGTAAGGCGGGGAATTTACAAATTTATTTGAGCAATATCTCTCAACATTCAATTAAGATGGTGAATTATATTTAATGTTGATTCTATTTATGTTGTGATCATTTTTATTATTACTTTTTTTGTCTTCTCTGTAATTTGTGTCTTTCTTTTTATTGTCTTTGTAATTTTTTATTTCATAAGCAACATCTTATCTTTGAGATAAATACAAATATTTAATAAAAAAAGAGAAAAAGAAAAATAAGTGGTATAGAGAATTCTTCCAAATGAAGATATTTGAAGAAGAATTCTGGTTGAGGTTTTGAATAATTTGTATAGCTCTGAGCTAAAGCTTGCCTATAGGAATTTAAATAAAATAATATGGCTTTAAACCCGTTTGTCCTGATACCTTAAGAATTTCTTCCTGGGTTGCATGGAGCTGCTCCAGATATTTCAATTCATTTTCCAATGCCTGTTTTTCTTGCATTAGCTGGTTTGAATCCTTTTCCAACTGAAGCATTTTCTGCAGAAAAGAAGGTAGATCACCAAATCTGAACAAGTGGCATTTCTTTGCCATTGGGTGGTAGTCCAAAGATGCACTACTGTTTTCTCTGAGAAAACAGATTACAATCTATCAACTTCTAGACAACTACAGCAGAAACCCTCTCCAGGGTTTCATCTTGTGACAAGAGGCCTGAGCCTAAAGAATCTGGCAGGAACAATTCTGGAGATAACAGAATGTGGGAAACAATGGCAGTATTCAATATTCTGCATTATAAATTAACCAAATACATTTTAGTTAGGTGTATTTTGCAAATTTAATTGTGTCTTATTTATTGGCTTATTGAGTCTTTTGAACCTAAAAAACTGGGTTGAACAAGCCATGATTAAACACAGGCAAGTGATTAAACACAGGCTGACACAGTTATTCAGAATATGAGGTTGATCAAGCTTTTCTGCTATTAAACAGAAGGTGGCACATCTTCCTTGCCACAGGGCTGCACAGTTTCATTTCTACATTAGAAATTGTGACTTCTAATATATGCCAACTGGAATGTCCAGCTACTAGATGTGGCATAACATGCACAGTTCATCTTATTAGATTTTACCCAAGTGTCTGCAAGCAAAAGCTTGCAATGTGAAATGGTAATAACTGGGGGAAATTCTAATTTGGGCCAAAGTTCTTAAGAAAAATTCTGCAGATGAAAAGATCAAATTCTTAGAAGTCTACTTCAAATTTATTCACCCAGTGGCTGCAAGAAGAAAAAAATTGTGTAAAATAGGCAATGTAAGGCTTAACTGAAACAATATAAGCATATAATTTACAACATCTAACTTCTTTCAAGCATTGTCAAAATGTTTATTTCAAATTAAAAACATAGGGAATCTATTTTTAAAATGTGGCACATTAGAGCTACTGTAGTGGGCCTCATCTTCATTTCCTGGAGATTTCTGTAGGCAATCAGAAATAATATAATGATGCAGTCAACATGTTCTTCCATTACAATCTAAATTCTAAAAATCTAAATTTAAAGGAAGGTTATATGTAATTCTGGATTTAAAATGGTCAGACCTGGAAAGAGGCCTCCTGGCTCTCATTTTCAGTTTCAAGAATATTTTGACTGAGAAGCTCATATTCTTCTTGGAATTTGACCAAGTCCTGCTCATTTGCCCTTGTGTGTGCCTTCAAGGATAAGCAATCTCCTTCACAAATTTCGCACATATCCTGAAGTTGAAAAGACAATCAAAAAGCAATCAGAAATGTTCTCTTAAGCTTAAACTGAGACAAAATTAATTTAAATGGAAGGCTAAAAAGAATATATCAAGAACAACAGTACTGTATGTTCCTGGTTCAACAACAGGAATCAATGATGGAATATTAATGATGGGGCATGTCTAGTGAACCTCAGTTGTTACCAAGCACTCAAACTTAACCTATAGGTAGGAGTATAGATGAGGGTTTCTGAAGAATGACTGAACACCCACATATTTCATTTGCACCACTAAAGATATCCTCTTCTCCAAATAAAATACCTGGTGTCTCTTAATCTCATTTAAGATTTGGTCTTTTGTCATCTTGCAAGGTCCACTTGCAACAAAGCTGTCACTACCCAAATGGATGAAGGACTCCTTTGGATCAAAAGATGCTTCACAGCCTTCTTCCTACAAAGAAATATGAAGGTGATCACAAAGGAATGGGAAGAGAGCTGAGGAGAAGGCAGCAATCTCCCTCATGTGGAAGCATAACAGGGGTGGGTTCTACTTACCTTTACTACCGGTTCGCAAGGGGACCGCGTTGTAGTGGTTACTGTAGTGAAATCCATAGCGGTGATAATCCTGGAAGAAAAGAATTGAAGGATGGCATTTAGAGTATATTTCATGGTGGAAAATCTCAAGTCATTCTGCAATTGTATGTGACTTTTACACAATTTAATCTGTTTCAGGAGACCATAAGAAATAGAGAAAGCTTATGATCTAAAATCCCAACTTTTTAACCACTGGAAGATTTTCTGGTTATCAATATCCCTTCTCCTTTCCCCCCATTTTTCAGTTTTAATAAGTCTAAAATCACAGTATTGTTTGAGTTCAGACATCATGCTAACTATAGTTAACTATACATTGCTGATTTGGCTTGCACTTTCCAGGAATTTAATTGGCATGCATTACAAATCTCTGAGACTAGATTCATGCAATAATTGTATGAGCTAAATCACATATTTCGCTCATACAATTTTAATAGTTTTAATAGCGATTTTATTAAATAGAGATATAATATTAAAAACCCAATGCAAAAATACATTTTAAAAAAGAAAAAAGCTATACAAAAAAAAAAGAAATCCCCTCCATAAGAAAACAGTAAGAAAAGAATCTTCTCCCTTCATCCCTAGCAAATATATTCAATATTAACAATTTATCACTGTCTTTTAAAATACAACCAAATATATCTTGATTGTATACCTCACCCCATTTTCTATTACCTCATCTCTCAATCTTCAACTCTCCTTATCAGCAGATCCAGTAAAAATTAACAAAAATACCTAACAATGTAAGTCTTCTTTTCCACTACATCGCTGGCAGGGGAGATACTATAATTATGAAGCAACCGTATTTTATATTTCAAGTGTTACATGAATGTAACTATTGGAAATGCCAATTCTCTTTAAAAAACAACAACCAGTGAATACTTATAACAAGTGAACTAGTTAGTGGATATTGTGGTTCACCGGCAGCCTGTGGAGCCGAGTCCGACAGTGAAGAGGCTGGGGAGGAATGTTGGCCAGTCCTGGAGTCTGGGGAAGGCTCAAACAAATGCTCTGAGTTGGAGACAGAGATGGGGCCAGGGCTATCTGGGAGTTATGTGCTGACTCCGGAGCCTCCAGAGTCTGACATCAGCAAGGCAGAGGAACAGAAAGCAAGAAAAGTTAAGACAAAAGGGGCCATTTGGGAATAAGCCTTGGAAATGATTGGCCCCTTCTATAAGACATAAAGAAGGAGTAAAGGAATATGAAGGAGCAAAGGAATATGAACCTTTGCAGGAAGCAACTTTGTTCATCCCGATTGGTTTAAATTCTGAAGCTCGTTTTGACTCTGTGCTCCGTGTGGCCTTGAAAGCTAATTGCCAATTAGGTCTTTGGCAGTGTGTCAAGGGAGATAAAGGTGGGTGCTTATCAGCCTTATCCCGAAGTTCTGTTGGACTCTTTACAAACTATTTGTGACTCATCACGGGTTGTGAATGAATAGAATTCACAGCCGCTCAAATAAAAGGGTTTTTGGGACTAACTGTGTGCTTTTTACTATCTCAGGAAGCCAAGGTGAGAACAGTAGATACTTTATGACTTTCAATTAAACTCAGGTGAGAAATAATAAAAGTGTCTAGGATCTTGGATATTGAGATGGTGCTAGACAAGCCATAGCTCCATCCGATTGTTCATTGGGATCAGCAGGTATTCTTATAGTTACAAATTTGTTTCAATATTTCTTCAACATTCTTCTATCAACAATGGACTTTCACAGAAAAAGTTGTGCTCTTCAATTGTTATCTCACTGTTCAAGTCTATTAGAGTTAGTATATGCTGTTATCAGGTTGGTGATTTTGATCTTATTAATTTTGTCTTCAACAGCTCTTTGGTAATTGCCCAATGATTTATCTACTGTCATAATCAGCAATCTCCCACACATCTAGGCCTAATTTTGTAGACAGTTGATCTTACTTGTGTTAAATCTCTAAAATAACTAACATATAATTATTATTTCTTATAGAGATCAAGGCACTGTCTCATTCATTTTGGTATAATCTGATAATGAGAGACCAAGAGAAGTCAGGATGTTCATGTATAACTCTGATAATAGTATCTAGCAATGTTAAGCCTGAGTATACTGTTTTTTCTAGAACTAATTTGAGCCTCTTAGCAGAAGTTAGTATGTACATCAGTCAACCTTTTTTAAAAAAGCAAAAAAAAAAAATCATCATCAACTAGATGCCTGAAATGTCTAATACAATATCACCTCTATCTAACAAGTGTGCAACCTGGGGCATTATAGGTTGTAAGTCTGTTATTATCCTGTCAAGTTTAATAATTTTACCTCTCATGGCAAAAGAGATCACAATTAACATAACTGGATATAGTCCTCTTATTTTGTCTGTGATCATTCAGAGTTTGGGACAAATGGTGTATGAAATCTAACTGTTGAGGTAGTTTATCATATGTCTTCCAATTGTTAGTCTGAACATCCCATTCAAATTGTATATCTAATTACTATGTCATCCTCTCCAGTTGTCTTATTCCTTCCAAGGCTGGTCTCTCAGTCTCTGAGTATTGGCAAAGATTCCTGGTGAAAGAAACACGAAACAGCCAGAAAACATTGGCTGTTCTGCCAATGTTCTGCTCACGTTCTGCTCTAACAACATCTTGAGGTAGAATTTGTTCTTCAGGTAGACGAGAAACTAGCATTTTTTTGTATTATTTGTTTTCTTCTCATGCTAGCTTGTTGTACCCAGACAGCATAAAACATTCTATAGTTATGAAACCACTGATGTCAATGGCATTGCTATCTACTGCAGCAGGGGTGAATGGAGATAAGTCAACAAGGAAGAAAAAGTATCCCCTGTGGCAAATATGACTCCCAAACACAGTGACATTAACTGTTGGTCTTTGAGATATGACCTCTTCTCAAGCAGCTGCTAAAAATTGGGGCTGGACAGTGCCCAATTGCCCCTGATCATACTTTTGTCTCATCTGAGAGATCTGTGTATGAAAATTTATCATCTTTTGTAAACTTATCCAATGTTTTCTGGCTGTTTCATGTTTCTTTCACCAGGACCTAAAAACTACGGTTGCCAACAGGGTTTCCTAAAAAACAACTCAAAGTCTTGTGCTCAAATAAATCCAGATGTTCGTGAAAGAGGTGGCCTTAAAGTTCCAAATCTACGTTTATATTATGAAGCTGCAGTGTTGACACAAGTGGGTGATTGGTTTGGAATAACTAAAAATGACATTTTGAATTTAGAAGGCCACGATCTGGATTTTGGCTGGCATGCATATTTGTTTTATCAAGACAAGTTGGATAATGTTTTTAAGAGTCATATATTGAGACAAGCGTTGATGAGAGTCTGGAAGAAGCACCAGTTTCAATTGGATTACAAAATACCTTTGTGGTTGGATCTTGGGCAGATTATGCCAAATATAAAGTCACTTGGGGGGATTTTATACAAAGAGATGCTTTTTATTGATGGGGGCAGATGGAACTTGAAACCTTTTAAAACTCTGTTGGAAGAAGGGAAGGATCTAACTTGGTTGCAATACTCTCAACTTCAATCAAGATGGAGAGAAGATCGGAAAATTGGACTAATGTTACATGAAGAAGATTTGGTGTTACAGATGAAACAAAAAGGGCCGATGCATATTAAGAGTGTGTATAATTTACTGTTAGAAAGAGATTCAGAGAGTGAATTAGTTAAGGATTGTATGATAAAATGGGCACAAAATTTTGCAGAATCAGTGATGTTAGAAACATGGGAAAAGATCTGGGTCCAGAATGTTAAATTTACACAGGCACAGAATTTGAGGGAAAACTTTTACAAGATGTTTTATAGATGGCATCTAGATCCTAAGAAATTATCATGTATGTATCCAAATGTTCAACCTAAATGTTGGAGATGTGATTGTTTGGATGCTACATATTTTCATATTTGGTGGACTTGTAGAAAAGTGAAAGCTTTTTGGATTAGACTTTGGTGGGTTATGCAGAATGTTTTAAAAAAGAAGCTTCAATTTTCTCCGCAATTGTTTTTGTTAGGTATAGTTAAGGATTGCTCACCGAGCGATACGAGATTGATTTTGTATATGATTACTGCAGCTAGGTTATTGATTGGCCAATATTGGAAAAAAGAAAGTGTGCCCACCATAAGCGAATGGATGTCTAAGATGGCTAGCTTTGCAGAGATGGCAAAGATTTCTGCATATTTAAAAGATAGGACCCATGAGGTTTTTGTTAGAGAATGGAAAAAGTGGGTGGATTATGTGCAGAATAAATATCAAATTAAGAATCTTCAGTTAGTTTTTTGATTGAGGTTGAAGAAATATAGAATTATGTTTATTATATATTGTATTATTGTCTAGATAATTAATAACTTGACATAAACTAGTATATTTGGTAATACTGCTGTTTTGTATAAAAAGAAGGGAAAAATTTTATGTTGGAGTTAGATTTAAAAAGGGCATTTATAAATTCTATTTGTTTAAATTTTTGTTAGGGAATAGAAAAAGTGGATTGATTATGTGTAGAATATTGCTAGAGGTTGAAGAAATTTAGAATTATTTTTGTTGACATTACTATATATTTTATTACTCATTTTATTGTTATAATATGTTATAATATAATATGATGTTAAATATATATATTATAATATTTTTTTAGATTTATTAACTAGACTTAAACTTATATATTTTTGGTTATTATTATTTGCTTAAGTTTTTTCTATTATTAGTATGGATTTTGGATTTGGATTTAAATATTGGATTTAAATATTGTGGATCTCACCTATGTTTAATGTTTGATAATGATCGATATATACTTATGTTTGCATATAATGGAAGTCAGGGGGGGGAGGGTGGGGGGAAGGGGGGGAGGGGGGAAAATGTGGGGTTAAAATTTGTACTGTAAAACTCTTTCAATAAAAAAAAAAGAAAAGAAAATTTATCATCTTTTGTAAACTTATCCAATGTTTTCTGGCTGTTTCATGTTTCTTTCACCAGGACCTAAAAACTACGGTTGCCAACAGGGTTTCCTAAAAAACAACTCAAAGTCTTGTGCTCAAATAAATCCAGATTCTACACACACACACACACACACACACACACACACACACACACACACAGAAAGAGAGAGGGGGAGGGAGAATAAATCAGTTTTAAATTTAATTATTTTTACCTATTTATCAAAGTTGGATAGATCTTAAAATGAGATTTCAGGCTCAATAAACCAAGATTCAACACAAAAACCACAGCTGACCAAAAATACAATGAATTATTTTAAATTATTTCACTTATTTAATATATACAGTATAATGTAAGATTTAGAAAACCTTAAAAAACAGTTGTTAAAATATAGAAATTCAGACAGGGAGTGAAAAACCTAAATCTGAGTTAAAAACCAGCAACTCTGGAAACTCTTGAGTCCAACAGTTAGTAAACGGTCTATTAATTGTTGTCCTGCAATTCCAATAATCCATGCCTTGCAGGCTAGCTAAAAATGAGCATTAAAAAAACTCACTTCAGATTAACAAGCCTTTTGCCCTGGAATATTCTTCCACTTCATCCTTGCCTTGGGAAGAGAGGAAGTCCCAACCCAAATGTGAACCTCTCCCCCTTCCTTTCTCATAAGAAAGGGCTAAATTCCAGAGCTTGTGAACTGGTATCCTAACATCACATCACAATCAAGCCTGTTCTTGAGGATGAAACTCATAAAGGAGAGTATTTGTAGCTCAGGGTTGAAATGAGGGGTTCTTGGTGCTGTCTGAGCTTGGTTATTTTCTTGCCGACTTTTCATTACTTAGACTGGGTAATTTCTTCAGAGCTTCCACTGATTATGTTACCTACTTTGGATAATGAAACAACAGCAAGAAAATAACCAAGTTCAAGATGTCGTTGGAGATTCTCAGTCATCCAGGTCATGGTTGTCCTAAAGATGTTTTTCAAAAGGCAACTGGACTTTCTGTGTTTTTTCCTTGAAGACATTTCACTTCTCATCCAAGAAGCGAAGCGAACTGAAGCGGCTTCTTGGGTGAGAAGCAAAACGTCTTCAAAAAATAGAATAGAATAGAACAGAATTATTTATCGGCCAAGTGTGATTGGACACACAAGGAATTTGTCTTTGGTGCATATGATCTGTGTACATAAAAAGACAAGATACATTCGTCAAGAATCATAAGGTACAACACTTAAGGATAGTCATAGGGTACAAATAAGTAATCAGATCATATTAGGAAACAGTCAATATAAATCATAAGGATACAAGCAACAAGGTTACTTATGACAGTCATACAGTCATAAGTGGAAAAAATATAAGGAAAAAACGAACTCAGTCCACTTGCCTTTTGAACAGCACCTCTAGGACAATCAAGGTCAGACAGCGGTAAGGACAGCCCCTCCCCCTCCTCCCCCCGAACGAAACTGCTTATAATTTCTTTCTTTCCCAATCTCTTCTGACCTAAGAACAAGAGCACTTGCTTCCCGGGGGCTTATCATGACTGGAGAAGAGGGTAACACTGTCGCGGTCACGGAACGCAATTCTCCATTAAAAGAAAAGCGTGATTTTTGTAGATCTTCGAAACTTTAGGGAAGAAAGTTACTACTTGGTTCTTGGCCCGTCCCCAAACTGTTTACCTCCAAAATTCGTGGTACTCGCTTCTCGAAGTTCGCTTCCACTTTCGATTTCCAAGAACCTTCGACTCTTTCCCGTCAGCCCCGCCTTTCGGGGCAAAATCCCCAGCTGATCGGGAAAGGAGGCGTGTTTTATTAGAACTTTTCTAAAGCTGTCTTTGGTCCTCAGCCCTGCGGGGCTTTAATCAAAAAGGTCTAAGTCAACTTCTACTTCGGAAGGATCCGAAAAAGTACTCAGTTCGGACTGGATAATTTATATGCATGCGCCTTCCGGAAAACCCTACTTCTGCCCCAACATCGGAACCGTATCATAAGTTTCAGGAAATGGATGCTATACTTCGACTTGCTTGGTTAGCTGGCTAATAAGTGCTTTCATGTTCTTTATTCAGTTAATCCAATCTCTGCTTTGAACAGAGCAGAAAAACAGAATTGGTAAGTTTCTTGGAGGTCTCCTAGTCCAACCCCCTGCTTAGGCAGGAAACCCTATACCATTTCAAATGGTTATCTACATTTATTTGCTGCCCAGCCGACTTTTGGGGACTTACATTAAAAGCAATAAACCATGAAAAATATGTAATTCTAATTCTTATCTTGTACATAAATGAAGCAATATATAATTTTTTCCTATTCAGTAACTGTTATTCAAGTGTGACAGGAATTAGAATGCAAAATTCATTTTAAGAACTTGTGTTGGAAAAATTAAAGCTACACGCTTCCATTTACTCTTATCTGCTTTCCTTGTGTTGCAAACTCATTCCTCATTTCCCTCTCCCCCCCAATGTGTAAAGTAGCCAACTTCAGGCTAATAGGTAACTCAAACATATCTTTCAGGTGCCAAGATGTTTTTTTTAATTCTGTCACAAAGAAAATAATAAAAAGCCCTTATCTAAAAAAAATTCACCTTACTGCGGGTGCTACTCAAAAAATACCATTCAAATAATTTTTGCTCCTTTTTAGTATCTCATTTTACTCCAACCAGAATTTTCTTTGTATTAATGAATATTGAAACCTCAAGAGCATAGTATAAGTGTACTGTAGTAATAATCACATGCATATTATCATTTCCTATTAATGTAGTCCCCATTCCGTTATATGGCATGTTGTTAAATATTGGAGATTTATTTTTGTCTATTCAGTCTGACAATCAGTTTATAGATCTTCAGAATTCCCTTAATCATAATTAGAAGACAGCTCTCAATTTAAATTTGTCCCAACATATTGGAATCAGACTTTTTGTGTATTTCTACACTTTACTGTACTTGACAATGTATTTAATTAACCTAGTGGTGTCAAACTCAAGGCCCAGATCCAGCCCATGAGGCGCTGAGTTCTGGCCTGCAGGGCTGCCCTGAAAACAGCAAAGGACTGGCCTGTGGTCGCTCTGCCAGCAAAAACGGAGTTCGGGAGGCTGCAGGTGGTCCTCCAGAGCTCCGTTTTCGCTGGCAGAGGGTTGCAGGCCATCGCAGCCGAAAACAGAGCCATGTTTGCTGGCAGAACACTCAGGCCGCCAGACACCCCTGACACAAATGATGTCAAGCTGATCACACCCACCCCAGCCCCGACAGCAAATACAACCCTGATACAGCCCTCAATGAAATCGAGTTTGACACCCCTGGTCTAATACTACCAAATCTAGCCAAAAATTCAGACAACCAGCAGATGGCAGTAATGCTGTAAAGCAAACTCTACTGCCTTCTTCAATCAACTGGATTTCTGCTGGCCAGTTCTGGCAGCCTAATTCTAACTAATCTATGAAGGAGGAAGCTTGCACTACAATCACAAAGAAATAGGGTTTTCAAAAACATTTATTGGTTCAGTTGAAAACAAATCAGAATCTGAGCTTCTGGAAAAACCACTTGTTCTTGCCTGTCTTGTATCTGAAATAAAGAAAACAATTTTGGTTAATGGTTCTGCAAATCTCTGTTAAGCATCAGCCAAAGCAATCATTTTTTTAAAAAAATTAGATTTATATGCCGCCCTTCTCCGGAGACTCAGGACGGCTTACAATGCATTAAGCATTGTTTCATGTATGAAACTAGGCAATCAGTATTTATAATAAATATGATAGTTTGAGAATCTTAGGACTTGTAGACCTAACATATTCAGAAGTGAACCAATATGGAAGATTGATATAAAGCAAGAGATATTGAGAAACACAGAAGTTATAAAATAAGCCATATCAACCTTTAGAACATATGGTAAATTCCTTCTTAAAGCATTTCCTTTATTAGGGCAACTCAAAGTACAGGTAACCTTGACTTACAGCCATTTGTTTAGTGATCACTTGAAGTTACAACACCACTGAAAAGTGACTTATGATCAGTTTTCACTTATGACCATTGCAACATACCCAGTCATGTGATCAAAATTTAGATGCTTGGCAACTAGCATGTATTTAAGATAGCTGCATTGTTCTAGGGTCATGTCATCACCATTGGCAAAACTGAAATTGTTTTGTAGCCACTTTTTCTTATTATTATTTTTTGCTCCCTTAAAAGTCAAGGTCTATAGCTTCAATTCAACTGGAAATATAATTTCATTCAAAATTCACCTTTCTTCAAATTTCACTTTGGCCTCTCGCCGCGCCTTACGTTTCAGGGCAGGATCTCTAAATACATCCTTGTTGACAATGGTTTTGTCCAGGGGAATATCAACAGAGTACCTAAACAAAACACAAGAAGTGGGGAAGTTACAAATGCAGAAGCACTTTTGCCTTCTTGCCTGTCTTTTATTTCAAGTTCACGGCTGAAATCAGAGCACAGGAGAAAGGAGATTGAATTAACTACTGATCTTGTTTAAAAAATATAAATTAAAGCCCTACATACTTTGTTTTCCTCCCACATAATATTCTTCCATACTTTTCTTTCCAACTCACCTGGTTGGCATCAAGTGGTTGTAATTGTAAACTTTAACAAAGGACTTGATTTTGGACCTTTTAGCAATTTTCTTCTTGCCCATACTGGCTGTTACTTTGCGTGGGTAACGATCGATACCTGCCACCAAGGCATGGCTGTATGGGCGGTCTGAAGTGCCATCATCAATATTCTGTAATAGAAAATCATTAAAAAAGTCATCATAAGCAGCATCTATAACTATGTTTAATAATGATACTGTTAAGTAATCAACTACAACTTTATTCATGAGGAAAAAATACTATTTTAGTTTTGTTCTGAACAGGAAATTATTTGGATCCAGTCAATTTTAAAAAATCATTTCATACTTTTTCAGTTGATCACTCTGCAATTACCATCCAAGTCTGTCTTTGCTTTACTTAGTTCAGAATTTACTACTCACTTTTATGGGTTTAAAGAATTTATGTTATCATAAAATGTCCCTTCATATATCACTCCAATTTTCAAAACTATAATTAAGTGGAAAAATGAACTCTGGATCAAATTTGTTAAGACTTTATATAGCTCAACTGAAATCAGAGATCAGTTTTAAATCACGACATACACAACCAGGCACAATATAAAGCTTATTGACAGTCAGTGACCTCTTATCACTTTCTAAGATCACTTTAAAATAGAATTTTCAATTATGATATTCAAAGCCCTTGATTTTCCACCTTTGTTGTTACTGTTCCTGATACCACTTTATTATGGTTATGTAATTTTTATACTACTACTTGCATGCTACCGCACAGTGGCTTTGACTTGATGTAAAGTGGTTCTGAAATGGTGGCTTATTAAAATCTAAGATAATACCATCTAAGAGCATTCCATTACTTTGGGCATAACTTTTAGAAAATTGGCAACACAGTCAATCTTGGAAAAAACAAAGCAGGGTAAGACACGATTAATATTTAGATGGGAAACCACCAGTAAATACCAAGGCTGTAGAGTGGAGCATAAAAAAATATTCTGGAAAAAGATAGTGGCAAACCACTTTCATATTGCTGCCAAGATGACTCCATGGATATGTTCATATGGTCATCGAGAGTCGAGTTCAGGGAGGCTTTATTAAACTTGAAGAGATCCAGCTTTCTCACCTTAACAATAACAGCTTTGCGTCCAGAATAGCGTCCAGCCAAAACAAGAACGACCTTCCCAGGTTTCATAAATTTACCCATCTCTGAATAGAACAGCAAAGAAAAATTTTAAAATACAATCACATATACATATCACATCGTTATTTGAAAAATCGAGCATTTCCTTGCCATCAAGCCTATCTATAAAGTTTCATTCATATATAAATATGGTTTTATCTGGGAGTGAGACAACTAGAATTAGATGCAAATTTATCTTAGCAATCAGAGGAATTAATCAATAATGGTTAGGAGGAAGTTTGAATACCAGCAGGGTTAAATTAATCCTGAGCCAAGGAATTAGTAAGGATAATGCAGTGTCACATGCAGTTTTTGCTTTATTTTTATTTAAAACTAGACAATGCATTTATTCTAGACGGCGGCAACTTCACCATGAACGCTGAAAAAAAAAATCAGCCCTTAAGAGAATATATTTCCTTCTCTAGTGTCCGCACACCACAGATCACGAGAAACGAAATTCCCTATCATAGTTATCTTCATATTTCCAAACCTCCCAAACCATCAGAGACATATCTGATACCTTTTTAGCTCTCCCACCAACCTGACTTTCCAAACCGTTTGAGAGGATTACAACGGATTGTTCCACAACGGCTACACCAACCTTACCGAATGTATTTCGTCTAGGGGACGAAGCCGGAAAAGGAGAGGCACGCAACTTCCGGCGACCTTTCAACCGGCTGAACTCAATGCGCATGCGCACTTTCGTTCAGCGGGAATACGTACGAGTGTTCGATTTAGGATTTCCGTTTACCTGAGTATTTGAAAAGCAGTTTCTCTGGTCTCTTTTCTAAGATTAAGAATTGCCCTTAAAATAATTAAGAGAGGAGCCAAATCTACAATGACAATTGATTCCATTTGTTAAATAGTTTTTTTTTTAAAGACACCACACGTGGTAATACAAACCAACGTGAGGCAAGTCAAGAGCCTCCTTTCCCCTTTTCATATTGAATTGTGTATTAAACTAAGGGGAGAGGAGTTAGTGCAAGGTAAGTAGTACGATCAATTTATTTTAACATTTCCTAAACACTTGCGCTAGAAAAAGCCTTACTAGGACTACTTGAATTGGCTCAAAAACAATTTAGAAACTTGCTGGGCATGATAAAGGAAAATAGCTTAGAAGGATGAGCTATCCTGATTACGTTAAGTAATTATTTTGCTTATTTTTGCCAAAGCAAGACATTTTCACTGTTCTGGAATAATTTGCACTTATGTCATTTCTGAAGAATAAATTCAAAGAATGATATTTAAATGTTGGATATATTGAAATATATATTTAAATATGCAAACCATTACAATTTGTATATTAAAAGTGAACCTTTTGCTTCAACAGTTTTTTGGAATATATTTTAGAATATAAATATACCGTAGAATATTCTTTAACACGACTTGTTCAAAATACTAACTGAAGAAAATACATATTTTATTTCATGCACAGAGCATCTGAAGGATAATTTTGTGGATTGGCAACCTAACATCCATTTCCCATTTTTTTTCTTGTCTCATTCAAATTACTTTTTTTTCCATGAATCCTCTTATATAGCCAACAGAAAATTCCTTTATTTGATATACTCATCAAATTTTCTGATAATTTTCCATAATTTCTGAACTCTTTCACCCATGGCCCCCTTCTAACCTGTTTTTGTCGTGGGCATTTCTGTCCAGCTTCTATTATTGGATATAGACACAGGGCAGAAACTGATGTTTTTTGGTGTCAATAAGAAAATATTTGTGCTTTGCTTTTGTGTGGTTACCTCAGTACATGCCACAGCCATTCATTACATGCTTTTCACCTGTATCTCTTTGCTCTGGTTGAAAACAGCGTTTTCATTTTTTCCCTTGGTTTTTGAAACAGGATGTTAGAGGTGTTAATGTCATGTTGACTAATATAATTAATTCAGAATTGTTTGAGAGACATTGAACCTTTTGAGGATATATCACTGCCAGAGTTTTGTAACTACAATCATTTTTATAACTCTAGCAGTTTGCTGGTGATTCTCTTCTATGCTTAAAGCATTTTTTTTACAAAAGCAATACACTATAATGCAACATATTCCATTTCTTCCGTCGTTAGAAAATAGTAAAGCAAGTTAAGCAGATTCTCCTGCAAAGGAGAGCTTCATGCCAAAAATCTCCAGAGACACAAGTATAATAATTTTGCTTGCTATATATTATTATTTTTCCATATTCTGTTGGAAAGATTTATCTATTTATTTCATTCTTTGTGAAAGAGATCTATCAATCTCAGAACTATATAGCTTCTCTATGTAGATTGAAAGAGATACTGCACTTTTCCTCAGCCAAACATGTACATGTATCCAGGAGAAGATTCTATGGCAGCCTTGGCCTAGAAATACAATTAGAATCATAGAGTGGGAAGAATACAGTTAGGCCACTGAGTCTGATTAGATCAGAGTCTAATCAGAGTCCAGTTTAGGAATTTAAATTAAAGCAAATTAAAATAAATAGAAGAAAAATAAGAACAAAAACTAAAGACACCAGACTGAATTTATTAAAAGCAAAAGACATTTTCCCAATCAATTTCTTCTTCTCATTGCAGTGAACTGGGTTCAAAACAAATAATACAAATATTTTTAATTGAAGATACCCAAGGACTTAGGGTAGAATTTTTTTAATGCACACCAAAGAATGAACCATCAAAGGGTAGAAAAGAGCACCTATGCTAGATAGGAGTTTCAATCAGACCATTCATATATATATATATATAGATATATAGATATATCACAACTAGTTTAAAACAAAACTGCAGTTTATGTAGCCAAGAAGTCAATGAGCTCCCTGTGTTTGCCCTTTTGAACAATAGCATGATCAGAATCAGCTTTGAGACTGTAGTTTGTCTTCATTCTTACCCATACAGGAAGTCTTAAGAGAGACTACACAGAGTTACAAGTGCTGCATATACAGAGACTAAAAGATTACTATTCACCTAAAGAATAAGAGTGCCACAATCTGAAATGGATGTTCTTTAGATAGATCTTTTATCACTATTTTGAAGAAACATAATTTAAAAGAAGAACATTATAGCCAAGCATTGCTTTAAGAGATCTAATGGAAGAATCAATAGGTTCAGGTTCAATGTTTGACAATATGAATTTCCAAAACAGCAGCTTGATTGATTGATTGTGCATAATCAAATCAAAGGAGGCTATTTTGTCTGCCATTGAGAAGACTTCTAGCATCAGGTTATATGTTCTTTCAAGGAAGATGCTGATTTAAATGTTCAAGCTTAATAGCTTTTTCATTCTTGACTTCAAGTTAAGATTTTATCCTACTCTGTCAAAGTAATTAAGATCCCAAATTAAACTGTCCTATAAAGTATTATCATTTCTAAATCTTTCCATTTAATTCACAAAATAATCTCTCAGCACCTCAATGTACTGAATTTTTTGTTTTCCTTATGTTTGGTTGGAATCTAAGCAAACTGGTATTTACTTAAACAATGTATTTCCTTATCAGCAAGCCAGCTGAAAATATTGAGCATATATTGACCATATATATTGACAATGGACTCTATTTCCTAGCACAAAACTGCTCAATTGGAAAAAACAAACACATTTCCCTGGAAGTAACTGGTTCTGCAGCATCAATATCAACTTGTTTAAGGCCACTGGCACATAGTAAGTCCCTTCTTCAAATGTGAGAAGCCAGACAGTATATTTAAAAGTTAAACTATAAATGTAGGTATCAGTACCCTATGCCTCAGGGAAAGAACATATAAACTGTGATGCAACTAAAATATTAGCTATGTTTAAATATAACCTTGGTTCCATGGCAGGACAAAACCTTCCTAATATTCCCCCTCCATATTTGCAAGTGAAATGTTCTCTAACTCCACTGTGAAATTTGTCCATGTAATCAGGATCCTGATGCATGTGATTGGAATCACCAATAGCAGCAGGAGACTAGTCAACTAACAATATTTTCTTCTGTAGGAACATACCAATGTGGCCTCCTGGTCAGAACAACAAATGTATCCTTCCCACCAGCCAACCTCAGGACTGAAACAACTTCCACTTGCCAAGCCATTCAAAAGGCATCCCTGATGTTTTTCAATTGCCGAACAGCCAAGTCCACAGGAAGGCTGAATTGTAGATTACTAAGACGGCTAAGGAGGTTAAGGGCTCCCTCAAAGCCTGTTTGAGCCATGTAACTCCAGGGTTGGTAGTGGACTTGGATCAAAGTTCCTGACTTACAGATAAGATTGAGCCATGAGACTAAACGCTGCTCATTAAGTGCCAGGCATACCAGTGCCTTCAGTTCTGAGTCTGCACTACGCTTGAATGGGTCATGCTCTGATAATACTGTGTGAATGGCTGACAGCAGGCTCTGCTTTGGGGTGGTAGGTACCCCACCCATCACTGGAAGGGCAAAAGACTGGGAGAGTTTGCGGGCTGGTGATTCCACAAAGGCACGGCCGTTCTTTGAACTGTAATACTTCACAAAGAGTTCCCATGGATGCATTGGCTGGGGAGAAGAGCCCAGCATAGGAAGCAAGCAGGCAATTGGAGCTAGAACCAAGCTCATCCCAGGAGATGGGGTGTAGAGACCATGAGCCAGAAGATCCCGCACAGCAGTTGTCAGTTCTTTACGTACTGCCAGTGTTAATTCGTCACGTCCTCCCAAGGAAGTGTCCTGGATACCTGAATAGCTGATGACATGTTCTGTCTCTCGCAACTGGTACTTTTGAGCAAGTTGCCTGACATGGGCCACGGCCATCTCTAGCTTGTTCATTAAAGGGGAATAGTCTCTCTCAGATTGATTCCTCTGCCATAACTGTTGAGGGATTTGACCTGTTGCACAACCAAACTGGCTCAAAGCAAAAATCTGTAGCATAGCAAGCATCCGACGCATGAGATGCAGCCCTGTTTCTCGCATCCTATGGGCTTCTTCTGAGTTCACTGCAGAGAGAAAGTGAATATTTTTTTTAATACAGTTGCATATACTTGCATATTGTAGTCTCATGTCACAGTTTGAGGAAAGGACAGAAGGAGGAGAGAGACTATAATGGTTACAGTTATATGTAGGACTAACTTTGGCAACATTCTATATAGTTTTGGAAAAAGAACAGAACTTGAGAATTAGGTTGGTGGGTGCCACTACAGTAATATGGGTGATGAAAGAGGATAGTAATATTCATGTTGACACATTCAACAGAAGAACTTGGGCAGATAATGAAAAGGAGGCATGCCCATTTGCTTTTCCAAATCTGAAGGAAGAAATAGTAAAGCTGTTTTTTTTTCATCTCTAAGTGTTTTAAAGCATTCACATAACTCATGCCATATTCCATGAGCCTGGTATGTACCAAGTACCACATACACTCTTGTAGCCATATTATTTTTCACAATGAGAACTCCCCCCCACCCCAAGACATTTGGTTGTCTGATATTTAGAAATCTGATTTCCTTATAGTGATGGGTCATTTCATGCCTGTGATCTGATTTTCAAGCCAGTAATAATATATCTCCACTAATGGGAAAGAAATCAAGCCTACAAATGGGCATCTGGAAAAAGCTCAACTGAGCAGGATAACCAATTTCTACTCAGCTCTTTCCAAAAGATTTGTGATGATTTTTTCCCCACAATAGTATAAACAAAATATCAGTGGCTGCGAAGAACTCAAAGGCTGAACAGAAAAATAAGAACTGGGGCAGATAAGCCAGTGATTGAAGGGTTCTGAAATTCCCATTCCTCTCAATAACCTATTCCAAACTGCCATATCCCATTTCTCTAACAAGCTAAAGTACTCTACCAATATTTTATTCAACCAATCTTTTTAACTATTGGTATGATATGTAAACAAATTCTTGTTTGAATGGATACCCACCTCTGCTGCTTCTATGATGTTGCTGCACATTTGGCTTGCAGGTGCCACTTCCAGTTTGTCCACTTGAACAGTCACAATGTCCTTCCTCTGGTTTACCAGGACTACTTTCTTCTGCAAGAAAGAAAAAGATTTTGACCAACCTTTATAAAACTAAGAGCTCAGCTTTGGCTCACGTAATATATCCAGTGAACCAAAGGTCCAGCTTCATCCCAGCAATAATATTTCTCCTTCAGCTATCTTTATATAGATGAGCAGTTGCAATGCATTATTTGTATACACTCTGGTTCCACATTCAGTGCAATCATTTGAGGATATCTCAGTTCTGTACAAGTCTTTATAAACAAGGGTTATCCCAATTTCTAGATAGAATAGAATAACAGAGTCAGAAGGGACGTTGGAGGTCTTTTAGTCCAGCCCCCTGCTTAGGCAGGAAACCCTATACCATTTCAGATAAATGGTTATTCAATCTCTTCTTAAAAATTTCCAGTGTTGGAGCACTCACAATTTCTGGAGGCAAGTTGTTCCACTGATTAATTGTTCTAACCGTCAAGAAATTTGTTCTTAGTTCTAGGTTGCTTCTCTCCTTGATTTGTTTCCACCCATTGCTTCTTGTCTTGCCCTCAGGTGCTTTAGAGAATAGCTTGACTCCCTCTTCTTTGCAGCAGCCTTGAAATATTGGAACACTACTATCATGTCACCCCTAGTCTTTCTTTTCATCAAACTAGACATATCCAATTCAGGCAACCATTCTTTATGTTTTAGTTTCCAGTCCCCTAATCATCTATGGTGCTCTTCTCTGCACTCTTTCTAGAGTCTCAACACCTTTTTTTGCATTGTGGCGACCAAAACTGGATGCCATATTCTAAGTGTGGCCTTACCAAGGCATTATAAAATGGTATTAACACATGATCTTGATTCTATTCCTCTGTTTATGCAGCCTAAAACTGAATTGGCATTTTTTGCAGCTGCAGCACACTGCTGGCTCATGTTTAAATGCTTGTCCACTAGGACTCCAAGATCCCTCTCATAGTTACTACTATTGAATGAGGTACCACATATATTGTATCTGTACATTTGTTTTTCTTGCCTAAATGTAGAACCTTATTTTTTTCACTCAGTTTCATTTTGTTAGATATCATCCAATGTTTAAATCTGTCAAGATCCTTCTGTATCTTAAGCCTATCTTCTGGAATGTTGGCTATTCCTGCTAGCTTGGTGTCATCTGAAAATTTGATGAGCTCTCCATCTATCCCCACATCCAAATCATTAATGAAGATGTTGAAGAGCACTGGGCCTAAAACAGAGCCTTGGGGTACCCCATTCCATACTTTCTTCCATGTAGATGCAGTTCCATTGAGCATAACACATTGAGTGCGATTGGTCAGCCAGTTATGAATCCATCTGGTGGTGATGCTGTCTAACCCACGTTTCTATCTTATCAAGTAGTACATTATGGTCTACTTTATCAAATGCCTTACTGAAGTCCAAATAAATTATATTGACAGCATTCCTCTGGTCCACTAATTTTGTCACTTTGTCAAAGAATGCAATAAGATTTATCTGGCATGATCTGTTTTTGACAAACCCATGTTGGCTTTTGGTTATTACTTCGTTTGCTACTAGGTGTTCACTAATCCGTTGCTTAATTATCTTTTCCAGAATCTTCCCTGGTAAAATAGAAAATCTGGAGTTGGCATGTAGTAATTATATAATAGAACTTGAGTGGTCATCAAAGTCTTTGTTAAGAACAAAAATATAAAGAGCTCTGTGGCAATATAGTGATGAACACTTCCATTCATTTGATTTCAGAGCCCCATGGCCCTGTACGTTTATTAACATTAATTTATTTAAATTTTAAGCTACCCTTAGCTGGTTTGATCTACTGGTTAAGGCACCAGGCTAGAAATTGGGTGACTATGAATTCTAATCCTGCCTTAGCCTGAAGGTCAGCTTGATAGGCTAATGTGTCTCAGTACAGCTCACTTCACAATACAGTTGTTGTGGAGAAAATAGGAAGAAGGAGTATTAAATATGTTAGCTGTTTTGAATTGTTTATAAAAATGATAAACATGGGAAAATAAATAAATAAATACATACATACATATATAATAGTATATAGAAATATATCACTCATAAAACAAAAAGAATGTCAGAAGAAAATAATCAGCCCCCCCCCCTCAACTCCCAAAGGTCACCATCAACATTAACCCAGAGAGAAGAGTCAGGTCTTACAGATTTGTTTAAATAAGGACTAAGTGAGTGATTTCAATAGTCTATAACATCCTCCTAGAAAACAACAAATGTGTTGCTAAACACTGCTTTTTCAGATATCACATTTCTGTCTTTATTCTTTCTCATAGAAAACCTCTAATGCAGAAAGAATGCATAAGGCCAACTGAAAGCAAGTATCACACTGGATGTGGAAGTGAGTATATTCCTGTTATTGTGATGTTATTAAATCCTACAAGAGCTCATAATGGAAATCACTCTAAGTATCAGTAATGATCAACTTTTCTCCCAGACAACAACAGCCCACTTTCATGGGCCTTGGTTATAAACAGCCACCAGAAATAACCATTCAACAAGCCACATAGATAAGTAGACTTGAAACAAATTTTAGTATGACCAGGTTCTCCTTATCTTTTCAGACAGCATCACAAAATCTAATATATCTGTGAAAATGGATAACAACAGGATCTGAAGAAGTTGACTCTAGCCTAAGAAAGCTGATGTCATAATCAGTTTTGTAGGATATTCAGGTTCTACAGAAATTGTTTATTTTTCCTGCATGACAGGAGAACCAACCCCACTGAAAAATTATTAAACCGGACTTTATCTGTCATCTTTTCCTGCAAATTTTGGTAAGAACAAAATGTGATACTTATTAATTTCTTAAGATGAATTAAATATTTATATTAATTTGGCATCACAATTCAGTCCAAAACTTCATGTTATTAAATACATTTCATAGTCCCTTTCAGATCTGGTTCCTAGTTGATCCCATGTATTGTACCAAGTATGCAAGATATGTATATTTTCTGACCCTGGATGAAATTGATAAACATTTCAAGGTCCCGGATCTGGGTTTTCAACTGATCCACCAGCTGTTCCTTTACACGTGCTGGGTTGATGATTTGTGCCACAGCAGCATCCACCTGCTGACGCAACTCTTCTGGAGACAGCAAGGCAATGTCCTCACTCAAGTTCATGTCCAATTTCTTGATTAGCTCCTCAATAATCACCTGTGAAGCACAGTAGGAATAAATCAGGAGTTAATCTCACTCCTTGCTAAAGATTCTCTTCTCAAAATGTTTAAGAATCAAATGTCTCAGTTAAAGGTGTCCCTTTATAGGCAAATGAAAATTATGTCTGACTATATACCAATGAGTTTTACCTGCTGTCTCTCCATGACCATAGACTGAGGCAATGCATCATAGCTACCCTCCTGGTAGGCAAATGTTTCCAAGTCATCTAACTGTGCCTTAAGCTGCAGAATTAATTCTCGTTGCTTCTCCTTTCTAGCTTCCACCTGTTTTTGCTTCTCATATTCATTCTGAAATGAAGAAAAAAAGGTCATATTGTATACAGTACAGTAATTGTAGGAGGAGAGCTGTGCTAGAAAATGGGAGCAAAAAAAATTTAGAGGAATCTAATAGCACCTTTTCTGGTTATTATTATTATTATTATTTTATTAAAAGGCATTAGCTTTCAGGGGCTGCAGTTCAATTAATCAAATTCAGAGTGGCCATGCATCTTATAAAATGAGTTGCAGCTTCCAAAAGCCTATGCTTTTTTATATAATTGTTAATCAGAAAAGGTACTATCAGACTCCTATTGACTTTAAGAGTAAAATTAGAATAAAGTTCTTAAAGAATCATGCGTGTCCAGACCTAATGGCTATCTCTTGTTGCATAAAACAATCAATCTTGAATTGAAATTACAAGTCTTTTGGAGCATCTTTCTCCAGCTCTTACTTCTGTCCACAATCCATTAGTCTCAAGAAAATCCATAATGATTACATTACTTGAAAGGGCAGGAGGGAAAAGATGCCCTCCAGTTACGACCTAGAAATTCTCCCAAGCGGAGGGAAGAGAAAGTAGGAGAGAAGAGGAGGGAGGGAAGGGAAAGAGGAGAAGAAGAAGAGTTGTTGCGAAATGAGGGAAGGAAGGGTAGAAGAGCAAATGTAATTAAAATGCCTTATTTTAATGCTTTCTTTAAGGAAAACATATATATGTAAGATTAATTATGTATAAGAAAATGTACATTTTATATTATGTCTATAAGAAATAAAACTAAAAAACTTTTCCAAAAAAAGAAAAAGAAACTCTTCTGACAGGCACTTTATATCCCTTTCTAATTCAACATATAAAAAGTACCGTTTCCCTGAAAATACGATATCCCCTGATAATAAGCCCACTCAGGCTTTTGAGCGCTTGAGCTAAAATAAGCCTCCCCCCGAAAATAAGCCCTCCCCGAAAATATTTAAACACAGAGCTGGAAATCAGGTAAGACGGCAAGAGGAGCCCCATCTTGCTCCAGGCGCCCAAAATAATAAGACATCCACGAAAATAAGGCCAAGCGCTTATTTCAGGGTTCAGAGAGCCTGGATAGCTCAACAGACTAAAAGATTGTTATTAACATTCAGCTGTCTGCAATTATTGCAAGTTTGAATTTCACCAGGCTCAAGGTTGACTCAGCCTTCCATCCTTTCTAAGTTAGGTAAATTAAGGACCCAGTTTGTGGGGGCAATAAACTGACTTTGTATAAAATATACAAAAGTATGAAGGCTATTGCTTAACGCATTGTATGCCGCCCTGAGTCTCCGGAGAAGGGCGGCATATAAATCTAATTTATATACATATACATATATACATACATACATACATGAATGACAGGGTCTTATTTTCAGGAAAACACGGTATAAGGAGATGCAGAATACAGCAGATACTTGTTAGATAAGCAAAGTCATTTACAGATTTTTTTAACACAAGTAGTCCTCAATTTATGACTACAATTGGGATTGGAATCTTAGTTGTTGAGCACAATAGTCATTAAGTGAAATGCCCATGTGACTGCTTCATTCAATGACCACAATCCTAGCCATCCCAGTTGCCATTGTTAAGTGATCTGCAAAGTTGTTAAGCAAATTGAGCAAAAGAACTGCCTGCAGATGGATTTCAACCCCGCTCCCCATGTGCAGAAAAGAATGCCTCTACAGGGCTGCAGAAATGGAGCTTCGATCTCCACCATCTGAGTTCCATTTTTGCAGTCCAGCAGAGTAGTTCTGCTACACTCAGCAGGTAGCAAAGATGAGAGAGAGTCCTTTTGATGGGCAACAGCAACTTGCAATCTTTCCTGCTGTTTCCTGTTGACTATAGAAGTCAGCAAAGAAGCTTGCAAATGGTGATCACTTGGTAAATGTGAAGAGGTTGCCCAAATGTGCATATGTGTGTGTATGTGGGGGGGGGGGGGGGATGACAGTGCAAAGCTTTACAATGTTCTGCAGATCATAAATCACTCTTTCTGAGACCATCATAACTTTAAACAGTCATTAAACAACTGGTTAGTCAAGGATTACTTGTAATAATTTTTTAAAAAAAGATATGGTACAAGAACCTAAGAAGATTTTCTAGATCTTGGAGAAGTTTCAGGCACAAATTTTATGATACGATTTAAGTCATGCCACATAGTGACCTGCTTCAAACCACAACTTTTGATCCAAATTCCAGGTTCAATTGTTTTCATTAATAAGGACTACTTGTATTCACTGCTGTAGCCTCCTAGCAGCTAGACAAAATTTACAATATCTTGAGTAACAATTCCATGGTATATTCGAAAAAAATTAATGTGCCATTTAATACTTCCACCTAGGAACTCTTTTTGGAAGGAACTAATTATATCCCTATATAAATGATAGAACAGGTAGTCCTTGCTAAGTGATAATTGTCAATGGCAACTTGGTCATTAAGGGTTCACTAAATAAAACCACAATTGTAACTATAAACTTTCATCACTTTTCCTTAGTTTTATGCTGTGAAAGTGTTAAAGTTAAAAGATTAACTAGCCATAAAATTACCATGTGGGAGGTGTTCAAAATATGGAATCTTTTGGTATCTATTGTCAGTGACTGCCAAAGGCAATATATCAAATTTAATTAAATCAATTGCTTTGTGATAACAGTAGCTTGTTAGGAATTAGCAGAAATTAGTTGGCATTATACTGATGACTCCAAACTTTATGCTGCCTTGGTTACATGAATACTATTTATATATTTATGCTCCTCCATTATACTTTGATCAAATGCCATATAATAAAAATGCTTGAAAATTTTGTAATTCTATATTACTAAACTTCCTTATTTACTAATCACAAAGTTATAAAAACAAAGTGGACTAATACACCTTCAAGTACTAATTCTGAAAAGAATTTTGAAAAGAGAAAGTCTTATAAATCTGTTGGACAATACATTTTATTAATTTGCTCTGGTTGAAAAATATTTTCAGTGATTAAAATCAGAAATTTAGAAGTGGAAAACTCCAAGTGTGGCTTTATAATAATTTATAAAATTTCAACTATATTAGGACACACGGATTTAAAAGCAGAATGAGCCCAAATCTTAAAGTAATCTAAATCCTGTCTTTTGACAGCCAGTAGATTATAGGAATATCGTACAGTAATAACAATCTCTTTTCCTCAACTTTCAATACCTTGATTTCAATAGCTTGACTGAAAACGATTTGTCCTGAAAGACTAGAGCAGTTGCATCCTTCACTACTCTGTTTCCCTTAATATTGGACTCGAAATCTACTTTGTGGTTTTAAATACCAACATCAAAACTTTTAAGTAACTGGGATATTTTCACTGGTGGGTAAATTTCCCATTGCATAGAGCCAAGCTCCAGGAAATCTTTGTAGCAGTTTAATATTCAACTATCTCCGATGGCTCCGGATTTATATCTATCGCATATGAAGTAAATCAGATTTATTAGGCAACAAAGTTACCTAATGTATCTTTGAAAGATCATAGCGGAGGAGGGCTCCATTAATGACCTCCAGCTCCTGCTCACCTTGGCCTCGCTGCCAGCTCCTTCCACCGCCGCCGCGGCAAAGCCGAGGCCGGACCCGGGGCAGCCGCGAAAAGCGAATTCCTCAAGCTCACGGAGGAGACGCTGCTGCTGCCCTGGGCCGGCACGCGCCACTTGCCGGAGCCGGAACTGGACCTGTGCGAAGTGCGAAGCCAAAGCTAGGAGCGCCGAGTGAAGGCGGCGGCGATCCGCCCTAAGTGCCCGCGGGGATCCCGGTTCGGCTTCAATTTCCTCCCCGACTTCTTCCTCTCCAGCTTGGACCTCGGCTACCGCGCCCACTGGCGCCCACCGCTCCCCGGGATTCGCCCCAGTCTCCATTGCCGCTGCTAACCACTACTGTAAAATGTCAACGGGGAACCGGGCCGGCAAAATGAAACGTCATTTCCGGCCTTGTGAGAAGCGACAGAAAATCGTCATACGGAAGTAGATATGGCCTTCAGTTCTTTAACGCGCGCAGGAACATACAAGTAGCGTCGTGGCTGCGTTCGTATGATGTACGTTCCATGATTGACTGGAGGGGGCGGGGCTATTTAAATCAGTTTTCTGGATTCGCAAGACACTCTGAAGTGTTAAGTTAACCAAGAGATTTGAATTCGCATAACACATTTGATTAAAATGAGGCTGATTTGTGAGTCTCCTCTAAACAGCAACCAAAACAAGATAACGGTCAATTGCCTAAAATAAACTTCAGCGACTTCGTTTGAAATCTGAACGCCGGGTAAAAAAGAGCGTAGTTATGTTAGTAAAAAGGATACATATTTCAATTGAGATTAACTAGAATTTTCTTAACTGCATAATATATAATACTGATTATTTCGAAGGAAGGGAGTGTACTTATATACGAAAGTTAACAGTTATGTTGCAATTATATAAAGTTTTAAGAATTCAGACATTATACTTGCAGAACAATCACACCCTTATTTGGAAATGTCTTTTTCAAGGAGGCTTTCTTCAAGCAGAGTTAAAACGTTGTAAATTGCAACTTGCTGTGTTTCTAAAATAAAATGAATTGATTTACTGAACAGAAATCTTGAACGTAATCCCTTTAAGCAAACGTGCCTTATCTTGAAAACAAATGTACACTGGTCCTCAAAAATGTCTGCCGAAGTATGAAAAATAATTACTCATAAATTAGCTTATTGAAACTGGCGCACCCAAGAAAGTTTTTGTTTCAACTGAACTATAAGCATCAAGGTGATTACAGAAGGTACTTAAAATAGACACATGGCACCTAAAATATATTCTGGAATGTGTCAGGACGTTTCTGGAAATGAGTGCTGGGCAGCAACTACTGGGGAGGGGGAGTCTCTGAATTTAGCTCCGCCTGGCCCAAGAGGATCAAATAAGCTTGTCTGCCTGAAAGGGCCTGGAGGCTGGGGGGACACAGAAAACTAAACGACAGCCATCATGGCAAGGTGAGTGCTTGTGGTTTGAGGACAGCTCTTTGATAGGATTTATTCTGTCTTTCTCTTCCAGCTGATCTGATTTGATGACCTAACTTCTGGATCCCCTCAAAACAGAATAAAAATCTTTGGTGTTGCCTGCTTGGCCAGGAAGTCTACTTCCTCAGATCTTTAATATTCACTGAATTAAAATGTACTTGTAGCTGTAATTAAATGTAAACATTTAATTGGTTAGAACTTTTCAATTATATATCTCTTATTTTATGTACACTGAGAGCATATGCATCAAGACAAATTCCTTGTGTGTCCAATCACACATGGCCAATAAAACTTCTATATTACATTGTGTGATCCTCCTAGTATCCTTTTCCAAACTGAGCAAACAGAAATAATTGATATTTTACAGAATAACAAGCAGCTTTCTTTGTTCAATGATTAATTCAGTCTAACATTCCTGTTATGATATGTGGATTAATATGTGGATTAGGTCTGAGTAATTTATTTGGGGGTTTGAGGAAATTTGCTAATTTTACTTGATTAATTTAGTTTCAGCTTGACTGTCAATTATCTAGTGGAGACAGACCATTGTATTTTCCACAATATTTTTTTTATTTAATTAGATTTATATGCCGCCCTTCTCCAGAGACTCAGGGCGGCTTACAATGCGTTAAGCAATAGCCTTCATACTTCTGTATATTTTTATACAAGTTAGCTTATTGCCCCCACAAACTGGCTCCTCAATTTACCTACCTTAGAAAGGATGGAAGGCTGAGTCAACCTTGAGCCTTGAATTTGCAATAATTGCAGACAGCTGGATGTTAATAATAGGCTATCTAGCCTGTTGAGCTATTTGAGGCTCTTTTTTAATATTAATTATTAATATTAGTATTAATATTTTAAAGAAAGATTGAAACAATATAAGGAATAGAATATATTTGAATATAAAACTTCTCACAATAATTCCCTTGGGTATACACCAGTGGTGGGTTCCACCCGGTTCCGCCATAGCAGTGACCATATGACATCACCGAGCCAGTTCTGCCCCCCGCCCCTCCCCCGCATTATTCTTACCTTTTATTTGGCCCGACCCCCAATCTACTGTTGCCACCTGAATCCCAACTGATGGGCTATAAGGAAAAACTTTAAACTCTTGCTGTGGGGCTTCAGAGGGCCGCCCTACAGCTGATCAGTGGTAAAAGGCAGTTTGGGGTAGACCGGTGCCTCCAAAAACAAATGAGTAGACTGGTGCCTGCAAAAATAAATGGGTAGACCAGTGCCTGCAAAAATAAATGGGTAGACCAGTGTCTGCAAAAATAAATGGGTAAACCAGTGCCTGCAAAAATAAATGGGTAGACCAGTGCCTGCAAAAATAAATTGGTAGACGGATACAGCTCTGCAAGCAGTTAAAAGCCTGGTAGACCAGTACCTCTGCTAAATCCTAAAGAATTGTCATATGACCATCAAGCCACGCCCATAAAATAAGCCACGGCCACAGAACCGGTAGTAAACGATTTTAGAACCCACCCCTGGTATACACACACACATAGACACACACAAACACAAACATCCATTTGTAACTTCATAAGGGAAACATCTTTAGGGAGACAAGTTCATTAAGTAACATTGTTAGAAGAAAAACAATGATGTAGTCCTTCAAACTATGCAATCCTATATTTTATGGAATGAAAAATTATTTTGGGAGGAAAATACTTTGAAAGGGTCAATACAAGACCAATTATCCCAACAAGTGACAATTGTCAAAATCTGCCACACCCAGTCTTCCGTACGTTTCACTTGATGGGGGTTTGTTTAATGCTATAACTAATTTGGGTGGTTTATAAATCATTTTTAAAGTATTCTTTTAACAGCTAATCTGTGTCCTGCTGACCATGGGAGCGGAAGCAACTTTAGACTTAAGCCATTTTGAATCTCAAGCAAAGATTTGATGAGCCTCTCCAAGTCTATGCCTAGCAAGAGAACCTTTTTCACAGTTTATTTGGTCCTGGTGGTAACCATTATGAGCAGTTCTTCCATCAATCGAGCTACACAGATCAATAGCTACCAGATGGTTCTGTTCTAAATAAAGCAGCTTTATAATGGCATTTACATGTATCTGTTTTAAGAATCATAAAATTCTTGCAAGACCAACAGAATAAAAAATGAAGCATACAGTACCTTGTAATAATTTAAAATGAAACTCTCTGTATTATAATTTGCCAGTTTAGTGTAGTAGTTATAATGATGGCTTAGAAACTAGGAGACTAGGAGTTCTAGGTCTCCCTTAGGCATAAAAGCTACCTAGCTAACTTTGGGTCAACCATTCTTTCTCAGCCCAGCCCATGTCAGGTTATTGTGTGGAAAATAAAGGCAGGAATGCAGATAGTCCTTGACTTATAACAATTCACTTAGTGACATTTATTTATTTATTTATTTATTTATTCATTCATTCATTCATTCATTCATTCATTCAATTTATATGCCGCCCTCCTCCGAAGACTCAGGGCAGTTTGCAATGCACTTATAGCAATAACCTTCATTCTTTTGTATATACCTGCTTATTAGGACTTTTGGCCCCAAAAAGTCAGCTTATTGCCCCCACAAACCGGGTCCTCAATTTACCTACCTCGGAAGGATGGAAGGCTGAGTCAACCTTGAGCCCGGTGAGATTTGAACTTGCACTAATTGCCGGCTACATAACAGCATTTAGTCTGCTGCACCACCAAGGCTCTTACAGTTTTACAGTTTTAATTTAAAGTTACAACTGCATTGAAAAAAGTGACATGATTATTTTTCACACTTATGACCATTGCACTACCCCTGTAGTCACATGATCTACATTCAGATGCCTGTCAACTGACTCACATTTATGAATATTCCAGGGTCATGGGATCACCTTTTGCAACCTTCTGCCAAGCACAGTCAATTGGGAAGCCAGATTCACTTAACAACCAGGTTGCTAATTTAAGAACTGCAGTGATTCACTTAACAAATGTGGCAAGTAAAATGGAGCAAAACTCACTTAACAAATTTCTCACATAGCAACATAAATTTGAGGCTCAATTGTGGTCGTAAATTGAGGACTACCTGTATTAAGTATGTTCACTGCCTTGAGGTATATGTTAAAAATGAGATAATAATAAAATCTAGATAGTGGACATGAGAGTACCTAGAGATAGAAGAATAGATGAGAACTGGAGAAGATAACAAAATACAGGACCTGCAAATAGAAATTGAGTGACTATGTCAATAGAAAGCAAAGATAGTATCAATGGTATTAGGTGACTTGGGTGCAATCCCAAAATAACATGAGTATCATTTGAACATCATTGGCATTGACAAATTTGCCATCAGTCAATTGCAGAAGGTAGCTTTACTTGGAATTGCTTCCATCCTATGACAATATCAGTTTAGAAGTACCATCAATCAACTGAAAAAGACAGTTACTTGGAACAGTTTACATCATGTGACAATACCTTCAATACAATTGTTGGAATCAATACAATCCACCTGGGTTCAGTTCCAAGTGGGGAGAAAGACATTGGAAACATGGAGACTATTTAGAAAGATGGTTTAATGGTTTGAGGTCCTGGGCAAAATGAGCACATGAGTGTGTGAGAGAGAGATTTATACCCACTCTTGGGCCCTGCCTTGGAGCTTCCTGTTCCTATGTAAGAAATGTATTCTGATTGGTTGTCAGACTCTCATGGGGTCATGCAAGGGTAACTTTGTAGGTTGTCTTGAGTCCCACGCTTGGTTGAATCTTGCTGAGTGATGCAACCTCCCCAGGTCCCATGTGGTGAGTTCTGCTGCTAGATGGATAGAGGGCTAATCCTATCATGTCCTGAGGGCCATGTCTTAACCCCGTTACCCTGGAGCTGAAGTTGGGGGCAGGGAGCTACTTTGTCTTTAAAACATGTTTCTCCTTTTCTCATCCATGGAAATATAATATTCTGCCTTTTTAATATTTCCTAAAATATTTCATTCTTCTAGGAGTGGGGTGGGTACTAACTTTTTTCATCATCAAACAATATCTGCCTGCTCTAGACGGCTGGAATGAATCTATCTAGATAAAAATGCCAGATCCAGTCTAATCTGTGCAGCCAACCATAATATGGAATAACTTGACGTTCCATATTTTTTGGGGAGTGACATTCATACTTTTACCATAACAGTGTGCATTCTTCTTTTGTTTCATTAAGACAACCAGCCAAAACTCTATGGTATGACCGTCCACGATACATATTTCTGGAATTCTGCGTTGAAGACAGCAGGGATGTAAAAGTGGACCTTGATGATTACAAGGTAATTTTCAGGTAAGAAAACACAGTTTTCTATTTTAGGAGGAAAAAACCCTATAAATGTTGGTGTTAATAAGCAAACACAAACTTTTATTTTCCATTGAAATCTGTGGAACTCATTTCTACAAAAAAATACATTGGATTGTGTTACTGTACAAGTCTATCAATTTTCTGATTCTCATTCAAACATGATAAGTAATTAGTCTAATTCTTCACACAACTGCTTTCTTCTCTAAAAATGGAAAATTGCCTTCAGAAGGTAAATTAGTAATGTTTCAATAATATGCAGGTACTCTTTGACTTATAATCACAATTGAGACCAGAAATTCCCCAATGCAGTTGTTAAGTAGATTTTGCAAACTCTTTTGCCTATTGTTAAGTGAATCAATAATCATTAAGCAAATTTGGCTGCCCCCACTGACTCTGTCACCAGCTGAAAAGGTCATAAATAGTGATCACATGATCGGGAATGCTACAATTGTCATTAATATATGTCAAGTGCCCAAATACATGTCAAATTTTGATCCCTAATCCTGGGAATGCCATGATAATTGTAAATGTGAGGAATGATTCCAAGTCACTTTTTCAATGCTGTTGTAACTTTGAATGATCACTAAATGAAGGGTTGTAAATTGAGGACTACATGTAATAGCTAGATTTCTAAGCCAGTTATCTGCAGTAGCATTTGTGAAAAGAGAGAATTTCAAATAAGTATTTATTGTGTATCTTTCTGCAGCTGTAAGAATGCTGATGGCATTGAAATATACAACGAGATTCACTTTTATGCCCGAGTAAATTCCAAGGTAAGCAGCTGAATGGAGAGGGCCAGTTTAAAATAAAATAATACATCTATTTTTCTTTGATATTGATAGTCCTCAACTTACAATCATAATTGGGACTGAAATTTATATTGTAAGTTGGTGTGGTCATAAAGCAGGATGTCATATGACCACACATATTTATGACAGCAATCCCAACTCTCTCCACTATGGTCATAAATTGAGAATTAAAGATCATTAAGAGAGTACCACCATAATCTAACATATACTGAGCTGGCCCCTCCCAGCCTGAGTCTCAATAAGTAAGGGTCTGCTACTAACACTTCCACTTGCCTCTCTACCCACCTTAACTCTGTCCTTTTGGCCGCTCTGTTCATGGGAGTTGTAAGTGGGTAGGTTTCAAATTTTCTCAGTTTTCTCTGACAGTAAAGAATGTTTTTTTAAAAAAAAGAACAGTAGTATAATATCATAGGCGTGATGATCTTAGCGTTACTCTTCTTTGTTTTATGGTGTAGATTCAACTGTTCAGTGATGTATTGAATAGAATGAATCCACCCTTGAGATTATATCACTGCATATCTCATCTATTTCCTTTTGCTGAGCTCTATTTTAAGAGTTTATTTTAACCAATATTTTATTTCTGTAGTATTGCTTAAATGAAAATGTGTAAATACGTTCTGTTTGTTTTAACTATTTAGTTGTGTCTGACTCTTGATGACTTTATAGGCAAGTGCTCTCCATGCCACCCTGTCAAGCACAGCTTTTTTCGATGTTCAACTTTGTATCAACTGTGATGATATCAAGCCAGAGAGTTCTTTGCTTGCCCCTTCTTCTTGTTCTACCACACCATTTCTAGTGCTTTCTCTAATGAATTTGCACACATGACATGGCCAAAGTAAATCAGATGTAATCTTATGGTTTTAGTTTCTAGTGATCTGTCTGGTATTATATTATTTAATACCTCTCTGTTAGTTACTCTGGTTGTCCATGTACACATACTAATTTATGCCAGCGACACAGTTCAAAGGTCTCAATTCTTTGATCAGCCATTTTTAGCGTCCTTCTCTCACACACATACATCATTATAGGGAAGACTATTGCTCTAACTAGCTTGCTTTCTGTATTTATATCAATATCTCTGTTTTTCCAGATCTTATTCATGTTAACTATTGCAGTGCAGGCTAAGGTTATCCTGCATCTGATTTCAGGAGTAGAACTGCCATTGTGAACAATTTTGGATCCAAGGAAGCTAAATTCTTGAACTAATTCAATTTTCTCCTTGTTGATTTTAAATGTCTCATATTCATCTGTATCTGTTGTCACTATCTTTGTTTTCCTGAAGTTAAGATTCAATCTTGTGTCTTTTTCACTTTCATCTTTGATTTTCTAGATCTTCTTTATTTTCATCCAGTAGTGTTGTATCATCTGTGTACCTCAAATTATTTATGGTTCTTCCCTCAGTCTTTATTCCAGCATCAAGCAGTTCCAGATCTAATTTCTGCATGGTCAATTCAGCATACAGATTGAACAAAAAAGGTGATAAACTACCCTGTTTCCCTGAAAGTAAGACATCTCCTGATAATAAGCCCAATTGGGCTTTTGAGTGCATGTGCTAAAATAAGCCTCCCCCCGAAAATAAGCCCTCCCCAAAAATGTTTAAATGCAGAACTAGAAATCAGGTAAGATGGCAAGAGGAGCCCCATCTTGCTCCATGTGCCCCAAAATAGTAAGACTTCCCTGAAAATAAGGCCAAGCACTTATTTCAGGGTTCAAAAGAATATAAGACAGGGTCTTTTTCGGGAAAACATGGTACATCCCTGTCTAACTCCCTTATGATTCTGAACTAATCTATGTCATCATAAAGTATTCTCACTATTGCCTCCTGATTAGTGATCTGATGAATTAGGTCACCAAGATCATGCAAAACTGCCCATAGTTTATTGTGTTCTACACAATGGAAAGTTTTTCTGTAATCAATAAAGCACAAAGCCCCTTTTGATATTCACATATTTTTTCCATAATCCAACTAATATTAGCAATATGATATTGAATGCTGCGCCCCTTTTTAAGCCTGTTGTACATCAGGTAACTTTTGATTAATGACATTTAATGATTTAATGATTTTTAACAGAATTTTGCTTGCATGAGAAATCAATACAATGATTCAATATTTGAAGCAGTCTCTAGCATTGCTTTCTTTTCAACTTGGATAAAACCATAACTTTTCCAGTTCTAAGGTCATTGACATATAGTCCATATCTCTTCACACAGCAGTGATGATGTTAACTGCCACTGGTTTTAGTAATTCTGCAGGTACTCCATTGATAGCTGGGGCTTTCCAGTTCGACAATTTCTCCATGACCATTCTATTTCTTTCAAGATGTTTGGTTCTTTATTAATCGGGTTATCATCTTTGTCATCTGTAGAGTCCTTCCATATATTCTTTCTGTTTTGAACTTCTTCTGGTCACTTAGTGTATTCCCATTGCAGTCTTTAACAGTTCCTTGGTATGCTGACAATCTGGATTGCATCATTTTCAGTACGGCAGTCTTAGTATGTGCTTTTCCTTCCTATTAGCTTCTTCCAGATGTTGACACTGCTTTTCCCACTGCCTATTTTTGTCTTTCCTGGCTTTACATTGGAAAATTGTATTCAATTTTTTAACTTCATCCTTATTACCTTTGGCTTTGCTTGTTTGTTCTCTTTAGCTTTTCATGTGACACATACTTCCAAGCAATTTCCATGATGTTACCTCAGATCTCTCATCACTATCCATTTGGGTTTTTCCTTCTAAATTCAGCAACTCAACCCTATTCATAACTTCTATGACATACATAGGTGAGATGTTCACAGTGAATTTTGGGGAGAAATTACCTTTTCACTTTGCACAGTTTGAGGTTCAGTTTAGCCACTAATAGCTGATGGTCTGAATTACAATCAGGAAGTGTCTTAACAGATTCAACTGAACCATTTCAGCATTTTGGCATAAAATGAAGTCTATCTGATTTAGATGTTGTCCATTTGGTACTGTCTATGTGTATAAACATTACTTGTGTTGAATAAGCCACATATTCATGGAGTTGAGATGAAATCATTTTCCTGGCAATTTGCGTTAGGCAATCGCCAGCTTCATTCCATTCACCTAGCCCAAACTTGCCTACTATTCTTGACCTACCTTTGCATTGAAATCACCCATAATATAATTTTTTTTTATTTTTTTTGTATTTGCTTGAGAGCACTTTGAAGCTCATTGTAGAAAAGCTGGATTTCATCATCATTTGAGTCCCCAGTTGGGACATAGATTTGTAGTATAGTGATGTTGAGTGGCTTGTCTCACATTTGGATAAATATTATACAGTCATGGTGTGCTCTGTGATTCTCAAAATATTTAGCCATTTGTTTGCTTATGGAGAATGCCATTCCTATTCATCTTATATTATTTCAAGTAAAATAAACCATAAACTATCTGATTTGAATTGACCACTAACAGCCATTGTAACTCACTGACACCAAAGATGTCTAGGTTCACACTGATCATTGCTATTTTTACCATTTTGAATTTTTTTTTTTTAATTTGATTTATATGCCGCCCTTCTCCGGAGACTCAGGGCGGCTTACAATGTGTTAAGCAATAGCCTTCATACTTTTGTATATTTTATACAAAGTCAGCTTATTGCCCCCAACAAACTGGGTCCTCAATTGACCTACCTTAGAAAGGATGGAAGGCTGAGTCGACCTTGAGCCTGGCGAGGATTGAACTCACAGAAATTACAGGCAGCTGGTGTTAATTGCTGCCTTTAGTAGGAGGCATTAGCCCTCTACGCTACACAGGCTCTTTCCCAAAGATCATGTCTCTAGCATTCTATGTTCCAATTTGATTTAACTTTGTAGAGTGTAGATGACCTCTTTCATCATGGGCACCTTCAATTATTGGGTTTCATGAAGGCTTTCCTCCAACAACATTATAAAGACCCTGACTACTAAAAGCTTGTTCATGTTCACCTCCAGTAATCCGCTGTTGGTATCCATATATGAGTCATATTGAGCTATTGCCATAAAGTGTTCTGGTGAGATTTTTTACAGGATAGTTCACCATTGCTTTTTGTAACTCTCTCCATTTATCCAGGGTTTGGACTGGTACATAGATAAATCAGCCATATGGCTGGATTATATAAGCATAACAAGTGTAAATATGGGCTAAAAACAGTACTTTCTGGTCTTTCAAATTTGTACTGCTCTGCCTTTCCCCTTTTCCATTAGATTCCTTTCCCAATTATTGACAAAAAATCTGATGTACAAACAACATTTTTCAAGTTTTAAAAATGTGTTTAAACTATATGAAAAAAAGGCTCAGGGATGTCCTCAGGCTTCTTGTTTATTCTATTTGGAAGCAAAGATATCACCATGATTATTGTGGATGGAGAGAACCTTCCAAAGCAAATAAGAGCAAAAATGTGGCCCTCAAATGTGGATTGCATCAGTATTTATAGGACTAACTTAACTTAAATGTATACATCTAATTGCAATTATAAGTTACTTATAGAAGAATTAAAACTCACTTTTTTCTACTACAATGTAATCACTTTCAGGATTCCCAAAATAAACGTTCAGGCAGGTCCATCACACTTTTTGCACGCAAATGGAAGGACAAAGTGCCATGGTCACGTCTCACCAAAGAAGATTTCAAGGTAGGACCCCTTTAATCTTCCCTGGTTAATTAGGGAACCAATACATGTAGTCCTTGTTTAGCAACCACAATTGGGCTTGACCAGGGATCAGCAACCTGCGGATCAGGAGCCACATGTGGCTCTTTCTCCCCTCTGCTGCGGCTCCCTGTCACTCAAAATATGTGTCATAACCAACAATGTGCTGGCATGCAATTTATTGAGCTTTTCAATCCCCGATGGCCAACCATGATAAATCTAAGAAAAGAAAAGTTTCAGGAAAAAACAGAATGTTTCATTCAACTACATATGCTAGTTTTGTGACTGCTTAGGAAATAGTCAGGCACAGGATTTCCTATTTCCCAGTGTTTTCTTTTCGGTAGGAAATGCATCCAAATGGATCTTTTGAGTATTTAAGATTGCAGACCCCTGGGCTTGACAATGCTATTATTAAGTGAAGTGGTCTCTAAGGCAAACCATTAACTGTGCTTATGATCTTACTTCAGCTTTCCTTTGCCTTATAGACCTGCAAAAGTTGTAAATATGAGAACTGATTGCAAAGTTACTTCTTCATCACTATGAATGATCATAAAAGTGGGCAGTTGCTAAACAAGAATTACTTACATTACCAAATCTCAGTATTAAATGGGAATATCAGTAAGACCAAGTTCTGCTTGCTTAACAATATCCATAGAAAACTTTCTTGTCTTTTGTCTTTCTGATTTTTAGTCAAAGGTGGCAATTAACATGACTTAGTTGAGATTTTATACCAATTGAAAGTAGCTGATTTGGTAAAATATATTCTGATTTAATACCTGTTCTTTTCCTGTTTGGTTGAAAAGATGAAAAAATTAGAACGCCATTGCTTTATTTATCATTTGGTTTTTAAATGCTACTTTTAGTAACAGTAATAAGAGCAAAGATGGAACATATTGTAAGCAATTGTTCATCTTATTTGCAGCCAGCATGGCTCTCAGTGGACTTTGATAACTGGAGAGACTGGGAAGGAGACGAAGAGGTGGAAGCAGCCATGGTTGAACAATATGCAGAGGTGAGCACAATTATCATATCAAGGCAGAATTCTGAAACTTATCTGACTCACTTTGAATCAACATAACTGAAGTCTAAAAAAGCAGAAAGTTGCTATTCTGTATCACGATTATAGTGCTAACTTATAGTGACAGTAGGAATGATGAGGCTTTTATATTTATACGGAATGCAATGGTTCAATTTGGCAATGTCACAAGTAATAGCAAGACAAACACCATTTACCAAAGCAGGTGTCAAAGTTCTGACTTATGAGAAAATCAGAACTCCAAGGCGGAATCTTCCTTAAAGTACTTGTTTATTAGGTACATCATATTGGCACATTTAAATGCAAAACCAATTCTAAATACTCCTTGGGGTTTCAGTATAATGAAAATAGTAAATGACCCCCATTTTAATTGTCCAATTAAGTTACTTGGCAGGCTCCTTAGGCACTCCCATTTCTTCATCTGATACCTGCAGGGATGATCTTGGTTCCCACGAAGATCCGTGTTGCATCTGGCAATGTGTTCCAATGTCCCCCCAAATACAATGTAGCAACTGAGAAAAGTGAAAATGATGTCAGTCCGATTCGATTAGAAGTTGACCGCAGGATTGTACTGCTGTTATTATACATGTCATAAATTCTTGTATTATTTATGCACCATTTATACATGAAGTATTGAATATTGTAAATTTATGCTCACATAAGGTAAAAGGTAAAATCAAAAGATAAAAGACTCTAATAAAAGAGAAAAGAATGTTGAGCTTTCCCTAGTTCTGAGATTTCAAAAAGGATTCTCTATACATGCTAACCTGCCCTCTTTTTATAGAGCATAATAGAATAACATAAATCTAGTTACCTGGATTCAATACTGTTACTCACTGACCAACCTGAATAATAGTAGATATTTTAATAACCTTTCCATGCAAATAACTGTGGATTATTTAGCTATATTCTTTGGGGAAGAATATCCTCCATATTTCTCAATATTAAATCAGCACCGTTTGCTTTAATCCCCTTGTTCTCTCCCTTACAGCTCATGCAAAAAGTCACTAAGAAAGAGCCACCCCCAGCCATGGATGATCTTGATGTAAGTATGTAGGAAAAGCATCTTTAACTATTTCTGAAGTTCTGTTTGCTTGACTCCGTCTGTCAGATTTATAAATTAACACAGCTGGAGAGCTGGGATGAAATATGGCTTGTGCTTCACTAGTATTTCAAGCCACTGTGCCAGAACTTGCAAAAGTTGATATATGCATTTTAAAAGTATTTCATTTCATAAATTTGGGGTATGTTCCTCTCTCAATGAAAATACTAATCTTTCTCTGTATGTGCTTAATAATTTTAGGATGACAGCTGAAAGGGCACATCTCTCTGACTGGACTGCTGCCTTAGTTTACTACTGCTACAGTCAGCAGTGACATGGGACTAGGCCACATACTGGCTAAGGCCTAGAACAAGGAAGCAAAGTGGCAAAGTTTCAAATGTATTTGTTTTCAAGAAGTGTTAAATTATTGCTGTGTAATTTTTCTAGTTGACTTTAATAAACAACTCTTTGGCCCAAGGCCTAGCAGACTTGCTGTAATCCATTTCCTGTTAAGTGTAGAAAGAAATGAGACTCAGGTAGCAGTCTTTGTAATCTGGATAATTACGAAGAAACTCTTCAAAAAATTTGTAATAATAAGCAAAAACAAGGTTCAGCTTTAGCTAATTTTACTTTCAAGGAGACATTTATACCAGTGTGTTGCCCCTTCTATTTCACTGAGTGGCCATCCTTACTTGATTTTTGAAGTTCAGTCATACTTGGCAACCATCTGGAAATACTCAGCTGTTGAATAAGCTGAATAACAAGAACAACAACAACTAATTTAACAGTTCTTAGGTCCTTGGTTGGGACTTGAACTGTTAAGTTTTTACCAGTCCCAGACTGTGAATTGAATGGAAGATTATTATTAATAATAATAACAACAAACAACAATAAGAACAACAATAATAAACAACTAGGAACTACCTATATACTCAAATACTATCTTAACAGCTCTTAGGTCCTTCAAGACTCTTGGGTGGGACTTGAACTGTTAAAGTTTTATTAATCACAGATTGTGAATCAAATTGAAGATTAACAACAACAACTGAAGGATATCTACAACATCATAATCAAGTTGCCAAAATCATACATTGGAAGCTTTGCCAAAAGTTGGGTTCAAATGCAGCAAAAATAACTGGGAACACCACATTGACAAAGTTCTTGAAAATGAAAAGGTCAGGATCTTGTGGGACTTTCAAATCCAAACAGACAGACATCTGGCCCACAACACGCCTGACATCACTATTGTGGAAAAGAAAAAAGTCTGGTTCATTGGTATTGCAATATCAGGTGATGCACGAATTGAAGGAAAAAAAATAGTTGAGAGAAGGTCTGAACTACAGTATTTTAATTAAAAAGGGAATAAACTTTAGATGGCTGATACCAGAGGGAATATTGGTGACTTGGCAGGAGCAAAGATATAGACTAGATTCAACAGAGAAGGCCGAGCTATTTTATGATTAGTATTTGAGACCACAAGAGGAAGAGAGAATGAGAGAGGAAAGAGGATAGAAGAACCCATTGGAGAAAGAGATACAACAAAAAGAAGATGCGAGAGATTGGGAGGAAATAGCAATAAGAGAAGGAGCAAAGCCAAAAGGAGCAAGAGAGATAAGAGCGACTAGAAAGCAAAATCGATTTATAAGTAAAATAATGGAAGAAGAAATAAAATTAATGTAAATTAACATAAATGGACTGAATTAGGCAATAAAAAAGGAAAAGGACTTTTAACAAATTAGAAAAATTAAAATTGGACATAATTTGTTTACAGGAAGTCCACATCAAAAAGCAACACAACAAAGTATTGAAACATCTGAAAATTGGGAAGTTATATGCCTCTCTTCCCCCAACAAAGTAAGAAAGGTATAACACTCTATTTTAAAGAGACAATAAAGGCTAAACAAATTTCACAGATGAGGAAGAGAGGATTGTAATGGTGGAGATAATGATGAACTATAAACAAATGCTTTTAGTGGCAATATATGCACCAAATAATAACCAAGAGGATTTTTATGGTAAATTGCACAAGAAAATAATACAATAGCACTACAAACTAAGAATAGTAGTGCTATTCTACAAAAGAATAGAATAGCACTACAAACTAATGCCATGAAAGCAAAGATACAAAAAACCGACAATCCAAACTTGCAATGAGAAAGTTTAAACTGTCACATTTAATATTTAGTGCAGCAAAATTGTGCAAACTGATTACAAATCTAGACATGGCTGAGTTGCTAAACTAATCCACTGGGCTTTATGTAAAAAATACAATTTACTTGTATCCAAAACGTCATGGGAACATAAAGTGGAAAAAGCTGTTGAAAATGAGAAGGTAAAGATCTTGTGGGACTTTTGAATACAGATGGATCATCATTTAGAACACAACATGTCAAATATCGCAGTCACCAAAACCCGAAGCATACAATTTATTGATATCGCTGTACCAGGAGGCGCTGGAGTCAAAGAAAAAGAACTAGAAAAAATCACAAAATATTGCGACCTGGCCATCAAAAGTACCCGATTATGGATGAAGTGATAGTGATACCATTGTCACCAGGGCACTTGGCATCATGTCCAAGAATTTTATACAGTAGATCAAGAAATTGCAGCTTCCTGCAATAATACCAGCAGAACTAATTGCGCTATTTGGAACATCATATATTTTAAGAAAATATTTGGTCGTACCTAAGATGCTGGCAGCAACCCGTATTAATCATCAGTGCCAGTTAATAATATTTGTGATATATTTTTAAATGTTCAATTGACTGAGTTTCATGTTTAATGAATAAAGTAAATAATAACAACAACAACACTATTTTAGTGACCTATTTTCTAGCAGAAAATTATATGAGTCCCTTGTTTTAGCTTAATTGGGGAGCATATTTATCTTTCCTTTAGCATGCTTCTTGGTGACGGTGCTAAACCTTTTGTGATTTTATAGCAGAATTCTTTTACTAGGATTATCAGATCCGGGCTACAAATATGGAGGCCAGCAGGAACAACTCTCTCGTCTTAAAAATGGGAACTAAAATGAAGATCCAATTCCTCAACTATGGTTTCTCCATGCTTTTAATTGGTGTCAAACTGGTGGCCCATGGGCTGGATGTGTCATGTGCACCCACACCCACCCAGGTCTGCAAAGACAAAAAATGTCACAATAAGTCACAATATGTCACGTGATTAAGTTTGACACCCATAGTCTATACAAAGGTTTTTCAACTTTAGGAGAATTTAGCAATTTTAGGATGGACTACTATTTCCAGAATTCCCCAGCCAGCATTCTCTTGAGTAGAAGTCAACACATCTTAAAACTGGGTGGTGATAAATACTGATCTATACAAATTTATTCAGTTTATATGCTGCCTATCTCTCCTGATTACAATATTAAGCTAAATGCTATAGGAACCCATAAACTATTGGGCTAACGGATCTGGGCTGCAAAAAATCCAGATCACTTGACACAACAAATATACTGATAAAACTCTACTCTTTGCTGTCATTTAGTTCATTCTGATTTCTCCGGTCCCAGGTCTACACATTATATTATCCTGCTACATAAGTGTAGTCAATTTTGATTTCTATCAGCAATCTCTTTTTACATGATATTCAAAATTGGTCTCTGATAATATCCTCAACAAGGGACTTTCCCAATCTAAAAGTACTATTTAATCCCAAGGCTGGAAGCTTGTGAAGCGAGATCTCTATGTTTTCACAAGAGCAAAAGAGCAAGCAATAATAAAACAGAATAGAATAGAATTTTTTATTGGCCAAGTGTGAGTGGACACACAAGGAATTTGTCTTGGTGCATATGCTCTCAGTGTATCTAAAAGAAAAGATACGTTCATCAAGAATCATAAGGTACATAGGGTACAAATAAGCAGTCAGGAAACAATATCAATATAAATCATAAGGATACAAGCAACCAAGTTACAGTCATACAATCATAAATGGAAGGAGATGGGTGATGGGAACAATGAGAAGATTAATAGTAGTGCAGACGTAGTAAATAGTTTGACAGTGTTGAGGGAATTATTGTTTAGTAGGAAGATGGCATTCAGGAAAAAATTGTTCTTGTGTCTAGTTGTTCTCGTGTACAGTGCTTTATAATGTCGTTTTGAGGATAGAAGTTGAAACAGTTCATGTCTAGGATGTGAGGGGTCTGTAAATATTTTCACAGCCCTCTTTTTGACTCGTGCAGTATACAGTCCTCAATGGCAGGCAGGTAGTGTTATGTATATAGTTTGGCAGGAAAGTTTGAACTTAATAGCCCTCAGCTGATTGGATGACTACCTTAGCTGCAGGGTATATAAGGAGAGCTGTTTCTCCAGGTTAGTTGCTGGATTCTCACTCTAATAAAAAGAGCTGTTGTCACTCACTGCCTGGCTTGTGGCGTCCTCATTCACCCAACTTAACATTGGTGATGAAGGTGGGATTTTGAGGCCAGAAGCCACGGAAAGAGCTGAAGCCATGAACCAAAAGGAAGCTGAAACCCCGAATCCAGCCAGGTGAGCGAGCGGAGTACCTGGAGAATCAACCAACGATGTCAGCCTACGTACCGCCAGCGCCTTTCAACCTGATGGAAGAAAAGTGGGGATCCTACATGTCCCGCTTCGAATGCTTCCTGGTGGCCAGCAATCTACAGAGGTTGCCAGACGTGCGAAAGAAAGCCCTGTTCCTGAGCCACTGTGGACCCAAGGTGTTCAATATGGCCGAAGCCCTATCGTAACTGAACTCGGTCCACACTATCTTGTGGCAAACACTTCAGACGCTGCTGAAGGACCACTACGCCCCAACGCCATCGAAATGCATCCAGCGATATGAGTTCTGGCAATGACTGCAGCAGGAGGGGGAATCTATCAGCGAGTATGTCACTGCCCTGTGCAAGGCTGCGAACCAGTGTGAGTACCGAGACCTAGATGAGATGCTCCTAGAGCAACTAATCTGCGGAGTGAGAGATATTTACTTGCAGAGAAGGTTGCTCGCGAAGTCGAATCTAACTTTGCATATTGCACTGGACGAGGCAAGGGCTCAAGAATCCTCCACCAAGGCAGCCAAGAGACTACAGGAGATGACACAGGTCAGGCTGCCACAGAGATCAGCCCTGGTTCACCAGTAAACCATATACATGGAGAGCAAGGGGGAGTCAGATGAAGATGTCTGCCGAACCGAACAGTACTGACAGGACCAGCAAGGCCACCGAGATGCCTGTGCGAGCTATGGGGGACCCCATCTGTGACAGACCTGTAAATTCTGAAACGCCATTTGCCGACAATGCGATCGGAAGGGCCACATCACCAGAGTCTGCAGAGCCAAGCAGAATCCCAGTTACAAGCCGCGGAACAATGCCAGCCAATCAGAGATGGTACAGCAGAAGAAAACCAATAAGAATGGCGGACACCAAAAGGGCATGAAATCCGATGACCTCGAAGCCTGCACCATTCGAATTGGTTGGACCTGCACATCCCCTTGAGAGAAGACCTACACAACAGTCGAGATTGAGGGGCAGGAATGCCTGATGAAGATTGACACTGGATCTCCCATAATTATAACGTCCTGAGATAGGCTAAGGAAGACTGTCCCCAGTGTCTAGAAACGACACCTCCAGCACCAGCAACTCGGACTGCGTGATTACCAAGGGAACCACATACCCGTGGAAGGAATCAGCGAGTTCCAGGTGGAGTACGGGGAATTCCAAAAGAAGCTTCCCCTCACCGTGGTCAACGGAAAGCTCCCAAGGCTCCTGGGCATGGACTGGTTCAGAGCTCTGGGCATGGGATTCACGGAGTCCGCAATGTGCAAAGCACCCTGAAAGATGACCAGATGCAGGAGGTCCAGGACGTGTTCGACGAGCAGCTTGGCAAGTATGTGGGGACCTCTATTTTATTCAACTTTGACCCTAATATTCCAGCTGAAGCCCAGGAGGGTGCCTTTCGCCCTAAAGCCAAAAATTGATGTTGAACTGGACAACTTGATTAAGCAAGGGGTGCTAGTGCCAGTCGATCATGCCTGGTGGGAGACCACAATAGTGACCCCATTAAACTGGGTCTGTGCGCATCTGCACTGACTACAAATGTACGATCAATAAGGCTCTTCAGCAGAGCGCTTACCCAGTTCCAATCGTACACCATCTTCTGTGCTCCCTAGGGCCCGGCAAGATCTTCGCTAAACTTGATCTTGAGCAGGTGTACCAGCAGTTGCCGGTAGATGATGCTACCGCAGAGGCACAGACTATAGTTATGCATAGAGGTGCCTTCAAGTGCACTAGGCTCCAATTCAGAATCAGCATGGCCCCTGGACTGTTCCAGAGCACTATGGAGCGACTACTACAGAGGATTCCAGGGGTGGTCCCATATTTTGATGACGTGCTCGTCACCATGGAGAATGAACTATAGCTAGGGGGGAGACTCAGACAAGTTCTAGAAAAGTTCAGAAGTGTGGGACTCAGGGTCAAACGCAACAAGTGCATGATCGCAGTTCCTTCTGTGGAATTCTTGGGGTATTGGGTAGACAGAACCGGCATACACCCCACCGAGGGCAAGATAAGGGTGATCCAAGAGGCCCTCACCCCCAAAGACAAGGCAAGACTACAAGCATTCCTGGGACTGTTGAATTTCTATGTGATTTTTCTAAAGGACAAGGCAACAGTAGCCGAACCCCTGCACAGACTGTTGCCCAAGAAGTCCACATGGGTATGTGGGAAGGCTGAGGCTACCATGTTTGCTGCTGTAAAGAAACTACTGTTGGCTGAGAGTTTTCTAATCCAGTACAACTCTACGCTTTCCCTTGTTCTAGTCTGTGAGACGTCCCCATTCAGTGTGGGGCCGTCCTGAGCCATAGACTACCGAACCATCTAGAGGCACCCATCGCATACTACTCCTGGACTCTTTCAAGCGCCAAACAGAACTACAGTCAACTTGACAAGGAGGCCCTTGCACCGTCTCAGGAATCAAGAGGTTTCACAAGTACTTGTTCGGCAGAGACTTCAACTTCATCACACACCATCGCCCCCTTCTGGGTCTCATTGCAGGGGACCTGACCCACCCCGACAGCCCTGTCTCCCAGGATGACTGGCTGGCCCATCTTCCTGGCAGCATACTCCTATTGCCTGGTACATTGACCAGGGATGAGCATGGGCAACGCCGACACCCTCAGCCATTGCCCATTACTGGACAGGATAGAAGACCCACACCTGGAATTCCTGTCCTGTTGATTAATGGCTTGGACTCGGGACCCATCACTTCAACAGAGGTGGTGAGGGCCTCGACCAAAGACCACATGATTAGAAAAGTCACGAGTTGGGTCACGAGGGGGTGGCCAGAAAAGACTGAGGGCGGGGAAATCAAACATTTCGCTAACAAAAGACAATGCAAGGGGGTTGTCTATTGTGGGGTGATCAGGTCATTTTTCCCTTGTGCCTAAGGGAAAAAGTGTTGAACCTGTTGCATGAGGGGCACCCCAGGATTGTGAGAATGAAGGGGTTAGCTAGGAGCTATGTTTGGTGGCCCCAAATGGACAAGGACATCACTGAGTGAGTGGGGAAGTGCCAGCCCTGCCAAGAGTCTAGGCCAGACCTGCCTACAGCACCGGTATAGGAATGGGAGCAGCCCCAGGGTCCCTGTTCCAGGATCCATATAGATTTTGCTGGCCCATTCCATGGGCAGGTATTTATGGTCGCCATGGATGCATACTCAAAGTGACTGGAGATTAAATTTATGAAAGCCCCTACCACCGACTCAGTCATGAGGGAATTGTTCGCCACCCATGGCCTACCAGACACCTTAGTCTCAGACAATGGGCCCCAGTTTATGGCCACACAGTTTGAGGGGTATTTGGCAGAGTTGGGGATCAGCACGTACTCTCTGCCCGTTTCATCCGGCGAGTAACTGATTGGCGGAGAGATTCGTGAGAACGGCTAAGGAGGCCATTTCACGCCTAGGCCCCCGGCGACTGGCAAAAAAGGATAGACCAATTCTTAATGGCCCAACACACCACACCATGTACTGCCACAGGCCAAAGCCCGGCAGAAATTCTAATGGGGAGAAAACTCTGTGGAATCCTGGACAGTCTACACCCCAACTATTCCCCTGACAACTTCAGAGGGAAAGAAAGGAAGCTTAGGGAATTCACTATAGGGACTCCGGTATACATCAGGAATTACGGGAAGGGCCCCCTCTGGAGCACCGGGATAATCACGGAGGCAACCGGGCCTAAGTCGTACAAGGTAGACATGGGAGATGGGAAGATTTGGTGCCGGCACATCGATCAGTTACAAAAACTATTAGCTGCCGAAAGAGGAAATCTGCAATGAACCGATCCCTGACTACCAACAAAATCCCGGGACTAATTCAAGCCTGAGTCAGGTGGAGGACTTAGCTGTTGGCCCTGAGATCCAGCACCGTTCCATCAAGGAAGATTGACCAGCTGAAGAAGTTGCCACCCACAACGAATACTCAGAAGTTCCATTGGCGGAATGAGGAGAAACAGGGAGTTTCTCCGACCCGCTCGACGCCACACCTCCGACTGAACTATGCAGGTCAGCTAGGGTGCAGACACGCCCTGGTCACCTGAGGGACTACGTATACTAATGTCCACCCCAAGTGACTTCTGGGAGGGGAAGAGTGTTATGTATATAATTTGGCAGGCAAGTTTGAACTTAATAGCTCTCAGCTGATTGGATGACCACCACAGCTGCAGGGTATATAAGGAGAGCTGTTTCTCCAGGTTAGTTGCTGGATTCTCACTCTAATAAAAAGAGCTGTTGTCACTTGCTGCCTGGCTTGCGGCGTCCTCATTCACCCAACTTAACAGGTAGCAATTGTTTTTTCTGCAGTTCTAATTATCCTCTGAAGTCTGTATCTGTCTTGTTGGATTGCAGAACCAAATCAGACAGTTATAGAGGTGCAAATGACAGACTAAATAATTCCTCTGTAGAGTTGTATCAGCAGCTCCTTGGACAGTTTGAGCTTTCTGAGTTGGCACAGAAAGAACATTCTTTGTTGTGCTTTTTTGATGACGTTTTTGAAGTTCGCTGTCCATTTTAGATCTTGTGATATGGTAGAACCTAGAAATTTGAAGGTCTGTTGATACTGTGTTGTTTAGTATTGTAAGAGGTGGATGTATGGAAAGGTTTCTTCTAAAGTCTACCACCATTTCTACGGTTTTGAATGTGGTCCCAGATTGTTCTAAATCATGGATTGTTACTGCTGTTTTTGTCTAGGCTGTTACACTTTACATTAATGATTATAAATTATGTATATTTGGTGTTGTAAGCCACTCAGAGTTTTTGGAGTGGGCAACTACAATAACTATAACTAAACAACAACAATGGATGTGACAGCAAAATCAACATAGGAAGCACTAAGGCATTTGACAAAGCAGACCACAATCTACTTCTTGGTAAGCTAGAAAAATATGGGATAGACAGCATCACCACTAGATGGATTAATATTTGGCTGACAAACCACACACTTACAGTAATTCTTAATGGAATTATATCCACATGGAGGGAAGTAAACACATGACCACGAAGACATCTTCGGACAACGCTGGGTCTTCGGCTTTGAAACGGAGATAAGCACCACCCCCTAGAGTTGGGAACAGCTAGCACATATTTGCGAGGGGAACCTTTACCTTTTATAAGGACTAGGTAAGACCACACTTGGATTCAGTTTTGGTCATCACAGTATAAAAATAATGTTAAGAAAGAGTGCAGGGAGAGTAACGATGATTAGTGGACTGGAGGCTAAAATAAATGAAGAATGGTTGCAGGAATTGGGTATGTCTAGTTTAATGAAAAGGACTTGGGGTGATATGATAGCAGTATTCCAATATTTGAGGGGCTGCCACAAGGAAGAGGGGGTCAACCTATTTTCCAAAGCACCAGGAGGCAAAAGAAGAAGCAATGGTTGGAAACTAACCAAAGAGAGAAGCAACCTAGAATTAAGAAACTTCCGGGCAGTGAAAACAATCAACCGTCTTGGCTTCAGAAGTTGCTTCCAGCTTCATCACTGGAAGTTTTTAAAAGAAACTGTCTTAGCCAGCCATTTGTCTGAAATAGCATAGGGTCTCCTGCTTGAGCTGGGGAATGAATAGAAGACCTCCAGGATTTCTTTAGACTATTATTTTGTTTAATACCAGCAAAGATGTTTCATTTCGCCCCCACCCCCTCGACCTGCAACCTTTCTCCCGTCCCGACTCCGCGGTCTTTAAAGGTCACGAAACACGAACAGCTCATTGCCCACTGTTGGCAACGCCCTCCCTACATAGCAAAGCTTTGAAGCCATTTTGTCCCTCCCTGCCTGCCTTAGGCCGCCAGTCGCGCATGTCCGTTGCTGTAGAGCAGAGGTCTTCCAGCTTTAAGATTTGTGGACTTCAACTCCCAGAATTCTCCAGCCAGCTATGCTAGTTAAAGTCCACAAGTCTTAAAGCGGCCAAGTTTGAAGACCTCTGTTTTAGAGAGGGAGAGAGAAAGTGTGTGCAAAAAAAACCGCCGATCGTTCGTGTCCCCTGGTTGGCTGACTTCAGTGACAGCATGGCGTTTATGTGCCAGCGGGATAGCTGGCTTCAGCAGGTGCGGAAGGAGGCGTGGGAGTGATGGCTCTGATGGCTGCCACGCTCACTGCCGGTATTCGGGGCGGATGAGTGTTTGCAGTTTTGCTCTTCATCCGTTTGCGCTGCAAAAGGATTCTTGCCGTAATCTTTCCAGTCTCCAGAACTGGAGACAAGCGGCTTTATTCAGAATTGGAAAGACTGCGCCTAATCACACCCCTTTTGCTAGCACAAATTGGGACGAACAATTGCAGGGTGCCTCCTCCCATTAGATTTTTCTGTATCCAATAGATGCGGAATTTTAGAAATCTACGGGCTTATTGCGCAAAATAAGCATAAACAAAAATATGAAAAAAGAACAATGGGCTGTCCTGCCCATTGTTTTTTTTCATATTTTTGTTTTATGAATATAGAATAATGTTCTCTATATAGCAGATGGTTCCTGTAGGCCTGGTTTCTTTCTCAAGCAATTGTTGACTTTCCTTATTTTAGCTTACTCTCGAGCAACTAATGCGAATAGGACAATATAATGTATTGCAGAATATATACTGCTTAAAAAAATAAAGGGAACACAAGCAGAAGACATCCGAAATCTGAATGAATGAAACAGCCTTATTAAATACTTTGTTTGTTACATATAGTAGTTTTGTGTTCCCTTTAGTTGTTTGAGCAGTATATAAACTACTGTATATAAAGAACAAAGTATTTAATAAGGCTGTTTCATTCATTTAGATCTCCGATGTCTTCCACTTGTGTTCCCTTTATTTTTTTGAGCAGTATATTTAATTACTTCTATAATACAATATGCTGATAGAAAAATCAGTTGATTATACATTGTATGTCAGTAGGAAAAGAAAGCCCAGGAAAGCAAAAGGGAAGAGTGAGGCTTAACTGCCCTTTGCCCAAGAATAACTTGTTTATGAGCAGAGTTATGACACACTGTGATTATAGGAAAGTGCCTCAGGAAGCCACATCTATAGTATTTGGTCTCATTTTAAGAGATTTCTCATCTCTGAAGCATTTTAGAAGGCAACCAGAAGTGAAATTGGACATTTTAAAAAGTATATGTGTAATAAAATGGATTTACTATGGGTTATGAAGCTGGTATACATGATGTGGAATTAAAATGTACAGAAATATTAAAATAGAAGTTTGGGATAAAAGTTGCATCATTTGCTGAATGTAATAATTGTAACAAAATGCATGCAGTTCTCCCCAGGAATTTACAGAGAAGAAGGTTTTTGTTAAAAACATTGTTTTTCTCATTGTTCATCACTCTTGGCTTTCACATGATTCACTTCTTTAATCTCAACTTTCTATGTGTTAGTTACCTCCACCAAAACTAAAGATCCCTTCCTTTTCCTGTTAAGTTTACCACCCAGGTGATCTCCTGCAGCTCGGCAAAATTATCTACAGAAATTAATAGAAAGAACGTTTTGCAAGGTTTCCATGTCATCCTGGAAGACACTATTCTTTTCCCAGAGGGTGGAGGGCAGGTACTAATAATTGTTCTCAGTATTTTAGAGTTGTAAATGATTGTATATTTCTTAGTATGTTGTTTGATATTAAGTCTAACTTTATGTTTTTAAAGCCAAAATTTAAATGGTCAATATACTTGTTAGGAATACAAGATTTTCTTTTTACTTTTATATATTTTCTGTATTTAGATATTTAATGAGGTAATTCAAGAATAAGTTCCATTGAAAACAGTTTTAACATAAAAAGATAGCCTTGGATTGCATACATTGTGTTATATATGGTAGTTTGAAAATTCTGGAGTGACTGTAATTCTTCCTAAAAACCTTTGGTATGAGATTCATAATAATTGAAACTTTTACTTAAACTAATTAATAATATAAAAATGGTTGAGCAATGCCTTTATTTGTGCAGTCATTCATTGTTGATCTTGTATTAATAACATTTATTTTGGAATATCTATGGAAAAGATAGCATTTATTAGTTACTTTTTTTTCCCTAGAGCCTTCCCACAAATAAAGTTTTTGTGAATTAAGTTTGTCTCTTTTATACATTTTGTTGAGGATGTTTTTTTGTCCTCAGAAACTGGGATTGTAACTTTAAATTTCTTCATTCCAGCCTGATGACCGAGGATTTATTAATGATATCCCTGTTCTCAGAGTTATCCGACAAGGTCCAGATGCTTTACACTTTATCCAGACACCACTTGACCCAGGAACTAAGGTACAATTGGTGCTGGACTGGGACCGGCGATTTGACCATATGCAGCAGCATTCAGGTGAAGAATTGATGCAGTTTGGGTGATATAATACAAAATACTTAAAGAAACCCAATAGAAAGGGTTTGAATAGCTGATGAATAATTATCTGTTTCAGGACAACATCTAATCACAGCACTTGCAGATCTGATGTTTGGATACAAGACAACATCATGGTAAGCGGGATGCAACTTTGCTCCTTGCCTTTCTTGCTTGTGGATTCTAAAACTAAAGCAGAGGTAAATTGCAAAATCTGTAGAAATGTAACTCTTTCAGGTAATGCTGACAGGCTTAAAGCTTGTAGGATCGTTATTAACAAAATGCTTTGTAAAAAGAACAGATAACCATATGGTTTATTACAAAATAAATATCCACAGTTGGCAATATTTTATTTTAGGACAGTTACCTTTCTTTGATGAAATGACTGACAGAGCACATTCTGAAAAATTTAAGATTCTATTGCCCAAAAATAGGTTTTTAAGTTTTGAAGGATTTATTCACCTCAATGAGTTAGGTAATTTGGATTCAACAGACTTTTCCCTCAGTATATAAATTGATGTATTCAGTATGCCATGTCTGTTCTTCAGACTGATTATAAATTGGAGATCTCATGGACACAACTTTTGGCTTGCTGTTTTAGATTTTCCCCTGATTTTTGTACATATAACCTGTTAAGGAATTTTGTAAAACTACATACTTGCATGTGATGTTACTTTAGCTATTTCTAGTTAATGAATTATGTTTTCTTCTTTTAAAATTACACACAAAGCAAAAAAAGAACCTTCCTCTCCACCTCCCCGCCAGCTACAAAAATATACTTTCAATGTTTCTTGAAGCCATTGGGAAGAACAGAATTTCATCATTTTCTGTCTTAAAAATGCAAGTAATTTTTAAAGAAAAGGTTGAAAAAATTCTTTTTTTCCTACCTGATGTAAAAATACAACCACAAATCTAATGGTTATTAAATATAGTGATTAATAAAGAATATTTTGCTTCCATCTTAAATCAGAATCCATTTTAAAAAAAGAAAGAATATGTAACTGCATCATAATCAAATTGGAAAGTCTGACAAGGTATGAATCTAGTGATACCCAGATAATCTATATAATCTAGATGATTAATAGAAGATAGATATATCACTGCTATTAATTTTGATGACAGAATATTATCTTCAGAATTATAGGGGATATGATTATTGTTAAGAAACAACAGTAGAGCAGTTTGTCTGCTTCCAAGACAAATACATGTCTTGGATGCATATCTGTATAACTGAGATTTGGTGGACTGAAGTGGTTTTCCTCCCAGAGGTGTACTCACTTGGTTTGTGTTTGATATCCATCAGTTGGTGGGGTTAGGAAGGCAGTTATTATTTAGGAAGCCTTGATGGCTTTCAGAGCTCTGAACTGCATGTAAACAAATCCTTGTGAGTGATGTTGGATTCTGAGGCGCAAACTGAGTTTGCTGCTATGCTAGTCTTTCTGTTATGCTGCCTGAGCTGCTTGAGTATATTGCCAGATTGGCAATAGAATCACTGAAACGGATGGTTCTAGGACAGTGATGGCGAACCTTTTAGGCACCGAGTACCCAAACTGCGTGCACACGCATGTCCAAACTGAAAGGTTGGACATGCGTGCAAGCACAGTAGAGACCCGAAGACCAGCTGGCCGGCAGGGGGCAGGGCATCCTAACACCAGCAGATCTTTTTCTTTCATGAGCTTCTGTTTTGTCATTTGCAGGGAAACAGAAGTTCATGAAAGAAACGCCAAGGAGATCTGACCTGGGGCAATGGCACACCTGGGACAATGGCGCACGTGCCAGCAGAGAGGGCTCTGTGTGCATCTCTGGCACACATCTGTAGGTTCGCCATCATGGATCTATGGTGAAGCATAGACAACAGTGGTTCAACCATTCTGGCCCTCTGGGATTTCTCAGGGGCTTTTGATATTGTTGATCATGGTATTCTTCTATGGCTGCAAGAAATGGGGGTAAAAGACATTGTCCTACGGTGGTTCTTCTAATTTCCCCATGACCAGGTCCACGCAATATTGATGGGAGTTGAGAGGTCAAGTCTGAAGCTCCTGATGTACAGGATGCCATAGAGTTTGACACTGTCATCCTTTTTGTTTACTATTTATATGAAGCCACCGAGAGAGGTTAATAATGATGGTTTTGTACATCTTGATTCCAGCTATCCAAGCAATGCTGTCAAAGTCTTGTTCTAATGCCTGGAGGCTATGGGAATCTGGATGGGGGTTTAACCTTAGCAAGATCAAGTGACTGTGGGTTCTTGGACTACCCAGTTCACTAGATCTCTTACATCTGGTTCTAAATGTGATTGCAGTGCCCCTTTCAGACTGGAGCAGTCTGGGAGTTTTCTAGGAATCTCCAGTCCTGCTGGAATAGCAAATGGCACCTCTGATCAGGAAGGGCTTTGTGAAGATTTGCCTTGTGCAATTGCACTTGTACAAGGCTCAGGAGGGCCTCCTTATAATTATAAATGCCTTGGTCATCTTGCAAGTGTACTTTGCAGTGTGCTCTATTTGGGCCTGCCTTTAAAGTCTATACAGAAGTGGCAGCTATTCCAGTGCTAGGCAAATATTGCTATGCCCTTGTAACAATTGTATCCCTTAAGATGCACTGATAACCAGTAAGGTCCATGAGAAAATTTTGGTGGTCCGAAGAAAAATTATTTGCATTTTTTATATTGCACTAAATACTATTTATCTTTTTTAAAAAAATCATATTAGTGGCCTGCAGGATTTAAAATTATGAATTTAGTGGTCCCTGAGGTCCCCTGCTGTAGAGGGTAGTTATCTGAGGGACTGTCAGCTATAGTGTCTGCCTGTCTCTTTTGATCCAACTGTTGATTTGTTTTGGTCAATCAAGCAGTGTCATTAAAAGAGTCATCAAACAGTACTCAATAAATCAGCCTTCTCTATTGCCCCTGTTTTCTGGAATAGCATCCTGCAGCCTACAGATACTAGTATTTCTACAATCCCCTCTGTCCACGAGCCTTAAAAAACCAGCTGTTTTCCTGGGCCTTGGGTGAATGTATCTTTGGACCTTTCTATATCATTCATGAATGTTTTTGGTTTTGTTCCCTTCAGGTTACTGTTCATTCAATTTGATATTATTTTTATCTTTTTTTGTTGAAAAGCTTCAGAGAGTTGTTCTGGAATTGGAGATCCTGGAAATTCCATGAATGAATGAATGAATGAATGAATGAATGAATGAATGAATGAATGAATGATATAGAATGTTAGACTAGTGAATGAAATTAAAAACTGATTTTACCACAGTTCATATTTGCACAAGGGTTAATAAGCTATGTAATTCTCTGCCTCCATTTCATTCCGCCCTAATGCCATCCTAATGGAATGGCCAAGAAGACTCTTTGTGGATCTATGTTTTCTCGCTAACAAATGAGGAGGATATATTATATTGCCTTTCTCTGCCCATTGTAGGGAGCTGGGCCGTCAGCGAAGTACTATTGAACTAAACACCTCATCAATGACAGTAGATCAGGTGACAGCGCTTGAACAGAGTGTGAATGAAAAAATTCGAGCTCGAATCCCTGTGATAGTACGAGAGTTTGCTGTGGGGGACCCTGAAGTTGAGATGGTAAGTTTGGGCTGCAGTGGTGGAAAAAGAAACTACTTTGTATTCTTCTCTAACTAGATACTGTCTTACAGGTAAGGAGCCGTGGCTTGCCAGATGATCATACTGGGCCAGTTCGGATAATAAGCATTGAAGGTATTGATGCCAATATGTGTTGTGGAACACATGTCTCCAATCTCAGTGATCTGCAGGTGAGGCCCCACATGCAAGGTTTTATAAATTGAATTTCTTCAGATGTGCATGTCAGGCTGTCCTACAGAACAAAAATAGCCTCTTTGTGCTTTTCGAAATCTTTTAATCTGACTCAATGTTTGTTTGTATGAAAGGTCATTAAGCTCTTGGGTACAGAAAAGGGGAAAAAGAACAAAACCAACTTAATTTTTCTGGCTGGTAATCGGGTGCTGAAAAGTCTGGATCGAAGCCATGCCACTGAAAAGGCCATGACATCACTGCTTAAGCAAGTATTCCATTTTCTGTATATCACAAATGGGCCCCTCTATAACCAGTCACAGAGAAACTATTTCAGGCTTAGAATTCCACTTAAGCAGTAGAAGGAAAAGCAGCTGAACTTTGAGATTTTTCTTAAATCCAGAATCAGTGATACACATGTTAATTATTTACTTAAGAGGAACAAATACTTTATTTAAATATATTTAAAGTTCATGATAAGTAATGTAAGCTTCTGAACAATTGTTCCTAAGCTGAAAAAAAATTGTTCCCAAATCATACAGCAATTCCTATTACAATCAGTTCTGCATCCCCTATTAATACAAGTTCCACTCCATCAATTTCTCCTCAAAGCTTACTCTCAATAAGATACTATATAGTCTTTCCTGAATCCTGTGGTTGCCTTTGTATTTTAGGAGTGGTCCCGAAGAACATGTAGAAGCTGTGAAAAGGCTGCAGAGCTCTCTCAAGCTGCTTCAGAAGGTAGGTTTATATCACTTCAATTTCTTTCATGGAAAGTTCCCAGCCTGGCTTTACCACAGAAAGATACATGATCAGCTTTATGTTAAAATAAGACATTGGTAATCAGTTTACAGAAAAGCATCTTTAGTAATGGAATATAGAAACCAGATTTGAGGAAGTGAGTTGGTTAGGAATGATAGTGACTATGACTGCAATTTTCAAGATAGTTCTGGAAGGATGTTGTCCAGCTCTAGAAGGATGAGATTGAGAACCAGTTGCAGACAGATTATACCTACTTGCCTTTCAGGACTATCCAAGGTCTGTTCTCCCAGCACAAAATTACATGTGATTTAGTATCCAGATGGGTAGACTACAGCTTGATCATGGAGAAGCTCAGTAACATTTATTGCATCTTTGTCCTTCTTTACCTTGTTAGGAATTTCCCTGCTCAGTCATTTCTTCAGTCAGTTAATCTTTGCTAAGTGTAGCAATTGATTGAGTGTAACGCATCCACGATGTACTTCTTTTTCAGAATAATGTGAATTTGCTAAGAGATTTAGCTGTTCTTACAGTGCAGAACTTCAAAAACACCACAGCTCAACAGCCAGTATTTGTCTTACACAGGTGAGGGAAAAGACTCCTCATGTTTAAGCTTGGCAGACCAGCATGAGAAAAATCTATTTATATGTTTGCTAAGAGTCAACACCCAGTCTGACAATATTAGTATGGTGGCATCAACAAATCTTAAATAAGGGGAAATTCAAGATAATTGAAGTCGTCCTCATCTTCCATACACCCACAAACATGAAATGCTATTTAATTTTGTCAACAAGAACATTTTAGTATCTTGAGAACTCTTTTTACTTTAATAATAAATCCTTTGAAGCTCTATCAAGGAAAAGTGTGTTATATTTTAAATCTCTAAAAAGCTGAAGTTAATACAGGTTAAATTATCAAACTAATCCAGGCATTCTTTGTGTGTCCGATAGATCTGTTACAGAGAGGAGTATGAGAGTGGAACTTTAGACTTATTTCTTATAAAAAAAATAGGAAAGAATTTTTCTGTTTTTCTTAGGGGATCATGGAATATCTTTCTCCTCTCTACAGGAAAGATGGTGACTCTGAGTTCATGAATATAATTGCAAATGAAATTGGCTCTGGGGTGAGTCTTTTCTTGTTTCTCTAATTTTTAAAACAGGAAATCTTCAACAAATATTTATTTGTTGAATATTTCCTATTTTAAATTTAAAGGAGATTCCTGTTTCTGATACCTTTGTTCCATGATCATTCGAAATATAACAGTACCAAACAAGAAGATTTATGACTGTTCCTGATAATGTGTGGTTGTTGCAGTGTTCCCCATGATCAGGTAATGTCAATTCAGGCATTTCTCAACCAGCTCACAATGATGAGAGTTGCAGTATCCTGTGGTCATGTGCTCTCCATTTGCGACCTTCAGAGCTGGCTTCCAACAAACAAAATAGATGGGAAAGATGGCAGGTGGTTGTAAATGAAATCATGTAACTGTGGGACACTGTAACAGCATGGGATTTGTCTAACAACCACAACTGGAACTGCTGCAACTGCTATTATAAGCCTATTCATGGTCATACTTTGTGACCATGTCCCTTAGTGATGGAATTGACAATCCTAGTTACGGTAGTTCTTGACTTAATGACCATTTTTTAACAATAGTTGAAAGAAACAATGAATTTAGGAACAGATTTGTGTTCTGTTCTTGCACTTACAACTGTTGCATCACCACCCACACAGCCACATGATCACAATTTGGATGCTTGGAAACCAATATGCATTTACAAGCGGTGGCAGTGTTTTGTGTCACATGACTGTTTTGTGACTTTTTTGAATGGTTTCCAGTAAGAATTGTCAATTGGGGAAGCTGGATTCGTTTACGATCATGTGATTTGTTTAATAATTGCAATAAAACTGATTGATCATAAAATTGGGTCCAGTCACATTTATGACTTCACTGATTTATGATGGAAATGGTCTCAAGTTTGGTCATGTCGAAGACACATAATTAAGAACCATCTCTATATAATTTTTCTTAGTATAAATAGTCTAATAGGCATTTGACATTTTTGCTATGGGCTTTAGAACATGGTTTCAAATCAATGCAAAATTGAGGTAACTGATTATAGAAATTATAACTTAAGGTTTAAGATGGAATAACAATGTTTTAAATATAGAAGTATCCCAAATTATACCAAATTCTCTGGTATTCTTATCCATGTGATTTTAAAAAATAAAGATATGGAAGCAAAAGAGATAAGAAAGTATCTCACTAACTATTCAGACTTAATAGTTAACATTCAAGAGGGTGAGAAACTTTGTTAGCTTGCTGATCAATTTGTCAAAGAACTTATCAGTTCTTTGTGTGTCTGAAGCTTGATTCAAATACTAAAGTTTGATTCAAACTTTAATTGGTCCTTCTGTAAGTATCAACAGATTTTATGTTCTAGTACTTTGATTTTTTAAAAAAAAAATATGACATGGAAATAGATATTAGTCCTCCACTGATTCACAGTTCTTTTTTTAAAAAAATGGGAGTCAAATCACACTGATCTTAACAAAATAAAGTTGTAATTGCAAAGCATAGTTTCTCTGAAGACCTTGAAATGGCTGTTAAGAATTAAACCAGTGAAACATAAATCTTTCAGGGAGCCTGCTAATGAATTTGGCTTACTACCAGAAATTTAAATCCTGATTTAAATATTCCTGTACAGTGGCACCCTTGAACAATGATTGAATAGTACTTGTAAAGAATTTGTTTAGCAGCATTAGATCTTAAACACTATCATTTCAACAGGAAACTCTTCTTTTCTTATCTGTGGGAGATGAAAAAGCAGCTGGGTTGTTTTTGCTGGCAGGACCTCCAGAAGCAGTGGAGAAACTGGGTCCCAGGTGAGTTATTCAAAACAGTTGAAGTACAATCAAGCTATTAATTTGGCAACCATTGAGAATTGAGCTCTAGTCTGTTGTTTTGTCAGTTGCCTGACTGATGAGTAAGGGAAATCCAATCTAACTGAACATACTGATTCACCTCTTTGTTGTTCTTCCCACAAGAGTTGCTGAACTACTGGAAGGAAAAGGAGCAGGAAAACATGGGCGCTATCAGGGCAAAGCTACAAAGATGAGCCAACGATCAGAAGTGGAGGCCCTTCTTCAGGCATTCACCAGCAAATAGAATGCGGAATAATGCCTGGGCATCCGGACAATAGTGCAATTAGGGAGGAAGCAAAAGATTCAGCCATAATTGTTCCTCAAGGACTATTTAATAATACAGTAATTTCTCTTTCTATGTTTTTTGAGTGTGCCAGTATCAGCAGAAAAGAATTATCAGTGGTCTAATACTGCAAGGAGGGATATTATTAGAAACAAAAGAGATAAAATATGTAATATATGTAAGGTATGTAAAACAAGCATGCCTGGAACCTTTGTTATTTGGCTGTAGAAAGAATCGTCACCATAAACCATTTTTTTGGTATAGAGAAGAATTGCATTTTTCAGAGATGTGTTATGATATATGTTCCATAAAATTTGTGATGCTTCAGTATCACAAATTAAGCACTACAGATGTCTGCTGATATATTTGTTTCTAATAGTGTATCTTGTCTTCCCCAAATTGTCTTCTGATGAACCATTTGGAAAGGAGTTTAACTGGCATAATTCTTTGCTCAGTCTTGCCTAATCTGGCCTCCTCTGAATATATGAGGACTGGTATACTTAGAGTTCTCAGCATGGCCCAATTGGCTGTACTTTTCGGAATTTGTATTCCTAACACATCTGGAAAGCACCAAATTGGAAAGATAGTTTTAAATCCCGGTTATATCTTAGGATCATCATCTTGCCCCCAATAATCTGGGTCCTTGTTTTATCAACTTCAGAATGATGGACGACTGAATCAGTATTGAGCCCATTGGGACTGAACTCCTGGCTGTAAGCAGAGTTAGCCTGCAATACTGCAGCTAACAACTGCAGTAATAACTACTGCACCACCAGGCAACATAATATTAATGAGAGAGAAGTGCATAAGCTTTTTTTACATAGCAGCCTGGTTCTGTATAGTTCACTTGCTATGTACAAGCTGTTTAATACATGACTTTGTGGAAGAAGTACCATAATAGGATTATGAATCACTTTCTGAAAATCACAGAAATGTGAGTCTAAGAAAGTGCGTGAATTGTTTAGGTGTTTAAAAATGGTATAGAATTTTAACCCTGTATCAACCTGATGATTTATGGTTCTGCTTAGGCTGTACCAAGCATATGATTACAAGTAGAAGAAAAAGCCTCCATTGCAACATCAGAATGGACAGTAAATTGATTAGAACATAGACTAATATAGTTGGAAGGAACCCTGGAGGACTTCTAGTCCAACTCTCTGCTCAAGCAAGAGATCCTAGCTTATACCATTTCAGACAAATGGCTGTCCACTCTCTTTAAAAACCTCCAATGTTGGCGCACCCAAGGCTTCTGGAGAAAAGCTTTTCCAGTGGTTTATTGCTCTCACTTTTAGGAAATTTCCCAGTTCTAGGTTGTTTCTCTCCTTGATTAGTTTCCATCCATCGTTTCTGGTCTAGGATTAAATATGGTCCAAAGTGATCAGAAAATGATGAAAAGCAAGATTTGTGCCTGACATTGTTTGGAGATAAATACACAAACATTCACATGAAAAGTGTGTGTGGGGGGGTGGAAATCTGTGATCAATATGGAAAAGGAATCAGAATGCCTGGGACAGGCAAGGGAAGCAGACAATGCAAATGCAGCAAATAATTCATCCAGGCTACTATTAAAAGTGATTGTAACTGTTTCTGGCTTTTTTGCAAAGTAGTAGGTAAGTTAGTCATCTTCTATTCTGGTTGGAATTCCTCAGAAGTTTTTCTAAGAGACATCCCAGATACCACTCCACTTTCTTTTCTGGTTAAAATTTATCTTTGCTTTTCTTCCTTGTCCATCCAGCCACAATATCAAATCATTTCTGTCTGAAGGCAGCTACGGTATATTCATCAGTGTATGGAAGATTCTGTTTAGTCATCCACAAAACAGACAACAATATATCTTAGTTTATAAACCTTTAGTCTTCAGAGTTGAAGATACATGTCCAAAGTAGCTCAACTGCAGGACATTTTTTCCTTATAAATTTTTCTTGTCTGTTGGCTGAAGGAGGCAGAAAATGCTGTAGGGGATCAGGGCCACTGCACAGATATGGGCACAAGCGCACTTACAGAATGAGAGGGTATAAAAGAGGATCTCCTGGTCAGTGGGTAGTTCAAAGGAATCAAACAGGTGCAGGACTAACAATGAAAAAAAGATGCAACTGAAGTGGAAGATCAGCCCTTGTTTTGGCTTCCCTTTGCACATTTCTGCATACATTGGGGAGCTGAGTCCAAATCCCAGACCAAACAAAATGCCCAGATTGCGTAACAGACTGGCAAAAGGGGTTGTGTCAATATGGACCCATTCAGGCCGTTCACACCACTTGTGGGCCTTCTCAAGTGTCCATAAGAGATCTACACCCAGCATCTTGAGCAGCAAGTAGAAGCCTAGGGCAAAACCAAAGAGGAAGCCAATAGTTCCAACGTATCGCATGAAGCTGGCGGTGTAGATGGAATGGACTTGTTCAAAAATCATAGCCACCAATATTCCTGTGGAATAAGTCAATCATGGATTGAGTTGGCATTCTCTGATATTTACATATAGGATTTTATTCTTTTATTTATTCAGGACTAGGAATAATTTACCTGAAATAACACCTGCAATCACTTGATGTGGGAAGTGCGCAGCAATGAACACTCGGGACAGGCAGACACAGACTTGTATAGCCCAGAATCCTGTCCAAAGAAGACGATGCAGCCATCTGGAATGAGGAAGATGAGAAGATCAGCAAAAGCAGGAGTTTTTAATTGCACCAAAGAGGGACATCTTAGGCTAAAGGCCAATCTGTCCTTTGAATGTTGTGCCAGAACAGGAAATAAGATTTCATTTAGCTAATTCTACAGTGAAGATAGTCCTCACCTACCAACTGCTTTATTTGGTGAATGTTCTAAAAATACTGAAAACATAACTTTACCACCAATGTCTGTATTTATGACCTTCATAGTGTCCCTCAGTCATGCGATTGCCATTAGAACCAGTGTGTGTTTTCCTGTGCTGATCTGGGTCTTTTTTCCTTCGCTTTCAGCACTGAGAGATTGGACAGGAAGGGATTACAAGAAAGTAAGCAGGCACATACTGCTTACTCTCTTTAAATCCCTTCTCTAATCTCTCTGCTCTGCAAAGGGTAGAGGACAAGTAATATCTAGGCAATTTCTGCTGTCCTGTTTTTGGAACCACCTGTAGCTTTAAGACTACAGGAGTGTCATAGTGTACAATGCGATTTTAAAAGAGTCAAGATAGTAGACATGATAGTGAAATCAAAGTTATGTCTGATTTTTATATCTTCTACACATGTGCATACACACATACATACAAACCTGGCAGAACTTTATTTATTCCACTGTTGCTCTGATTCTGACTTTTTCTTTTTACTATTCTATGGAGATCTATATTTCTCTACTTGTGTTAAACCAACAAGATGCCTGCTGTGCTTTCACTTTAGGATTAATTAATTTAGTTTGGCAGTCAAAAAATACATTTTGTTATCTCCTTTTGCTCACAAATGGATGATTCCCTGAAACAGTCAGTCAGATGTTTTCATAATTATGTTCCAGTGCACACATTTGCCAAGCGTTTCCAGAGGTTCCCAAAATCAACTGAACAAAAACAGGAAGACTGACACTGACACTGAAACACCACAAAATTCAATTTTCCACAAATACAGTAGTCTTCCACTTACCACAGTTCTTTTAGTGACCATTCAAAATTATGACACTGAAAAATCATCTCCACCCTGGACCACCCCAACGATGCCCTTGATGTGATGTCCCGGTGCCTGGAGGCCGTGTGGATCTGGATGGGAAGAAACAGGCTCAGGCTCAACCCATCCAAGACCAAGTGGCTGTGGCTTCCGGATATAGTCAGTTGGTACCATCACTGACTTTGGGGGCGAGTCATTGGCCCCCACAGAGAGGGCTCACAACTTGGGCGTCCTCCTGGATACATGGCTGTCTTTGGAAGAGCATATGACGCTGTGGCCAGGGGGGCTTTTTATCAGGTTCGCCTGATCCACCAGTTGCATCTCTTTCTGGATTGGGATACCTTACATACGGTCACTCATGCCCTCGTCACGTCCTGCTTGGACTACTGCAATGCTCTCTACATGGGGCTCACCTTGAGGAGCACCTGGAGGCTCCAACTGGTCCAGAATGTGGCCACGCAGGTGGTTATGGGAGCGACTCAGCAGTCCCATGTAACACTTCTTCTGCGTGAGCTGCACTGGCTCCCAGTGATCTTCCAGGTGCACTTCAAGGTATTGGTTACCACCTTTAGAGCGCTCCATGGCTTAGGACCTGGGTATTTACGAGATTGCTTTCTGCCGCCAGTAGCCTCCCACCGACAGTACGCTCCCACAGAGAGGGCCTCCTCAGGGTGCCGTCGGTCAAACAATGCCGGCTGGCGGCCCCGAGGGGGAGAGCCTTTTCTGTGGGGGCACCTACCCTCTGGAACAAGTTGTCCCCAGAGATACGGCGGATCCCAGATCTACGCATTTTCCGCCGTGCCTAAAGACGTTTCTGTTTCATCAAGCCGGGCTGACCTGACCTACTCCTTTAAATTGTTTTAACTTAAATTGTTAAATTACGGGTTTTAATATAGGGGTTTTAACTGTGGGCCAAATTAATTTAATTGGACTTTAATACTGTTTTAAATTTTGCATTTTTTGTATTTTATTTGCTGGCTGTTCACCGCCCTGAGTCCTTTGGGAGAAGGGCAGTATACAAATATAATTAAACTAAACTAAACTAAACTAAACTAAACTAAACTAAACTAAACTAAACTAAACTAAACTAAACTAAACTAAACTAAACTAAACTAAACTAAACTAAACTAAACTAAACTAAAAAGTGATTTATGAATATTTCTCACATGACTGTTGCAGAAGCCCCATGGTCATATCATCAAAATTGGTGACTGGTTCGTATTGATAGTTGCAGTGTCCTGGGATCCTGTGGTCACCTTTTGCAATCTTTTGACAAACAAAGTCAATGGGGAAGCCAGATTCAATTAAAACCCAAATCTATTAACTTAACAACTGCAGTAATTCACTGAACAACTGTGGCAAGAAAGGTCACAAAATTCACTTAAATATCTCACTGAGCAATAGAAAGTTTGGACTCAGTTGTGGACATAAGTCAAGCACTACCTCTATAATGCTTCAATTTTTAATCTCAATCTTGATTTCATGGAAGTTATCACTGATGATTTAGAAGTCAACTTTGAAACTGCTGTATAAGAACATAGGTTATTTCATGTTGCATATAGATAATACTTCTTAATGTGTTAATTGTGGCAGCCATTGTCACAAACAAAAACAACCACCTGAAAAAGAGCCTGGTGGCGCAGCAGACTAAGTACTGTTAAGCACTGTTAAGTAAAACCAGCTGCCTGCAATTACTGCAAGTTCGAATCTCACCAGGCTCAAGGTTGACTCAGCTTTCCATTCTTTCAAGGTAGGTAAAATGAGGACCCAGATTGTGGGGGCAATAAGCTGACTTTGTATAAAAAAGAACACTGCTTGGGTGGGGGTGCGAAAGCCCTACTAAGCAGGAATATACAAAAGTATGAAGGCTATTGCTTAACGCATTGTAAGCTGCCCTGAGTCTCCGGAGAAGGGCGGCATATAAATTGAATTAAAAAAAAATGAGATAGTGAATTGAGACAATGTTTAGGTATAATTTTTCTTCCATAGTCTTATATCCTCTCCTTAGAGGGAAATGGAAATGAGAATGGGAAGATATATCCAGAACAGAAGAGTAAAAGAGGATCTCTCTCAGTTATATCCGTGTCTAAACAAAGTTTCAGCTCCCATCTGCACAGCAGGCATGCAGACCTTACCTGCCTCTTAAGGTGTTTTGTTTCTGTGGCTGTAGTTGTGATAGCAATGCTGTCACCATGACATAGTAGACTCCAGAAGACCCCATGGCATGACCAGAAGGACTACCTGAAGATGCATACAAAGGAATCAATGAAGGGAAGGCTGCAGCTACAATAGCTTAAGGAAGGTACTGGAAAAGTAGGGGGTACAACACTTGCAACCTCACCTGGGCCAGTTTCACAGGTAATGGGAAACTGGCGGATTACTGGGGGTGTTATATTGCCATAGAAATCTGTCTCATGAACCCACCAGTAGGGCCTTTCTCCAAAGAGGATCCTAGAAGGAAGGAAAATTAAAAATTAAAAGTAATTTTGATCCCAATAGAGGACAAAGCCATAGCATGCATAAGATAACAGACATTTAACAATTCCAGGAATACCAGAGAATTTATCTGTATATTTTAAAAAAAAGATTTCAGGTGTCTAATTTCAGATTTACCTGTAAGACAGGAGTTCTAGAATTAAACACCTTTCAAGTAGAGATAGACTTGGACAGCCTTCCTCAACCTGTGCTCCCATACTTCCTAGCACTGAGAATTATGAAAATAATAAGCCAAAAGTATTTGACACAGAAAGATTTATTATTCTTGCTGCTGTTTTCTGAATTTTAATTTTAATTTTTGCAAGCTCATTGAGGATTATTTTAATAGAAAATTAACCATACAATTTTAAAATAAAATTTCAACACTCAATCTTTTATTGTTTTTCTTCATTCAGCAAAATCAATCTAATTTCTTTCAACAAAATGATGAATACATATTATAATATACAGGTTAGAGTACTTGTCAGTATGACTTCTGTGATAAAGATCAAACTCTAGAAATCGTGAATTAACAAAATTGTAAGATCCAAAAATGCCAATGATTTTTTTAAGATACAATATTACACTTGCTTATTTAGAAGGCAAGATGCCTTTATATTTAGTAAAATTGATTCCCAATTAAATTAGATTGGAACCTGAGAGCACATTCTGGACATTTAGTAGAGCGTAGTATCTATTTAAAAAGCTGCCTAAATTCAGTAGAATTTATTCTCAAATAAATGTATATAAAATTGCAATTGTAGCCTCTTCCGTAATATGGAGACAAAATTGCCCATAGCTTTTCTCATGATACCCAAATCCCAGTTTATGATAGTCGGAGAATAAAAATCCATGGAAAAAATGGATGCTCAGACCATTTAAAGCAAATAAACAAAGAACTGGTTTATTTCTGAAGAGAGAGATAAGAGAATAATGGCAGTCCTCAAGCAGTCCTCCCTTTTCCTTAAGTATCCCAAATTCAACTCTCTGAGGAGGCGTACATGAAATATAACTTGGAAATGATAAATGCTTATTTGGAGGAAAACCTAGTGTGAATGTTTTCTTCTTCCCAGTCACCTCCCTCTCCTTAGTTCGTTCTTGATTCGCAGCCAACAGTCTTTAGCATTACATACAACTTATAAATTACAATTTGTGCTGGCCTTTCAAAAAAGAGTCAAAATCTGGAATATATAAGCAGAATTGTTTTTTCTAATATTACTGTATACTATATTCTTTTGCATGCTTCACTGGATGCAAAGACCTATGCTCTGAGTTAAGCACCAGATCAACAAACTTGCAACAAGGAAGGGTTGTAAAAGTCACTTTGGTCTTTGTGCTGGAAGAATGAGAGGAGAAGTCATCCCTGACTCCAGATATGCTGATTAGGGATTTTCATTCATGCTCACCACTTGAAAACAAGGTTGAACCAATCGCCGATGACAGCTACCCAGATGAGTCGGATTCCCACTGCTTCCTTCAGTTGGAACCAGAAGGGAAAAAAGAAGAAGAAAGTTGTTCTGAGATCAGCTACGGTTGAGATGAAGAGAAACCAATCCTGAAAGTCCATGAAATTCTCTTGGAGGTAGCTGGTGGCCTGGATTCCTGCACTGTGCATAAGATCCATGGTGCAACTTCAGCAGAGAATATCTTCTCCCACTTTGCTTCTTCCTAGTTTCCCCAGCAATTGCTGGGCCTTTTTAATATCCAAGCCCTCTGATCTTTGATCTTTAACCACCTCTCCTGTCCAAAAAAATATTGACAGAAGCTGCAGAATGAAGCAAGGTGTATTTGTGTGCAAGAGTCAATATCTTCTGTTTCAGGGAGCATATCTGCTCTACATGCTTGAAAGTGTTTCAAATACCATTGCTTTTTTCCACCGAATTCTGAATGGAGGTTAGATTCTGCTTAACAGAACACACTTGTTGGTTAAACTACAACTCTAATGCTCTTTTGGAAAAAGGTAAGAACATCTAAATGTAATCACGTCTCAGTAGATGAGGCAACTATTATAACACTGGGAGGAAAAATACTCCGCTTAATTCAGCCATTATGGAATGAGTGCATAACACATTGATGCCGACATTTTAGATACAAACTAAAAACTGGGAAATTGAAGGTTGAACTTTCCAAGTAATTAATTAATTAATCAATCAACCAAGATTCAAAGTCTGCCTAGTCTGGCATACCTGAGGTCAGAGAACTATCCACCAGAAATATATGCAGCAGCACAATCAACAAGCTCTAAGACATTATTTTCTAAATTCTGTGCTAAAGCAATTTATTTATAAGCAGATAAAGAAATCAGCCTCTCAGAGGAAATAAAAAGGTAGGGGGTGATGATATACAACCAAAATGAACTCAGCATTTTGGACTTTAGGACTACACAGCAGATTTCCAAATAACTATGGAATAGGATTACAAAAAGAAATCAGCCAAGACTCCAATTTCAATCAAGACTTTGAACAATGTGAAGTAACTTTCAAAAAATACACTAGTCAGGTGTGTTTGGATTTAGATTCATTCCAATCTTGCTTGAAGCTTAGCTTTGGAGAGAAGCAAACTGCTGTGGTGAGTGACTTTTTCCAGAAATTACAGCATGTGCCTTCTAGACTATTTGTGTAAGGCTGAAAAAGTGAAGTGTTATGGTTATCCTAGTCTTCCTCATGCAATAGTTTGAGACGAAATACTGGAAAATAGATGTTATTTTCCATACCAATGGCCATCAAATTTTGGCAGCACTCTTAAATAAACAGATTTAATCATTTAAATTTATTCTGATTTTGGTATGTGCAGGTTTTGGACATTTTTGTATAATAGTATAATAGGGATACTCAGAAGGAGTACAAAATCTGGACAATCTCAGATAAATTATGGAGTATCTGAGACACTTCCAAATATTATTACGATGTTCTGTACTTAAAAAAATGACCTAGCCACTTTTGTGGGGTTTCTGTTTGGTGCTAGGGAGAACTTGCTTGGAAAATAGAGCTGAAAGAAAATCCAATTTTATCATAGGACATAACACTCCCAGAGTCTAATGTATTTTCACCATTGCTTAATTGCAAGGAAGAAAAGGCTTCAAGAATATCTCTGCAAGCAGCCAGTTTGGCCTTGTTTTTATAGTACTTGCACGATCATTTCCAGCCTCTCAATGACTCCTAAAATCCACTGGACAGGACAGGTTAGGTCAGTGTTTTTCAAACTTGGCAACTTGCTATGGAATTTTGGGAGTTGAAACCCACACATCTTAAGAGTTGCCAAGTATGAAAATGTTAGGCTAAATAATTTATTAACGTGAGGGGATGAAGTTCATTAAGAGTCACTTAAAAATGGAGTTGCAAATTTATTTTTCATCCTCTAAGCTTTATTCTCTTTGTTTTTTAGTTAAAAAAAAAGTAAATACCCAGTAATGGAAATATCACCACTAGCTATAGTATCAAAAAAGGTAGAAAGAAGCAGACAAACCTATTAAAGGACAAATTGCCTCATTTATTTGTCCTGGTAGCCTATGTTTTGTAGCCACATCAGAAAACAGAGATGCGGTTGGTGGATAAGGAACAAAAGCAAATGTTGGAAGGTCAAGTTGCCACATGATCTCTGCACCATTCAAATTTATTTATTGCCCAAGTACAATGGCCACTGTCCCACTCTTTGTGTTCTAATCCAATCACTTTGGTATTGTGTGAGTCTCAACCTTTCTCCTTATACAGTGAAAGATTGGACCTATGGAGATGTCCAGGCTATATTATGACTCTGAAGAAGTCGTCTATAAGCAAAGTTTAAAAAGACATAAATGGCCTGAATGGAGGTAATGTGTACTTTTGAAACCTGCAAAGAATAGTTAGGGGAAGAGGATGCTTAATTTGTCCTCTTTCTTTGCCACAAAATATTTAGCTTGAACAAAAATCCCATCTCAGCAATTGCCATTTATATTTTCAGAAGCTTCCAGTTGTGGCTTTAAAAGATGAGTTTTTGAGAAAATTTTGTCAAGAGGGGCAATGAGTTAAATGCTCAATGTCCACTCAATCTCTCATTCTGCAACTGTTGAGGTTTCTCTTTTGCTACTTATATAACTGCACAACTGATTTTGGGTCCTGTGAAAATTTAGCCCTTCGTCTTCTGAAAGAAAATTCCCTTAGAGTGAATCCCTATCCTGATGTCACCCAGGTGTATTGGAACAGCAGTTTCCTGAAATCTAATAGGATCCAATATGAGACCTGGGCTTGTATTATGCCTTAAATATTTCAAGAAGCTTTATAAACTTCTTATTGCCTTCAAGCAGGAGAGGTTGATAAATTATCATTTCAAAGAAGGAAAGTTTTCTTGGAAAGCATCTGGAAAATGACCTCATGACTTTGCAATTTCAAAGGCATCAGGATAAGTCAGTTTTTTTCCAAATTTAGCAGCTTTAAGATGTGTGTGCTTCAATTCCCAGAATTCCTCATTCTGTAATTGTCTATTGTCCTAGATAGTTTGCAGGGAGCAAGAATTTAAATCAGTTAATTTATATAAATAAATAACTCAGCTTGTAGATCACTAGTTTCCCACTTTTAAGGCCAAGCAGCAGTAGAGGGCTCTCATTTCTATTGCAAGGTAAATTACCAGACTTTCAAATTTCAAATTACATTTGAAATTGTTTAGAAATCATTAATATCATCCGGTGCTGAAAGCTGAGTTCACTGAACTTGTTAGTACCAATGCTGTGCAGAATTAATCAACTGTTGGTTTGCATAATCTTTCATTATTTCATTAGAAGCCAGTTTGGTATAGTGGTTAAAAGTTGGACTAGGAACCAGAGGTGGTATTCAGAAGGTTCTGACCAGTTCTGGAGAACCGGTAGCAGAAATTTTGAGTAGTTCAGAGAACCGGTAAATACCACCTCCGACTGGCCCCGCTCTATCTGTTCTCTGCCTCCCGAGTCCCAGCTGATCGGGAGGAAATCGGGATTTTGCCATAATCTTCCCCTGGAGTGGGGAAAGAATGGAGATTTTACAGTATCCTTCCCCTGCCATGCCCACCAAGCCATGCCCGCCACACCCAGCAAGCCACGCTTACAGAATAGGAAGTAAAAAATTTGAATCCCACCACTGCTAGGAACCAAGAGGCTGTGAGTTCTAGCTCTCCCTTAGGCATGAAAGCTGGCCTGGGGGCTTCTAGCTATCCACTGTCTCGCAGTGAATCTACTTCACATGATTGTTGTGAGGAAAATAGGAGGAAGGAATATAAAATATGTTCACTACCTTGAGATAAATAAACCATAGACTTGGGGTAGGATATTCCTTTGAGGCAGTGTTGACTCCTAGCAACTTACCTTGATTAATCCCTGAAATTTTATTGGCAAATTTCAGAAGTGGTTTGTCACTTCCTAGGACTAAGAGAAAATGCCTGTTCCAAGATCACTCAGCTGGTTTTGTGCCTAAAGTGGGATTAGAACTCATGGTCTTCTTCTTTTCAAGCCTGTTACTTTAACTACAGTTAGTTCACAGACTAATTTCAATTGAATATAGTCTGAAAATCCACAATCTATTAAGGCCAAGCAGTCTTGTCCAAGACAGTGACTCCAGGAATGAAAATCCCAAGAAGGAAATGTATTAATTTGCATACTTTTACATTTTTTTCTTTTTATGATCCTTTAATCCCTTTGAGAAAGGGAGCATTAGATATGATAGTCCTAATTATCACCCTGAATAAAGGGGTGATCATTACAGCTATCATATCTGAGCTGTACCAATCTAGATGCCCACTAGATGGCAGAAAAGTGATGTAGAAAACTATAATGCTTTGTTCCATTTTATGGCTGCTAGAATTTTTTCGTAGTCCCATTCTATAGATAGGATAGACTCCTTGAGCAGGGAACGTGGAAGTTGCTTTTCATATAGTGATTCACATATATGCCTGTTCGTTTTTGTGACTAAAGCCTTTTGTTGCTTGTGCAGCTGCTGGTGGCTATCTGGAGCAGGCTCCTGGAAACTGAGATTTTTTCCAAGTTTGCAGGGTGCACACAGAATACAGAATGCTTCTCCCTGAACAAAGTTTATCTTGGGAAAATTGAGATCTTTATTATTACACATTTGCCATGTTTCTGTTTTCATGAAAATGATAAGTGAGAAGAATTGTGAGATGCAATATTAGCTGCAGTCAGGCACAGTGAGGTACTCAGCAACACTTCTGTTATGTAAATAGGTTTTTGGCGGGAACTTTGAATTAACTGACCATCAGCTGATTGGCTGACCAGCACAGGCTGGTGGAGGTCTCCCTTGTCGGGGTGGTGCAGGCCGACCTCGCCGGAGCGTTGTGGGACCCCCTCTTCCAGATGTCCCTGGTCTAATGCCTTGTTGCAATGTTGGTCTTCCTCATTGGTGGGTCACTGGCTGGCCTTGCTGGTTGCGTTGTGGTTCACTCCCTCCGGGCTGTCACCGGTCTACCCCCATGGAACGCCGCTGGCTTGTATCGCTGGGTAGTTGTTGGCCTACTTCAGCGTGGTGTTGCATTCCTACCCCAATGGAGATTTTGTAGTATCCTTCCCCTGCCACACCCACCAAGCCATGCCCACCAAGCCATACCATGCCCACCAAGCCACGTCCACAGAACTGGTAATTTAAAAAATTGAATTCCACCACTGGAATTGCTAATGGTTCCACTTCAGTTTGAAGAAAAGCATTGAATGGACTGCCATGAAGGCTCTTTCCTAGGCCTTCTGCTGTTCAACGTTCAGGATGAGGATGTTGAAGAACAGTACAATGTTTGCAGATGATGCAAAACTATGGAGGGGAAGGGGACTAATACTTCTGACGAGAAAGAATCAAGTGCTAGGATTACAGAAGCTAGGGAGTAGATGAGCCAGGAGTTTCCTTCCATTACCACACAGATCATCCCCTACAATAAAAGCCAAGGCAACGCTGCTGTTTTTGCAGTGAAAATGGATGTTCCTCTTAAGTCAAAATAACTTTCAGTAGTCTTGGGTAGACATTCTAGGTATCCATGACAGCACAACTTCCTGTAGTCCTGTCTGCAGAAGACCTGTTTCTCTACTGTGATTTGTTGAATAATGGGAAGAAAAAACAAATGGAAAAAGCAGATGGTAGAAGAATATATATATTCTTTGCTCCTAGAAATACGAAGCCGAAAACACCAGCCTGAAGATGATGAATGAGACTTCGTCGAAACGTCACCAAGACACTTCCAATTTTACATGGGAGAAAACCCAAATAACCAAAGACCTACATACATATATATATCAGAATTTGCCAATAATGGATTTCAGAAGAAATGTTGACTTTAATTGTAAATATTAATACTTCTTTTAGAAGGACATTAGAAGAATTTATTTTACCATCCGTCTATCCATCCATCCATCCAATCTCAATCAAATGGTTCTGAGTGGTGATGACTATATGGCACTAATATTATGCTTGGACTGTCACCAAAAGGAGCTTTGATACCACCATTGCCAAATGTGACAAAAAAGAACATTTAATAAGAGAAAGAGTGGCCTCTTTGAATTATTGGTAAAGTTTCCAGACTTTGTTTTGTTATACTGTTGCCTTGCTATAAAGATATCCACCTGAATTTACTTCTACCATCATCACAAATTTTGAGCCAGATTCCCAAAGAAATTCCAGCTCAGTTTGTCTTAAATTTCTAGGCCCTGGTGAGGTATATATGGTTGGTTACTGCCTACTACTATTTCAGTCTCTTGATTTCCCCCTCACAGCTAGTAGTTGCATTGGAAATCATTTTTCACCTAATTAAGTTTCTCTGCTATGAATTTTATCAAATGAATATATTTATTCATATAGTATGATCATTCGCCCTTTAAATTCTGTGCTGAGGGCTCCTCCCAAAGCAGATCCCCCACCCCACTCCCCACTCTGCTTGATATTTGAGTGCCATAATGGAAAGAATCTGGAATGAAACTTGACGCTTTTTAAAAAATGTAAATCATGCATTTTCCTCTAAGACATTCTTATCTTTGCAGTTCCTGTTTATGTAATATCCAAAAATATATGGAGATGGACTCCAAGTTACCTCCCTGTATTTGCCTTATGCTGATTGTGAGTTAATCTTTCAGTATGCTCCATCAACTGACCTTTTGCATGGTTTTTCCCTTGGCTGTTATTGCTAAATCCAGGAATTTAGCAGTTAATTGTTAATCAACTTATGAGAGGTCTGATTCAAGCCCATTACAAAGCCATAAACTAGACTTCAGTTTTCAAAGGTTTTTTCCACACTAAATTCCAACAATCCCTCCTCAAATTGGGTAGATTTTTCTCTTTTGCAGAAATGTAATGCGACAAAATGAAATATCTTAAACTCAAGTATGATCAATTTTTTTCTTTTAAAAAACATCCCAAACTAGGTTTGTCCTGTCTTCTCCAATGATACCATGATATTATCTCATACATTCCCAAAAACTAAAGCAAAGGAAACCACTATCTCCACTATGATTTGTGAACTTATTTCAGAAATACAGTATGTAAAATAATAAATATAACCATAAGATAAATGACATAAATGGTCTGTGCCCAGCTTTGGTAAAAAGAAGCATTTTAAAGAGTGTGTTTCCTAACCAGAAATGTTTTCTATGCTGTATAATACCTCAAAACTCCATTAACGAGGCTCCAAAACTCATTCACCCCATTAATGGAGTTGGTTCATCCCATTTGTATCAAAATTTCAGATGTTAACTTTTGACACAGAATAGCCATCTGTCCTTTGGTAGTAAAACAAGTGAAAATTAAAAAGAAAAGACTGTGCAAAGTTATAGAATAACTACTCATATATTCATTGCCAAACTTAAGAGCGTTGGTAGTGGGAATTGAGAAAGGTGCATTTCACCACCCCATAAAAAAGGGAAAGCTGGAGGAATGTAAAACTGAACTGTAAAACTAATTAAGTATAGATGATATTTTAATTTATCATATTTTTCCAATATAAGTAAATATAAATTTGCTAACAAAACAGATGCCATACTTAATTAATAACAAAATGCTCTAGATAATAGCTTTAGAAACATTTCATGCAAACATTTACCAAAACCAAAACCTAGCTATACCAAACACTTCCCTATCTGGCACCCTAATAAACCAACTGATAGGTACTGGCAGCCCCAATCCATTATATATCAAAGTCACTGAGGCGGAGAAAATTGGTGCAGTATACGAGGGCTGAATCCATCAACCCTACTTCTTTGCCATCAGAAAATATACCATACATTCTTTAACGATAGCAAACTACTACAACAACAGTTACAAGGCTGATTATTTAACTTCACACTCCAATAGCCAATTACCCCAAGGGGATGTTCTCCTGAAATGCGAGCAATACTGGCAACTGGGTTGAGTGATAGTCTTGCGTAGTCTCCTTTATCATTGTCAATCTCGATCCGAAAACATATCCCAGAATGTCCTCAGAGAATGTTATCAGCTTTGCTGGCAGGACTGATCTTGGTGACAACCATAAATGCTTTTTTGCCGCCAAAGAGAAATGTTTTGCACAAGCAGAATCAGCCTGTGCTGGCAATGTTAGATGGACAGTAATAGGGATCCTGATTGATATATTGGGGGCAAAAAAGTAAACCTTACTCTGAAGCCAGCAGGGACCATCATCCAAATGTGGGCTGATGGAGCACAACCAGCCTGGAATACTTAGGTAATAGGCTCCCCATGAATACTTTATTTTGGCCCCTGTTACCCTACATTCATAGCAATTCACTTATATACATTGCTGGTCTTCAAGTTACAGTGTTTTCTTGTCCTGTAGCCTGAGCAATTGTATGACACCGTAGGGGATTAAGGCAACCACTATGAAGGGCACAGCAGCACTTTTGCAAAAAGAAAACAGGTAGAAGAGAAGCTCCACCTTGGCTGGAGGCTTGAAGAAATCCAACAGGTGCAGGGTAAGAAGTGAGATACCGATGCTGCCCAGTCGAACGTTTACCTGCTGCCTTCGTTTACTTTTGCAGCTCTCCCTGTATATTGAGGAATTAAGGGCCACCCCCAGTCCAAAGAGGATTCCCAGGTTGCGCAAGAGGCCAGCAAAGGGAGTAGTGTCCAGATGCACCCATTCTGGATGCTTACACCATGTCTTGGCCTTCTCCAACGTCCACAGGAGGTCCACACCGAGGACCTTGAGCAGTAGGTAGAACCCAAGAGCAAAAGAGAAGAGGAAAAGGGTGGTAGCTACATATTTCCACAGGCTGTGATCATAGATGGAAGTGATGTACTGGAAAGATTCAGCCACCAATATACCTAACAGTGAAGAGAAAATAACACTGTTTAGAATGTTACAGCACTTTAAAACTCTCAGAAATATGAGGAAACAAGTCAACTTAAATCTGCTGCAAGCTGAAAGAGAGGGAGTATCCTGTCTGTCTCAAATAGTATGCTTTATACAGTTTATTTACATATACACTACCCAATTTTGGGCACAGGGAATTGCCTAAATAGACAACTGATAATCTAAATCTCTGCAACTTATATTATATCTCGGCATACCATGACGAAAGTTGTATAAGGACTGCACTGACCTGAGAAGACACCAGCAATGACTTGGTGTGGAAAATGAGCTGCCAGGAAGACACGAGAGAGACAGACACAGACTTGGATGATCCAAAAAACAGCCCAAAGCACGGTTTGCAAAAAGCTGCCATTGGGGAAAAATAAGAGGGAGGAAAAAAAAGAAAGAAACATATTTCCAACCTGCAAGTTATTTTAGAGACTAGAAAGATGGCCAAATTTCCACCTATCCTGCTTGACTTGAACTAAGCACAGTTATTTTCTCTGCTAAACTACTTTGGACTCAAGGCTTTGCAAGAAAAAATGGCTGGATTTCTTTTCTCTTTAACGGTCGACAAAGTCCAACCTGGCTTTATAACAGAGCATGTATTCTTCTTGAATCCCAAGGCAATTCATATTACAGGGATCTTCAATTTACAATTATTCATTTGGTGATCATTTGAAATTGCTATGGCACTGAAAAAAGTGATTTACAACCAGTCCTGATACTTACAAACTTGTAGCATCTCCATGATCATGTGATTAAATTTGAATGCTTGGCATGTATTTATAATGGCTGCTGTGTCCTGGGGTCATGTGACTGCCATTTGTAATCATTCCAGCAGGCTTCCAACAGGCAATGTCAGTGGGGAAAGCCGGATTCGCTTAATGACATGTGGTTCATTTAATAGCTGCAGTGATTTAATCATTGTGGCAAAAATGGTCATAAAATCAGGTGCGAGTCACTTAATGACTCCCTTGTTTAACAACAGAAATCCTTACAGTGGTAGTAAGTCAGGAACTACCTATACTGTCCCTTATATTCATAGATCTGCTTTATTTCAGCGCCTCAGTTTTGTTTTGTTTTTTACATTTTTGCAGATTTGTCAGATGGATTATTCTCTTTCATTTTTGTGATACTGTTATATTTGTTTGTCAAATGTCAGTTTGTACTTAAACATGTGTGTCGGAGTGCCCATATCCTCAAACTAGTATTTTATCTGCGATTTTGCATAGCTCTTACACATAGATTTTCCTAGCAGTATATTTTGGTATGAATATATGCATCTGATATAAATTTCTCTGGTTTGTGTGTGTGTTGGTGGGTGGATGGTGGGTGTCTGAGGATGTAGATAAATATTTGATATGCATATTTACAAAGGTATAGATTCAATTAATTAAATTCAATTAATTTGGTTTGAAAAAATTATTAACTGCAAACTAAATGAATTTCTTCATATTTAGTTTAGCCTAGCAGAGTGTTGCCGGAAACTGGAAGAGCAGCTGCCCAGTGCACATGCCCAGAGATGGAGCTCTCTGTGCCACCTCTAGCACGCGTGCCATAGGTTCACCATCACAGGCCTAGCACATCTTTTTATTATTTCACCAAATACTGTTGCTTACCGATGTTTCCATGATGGACATTTCCTTCCCTGGGTGTTAGAGAGAATGGCTGTAACCATCACATAATACACACCAGCTGAACCCATTGCATGGCCAGAGGGACTCCCTAAAGTTGGAAGAAAAAACTTTTGACTTTCCAAAATTAGCCATCATGTAGAGCTTTTAAAAAATGAGTATCTGCAGCAGCTTTGAGTAGTTTAGGATCAGGCTGGCATTCAAGAGATCCAGATCAAGCCAAGGAAACTCTTTGGGGGAATTGGACCAGACCTTCTATCTCATCCCGGCCTACATCACAGGGTTGTTTTTGTGGCCTAGATCTCTGTTAACTTTGAGTTCCTGGAGGAAATATATGCAATACAAATCTAATAAACAAATACTTTAATGCATTTGTTGATGTTGTATTAGAACTAGGAGCTTGAAAGGTGAGCTTTAAACAGGAAGCATATGCAAATCTTGCATGATTACAATGTCAAATAAACCACATTTCAGTGAAGGGAGATACATAGGCTTGCAGATGGAAGGAATTGCTTTACATCTCTGACACTGTTAAATTCATCTTCCTAATGACTGGATTTTGTTTACCTGAGAGCTGACACTTGTGATGAAAGTAAGCTCCAGCAGGTACAAATCCAGCTGAAAGCTGCACTCTGCTTCTTTAATCAAATTTTGCCAAGTGGGATGTCATTTTTTACCCATCCTTTTCTCATACTGTCCCACTTTTCTATTGCTTTAGTGGGGTTTTTTGGGAAACTCACCTGGACCCGTTTCACAGGTAACTGGGAACTGCTGGATTTCAGGGGCAGAAGTATTTTGATAGAAATTGGTCTCATATACCCACCAGTAGGGTCTTTGTCCAAAAAGGATCCTGCAAAGAAAGAGATTGTCTGAGGTGCTATGAGTCAATAAAAAGAGAAGGGATTCCATTCTGCATCACTATCTAAGGCCACAAGCAATAGTGAAGTCTCATGCTCATTGATTTTTCTAAACGTTAAGATACAGAACTTTTACAAAGAGATACTGATCTAGGAATTATGGGATTTAGGAATGCTGTGCAAGAAAGTAATAAACATGGCTCTGGCTTATCCACTGGACAAATGTCTTTATCTTAGCCTTGAGGGCTACACAACTTTAGTAACTGAGGACCTTTTCCCATGCCATGAAAAATAGCTTCCCAGGCTAATTTACAAGAAGAGGAGGGAAAGGGGAGAAAGTGGAAGAAAAAAACCCCTAAAATTTTAAGTTCTATCCAGACAATCTAAACAAGCAGGTTCATATAGTAAAAGATGGACTCTGGTTAATGGTGGGATGAGCTAGTCATTTCTGCAATGGTTAATTTCTTAGTAGTTGCAGAATCCAAGCTTTTTAAGGGGGAAGATATTACGGCCTAGTCATTATGTAGCTATGGCTGGCTGATTAATTCTCAATTTCTTGAGTTTGTGCAACCAGTATTTACACAATGCACTAAGAAAAAGCAGACAGACATGGCTTAGCATATGTGAACCCAGCCTCCATGTTCAGCAGTTCAGCCTAATAATGAAACTCGTAAGTTCACGTGACAAACTGAAGTTGACAAACTACTTACCATTTAAATACGAGGTTTAGCCAGTCACCAATTACAGCAACCCAGATGAGTTTGATTCCGACAGTTTCACAGAGATAGAACCAAATGGGAAACAGTACATAGAAAGTGTTTCGGAGGTCGGCAGCAAAAGAAACAAAGAGGAACCAATCCTGTGATCCTTGGTATCTTGTTTGCAGAAAGTGTGTGGCTTGGATGCCTGTGTGATATAGAATATCCATACTGGCTTCCATTCTCTCTCTGGTTTAGCAACAAGCTATCTTTGGTCTATATTGCAGCTGCAATGCACCCTTTAACAGAGGCCTGCTGTCTTTTATCCCCTCCCGTGTATAGCAGCTTGAGCTTTGAACCCAAAATTACTTTGGTCACAAAAACACCTCCTGGTCAAAGGTGCTTCCCCAAACAGCTTGGGACAAACATACTTAAAGCAACTTACATAAGAGGGGCAAGTAAGCTATCCTATTGTGACGAAGGTATTAAGTCTTTGTAGAATTGCTTCAATCACCATCCTGCCCCCATTTCCTGGCAAAACCCTAAGAGAACAACTGAACATAGCTGCATTTTGTCTGTGTATCAGTTCTCTTGATATTAGATGGACCATTTAGGGTTTGGGTTGTGGCATCTAAATTTGATCCTGGATCTAACTGAATATTGCTCAAATGGATGTTCTCTAAAGGTCAGTTGGTATTAGCCCATTGTTTGAAAACCCAAAGGCAACTACAGATTTAATCCTCATTTTACAACCGTTCATTTAGTGACCAAAGTTACACCAGCACTGAAAAAAGTTACTTTTAATCACTTTTCACACTTTTGAGTGTTGCAGAATCTCCATGGCCCCATGATCAAAATTCGGATGTTTGGCAACTGGCATGTATTTATGACAGCTGTAGTGTTTCAGAGTCAAATGATCACTTCTGACAAGCAAAATCAATAGGGAAGCCTGATTCACTTCACAACCACGCTACTAACTTGACAACCGTAACGATTCACTTGACAAATGTGGCAAAAAAGGTCTTGTTATTGTTCAGTTGCTAAGTCATGTCCAACTCTTTGCAATCCCTTCAATCATAGCATGCTACGTTCCTCTGTCCACCACTATTTCCACTGCCCAAATTCATGTTCATTGTGTGGATAACACTATCTAATCATCTCTTCTGCCATACCCTTCTCCTTTTGCCCTCAATCTTTCACAACGTTAGTGTCTTTTACAGTGAGTTCTCTCTTCTTATTTGGTGGCCAAAGTATTTGAGCTTCAGAAGAAAGACCATAAAACAGGGCAAAACTGTCTTGCTTAGTAATGAAAATTTTGGCTGTAAATCAAGAATTACAGTACAAGCTGCCTTTTAAAATTAACTGAAATAAATATTTTTTATTATTTTATCTACCAGTGGCTCTTAAGATCAAAAGCTGTAGTTGCCTACAGTTTTCCTTCTAGCAAAGAATACTTGCTCCTGCTCAAGTATTGCCAATTAGTAACCTGATAACATATTTCAATCATTTCAATGCCTATAATCCTTATATGAAATAATAAGCAGTGTTGGAATACAGTTTCCATATATTCTGTACAACTACATGTTTGTTGTCCAGCTAGCGAACCTAAAAAAAGAATTGCTGGGACATAGTTCTTCCTGAAAAGTAAAACTTTATTGAATACACTACATTGACACAGAAAAAGCAAAACCAGCTCTGAGTTTCCAATGCAAAAGCCCACATAGTTATTGATTTTCCCCTTTGGCCATCCCCCTCAGTTCACTGCATTGTCCAATTGAATATGCTCAGGGATGAACTCTACTTACCTTCCTTACTGGTTCGGAAGTGCATGTGCCACACACCCTTATCTCGGGGTTCAAAAGAAAGTAAAACTCGGTCTTATTTTGGGGGAAACACAGCAGTTCTCTGGCTGGTTGGGACATACACTTTACCTCCCTCCCATGCTAAGCATTAAGTCACTCTTGTGGTTTTGAAACCACCCATCTCTCCCACCCCGGGCTTCTTTCAGTTGCTGGGTCAGTGAGTCTCCTCCTGACTGAAGGTGGCTCTTCAGTGGCTGCCTCACGCACACTGGCACTGCAAGTTGATTGGAGGGGATGATAGAATTAGCAATTTCTTCTCTAATGCTTTTATACTGAGGCAGGTGAGAGAGTGCATCTCCTAGGAAATCCCCCTCATCCTGGGAAATAGCACAGGATGAAATTGAACTGGTTAAAGTACTGGGCCCGCTGGACCTGTTTAGGGGACAATTTCCTTGGCCCCTTCAGTGCTTCTAAATTTTTGTGGTCAGTTGAAACTCCGAATGGGATTTTGCTACCCTCTAAGAACTGGTGGAGGAGGGCACAGTGAATGGTATAAGCCTCCTCCTTATATTACCCACCACCTCTCAGTGCTGGACAGTTTCCAAGACATATAGGTGCAAGAATGCAGTTCTTCCCTTTCATTTCTCTGCAATACAATTGCCCCCACAGCCACATCACTAGAGTCTGTCTGGGTCATGAACAGCTCCTCTGGGTGCGGGCTTTCAAGACTGGTTTAGCAACAAAAGGTCTCGTTAGCGTTTCAAAAGCTGTTTGGCACTCAAGAAGGGTTAACTCCGCCTGGACTTCAACTCCCCCATTTTTAACAGGTTCATGATGGGCAATGGTAACTATGTGAAAGTGGGGATGAATTGTCTATAAAATTTCACGAACTCTAGGGAACTTTGAAGCTGCCTTCTGGTCTGTAGGCAGTAGTGGGATTCAGCCAGTTCACACCACTTCAGGAGAACCGGTTGTTAACTTTCTGAGCAGTTTAACAAACTGGTTGTTGGAAGAAATCATTAAGGCAGAGAACCAGTTGTTAAATTACTTGAATCCCACCACTGTCCATGGGGCCTCCCATTCTAAGATTGCTTTCATCTTCCCCGGCTCTATTTCTACCCCTCTCTGAATATACGGTACCCTAAGTTGGTCTTGTGGAAGTCACATTTGGATAGTTCCGTCTATAGCTTGGCTTTAAGCAGCTTCTTTAGTACAGCCCTCACTAGCTTTATGTGCTCTACCATGGTCTTAGCCATGGTTGGTATTCACTTACCTTTGCTACTGGTTCACAAATGTGCAGATGCTGGATCCGGAGCCGGACATAGGCTGCAAGGAGCGAAGAGGCGGGTCTTGGGAGACAGCCACTTATTCTGGAGATGAGCATCTATGATGCAAGAACAGCTAAAAGCCGAATTTAGAAACACACACCTTCCAGGGGCATCTCCCCATTGGCAAAGGCTGATACCCTAGAACTGATTTGAAATTATTTGGGGTAAGAAAAAAAAAGGGAAGAACAGTTATAGCAAGATGCCTTAAGGCAAAAGAGAGCTGGAGAGGAAGTAGTGTAGCCTCGGTCACTCACTGGCCTTCCTTCCCACATCAGAAACAGGCTCCCAGGATTTGGCGGGGCTTCTCTTTAGGGACCAGGGAGCACCTCCCCCCCCCCCCCCGACCATCTCTCACCTATCCAGCGTGGGCTACTCTTGTACACATTGTCCTGCCAGTAGTCCATCAGATCTGGCTCCACATTAGTGGACAGCTGGTACCATGTCCAGAGTCATTAGGCATCCATTGGGTAGGCAATTGTGGTACAACTCCCATTTTAGATCATCCCAGAACTGGTAGACCAGCAAGGGCTAAGGCCATCCTCTCAGGTAAGCCACCAGATTGCAAAACTTTTGAATGTTCTCCACAACCAGCTGCTTCCCTTACTGAATGGAACGGATCCTGGCCTCTGCTTGGTAGCTTTCCATGGGCTCCTCAAACCTGTACCATATCTCATGCATGAGGGCATCCACATTTACCAACTCTGGGGCCCCCCATTGTAGAGTGACACCAACCACTCTGCAGTGTCCCCTTCCAGGTTCAATTTAACAGCATTCACATGGGAGGACTTTGGTTTTCATTGCTCTGCAGCACTCTGAATAATTCCATACGTGAATCAGGAAATTGTCTAGCTTTTCAGGCTGGCCATCAAATTTTGCCTTCAGGGGGAGTCTCCTGGTCTTGCCACACCAGCACGTAACCTGGTGGCAGTCCCAGAGTAATCGCAGAGCTGTTTGCATCTATAGTATATACTTTATTTTTTGTTCTAAGTAGTTTCCTGTTTCTTGTCACAGTTAAGCAGCAAAGGCCCATGTGGACTGTGGACTGTTTGTCTTGTATGGATATATACAGCATTTCTAACAAGCAGAAATCCCCTTGTTAAGGTTTACTGTATATTATATTAAAAAGATATATTGAAAGATGATCATGGCAAATGTTTTAAGTTATCATGGCGGAATCTTATGCATGTTTACTTAGAAAGAGGGGTTGAGGAGAAATACGTTTATTATTAAATACACACACACATTTAATCTCCACACACCCACACCCACATTTTGTATTTTCAATCTAATAAACAAAGTGATTTACCTATTTAAACATTACAATATTAATCATACTAGACAAAACTCTATAAATACAAATGTGTGTTTGAGGACATATTCACCAAAATACATCCTAGGAACAGTGGTGGGTTTCAAAATTTTTTACCACCAGTTCTGTGGGTGTGGCTTGGTGGGCGTGGTGTAACTTGGTGGGTGTGGCCTAGTGGGCATGGGAGGGGAATGATACTGCAAAATCCCAATTCCCTCAGCACTTCGGGGCCAGCCAGAGTGTCAGAACCTGCTGGATTTCATCCTTGGTACGCAGGCAAACAATCGATACAAATTCAGGATAAACCGCTTCAAACTCAATTGCAGGAAATAAGATTTGAGCAACAGAGTGGTCAACGCCTAGAATGCTTAATCTGACTCCATTGTTACAGCCTCAAACCCTCACAGGTTCAACTTCAAACTATTTACCATGGACCTCACCCCCTTCTTAAATGGTCTGTAAAGGGAGTGGGCATAAGCGCATCAGCATGCCTACCATCCCTGTCCTATTGTCCCCATTTATTTGTATTTACTTCCTTTGTTTATGTTTATGTTCATACCTATACTTGTTACCTTGTACATATTTGACAAACAAATAAATAAAATAAAATAATATAGCAAACATGATTAGGGGACTGGAGGCTAAAACATGAAAAACAGTTCCAGGAATTGAGTATCTGTAATGAAAAGAAGGACTAGGAATGTCATGATAGCAATGTTCCAATATTTGAGGGGCGGCCACAAAGAAGAGGGAGTCAACCTATTTTCCAAAGCACTTTGTGCATGGACATGCACAAGAAGCAAAGGATGGAAACTAATCAAGGAGAGAATCAATCTAGAACTAAGGAGAAGTTTCCTGACAGTTAGAACAATCAATCAGTGGAATGACTTGCATTCAGAAATTGTGGTGCTTCATCACTGGAGGCTTTTAAGAAGATCTTGGACAACCATTGTTTAAAATGGTATAGGGTATTTCAATCAGAATTTTTCTCTCCTGCTTGAACAGGGGTTGAACTAGAAAACTCTGGTATTCTGTTCTGTTAGAAATGCTACTGTGGAATCAAATTGCTATCACATCTTAGTTGCTTAGAGGGGAAAAGCCCGTCAACTGGAATGCAAATTCTGGTGTGAATTTCCACCAATAGGAAAGCTGTCCCTCCCAAACTCTATAGTACTCAAGCTCTTGAAATCACAAAATACAAGTTAATTGAGATTTGGGGTAGCTAAGCAAGGAAAAAAATGTTTTGTTTCTTTAAATTGCTGGTTGCTTGGCAACAGCAATCCCAACAGCAGGGAATATCTTTTGAACTCTTACAACTAAATTTGTTGGGGGAGAGAGAGTGGGAGGGGGGAGAGGCATTTTGTAGATGAGAGAGAGGAAGGGAGAGAGAGGGAGGGAGAGGGAGGGAGGGAGGGAGGGAGGGAGGGAGGGAGGGAGAGAGATGATGATGGATTCCAAAACTTTGTATTTAAAAATGAGGCGCTAAGACTAGCTTGCTGGAATTTTTGTGGCGTTCACAGGCTTATGCCTGATGACTGAAAGAATGTCATGATTATCCCCGCTTCTTAAAAGAAAAAGTAATGAATGAATGCAAAAGGCACTGAGAAAATTGCTTGTTAAATATGCCTAGGAAAGTATTTGGCACAATCCTGAAAGGATATGAGGTGGCAACAAATTCAATATTCCTTCATTTTTTATGCATACAAGCCCCTGAAAGTTGTTTTGGGTAACAGACGTGAAAGCACTGCCTCTAATGCTATCAGATGTTTCTATCAGCAGTAGCAGTAAATTCTAACAATGATGGTTTCTTAGCACTCTGTCAGCCCAACAACAGATTAGAAATGAAGAGTGTTACATACGGGCGTTCGTAGTAATTTGCATGACTGCCGTGGATTGGTTAGAAATCATGGCGGGAAAAATAAATTACTGTCAGTGGCCGGCAGGTAAGCTGAATGGCTTTAAAAGATGAGCCGCGGCTGCCATGCCGGCAGTTCTTGTTCTGCGAAGAGCTGAATTAATAGATGGAAAAGTTCTGGAGTCCCGTCTCTTCCTTTCCTGCGCTCCAGATCTAACACTGGTGATGAAGGTGGGATTGCAAGGAAGACTGAGGACAAAGAACTGACCATCACCTCATGACACCGCGGCCATCACCCAGCAGGAAGTTGCATCGGCCAACCAGACAATGGCAGCCAACCCCTCACAAGCCCCTGCCATTTTCGACCCGCAATAGGAAGAATGGCTCACATACATGTGCCAATTCTGAATGTATATGGAGGCAAACAATTACCAAGATCTTCTTGACAACCAAAAGCGGGCTCTACTCCTGATTTACTGTGGAACCAAGGTATTCAAGATGGCACAGATGCTCGTGTCACCGGCTGACATAGAATCCATCTCCTGGACAATCCTACAGAACACACTCCGTGAACATTATGCACCTACAGTGACCCCCATTGTTAGCAGGAATGAATTCTACCATCAGCGCCAGAGAGAGGGGGATGCCATCAATGATTTTGTGGCCAACCTGAGAGAGTTAGTGACCAAGTGTGAATTCATGAACCACAAAGAAATGATGAAGGACTGCATGACATTGGGCATGAGGGACACAAACCTCCAAAAGAAGTTGTTGGTGAGGTAGGGAGTGGATTTCAAGATCGCTGTGGAAGAAGCCCAAGCAGCAGAATCCTCAGACAACTCTGCCACTGACATCCACAGAAATAGCAGAGTCCACCATGCCCATTGGGAAAGCGAGGACCTGACCGAGTTCATCGGAAGCGAAGACGATGAAGACCCCAACGAGGATGTCCATCAGGTATATCCAGACTGACAACTAAGCCCCTGGGACAATGACCTCATGGCACCTCACTGCGCAGGGTGTATGGGATTTCAACCCAAGCGGCGTGCAGATTCAAAGCGGCCATCTGCCACTGCTGCCAATGAAAGGGGCACATAGCAGAAGCCTGCAGAGCGACCCAACCAATCCCAGCCCAGCAGAAACCACGACCGGACATCCGTAAGCCAGGGAAACATAGGGATCATCGCCGTGAGGAAAGATACACTGAGCGCAGAGGCATCAAACAGACCACCGTAGGACACTCAGACGCGTGTGATGGAGGGAAATTGCATGTAAGGCTCACCATAGAAGGAACATTGTGCGACATGGAACTAAACATGCGATCATTCTTCACCATCATGTCTTGGGCAACCCTGAAGCAGCTAAACCCAAGGTTCCCCCAGAAAGAACTGAAGCCACAATGAATACAGCTGAACAACTACCAGGGAAACTCCATCCATGTCCTGGGAAGAGCAGAGGTCACAGTTGCCTTCAGAGACTTCAGCACGTTAGTGAGAGTGTGTAGTTCAGTTTTTAGATGTTGTTCGTCAGCTAAGCGTTTTGTTCTGGAGATGAGTGTCTTGGCTACGGAGTTGATCTGTGCTGGGTGGTGGTGTGAGAGTGCGTGTAGATAGCAGTTTGTGTATGTTTTCTTCTGGTAAATGGTGTGTCCTAGGGAGCCATTGGATTTTCTGTAAACTAAGACATCCAGGAAGGGAAGTTGATTGTTAGCTTCTGTTTCCATGGTGAACTGTATTTTGGGGTGTAGGCTGTTGAGGTGTGTGAGGAAGTTGTCCAGTTTTTCTTTCCCATGTGGCCAGATTATGAAGGTGTCGTCTACGTATCTGAGACAGAGTTTGGGTTTGTGATCAGATTTTTCTAGAGCTTGGATTCCATGTAGAGGTTTGCAATGACAGGTGAGGGAGTGATCCCTCCCCATAGGATGTCACAACCACACATGCACGCGGAAAGCAGACTCAAACCCACACCGATGATGAGGCACGATCATGGACCAAAAGCCAGACCGCAGCTGCATCATTAGCCACTTTAAACTCCTCCAACCCATACATGAAGCAGACTGACACCCACCTTGAAGATGTGGCATGACCACAAATGTGAAGCCAAACAACAGCAACGCAGCTCACCAACTCAAATCCCCCTGCAACTCAGACTAACCTGAGCACAACCAAGCCCCCACCCAAACAGAACACACTCCCATCCAATCAGAGCACAGCCAACCCCCATCCAATCAGAGCACAGCCAAGCCCCCAACCAATCAGAACACACCTCCATCCAATCAGACCACAGTCAAACTCCCACCCAATCAGTTCACACCCCCACTAGCAGTTAAAAGGAAGAAACAGTTGAGATCACACATTGCTCCTAGAAGCACGAAGCCGAAGCCTAGAAGCACGAAGCCTAGAAGCACGAAGCCAAAAACACCAACCTGAAGATGACGAATGAGACTTCATTAAAATGTCGCCAAGACACTTCCGATTTTACGCATGAGAAAACCCGAATAACCAAAGACCTACACATATGTATATGTATATGTATATGTATATGTATATGTATATGTATATGTATATGTATATGTATATGTAGGTCTTTGGTTATTCGGGTCTTCTCCCGCGTAGAATTGGAAGTATCTTGGCGACGTTTCGACGAAGTCTCATTCGTCATCTTCAGGATGGTGTTCTCGGCTTCGTGCTTTCAGGAGCAATGTGAGATTCACATTGCTCCTGAAAGCAATCTCACTCCTGCAAGGAGATTGCACTCTTGCAATCTCACTCCTGCAATCTCACATTGCTCCTGAAAGCACGAAGCTGAGAGCACCAGCCTGAAGATGACGAATGAGACTTCGTCGAAACGTCGCCAAGATACTTCCAATTCTATGCGGGAAAAGACCCGAATAACCAAAGACCTACATACAAACCCCCGCGAAAACCTCAGAAAACAATATATGTATGTATGTATATATATAATTTTATCATATAATCTTGCTTCTAATTATAATAATTCTGAAGTTACAACTATGAACTTTAGTCATTGAAAATATTTCCTCATTGGGGTTCTGTGGCTTGTTTTTAAAGGGAAAAAGATTAATGTAGACCACCTTTTAAATGCTTGAATAATATAGATTATAGATTTGCCTTGTTTATAAAGTACTGCCATTGTGAACGAGAGTATGTGCTGTACCCTCATTCCAAAAACGTTAGAAAGGTGTATGAATGAGTGAGATATATGATTTATTTCCCAGATGAAGAGACATTGTTTTAAATGTCTTCTTTTGTTCCCCATTTCTCAGTCTAGTTTTTCAGGATGGAAACCAACATTAGAAAAGGAAAATTAAACATTGTCAAGCCCTATCCTCACTTTTATCAGCACAGGACATGTAATGTCTATCTCATACCAACTCTTTTGTTTAGAGCTACATTTTCCTGTTTATCACCATTCTATTGTCAACAGCTTGTGCAGTTTGTTCTCTTTTTCCTGGAAATCTGGTTCACACAGCAAATGTGTATTGTAAGCAGGCAGTTATCCTAGTGCAGAGCAACGTTGTGCATATTGTGCCACTGGGAAAAAGCAGGGCTAATATTTACCAGTCAACCAGTGAAAATGCCTGGCTTATCTCTTGTTACCAACGAAAGTCCAGGCTTAAGGCCCTTGACCTGCTCCAATCTGCGCAGGCAGTGGCAAGTCCCTGAAGGCCAGGCCATTGCAGATGCAGAACTAGAATTCAGAAAGATCCAAAATCAGTCACTTGCTGATCTAGTCTATTTTGCACATGTACACAGAAGCAGAAACCATCTGTGGGTAGTATTCAAAAAAGCCTGGAAAATAACTAAAACAAAGTTTAAGTTTTATGTTAGTGTCTAGCTACTTATACTATCTTCCTTACCAGCAGCATTAAAAAAAGGAGGGAGGGAATGACTGTGGAATAGTTGCATAAGAGCAGAGTTACTCCATCAGGAAGCAGGCACTGTTTTTCCTCTATTACAGAGGGCGGTTTTATTTTTTGGGTTTTTACAGTGTAAAGGTTTTGGGGATGTGAGATTTTTAAATCAGGAACAGGACAAACGAGGATTAAACACCAACATCCAAAGTACCACAGCCTCTTGTTCTTCAGAATAATTTCATGAACCTGATAATTACTAAACAAAACCATGGGGAGAATCTGATTACAGACCTTACATACCTTTTAATCAGTGGTGGGATTCAGCCAGTTCTCACCACTTTGGGAGAACTGGTTGTTAACTTTCTGAGCAGTTTGGCAAACTGGTTGTTGGAAAAAATCATTAGGGCATGTCACTACCATTTGTCAGATATATATATAGATGGTCGTGCTCATTCAGTCCTATGAGAAGTTATTTGGTCAATACAGCTTCAGGTTCAAAAAAGGTTATTTTAATATTTACAAAATATATACATGCATGAACAGGGTGTCCTGTTACATTTACCCTAACTGTATTAGTCAGAAATTGAGAAGAGAGAGAACTTCACTTGTTGTCTTGCTGACAGATGAGAGAGAGAGAGAGAGAGAGAGATGAAGATATCCAAGGGATCTCTGGGTAAGAGTTCAATAAGAGAGTTCATTGGCTGATATAGTCATATGTGATGTCTGTAAAGACTTAACCCCTTCTAGTCTCTGGTGCATCACATATAGGCAATATCTGACAGGGCAGAGAACTGGTTGTTAAATTTCTTGAATCCCACTGTTATAGAAAAGAGACCACACCAGCTCTTTATCGAAAGGAAAGGTTTATTGTGCAAGGTTCAGCAGCAATAGCTCAGCAAAGTCTGAACCCCGAAGTGTTGTTACAAACAAGTTTATATATTCTTTTCAGTCAGTATATTCATTTCCGGATGTACACATGATTACTATATATGGGTATGACATGCCCACTTCCTTGGTCCTGCTGGGGTAGCTCAGCACAGGTGAGATGTCATGTACACCATGAACGGGGGCTTAATCCCATCAATCCTCTCATTCCACAATGTCACATAGACACTTTGGCATTGAGAGCAAGGACTTAATCCCATCATTCTACCCTACCACCACTGCTTTAATCCCAGGAATCTCAATCATTTAAGAGTATATGTAGAATTTCAATTTGAACGTATTTTAGATTTGCTCAATGAGTTTTACTGGAAGCCTGAATTCTGTCATATGAAGAATAATATGAGATAGAGAAGCAAAATGCATACTTAGAATTAGAGATCCAGATATTGCTGTTCAGCCTATCAATGTTAGAATTAGAAATAAATTTAGGGGATTAAAAATGAGTCAATGAGATTAGAGAAATGTTTAAGATGATAATTACATGATAGAAATAATGGAAGAAGGCAAAACTGTATGGGTTTTTTTTTTGTTTTAATTCTGTTCTTGTTTCTCTATTATTTTCTGTATTCGTTTTTGTGTGTGTTTTACTACAATGTACAAAGCAACAAATTGCTTGTTACATACAAGCCCACTTCATGTCTTCGCTTAGACTTTCTCCTTTTCACTAAATGAATACAAAGAGAGAGAGAATCCTGCCTTTTTGTTACTACTGTTATAAAGTGTCAGAATCCCCGAAGACTTTATTGCATTTCACTCAAATAAAATTTTAGTTGAATCTAATCTACATTCTGTCCATTTCATATCTAAAGTAATAAATGGGCAATGGATACCAAAATTTATGTGCTAAGATATTCAGTATGCATTCATTTTGTTATATGAGGGATGACCCAGGAGATTATGACTAATATTATTATCATTACTACTGCTGGTGGTGGTTCTACTACTACTACTATTACTATTTCTACTACTACTACTACCAGCCCTGCCCCAGCTGGTTCTCTAGGAAAGAAAAATGTTTGACTCCAGCCTGACACGACTATACTGATCTGTCCATGGAATTACCTATGTACCCTATGCTTTTTAATATCTATTTTAATATCTATAAGAGTTTACCTGGATTAAAGTGTCCAGGTTAATACAATGTACCTCTTTTTCTTATTGTTCAAACCAAGTAAGATAATGAAAACCCTGAAAAGGAATCAGATGAGCTAGAAGTAGGTATCCAAATAGGATAGAGATGTTAACACTGTTTGTAAAGAGGGCTTTAGCTTATGTTTATTCAAGAGATACAATACTTCATAAAAGTAAAGAAGACAAATTGTTCAAACAGCTGTGGTTTGGAAACCATTTTATAGCTCCTAACTCCCAACTCCTGGTAAATTATCTAGGTAAAGCTATAGACTTTGACCAAGGTACAACAGAGGAAAATTAAGAAATGTTTTATGTTTGTTAGCCAAACAAAAAGGATAAACAGTATAGTCCATTTTTGGACTTGTGCTGGTTGGCTGCTAATAATTTGTTACTAACTGTTACTAACGTTAAAAAGCACATCATGGAGACTTTACAGTACTCTTCCCCTGGAGTAGGGGGGAATGGAGATTTTACAGTATCCTTCCCCTGCCATGCCCACCAAGCCACACCCACCAAGCCATGCTCACAGAACCGGTAGTAAAAAAATTTGAAACCCACCACTGAAATAAATCTCTGTGTTTTATGCTAGGAACATGGTCAAACAAGTGTCAGAAAATAGAAATTAAAGTGTATTGGGAACTAGAACTGGTAGTCCAATTGCTCCTCCACATCATATATATTTTTCTCCTCTAGTTCTTCCAGAATCAGTTTGAGTCAATTGTCTTCACTGCTAAGTTCAAAATATGCAAGGAATATGATGAGCCAACCGTTGTTCATCCCCCTTTTCCTTTAGCTGACCAATTAGAAAGTACAAAGAACATCCTCCAATCTGTTTCTTAACAGCCACCAGCCATGGAGTAATAAAAATCCTCCAACCCACTCCTCATAAAAATGAAAGAACATGTTAATACCACTCCTGTCCATATTGGTGTCTGGACAGCAGCAGAATGATGAAAGTAACTTTTATGTATATATGTTTTCTTCTTCCATTCAATTGTGTCTGATTCTTGGAGACTGCCTGTAGCTTTCTTGGCAAAATTTTTCAGAAGTGGCTTTTGCCATTGCCTCCTTTCTAGGGCTGAGAGAAAGTATCTGGCCCAAACACAGCTGGGTTTGTGTTTAAAACAGGGCTAGAATTTACAATCTCCCAGTTTCTAGCTTGATGCCTTAACCTAGACCAAACTGGCTCTCTGCATATTTTGGATGGATACCCCCCTCCCAAAAAATGGGAATTTGCACTATGAAGCTATTTTCTTCATTTCAACGACAGGAGTTGAAGTTTACTAAAATTCATTTCCATTCTGTATTTCAGTACATGTATTTGCTTGCACTTGTCTCATCACCGGCATAACAGCAACAACACAAACCCATCTAAATAAATAAACATGAGAAAGTCAATATTTTAAAAAATTAAAATTATCCTCCAAAGACTTTCCAACTGCTTTGCTATGTTTAAAGGTCCCAGTTACTTGTAAAAATAAATGCTTGTTGATATGGTATTATTATCTGTTTCACAACCGAGTACCTTTCCCGGTAGCAGCAATCACGATTGCATGTATTCAGCGGCCGAGCTATTTGCATTGCAAGACTCTCCCCTCTCACAGGCCCTCTCGTAGGCCTGGCCTTCCACTCTATCAAGGGCCTACCTTGATGATGGGTTTTGGAACCCCGAGAGGTGGCATGTTGTGAGGAGGAAGTTGAGGGGCTTTTGGGGGAAGTTTTTAATGAAAATTTTAAGGGTTTCTGGGGAGGGCGGGTTGTTTTTCGGGTGGATCTGGGAGGATCTTTGCGGATCAGCTAGTTAGCCTGTCTGACGGTATTGGTGGCGGGTGTGGGGAGGGGGGCAGGGAGGGCACGGGAGGTTGAGGATCGTCCTATCACCATGGCAGTCAGGAGATATACTGGTGGAGTGAAGAGAAGACAGAAGGACAACAGAGGGACGCACCCCCGCAGCGGGTTCAGCGTTCCAACCCTCATGGTTCTGCTTGTGTCCTTGGGGGGTTAGGAGTGGGGAACCCGGGACTCCAGCTGGTGTATGTCAACCCACGCCGGTGGGTTGGTTTGACTCGTTGGTTCCGCCCCAAGCACCTGATGAACGCTGATAGGTTCCTGATGGAGCTTGGTGTTATGTCCTTATAAGGACATCCGCCTGGGATTGGCTGAAGATCCTTTCGGCGGGAGTTTTGAATCCCTGTCAGTGGGCGGTGCGTCTGCCGGAGCAAATATAAGGAGAGCTCCGGCAGCGCACAGCCAGTTCAGTTCTCGTTATTAAACGTTGTTTCTTGAACTCAGCTGGTCACTCTTCTTTCCTGCGCCGATCTAACACTGGCGACGAAGGACTAGAGAAGAATCCCCGCGTGGCACGATTGCCTTAACGAGCTGAAGTCACTCGACGCGGCCTGAAGAATGGCAACGCCGCAAGCGCCGTTCGCCTCGTTGGCTCCTTTCAACCCCAGCCGGGAGAAATGGAGCTCCTATATGATTCGGTTCCGCCAATTCCTCCGGGGAAACGGCTACACCAACATCGACGACGAGAGGAAGAGGGCTCTTTTCCTCGCTCACTGCGGCACCGACGTCCTAGAGCTTGCCGTCAACCTCGTCGCACCCAGAGACATTGAAGTCATGTCCTGGGTGGATCTACAGGCTGCCCTGCAAGACCACTATGCACCAACGGGCACCCCCATTTCCAACCGCTTCACTTTCCGCCAAAGGAACCAGATGGAAGGCGAATCCCTCAAAGACTTTGTTGCGGCATTGCGACAAATCGCAGCAAACTGCGAATTTGAAAATGTTGACAATGCCTTACGAGACGGGATCGTCTTCGGAATGAGAGATGCCAACCTCCAGAAAAAGTTCCTGAGTAGGAAAAGACTGTCCCTGAAGGACGTTCTCGAGGAGGCCACGGCTGCTGAAACTTCTGAGACCGCTGCCGCTGCTATGCGCCAGTCCCGTGGGATCCATAAGATCCACAAGCCGTCATCTGAATCGTCCGATGACTCGGCCACACAAACCGACTCGGAGGGTGAGTCGTCCGTTTTAAAAGTTTCCCGCCCATCTAGGCGGGAAATTCAAAAAGATGGCCGCCGCGCCGCTCAATGCGGCAGTTGCAAGGGACTCCATCCGCGCCAATCCTGCCGCTGGCGTGATGCAACCTGCAGACGCTGTCTTAAGAAGGGGCACATCGCCGAGGCATGCAGAGCCTCTGATCCGGTTCCGGAATCGATTAAGCCCCGCACTCAAGAAAATCGCCGCGATTCCCAGAGGTCATCCAAACGGTCCTCAAACCAGCAGAACCGCGACGACCGCAATGACTCCCAGGGCGGCGCTGTCCCCCAAACAACAATTGGACTCACCAGCAACAGCAGTGCCACAAAATTCCATGTGACACTGTTGGCAGAAGGCTTGCCGTGCACGATGGAAGTCGATTCCGGCTCCGTCTACTCAATTATTGACTGGCACCAGATAAAACAGCTGAAGCTGGCACTTCGCAAGCGCCACCTTCAACCCCTTCACTCCAAGTTGGTGGATTTTGGCGGGAATCCCATCGGCGTCCTCGGGAGAACCAACCTCCAGATCGCCTTCAAGCAGTTCCAAGGCCAGCTTCCAATTACTGTCGTGGAGCACAGCCGTCCGACCCTGCTTGGCGTGGAGTGGTTTCAGCCATTGGGGCTTTCTATTGGAGGCATCCACCAGATTAGCTCAGGCGAACTCGACTCACTCATCGGAGAGTTCCAAGAAGTCTTCGATGGTAAGTTAGGGACCTTTACAGGGAAACCCATTTCCTTCAATCTGGACAAGGGGGTTACCCCTATTCGGCTCAAGCCCCGCTGGGTTCCATTTGCCTTGAGGGCTAAGGTAGACGCTCAGCTAGATAAGCTGATAGCCTAAGGCATCCTGGAACCCATCGATCATGCTTCATGGGAAACCCCCATTGTGACCCCCATGAAGCAGGATGGATCTGTGCGCATCTGCGCTGACTACAAAGTGACCATCAATAAGGCGTTACCGCAGAGCGCATACCCTGTGCCGGTGGTGCAACACTTGCTGCACTCACTAGGCAAGGGCCAAATTTTTGCCAAACTGGACCTGGCCCAGGCTTACCAGCAACTGCCAGTTGATCGGGAAACGGCGGAGGCTCAGACAATTGTCACCCATAGAGGCGCGTTCAAGTGCAACCGCCTCCAGTTTGGGGTCAGTGCAGCCCCAGGTATTTTCCAATCCATGATGGAACGCCTTCTCCAAGGCGTTCCAGGGGTGGTGCCTTACTTCGATGATGTACTGATCTCTGGAGAGTCTAAGGCCCAACTCTTTGACCGACTGAGACTCGTTTTACGACGGTTTCAGGAGAAGGGCCTGAGAGTCCGGAGAGACAAGTGCATCACTGGGGTACAGGAAGTCGAGTTCCTGGGCTATCTCATTGATAGTTCTGGCATCCACCCCACCAAATCAAAAGTTAAAGCTATCCATGAAGCTCCCAGCCCCAAAAACAAAGCGGAGCTTCAGGCTTTCCTTGGATTGCTTAACTTCTACGCAATTTTCCTCCAGCAGAAAGCCACAGTTGCTGAGCCGCTCCACCGCTTGCTGGCAAAGGCGGCTCCCTGGAGGTGGGGACGCGAGGAAGAGTCTGCATTTAGAGCCGTGAAGGAGCTTCTGACCTCCGACAGCGTGCTCATTCAATATAATGAGACACTGCCCATCAGACTGACCTGCGATGCTTCACCCTACGGCGTCGGCGCTGTACTCAGCCACGAACTGCCTACCGGCTGTACAGCCCCCATTGCCTACTTCTCTAAGACGATGTCCACTACGGAACGCAACTATAGCCAACTGGACAAAGAGGCATTGGCTATTGTTGCAGGGGTGAAGCGCTTCCACGAATACCTCTATGGCCGGCGGTTCACCATCGTCACCGATCACAAGCCGCTTTTGGGCCTTCTCGCCGGCGACAAGCAGACACCAGCCTTCATGTCCCCACGCATGACGCGTTGGGCCATTTTCCTCGCCGGCTATTCCTACAGCCTCGTCCATCAACCCGGTAAAGCCATCGCGAACGCCGACGCGCTCAGCAGATGCCCATCCGCCGATGCCGTGGAGGATCCAGCTCCCACGCTCGAACTGCTGCACATTGACAACGACAGCAACTGTCCAGTAACATCTGCCGACGTCGCAACGCACACGCGGGCTGACCCCATCCTTCGCCAAGTCCAGTCTTGGGTCTTAAGAGGCTGGCCGGCCCAAATTGACAGCGACGACTTCCGGCCCTTCAGCCGCAAGCAAGAGGAGCTGTCCACCATGCGCGGCTGTTTGCTATGGGGAGACAGGGTGCTGATTCCCGGCTCGTTGCAAAAACGGACTCTTGCCGCTCTGCATAAAGGACACCCGGGCATTGTCCGGATGAAAGCACTGGCACGGAGCTACGTCTGGTGGCCAACCCTGGACAAAGACATTGAACATTGGGTCGCCAGGTGTAGCCCATGCCAAGAAGTCAGACCTGCACCCCCCCAGTCTGACCCGACGCCTTGGGAAACCCCAAGCTCCCCTTGGTCGCGCATTCACATAGACTTTGCTGGCCCCATCCATGGGCACCATCTCCTCATCGTGGTGGATGCCTACTCCAAATGGCTGGAAGTCGTTCCCATGGCATCAACCACGACGGAAGCCACGATCAGAGCTCTCCGGCGCCTGTTCGCCACCCATGGACTTCCTGACGTCTTAGTCTCGGACAACGGACCTCAACTTACGTCCGTGCCCATGGAGACTTTTCTCGCAGGGCTGGGCATCCGCCATGCCCTCTCTGCCCCTTACAGACCGGCCGGGAATGGACAGGCTGAGCGGATGGTGAGGCTCACGAAGGAGTCGCTCGCCAAGATGGGACCTGGGGACTGGCAGGAGCGCATTGACACATTCCTGCTGACACAGCACATCACACCCCACTCTGCCACCCGGAAATGCCCTGCCGAATTATTAATGGGCAGGCGACTCCGGTCACCCCTGGACAGACTGCACCCGCAATATACATCAGAGGTTCCCGCATCTGCCAGCCGTCAACTTCGCCTGTTTTCCATCGGCGATGCCGTGTTCGCTTTAAATTTCCATGGCTCGCCTAAATGGCTTAAAGCTACAGTACACAGCACAACCGGTCCCAAATCCTACCGCGTCGAGCTGGAAGATGGACAGATCGTGAGACGTCATCTCGACCAGCTCCACAAAAGGTGGAGGGAAGTGGGTGAAAACCATCCAGACGAGGTAGGCCTAAACCACCCCGACGAGGTAGGCCTAAAACACCCCAACGAGGTAGGCCTAAACCACCCCGACGAGGTAGGCCTAAACCACCCCTGTGAGGTAGGCCCAAACCTCCCCGACGGAGCAGGCCAAAACCACCTTGGCGAGGTAGGACTACCCCACCCAGATGAGGGAGGCCGCCAACAAGCGGGAACAACAAGCACCGTTGCGCCGAACTTAACACCTAACCCAAATAGCCAAGAGCAAGTAGACCAGGGACAACCCAGCGGGGGAAGCCAACAGCAGCCCCGCGAAGTGGGCAACCGGCAGCCCAGAGACGGGGACCTCCAGCCAACTTCTCAGGAGGCCCTACAACAACCCACCGACCGCGCAGAAGACCAACCCTGCGAGGAAGGCCACCACCACCCCAGCAGGGTAGGCCAACACCAACCCGGCATGGGCGAACAACCCAGCGTTTCGTCAAGAGCGAAACCACCACCCTCCGACCAGCCGTGCAGAGAGGGCCTACACCACCCCTGCAAGGTAGGCCTACGCCACCCCGACAGAGTCGAACCGCCACCCAGGTCATCCGCCTGTCACCCCGGGAGTAAGCCGGACTCAACCAGGGGACCCCCGGGGTTAGCCAAATCACCTCCGCCGAACTCGCACCCTGACCCAGACCGACGCGACCCGAGCCCAGCAGGGAACCGAGGGGAACCCAGGGACCTACCAAGGCTCAGGAGTTCCGGACCGGTCAACCGCAGAGAGCCACACCGGCGATCTCAGGATCCGTGCAGGAACAAGGGAGACCAGCATCCACAGCAGGCGGAGATCCGAGACCCGGCCGGAGGTTCGGGAACTGAGCCCGCGTCCTCTACGGCCAGATCCAGCCCGGCACCGGGGCAGGAGCCCCGAGCAGAGCAGACACCTTCTGTCCATGAGAGTGCCCATCCGAACTGTGAACTGCGCAGGTCTACGCGGGCACGTAGACGTCCTGTTTACCTCAGTGATTATTTTCCTGATAGACTGACTAAGAACTAGGGGGGAGGAGTGTTATGTCCTTATAAGGACATCCGCCTGGGATTGGCTGAAGATCCTTTCGGCGGGAGTTTTGAATCCCTGTCAGTGGGCGGTGCGTCTGCCGGAGCAAATATAAGGAGAGCTCCGGCAGCGCACAGCCAGTTCAGTTCTCGTTATTAAACGTTGTTTCTTGAACTCAGCTGGTCACTCTTCTTTCCTGCGCCGATCTAACACTTGGGATATTTCGCACTGACCTATCCTGCGATTTGCCAGAGGCCTTGGTGGATGCTTGGAAACGGGCTGCCACCGGGGTGCTAGATCGAATCGCCCCTCTGTAGCCTCTCTGCCGACAGGGATCCCGGTTTGCTCCATGGTTTTCCATGAAGCTGCAGGAGATGAAGCATCGGAAGAGACACTTAGAGGGCCGTTGGAGATCTTCCCATTCCGAATCCAACCAAACACAGCTAAGAACCCATATTAGGTCTTATCTTGTGGCGATGGAAGCAGCGAAACGGGATTATTTCACTGCTGTCATTGCGTCTGCAGAAAATCACCCAGCAGCCTTATTTTGAGTGACCCACTCTCTCCTCAATCAGGGAACGAGGGAGGAACCTTTACAAGGTAGCACTGAGGATTTTGTACAATTTCTGCAAGACAAAGTTGCTCATATCCAGACGGGGTTAGACTCTGACTGGGCAGAGTCCGACAAGGAAATGGGACCAAGCTTTGAAGGTGACAAGGTTGAGTTTGACTCTGTTTCCATAGATGAAGTGGACAGGATTGTGGGTAGATTGGGAGCCTCCAATGTTTGTTGGACCCATATCCTTCCTGGCTGGTTATGGCCACCAGAGAGAGGACCGGGGACTGGATCTGGGTGATTACCAAAGCTTCTTTGAAGGATGGGGTCTTCCCCACTGTACTTAAGCGGTGGTATGTCCCCTCCTCAAGAAGCCAACGCTGGATCTGGCCTCCCTAAATAATTTTCGTCCAGTCTCCAACCTTGATAGCGAAGGTTGTTGAGGCCATGGTGGCCTACCAACCCACAATTCTTCGAGGAAACTGATTACCTAGGCCTGTACCAATCAGGTTCCAGGTGCGGCCACAGCACGGAAATGGCATTGGTCACCCTGGTGAATGATCTCTGGTGGGCCTGGGATGGGGGTTGTTCCTCCATTCTGGTGCTACTTGACCTCTCATCAGCTTTTGATACCATCGACCATGGTATCCTACTGCAATGGCTCCAGGGGCTGGGAGTGGGGAGCACTGTTTTACAGTGGTTCTCCTCCTACTTCTCGGTCTGTACGCAGTTTGTTTGGGCAGGGGGTCAGAGATCCTCTATGAGGCTCCTCACATCTGGGGTGCCACAGGGGTCGGTTCTCTCCCCCCTGCTCTTTAACATCTACATGAAGCCGCTGGGTGAGATCATTCGTAGTTTTGGGGTGAGGTATCATCAATATGCTGATGATACTTAACTGTATATTTCCACCCCGGATCAACCCAGGAATGCCCTTTCCATGATGTCAAAGTGCCTGGAGGTGGTACGGGCCTGGATGGGTAGAAACAGGCTCTAGCTCAACCCCTCCAAGACCGAGTGGTTGTGGATTCCAGCATCTCCTGATCTAGCTACCCCATCACTTATGATGGGAGGAGAGTTGTTGACTCCCTCTGAAAAGGCTCTCAATCTTGGCGTCCTCCTTTATCTAATGGCTGTGAGAAGGGGGGCTTTTGCACAGGTTGGCCTAGTGCGCCAGTTGCAGCCTTTCTTAGACAGGGATGCCCTTTGTACAGTCACTCAAGCTCTCATTGTCTCTCGACTGAATTACTGCAATGCCCTCTACGTGGGGCTGCCCTAGGAGTGCACCCGGAGGCTCCAGCTGATCCAAAATGCAGCCGCGCAGGTTGTTATGGGAGCTTCCCATTACTTCCATGCAACACTTCTCCTGCATTGACTGCTGGTGACCTTCTGAATCCGCTTAAAGGTGCTGGTACTTACCTATAAAGCCCTACATGGCATGGGCCCAAAGTACCTGCAGGACCACCTCCTACCAGCCTCCTACCGTCCTGTGCATTCTCATAGAACTGCCCTCCTCTGGGTGCCGTCGGCTAGATAATGTCAGCTGGCGACCCCCAGAATGAGGGCATTCTCTGTGGCCACACTGACCCTGTGGAATGGGTTGCACACTGAGTTCCAGACGGTTCCCGATCTCTGCACGTTCCGCACCAGCCTGAAGACATGGCTTTTTCATCAAATTCCCTGACCAATTATGGGTTTTAACTTGGGGATTTTAAATTTGGACCAGATTTTAATATTGTATTGTTATTGTTTTTATTGTGTGAGCTGCCCCGAGTCCTATGGGAGAAGGGCGACATATAAATTTTAATAATAAATAATAATAAATAAATGTTGCAATGGTAGCTGGACTGGGAAGAGAGATCAGTTCTAAACAGACACTGTCCATGAACTAGACAAGGGGTGTCAAACTCACGTCATCACGGTGGCATCATGTGATGTATTGGGAGTTTCCCCCCTTCGCTAAACATGTGACACATCTGGCCCACAGGCTGGGAGTTTGACAGCCCTGAACTAGACACTGAACCTGAGAGTGGACCAACAGCAATAGTAGTTTATTTTATTTTATTTTATTTTATTTTATTTTATTTTATTTTATTTTATTTTATTTTATTTTATTTTAGTTTATTTTAGTTTAGTTTAGTTTAGTTTAGTTTAGTTTAGTTTAGTTTAGTTTAGTTTAGTTTAGTTTAGTTTACTGTCATTATACATGGTACAACGAAATTAAATGCCATCGTCAGTGTGCATTATAACTATAAAAATAAAAACACAAATATACATCCTTTGCATTCTATATAATTGAAATTGAAAACCCAATATTCCATTATACCATAGAATTCAATATGGTTATTGCTCTGGAATAGAAGCTGTTTTTCAGCCTATTTGTCCTTGTTTTTATTATCCTGTATTGTCTGCCAGATGGTAATATTTCCAAAAAAGGTGCCCAGGATGAGATGGATCTTTAAGAATGTTTTGAACTTTCTTAAGGCAGTGGGAGCTATAAAGCTCTTCCAAAGAGGGGAGAGGGCAACCAATAATCTCTGGACAATGACGTTGACCCTCTGGAGTCCTGTCCTATCTGCTACTGTGCAATTTGCAAATCATAACAATAGCACTTAGATTTATATACTGCTTCATAGGGCTTTACAACACTCTCTAAGCAGTTTACAGAGTCAGCATATTTTCCCCAACAATCTGGATTCTCATTTTACTGACCTCAGAAAGATTGAAGGTTGAGTTAACCTTGAGCCAGTCAGGATCGAACTCCTGGCAGTGGGTAGAATCAGCCTGCAGTACAGCATTCTAACCACTGCACCACCCAGTGTTTATCTTGAACCCAGAAGGCAGCAAAAAGTAATGTGAGATTAATAAACAAGTTGACATCTAAAAGCCTAAATCTAGTCCCAAAGTTATGCGAATAATAGTATGGGATTGACTCTTGGTTCAAATCCCCCTTAGCCCCAGAAGCTCACTAGGTGACTCTGGACTAGTCACTTTCTCTTAATCCATCATATTTTATAAGATCTAACAAATTTCATGAGATCTAACAAAATACCAATTATAATACACTGAATTTGAAAACAGCCACTGACATCTATTAATCTCTTTGTTGAGATTTGTTGCTTCATGAATTGATTTTGGAACCATTCCATGCTGGTCAAATGATGCTGTGCTTATTCAAAGGTTCATTGGAATGTATGGCAGTATGAAGAGGTAATATATAGGGACAAATTCAGCATTTTCACCCACAAAGTTCAGAAAAAAAATCACATAGATGGATATTCTCCAGGAGCATCTGTCCCCAATCTAGTTATTGAATCCATCTACCTTGTTGCCTCTTCTCTTTCATTCTACTTTTCCCAACATTATGGACTTCTCCAGAGAGCTTGGTAATGCAATTCAAAATGCATCTCTATGTTTTCCTCTTTCTTCTTCTTGGAAATAAACATGAATGTTTTTTAAGTCCTTCTCTTCCTCCTCTACCACCATCATAAACACCAGCATTTTGCATAGCAATACATCTTAACCTGCCACTTTGTACTTAACTAATTGCATGTGTAACATTGACGAAATGCAGAAAGACTTTGGATAAGATATGATTCACCTCTTCAGATGGAAATGGAAAAGTCAGAGAGAAGTAAGAGAACAGAGAAGAAGTGTGGATATGTATAGCAGTCAGAGTTCAGATGAGTGCATCAGAACTCTGACTTCTTAACCTGCCCTGCCTTCATTGTGGCCTGTATTGAGGTAGAGGGAATTAGTGGAGGGAGAATGACACTTGGAAAGAGTAAGTGACCACAAAGAGGTCAAAGATTGACTCAGCTGGATTCTGTAACTCCAACAGATGGAGAGATTGGATTTTTTTTTGACTGAGATGATAATGCAGGAAGTACAACCATAGATTTTTAATTCATTGAATTAGCAATCCTTAACAATCAGGACGTATTTATAGTTAGTTGAAAATTATTAGCAATTATGTTATTACACTTTACTGCATTCAAAACTTACTGTAACCAACATTATAAGAACAGAAGACATGTAAGCATTAATATTATACTCAAAAGGAATAGGGGTTTTTTTTTTTTGGTTTCTTCTTGGTGGGTTTTACAGAGGTTATCAAAGGAGGAATTAAAAAATGAAGACCTACTGACATTGAAGATAGTACAACAAAAACAGGAAGCTGTAGGTTCCTGTTAGACTCAGCCTTACTCTTTCACTCACTCTACTTCTCTCTATTGTCCTGCTTCTCACTGGCTGTGCTCAAAAAATAGAATGACTACTCTGGAAGAATTGCAATCTGCCTCTGTTGACATTACACATAGTCACAGATACCTTGGTGTTAAAGGGAGATGGTGTGCCATCTCTCCTTACCGTGGTGACTCCAATAGGTGAACAGAGTCTGGGGAAAATAACCAAACTGCATCCACTTCTTTGAAAGTTTTGCTATCCTGTACGGTGGAAAGTGTGCAGATCTGGGATTCACCATATCTCCAGGAGCAACTCGTTCCAGAGGGTAGGTGCCCCCACAGAGAAGGGTCTCCCCCTGGGGCCACCAGCCAGCATTGTTTGACCGATGGCACCTTGAGGAGGCCCTCTCTGTGGGAGCGTACTGGTCGGTGGAAGGCTACCAGTGGCAGAAGACAGTCTCGTAAATACCCGGGTCCTAAGCCATGGAGCGCTCTAAAGGTGGTAATCAATACCTTGAAGTGTACCCAGAAGACCACTGGGAGCCAGTGCAGCTCACGCAGGAGAGGTTTTACATGGGAGCACCAAGTTGCCGCCATAACCACCCGCGCAGCCACATTCTGGACCAATTGGAGCCTCCGGGTGCTCCTCAAGGGGAGCCCCATGTAGAGAGCATTGCAGTAGTCCAAGCGGGATGTGGCGAGGGCATGAGTGACCATGTGTAAGGCATCTTGATCCAGAAAGGGACGCAAGTGGTGGATCAGGCGAACCTGATAAAAAGCCCCCCTAGCCACAGCCATCATATGCTCTTCCAAAGACAGCCATGTATCCAGGAGGATGCCCAAGTTGCAAGCGCTCTCTGTGGAGGCCAACAACTCGCCCCCAAAAGTCAGCGATGGTATCAACTGACTATATCGGGATGCCGGAAGCCACAGCCACTTGGTCTTGGACAGGTTGAACTTGAGCCTGTTTCTTCCCATCCAGATGCGCACGGCCTCCAGGCACCGGGACATCACATCAAGGACATCATTGGGGTGGTCTGGGGTGGAGATGTTCAGCTGAGTATCATCAGCATACAGATGACACTTCACCCCAAACCACAGATGATCTCACTCAGCGGCTTCACATAAATGTTGAACAAAAGGGACAAGAGAACCGATCCTTGCGGCACCCCACACACAAGATGCCTCAAGTCAATCTCTGTCCACCCACCAACACGAACTGCGACTGATCAGAGAGGAAGGAGGAGAACCACTGCAGCACGGTGCCCCCTATCCCCAACCCCTCCAATCGGCGCAGCATGATACCATGGTCGATGGTATCAAAAGCCGCTGAGAGATCTAATAGGATCAAGACAGAGGAACAACCCCTGTCCCTAGCCCTCCAGAGATCATCCACCAACATGACCAATGCTGTTTCCATGCTGTGCCCAGGCCTGAAACCCGACTGGAACGGATCTAGATAAACCATTTCCTCCAGGTACCAGGGAAACTGTCGTGCCACCACACTCTCAACAACCTTCATCACAAAGCGAAGGTTGGAGACAGGACGATAATTTGCTAATACAGCCAGGTCTAGGGAAGGCTTCTTAAGAAGCGGCCTCATCACCGCCTCCTTCAAGGCGACGGGGAAGTTACCTTCACTCAAAGAAGCATTGATAATCCTCTGGAGCCAGCCTCGTGTAACCTCCCAGGAAGCCAGTATCAACCAGGAGGGACACAGGTCCAGTAAACTTGTGGCCGCGCTAAGCCTGCCCAGAATCCTGTCCATGTCCTCGGGAGCCACAGGGTCAAACTCCTCCCAAATGACATTCTCAAGGCCTACCTCCATCATTTTCAAGGCCTACCTCCATCACCCCGCCTGAAACTACCGAGTCAGAGTCCAGTCCTTCCCGAATCTGAGCAATTTTGTCATACAGATATTGCACAAAGTCCTCAGCTCTCCCCTGCAAGGGGTCTTCCCTCGCTCCCTGATGGAGTAGGGAATGGGTCACCCTGAACAGGGTGACTGGGCGATTATCTGATGATGCAATAAGAGTGGAAAAATACTCAGATTTTGCTGCTTTTATCACCACTAGGTAGGTCTTAATATGAGACCTCACCAGTGTCCAGTCAGATTCAGATCGGCTGGCCCTCCAACCGTTCTCTAGGCATCTTTTCTGGTGCTTCATTTCCCTGAGCTCCTTGGAAAACCAGGGAGCCACATGGGATCGGCACCGGGTCAGAGGCCACAAAGGCATGATGTGATCCAAGGCTCCGGTGGCCGCCCTATCCCAGGTGGCTACCAGGTCCTCGGTCAAATCGTGAGCCAGAATCTCAGGGAATGGCCCAAGTTCCCTCTGGAATCCCTCAGGACCCATCAGATGCCTGGGGCGGAACCACCTAACCGGTTCCACCTCCCTGCGGTGGGGGGCAGTGGTACAGAAGTCCAGCCGCAGGACTGAATGATCAGACCATGACAAGGGTTCAATGACTACATCCCCTATATCTAGATCATTCAGCCACTGACTCGAGACAAAAATCAAGTCCAGAGTGTGTCCCCCAGTGTGCTTTGGGCCATAAACTACCTGGGTCAGGTCCATAGCCATCATGGAAGCCATGAACTCCTGAGCCGCTTCCGACATCTCACTGACAGATGGCAGGTTGAAATCCCCCATGACCATAAGTCTGGGGGTATCCACTGCCACCCCGGCTATCACATCAAGCAACTTGGGCAGGGCCACTGCTACATGGCAGGAAGCCAAGTACACAGTCAGCAGTCCCATCTGAACCCCACGACCCCACTTCACAAGGAGGGACTCACATCCGGCTATCTGAGGAACAGTGGCCTCTCTTGGACTCAGATCTTCTTTAATAATAATTGCCACCCCACCACCCCACCACCCCTACCCTGAGCCCTCGGCTGATGGAACATGCAGAAACCCGGTGGACACAGTTCAGCGAGGGGGACCCCCCCTCCTGCCCCAACCAGGTCTCTGTAACACCCGCCAGGTCCATATCCCCCTCCTGAATAAGATCGCAAAAGAGGAGGGTTTTTTTTACCATGGACCTGGCGTTGCATAACATCAACCAAGAGCCCAGGCCCTGAGGGTCTGGACTACCCAGGGAACAAGAGGAGCCTTGGGGGCCGGAGTATGCAATCGCCTGGAGATAGTGAGTGCTCACTCCCCGAACATGATGTGATCCCCTGCTCCTGCCATATCTGCCCCTCCCAATCACAGTACCGATGGAACAACCCTCCACAATATGGACACTGGCCCCCTCCTTAACCCTGGACCCCACACCCCCCATAACGCCGCCCCTCGCCGGGCTAGTCCCAATCCCCTGTAGATTAGCCCTTCCAGAACCCCTTAAAATATTATCTAAAATCTTAATTAAAAAGCCCCTCAACCACCTTCTCACACCATGCCACCTCTCGGGGTTCCAAAACCTGTCATCAAGGTAGGCCTTGATAGAGTGAAGGGCCAAACCTGTGAGAGGGGGGAGTTTCGCAGTGCACATAGCTCCGCCTCCGAGTACATCCAGTAAGACCAGGATGGGAAAGCAGCTTGGTAGGGTCCAACAAAGTCCTAGGACAGAAAAGTCTCCATTTAGGTAGCCGCCCGGGCTCCACTGCCCTCTCACAGCAGCGGAAGGAGTCGGTTAACACAGTCACTCAAAGGGAAAATTTTCTGGCCACCCTCTCCCAGTGGCCAACCAGATGTCCAAAGGCAGGGAATTTGATGATTTTATCTCCTCTGGTGATAGATGGTTCCTAACAGCCAACTCCCTCAAATACTCCCTCAAATACCATCAGCAAATACCACCTCTGGCTGGCCCCAGAGTGGCTACCCACAATTTAATGGAACCAGAAGTGAAATCCAATTTTTTTCCCTACCGGTTCTGTGGGTGTTGCTTGGTGGGCATGGCAGGGGAAGGATATTGCAAAATCTCCATTCCCACCCCATTCCAGGGGAAGGATACTGCAAAATCTCCATTCCCACCCCTCTCCAGGGGAAGGATATTGCAAAATCTTCATTCCCACCCCACTCTGGGGCCGGCCAGAGATGGTATTTGCCGGCTCTCCAAACCACTCAAAATTTCCACTACTGATTCTCCAGAACCTGTCAGAACCTGCTGGATTTCACCCCTGAATGGAACCCATTTTAGCCAATTGAAATGAAGACATTTTCATGGGTATAATGCAGAATAAAGGTATTTGGGTTGGATGGTTGCAGCAAGGAGCCTGGATAGCTCAACAGACTAAAAGCCTGTTATTAACGTTCAACTGTCTGCAATTATTGCAAGTTCGGATCTCACCAGGCTCAAGGTTGACTCAGCCTTCCATCTTTCTAAGGTAGGAAAATTGAGGACCAGTTTGTGGGGGCAATAAGCTGACTTTGTATAAAAAATATACAAAGTAAGAAAGCTATTGCTTAACGCATTGTAAGCTGCCCTGAGTCTCCAGAGAAGGGCGGCATATAAATCTAATTTAAAAAAAAAAGATAGAGTGAAATTTTAGTCAGTGAAATTGCCAAGCAGAGGATCAAATCAAAGTGACCATGCTTGGGCATCTGTATCTATAAAGACAGAAAGCTAATATTTATGCTGTTCCCAGAAAGCCTATGCAATAAAGCAAAATAAGCACAATCCTACATTAAGAAGTTCTTTTTTGTTGCCAGGAAAATTACATAGACATATCCATAAAATAAACATCAACTTTATTTCATTGGGAGGAAACTTAACCCTCCTGCTATCTCTATTCCTATTGGCTCTGGGATTAGCTGTTTAGGGTTCTCTGATACTGTACTGTGTCAGGTTTCAAAGGCGTCATGAATAAATTGAATGTACACATTCAGATAAGTCATATTGTTGATCAGCATGAATCAGAACTGTGCCCAGCACATAGGGCAGAGTTGAGGATTAGGGTTAGCTAGGAGAGTTCCTGAAGTCAAAGACAATTAGTTCTTTTCCTCCCTCTTCTTTCCACCTTCATTTTATGTAACTGTTATATATTAACCCTGCTGTTTTTACTTGGCAATGTCTTTCCTTTGACCTCCCAGGGTATCACTGTGCCCTTGACATTTTCCATTCTCAATTGATTATTATTTCTGAATTGCATGCTACATGGGGACGTTGCATGCTACATGGGGATGCTGGCCAGATACCTTATTGACCTAACTTTCATGGTTCTGTCATCCTCATTTAGTCAGTCCAATGTTTGTCCTACAGTTTTCCATATTGTAGAAAAACAAAGTTTTAGAAGAGGAATATGCATTGCCATTACCATTCCTCACTCTTTTACAGTGTATATATTTCCTAAAGATTAATCAGCCATAAATCCTTGGATTTTGTTGCAACCAAATCTCACACATTCTGTAACTCTTTTTTTTAATGACTGGCAGCATATTCTCTTTGCTGTGAGAATAGTCTGCTTGAAAGCATACTGCTTCCCAATCTAAGTCTTCAGGCTCCTTTTTCTTTTCTTTTTAGGTTTGCTCAGTATATTTTGTATTTTTTGAAAAAATGACCCAATTTTCTATATAATGTTTAATAAATTAATACATCTGTCTGTCTGTCTGTCTATCTACCTACGGTATCTATCTACCTATCACCTATTTATATCTAACTTATTTAGAAAATACATGCTAAAAAAATAAATCATTGTATACACCTTGCCCATCAACCTACAAACTCCACAGTAAAGGAATTCATCTTCCTGCACTCTAAAATCAACCAATGTGGTGACAGAAGCCCTGGGATCAGAAGGCGTACGATAGTGCTCGGAAGACCTGCAATATCAACATGAATAACTATTGGAAGAATAAAAATACCAGTCTACCAACCAAATGCAGATTAGTCAATGTAATAATTTTTCCAACTGCTATTTACGGCTGCAAAACCTGGACTCTGAAAAAGGCCAATAAGAGAAAGGTGGAAGCATTTGAACTGTAGTGCTGGAACGACTATTACACATCCCATGGACTGCAAAAATCACAAAGAAATACTAGACTGGACTTCACCAAAAATATCACTTGAAGCAAAGATCACCAAACAGGCTGCCATACTTCAGTCATGTTATGAAAGCTGACTCTTTCGAAAAGTCAGTTATGCTGGGAGTGAAAAGCAGAAAGGGGCTGCTGTAGCCCCCATTGGCTGGACACTACAAAGGATGACATCAGAATGACCATGGAAGATCCGAAGCAGGTGGTGCTAAACAAAGAGGCATGGAGAGAGCTGATTCATAAAGTGGTTGAGGTTGGACAGATCTGAATGGCTGACAACAATGACAAAACTCCCCTTATCTTAAACATGATTATTTGGTTGTTTCCAGAAAATACTGTTGTATGATTCCTCCCTCAGTTATTGAATATTGCAGGGGGAATTGGATGTTATGTTCTATTTCCTATGTTCTTCCATATTTTTGCTTTCAGCAAAGATGTGTTCAAGAGGAAAAGATAGAAGAGTTAAAAGATATTCTCCAGGAAGCAATCTTTGTATGTTTTCTCTTCTTGTAGCTACTTGTGCTGAATAAGGAAAACAAAATTGATGAGGCATGACTGTTGGAGATACAAATTTAGCAAAAGCTCCTGTTAGCAGATACGTATCCCAACATTGGTAGGGTGCTAAAAAAAACTTTAGTATTCAATATTAAAGCAGTATCTTCTTTAAAAAAAAAGTTCCTGATGTAATTATGTTTATTTATTTATTAGATTTATATACCGCCCTTCTTGCGGACTCAGGGCAGTGAACAACCGAATAAAAAAAACAGTACATAAAAGTTAAAAATTATAAAACCCATATAAACTTTGGCTGAAAGTTAAAAACAATTAAATATTTAAAATACAACAACCCTACAACACTAAAAATTTTAAAAATTCAACAGGGATCAGGCTAGACCGGCAAGCTGGAAAAGATAAGTTTTTAGGGCCCAACGAAAAGTCCGGAGGTCGGAAATTGTTCTCAGTTCTGGAGGAAGATCATTCCAGAGGGTAGGGGCTGTCACAGAGAAGGCTCTCCCCCTGGGGGTCGCCAGCCGGCATTGTCTGGCTGACGGCACCCTGAGGAGGCCCTCTCTGTGGGAGCGAACTGGCCGGTGGGAGGCAATTGGCGGCAGAAGGCAGTCCCGTAAGTACCCTGGTCCTAAGCCATGGAGCGTTTTAAAGGGGATCACCAACACCTTGAAACGCACCCGGAAGTCCACAGGCAACCAATGCAGCTCACGCAGGAGAGGTGTCACGTGGGAGCGCCCTGTCGCTCCCATAATCCCCCGTGCGGCCGCATTCTGCACCAGTTGGAGCCTCCGGGTGCACCCCAAGGGGAGCCCCATGTAGAGAGCATTGCAGTAGTCCAGGCGAGAAGTGATGTTGTATACAGTATATGTATCAGCTCTGCCTGGTTCGGCTTGGCAGCTCACAGGCATCCTGCTATCAAAGGCTGGAAGGGGGAGTGAGGATAGAAGGACAATAAAGTTGTGTGTGTACATGATGGGAAATCCGGAGGGGGGAATGAGCAGTGATAAAAACCAGAGCAGCCTGGATCCAGTTTGTACCAGCATCCCAAGGCCAGGCTCCCTGAGAAATATGCAGACTATCCCCAAATATTTCAGTATTCTCAAAACCTTTTTGCAAGTTCCAGTTGGCTGGAAATGGACCAGTCACTAGTGGGACAGATGGGCTGTGGACAGACCTTTTTATATCTTTGAGTGCGGGAATATTCAGAGTTGATTTTACTGCAACCAACACCTTTAGTAAAAGATCTCTTTGCTTTAACCAAATGGAGTCAAGGATCTTTCTTTACTAAGGGATCAGATTGGGGCAGGTCTGACAACATAGGATTAACCATTAATTATTTTGTGAAAAAAGGCATTGTGCAAAAAACCAGAACAAAATAAAAGCAGAGCATTTTAATTGAGAATGTGTCATCTGAGTTTACATACATACATATATTTTCATTATCTCAAAATGTCTATATAAACCTAAGGGATTTTTGTGCACATTACAATTGTTAATTGATATGATAGTTGTAACCTCTTCCCTCCAAAACATTCATATGCATAAACACCCTATCTCCTCCTCTTTTTTCCACCTCTGAGTCATCCCAATGTATCTAAATTTTACATCTAATGTAGTGAGCTATTGCTCATGTGGCTTAAGCCTTGACAATGAAGATATTGAAGTGGTGAATAATTTCTGTTTTTTACAGTCAATCACCAATAGTAAAGGAAGAAGCTGTCATGGAACATACCATAGCACTTGTTAGAATAGCCATGAAGGCCTTGGAAAAGATGATGAAATGTTGAGATGTGTATACCTACACAGATCAGAAACATGTAAACATGGTTATTCCCTCTACTGCTCTATAGAAATGAAATTGCACTTTAAAGAAGCAGGATAGGAAGAGGGTTGACACTTTTAAACTTTGGTGTTGGAGAAGATTCCTGAAAATTGTGGACAGTTAAAAGAAGAGATGGATCATCAAAGACATCAATTCAGAGTTCTCACTTTAGGCACAAATTACCAGGCTCACATTATTCTACTTTAGGAATTCACATTATGTGAATACCTAGCTCTCTGGAGAGGTCTCTAATGCTGGGAAGGTAGATGGAAAGAAGAGAGGATGATAGGTAGTCTAGAAATTGTTGATGGATACAATTGTTCTTTTTATTTTTTGAAGGAAATGGTGTACTTGGATAGCATTGGTCAATTCATTGCTGGTAGTGATATTGTCTGACCTCTAGGTTTGTCCACCAAAATCTAGGTTGGGAAGGAATAGGGCAAGTGGTATCATGCAATATACTGAAGTTTCATTTGCATTGAATACCTGGATGAGGCTGAAATGCTCCCAGTTCATACCAGATCACCTCATCCGATAGTGATGGTGGCGGGTGGTTCGGAGAACCGGTAGCAAAAATCACTGTGCCCCCACCACCACCATACTCAGCTGAGTCGCACAATCATCAGAGGCTTTTTTTTACTTTTAAAAGCATTTTTTCTACAATCTCTTCCGACGAAAAAATGCTTTTAAAAGTAAAAAAAAGCCTCTGATGATCACGCAGCTCAGCTGGGATCCAGATTTTTTTCTGCAACCTCTTAGCCGAAGAGGTGGTAAAAAGAATGCTTTGAAAAGTCTCTGACGATCCCAGCTGAGTTGTCTGATCGCCAGAGGCTTTTCAAAGCATTGTAAAAAATGCTTTGAAAAGTTAAAAAAAAAAAGTTGGCCACACCCACCCAGTCACATTAACCCTCCCTCCAAGCCACACCCACAGTAACACATTTATATTTTACCCCTGACCTGGATGATATATTATTAATGTACTAGCCCTTTTGTGTTAACCTAGGACACACAACACGCTCTGTTGGGTTAAGTAGATGTAACTGGGAAAAGGGGGTCCTTCAAATAACTTGGGCCCAAGCCATGTAGTGATAATAAACAGCACCTTGATTTGCTCTTGGAAGCAGACTGGTAAACAATGCAATTCTTGCAAAAGAATTGACACCTGTGCAAGTCTGGTCTTATGAAAAATTCTGAGGGTCATTGCATTTTCAGCAACTGAAGCTTTTGAATACTTGATATATATTTGAATAACCCTGAATATGCAAATAATCAGTACCATTTACATTGATATATTTCCCCCATACAAATATACAGACTATTTAGATACTCCCATTGTGTTAATAATACACACAAACCTATATATTTCAATTTATAATGCTTACATCATGTTCATGCATCAGAGATATTCTCAAATATATATGAGCATGGGTTGGGCAGGAAATAATAGCAAGACATTGTGAGATTGTGGTACTCTTAATAGATGATCCACTAATGCCATCTCCAGCATATATTTTTGAAGAATGAACAAGAAGCATGATTCTCTCCATAGATGTAAATTAACATCAGTCTTTTTATCCATTATATGCACCAGCAAAAATAGGCGGTAAGGATCATTTCTAGAGAAGACCTGATTCAAAGAAAATGCTTTCTTTTTTTCTCCTTCTTTCTTTCCCAAAAATGTCTAGTATAAAATAAGATTATTGCTCTTATGATTTCTTTCAATTCAACAATATTCTAATCTGGAGTTTTCCCTAGATGGGTTAAAAAAATATCCTTCCCTTCCTACCCTCCCTCCCTTTTTACATTCACAATGTCTCTCAAAATTTCATTTATTGCTTGTTATCCAAAAGTTTCCATTACATGTGAAAATAGTTGATATAATTTTTCTAACACAAATAAACATAAATTAAAGCAAGGGTTTTTTTTCAATTGTTGTTTAATTCAGTGCTGGTGAATTTAATCTGATGCTAAAATGGCATGAAGTTCAGCAAGGATGAAATATCCAATTTAGCTCCCAGAGGATTATTTTGATGAAATTCTTGTACATTCCTAATGCAAACAAAAACACTGATACATCTTTTTGTACTGGAAGAATCAGAATTGTATTATCATAATTAACGAAGGCCCAATTACTCAACAGGTTTTTTTATAGAAAATAAAATACAGTATTCTTCCCAATGCATATTAATATAACTATTTCAGCTATTTTTAAAATAATAATAATAAAAAATATTTCAAATACAAAACAAATATTAAATGATGGAACATAAATGAACATTTTAATGCCAATCATTACAATTATCTGACTGCATCATTTAAGAAAATGATCTTGAATTTGAAATGGCTTTCTCCCCCTTCCCAAAAAGGGAAAAGGAGTTATAAAAAAAAAATGTACAGTATAGTCAAAAATCTTGAGCAATACCCACCAGCATCCCTACCTTGGCAAACTGACAATATCTTGGAAATTTTTATGCAAGAATGAATGCCTACAAATTAGAAACAATTGCCTAAAACAAGGCACCTTGTTGATAAAATTAATTGAACCACTATCTGCACACACACAACTTTTTCCTTCTCTCTTTCTCTCTCTCTTTTACAGATGGCCCATGCATATTTTCCTTCTTTCCTCCAGGGAAACAGCAAAAAGGAAGATTAGAAAGGGGAAACAAATATGGCCTGGGATGGAAAATGGAAGAGCTAATAGAAGGAAAAAAGAAGGGGGGGGGAGTGTACTTATACTTTACATAAAAGGTTAAATTCACCAGCAAGTGTCTCAGACAGCTAGTTCTCATTTCAACAGCTTTTCTATCATTATCAGTAATACAAGAAAGTGAGCTGACCTGTTTTCAACTCTAAACTCCATCAATGTTGTGTCTGTGAAGGGGAGGGAGATACATACTAATTTTCTTATTTAAATTTTTACTAGTTGTTTTTTTAAATTTGATTTTTTTCCCTCTCCTAATTACTAATTTCCTTTCATTGTTCTGAACAGAACAGGAAACCTAGGAAAAATGCAATGTCTCCAATAGCATGAGAAACCAACTATAGTTCCACAGCGGAAGAGCAATCTTCAGTAGTGATAAGTTTCTTGGGCCCATCTGAAAGCAGCTGTAGTCAACTGATTTTGCAGCTGGTGTCCTGGCCACTATCACATGATTTGTCAGGAATTCCTGTGCAAAGCCAGAGGGCTTTTGAATGTGCAGTGCATTCCTACTTGAGAATGGTCCCTCCAATCCATTCATTTGTTTCCAGTGTTGTTGAAAAGAATACAAATCATGACTAGGCTTCTCACAGGGATTAACATTATCATAGGAAGCAGACAATGGAATTTACATTTTGTGTTATACTGAAAAAGATTGCTGGGGTTGCTGGAAGGAGAATGAGCAATTTTGTGGTATAATAAGCCCTTGCCCAATTTAAAGAATTTCTTCTCCAGGTGGATGAAAATATGCATGATGGGGATAAAGGATTTTGGCCTGAAATTACAGTATAATAAACTAATCATTTTTCTGTATTTGGAGATTTTAAAAATCAATATATTGCTATGACCATTTGAAAGCAATTAGTGCATTCTAATTATCATTTAACTGAGTAAATCCTTGCTGGATTCTTTCTCTAATATGCAAGACAAATGATATTCTGCCTCAGTTTAGATTCCCAACAGGAGTGGGTTCCACTTGCCTTCGCTACCAGTTCACAATGGGAGCGTGAGCACTTCTGTGCATGCACAGAAGCTTCTGCATATGTGCAGAGTGTCCATATGACGTCTGGGCAGGTGGACGTAGCCGCCTGCCGTTGTTACTACCAATTTGCAAGATCTGGACGGAACTGGTAGCAACCCACCATTGATTCCCACTAATTTCTATAAGGTGAAAACCTATACATGTTAGAACATTTAGAACATCAGGTAATAACATTCAAAGCCATAATTTGTAAGAAGTCTGGATGAAACATCTGATTGTCAGCTGAAAGCAGAAATTCTCCATTGAGTTAATCTAAAAAAAAATCCCAACCTCAAATTGAAAACAGTGAGAGGTGACCAAAAGTAAGGAATAGAATAGACAGAATAGAAATGTGGAAGTAGGCATGCTCAAGCCAGTCATTCTTTAGCCCTTACATTTTTTTAAAAAAAAATTAAGTCAGAATATAAATGTGGATTCTTTTTCTTATGGATTTGTCAAGTTCTCAAAGCCATTGTAAGTGAAAGGAGGTAGGCTGGGAAAACATGTGACTGCTTGTTGCAAGCAAGCAATTTGGTTGATATCACATTTGTCTGCATCTTCATCATCTCTGAAGTAGATGCTGTCAGGGGAGCTGCTAGAAGGATCAACATCAAAATAGTTATAAGGCCGAAGTAAAAAACCTACTCCGTTGCCAACTGTTACAGTAGTGGGGATGTCCTCAGCATGTGGCACATGTAAAAATCCAACTGAGATCCAGGCCACAAGATCCTGGGAAGAGGAAAGGAAAAAGAAAAATTAGCAAGAATTAGCAAAATTAACAATTAGCAAAACCCCCATTTAGCATGCACTTTTCTGATAATATAGAACACAATTGCATTTCATGAAGTTACATCCCTTGTACATGATGGTCTTCTTGAAAACTGGCTGAAGGTAAATGAAATTCAGTTCATATTGCTTGTTCAGATGATCTGCAACTAGAGTGTAATTCATTCATGCATTAGACTTACAAGTGCAGTGTCAACAGAACAACATTTTGTTATTTTCCTTCATTTCCTCTACTGTATACTTCTTAACATTCTGATTCCTTTCTTGACTACTTCTATTACTTTTCCATTTATTTAAATCAGCTATTGATTCTCATTTGCAAATTGTGCAAATTTCAATTTCTTAAAAAGTCTTTTTGCCTTGAACAGCTTTTCTGATCACATAGAATTGTGTGTGTGTGAAAAGCTGCAAGATGGTTAATGTAGCACAACCCCTTTGCCTACAGAGGGACAAGGCTTAGATTGTGACACTGTGCCTACTAACTTCCAAATTAGACTGAGCTTTGAAGATGTTCCTAAATCTCACATTAAGCAAATTCTTCAATGGAGTATTATAATGCTAATGTCATATATCCTAGTCTGAGATATATTTATTAGCTGGATAACTTTTAGATGGGAGCTTTAAGATAACCATCGCTTTTCCAGTGCTAAAACAGGGTCTGTTTCTTAATCTGACCCATGCGTTTTTTATCATGTTTCAGACCATTCTGTCAGTGATGAAGTCAGATGATTCCTAAGTGGCTGGATTGATCCCACTTCTATTAGCCACTTGAGCTCGTGCAGTCTTTTTATTGCTCAAGTTGCTAGACATTGTTCTTTGTAGCCTTTATAATTTGGCCTCAGGGAAGTCCAGGTTTTAACTGGATGCGTCTCCCAAATTTCCAAACCTGACTTCGAAAGACAAATCAGTTCAACTAAGAGATAAATGGTGTAGGATCAGCTGGTGCTGATGCAACAGATCTTCCTCCTGGTTTGCTATGTAACTCCTTCACACCACACTCCTCATTTCTTAATTTTAAACATGGATGTACTGTTTTGTTTATAACTCAACATAATAGCTGGCAAGTGTAGGGAGAATCTCTTTAATCCCATACACTCTTGGAGGCCATGAAGAAGTGTCTATTCACCTTAACTTGCCTGGCAATATTATTTACTTATTTTAACTATTTATATGGCTACCCAAATTGCAAACAACAACTTTGAATCACTGAGGATTAAAAAGACAAAATGAAAGAACTAATAAATACTAAAGCCACAAAATCGCAACAAAACACAATACAACCAAGACCAAGCCCCAATTATATAACCTTCACAAACTATTTCACAAGTTCATTCAATTCCCTTGCCCAGGGGACAAATGGTATTGAAGCCTTACAATAGGCCAACAGGGCTGGGCCATCAAAATCTGGTTCAGAGGGTAGAACTGGGAGAGGGGCAAATGAAGGGGCATGGTAGAAGTATCTCTTCATGACTTTGACTGGCTGATCTGTGAGACTGGAGACCTGGTGAATAAAGAGACAGCTCTTCTAACAATTGAATGTAATAGTTTCATGGACACTGTTTTTTATTGCTTACAATAATTTTTTGAGCCACATCTCAAGACTCTCTTCTCTTGAAAATTTGGTAGTGCTGATGCCATAGCATATTTCTTCTTGTTCATGTTTCAACTCCTCCATGTAAAGCATAGTTTGGTTATATTGCCACTTACCTCATTGACTATGGTCTCATTGTCTATGAAGTTTGCAAAGGTCACCAGGGGATCCCATGGATCATTCTGGTTATAGATGCAGGTGCTTGTCAATTCTTCCTCTTTCTGCTTAGTGACAGACAGCTTGTACCTAAAATGGACACAAAATAGGGGAAATGAGAGAGAAAATTTGAGGAAGGGAGGAAAAAAATAACACCGGGTTTTATTGTGTTCCTCAGAAGTGCAAACTAATTCTTTAATTTTCTTAATTCTTTAAAAAATATAATACAATGATGAGTCTATGACCAGGTGATCATGGTGATCATTTGACCCTGGTTATGGATTTTATTAATTCAATTCTATTGCTTTTTTAAGCTTGTAAAATATATTTTTTGATGGTTTTTCTTTAGTTTTTAAATTGTTGTAAGCCATCCGAGTCATGCAGCTGATCAATGTACATCAGACAAATGAATAAACTGCAATAAAATAAAAATAAAATTCCCCTTTAATTTAAACAAGATGCTGTTTATTTAAAAGCCAAACATAAGACTATGATAGGGACCTACCTGCCCCAGCTGATGGCCTTCTCCATGGGGCTACTTTGTGGTAAGTGCTTGCCTGCAAAGCTGATGATCTGGATGCGATAGCTCTGTTTGTGGCCCCACTGGTTTTCATTGTTAGAACTGAAAAGCAGGTACCGTGGGATTTTGCCATCAAGTGGGAAAGCAGCTTTTTCTTCCACGTCCAGGACTTGCTGGGTGAGGATTGGTCGCTGAATTGTGTGTTCTGTGCTCCAAGGGGCCTGCACGGATTCATATGCCATGTCAAGATCCACCAAAGAGTTCTTGACTCCTAAGAAAAAAATCAAAAAGAATGAGACAAACACTTCATGCTGGACTGCTGTCTAAGGATAGACTTATTTAGAAACAATGGATCAAACACCAAAATCAGTTTGAGACTGTGGGCAGAATGGCTTATCTTATGCTTGGGAGAGTTTGTTACAAACTCACCATACAGCCTTGTTCTATTATTATTTCTCCAGCATCTGTGGCTCAACTATACACTGGGAACAATAGAAGCCTACTCAGACAATTATTATATCTTTATTATAGATCTCCTTCTTCCTTGCAAACAAACATCGACCAATAAAATCTTTGTCATAGGCACCTGTTCTGTTTGGAAGATAACATGAAAGATCTTTTCAGAAGCCGCTTTGAAATCCCCTTCCACCAATGATGATGGAACTGAGATCTATTTGTTTTATGTGGTCTAACATAATAAAATATTATATATGAAATAATTATTTGTATTGTACAATCTTTTTGTTCTTTTTATAATAACTCCTATGCTTATTATGATATGGCTAGTCCCAGGTGAGGGAAATAAATTCCATCAGTGGTACAAAATGCTTCTTGGGTAACATGGCAGGGTTTATAATTCCATGGGATAGTTATATATGTACAGATGTGTTTAAATTGCCATAAGTTCTAACGTTGAAGTATAATAATAAACAGAAGAGAAACCAATTTGGTTCATATTTTAAGGAAATATATACCTCAGTCATACACAGTAATAATAAAAAATCATACAAAAAGAGTGTTACCAGTAAAAGTGCATATAGTGTTGGGCTTATTAAATTATTAATCTTAATTTTTATTAATAAAAATTAAGATATAAAACTGCACTCACCATGCATGGTAAAACTCTGTATTCACATAGTGTATTGGGAGGAATGGTTACAATTCTGAAGATTTTGTTTTGACAATTACAAACTTACACATATGGATTGTAATAAGTTCCAGGATGAAAAAAATATGAAATTGAGCAAAATGAAATTGACCAATTTATGTGTCCTTGGTTTAAAAGAAGACACTAGTTGGGCTTTGCCCAGAAACTCTTGCCAATCTACAGTTAATCACACATAGCGATCTATATATAGAAAGTCTTGGAATTGGTCAGTGTTATTTTCTGCACACAGAATGAGAACAGAAGAGATGAGATGTACTTTCTCGGAATTCTACTTTTTCCAAGTCAAGGGCAAAAGTAAAACTTTCTCGGATTTAAAGAATAATCTGCTGAAATTGTTACACTAATTGTACCTCTTCTCACAAGAAGGGAATATAGTGAAATGGAGACAAAAGAGTTTCCCATTTACAGGATGAAAATAATCGAGAATTATGCCATCTGCATATAAACATATATCCTAATGACATTTCTGCATTGTCTCCTCCTCATGGAATCCAGTTGTTAAGATTAGTCACTGTTGCTTATGTAAATTTCACATATTTTGCTGGCCCAGAGCAACTCCTTAGTAGTGAATGATATAAGCCATTGAATATCAAATCCATTGCAGCTTTTTGCCACATGCATACAGAAGGGTATCCAAGCATTGAATGTACAGGGGTGCACAACTGTTTTCACAGGGATCATGCTGGGCTTTATCTTCTGGAGCCTTCATTCCAGTGAAACACGCAGAACCAAGGCAAAATAAGCTTGACACAAATTAAATTTGACTTCATTGCATTTCTATTGAAATATAATCATGATTTACATAAGATTAATATTATTACACCCCAACACTGAATAATGCATTATTTATTCACAATAAGCATTTACAATGCTGTGATAACTTCTGAAGTCACAGCTAAGTCTTTCAGAGAAAAGCATTTGGCCCTGCAGCTGAGGCATAAAAGCAGCTGCTGTAGAAAGAAATCCACATATTTGATAATCTTCTGGATTCTTATCTGCTTTTACAATAAAGGCATGCCCACAGGGCCCAGAAGGTTACTCTCTCTTTCTTAGCATACCACCATTCCAAATGTCAATTTTCAAAGTAAAGGAGAAATCACTTTTTTACAGATTGTCCAACCCAACTCAACCTAAAATTTCTGTTGCTAAGCAAGACAGTTGTTAAGTGAGTTTTGCTCCATTTTACAAAACTCACTTAATTGCCACAATTCTGCTGCCATTCTTGCCACAATTGTTAATCACTGTAATTGTTAAGTTAGCAATATGATTTGATAAGTGAATCTGACTTCCCCGTTGACTTTGCTTGAAAGAAGGTCTCAAAAGGTGATCATATGACCCTGGGACACTGCAACAGTCCCAAATATGAGTCAGTTACCAGGTGTCTGATCATGTTTGATCATGTAATCATGGGGATGCTGCAACAGTCATATGTGTGAAAAATAGTCATAAATCATGTTTTAGTGCCATTGTAATTTCAAACGGTCCCTAAATGAGAAATGGCATATACAGGTAGTCTGTGTAAGTCGAGGACTACCTGTATTTCACTCTTTCAGCTTCAGTCTCTCATAACTCTCATTGTTTCTTCAAGAGCTGAAGACAGTATGCGTAGAGCTGCTTCCTCCATTTCCCTCTGCTCCTCCCCCCCAAAAAACAGCCCTGTGAGGTAGGCTTTCATAGTTTAAGGTGAACTTAGCTTAAGCTTATCCACTTCCAGTTCAACTTTTTAACCACTAAACCACACTAATTGCATTATTCATCAATGATACCAAAATAAATCAAACAATGATTTAGGCTGAATGAAAATTGAATTTCTAAATCCCTCCCCCCTCTCTACTGTATCTTCTGCATGCAAAGTCACAGAAAGCTTGGGATTTATTTGGCGTTCCAAATAAGGCAACCTAGACCTGGAGCCGGAGAAGACTGACCAAACCACCAGCCCTTATATAACTCTGTTAGGTTTTAATAGAATAGCAGTTTGTGGGAAATATAAGAACCTACCTTCTACATCCAAGTCAACTTTGTAGTTTATCAGATGGTTGTGCATGGTTCCAAGTGTGTGTTCCCCAACCTTGTTTCCATACTTAGTACCACCTTCCATTAAAAACGAAGAGCTGATATATCCTGTAGCATGGACCTTGACTTCTATGGCACCATTTTGATAGAATACAAAATCCCAGACATAGTCATAGTTAATGAGGGTAGAAACAGTCCTTAAGACCAAAGCATATTTGGGTAACCCCTCATAGTAAAAAGAGCCTAAGTTAGAAAAATGGCGGCGCAGAGGGACACCCATGTCATGTTCAAAGATGCAGAAGGAATTCTTGTTCAGTTTGGGAGTGTCAGAGTCTATTAGGTAATGCCGATTCACATAGGTGGCCATGTAGGGGCAGTCCACACCCCGGACTAGTTCATAAGAAAACTTTCCAATGCCAAGGCTACCATCCATGTATCTAGTCATCATTCCTCCAGGACAATTGGAACCATAAATGGCAAGAGCTTCTTGCAGACTCAACTCGTAGACAATCCTCTTATCATTAAATCTGATATTGAAAAGACGTGGCCCTGTGTTCACATTCATTCCAAAGGTAAACTTCCATAGCTGATAGGTAACATGGCTGCCAGTAACAGTGTAGCGCTTTCCTTGGGTCTCAAATTGAAATGGGCCTGAAGAAGCTACTGGTTCAAGCCGCTTCCTGGAAGCAAACTCCATCTGCAACTGACTACTCTTTATTCTTGCCTCCTTCACCTGTCCATTCTTGAACTCGTTTTCCAGATGGGCCATATCCTGATAATACTGTCCATTATAGAATACTTTCCTCAGCTTCCATTCAGATATGTTCAGACTGCTGTGATCCACCAGCATCTCCAAGCCAATAGGATGTATGTAATATCCACTGCCAATCACATTCTGGAAAAGGACAAACCAGGTGGCTCTTTCACCAGACTCAAATCCTCTTGGAGCTGTGGTTAGAGTAGCTAAATCAGACCTCTCATAATTGCAGCATATTTTGAGGAAGCTGGAGGTATTGAAGAGCTTATGGAAAATGAACAAGTCAATATCTTTATATTCCCTCTCAGTCACCGGTCTGCTGTAATATGGAACCTTCTTGCCAAATTTCCGCATTGTAATGTCTCGATGGTACATTGGATTTGGAAGTGGACCTACTACAAATTCTGTAATGTTTGGATCTGACTGGCTTCCAAAGTATACCACAGCCAATGCCTGCCGGGGTAGCTCTTCCCTTCCACGATCAAGGAAGCCCAGAACTTTAGCTTTAGATGGGAAGTACACATCCATATAGTAAATGCAATTATCTGATGGTTTTGCATGAAATGCATCTTCCAGGTACACTCCGAGATTCTTCTTGAGATACTTCACCACCTGAGTCATTTCATCAGCTGTCAGATCAGCAAAGATCTCACTTTGTTCTCTGTTGGGTTTCTCAGTGGAATCTGGTAGTTCGGAGTAGACACAAGCAGTGACTTTTTTTTCCTTCTTTGTTAGCAAAACACAGACTAGAGCAAAAATTGTAGCCAGAGCTAGCACCAAAACGGCAGCTAGCACTTTCATGTTCATGTCGGCACAGTAAAGGCAGCAATGATAGCACACAGCCTGTCTGTGCTTTTTCTACAGAAAAGTGTCTGGGTGGGTGGATGGGAGAAAGAAAAATTATTGCTCCGTTCAGAGTAAGAGGAGGGACCTGAGCTAAGAACGCCTGGGGGCTTCACAAGAGACCATAAAAAGGCGGATTTTCATTTGGTTTCTTTTTCTCCCCCACTCCTTCCCTTCCTCCCACTGTTTTTCTGTATCTGCTTTTATACTATCCTTATAAGCTGCTCTGGACCAAGGGTGCTTAGGGAATGCACTGGGCTTGGGTCCAGGAAGGTCAAAGCAAAGATCAGTTAGTGCACAGAAGCGTCCCAAGAGCACTGGGAACATCCCACTAATTGGGAAAAGCTTGGCAGAGCCAACTCACACATAAATATCCAGTCAGGCTTCCTTGTTTCCTTGCTTATTCCCAGGAATACGGATCTAATTCTTCCACTGATGATTCAATTGCCCCCTACTTATAATCTAGTTGTGCTAGTGCTTTAGGCTTAAATTTAGACTTTGCTTGTGAGACTTAAAAGGTTGATTGAATACTGTGAATTTTAATATAAAATAAGGTATCTTGGCTGGGGGAGCTAAGACATCTAGCCTAGAAATGCTTTGATTTGTAATCTACTAAAATTTTTATGTCTATAGGAAAGCATATTATTATTATTATTATTATTATTAATCATTGATCATTGATCATTGATCATTGCACAGTCAGCCAGATGTTCAGCCTGGGTTTGGCATTTTTGTCTACCTATCGAGTAGGTAGGTCCTTACCAAGGACCTGGGATAGGCAAATCTGGATATTTGACGGTGTTACAGATATCATTGCAGGATGGAGGCTGTTCCAAGTAAAGCTGCCTTCTATAATTGACTGATGGCAAATTTGTCAATGCCTATGGTGTTCAGTGCTCCAGTTATTTTGGGATTGCACCCAAGGAGCTTGTTACTACTGGTACTACCCTTGCTTGCCTTTACCATAGATATTCTATTTCTATTTGTAGATCTTTGAATTTTGTTATCTTCTCCAGTTCTTTTTCTTCTATTCTGCTGTCTCTAGGCACAGCCATATCCACTATCCAATCTTTTTTGTCTTTCTTATCAACAACTGTTAAGCCGGGGTGTTATGTGGCAGGTGCCTGTCTGTCTGAATTCTGAAGTCCCAGAGCAATTTAACTTCTTCATTTTCTATGACTTTTTCTATTTTATGATCCCACCAGTTCTTGCTTACAGGCAAATAATATTTCTTGCAGATCTTCCAATGCACCATTGTTACTATTTTGTCATGCCACTATTTGTAGTCAGTCTGTGCGATCTTCTTGCAGCAGCTTACCAGTTGGTCCACTCTTTCTTCAGCTTCTTTGCAGGGGTTACTGTGTAACACAGTTACTGTGTTACTGTCTTTTCAAATCTGGGTTTATATACATTTGTCCTTAAGGTTGGTCTTGTGTGCAGCCAGAATTAATCACTTGGTCTTTCTTTAACTTTCCTGCTATTATCTGCTTTCCCTGCTATTTTTTTTTAATGAAGTGGCCATGTAGTGCTTTGTCTTCCCATGCCTCCATTCTGTTCTTCATTTAGTCCTTCTTGTAGGCCAGTTTGGTCTCTCCAGTAGTCAACAAGCCTTCCTGGCATACTAACTTCAGTGCGTCTTCTTCATTGGCCTTCAGATAGTCTTCTAAAGCCCCCATTTTTTCTTCAACCATCTAATGTACTTGCCCACCTATTTGCCTTGGTAGGTAGAATCTGTCAATGTTGCTGCAAGGATGAAGGGCATGATTCATTGTCATTATTGTTCTGCTCTTCCTATCCATTGCTTTTAATTCTGCTTGAGTCCAGTTTACTATTCCAGCTGTGTATCTAATGACTGGTATTGTCCATGTGTTGATTGCCTTGATGATATTTTCTCCATTGAGTTTGGACTGTAAAATCTTGATCATCACTCTCTTGATGTATTCACCTCTAATCTTTTTCTTGATTTCAGTGTCCTTGATGTTATCAGCTTGAAGGATACCCAGGTATTTGTATTTTATCATCTTCATCCAGATTCTTAATGTTATTTTCATGGGGCATCTTGATTCCTTCAGTTTTCACTATTTTTCCTTGTTTGATAGTGAGTGTGGCACATTTGTCCAATCCAAACTCCAGTGCAATATCTTGGCTATATATAAGGGCAGTGTTGAGCAGCGATTCTATTTTAGATGGTGTTTCTCCATACAGTTTCAAATCGTCCATGTAAAGGAAGTGGGATAGTCTGGCATGTTAGATAGCGATGGCCTGAGTTATTCAATATTGTTGACAGAGGAAACAGTGCAATGACAAATAGTAGTGGTGATAGTTAATCTCCTTGAACTATTCCTCTCTTGATATTAATTCTCCAAGTCTTTCACCATTGTCCTGCAAGTGTGTTTTCCATTGTGCCATTGATCCTTGCACAAACTTCTGATGCTTCTACTGATTCCTTTTATTTCTAGGCACTTGATTATATAATCATGTGGCAGAGAGTCAAATGCCTTTTCGTAGTCAATCCATGCTACATTTAGTTTGGTCTTCCTTCTCTTGCAATTTTCCAAAATAATTTTGTCAATTAGGAGTTGATCTTTTGTTCCTCTGCTGTTGGGGTGGTTTCCTTTCTGCTCAGGTGGAAAGGTATTCTTTTCAACTAGATGCTGTTGGATTGTATCAGCTACCATACTAGTTAACAATTTGAAAGTTGTTGGTAAGCAGGTAATTGGCCTGTTATTACCTGGTGCTGCCCCTTTTGTGGGAGCTTTCATTATCAGGTAGGTTTTGTCAGATGTTAGCCACTCTTCAATTTCAACTCCTTGTAGTATTTTGTTAAACATTTAGGCAATGAGTGGGTGTAAACTAGTTAGATGTTTCAACCAAAACCAATGCAGAAAAACCAACCAATTGTTTTTGGCCCTTTAAAATTTGTGTTTAAAACCTAGACAGGTTTGGTGGTGGTGGTGGCTCCAGGCCTGGCAAGCATTTTGGGGGGACATGTCAATAATCACAGACTTGAAAGCTAATGTGTTGGGTGGGTATATTTCCTCAAGTCTAACTACACAGCATAAGGTTTTGTCATCGCAAAATGCCTATTTGTCAGGCGTCTAAACCTCTCTTTTAGATTGCTTTTTCTTGGGCTGGATCAGTGCAAAAAGTAACAGTGATCAGTTCCTAATTCTGAGTTCACAATTTCTGGAATATTAATTTGAAAAGTACAGAATTTCGATCCTGAAATTCAACAAAAATAAACCTTAGAAGTGATGGCTTTGCAGGTTTAAGTCCAAGTATTTATATTTTACCATAAAAAAGCAAAGTTTTATACACCAATGATGCATGTCCCTCTGCTTGAAAGGAAATCAAGGTCCTGAAACTCCATGTTGGTCTCTTGCTTTTCCGTTTTTTAGTTCACCTATTAAATATTTCATGGTAGGCAAGCCACTCCTCTTCAAAAGACTATGAAGTGCCCTCTTCCCTCTGGCCACTAATAATTTCCTTCACAGCTATTTTATCTGATCTGCTGGATTGATGAAAAACTGGACTTTTCTAAAAAAAAATATTACAACAGTGTAGCACGTGAAAAGCTGGTCTTTTGAAGAAATTTCCTTAACGTAGAGATTGTTTTCTTCACAAATCAAGTGTATCTAACAAAAGTTTTTCTACATGGACTTTACCTGACTTCAGTGACCTGGCAAATAGGCAAATGACCTGAGAAAAGCAACAAACCAAAGCAACAAAGCAATTTCAAGGATGTGGCCTGGATGTTGAAAACCAGTGAGTGAGCTCAGACTAGACCAGAAACCAGTCACAAGGTGAAAGTTGCATATAAAGTAGTGAAACCTACTTAGCCCACCAACAACCAGTTAAGAGCATGGCCAAGCTGAAAGATAAAGCAAGGGCTATTTTAAAAAGGGTCTACATAGGAACCTAGCTGAAAGTCATACAATATTGGGTCATGAGCCATATCCTTCAAGTGTCTTGGTCAGTATATGAGAGCAAAGAACGTGTGTGTGTGTGTGTGTGTGTGTGTGTGTGTGTGTGTGTGTGTGTTTAAAGCACAATATTTCCACATTATGATAGAAATGAAAAAAAATTAGGGAGTTAACAGAACATTGTTTGTGTGCTGCCTCATCAATTAGCGAGAACTATTTGACTTTTCCCAATCTTGGGAGAGGTTGATATTTTATTGGAAATCACCTCATGATTTCCAAAGCTGACCACAGCTTTGGAAAGCTTTGGAACTCCAGAAACTCAAGTACACAATAGTACACAAAAAGCTGATAAATGTGATTCTATATTAGGTAACCAAATGTAGCAGGGATAATGGTAAAAATGTGATGATTTCTATGTTTCTAGTAGTCCCCACATAATCAAATGGAAAGATATTGAGTACAAGGAGGAATCCACAGAGAAGGGCTGGTACAAAGGTAGAAAGTACATGTTCTTGAAGACTCATGGAAAAGACAGCAATTGCTGCTTGTTTTCCAAGTACAGATGGGTGGCATCCATCAATTGCTAACTTGGTTTGGACAGAACACCAAGCTATTACATTGAGTCAAACGTAGGAAAAATTTGAAATCTGTAAAAAGTTTTCTTAATGCAGCTTCATTTTCTTCTGATTTATACATAAAAATCAGGTAGGTTAAGGCCAGAGTGTGAGAGTGGCAGAAAATGGGCCACATTTATATTACAAAATGGATATTTTGACTGCTACACCCAGGATTTATTAGATATAGCTTCTCATCCACATAGACAATATATCAAACTACTTGCTGATTCCTGCTGGTTCTGCAAAAGCATCAATAGGTTGTTCCTATTACCTCAAGTTGCAAAGTTGCAAATTCTTCCTGTTTTGATGGAAAATGTATAGCAATGTCATATATTTATTTCCCACATATCTCCATAAATATGGAGAGGTAAATTCCAGCTTTTAAAACAAAAATATAGCAAGGAATGATAGTTTAAATGTATGAAGGCCTTATAGTGGCCACCAAAGGTTAGGGGAAGATTTAGAGTTGCCCAATTCTCTAATTCAAAGTGAAAAACATGGAGTGTTTAAAAAAGGACTGTTCTGAAAGGATCATTAAGTTCCCATTTATCACAACCTGCTGGAAAACAAAGTCTCTCTCCTAGGTTTGGATAACAGTCACTAAGTAAGAGTTACTTAACTCTAGGATTAATCCTAGGTATGTTTACAATAGGGGCATAATCCTAATATGAAATTAGCTAGTTACCAGTTTTGGAAAAGCAGTTTAAATATCCCAGTGGCTTGTTCTAGGGCAAAAATTCATAGTTTTGCTGTGACTTTACTGTGATCATGAGTTAGCTTTATTGTATATGCAAAAGATGACACCACACATAATTTATTTGTAGACCTGGCTCATTGACTTTTATTGCCACATAGAAGCTTTCAAGGAATCCAAGGATACAAAATAATAGCAACTAAACAGACAAGAAAAAAAAGTTAGAAATTGGCAAAACAACTAGCATGAGCATTTGGAAGACTAACTGTAGTTTAACAAACCACATTTTAGCATAACATGTGTTTATTAAAACAAACATTTCTTACTGATTTCTTAACACAATGTATCCACAGTGTCACTGTGATCTGTCTAGATGCAGTCAACTGTGGTAACCAGAGAACATGCTTGTGTCTCTGGTTAACAGTCAGAGGAACTTAAATATGAGTTCTGACAAAGAATCCTGGAAAACCTAGTTTCATGGCATTTTTAATTTTTTTAAATCAGATCCATAAAGCAAATTTAGAGAATAAAATATAAATGTAGTTGTAAATACTATTACGAAAATCAGAAGCCTTTTCTTTTCTTTTTTCACCTATTACTTTTTTTCTTAATTTTCTCTTTCAAAATTTGTATTTTTATCCTTTTAAAATTTATGTCATTCACTCACACATATGCGTGTGTGCACACAGTGGATATAAAAAGTCTACACCCCTTTTAAAATGTCAGGTTACTGAGATGTAAAAAAAAATCATAACAAGATAAATCACTTCAGATTTTTTTTCCTTTTAATATAACATATAAGCTGTACAATTCAACTGAAAAACAAACTAAAATTGTTTAGGGGAAAAATAAAAACTTACAATTACATGGTTCCATAAGTGTGCACATTTTTACTGAAGCACCTTTATGACAGCATTCAGCTTTTGAAGGTAGGATGGCCCACCTTTGCCTTGGGAACATTTGCCCATTCTTCCTTGTAAGAGCACTTCAAACCTGTCAGAGTGTGAAGGCATCTCCTGTGTCCAACCCTCATCTGGTCATCCCCCAGACTTTCAATTTGATTCATGTTTCCTTCCAAAGCTTTCATCTTCTTATGGTGAAGCCATTCTTTTGTTATGCTTTGGGTCACTGAAAATGTTGAAAGTTGACATTCCTCTTCATCTTCAGCATTTTAGCAAAAGCCTGAGGCTTTTGTGCCAAAACTGACCAATATTTGGAACTGTTTATAATTCCCTCAACCCTAACCCTGATTAAGTCCCAGTTTCAACTGAACAAAAGCAGCTCCAAAGCATAATGCTGTTGCCACCATGCTTCACTGTGGTGTACTTTTGATGATGAAAGTGTTGTTTTTGCACCAAAAGTTCAACCTCAATCTCATCAGACCATAACATATTTTCCCATATGCTTTTGTGAGATATGATGTAGTTGTTTGCAAAATGTAACCAGGCTTGGATGTTTTCTTTGTAAGAAAAGGCTTCTGTCTTGCCACCCTACCTCACAGCCCAGACATATGAAGCATATGGACACTGTTGTCAGATGTCGTAAACAGCCAGTACTTGCCAGAAATTTCTGGAGTTCATTTAATGTTGCTATAGGCCTCTTGGCAAGCTCTTGGACCAATTTTCTTATTTTGTTATCAATTTTGGAGGAATCCAGTTCTTGGTAATATCACTGTTGCATCATATTTTTTCCACTTGTTGATGATTGTCTTCACTGTGTTCTGTGGTATAATCAATGTTTTAGAAAATTTTTTGATATCATTCTCCTTTCAACCATGAGATCTCTTTGATGCTTTAGAAATTCTTTGAAGACATGGCTTTTGCTGTAAGAGGCAACTTATTAAATGTCAGAAAAATCCTACTAGAACACCTGAACTTTATATGGGCTTGATCAGAGTTATTTTAATAGATGGCAGTTGTTTTACTGATTACTATTTAACATCAGTTTGAATGTGATTGGTTAATTCTGAACAAAGCCATATTCCTACTTATAAGAGGATGTGTACATTTATGAAACCATGTTATTGTAAACGTTTTATCCCCCCCCCCCCAAATCAGTTTGTTTTTCAATAGAATTGCACAGCTTATTAGAGGTGGAAAACATTCTGAAGCAATTTATTTTGGCCTGATTTTATTACTACTCAAAAATTTGTCATTTTAACAAAAGGATCTAGATCTTCATATCCACGGTAGGCAGGCAGGTAAATAGGTAGATAATAGAGCAAATTACAAAAATATAGATGGATAGATAGATAGATAGATAGATAGATAGATAGATAGATAGATAGATAGATAGTAAAGCAAGTTATTAAAATACAGACCAGACAATTACTTTCAGAGTAGGGATTAAATGTATTTTACAGATATATCCAATATAATCTTCAAATATAAAATTAACAGGAGAAGCAGTTGGGTAAAAAAGATAGAAGTATTTGGCTGATACAGATAAGTTGCAAACACAAGTGAGTACAATGCCAACAGAACTAAGATTTATATGAAACACTGTCAACAATAAAAGTCTCAAAACTGCTATCTTAGACACAGATTTTTTTGCTTAACTATTTCCACTACTGTATTCTCTCAAATATAAACAGCAGCATTGACTCAAAGACTGGACAGTGTCAGAGCGTTGTCAGATTTTGGAAACCCTCATAAGTGAAAGGTGGAAGATTGGGTACGCAAGCAGCTGTTTTAGGGAGGCAAGCAATATGGTTGATCTCACAGGAGTTAAAGTCATCCTTGTCAGTGAAGAAGACACTATCAGGTGAGTCAATGGAGGGGTCATTGTCAAAATAATTATAAGGTCTTAAAATGAAACCAACTGCATTTGCAAGTGTCACAGTGTTAGGAATATCCTCGGCATGGGGAATATGTAGAAATCCAGTGGTGATCCAAGCAACCAGATCCTAGTGAAAGACCATAAAACAGAGTAATCTGATTAAAAACATAGAAGGGAAATTTTGGAATAGTCACTCCAGTCATGCAATTAGAAGGCAAGGAGCTTAAGAATGGAGTACTCAGCAATACTCTGCCAACTGCCTTTTACAAAGAGAAGCTTTGGGGAAATTATTCCTTTTTGTTTGTTTCTTTCCTGCAGAGCTCCCATATTCATCTGGCCCATTTTGGAAGTCCACTTTTTTTTATTTCCCCCATTGTATCAAATTTAGTCCCTCTTCTCTCTGTGTTGTTTGATTTCACTTTTGGAGAGTGGTTGTGCTGACAGAATTTTCAGCCCCAATTTCTTTTTAACATCCCACTGATTTTCATTTCTGCAACTAAATGCATAAAATGAATAAAGCAACTATTGAGACGTCATGTTGAGAAACCCAACCCTTTCCTGTTTGTGGTCCAAAACACTTTTTTTTTCATTTGCCCCATGTCTGACTGCACAGATGTTTCGGTAGGAAAAGTACGCCAAGTATGGCTTCTGGAATTGTTTCTAACTCCTTAATAACTGTGGACACAGGACACTGTATTTTCTTCTGTTACTGAAATAACACATTTTATGTATGTACTGTATGTGTGTGTGTTTGGCATGAATGCATGTGCTGGAAAGATAGAGTTAGCCGCATATGCTTCACTTTGGGTCACATGACCAGGAAGGAGCAACCTTCCTGTGAGGCAACCCAATCAACTGCGTCTACTCTTATGAGAATAAAATAAGAGGTAGGAGTGAGAAAGATAGACTTTTCTGAAAGACAAAGATCTATGAACTATTCATAAAAACAAAAGAAACTCCATTTTTTGGGCACCCACCTACTCTATAAGCTTGTTACTCAAAAACAAACTATCTATCTAGCCTCACTTTTTGCATGCCTGCTATTCCCTGTTAAAGAAAGGGCAATTTTTTGGTGTTGAGGAAGTAGATTTGTTTCTTTGAACCCAAATTCAGACTCTCAAGTGAACTCTCAGCAAGATATCACTCTCCTGAACCTTTTTCAGGCATGGGTGCAATTGTGCAATCAACTCTGTGTCTGCCTTTGCATTAGACTTCTTGTTCGTCTTAGTGAACTGCTTATACATCAAGCTGATATGCCTTTGGTCCGTCTAAAATAAGGCAGCCAGCACAAGATAGATTGCCTGATTTAAAATAGAAATCTTCCCAACTCCCTAATAATATAACACACTTGGGGAGCTATAGGCTGGTCAAATTATTTTAACACAATGAAATAGAATTTTCTAGGAAAACACAGCTACAAATCATTCTGCGTGCAAAATGTTCCAAGTTTAGAATGGCTATTTCAAGCATTCCAGTTATGAACACCCTTCCCCCCCCCCCTTAAAATTTGTCCTAATTTGGAATAAAACTTTTCCTTTGCTTTTTTCCCTATTATTTTCAAAATTCCACTGTCCTTTAAAAAAAACCAACCATCCTCTTTCCAAGCTATGGAGATTTGAAGATTTGTTATGGTAAGAATTTAGAGGAAAAGAAGACAACTGGGTAAAGGACAATCTGTTCAACCCATACTTAGATGGGAAATACTTTGGATTGCTGCTTTATGGTGATACATAAGAAATCACAGATTAGTTTGGAAACTGAACTTCATTAGTATAATCAATCAGTTTACACTAATTTCATTAAACAATTGATTACATTAATGAAGTTCAGCTGTCAAATTAATTTGGCCACTTCTCCTCCTATTTCATTTCCTGTATCTAATTCAGTAGTGTTATAATCCTGATTAGTTAAGCAGTGCAGACAATACTTTATGAGTTGAAATGTGACATATCTGTTCTTGTGCAGTGTATGTGTATAGTACTTTCTTTTTCAGGATGCTTGCCAATTCAAAAGTACATACTGTTCATGTGTATAAACAGATAGTTCCTGTAGCTGTTCTGTGTTTTGTAGGCCTGTTGCTGTCTGCAAAGAATGTTAAATAGTACAGAAAAAGAAACTTTCTGAACTTTATTTGTGTGCTTAAACTTTTGGTCACGTTTTGGTGGGGGGCTTTTGCAGGTAGGTTGCCTAATCAGAAAAACATGCACTGTGAGTATTTTTCTGCCGTTGCATTGTTTGTGGGGTGTACTGAAATGAATTTGTGGCTGCTACTTGCTTTTTTGTTGGGCTCAGTTCTGTGGCAATTCTGGGCTGCAAAAAGCATGCTTATCTGTTGGTTCTACTGTTCACTATTGGAATTTTCTTTTAAAGCAAACTTTTTCATTATTGCCATACATGCCATTCATTATCTGATAGCATGTAGCATTTAATTGTGAACTACTACCCCACTTATTTTCATAAAAGATAAAAGATATGAGCTTTGTTTTATGTTATTTTGGAACATAGCCTGCTTAAAATTTGCAAAGTAGTGGCTTTCTAGTGGCTGAATTTCAGGAGTATTATATTCAAGTGACATATAAAGGATAACTGTTTACATACCGGTAGAAACTAGTACAAGCTTCTCTGTAAAAGAGAAGCTTGCATTAGTTTCCATGTGAACCAAAGTTTTCACTGACATTTATATTGAAAGCTCAATTACCTTTAGGGAAGCCCACAAGATTTTTCTAATGATCTTGGTAGAGTAGGGGAGGCTATCCAGCGTCCACATATAAGTGTGATGGATTCATAAAGCCCAAAGAAGGCTATTATATGAGAGGAATGAAGTATTTATGTAGGAGAATATGCAGACAGAACAGAATTGTTTCTTTAATCCTTTCATAAATGTAGATTCTTCTCTGAAATTACAAATTTCCAGTCCTAGAATCTCATTGCAGGAAAAAATAGATATAAAATATAACAAAATAAGATCTAAGATAAAAAAATTGGGGAAAAGAATGGCGTTCATAATAGGAATTTATTCTGCCTTGAAAATACATCTCTTGTCATTGTGCATTGTCAGAAAACATCCAGCTTTGTGAAAGATTTCCTGTGTGATCAGATGTAGGATTTTTGTCAGAAAGGAAATCTGGTCAGAACAAACATTAGCTACATGAAAAATTGACTGTTCTTCATTCCCACCACTATCATTTAAAATACTTACCCACAACCCACAGAGGGATTCTGTGGAGTCTACTTATTTTCATTTAATGCATTTAACAACTAGGGTTTCTTGCTGTATAAGCATTTTTAAAATCTAAAAAATCTGATTTGCTAATAAAATATTTTTAACTATTAGAAGTTCTCTAGATTTATATCCTTCCAGTGCAGGTAGCATAGCAGAAGAGAAAAATACTATAGAGACTAGAAAAGTAAAAATTAAGAACACATCTTTTTCAGCAGACTTTCTAAAAGTGGAATATGGAGGAAAATCACAAGCAAATTTTAAAACACCCAGTACAAATGCTTTACTGTACATATCAAATCAAGTTAAATACAATCTTCATACCGTTATCAAATTCATTCTAAAATTTCAAAATATGCTACAGCAGACAGCAAAACGAACAAGATTTCTTGGAATTGTACTGCTAATAAACAGCCATAGAAAAGAGAGGGGATGATAGATTTGTCTAGTAAACAATTAAGACTTAGGAGCCACACCTGTCCAACCTCTGTGTGGGTTTGCTTGGAAAAAGAGGAACTATCCCCTCTTGTCTCCCTCAGGATCTAACAACTCACCTCATCAACAATGGTCTCATTATCTATAAAGTCTGCAAAGGCAACAGTAGGTGTCCATGGGTCATTCTGATTATAGATGCTAGTACTGTAAGGTTCTTTCTCCTTTCGCTTGGTGACAGCCAGCTTGTACCTAAGAAGCAGAATTGCAATAACAGAAACGAAGTATTGTTGAGCTGAATGATTTCGTCACTTTCATAGGCATGGAGTAAGTTTCCCTAATGCTTATATGCAATAGTAGCTCCAAAGACTATGGATACTCTACAAAAATTGGCAAAGCTTATCTGAATATGTGCCTTTCCACAGTTGCTCACAAGGTAACACATGTACAGATAGTCCTTGACTTGTGACCATTCATTTAATGACCATTCAAAATTATACGGGTGTTGAAAAATATGATTTATAGCCAGTCTTTGCATTTACAACTGTTGCAGCACACAAACACCTCAACAGTCAGATGATCAAAATTCAGCCGCTCAGCAGCTGGCATGCATTTTAACAGTTGCAATGCCTCAGGGTCACTTGATTACCATTTACAATCTTCCCAGGACTCTTCTGAAAAGTTGGGCCTGCTTAATTACTGTAGGATTCACTTCTTAATGTGTGACAAAAAAATCTAGTCCTAATTGTGGTCAAAAGTCAAGGTGCCTGTATAGCAATAAATGTATTACTAAAACTATTGTACAGGTAGTACTTGACTTAGGACTTTTTGTTTAATGACAGTTCAAAGTTACTATGATGTACCACTTGTCCTCAAAGTTATAATCAGAGGTAGGTTTCAGCAGGTTCTGACCAGTTCTGGAGAACCAGTAGTGGAAATTTTGAGTAGTTCAGAGAATTGGTAGTAAAAATTCTGACTGGTCCGGCCGCCATCTATTCTCTGCCTCCCAAACCCCAGCTGATTGGGAGGAAATGGGGATTTTGCAGTAACCTTCCCCTAGATTGGGGAAGGGGATAGAGATTTTACAGAATCCTTCTCCTGCCATGCCCACCAAGCCACACCCACAGAAACGGTAGTAAAAAAATTTGAAACCCACCACTGGTTATAATGGTTGCATTACTTCTTCAGTCACGTGATTGCAATATGCAACCTTCCTAGCTGGTTTCCAGCAAAGTCAATGAGGGAAACCAGGTTTGTTAAGGACACTTAATGATAAAGATAATGATTAAGTGTCACTTAATGACACTTAATGAATCATGTGATTCACTTAACAATTGAATGATTCACTTAATAATTGTGATAAAACTGATGGTAAAAGTGAGTCTGCTCCAGTGGTGGGTTTCTACCAGTTCGCCCCTCTTCGGGCAAACCGGTAGTGGCAGCAGCAGGAGGCTCCGCCCACCTGCCCAGATGTCTCTGCGCATGTACAGAAGCATTGAGCCTGTATGTGAGCGCGCGTGGGCATGTGTGTGAGCACACATGAGCACGTGTGAGAGCGCACACGCACCCACGAGCAAACCGGTAGTGACCGAAATTGAAACCCACTACTGGTCTGCTCGCATGTGAATCATTTACTGACCACATCATTTAGCAACTGAAATTCTGGTTCCATTTGTGGTTGTAAGTTGAGGACTGTAAAACTGTAACAAAATTATCCTCATGCCAACATAAAAGAAATGTGTCAGTACATAAAACACTGAATAAAATATACAAATAAATGGATTCAACCCAACAATTTAAATTAAGTTGAAAACAGAAGTACAACAAGGATATGAAAGAAAAAACATGTCAAATGGTTTTCCATTTTACAAAGGAGTACAGGATAGTGTATTTCAAACTTGATGGGTGGTCTTCAGTTCCCATAATTGAAATCCATCCCATCTTCAAGTTGCCAAGTTAAAAAACTCTAGATACTATTATTTAATTAATTTATATATCCAACAATTCTTTTTCCATTAAGACTTTGCAAGAACCCTCAATTTATAACTTATATATTAATTATGCTTGTAAACTGTGAATTCTCTTAACTCTGATGGTTTATAATATAGCCATTAAAGTGATAAATATAGATATAGATTATATTTGAACAATTATAACTCCATAGTAATAAAACAATAAAAATAAAAAAACAATTGGCACTAACCCAACAATCCAGTGACATTAACTCCCAAAGAACCTGTGGAACTGCTCTGTCTTGGCAGTTTTATAAAAGGATGCTGGGGAATTCTGGAATTCCACACATCTTACAGTTGCCACGTAGGAAAAACACTGCCCTAGAGCAAGTTAGTATGCCAATGAACTGTGCTTAGAAAGGGATTAAGTAATCATCCTCTAAAACACACTGTTGCTGCTCTGTAGCAGATCTTCTCAATAACCTTCCCTAAAAAGGGAACATTGGCAATTTTATAACTATTGTTTAATGTAACCAAATTTAAAGAAAGCCTCTTCTGGAAAGATTGCATCAGTTTTGTTGAAAGCATAGCTAGACCGAGTAAATGTAGTGGTCAAGGCATCAGGTTAGAAAGCAGGAAGCCATGAATTCTAGTCTCCCCTGCCCCACCTTAGCCATAATAGCTGGCTGAGTAACTATGAGTCAGTCACACTCTCCCAGCCCAAGTCACTTCACAGAGTAGCTGTTACTCTGTACACCTGTACAGGACAAAATAGGAGGAGAAAAGAGTATTAGGAATGATCGCTACCTTTATTTATTAAAGTAATGAAGACAGGATACAAATACATAAAATTTAAAAACAGTATATTTTCCCTGGACAGGCTTGTTTATTGGGCCCAAGTGGTTATAGCTTTATCCTTTGATATTTAGTGCTTGCCTGAGGATCTGCTCCTCCTCCTCAGAGCTTAAGATCTGTAGGAGAGGCCCATTTGAAGATGCCCCTACTTTCAAAGGCTTATCTACCAGGCAGATGGAGAGGACCTTTTCTTTTTTCTTAGATTCTAGAACAGGGGTGTCAAACTTGATTTCACTGAGGACTGCATCAGGGTTGTGTTTGACCTCAGAGGCCCGGGTATGTGTGGGCAGGGATGGGCATAGCCATGATGGGTGTGGCCAGATAGGCATGGCCATGGTGGTTGTTTGATCCAGGCTCAAGGTGCATTTTTCCCTTTCTTCCTTTCCACAATTCTTTAGTATAGCCATTTTCCTATCTCTTCTACCAGATATTACTGACAAACATTTATTACTTATTCTTCATACTCCACTAAACTTTGTATTTCTATTGTTTAATAGTAAATTGCTTTTCCAGGCAGAAAAGCTATTTATATTATTATATTTTTATTATTCAGCTAATAATAAAAATACAATCGCATAAATAACATGATAATACAAGATCTAACAACAGAGGTAAATGTCCTGGATAGTAAATAGAAATGTAATAGATAGTAAATAGAACAATTATAGATTGTTGATTGTAGATTAAATGGACCTACAGTATGTAAAATCTGGCATTGAACTGTTGTATTAACATAGGATGTTGCTTGTTTTCTATCCAGATCAGGCACTTATTTGAGGCCATATAATTGTAATCCAGTCCAATCCAGTCTTCCTGCAGCACTCTGCTGGCTGAAAATGGGCTGCGTGGAGGTCCCACGCAACCCTTGCACAGTCTTTTTTTGCCTCCCTGACCTCCTGCAGCACTATGATTGCCGAAAAAAGGTTGCACAGGGCCTCCACACAGCCCATTTTTGGCTGGCATAGTAGGGCAGGAGGCCATGCAGGCCCCCTGCATCCTGTTTTGGTTGGTACTTCAGCTGATTCCTAGCTGCAGTTCAGCAGATCGAATCTCACCAACTCAAGGTTGACTCAGCCTTCCATCTTCTAAGATGGGTAAAAATGAGGACCCAGATTGTTGGGGGCAATATGCTAACTCTGTAAACCACTTAGAGAGGTCTGTAAAGCACTATGAAGCAGTATATAAGCCTAAATGCTAGTGTTATTGCTATTTCCAGGCTGGCTGCGTGGGCCAGATTTAAGCACCCATGCTGGCCAGATCCGGATCTCTCTGCCTTGAGAGAAGTGGTAAAAAGAGTTAGTCATAATTTATGTTTTTTCTCTGCATATGTGTCTATCACTTTAATTTGTAAGTTATCCAGAGTGCTAATTTTGAACAGAAAAGCCCCATTTCAAATCAAGCAAGCAAGTTAATAAATAAATGAAAGCATTGGACGTTGGTGCTTAGAAAAGGACTGCTTACCTGGCCCAACTGATAGCTCTCTCCATTGGATCTGCCTCTGGGAGATGATCTCCAGCATAGCTGATTGTCTGGATTAGGTAGCCACGCTTATGGCCCCACTTGTTTGTGCTGTTTGCTGCAAAATATATGTATCTTGGCATCTTATCATTATGGCCGAAGGCAGCCTTATCTTCGGTATCCAAGACCTTTTTCACCAGTTTCATTCTCCGAATCTTATGGTCTGGATTCCAGGGAGTGTTCACTGTCTCAAAAGTCATATCATTGGTAACCAAGGAATTTTTTGTACCTATTGGCAGAAAGAAAAGGGAAAGGGAATGAAAACAAGAGACAGAAATGGGTTTCTTCCCTCATTTCTCAAATCACAATACAATCATGCTTCAATAACCAATTATTTTTGCCTTGTTCCCATGATGTTTCCTTCAGCCCATCTCCAGGCCATAGCTGAGTTTCCTCCTTATCCTACCACATTTTTCCCTCTATGGATATAATCTAGTATACTTCATTGACAATTTAGGAAGTGATCTGCTCAGGAATTGTGATATGTCCAGTCTCTATTCACCACAGTACTTTAGGCTGCTGCAGACATGACTCCTTTCCTCCAGTTGCTGGATGTTTTCCAATTTTGGCTTGGGATGCATAATGAGGTGACACATGAACTCCACAGAGGCATCAGCCCACATAAAGGTCATCTAAAACTTTCCATATCGCTTGTCAGATCTTTTGTGGGCTCCTTATCAACATAGATTTCGTGCTTATGGATGCATTATGGATGCATCTATATGGATGCATACATAATGGATGCATTATGTATGTTTTTTGACAATAGTTTTATGTGGCCATTTTGTTTTAGTGCTTAGTGTTTCAGTACATTTCAGTATATTCTAGAAAACTTGAATATAAGCCTTAGAATCCCAAAGGTGCTTTTTCAAGAGCCAACTAGACTTTCTAGTTTTTCTTTTGAAGATGTTTAGCTTCTCATCCAAGATGCTTCTTCAGCTCTGATGTTTGACCTTTGGGACAACCATGACTTGGATGACTGAGAATTTCTATAGACATAAGCCTTAAAACTTACCACTCCTAACACCCATTCTTTTTCACGGAGCTAGAGTTCCTATTACTGCTTATGTGATATACCATAGTTATTTACACTGTCTTGATGCAGAAGTGATGCCATTTATTTATGGTAGTCTAACTTTGATGGCATTATGTACTTTGAGGACAAATGCTGTTATATATGGCCTTGTCACAGTAGTGTGTTCTGTATGGCCATTAACTATATTTGAATACTGCCAGAATTGGATTATTTTTTCAATTGCTGCTAACACTTCCTTCCATTCCTTGAAATACAAATAATTCTCATTTAGCAACTGCTTAGTATAATAACTATTTTCAGTTATGACTAATCCTCACATTTACAACCTTTTCAGTTCAGTAAAGCAAGGGAAAACCTTCACAATTATCTGTTGCTCCTTTTGTGCTTCACTTACCAACTTCAGCCAGGCTATTTTTGAATATACTTTTAGTGCTGTTTCAGAAAACTAATCTATTGACATGATACAGACATAGAGAAGGAAGAGCATCAAGCTTCTCTTGCTTAAGCAACTTCAAATGACTATAATATACCCCCTTCAGTGAGGCTAGCCTCACCTAAAGTCATCCAGCACCACTCCACTCTGGACAAAAAGGAAAGCATTTGGTAGTGGTTGCCCCTGCAATGGGCGAGTTTGGTAGAAAGAGAAATGATGCCCAGGGAGTACCTGAATTACTTTCCTGGAATTGGTTTACATGATGTAAGTAAAAACAGTACCATTGACCAGTCTCTGTTGGTAGAATAGAAATCAGCAATAAGACCACAATTAATGTCAACACACTTTGCTCTTGGTTCAAGGACTATTATAGCAAACAGAACTTTAATGTGGCCGTGTGGAAGAGCCCTGAGTCTTGAGCTGTTACTTGTGGAGATATTTTAGGCACAAAGAAATCTTCTCATATAGGGTTTATCAAAATCAATACAGCTAATCCTCAGTCAGCATCTATTGACTGGTTGGTTAGTGCCTGTTTGCAAATAAGACTGCAATAAATGAAAATTAATAATTCATTTTTCAGCCAATGTATGCATTTAGGACTAAATTTTGGATACTTGACAACAAAAGACTTCAATGTGAGACTGATGAAGTTCTGGTCAGTTTCAGGCAGCTGCCTGGAAATTAATCAACTAATTTAAGATCACACAGCTGAGCTTGTTCAATTTGCAGTTGTTAACACTTTTTAGAGTCATGCTGCTCTGGGGAAAAAATGGCTCAGGAAGAGATAGCTGAGTTTGTTTAAGCAATATCTCATTCCTGTGCGGGCGCAAAAAAAAAGGGAAGCATTGGGTCACAGAGCACTGTTGGATAGAAATGAGACTGCGGCAACCAATAATCTTCTACTTCATTTTCCATAACGATCAAATTACTGCAACAGATTTCAATCACTAAAAAAGAAGAGATATATAAATATATGGATTCAGTTACAAAAAAAGTAGAAACACAGGATTAATAAATACAGGTAGTCATAGATTAGTAATGGTAATTGGGACCAATCAGCAAGTAACATAGTTGTAAAGGGTGACATCATGTCAACTTACAGTGGGAATTCCAGCACTTCCGGTTGCCATCATTAAGCAAATCCTGTGCGGTCATTAAGTGTGATACCACACAATTGCCATTTCTGATCTCTTGCCAGCTTCTGAACTGACTTTACTTGTTGGAAGCCTGCAGTGAAGGTCACCAATGACGATGCCATGAGTATGGAACGCTACATCATACTTGCAAGTGATTACCAAGGGCCCAAATTGTAATCACATAACAGTTGGGATGCTGTGACAGTCACAATTATAAGAACCAGTCACAAAACCCACTATTCAGCATTGTAACTTTAAACAATTGTTAATTTGCTTGAACTATCTGTACCATCATAAGCAACAGAGACCAAATTAGCTTTACTGAATGTTTACAGGCCAGATATTATTTATCTATTTATTAAATTTATATGCCACTCGATTTGGATAGGTTTGGAATTTATGTAATCTATTGTATTTTACTTATTTATTTATACTAAACTCAGACATCCATCACAGTTTAGATGCTGGATAAGGGAATATAGCCATAAGACATATATTTTATATGTATCTATACAGAAAATTCACAATTGAGCCAGTGGTGAAATCTAAAATTTGTTACTATCGGTTCGGTGGGCGTGGCTTGATAGGGGTGGTGGTAATGTGACTGGATGGGCATGGCCAATTTTCTTTTTTACTTTTAAAACCATTTTTTCTACAACCTCTACGGCAAAAAAATGCTTTCAAAAGGCTCTGACGATTCCAGCTGAGTTGCCTGATCAGCAGAGACTTTTTTTCTTTTAAATGCCTCTGCCAATCAAGCAACTCAGCTTGGATCACCAGAGGCATTTAAAAGAAAAAAAATCTTTTTTTCTTTTAAATGCCTTTGACAATTCAAGCTGAGTTGCCTGATTGTTAAAGGCATTTAAAAGAAAAAAAGTCTCTGCCTATCAAGCAACTCAGCTTGGATTATAGAGGCATTTAAAAGAAAAAAAGGGTTTTTTTCTTTTAAAAGCCTTTGATGATCCCAGCTGAGCCATGCGATTATCAGAGGCTTTTTTTTAATTTTTAAAAGCATTTTTTTGGCCAAAAAGGATGTAGAAAAAATGCTTTTAAAAGTAAAAAAAAGCCTCTGATGATTGTATGGCTCAGCTGGGCATTGGGGGGGGGCAGGGATTTTTGCTACCGGTTCTCTGAACCACCCGCCTCAATCACTACCGGATCAGGTGATCCGGTCTGAACTGGGAGCATTTCACGTCTGAACTGAGCCCAAAATTTCTGTTGCTATGCAACACAGTTGTTAAGTGAATTTTACCCAATTTTATTACTTTTCTTGCCACTTTTGTTAAGTGAATTACTGCAGTTGTTAAATGAGTCTGCCTTCCCTATCGATTTTGCCTATCAGTTTGCAAAAAAGGATCACATGAATTAAATACATTCCAGTTGCTAAGCATTCAGATTTTGATCATATGATCACAGGGATGATGCAACCGCCATAAGTGTATCACATGACACTTTTTCCAGTGCTATTGTAACTTTGAACAGTCATTAAACAAATGTTTGTAAGTCAAGGACTATCTGTATTTAAGTACAAAAACTGCAGTTGAGTATAAATTTTATAACAGTTTAATCAAAGGGGCACTAAAAAACAAAACAAATCGGAATGAAAACAATGTATGTGGTTATTCATTGCATAATTGTACTATATGCAGCAGTGGCGCAGTAGTTAGAGTGCAGTACTGCAGGCTACTTCTGCTGCCTGCCGGCTGCCTGCAATTTAGCAGTTCAATTCTCACTAGGCTCAAGGCTCACTCAGTCTTCCATCATTCCTAGGTGGGTAAAATGAGGGCGCAAATTGTTGGGGGAAATATTCTGACTCTGTAAACGGCTTAGAGAGGGCTGTGAAGCACTGTAAAGTGGTATATAAATCTAAATGCTATTGCTATATATTTACATTACTAATTCGCATTACACCATTTCTGATGCCTCTAAAATCATGAAAACATAAAATATATCCATATTTATGGATATATTTATATATCTTTTCTCTGCAGACTAATGTCATAATGCATACAAGCAAATTGTGGAAAGTATGCAATGATATAGTGATAATAACAAATCTGGGTGGTTTTAAAAGGGAGGTTATAGGCTTATATAAAACAAGGCTGTAAATGGTTACCAGAGATAATGGCTAATTGGCTATATATTACTATCACCACTAGGCTATAACCATTTATAGCCTTACTATCTATAACATCAGAGAAAGTGACAATACTAATAGAATATAGCATTATTATGCTATATTATAATATATAATAGTTGTACTATGTATTAAACTAAAAAAATCAAAATCTTTTTCAATGCATTTTGCAACTTTTTGTTAATGTCAAAATTTTATTCATTGATGTCCTACAAATAATGTTTAATCTTGATGTAAACTTGTTTTCTCATTTTTGAAGGTTCCGTTTATCTTGATCATTTTCCAGTTTCTGCTGTATAAATATCACAGAACTCAGATATTTTCTATACTGTATTTTAGTATTTCAATTTAATGTATCCAAATTATATTAGTATTTCACAATGCATTAAAACAATTAACTTGTAACAAAAATTATAGTGGTGCTGTAATCTATTTCTCTGATACTGAAGAATTATAATATTAAAGAAAATTAGTGTTTCTATATGCAAGTTGTGGAACAGGGGGAGGAAGGAACTCTTATTGCATAAATATCCTGCTCAAAGTTTTACCAGATGTTAGACTACATGACCTTGATCTGGACCAGAGAGTTCTTATATTCCCAAATCACTCCCTGCAGAACAACTATGGCATGACTAATAGTGATCTGAATTACTGGCATAAATTATGGAAAATATCTGTGTTTTATAAAAATTGTGGTTTTTTTAAAGCTAGCTGAAGGCACAAAATAAATTGCCTCTCTAGGCCTTTACAGATATGAGAATGCTAGATATCTGTATAGGATTATAAAAATATTAAGTAGTTACATATACTGGAATATGTGTAAACACTGAAATACACTAAATCCAGGATTGACACAACAAAGTTTATACTGAATTGAGTATGTATACTATACTTACTTAAATTGAGAAACTCCTTTAACTTGTTACCTAATCCTAAATGCTCTTCCCCTAAGGACTTTAGAAAGCTGAACCTAATAAATTGTAAAAGATTGCTTATCATTGACATTCCTATTCTTGTAGTAACTGACCAGTGCAAGATAAGAAACGGGGAACAGAGAGGGGAGGAGACAGAGGGAAAGAGAGAGGGAGGGAGGGAAGGAAGGAGGGGGAGAGAGAGAGATGCATGCGTGCTTGCATGCTTACATTACATATATTTAATCTTTAGGGTTAAAGAGCAAATATAGACTGTGTGTATTTATACAGTACATAATTTTATGTTAGTGTGAGTAGACAAGAAGCTAAAATCAAGTAATCATGTAGGATTTAGAAATTCAAATTATTTTCCTTCAGCCTAAATCGCTGGATTTGTTTTGATATCATTGATAAATGATAAAGTAGTATGGTTTAGTGGTTAAAATGTTGAACTGGAGGTGGATAAACTTAAGCTAAGTTCACCTCAAACTATGAAAGCCTACTCAGAGGACTGGGGTTTTTTGGGTATGAAGGAGGGAAATGGAGGAAGAGGCTCTATACATATTGTCTTCAGCTCTTGAACTAAACAGTTATGAGAGACTGAATCTGAAAGAGTGAAATACAGGTAATCCTCAATTTACACAGACTACCTGTATATCCCATTTCTTGTTTAGGGACCGTTTTAAATTACAGTGGAACTGAAATAAGTGACTTATGACCATTTTTCACACATATGACTGTTGTAGCATCTCCATGGTCATGTGATCAAAGTTCAGATACTTGGCAACTGACAGTTTATGACAGTTGCAGTGTCCCAGGGTCACATGATCACATTTTGCAGCCTTCTTTCAAGCCAAGTCAATGGGGAAGCCAGATTCATTTAACAATTATATTGCTAACTTAACAACTGTAGTGATTCAATTATCGATGGTGGCAAGAAAGGTTATAAAATGTGGCACAACTCATTAATAATTGCCTTGCTTAGCAGTGGAAATTTTGGGCTCAATTGGGTTGTAAGTTGAAGACTGTCTGTAATATGGCTTGAGTATTTGTGGGGGAGGGGGGTGGAGAGAGAGAGAGAGAGAGAATGTTTTCATTGTTCAAATGGTGCCCTCTTCAGGGGCAGAGTTACTTTGCTCTGTAAAGAGTTGCAAACTTTTAGTTTGGAGGTTCAGTAAAAAATATTGAAATATTAAATAATTCTGCAGTTCATCAATATTGACTATCTGACCAAGGTGGGCAACCATCAGTTTTCTATTAATCATCAAATCACTCTTTGGTTTTTCCATAAGAAACCCAAATTGAGATAGATACAGTAGGAATAAGCAGTGGGGCAGAGAGTTGCCAACAGCAGAAGAAAATAGTGCAAAACTGCAACAATCAAAATTATTTAAGGCTCTCAAGGACTTACCTCCAACATCTAAATCAACTTTGTAGTTGATGACGTGAGTATGGATTGTACCCAGTGTGTGATCTGCAACTCTATTACCATAATCAAGCCCGTCACTATAGAGGAAAGATGAGATTATGTATCCAGTTGCTTGGACTTTGCTTTCAATGGCACCATTTGGATGAAAAATAAAATTCCAGATATAGTCATAGTTACCAATGGTAACTATAAAACGCATTACTAGCGCAGAGCTAGCAAGTCCCCCATAATAGACAGACTGAAAATTGGAGAAATGACGTCGGAAAGGGACCCCTGTACTCTGCTCAAACACACAAATTGAGTTCTTGTGTACCTCTGGCTCGATCTTTTCAATTAAATAAACAGCATCAAGGTAAGTGGCAGAGTAAGGACAATCAACTCCACGAACTAATGAATATGTAAATCTTCCCAGTCCAAAACTTGCATCCATATATCGAGTTGACATTCCACCAGGACTATTGGAACCATAGATAGAAATGGCATCCTGCACACTGAGTTCATATACAATCCTTTGGTCCTTGAATCGGATATCATAGAGATGGAGTCCCCTCTGTACATCCATCCGAAAGGCAAAACTCCAGGTTGGGGTAGTTACTTGGTTGTTTCTCACACTGTAGTGAGGTCCAAAGGGCTCGTGATAGAAGGATCCAGATCTTAGAGAGGATGTCCTTGAATGAAGTGAGGAAAAGCCTCCATCAGAAGAAACCGGCTTAACTTTTGTTACATTCACCCTCTTTGCTTTGAATTCTTTTTCCAGTTCTGCCAAACTGTTAAAATATTGGCCATTATAAAATACTTTTGGAACTTTCCATTGAGAAACATTCAGACTGCTGTGGTCAACAAGCACTTCTAGTCCCAATGGATGCAAGAAAAAGCCACTTACATTCTGAAACAAGGTAACCCAGGAACAGCGATCTCCAGACTGAAACCCCCCAGGTAATGCAAGGATACCTTCAAAATTACTTCTGTTATGTCCAAATAGTTGAGTCAGAAAAGTGGGTGCCTCTAGAAATTTCTTTTCTACTAGGAATGTCTCAATATCCGCAAATTCACTGAGTATTATAGTTCTGCCATGATAGGATAATTTCTTTCCATATTTTTGCACTGTCACATCCCAATGATACGTTGGCACTGGAAGTGGCCCTACAACATACTCAGTGATATTTGGTTCCGGTTGATTTCCAAAATATACCACAGCCAATGCTTGTCGAGGAGGGCGTGGTCCATCATGATCAAGGAATTTCAGCACCTCTTCCTTGCGGGGGATATTGACATCAACAGAATAAATAAAATTATTGGAAAATACAGCCTGAGAAGCATCTAGCAAGGGCAACCTTAGTTGCAGATATTTCACCACTTGCACCATCTCTTCTGCTGACAAGGCAGCAAATATCATATTCTTGTTCTTCTGATTTCTATCCAAGGAAATAGGTGACTTAGCACCACAATGACTAGTCTTCTCCCTCCTGGTCACTAACACACACACCAAGGCAAAAATCATAACCAAAGCAAGTATAAGAAGAACAAGGAGAGCTTTTGGGTTCATTGCTGCAAAGAAATGGCTTGAAGACTCACCAGATGTTTAAATGAAGGCAATCCCAAAGACAATTCAATAGCTGCTAGATGGTAAGAGACTTTATCTATTTTCTGCAGGAAATGGGACCTCACTGGATTGGGTCCAAAAAGTGGAGGCTTAGAATTCATGGCTTCGATTAAAAAGTAAACGCCCTATCATGACAGCTTCACAGTGCCAAAAGTAGATAATACATGTACTAAAAGACTATAGATCACAAGATCACAAGAAAGGAACTAAATACTAAATTGAAAATAACAGATTATCTCATTTTGAAAAGATTCCTGAATTTATTGCTACATTGCTGATTCATGCATTTTTATTATTCCCCAAACAAATTAATACTAATACTAGTAATGTTGCTCTGTTAAGTACATAGTGCAACTATTATTTGTTTAAAAACTGAGATAAATCTCCAACGTGCATAGAAGTAAATTGAAGGATCAATTTTCAGTTCAGCAAAGAACTGAAGTTGGACTAGCTGCTTAGGACATAGAATAACTAAGAACAGTTGATGAATTGCAATAGTAGTTTGGGATTATTTTCAGAGATTAAGTTTGTCTGATCGCAAAAAGTTAGAGGAAAGCTGCTCAACCTCAACACAGGTTGAGAAACTGCAGCCAGTACTATAAATAAATCATTTAGGTCATTTTTGCACTAGCAACTTATTGCGTTTTGTAGTCTTTCGGCAATGGCTGTATCAAAATTATATAGATGAGGATGGGCTTTACATCACTTTAGAGTAGAGTTCTGAAGATGCTGTAAAGAGTGAAGAGTGAAGAGACAGCCTTAGAATCATTGTAAACAAGCAACAGATAAATCAGAAGGTAATGAAATTCATAATATGTGGAGAAAAACTACCCATTACAACATGCATAGTTTACAAAAGTGGAGGCAAGCCACTAAGACTGCTGTGACCCTAAATCAGGTTTCTCCTACAGGAGCAACTGGGAGTGTTTTTGAGATAGGGATTTGAGACTGTCTTAGCATATTGGCACAGAGGAAAGGAAGATTTCAACAATAAAAAGCATATTATAATAATGTAAGGATTTAGGATATTCAGGTTGTATAAAAACATTGTATTAACCAGGTTTTGGAGGTGTAGAGAACAAATTCACTGTATACACTGTATACAGTACGGTGTACACTGTATTTTCCAAAGACAGTGTAACTTTCATCAGCTCTTTGTCCAGACAGCAAGAATAGTCATGACACACTGAGTGTATCAAGTTAGCAATAGAACAAATAACTACGTGTATGTTCTTGGAATTTTTGTGATTTCCTTATAGAATGGCACATGAAGTTCAGGAAATTCTGGTTTTTACTGCAATGCAATATATTTTCCATGGAAGATAAAAGCCTATTATCTTTATGTAAACAAGGCCATCAGGAAGCATCTGTCTGTGAAAGGGTTTTTAAAAAAAAGGCATAGGGAAGAGGAGGATTCCATATAATAGCTCTTAACCATTGTAAACACTGCATTTCTGCTGAGTAGTAGAAATGCAATTGTTAAAGATCATTCACATTCCAGGAAGTCTGTCATTACAGGTAGTCCTGGAGTTATAACAGTTCTTTTAGTGACCATTTGAAGTTACACCACCACTAAAAAAAAGTAACTTATGATCGTTTTCCATCCCATGATTACAAGGGATCAAACTTTGGCACTTTTCCACACTGCCAAAGTTTGATCCCTTGTAATCATGGGATCAAACTTTGGCAACTGACCAAATTTATGACGGTTGCAGTGCTCCAGGATCTTTTGACAAGCAAAGTCAATGTGGAAGCTAGATTCACTTAACAACCATGTTACTAACTGAACAACTGCAGTGGTTCCCTTAACAACTGTGACAAGCAAGGTTGTAAAATGGGGTAAACTTCACTTAACAACTGTCCTGCTTAGCCAGAGAAATTTGGGGGCTCAATTGTGGTCGTAAATTGAGGACTACCTGTATTTGGTGGCCAGGAGTTATACTTGCATGCATAGTTTTTTTTAAATCTCATAGTTCTGTTGCTGAAATAGAGGAAAATGAAGTTCCCTGGGAAAATAATAAGGAATTAACAAGGAATTAATGGGAAAAATAAAGAAAACTATACACATTCAGATGACCAATTCACAAAATAATTTGTGGCTAAGACAGCACAAGTGGTAATTGCTAATATCCTGGATGTGGAGCAGAAATATTATTAGGAGACTTGAGGATGCAGAAGAAACAAACTAATTAGCTAGAAGAGTGACTAAGAGATATTCTCATGGGGGATTGGGGGGGGGGCAAATAAGTCAGGATAATGGCCACAATCATGTGATTGATGTGCTTTCCTCTTTTTATTTGTGTCAGACAGTTTTAAAAGTGGGATTTCAATCCGGTAGTCTTTGCTGCCATCTTGATTTTTTTTCAAAATATGCTTCATTATGTAGTTCCAACTACATGCCTATTACTGGCAGAAAACAGTAAACAGTATGATTTAAGTTATCTTCATTGCTATTTGCTATCTTAGTTCTGTTGCCTCCAGACCGACATCCTGCCTTGATAGGGGACCAAGTTCCCAGAAATATTATAAACCTCAAGGCTATCGCTGAGCAATGTCAGATTAAGATTGAGAATTGGAAATCTTCCTCCCTCCCCTCCCTTCTCCTCCCCTTCCTGCAGGCAGGTGAAGGTTGCTGCTAGGTGGGAGAGGCACAGAGGGGAGGGGAATTGACCAGGTGGCCAGGAAGCTGTTAGGGGACATTGAAAACGAGGATCACATAACTGCAGCAATGCAACAGTGGTGCTGAAGCCTATATATATATGGTGATCGTTGACCCGAAAAACAGACCTTGTACCTGTAAGAAAAATGCTAGGATGATTATGACGTTTGTTTTCTGATAGTTCATAATTCCCAGTCTTCACAATAATGTATAAATGCTCTCCACAACAACAGTGAAAGGATAACCTTATCCACATAAAAGAGGATTGGGATTTTTCTCTCAGTTAAGTTAGGTGGATGAAAGCACCGGTTATTCAAATAGGAGACAATAAAATTGCTAGCAAAATTTAATAATGGAGCAGGGAAATCCTTGTTAAACGTCCAAGGTTAGAGGAATTGAAAGTGCCTTGACCTGGGACACTGTGCAGAGCTCTCAGGACAATATAACAATAGATATTATTAATAAAAGGAGCCTTTGATTTATAGTATTAGGCAATAATTTCTTCCATAGAATTTTTTTTTTATAAATTTTTATTATAGTTCAAAAAAACAAAAACAAATGTATAATAGTTTTTCTATCACGGTGTAACATCATCAAAATATCCATGTATATATACACCAATTATCAGAAAGTGAAAATAGAAATTTATGTACAAATTTACATTTCCAATACTTATTGATTACCATAATTATATCATCACCTGTAATTATAATCCAACATTATCCATTGTCTCTCTCCCATCGTTTCTGGATCCAATCATACCACATGTTCCAACTACTATAAAAATCTGAGTCTCTTTTACCCTTGATCAGTTTTGTAAGTCTGTCGGATTCTGCACATTCCATGATTTTATAAATTATTTTTGAGTCTGTTGGTAGGTCCTCATTCTTCCATTCTTGTGTGAATGCCAGTCTCCCTGCAGTGATTATGTGCAGCATCAGATACCATTTAGTCAATCCAATATTTGCGGGTCTAACCCCAACAAAAAGGTTTCAGGTTTCAGTTCCACTCTACAGTGTGTCATTTCAAGCAACCATCATCATATTTTCATCCAATATTTAGCTGCCAGCAGACATGTCCACCATTAGTGGAAGTAGGTTCCATTGCTACGCCCACATTTCCAGCACTGTGAAGATGTCCTGAGGAAAATTTTAGCTAATCTTGCTGGAGGTAGGTGCCATCTATAAACCATCTTATAAATATTCTCTTTATAAGAGGATGCCATAGTTAATTTTAAATTTTTAAGCCAAATCTCCTCCCATTCTTGAAAATCCAATGAATAATCCATATTTCGCCGCCAGGCAAATGGAGTCTTTAACAACTTTCTCCCCCACTTTCAATGATAATAGGTAAGAATAGCATCTCGATAAAACTGTCCTGTCATTATCAAATAATATTTTATCCAATTCTTGTTTCCTATGATATATCCCTTCACTGTCTTGATCTTTCTTCCACCTTGAGTGTATTTGGGTGTAGGCCCACCAGTCTATATTACACCCCTCCAACCACAGTTGTTCCTGTGTCTTCAGTCTGCCTTGAGTATCCAAAATGTCTTCATAGGTCAAGACCTTCTCTCCTTTATATAAATTCGGGTATACGACGGCCTCCTGAGTTGAAATCCAACATGGTATCTTCAGATACAACTTTCTCCTAAGTCTTTCCCAGGTATTTCCTAGGGTCTTACATAAATAATGATTCCGAAAATACCTCAGTCGGGTTGACTGTCCTGGCCATAAAAAGTGATGCCAATCGTGTTGAAGGCTGTGGCCTTCTGCTGCCAATAGCCGCCTCCTTTTCAGGGTGATCCAATCCTTCAACTATATCAGAATGACTGCCTGATGGTAAAGCTCCCAATTTGGGAGTCTAAATCCCCCTCTATGTCTAGGTTCCTGCATCATCCTAAACTTAATCCTTGATTTTTTACTTTGCCAAATAAATTTAGAAATAACTCTGTTCAAGATGTTGAAGAATTTCATAGAATTTCTTTTGATATGTTATAAAAAGCTGATTTTATGTCTGTGAGGGCTGTATACAATGGAACTTAAGACTGTGGGTACATTTTTCTGCTAGGTAGGATAAAATCATTGCTCAATCAAGTGTACATCTACCTTGTTTAGACCCTTCTTATTCTTCTATTAAGATGTTATTATCTTTTGTTCAATCCAAATATTTTTTCATGTATGAAACACAAATACTCATATAGGAAATATACTATATACATGGATCTGCATTTTTATCATGCATTTTACTATGTTCAGGTTAGCTAGTTGAGAATAGCAAAGATGGGCAACAATTAGTTAATCTATCCAGCATTCATTCCAGCTGGAAGTACCTAAAATTGACCTTTTGTTAATGGGAAAGGCAGTTACTAGAAATGGAAAACTCTATGCAGAATAGGGAAACCTCTTTTTCATTGTTATTTTCCAAAACTAATCACAGTAAAGGCTATTTTATCCCAGCTTTCTCTTAAACCCACTTCCTCTCTTAAGGCACATCTATGTTTGCATTATTGGAATTTTCTTCCCTATCCAGAATAAACACAACCCAAGAGAATAATTCTGCAGAGAGACTTTCTTCATCAAAGGTCAGAATCAAGACTTGGCTACTCAGAAATGCGCTAAGCCTTAGAGCTTAAAATGAATAGATATCAACTGATTTTCAGTTCTTGGCATTCTATTAGCCCTACTGTCTTGTACACTTTTGAGAATTTTGAGTCCCACTCCAAATGTCCCTATTTCTCAGCTTGCTGGGAATTGTGAGAATTAAAGTTCTCAGACTGATGTGCTGAACTGGAGACCTCCAACAGTAAGCCAAGTTAATCTTTGGGAACTTGTCCAGGTGCTTCTAGCTATAGTTTTTAATTATTGTGTTCTATGCTATAGTTTCATTGAGTTGCTTAATCCTTTTCTTTCTTTTGCTTTTTAATCTCTGGCCATTTCACCCAGATAGGTGGCAGCACTGAACTGACTGAGTTTCCCAAAAGTAGTATATACTTGCATGGAAGACTCCTAAGAACTAGTAAGGTTGTAACCTAGATTGGACAGCTGAAATATCCTGGAAGAAGGCAAGGAAAAGTTATCTTTATACTTTTGCCAAGAATGGGGCCACTGGTCAGCAGGAACTGGGCTCAACTTGAAGAGGACATCAACTATTAGGTTGAATTCTGAACATTTCAGTAGTATTTCTTAGTATTATTTTAACTTCCCATAAATAGTTAATTAAGGGTCAGAATTCTTTTAAAAATCTATATTTTTTTTATTACGTTTACTGATCTATTGGACTCAAGGTATGGGACAGGAAGAAGAGATACAATACAACCAGTTGAACTAAAACCATCAGAAGCCATTATTGTTCTATTTGACCAGTTCTGATCTTTTCCCTGAGAGAAAGGAAGCAATGGCTATAAAAGAGCCAGATGTCAAATAAATTATATGAATTAGAGATTTAATTTAACAGTAAAATAATCTGAAAATGGTGAACTATTGACTTCCTTATCAATAGCAGAAAAGATAAAAAGTAAAATTGTTCTAAATCTTTGGAACTAAGAGTAAGTTTAGAGTAAGCATTTAAGAACATAAGAATTCTTATTTGCAGTCTCTTTAAGGTAGCATGGCATTTGTCCCAAAGGTGCTTTTTTTTCAAGAGGCAACTGGACTTTCTGCTTTTTCCTTGAAGACGTTTCGTTTCGCATCCAAGAAGCTTCTTGGAGCTAAAGAAGCTTCTTGGATGAGAAGCGAAACATCTTTAAAGAAAAAGCAGAAAGTTCAGTTGCTTCTTGAGGGGGAAAAAAAGCACCTTTGGAACAATCACGATCTGGATGACTGAGAACCTCCATAGCAGGGGTAAAATGCTCCCGGTTCTGACCGGATCACCCAATCCAGTAGCAGAAAAATCCCTGCCTCCCCCATGCCAGCTGAGCTGCACAATCATCAGAGGCTTTTTTTTTTAACTTTTAAAAGCATTTTTTCTTCGGCTGAAAAAATGCTTTTAAAAGTAAAAAAAAAAAGTTGGCTACACCCACTGAGTCACATTACTCCTCCACCAAGCCACACCCACAGAACCAGTAGTAACAAATTTTACATTTCACCATTGCTCCATAGACATTTAGAATGCCATTTGTTTATATTTTAGATAAAATAGCTGGTTGTGAAGGAAAAATGTGCTGGCCTTTTTAATCCACTCAGCTAGCCTCCAGTTTTGATTGCTGGGACTGAAATTCAATAGATATGAAATTAGTTTCATGCTGCTGTGAATTTCATTTTTTGACCGAGTGACTAAACTAGTGGATCAGCAAAATGTTGCTGGAAGTATATTTGGATTTCAGGAAGACATTTGTCAAAGTAGACTACAACTTACTTCTTGCTACGCTAGAAAAATGTGAGATAGACAGCACCACCACCAGATGGATTTGTAACTGCCTGAAAACCGTACTTAATGTGTACTCCTTAATGGAACTACATCTACAGTGGAGTATCCCAAGGTTCTCTTTTAGGTCCAGTACTCTTCTACATTTTCATAAACAATTTAGACAGGGAATAGATGGGAAACTCATCAAATCTGCAGATGACACGAATCAACACCCCAGAAGATAGGCTCATGATCCCGATGGATCTTAATAGATCTGAATACTGGGTCCTATCTAACAAAATGAAATTCATTGTGAATAAAAGTAAAGTTATACATTTAGGCAAGAAAAACTAATTGTACAGGTATAGACCAGGTGAAACATGACTCAATATCAGTAACTGTGAGTCCTTAGAGTCCTTTTATTAAGAGCTAGAAATGCTGCCTTCCATTCTGGTGATGCGCTACAGTATAGCGAGGCAAATGCTAAATTGAAAAGGGGTATCAAGGACGCTAAAGCTTCATACAGACGGAGGATTGAACATCTTTTTGAGAACTCAGATTCTGGCCGTGTATGGCAAGCTCTACGACAAATCACAGGACAAAGCAATAAAAATAGTTTGTCTAGCAGTAGTGACTCTTTGGCTCAGCAGCTAAATCAATTCTTCAGCCGTTTTGAGGTGGACACAGGAACGACCATCATTCCAGCATTTACCACTGATAGTGCACCATTAACATCTACCATCGATAGACAACCACTTCTACTGCAGATCTCTGATGTGAGGCGCACTTTCCAGAATGTTAATATCCGGAAGGCAGCTGGGCCTGATGGAATTCTGGAATGAGTTGTTAGGGACTGCACTGCAGATCTAGCTGGAGTGATCACGGATATTTTCAATCAAACCCTGTCGCAGTGCTCTATTCCTACCTGCCTGAAGACATCTATTAGTGCCAGTTCCTAAGCAGACGGTGGTAGTATCCCTTAATGATTATAAACCAGTAACTTTAACATCTGTTAAAGTTTTGAGAATGTTTTGAGAGGCTGGTGTTGAACTATATTAAGGCTAGTCTTCCATCTACTTTGGACCCATACCAATTTGCATATAGGGGTAATAGATCAACTGATGATGCTATGTCTCTTGTTGTCCATACTGTACTGAATAACTTGGAACAACAGGGGACACATGCGAGGCTGTTATTTGTGGATTATAGCCCTGCCTTTAGCACCATTTTACCCAACAGGTTGTTTTTTAAAATGTCCAGTTTGGGGATAAATCAGAGGATTTGCTTGTGGATAAGGGATTTTCTGACAGGTAGGCCACAGTCAGTAAGGATGGGATCTCACCATTCCTCTACTCTGATATTAAGCACAGGAGTCCCCCAGGGTTGTGTGCTAAGCCCTTTCCTTTATTTCTTGTACATGCATAACTGCACCCCACTGTATAACACCAACGCAATTATTAAATTTGCGGATGACACAATAGTGGTGGGGCTCATTAATAAAAACAATGAGTCTGCTTACAGAAAGGAGGTACAAGGCTGACATTGTGGTATAATGAAAATAATCTCACACTTAACACCACAAAAACTAAAGAACTTATAATTGACTTCAGGAGAAAGAGAGATATACATCTACCACTGTACATAAATGGTGAGGAGGTGGAGAGGGTGGGTAGTTTTAAATTTCTGGGCACTTATATCTCGGAGGACCTCTCATGGACTATGAATGCTAACATGTTTGTGAAGAAGACACAGAAGAGGCTATACTTCCTGAGAATGCTCAGGATGATAAATCTATCTCAGCATCTACTTCTGTCCTACTATCGCAGCACCATTGAGAGTGTCCTGACATATGGCATTCTTGCATGGTATGGGAGTAGCTCTGTAGTGGACAAAAAAGCTCTACAGAGAATCATTAAAACTGTCCAGAATATTATCAGACTCCAGCTACCAGCCCTGGACAACATCTTCGAATCTCGCTGTTTGAGGAAGTTGCATAACATTCTCAGAGACTCTTCCCATCCTGCTTATAATCTTTTTGGACTGTTGCCTTCTGGCAGAAGATACAGAACAATTAAAACTAGGACCACACATTTTCTGAATAGTTTTTATCCCAGAGCTATAATTGCACTCAACAACCAACTAAAGGGCCACCATCAGTGAATTGTTGGACAATATTACTTGGTCTGTTGTGTGGATGTTTGGGTGGTTTTAGGGGTGGGGAATTGTGGTGGGTGGGAGTGTGCTGGTGATTATGTGTGTGGGACCTGGTCTTCGGGTGTTAAGTAAATTTCATTGTATGTGTGTACTGTGTATACACATACAATGACAATAAAGTTGTATTATTGTTGTTGTTGTTGTTGTTGTTGTTGTTGTTGTTGTTGGAGTCCTAGCAAACAATCACTTAGATATGAGCCAGCAGTGTCCGGCAGCAGCCAAGAAAGCCAGTACAATCCTAGGCTGCATTAAAAGAAGGATAGAATCAAGATCATATGAAGTATTAGGATTGCTTTACAAAGCTTCAGTAAGACCAGAATTGGCATACGGTGTCCTGTTCTGATCACTACAATATAAAAAAGGTAGAGTGCAGAGAAGAGCAACAAGGATGGTTAGGGGGCTGGAGGCTAAAAATATGAAGAACTGAATTGGGTATGTCTACTCTAATGAAAAGAAGGATTAAGGGAAGCATGATTCCAGTATTTGAGGGACTATCACAAAGATGGTACCACGTGACCATGGAAATGCTTTTGGACAACATTGGCTCCCTCAGCTAAGAAACAGAGATGCGCACCACCCCCTAGAGTCAGATTAATCCTGCATGGAATTGCAGCAGATAAATATGTTAAAAAAGGTTGGAATAATGAGATTGTTTATGAGTCAGCAACATTTTTTAAAAAGTTGTCTGCATACATTTTTTTTGTTAGAACATCAAAGTGAAAAAAGTTTAAACTATCTCCTGCCTGGGCTTTGAACAAGAATGGTATTGAGGAAGCAGGCAGCAACTTCCCTTCAAATTAATGAGGGAAGTGGAGAAGTGGAGAATGTAAGATTCCCAGTGCAATAGTAAGAATGTATTATATGTCCCCTCCTCAAAATCATTGTAGCCCCAACATTCCAATTATCTGTCCAGTCTCCAACCTTCTCCTTTTAGGGAGGTTTTCAGCTGCAGCTTCAGAGGGTCCAGAATAAAGAGATTATCTGGACTCTTTGCAATTAACTTTTAAACTAGAGCATAGCTTGGTGTCAGCATTGATCACTTCTGAGTTGGGAGGTCTGCTATTTTGGTTCTCCTTGGTCTTTCAGTGGCTCACAGTCCACCAGTCATACCATGGACTTTCTGGTTTTATCTACTGAGATTAAGGATGAAGGCACTGTTCTGTAGCAGTTTTCCTCTTTGCTCTGTTCCAGTTGATGTCTCTGGGTTTGATGTTCTTGCTATTTCTGTTTAAATGAGTTTATCTATTGGTTTGGGGCCAGGTACCATTAGTATACTAATGATGTCCAGTTGTACATATGGACTAGTATACATCTGGGCTGTCCAAGTGATGCTATCAAATCTTGTCCTAGTGTCTAGAGGGTATAGGGATCTAATAGGAAATGACAGATACAGGCTCAATACCAACAAGACTAAGTGTCTCTGAGCAGGTAGACTACCCAGGCCTGGAATTTTTCCATATTAACTCCTAGATGGTATAGCCCTCCCACATTCAGAAACACCATGCAATTTGAGGGCATTTTCTGGATTCACAGTTCCTGCTTGAAGAATATTCAGCAACTGTAATCAGGAACATATTCATCTGATATGTACCTGCTACTGAACCAGGGCTCCCTGCCAACAATCAATTCCGTCCTAGTCACATTGCATGTGGACTATTGCAGTGTCATCTAGATGGGACAACCCTTGAAGACCATTCAAAAATGGCAACTAGTTCAGAATATGAAAGTGGAAGCAGAGGTGGGCATTCCACAGTACCCCCATATAAAATTGCTACTCTATGAATGGCATTGGCTACAAGACAGCTTCTGGATGTAATTAAAGTTGATGGTCATTACCTTCGTGGCATAGATTTTGCTTGTCTGAAGGGCTGCCTATCTCCAATGATTTCTGTCTTACTATATTATCAAATAGAGTGGGCATACTCCTATCAATTAAACATCACCTCATGGATCCAAAAAATAGGCCTTTTCTGGAAGAGCACCTGCCTTCTAGAACATCCTCCTCCCACAGATCTATATGTTTCCATCCTCAAAAGCTTTTTAAAAGTTGTGAAAACCTGGCTTTTCCTCCAGGTCTTGGTTAGAATGGATGGCAAGGCTCTTTTAAATTTTATATATTTCTACTTTATTTAAATAGTATGCTGATGAATTTGGGCAGCCCTCTAGGAAGGAAGGAAGGAAGGAAGGAAGGAAGGAAGGAAGGAAGGAAGGAAGGAAGGAAGGAAGGAAGGAAGGAAGGAAGGAAGGAAGGAAAGGAAGGAAGGAAGGAAGGAAGGAAGGAAGGGCAAAAGCAGTGGGTTTTTTTTCATTCCCTTCTGGCTATTACTCTCACTATGGGCAGCCCTCTAGGGAGGGAGGGAAAAAGTAGTGGGGGCGGATTTCATTCCCTTCTGGCTATTACTCTCACTAAGGTGGGGAAGGAGAACAACACTGCAATTCCAACATCCAATCTGCTCTATGCACAGAAGAATACAAGCTGATAAAATCATATTTTGTAACTTTAGTTACAAAAAGGAAGTTAAAATGGCCTAATGGAGAATGGTAATTTGAGTCATCAGACTGAAAGGACATGCTGCCTTTTTGCTCAGAAGAATCAAGAAAAAATTTACTTGAGATTTGCCAGCTGGGAATACATATACAATAAAACTAACATGTTTGTATCTTCTGCGTACAAAAAAAAAAACACCTTCAAAAGGAGGCCAGCTTCAGAGGACAAAGGCATTATCACCTGAAAACCAAAATGCAAATAATAGATCATTGGGATCTCATAAAAGGATTATATATCAGCAAGAGATCATTTCTGAAAGCAGAGGGTCAAGGTATGCTAACATTGAGTATTCTGGGATAGGTTAGTACTAATAATCAGCAGAACCTTGCTTCTTACTCTGCAACTACAAACAGTACAAAGCCTGAACTTATAGGATTTGCTAATGTAGAAATCTGAAAAGGACAGTTAATTATTCATAGGCTACAGGGGTAGTATAAACATAAAAAAAGAGAAGCTAATACTCTTGAAATCACAGTCACTGATTTCATCCAGTATGCTTAAACAGCACAAAGGATAAACTGCAATCCATTCAAATATCCGTCAAAGATAAAGACTCATCTCAATGTACGCAATAGAAGTAGATAGGATTCAAGATTTGATGGAAACAGAAAATCTGCATACTTACTGGCAACATCTAGATCCAGCTTGAAGCCAACAAAGTGTGTATGAATTGTTCCCAGAGTATAGTCTCCTACTCTGTTTCCATATTCTAGACCATCATTATGGAGATAAGATGAACTTATATAACCAGTGGCACGGACATTGTTTTCAATTGCTCCATTTGGATAAAATAAAAAGTCCCAGATATAGTCATAATTGCCAATGGTGGACAGAGAGCGAAAGACCAATGTGGTGCTTTGTAGCTCTCCATAATACAGAGAGTGAAGTTTGGAAAAGTGACACCAAAATGGAACTCCCATATCCAGTTCAAAAACACAAATAGCATCACGAGTAATGAGAGGTCTTTCTACTTCTGCTAGGAAGGTAGCATTAAGATAAGTAGCAGAATAAGGGCAGTCAAGCCCTCGCATAAGAGGAGATGAGAACTTCCCAATTCCAAAACTCCCATCCATGTATCTAATAGACAACCCACCAGGGTTGTTTAAGCCATAGACGGACATAGTATCTTGCACACTGAGCCCTTTCATTTTTGAACCTAATGTCAAAAAGCTGTGGTCCTCTATGTAAATCCATTTGGTAGGCAAAACTCCAGGATGCAGAGTGGACTTGGTTGTTTTTTACACTGTAATGTGGTCCAAAAGGTTCATAATTCAGGGAACTGAGTTTGGCATGACGCGCCCTGGGTTTCATTGAGGAGAATCCCCCATCAGCTGGAACTCTGTTCACTTTTTCCACATGCATATGCCCCTCTGTGAATTCTCTTTCCAATTGTGCCATGTCCCTATAGTATTGGCCACCAAAAAACACTTTCTTGACAACCCAATGGGTAATATCCAGGCTTCTGTGGTCTATAAGCACTTCAAGCCCAACAGGATGTAAAAAGTAACCAGTTACATTCTGGTACAGGATCAACCACGTTTCACGATCCCAAGATTCATTCCCTTTGGAGTTGTAGTCATTGCTGCTAAGTTGGCTCCATCATAGTTCAATATTTCACGCATGAAGCTTGGGGCTGTGGGGAACACTGCAGTCTGCAGAAAGTGGGCCATCTGCTTGTGTTCAGCAATCAGTGAAGGTCTGCGATAATATGGCACTTGTCCTCCATACTTTTGCACTGTCACATCCCAGTGATACAATGGCTGTGGGAGAGGACCCACCACATATTCATTAACATTTGGATCTGGCTGATTTCCAAAATACACTACAACCAAAGCTTGTCTAGCTGGGCATCTTCCTCCATGATCCAGAAATGACAACGTGTCTGCTTTAGAGGGCAACTCCAAATCAACCGAGTAAATGCAGTTATCAGAAGGCTTTGCACGAGAAGCATCTTCCAAGGTGGCTCCAAGATTGGATTTCAAATACTGTACTACGTGGACTAATTCCTCTTGTGAATAATCAGCAAAGAGACAACTCCATTTGTCATTTAGGTGCTCAGTTAAAGCTTGAGATTGGGAAGCACAGCTCTCATACTTTCCGCCTCTGGTCAACAAGATACATACTAAAGCAAAAATTGCTAGAAAGGCTAGAAAGAGCATGAAGGAAAAGACTTTCTGATTCATCTTTGCAGCAGCAGGAACAGAGGAGGCTAGCAGTGGTGTTCCGATTCCAAACCACTCTCTGGAATTATAACTAGCTAGAATGAAAGACAGACTAGGAGGAAGGAGAAACTTGAAAGGAGGGGTTTGTCAAAGGTCAGCAAAGGAATATGACCCTCCTCTTCATGCTTGTGGAGATACATTGTGCTGTAGCACAGACATCCTGGGGCTAGAGAAAATGGGCATTGGTCCTACCTGACACACCATTTCTCGTAGTGCTGGTAGAGAGAATCCAGGAATGGGTGTTTCTCTGTTCTTCTTCTGCCTGGAGACTGAGCATGTGATCTTTATTTCCTTTTATGGTCAGTCCTCCCTCGTCTGGTGATCTCCGAGTTCAGCGAAGGCATAGAGATGAATAGACAAATGACCTGCAAAAATAGTAGCCCCTCCCAGTCTATGGACCAGACTTTAGCTACCCTGTTTCCCCCCAAATAAGACATCCTCTGATAATAAGCCCAATCGGGTTTTTGAGCGCATGGCAACAAGGCCACGCGCTTATTTCAGGTTCAATAAAAAATATAAGACAGGGTCTTATTTTGGGGAAACATGGTAGGGTGGGACTGGATTCTCTCTACCAGCTCTATGAGATGAGACAACATAAAAGAAGAGAGGCTGATACTCTTGAAATCACAGTCTGTGTCTTCATCCAGTATGCTTAAATAGCACAAAGAATATACTGCAATCCATTCAAATGTCTGTCAAAGATAAAGACTTATCTAAATGCACACAATAGAAGTAGGTAGGATTCAGGATTTATTTGATGGAAACAGAAAATCTGCATACTTACCGGCGACATCTAGATCCAGTTTGAAGCCAACAAAGTGTGTATGAATTGTTCCCAGAGTGTAATCTCCAACTCTGTTTCCATATTCTAGACCATCATTATGGAGATAAGATGAACTTATATAACCAGTGGCACGGACTTTGTTTTCAATTGCTCCATTTGGATAAAATAAAAAGTCCCAGATATAGTCATAATTGCCAATGGTGGACACAGAACGAAAGACCAATGTGGTGCTTTGTAGCCCTCCATAATACAGAGAGTGAAGTTTGGAAAAGTGACGCCGAAATGGAACTCCCATATCCAGTTCAAAAACACAAATAGCATCACGAGTAATGAGAGGTTTTTCTACTTCTGCTAGGAAGGTAACATTAAGATAAGTAGCAGAATAAGGGCAGTCAAGCCCTCGCATAAGAGGAGATGAGAACTTCCCAATTCCAAAACTCCCATCCATGTATCTAATAGACATCCCACCAGGATTGTTTGAGCCATAGACGGACATAGTATCTTGCACACTGAGCTCATACACAATCCTTTCATTTTTGAACCTAATGTCAAAAAGCTGTGGTCCTCTATGTAAATCCATTCGGTAGGCAAAACTCCAGGATGCAGAGTGGACTTGGTTGTTTTTTATACTGTAATGTGGTCCAAAAGGTTCATAATTCAGGGAACTGAGTTTGGCATGACGCGCCCTGGGTTTCATTGAGGAGAATCCCCCATCAGCTGGAACTCTGTTCACTTTTTCCACATGCATATGCCCCTCTGTGAATTCTCTTTCCAATTGTGCCATGTCCCTATAGTATTGGCCACCAAAAAACACTTTCTTGACAACCCAATGGGTAATATCCAGGCTTCTGTGGTCTATAAGCACTTCAAGCCCAACAGGATGTAAAAAGTAACCAGTTACATTCTGGTACAGGATCAACCACGTTTCACGATCCCCAGATTTCATTCCCTTTGGAGTTGTAGTCATTGCTGCTAGGTTGGCTCCATCGTAGTTCAATACTTCACGCATGAAGCTTGGGGCTGTGGGGAACACTGCAGTCTGCAGAAAGTGGGCCATCTGCTTGTGTTCAGCAATCAGTGAAGGTCTGCGATAGTATGGCACTTGTCCTCCATACTTTTGCACTGTCACATCCCGGTGATACAATGGCTGTGGGAGAGGACCCACCACATATTCAGTAACATTTGGATCTGGCTGATTTCCAAAATACACTACAACCAAAGCTTGTCTAGCTGGGCATCTTCCTCCATGATCCAGAAATGACAACGTGTCTGCTTTAGAGGGCAACTCCAAATCAACCGAGTAAATGCAGTTATCAGAAGGCTTTGCACGAGAAGCATCTTCCAAGGTGGCTCCAAGGTTGGATTTCAAATACTGTACTACGTGGACTAATTCCTCTTGTGATAAATCAGCAAAGAGACAACTCCATTTGTCATTTCGGTGCTCAGTTAAAGCTTGAGATTGGGAAGCACAGCTCTCATACTTTCCGCCTCTGGTCAACAAGATACATACTAAAGCAAAAATTGCTAGAAAGGCTAGAAAGAGCATGAAGAAAAGGACTTTCTGATTCATCTTTGCAGCAGCAGGAACAGAGGCAGCTAGCAGTGGTGTTCTGATTCCAAACCACTCTCTGGAATTATAACTAGCTAGAATGAAAGACAGACTAGGAGGAGGGAGAAACTTGAAAGGAGGGGTTTGTCAAAGGTCAGCAAAGGAATATGACCCTCCTCTTCATGCTTGTGGAGATACATTGTGCTGCGGCACAGATATCCTGGGGCTAGAGAAAATAGTGGTGAGTCACGGGATAAATCATAAACCACTTATTTCAGTTTGCTCTTCCACTCGAGTTTTCCAGGGAATGGCAAATATAGATAGTTGAATGTCTGATAGTTGTAGCATGTTTTCAAAAAAGCAAATCAAAAAAGCTGTCTCCTTCTCCAAAGTTAGTTCTTTGGGCTAGCGATGTACATTCATTACAATGATTAAATGCAACTTCTCCTTGAAGGATTCATCATGGCTACAGCAATCAAAACACATAAGATTGATGCAACAATTAACAAAATATCTTAACAGCCAAACAACACACTCTATGAATATTGGTTTGATTGGCTCATCAGAATCAACATACAGCCGGAGAATGACATTAACTCATAGAAAGGCAACATTTTTATCGAGGTACATCCGCATGTTAGAAGGGTATATGTTTTGCCATACCTTACAGTTCTTTCAGAAAGAATGCTGAGCAAATTTGTCCTGCAGCAAGGCAAGGCAGCAAGCAAAATTATGACTTAGGAATTGCATTATCTGCCTCCATGGGTCTGCCAGATATCAGGGTCCGAACAACAGGGATACATGAATGTCTGCAGCTTTATCTTTCTCAGGATTGAGACAGGACCTTGTGTCATGCTTCAGGAAATCCAAAGGGCTATGAAGTTTGAAATATTCCCTCTTTCATACAGCATTTTCCATTTCTTCTTTGAATTTTTTTTAGGGCAAGGAGCACAGCTTGACTGCCTTCACACTGAATTTCCACTCAGCTCAGCCAGATGACTTCAGACAGTTTTATCCTTTTTTGTGCCTGGCTTGCTGAGGAAAGAAAAACACAAACTCTTGCAGGCAGGCAGAAGGTATTTGTGAGAATTTCCATTCCTGCTTCTAGTTTGCTATTTGGTTTCCTGAAACTTACAGAATGAATGAGCTCTTTCTGTCTCTTTCCAGGGCAAGTTGTTGTCCTCCACAGCTGGCCTTAGGTAGGTTGTTCTCCATTGGACTACAGTTGCAACACTTTCTTAAAACTTTGTATCTTTGAAGATCTGCTTTGAAGATCTAAACAACCTCTAGTCTTCATTTATATCAGCAGGCTATATCTGTTTCCTGCACCTTTCTCATTTTCTACTGCTCGATTTCTTCATCCAATTGTCTGCATGCACAGACACGTAGCAAGTGTGACTTAGGATAGGGTGGACAAAAAGCAAATGCTTTCTGGATCTGCTCTGTAACTGACTATATTACTCACCTTCCTTCCTTGAAAGAGATTAGAGAAGCAACATTTAAGAAATCTTTGAAAGTATGGTTAAATATAATATAACCATTCAAAATACAGTAGTCTTTGGTGAGGTTGGGGGGAAGAACTGGTTTAAATTCATCCTCCAGTGATTAGTCTAGAAGACCATTTTGTGAACAGCCAGCTGCAGACTTCTGTTACCAATGAAAAGATCCATCTCTGTGCTGCATCAAGGCGGAAAAAAAATCTAAAAACAGTTGCTTTAGTATTAGTACTAAATTGGAATTAGTACAAATATTTGAGATTAGTTGCAACAATTGCTGGAATTCTTGTAACCTTATTCCTTTCATCTCTCAATGCATTTTATTAAAGAAAACAGATTCTTACTTGGGAATTTCTTTCGATTTGAGGCAACTACCAAAAAGCAGGATCTCAGCTAGTTGTTTTTTTACTGTCATGTTTTTAACTGTTTTAATTCTATATTTGGATGTTATGAGCTGCCCAGAGTCATTTGGAATGGATGACCATAATAAATTTGATGAATAATAATGAAAAATCATTGGATATCTTTGGGCCAATTGTACTCTCTCAGCCCAATGTATACCACAGAGTTGCTATGGGAAAAATCTAAAGCATGTGGGGTGCCACATATGGCATTATGGAGCACATATATGTTATTGAAATCCTGGGAAGGGAAGTGGAGAAGGCTTACCTGTATTACTTGATCAAATATACTGAGACTGTTTTAAATATATATAAAGTAATTTCAGAATAGGCTACTTTCAATTTTAAGAAAAAAGTGGGGGTAGTATGGGGAGTAGGTAAAGGTTACCAATATAGCTAAGAAAATGTGCTGTTTATCTGCTAAAGTGTTTCTATACTTCTTTTAGACCTCTGACAAGTATTTGACTAGCAATAGCTAGAGGCAGAATTATATACACATCTTTACTTTCAATCCTACCCATTTTTTTCTGTTCCTATTTTTTGTGTGGAGGATTTGGAATTTTAAGCAGAGCAAGATGCAACTTTTGGCCAAAGATGGCTATCTCTGATTTAAATTATGTAGGGTTCAAACTATTGGGTAAATATCTTAGAAAATACCATATTCCCTAGGGATTTTGAATTGCTATATCCTGCCTAATTTACAGCTGTGCAGCTACAAGTCAATTATTTGCTTTCTGAGCTCAGCTGCAGAAGACCTTTGTACATTTTGCATTAAATTAATTCTGTGATGCACACAGACTTTGAACTGGCATGCTTCCACTGCATGTAAACATTAATAGAACCATATTGCAAATGTTACTGACAATGGTATATTACACATTTTAAGCTTCTGCAGGTCAATAAATGAAACTCAAGATCCTGTTCTTGATAGGCTAAACAGAAAACCTTGAAAAAGAAAAGAATAGAAACTGGAGAAGTGTGGTTGTTTGGATCACGATATCCTGTTCATTTTTTCTAGTTTCTAAAATGCTATGATTTTTTTCTGTTTTACATAACATTTTGTTCCTTTTCCACAGCCCTTGCTAAAATATTCCCGTTCTTAGCAAACTTGATTTTTGAAATAAGGATAGGCAAGGTAAAATAAGCAAGTCCATGCAAATCTGCACTGATTCTACAAAGGTAGAAAGTATTTGAGCCAATCATATTTCGCTTACAAATAGTTTGCAAACAAACACATCTTTTATATATACATTAAAATTAATAAACCAGTCCTCTTGATTGTTAAAGTGGCTTGGAAATGGCTGGTGTTCACAAGTGAAACTGGAACACAAATATAAGGAGGAAAACTGTTGAGCAGAATTCGCACAATCTGTTATAATTCTTTTTCTCTAGAACTAACAGGCCACAAAATAAACAACATCAGCAGATAGATGCAAGCAGGTTTAAATAGAACTGGTATTCAACTGTAGATTTTTATGTTTTCCCACATTATTCTGATTACAGGTAGCCCTCGATTTACAACAGTTGTTTGAAGCTACAATGGCACTAAAAAAATGACTTATGACAGTTTTTTACTTACGACCACTGCAGCATCCCCATGATCACATGATCAAAATTAAGACACTCGGAAACTGATTCACATTTATGACCGCTGCAATGTCCTGGGATCATGTGATCAACTTCTGCGACCTTCTGACAAGCAAAGTCAATGGGAAAGCCAGATTCATTTAACACCCGTGTTAATAATTTAACAACTGCAGGGATTCACTTGACAATTATAGCAAGAAAGGTCGTAAAATGGGGCAAAATTAAATTAACAAATGTCTCATTTAGCAACAAAAATTTGGAGCTCAATTATGATTGTAAAGATTGTACCTGTATTTTATGATTGTACCTGTATTTTAAAGCTCTGAATGCATATTGTGCCTCTGCAACTGAAGGGGAAATATTAGAAACAGAAAATGGGAATGGGTTTATCAAATTATGGAGCTTTTACCACATACAATTTGTTGTGCTTCAGAAGGAACAGAACTGACCCCACCCAAAACTTATAATACTGTATCTTTCAAGTTCAGAAAATGGATAAGAAGATGAAATTAAAAGCAATGCTCTTTACAAATAAGTAGCAGTGTCAGCTTCTCTTTGATTAAGCCAGGAGGCAAGAAAAATCACTAGTGCACTTAAATGAAATTCTGTCAATTAGAAGGTACAAAAGATTTTCAATTACAGCACAGGAACGAGGCCCAGCACTCTCTAGATGTGTACATTTCAAATTAATCAAAGAACACTTCTTGAGAAAGAAAACATAACTATCCGTTAAATAGATGATCAAAACAATAATGGAAATATCACATCACCCAGACAATTTAAAAACAACCTGAAAGTCAGAAGCTTTCTAGAAAAATACTTGAGGGTTGACATTTATTTGCTGACTATATGAAAGAGCCATTATAGACAGAGGCTGCATTCTGCAGAAAGCGTAATCTTAGTTCCCTGAGGAAAAGACCTGTGACTATTAAATGAGCGCAACAAAAAAATAAATAAAAAAATAAAAAAATGCTGTATAATGCCCAACTTCCCGCCTGGATTACTGCAATGCTCTCTACATGGGGCTCCCCTTGGGGTGCACCCGGAGGCTCCAACTGGTCCAGAATGCAGCCACGCGGGAGGTTATGGGAGCGACGGGGCGCTCCCATGTGACACCTCTCCTGCGCGAGTTGCACTGGCTGCCAGTGGTCTTCCGGTGCACTTCAAGGTGTTGGTGACCACCTTTAAAACGCTCCATGGCTTAGGTCCGGGGTATTTACGAGACTGCCTTCTGCTGCCAATAGCCTCCCACCAGCCAGTATGTTCACATAGAGGGCCTCCTCAGGGTGCCGTCAGCCAGACAATGTCGGCTGGTGACCCCCCAGGGGGAGAGTCTTCTCTGTGGCGGCACCTGCCCTCTGGAACAACCTACCCCCAGAGATACGCACGATACCAGACCTCCGGACTTTTCGTCGGACCCTTAAAACTCACCTATTTCATCTAGCCGGGCTGGCCTGACCCTATCCTTTTGGTTTTTAATTGAAATTGATTTCAAATTGGGTTATTTTAAATTGGAGCCGAAATTATTTAATACCTTTTAAACTGTTTTAAATTTTGTATACTATCTTTTATCTTGGCTGTTCACCGCCCTGAGTCCTGTTGGAAAAGGATGGTATAAAAATAAAAATAAAAAAATAAAAATAAATAAATAAATAAACTTCCCTATGCTATCAACAGAGTTGCCAGTTCTAGCTGAAATCATCCTGGAGATGCTTTTTTCCCAAATATTATTTACTTATTATATTATATACCACGTATCTCACTCTTTGGGGTGAGCAAATAAACTGATAAACATAAGTTTAATGTTAATATTTATTAATATTAAGTGAATTAAGAGCTCCTAATTAAAACTTAAAAAATAAGGAAACCCTTTTGTATATGTTGATTCTTCATCTGCCCTCACTCTGTCAACTTCTATGTATGTTGCACAAAAATATATAAGCACTGGCTTTTTTATCTCCCTTCCAGCAGAAACAATCAAATCCCTCCCAAAACTAAAAACCTCAGGTTGAAAAACAAAACTGGATAGAGATAAACTAGGTAGCAAAGGGGAATACTTGTTTGCACATTACAGAAACAAGTTAGAATTCAGGAGGCAAATAGTCTTGATTTATGCAAACATTTAGGTTTGGAATGGGTTTTAACGTACCACAGGCCAACTCATCGCAGGACAATTCAACATTTCAATTTAATTGTTTAAAATAATTAAAACATTGTTTTAATTTTTATCATTCACATTTCATTTTGTCTCTTCTTTTGCATCCTTTCTTTAATAATTCTATTCCACTGTTTTTTTCAATATTAATGTAGCTTCTGTCCTGTGATGAGTTGTCCCATGGCAAGTTGGCTGTGGTGAGTTATCCTAGACTTGAAGGGAACAGTTAACACCTCAGAGAAACCTGTTTTAAAGATCTGCCACAGTAATGTAAAAAAGCTCTCTTGAAAGGACAAGGACTGGGGCTTCTAAACGTGGAGGCTCTTCAATGCCTCAGTTCTGGATATCCAACTCATTTGGCCACAGAAGCAGGTTATTTGAGAAACTCATATTTGAAACCACTGAAACAAGCAACAATGTCCTTTACAAAAGAATATACGTGTAATTTTATTGAGAATTTCCAGTTTTGACAAAAGGCTAATTTATCCTCAGATCAAATGTTTACAACTGAGCAGAAATTTAGGATGAGGGATGAAGACAAAACAGGCAGACACACAAAATCTCTTGCTGCAGTCTTAGAGGATTCTTAGGCCCCATCAACAATAGCTAATTTACATAAAAACATAAAACATCATAAAACCTGCAACATGGTATAATAGTTCAGCAGCTATTAACATACCACTCCAGATAGAATCATATCCCAGATTGCCCTCTAGTTCATTTTTAGCTTCTTCCAGAAGGCAGTCAAATTTGAAGTTTGCATGTTTCAGAGGAGCAGTACTGCTACTGAAAAGCATTTATCTTTGAGTTTTATCTTCTTCCTCTCTTAAAAAATGGAGAACCGCCAGCAGTTCTCAATGAAATTGAATTGGTTGAACCAATTCTACTGTAAGAATCCTGAAAGTATGCCATAAAAAAAAAAATAAAGGTAAAACCCAGCACTTTAAAAGCCTACTGGTAACCAGTCCAGATTCACAACACAAGCATAATGTTCTTTCACTCTAGTGAGCAGTAGCTAACATACAAGCTGCAACAGTACTTTAAGTTAGATGTAACATTTGCTTTAAAGGCAGCCCACAGTATGTACTGCAGTAGTTCAAGTAATGATGATGATGGCATGAGTCACTGTATTATTTTCTTCTTCTAAGTAGAGGTGCAACTAATGAACCAGCTTGAACTGGGTAAAGGCCTCTTGGCTATTGCCATCTGCTGTTCCTACAGAGCTGTAAGTCCAGGATAAAACCCAAATCATAGATTTGCTCCTTCAATAGTGCTTCCCCTCAACAGATACCATTAGCACAAGCTATAGTGAGTTGTGAAATTAGCCTTGAGGAAGAGGAGGAAGAACTGCAGCCAAGACAAGTCAGATAAATCTGTTCAAAGCAAGAATGGAACTTGAGAAAGAATCTCAGACTCACTACCATCTGTGTAGTGTCAAGACTAGAGCAGATTTTACACACTAAATATACTAATCCCCATAGTCAGCCGAGAGCTCTTGATGTTGATTCTTCCCCAAAAGGCAAGAATCACTTTAAACACGATCACTTTACAGCCACCTACTATGGGAATAAGAGAGAAGTAAAATAAGACAATGTGAAAAGAAATGCTGCTCTTTTGATAGTTGTGGGAGTGTTAGGAGGTATTTATAAAATGAGCATATCCTGTTCTTTCTCACTATCCTTTAATTGGTTAGTGTATGTACAACTCACAACTAGATCAAATTAGAAGCCTCACAATAAACCTGTGTAAACTGACAATTCAACTTCAAAGTTTGGATATAGGCATGTATGACCTAAGAGTATACCAAATTAAAAAATGAACTGTTTTTTTATCCTGTGCCAACTGTTGCCAACCTGATTTATATAGCACCTGCAAGTCGATACAGTGGAAGTGAAGGAAAAACAAGCTTGGTATTTCTGATGGCATATTAGTTTGAAGTACTGCATCTATCTGATTTATGATGGCAAACTGTTTATAGAGCAAGCTCTGCAATCCTTGTTGTAAAAAGGAGATAAGTACAAAACTACTAATATCCTGGGATGAGTTCAAGGGATTGTCTGGTCACTAAACATACTTACACTGAAAAATAGTTCAGATTCTGCACTTTCCTTCCTCCTGTTACCCGTATTTTTCTTTCCTTCAACTGCATCCTATAAAACCAAACCAATAAGCTATAACCCCTCCAGGAATTTATATTCTAAGAATTTAAATTATCAACCTGTTCAGTATTCAGTGTGATAATCCCTGAGAAAAAAACTTCACAAAAAGAAAAAAGCAAGTATCAGATCCATTAAAAGAACACATTCAAGGTTGCAGTACTATAGATTCAGGTTTAGCGTCAGTTCTGATGTAAGGATCACTTTGCTATCATTAGGAATATACCATTATATGTAAATGCTTAGACACCCCTGGTCACTTTGTACATTTTAATGAATTAAAAAAATGAACAGAAGCTCATAAAACCTTTGAATGGTAAAAAGGCGAATGAAACCTTCCTGCAAATCTGAGTCCATGTGTATTTATAGGCCTAATATTTCTGAGAAAGACTCTGCAAAAGTATGTGTGTGTGCATGAATCTTACAGTGTTTTCCCGAAAATAAGACCCTGTCTATAGAGTAATTCCCTATAGTGGATAGTTCAGCAGAAAAATTGAATCTCTCATGGAAGAGGTTTGAAGATAAGTTACAGCTTGCTACTCTTACGTGGAGTCAAATATTCTATGCAAGTTCCAGGCAACACAGGTGTTTGTTCCTAAGGTAAAGAGGTCTGTATAGCTAGATCTTACTATTTCAGCTATACGCTTGCTGACTTATCCTTACTATGCTAAACTGCTTGTCTATCACATTACTGGATTCTTCTTGCACCTTAAGAGCACGAAATGGAATTTATGGTTGCACTCATTTCATTCAGCAGTATCATAAGAATTAATTGGGGGTAGAAATAAAGCATTGAGTGGTATCATAGAATAATCCTTATGAAGAGCTGCAGAATTCACTAAATTGGAACCTCAGAGCTTTGAGTTAAAGTTTTTCTGTTCCTTACATGTCCAATCAGATTATGAGAAGGATTTCTCTCGCACCTAGCATACTCATCTGTATCTTCATTTAAAGATACACTCTAGTATTACTCCTTTTGATGTCTCTAGAACCTGTAATTACTTACCTGCGTTGGATAAATCAGATTTTCCACACCAAGAAAAATTTTATTCATCTCTCTAGCATGTTCTTCCTTGGCCTACAGTGGTGAAATGTTGGAAGGCTATAGCTCTATAAGCTTTAAGTATTCAAATTCATAATACAAAATTTTAGTTGAGAACTGAATGCAATGCACTTGATCTGCAAAGGTAGTGCTCTTCAACTACAATTCAGGAAAAGTTAACGAAGAGTATGGAACAGCATGACTGAGGGGGCCAACAGTAGAGAGATACATGTTTTATTTAAGAAAACACACTCTGGCACTATTCATTACTAACCAACACTATCAATTCACACATAAAGATTGCAATATATGTATCTGAGGCTTTGCTCCTCTCCCCTTATGATGAAATTCTGTTTCTTGTGGTTTCGGGACCATCATAATATAGTGGGAGACAATCATTTTTTTTCTTTCTGTTTCTGTGGAAGGCCACATTCCTTTAGAAGTAATCAGTCTAGGGCTGCATCACATGCCGAGATGGACAGAGCTAAAGCAACTGACCCATTTAGCCAGAGCAAATTACATTGAGCTTATTCTTTCCGGAATTGTCCCTTTTCACCCCTTTCCTTATTCCAACGTATTCTCTCTTTCCCCCCTTACAAAGAAGACACAGATCAAGGGTGCATTGCTTTTGCTAGAAAAATGAACTGATTGATTGTAAAAGCCTTTCAATGTCAAGCTTCATGAAATGAGACCAGGAATTGCAAGCAGTTTACTCGTATTTAAGCCCATTCTGAATGATCAATATTCATTCAGCTTGGAAGCCAACTGGGTTTCAATGTATACTACAAAAGAACTATGAAGATGCCTTCAAGCTTCATTCAGGAGACAGAAAAAGTAAATACCACCATAAAGATATGGGGCAAAATATTAGCCTCAGGAACAAGATCTGAAAAGGGGCTTATTTCATGCCCCATCATCATCACTGATAAAGCTCAGAGCTACTATTATAGAGATTCTTCATTTTACCCCATAACTTTCTAAAATATCAGAGAACAAACTTGGTAATAAATTTAGGACTCAAAATTATACCTCCTTCTCACTAACAAGGTTGAGGTAAGAATAATAAAGGGCAAAAATCATATGAATACAGACAGAAATCTTGGTACTGGTATCTATGAAGATGATTAAAGATAGAATCAAAGTTCCTGTTACTTTTAATTTGTTGGCATAATAGAAGTTGTACATAGGTTCAATGTAGCAAGGAAATATAAACAATCCAACAAAGCAGCTGATACAAGGAAACAAAAGCAGGGAAGGCTGTTCTCAGGAGCAGGTAGTGAGGGCAGTTGTTATGTGAATTTTTACCTGGGTAAGGTATGGCTTATCCAGCTACAAATGACAGTGATGCAGAGGCATCTGCAATGAGTTCAGGGCAATGAACCACTTTGCCCTTGGGAGATGGCAGAGAAAAGACCTCTTTAAAACAAGCAGGGAAAGCAGCCAACAAACTTCATTCATCCTGCCACTGTTGCTGTTGTCTATTTTTTTAACAAATCTAACACTACTAACAAGACTACGGCACTAGATGATATAAAGATAAATAGTAAATCTGAAAAGAAACTGCAGCATCCCAGATAGATAGCATCCCCTTTCTGTTTTCATGAAAACCAGAACGAGAAAAATGGAAGAAGCCAAGAAGACATATTCAGACCTAGCAAGACACCTAGGACACTTTGGGCATTCTGAAAGTGAGGCAAGAAACAAGTGCTAGCTCATTTAACTAGAGTAGTAAAGAAAAAAGGATTAAGATGAAATATACTTGAGGTCTTCCGTGCTTAATCATTCATGCTGAAATTAGGCAGACCAATTTTGCTATATTGTCTAACAGGTTTGCCTTGCCCCAAGAAAAAAAGTGTAAGAATGCCCATTGCATTCAGATGCTGTGCTAGAGTTCCTTGTTAGGCAAGAGTAGATTTACTTTCTCATAAGTTTCTGGAAGATTATATATGCGTGTGTGTGTGTGTGTGTGTGTGTGTGTGTGTGTCTGTGTGTATGAATATGGATTCAGAATTATAAAATAAAAGTAATAGAAGAAGTACGTGTATAAAGGAGAAATTTACAATGGCATTAGAACTTGCATGATTGGACAAGTTAGATAAGGGCAAACCATGTTGAGATGAAAAACTAAGTTTCAGTGGGAAGACTGAAGTGAAACTTATGACCAGAAACATCAGCTCTGAGTAAAACTCGACAATGCTTTTGGCAGGGACAACCTACCTAAGGAAAGAGTTTGTCAGGGATGCTAGACTTGGATCATTTAGGGCTTCTGATCTTGGGATCCTTGCCTAGAACAGCTTGGCAAATCTCCCATTCCTACCAATATAGGAGGAGATGCTCTGTTCTATCCTTCTATATCTCAAAGACATGGTAGGAAAAGGAAGAAATTTAAAGATCCAATAAAAAAACCAACCAGAAAAGGACTAGGAGAGAGTTTCTTTAGATGTTTAACTAAAAGTATGGTGAGGACTGTTTCCAGCCAGCTTCCCCATCTTGATAGTCACATAAACTGAGGCAAAGACTGTTTTGAGCCTACTGAAGAGTTCATAAGTTCAGAATGCCGCCAGATCAGTAGAGGGTCTCTGCATTGCTGCTCCGGGGTCGCTTGATCTTCTCAATATTCTTTAGAATCATGTCATGCAGAGTCACCTAGAAGGAGAGAATCTGGTTGTTAGTTTTTTTTTCCTCTGACTTTGGCAACTATATTTGTTTAGCCATGAGCATATTTCTCTCCAGAGAAAGTCAAAAAGCTTGTTGTCCAACAACTTAACATTCTATACTTCAATAAATGCAAGATTGTTTGGAAACTACTGAGTTAAAATTAAACCAATTTCATGGAGTCATGGGTTTCCCACAAATGTTTCTAAGATACTATTAATTGAATAGATTATTCTTTCACAAAATTATAAAAAATACAGTGGTTGAGAGATTGAGAACCATAAGAGTGATTCCAATAGGCTTGCATTTGAAGTAGACCTGAATCATGAATGCTGTTGTACTTGAAAATATAAATTGCCATATCTATGATATCTACCAAGAGTGCAATACCACAAGACTGGAGCTTAAATAGAAAAAGAGTACCTTCAAATTAATCAAAATGTTACAGTAACATAGCCTTCCTAGTTCCATATTTAACGAAAGTTATCAGATTTCAACTCCCAAAATTTTCAGCCAGTATTGTCATTTGCCATTCTCTTCTCCATTTCCCAGTATTTTTGATAAATGAAAAACATTTCTTTGGCAGACACTAATGTTCCAGACAAGAATCCTAAAGAACAGTCCTGCCATCAGCTACAATTTGGAAATTTTATTCCAGTAGATCTGGAGAGCACTACCAATCCAACTTTATACAAAGCTGACTTTGTATAAAATATACAGAAGTATGAAGGCTATTGCTTAACCCATTGTAAGCCGCCCTGAGTCTTCGGAGAAGGGCCGCATATAAATCTAATTTTTTAAAAAATGGAAGTACCTAGTGCCTCTCCTGTCTATCATAATGAGTAATCTTCATAGTGTTTGTCATCTTTACTTTCATCACTCTAACACATCACAAAAACTATGATGAGAACAAGTTGTCAAAAAACCTGTCAGGTTTACAAATGAGAAATTTGGAATTGTATTTCCATTAGCTACTTCTATAGTACAGTATATGGAAGAAATACTGAAGTGAACACAACACAATGGTATAAATTAGCTGCATGGTCTATGATTAAATATGTTCTTTCTTTCAATTGTTAAAAAAGTATTAGCTGCTATTGACCAGTGCTAATGACGTATGTCACTTGCCCACAGTTTAAGTGAAAGCTTCTAAACTCCTGGATGTAACTGTGCCACATGAAGAAAGATCCCTAAGACTGAGAAAGAAACCTGTCGGTTATGCTAATGTGTTATCAATGCTATACAAACAGTAATGGCTGTCAGTTGGCTTAAGAATGTAATTCAAGGTGCTGATCATTATCTAAAAAGTCTTACGTTACTTAGGGCCTGATTACCTAAGAATAATTCCTGCTCATCAGTTAAGATCCAGCAGAATGAGTGTGTTCCAGGTCCCCTCTTTTAAATCATGCCATCTTATGGGATCTAGGAAGTGTACCTTCTCTGTTGTACCCCAACCATGCTGGAATTGCATCCCTCAGACATGAGCATGGCACTCTTTCTTCTAGGGTTCTGGAAAGGTTTGGAAAACTGGCTTTGCTCCCAAGGGGCTGATGGGTTGCTGTTGTTATTTGTTTAATGGCCCATTTTGTTTTGTGGATTTTATCGGAACATTTAATATCTTTAACTGTTTTTTTCATGTTTTTTTTAAATTTTGTACACTATCCAGACTCCACTGGGATTGGGTGGCCAATAAATGTAAATATATATATGAAAACATTAATAGCAATAAACAGATAAGCATTTCAAAGGCCTTATTTGAGAAAAATGTACTTAAGTTTCACATCGTTGATGATTTCATTAATAAACTAGAATTAGTATTTAGGTTTACTTGGGTTCTGTATGTGTACACTCTTTAGCTTTTTGAAAACAATTTCAATATTTCTTTTACTGAGAAAGAAAAGGAAAGGTTTCTGTTAGAAAGTTCTCTTTACATGTTGTACCTAGCTATTAAGGAGTTCAAAAAAGAAATTGAGCACATTTCCAATATTTCTCAGCAGAATTTGTATGCCCTCAATTAGGTTGCTGCAAGAGACTTTACACATTTTAATTTATTTTAGATCTGAAGCAATTTTAACTCATTGTGGTTTTCTCAATATAACATAAAAACATGTAAAATGTCCAAATAAACCAGATTTTTAATTTTTTTTGTAGAAGCAGCATAGCTAATTGATCATGTTTTATCATTATACCCTGGTTCAGAAACTATGTTATGCCTGTTTGTTTAAATATGGTTTGTGGAAGAAGCCATAATAGCCTGAGATTACATAATACAGTCTGATTTGAAGTAGGTTTAGAATGTTATGTGAGCCCAGTCTGTAATTTCTACATATTATGTGAATAGAGTAATATTTCCCATTTTATGTCCCCACCCCCAGCAAAAAAGCATAGGATCTGCTTAAAAAAGGTGATCTAATTATTAACTAAGTAAGCAAAAATATCAATTATTCTATCCTTATTTTTCATTACATTCTTCAAAGAAGCTACTCAGACTGATCAATGCTAGATATGAATAGAAATTAAACCAGCATCACTTAAACACTTGTCTGGTATGTGCAAATCCAAACAGATTGGAAAGTTTCACATGTTATCAGAGGGCAATTCCTTAAATAAGCAGTGGGACCGTTCTACAATCAGGAAGCTTGCACAATTATATGGAGCCACAAAGCCAATTACATGGGTACTGTGCTTAAAGATCTGCTTATGTTTCTCTAACACAACACAGCACATAACACAGAAATGAGTTTTACTTTCTGTTTCTTTGTCTGTTTCTTGTTTTGTTAAAAGATATCCAGAGGTTTGTTTTATCTGTTAACCAGCATATGTTTTACTGTATCTCTCGAGATTTCTATGGTTTAGACAATATTAACTGTTATTCTCAGATGGACAGCAATCACAATTGCATATACAGTTGCATTATAGACTAAAAAGTATTTCTTTTTTCCACTAATAATATCAATCTTTTTCTCAAGACTTCCCGTATCTATGCAATTTGTTACTCACTAGCTTGCCTATATAAGTATTATTTCTTAGAAAGGAGATATCATTTCTTTCAACAAGAAGTTAATTGCTAATTGCAAAAAAAACAAATGATACATCTAAATAAATAATCTAAGACAACAGCACAAAAATAAAGTACTCAACATACTTTTTTAAAAAAATTGATTTATATGCTGCCCTTCTCCGGAGACTCAGGGCGGCTTACAATGCTTTAAGCAATAGCCTTCATACTTTTGTATATTTATACAAAGTCAGCTTATTGCCCCCACAACTGGGTCCTCAACTTACCCACCTTAGAAAGGATGGAAGGCCGAGTCAACCTTGAGCCTGGGGAGTTTCGAACTGGTGTAATTGCAGGCAGCTGGATGTTAAATGCTGCCTTAGTAGGAGGCATTAGCCTTCTACGCCACTCAGGCTCTTTATTTGCAACTTCCAATACTCCTGACTTGACTATGGTAGCTAGGAGTTTTAGGAGTTGAATTCAGCAACACATGGAGGTCAAAAAACCTTTATCTACTATTGTGGCAGGAAACTCTTAATTCATTAGGAAAAAGGATATATCTTCCAACTTGGGAAGAAACAACATTAACTTACGTATTGATTTCTGAGCTCTGAAATGATGAGCCGGAGACTGATGTATTCTTTTTCATCCATTTCAGTCACTGTGCGGCGATAATCTTCCTACAGAGACAGTTTAATCAGAACCATTTAGTCCAGGGCTGTCAAACTCACTGCCTGCAGGCCAGATGCATCATGTACTGACCATGCCCACTTTAGCAAAGCGGGGAAAAGTTGCAATACATCACGTGACAACACAAGTTTGACACCCCTGATGTAATTCCTACAATGCAATTGGCAGGAGTGAAGAATTTTTAGGATCCTTCATTATTAGTACTACTGGAAGCTGTAGTGCAGATTTCCCATCTCTGCACTAAGACAACTTGTAGCTAAGGGGTTTCATTCCATCTCTCAGATTTAACAGTACAAAAATCTGTGATCTTCTTAGGGTTTTCATAAACAGAATACCAACCATTTCTGGAATATTATTAATTAAATTCTAATTAGAAAACTAGTCTTATGTGAAACCTCCAGAACACAATCTGAAGCAAGGATGTGCACTTAAGGTAGGATTGGGTAACTTTTTCCAATTGGGGAAGTGGGAGGAGGGTGGGTTTTTGGTTTTGTTTTTTTTTTGGTCCAGTGACAAGGGCTGCAAATTAAGAAAGTTAATCACCATGTTTTAAAATAGTATTTTACTCATACTTTTACCCTAAATCTCCAGAAATTATAGTCAGTTATCCAACAATACAATTCCTAGGGTTTCTAGGGACTGCCCACTTTTTATCTAATATAGATCTAGGCATTTGATTCATATTATTATTTCCAAGGAGAACATGCTCTAGAAACTTTTCAATTATTTCAATCCACCCAATGGTCCTAAATCTAATTCAGTAGTCAATTTAATATTTTCACTTAACACTTACCACATGAGGATATTTTGCTATTTTAGAAACCAACTTTGCTCGTGTGATGTAGTATCTGAAATAAAAGGGGGAAAGTGGTACAATGGATGGTGTAAGTGACACAACAACATATACTCTGGAGAGTTATCCCATCTGGCAAAAAACTTGAAATGCTCTGCAAGAAGATACTCACCTAGAGATCTGATCTAAATATGAAGCTGCCTCACTCTCTACAGTTCGGAGCTCCGCTACAGTCTCTTCCTGCAAAGAAAGAAGCCAGCAAGAAAATATTAAGAGAAGACTTCATAGTGAGGACAATTCTAATTGGATATACCCAGACAGCTTTTACAGGTAGAATACAAGACCTTGTTTAGCAACAGTAATTGGGGCTTGCAGCTCTATTAACTGAAATGGTTGCTAAATAGGAAATGAAGTGCAGGTAGTCCTTGACTTACAACCATTTACTTAGTGATGATTCAAAGTTACAGCAGCAGTGAAAAAAGTGACTTATGACCATTTTTCACACTTACAACTGTTGCAGCATCCTCGGTCACATGATCAAAATTCAGGGGCTTGGCAATTGGCCTGTACCCCCTGTCCTGGGGGGTTACGTGATCACCTTGACAACATTCTGACAAGCAAAGTCAACATGGAAGCCAGTTTGACTTAACAACCATGTTAGTAACTGATCAACTGCAGTGATTCACTTAACAATTGTGGCAAGAAAGGTCATAAAACAGGACAAAACTCACTTAACTCTTTCGCTTAGCAACAGAAATTCTGGGCTCACTTGTGTTTATAGGTCAAGGATTACCTGTAATTGGGATTGCTTTCTTTTCTTTTTCCCAATCACTGCTGACTCAAAGCTGAAAAGACCAATCAGTTTCATACCCTAGCCTTTTGTTTGCTTCCTAACCACTCTTCTATCTTTTGGAATGTTGATCTAGAAAGCAGGCACATAATGGGAAATAAACATTGAAAGCAATGCATTGGTGCCAGGGCTGGGAGTCATGAGAATATTATGCAAACAGCCTGATATATTGCCCATTATGTGCCTGCTTTTTTATAATCCCTTCCTTTCCAATTTCTCTAGGGAAACCAGGCAATTTTGCTAGGTAATCTCTCCTATGCCTGACCCATTTTTGCCTTTCATAGAGTGGAGAGATTGGAGATGAATGGATTAGTAGAAACACGATAGGATCTTTGCAAGCATGCTCGTGGATCCCAGCCTCCAACGAGTACCATCACATCCCTTTTGTATATATTCCCCATTTTGTACCTGCTTACTCTCTTGTAATTCCTTCCTCTCTAATCTATCCCTGCTCTACAAGGATTGAATAAAAGAAAACCAACAGGTCAGATACAGGACAATGTGTAGTGATTATAATGGTGGTCACATGATTGAGGAACACCACAAATGTCATTGATGTGGTCATTGGACATATATTTTTCAGCATTATTTTAAATGGTCTCTGAATGAGGCAGTTGATAAGCAAGAACTATCTGTGATCATAGCATTATGCTTATGAATTCTAACTTCCAATTTAAATAACCTGAGTCAAATGAAATAAAAATAATCAAAATGCAGTAGAAGAGTATAAAACTCTAGTACAGTAACAGAAAAACAGAGTTGGAAGTGATCTTGGATGTCTTCTAGTCTAACCCCCTGCTCAGGCAGGAGACCCTGTACCATTTTAGACAAAAGTAGCCGTATCAGGGAAAACACTTCCTACACGTCAGTCAAATTCTATATAATGATTTGTTCTTCCTTCATTAAGAGAAGGTTCCATCCATAGTACTTTATCCATAGGTATAATTCCCAGGGTTATCTCTTCAATCTCAATTTACCTGAATAGAAACACCAAAGTTGTTTCCATCCTCTATCCTGGGAATCAGCAGTTGTACCCACATTTTGACCTGAAGAACAAAACAACATGTTAAAGAAATGCTATCCTTCTGGATAGTCTGCAAATGCTTTGCTAGCTGAGCTCTGCATGAAACATTTGCTTAACTGAGAGGCCATTTTTTCCCAGAATAGTTATAAAAAGTAAAAACAAACATTTGGACCTTAGACCCTTATGATCAATTCTAACATTGGGTTAACACTGACTGATGAGGTATAGTCCTTCAGACACAGGAGCACAATCATGACTGATTGCATGAGTCCTTCACCCAATCAAAAATTGATACTCATAATTGTCTACATAGAAAGTATCTTTGTACAGCAGCGGGAGCCAATTATATCCAAATTTCTTTACCACCTGCAATATATGGAACTGTTTATTTGACAGATAACATATAATTTTTAAAAATAAGAGTACAAGCAGTCCTTGACTTACAACCACAATTGAGGCCAATTTTTTTGTTGCTAAGCAAGATAGTTGTTAAGTGAATCATTGCAGTTATTAAAATAGTAACAGAGTTGTTAGGTAAACCTGTCTTCCCCATTAACTTTGTTTGTCAGAAGGTTTCAAAAGGTGATCTTGCGCACTGCAACGATCATAAATACATGCCAATTATCAAATATTTGAATTTGATCACATGATCATGGGAAATGCTGAACCCAATCATGTGGAAAATAGTCGTAAGTTACTTTTTTCCATGGCATTGTAATGTCACTAAATGACTGGTTGTAAGTTGAAGACTACTTGTAACAAATTTTGTCTTAATAGAATACCTCTGCAAAAGGTATTCCAGAGGTGCAGAGAATATTTATTGAATTTGTAAACTGCAATTTCAGAAAAGCATTTGATTTTATCTCTCCCCTCTTAAAAGCAGCATGTCTAAAAATTGTCATGTAAAACAGAATCTCATAAGGCAAAAAAAGACAAACCAATGCTTACTGTATTGCACTTCTCAATCAGCAGCCGAATCTCTGGTTTTACTTTCTCAATGATGTCCACCAGTTGCTGGTTGCTCTTCAGCATACCATTAGGCATGACAAATACTTTGGTACCTAGTGCCATGGAAAGAAACTAGTTGTAGGTCCTGCCAGTTCCTGCCATCAAAGGCTGAAGGAGAGGTGGTGGTGGTCAAATGGGCAATATGATTGTGTGTATGTGATGGGAAATAGGGAGGAGGGAATGACAGGTGATGGAGAACAGAAAAGCCCAGAACCAGGTTTGTACCAGAGACACCAAGACCATGCCCCCTGGGAAAGGAATGTGAATTGTCCACAACATCTCAGTGTTCTCATAACATCTTGGCGAGTTCTGATTGGTGAAGCATGGACTGATCACAGGCATCAGGGAGAAGGGAAACTTTTCTGTATGATGCGGAAAACCTTAGAACTAGACTGATTTTACTGCAACCAATTTCCTTAATAAAAAAAAACCTTTTGCTTCAACCTAATGGAGTTGAGGGTCTTTCTTTCATAATGGACTGAATTGAGGCATTCTGACACTAATTACTTATTCCGGGGAAGCAAGCTACCCCAATTTGTCATGGAAATTTTTTTTTCTCCATTCCACTTTTAATCCAATTTTTAAACTCCATAGTGCAAGAGATGTTGATCTTCTGATTGAGGTTATGGTAATAAGTAATTAACTTCCATTCTTTGGACTACATCCAATTCTGGGATCCTACTCTGTTCAATTTGTACAGAGACCCTGCTCTTTCTCTTTTTAAGAGAAAAATTTCAGAGAATCATTTCAAATTCCAAAGAGTTAATCAAATATTAAAGAGCCAGCTTTAACATGCAGTCCAAATGTAAAAGAAATATACATAACATTTGTGGATTTTTGTTACCATATCTGTTTTAGGATTCTGGATAGTTTTACATACTTTGTGTTCTCGGTGATCTCCTCAGTTAGGACAAATTTCCAAAAACAAATTGGTAGCCAATAATTAACTAACACAAAATCTACCTTGGAAGGTCTCTTCACAGTCTTCCAATTTTCGCTTTTTCATATTGGACTAAAAAAAGGAGAAAGGAAATATTATATACATACTCTTCCTTAAGAGTAGCCTCAGGAAACAGATGCTACAAAGCAGATACTTGCTTCAAAAGTCGGAAAGCTTTGTTCTCTCTCCAGTTTATCAGCAACTATAATTAATATAATTATGTTGTTTTAATCAATCTTTAAATGTTACAAACAGATGACCAACCTTACCCCATCCAGTCCATCGTGACTGTTTGTCAGTAGAATTGGATCCGGAACAGGAAGATTCATATCTGAGTGGATTTGTGTGAGATCATGAATGTTCAGAATGGGATCCTAGGGCAGAATATCCAAAAGAGTGAGGTATTTATGCTCAGAAACAGTATCCAATGCAGTATTAAAAGCTAATAACTGGCAGACTATTATTTGATACTGTATCATTCTTGAAATAAATGTATCATTCTCAAAATAAAGAAAATAAAACTCTTACCTTAAGGAACCCATCAAGTTCTAAAAGCTTCTTTGGAAAAAAATTTGCCACTAGATCCTCAGCCTGAAAAAGAAAGACCACTTACCTATGATGGATGAATTATTAATACAACTGCTGATTCTACAAAAGGAAAGCAAAGACCAAGCCTTTGTATGGATTAGGAGAAAACACCAGATAGATAAACTCCTTGAAAGCTGAGCTACTTCTAAAAGAACATACAAAAGTCCTATAATTTTCTGAAGTCAGTAAGCACTAAGCTATAGGGAAAGTCTCTTTTATGAGAATCAGAAGCAAATTTAACTGTCTGAAACCATATTACTTTTCCAGTATTTAAGGGGCTGCCACAAAGAAGAGGGGGTCAAACTGTTCTCCAAAACTCTGCTCTGCTCTTTGCAAGCAGAAATCGGGCACTTACTTCACTTGTGATTCTCTCCCTGAAAGAGTCTACCTGCAAAAAAGAAAAGGTGCATCTTAGTATAGCATATCTGAATTAAGTGCAACATCCCAAGCATTTTATCTTTGCTCACCTGCATAAATTACAATTGTACTCAAGATACAAACTCCTACTTGAAAATGATCTTTTTGGATCATTGTTACAGAATATAAGACATATCTAATAAAACAATTAGATACGAGAAAACCAACATATACTTTAGAAGAGTATTAGATTAAAATAATTTTTAATGATTTTCTATATATTAGGGCCTAGCATAACCTTCTTCTCAAAATTTCAGTTTTTGGAACCATATACACTTAAGTCCTCAATTTACAACCAAAACTGAGACCTGAATTTCTGTTGCTAAGCAAGGCGGTTGTTAAATGAAGTATGGCTGATTTTAGTTTTGGCCACCATTGTTAAGTGAATCACTGCAATTGTTAAGCTAGTAACACGGTTGTTAGGTGAATTTGGCTTTCCAATTTAACTACTTGTTAAGCAAATCACTATAGTCATTAAATGAATCATACAGACATTAAGCAAATCTAGCTTCCCTTGTTGATTTTGCTTATCAGAAGCTGACTGAGATCATAAATGGCAAAAAGTGATTCTAGAATGCTGTAACTGTGATAAATATGAGCCAGTTTGCCAAGCATCTGTATTTTGATCATGTGACGAGATTATTGCAGTGGTCCTAAATGACTTTTTTCAGTACTGTTGTAACATCAATCAGTCATTTAATGAATGAGTGTAAATTGAAGATAACATGTATCACTTTGTTTCCTACCTAGTTTGATTTTTGTACCATTGCTGTTATGCTTGCTTTTATCTCCTATTTTTACAAAAAAAAATAATTTTTATGCCAAGCAGTGTGGTGGCCTAGAGGTTAAGATGCTTGGTTCCCATTTGGAAGGTTGAGAGTTTAATCCCAAGCAATGACAGACAGTTCTATCAGGGCACAAAGAGAAAATATCTGCTGTGAACTCCATGTAGGCATCAGGAAGATCGCCCAACCAGTGAACACTCCACTCCATTCAGTCACACCAACAACCCTGAATTAAAGGATTACAAATTTGTAAAAAGAAAAAAAAATAAATTTTTAATGTGCTCATCTTCCCTCCAAGATGGATTTTAAAATCACTCTGTAGAAAATAGTAACTTAAATATTCACAAATCTGTAGTTTGTGAGATACTTGTTACTAACATTATTCTTTCAGGAAGAGAACCATTTTTTGCTCTTCTCTTTATTTGTTCACATTACTGCTTGAGCTAATATGATAGTGTTCTCCAATATTTCAAAAATTCATTACAGCTTCTACCTAAACCAGTATTCAAATTATCATTCTTCCATGTTGAAAATATTTTTACTGATTTTTATCTTCTTGCACGTTGCCATGCTTATTATTATTCTCAACTTTTCTCCTTAATTTTCAATTAGGTTGATTACTTATTCCCTTTTACCAATGTGATTTGCTTTTGTTTTGCATTAAATTTTAATGACCGACTTTTCAGCCCAAAATCCTAGAAAGACTAACCTAAGTAATATTACATTGACCTGAGTGGCTTTACTGACATGTACAGAACTGAAACATACTCTTCTATCATGTTTTGATTTATCTTCATTTGATCTGAGTTCTTTTCAACTTTTCCCAATTCAAAAGTCTGTCTTTTCATTAAAGTTGCAATATAGTCTTCTGTAACATATTGTGTCTTATCCCTCAAAATTTCTGTCAACAGATGTCACTAAGATCTCCTACTTTTACAATTATTATTAGAATTTTCATTTTTAATACTATATTTGATTTTTCTTAAATCTGTTCCTAGATTTATATTTTGTTAACATTAACTTCTTTTAGTTTCTGCTAACTTGTACAGTTCCCATCTTTCCCTTTACTTAAGAACAGCAGCAAGAACAAGCAGAACCTCAAATGAAGATGTCAATAAATTTTATTCACCATGATCCTAGTATTCAGACAAACTTCACTTTTGTCAATTTTGTAATGCTGCAGCCTGATTCTATAATTATTGAAATTCTTTTTTCTCATTAATCTACACTCAGTAGCCCATAATGACAAAGTGAAAATAGGTTTAGAAATATTTGTAAATTTATTAAAAAGAAAAAAATGAAATATCACATTAACATAAGTATTCAGACTCTTTGCAACAACATGTGAAATTTAGTTAAGATGCCTCCCATTTCTTTTGATCATTGTTGACATGATTCTACACCTTGATTGGAGTCCACCTGTGGTAAATTAAAATTGGTTGGATATGATTTGGAAAGACACACATCTCTCTGTAGAAGGCCTCACAGCTGACAATGCATACTGCAGCAGAGCAAAACCCATGAGGTCAAAGGAACTGGCTGCAGTTCTGAGACAGGATTATTTCTGCTGCATTGAAGTTCCTAACTGCACAATGGCCTCCATAATTCTCAACTGAAAGAAGTTTGGCACAACCAGGGCTCTTCCAGGAGCTGGTCACTCGATCAAACTGAGCAATCGGGAGAGAAAGCCTTAGTAAGAGAGGTGACCAAGAACCCAATGGTCACTCTGACTGAGCTCCAGGGATTCTGTGGGAGATGGGACACAGTTCCAGAAAGACAACTATCATTACAGCCCTCCACCTATCTGGGCTTTTATGACAAAGTGACTAGACCAAAGCTTCTCCTCAGTGCAAAGCACATGAAAGCCAGCTTGGAGTTTGCAAAAAAGCACCTGAAGGACTCACACTGTGAAGAACAAGATTTTCTGGTCTTGCAGTTAGAATTCTTTAACTGGTGGGATCCCATAAATAATTGAAAAATATAGTGATAGATATAGATGATGCAGTAGAACTTGCTTCTTACTGTGCGTATTTATATTAAAAAATTTGGAATTGAATTTTATAAAGTCAAAATTAATTTTAATTTTATTACTGTATAGAAATAAACAATATTAATATTCTTCAAAATGTATTAAAATAATACTAAATACTTAAATTTCATTTTATTAATGTGATGGGGTATCATCTTAATAAAACAAACATTACTATGGTAGAACAAAAATAAAAACTACTGACTTTAAAGAAATTGTAGCATTCTTAATGTATTTTTTTAAGTTACTTTAAACATTTTTTAAAAATCTGGTTTGAGTTCATCTTTAATACACTTCTGGCAATAAGGCTCATTGCATTCTATTAGTCTTAATGTTTGAGCAATTTTTAGGATTGAATTATAAACAAAAATTTAAAAACTGCATTCATAATTAACATTACATTTATATATCTTTCCTAAAATATAAATCCAAAACCACTGGTCAAATTGATTCAGCCTAAAGTCTGCTGTCTTAATACAGCCACTAAAAGGAATCCATTTTACTTTATGCAAATTTTTCACCCATTGAATCACTCAAATGGTGAGAAAGGTGGATGTATAAATTAAATAGGATTTTGAAGCATAAAGTTATATATATTTCTCAGAATACAATTACTATAGTGTGCAAGAATACATATCAGGATTTACCTTTGCAATATATACAACTATGACTATTGCAGACTATTGCATTCTTATTTTCTTTCGCAATTATTCACAAGTATTCTGTAATTACATTTTGTCAATAACAAAATGTAATTTTGCTTACTTACTAATCTGCATACTAGGCATACGGAATATTACTATTTTAAATGTAATTTAAACTGATCCTATTTAATACTATAAGATTTAGTGGAATATATGTAATAACGTCGATATCAAATGGAACTACCGTTTTACCCAGTAACTTTAAAAAAGAAACTTTATATGCGCAATACTGAAATAATAGTAAATTACCTCATACAGCCTTTATAGAATAAAAACCTACAGAACATTTGCTAAAATCAAAATTATTGCTATAAAGCTACCCATCTAGCCATTGCAAGTAGCATGGCGGCTGAATGATTAATAATCTTGAATTATGCTCCTAGATTATATAAATCGGTGTTTTTTTCAAGGTAAATAAATTTCCCATCCAGGAAATATGTGAAACATACGGTTTTCGTGGAATTCAATAACCTCGCTAGATAAAAATATTATATTCTAACGCAAACATCTTGTGTTCATTGCCACGGGAAGCTGTTAAGGGTTACCGCTTCGCGGGTTTTAATTCCCATGATTAGAATAAATAGCAGCCTGACATGTGTTTATTGGGCTACAACCGGGTTAACTGGAGGAATGGTCGGTTCATAAGCAGACTGGCTGACGAATGAAAGCCCAGTGACGCCGTATCCGTAAAGCTCCCAACGGCAGATCACTTGATCGAAACATGTGGCGTTCAACGGATCTGCGGTTTGTCGGTGTACAAAAACTATCATGCTTTGATCAGGTTCCGCTGGCAAAAATAGTCGCCGTGGCGGAAGCCTGTCTGGATTGACCTTCGGTAGCACTCTGCACATGCCTAAAGGCACGCCCGTAGCGGGTTTATTAGAATTTTCCCCTCCTCCTCCTCCCATACCTTGATCTTAACTTCTGGGTCCACCTTGAGCAGAGAGGCCATAGCGGGGCGGGGAAGCCAATTTTCCAAGCCAGATCTGTTTCCTTTTATCCCGCGCGCGCGACCACCTGAGAAAAACCACCGGCTTCGTTACCGCCGGAAGTGAGAACATAACGCCCCGCCACCGCCTTTTCTTGGCCAATCACAGGACGCGATTTTAGCCAACGTGATTACTCCTTGTGCCTTTGTCGGATAGGCCTTATCCGGTGCTGTGCACATGCGCTAAAGAAACAACTTCCGGTTGGTATAGGTGGAGCTCGGTAGTAATAAGTGAAGTGACTGACGTGGAGCCAATCAGCGTAGAAGTAGGAAGTTGAGGATGGTTCGCGTTTGAAGTGATTTTTTTCCGGCAACTTACAGGTTATCTTCCGCTGTGTAAAAATCCTAGGTATTATTTCCTTCTGTAGCCGTTTGTTCTTTAGTATCTTTTCCCCTAAGAGATGGCCTACCTTCCATGGTTCTCTTTTTCATTATTGTACTGCCTTTAAACTGAAGTATTTTTGCGTTATTGGATCTGGCTGCGTTACTGTGGTCAGTAGATGGCAGCAAAGAGCCGATTTGCAGCCCCAACATTGTAGTGAAGCCAGTTCGTGGGCTTCCTCTCTACTGTGAATATGGGGGTGGTCGTAACAGTAACATGTATGATGGGAAACCCATTCGTGCAAGAAGGACAACGCCGGCTTGACATCTGTGCAAATAGCTTTTTCAGTCCAGAACAAGCTCCCTCTCTGATGCCAGGGAAAGGGAGAAGGCGGTCCCGTTTCTGCGCCTCCTACGGGCGGGAGCAAAGAACGCGATTTCTCCGGAAGAGAAAACTTTCTGCGAAGCCGTTTTGAGAGACGGCGGGGTCGCTTGGGAAAAAGCACTTTCAGAGGAAGAGAAAGTCAACCGTGTGTTGTTGGGAGGGAAAGGTGGCCTGGCGGTGATTTTTTTTTTTTTACCGATCAATTTCGTTCGCTCCTGGGGACACTTTAAATACGTATCGATTGGGTATCCCGCCTATCGTTAGGGAATCTGGTTATGGCACTTAACAAGCACATTAGTTCGTTGTTGGGCGTGAGGTAGGTAAGGACGATGGAGAGACTTAGATGGAATCAAGGTAGATTCCAGTAAAGATCATTGGAATTTACCCTTTTGTATTCCCAGCCATAATTTGTCTACCAGCTTCAGTCTAAACTGGACCAGAAGAAGGAAACTAAAGCTTTGTTCTTTATAGGTAGTAAATAGTAAAGGTACACTGCAGTAGAACAGATGATGCATTCATAGTACCTCAAAGATAAATATGTGTATTGTTCCATAAAATGGAGTTGCACTACCAAAATCATGTTAAGGATTGAACTGATATTGGTACCTGACTAATTTTTGTTAGTCGATCCTAGTTTGGACAGTTCCTGTTTCCCCAAAGATACTTAGTATCAGAACCTAGCTGATTTCCTTGGGAGTTACACCTGAAATGGTGGTGATTAAACCATATGTTATTACTTGGATTGATTAAATATGTGTCATCAAGTTGGTGCTGGCCCATAGGCATAGAGTTAAGGTCTATGCATAGATTGGATATATAGATTAATGTTCTCCATGATAATGCCGGAGGAGATGGATGATCACTGTAATGATAATGGCAGAAACATCCAATTCATGCTGCATGAGAGAAGGTATGTAGTACAATAGTAACCACTCCTGAATTTTTACAATAGAACTACATAGATAGAAAACACAAACTGGATAGCAATTGTAAAATATTAATTTATACCAATCTATAAAATATTAGAAACATTGTATTGACTATATTTCTACTTTCCAGATATGGATGTGTATAAGTCACCTGCTTGTACCATGCAGGTCAGCTTTGTTTGCCAGCGTTGTAGCCAGCCCCTTAAATTGGACACATCTTTCAACGTTCTCGACAAAGTCACCATCCAGGAATTGACAGGTAAAAAAATATGCATAAAGCCAGTGCAATCATAAATTCCATAATGTGAATGCATACACTTGTCAATTGCTGAGAAAATTCAAAGGAAGTAGAATGTAAGGTTGTTGGAAACATTCAATAACAGAGTATTGTTATGAAGGATTTCAGCAGAACTTAATCTGAGGCAGTTCTCAAATCTGAACTCTGTTTCAGAATGTCCTTGGAATTGGGAAGCAAAAGCTCAAAGGGAAAATATTATTGACAGATATAGTAATCTTTCAGCTGAGTTTTAGCATTATTTGCAAATATTTTTATTTTTTTCTTTGGTAATTGTTTATCTTTTGTGTAGCTCCTCTGCTTACCACTGTTCCAACAAAACTGAGTGATGCACAGGAAGAAGAGACCCCTTTGACTGAGGTAAAGTTAGCATTTGATTCTAAATTAAAAGCAATGCATCATTAGAAGTTAAACACCAGTTATTATATGTTGTTGTTAGTTGTGAAGTCATCGCGACCCCATGGACAATGTCCCTCCAGGCCTTCCTGTCCTCTAGAGTCCATTTAAGCTCCCACCTACTGCTTCAGTGACTCCATCCAGCCACCTCATTCTCTGTTGTCCCATTCTTCTTTTGCCCTCAATCTTTCATCATTATTATTCATTCATTATTAGGAATTGTTATTTTCTTGGAATTTAGTCTGCAAAACCTTTAAATTTTCCTTGTAATATGTGTACATTGTAAAGTGGCAGGTTGTTAAAAACTGCTTATGGGATCAAACGTTTAGCTGTCTTTGATAAAGAATCACAAGATGCTAATGCTAAATTTCTTTTTAGGAAGTGTTTGTTGAAAATCGCCAAGATGGAGTGTCCCGAAGATTCATTCCCCCAGCCAGGTATTAATTATTATGTTCTCTGCTCTATTACATTGTAGTAAATGCCATTCTTTCAGAGGCTGGAAATTTTAACCAAATTCTGATACTGAAGTCTTTCTGAGGTTTAACTTGGGTGGAGAATGTACAAATGCACACACACATACACTTAGCTGCTAATAAAAGCAAAAAATAGAGCAAAAGATAGAGCTAGAGCAAAAGATAATAAAAGAAGCAAGATTTCTTCCCTATAGGAAGTGAAAGCAAAATATATTTAGTTCTTTCATCTTTCCTTTGAAAGGAAGCACAAATAGTCGTATGACCACTTGTTAAGGTTCAGTTCAACGTTATGACAGCACTGACAAAAATGACTTACAAGTGGTTCTCGCACTCATTTAATTATGTTTGCCCCCCACAGTAATGAGACTGAAGTATCCCTCTATTATTTCTACCATAGGATTAATACATTCATCCTTGCCAATTTTTTTTCCAGATCAGAGCAACCATTCTTCAAAAGACTTCTTTTTGGCCATGGTTCTCGATAACTTGTATAAACTAGCTAATGTATCTTCTAATGAAAAGGAATAGTTTTCTAAGAGCCTTTTAAATTGAATCCAAATGATTCTTGGATGCAGTGGATCCAAACACAACTTTATTTTTTAATTCTATTGTCTTATCTCTAACAATTCAGACATTTTTTCCTTGTAACTTAATCCTGCAAATTGTAGATTCTGTGCCAAATATAATATATAGAGCAAAACCTATTTACTATTTAGGAACTGGAAATTGTGGAACAAAATGTAAACTACTATGGTTTAACATCAGAATTTTTGATGTTAAAAAAAATTAACATCAGCTCTCTCTGTGGACATGCCTGCCGTTGCCAGCTGCTCTTTCAGGTTCCGCCGCGTGCATGCGCAATGGCCAGCTGCTCTCTTTTGGGCTCTGGTGCACGCATGCACAATCCAGTTTTGGCACTTGGTGCCAAAAAGGTTAACTTTCACTAATCTATGAGAACACAGTTTATTAAAAAATCGTGCTGCATTTTTCAGGATGATGTCAACAGAAAGTGCCAACAGTTTCACTCTGATTGGAGAGGCCTCTGATGGAGGAACCATGGAAAATCTCAGCAGAAGACTCAAGGCAAGTTGATCCCTATTCTTGAATGTACTATCAATGTTTAGAAAAGAGTGATTGGGAGAATAGAGTACAATAATTTTGAACTTTTTTTTGTTTTATCAAACCAAAGCTGAATAGTAGTTTTAATAATGTAGTAATAATGAATAGTAGTTTTGCTTGACAAAAGCTTTCTGTCTCATTTAACAAATGGTAGAACTGTTTTCTCCTTCTAAAATGAGCTCTTCTTTCCTTACAGGTTACTGGAGATCTGTTTGACATCATGTCTGGCCAAACAGATGTGGATCATCCTCTATGTGAAGAATGCACTGATACACTTCTGGACCAGTTAGACACACAGCTTAATATTACAGAGAATGAATGCCAGAACTACAAGTGAGTAATAAATTTCAGAAGGGCTACAATATCTTCTTGCCAGAATAAAGAAATATAGTTTTACCTTTGTTCACTAAAATATTTTTTACTGAAAAAGGTACTCTATGCTTGTCTCAGACAGGTATATACTCAAGCTGTGGCAATTCAGTTTCTATTTTAAAATAGAACAAATTACAAGTAGTCCTTGACTTATGACCACAATTTCTATTGCTAAGTGTAAAATTTGTTTAGTGAATTTTGCCCCATTTTACGACTTTTCTTGCCACATTTGTTAAGTGAATCACTGCAGCTGTTAAATTAGTAACATGTTGTTAAATGAATCTGGCTTTCCCATTGACTTCGCTTGTCAGAAAGTCGCAAAAGATGATTACATGACTTCGGGACACTGCAACCATCATAAATATGAACCAGTTGCCAAGCATCTGAATGTAAATCACATGACTGGGGATGCTGCGGGGATGATGTCATAAGTGTGAAAAATGATCATAAGTCACTTTTTTCAGTGCTGTTGTAACTTCTTACGGTCACTAAATGAACTGTTGTAAATCAAGGACTATCTGTATATCTACACAGATTTGATGCTCAGGAATTACTGACTGGGTTTCCAGGTGCATAATTGTGAAAGAAAGTGAAGTTAAAGGGTTCTGTATGGTTCATTGCCACCCAATAAAATCACTGGGGGTTTTTTTGTAGGAAATGTCTTGAAATCCTGGAGCAAATGACTGAAGATGACAAGGAGAAATTACAGTTGGAACTGAAAGAATTTGCTCTCGAGGAAGAGAGGTTAATTGAAGAATTGGAGGAAGTAGAGCAAAAGCGCAAAGCACTGACTGAAGATTTTGAGAAGGTCAAAATTGAGGCTGAGAGGCTGGATCAGGAGGAAGCTGAGTGAGTGAAATCTTGCTACTAACAGTATTCCCAACTTTGTAATTTTTTTGCTAATAGGTTGTTGGGGTTCATATCCAAGTTTTCGTGTTTATTGGTGACTATTTTTCCCCATTTTTTTCCTTTATGCCTATACTAAACATCTTCCCCCTTTTTTATATTATGCTTTCCCATATATTGCTTACCACATCTCTGTTACACTTCCTTTTCTCCTTATCCCTGACAGACCTTTTATTGATTCTTGTGTTTTTCACATTTCCTTAAATACCCTATCTGTGGCTCACTTACTCTAGCTATCCAGAATACTTGATAGGAAATTCCAGAGAAATTAAATACAGTTTCATAAGTCAGATAGGAAACTACAGTGTGCTATTTTTATGCCACCTGTCTAGCACTAGATAGGAACTATCGTTTTTTACTCAAATTAATTCTCATGAAATTAATTTCTAATTCATCTGAACATTTTTGAAGCCTATCCATTTCTCCCTCTTAAAATTTGTTCTTTTGGATCTGGCACTATTCTACATGTTGAATCCTTAAAGGTTTTAGGGAGGTCCTCCAAATTTATTCTCTTGATGTTTCCTGGAGGTATCAAAAAGAATACAGTGAATTCAAGCGGCAGCAACTAGAACTGGATGATGAACTGAAAAGTGTTGATAATCAAATGCGTTATGCCCAAATGCAGCTGGACAAGTTAAAGAAGACCAACGTATTCAATGCTACCTTCCATATCTGGTAAGAAAAGAGATAGACTAGGATGGGAGAAATGTAGTGAACCAGTAGTTGAATCTGGATGGAGGAAAATGCATTTAAGTTGCAACATACTGGTATATACAATAGCATATTTGGTCATTTGGGCTCTGCAAAGTTGAGAATTTCAGAGGACTCTGGTCAGTATTAGAGTGAGTATAATAGTTTCAGTTTGCTGCAGAAGTCTAACTGAATACTGTTTTCAGTTTATACTTTACAGTGTTCACTCATGGTTGGATTCTTATTTTCCACTTTCTAAGAAGCAACCCTTCTTTGAGAGTCTTAGGTCACTCACCTTGAATAAATAAGCTCTTTAATCAGTATGTTATTCCCCTGTCTATATAGTACTGTCTATAGTATTTTTTAATGTTAACTAATTAAGTAATATTTCACACAGGGTCCTGTCCAAAATTCTTCTATCCTTGTTTTAAAATTTCATATTCCTTTGCCAAACTGACTGGGGCTAGTAGAGTTGGATTTTAAATAATCTGGGTAATACCAGACTGACTTCCTGTGCTACCGACAGATTTTCATAAAAGCTGTGGATCTTGATGTTTATGTTTGGAAAATCATTTTAATTTTGGATAACTGTCCAAAACCTGCTTAAAAAGACTTGTTTGTACTATGTGTAAGATTAAGCTAGCTGATTAGATTTCTTCTTGCATAGGCATAGCGGGCAGTTTGGCACAATAAACAACTTTCGTCTAGGCCGCCTCCCAAGTGTCCCTGTGGAATGGAATGAGATCAATGCAGCCTGGGGGCAGACTGTTCTGCTTCTCCATGCCCTTGCCAACAAGATGGGCCTGATCTTTCAAAGGTAGATACAGAGACAACGAGCCACCCCTCCCTTTTGTCAGCCATAAGAATGGCAAGATTAATTAACTTGTTTATTGGTATAGAAGCCTATTCAATACTTTTCAGTCAAATTATTATTAAGTGGCTGTTTCTTGCAGATACCGTCTTATTCCATATGGAAATCACTCTTATTTAGAGTCTCTTACTGACAAATCTAAGGTAAGAGATTTTAGTTTCCAAGAATCCCTTTCATACACCTGCATTTTGGATTTCTAGAGTACTGTATCTGTTTGTACTTAGAAGAGATTAGTCAGTTCAGAACAAGCCTTTAGACACAGTGAAAAAACATTTTGAGCAATTCTGCATATGCTGAATTCATATGTGTATGTATGCATGTATATCTAAGTTGCCCAAAGTTTTTAAACGTAGTTTGACTACTCTACTTTAAACATGTTGAAATATATTTGTTGATGGAAAATGGGATGCTAACTTAATATAATACAGAATGATTTAGCTGATAACATTTTTAGGTTAATGAAATATTCATGCATGATAAAATATTTAGCTGAAAATAATTGCATTTATATTTTGGAAATATCATTACACAATTGTGGTTATGCAGTGTAAACAAATATAATAAACTTAAATATAACTTAACTATGTGAGCACTGTAATGCATATGTATTTAGGGATGTCTTTGAATGTTATCTTCTTACAATTGTACTGTTTAATTTGATATTTTATATAGTCTTCTTAAATATAGTACTGGATGTATGGAACATCAGTATGAATAAGCGGGGGGGGGGGGGTTCAAAAATTTTAGCAACCGGTTCTCTGCCCAGTTGCTGGGTGGGTGTGGCCATGGTGGGCATGGCCTATTCGGCCTCCTGCACCACGGCAGGGGAGCAGGCATTTTTGCCCTCCACAGCATCTGGAAGCTTTTCTTGAGCCTCCAGGAGGCTGAAAACAGACTCCCAACAGGCCCATTTTCGGACTTCCGGAACTTCTGGGAGGCCTGTTTTTCACCCTCCCCAGGCTCTAGAGGCTTTTCTCAAATCTCCAGGAGAGTGAAAATGTCCTCCTCCAGGCTCTAGAGGCCCTCTGGAAGCCAGAAATGAGCCCATTTCCGGAACTTCTGGGAGGCCTGTTTTTTGCCCTCTCCAGGCTCTGGAGGTTTTCCTCGAGCCTCCGGGAGGGCAAAAGTGGCTTCCCCCGGGCTCTGGAGGCTGGAAACAGGCCTGTGTCCAGACTTCCGGAACTTCCAGACTTCAGGAGGCCCATTTTTCACCCTTCCAGAGCCTCCGTGCGGGCCCTGCACTTACCTGGCATCCAAAACAGGCCACGTGGAGACTCCTGGGAGGGGTGGGGTGGGTGTCTGTGCATCCTATACAGCAAATGTTGCTGAAGCCCTGTCCACGTGCTGGCCCCCACCCTTCGGCCTCTGCCTCCCAGCAATTTGCCACTGCCTATCCCTGCCACCTGGAACGGGCTGAAAACGGGGCACATGGAGGCCAAAAATGGGACATGCGGAGGCCAAAAATTGGGCACCCGGAGGCGACAATAGACAGCAGTGGCGATGGGCAGTGGCGATCCCTGCAGCCTGGAACAGCTGATAGGCGGTATTCTGGCAGGCAGATCCAACCACCAATCAGCTGCTCGTGCTAAATAGGCTGTGCTGAAGTTGATCAGGCTGTTTGCTGCAAGGAGGCAAATTGCTGGGAGGCAGAGGCAGATATTTTTTCCCCTGTTTTTCTCCCCAAAAGCTAGGTGCTTTTTATAGTCCAGAGTGCCTTATAGTCTGAAAAATATGGTATTGGCATTTTTAAATGCCCTAGATACTAATTGAAAAAGAAGCTGGGGTTTAAGAGAAATAGGAGTAAAACAGATTTTATTTTCTTGTTTCCTGTAGCCTTGACTTACAGTAGTTTAGAAGAGCAGTAATAAACAGCAAAGATAATTCATGCTACCTAAGTTGCAATGAATGCTTGTTACTGAGTAAAGAGTCTAAGCAGCTTCATTAATAATAATGATGAACTGTAGGAAAATTCCTTGTGTTTCTAATATTTACATTTATGTCTTCAAGGAGTTGCCTCTTTACTGTTCAGGAGGCTTACGGTTTTTCTGGGACAATAAATTTGACCATGCAATGGTGGCATTTCTAGATTGTGTACAACAGTTCAAAGAGGAAGTAGAAAAGGGCGAGACCCGTTTCTGTTTACCATACAGGTAAATGTCAATAGTGCAGAAAGTAGGTTTTCTTTTCTTACAAACTTTTTAATTCTAAATTAAGTATCTCTTGCTAAACTATTATATAATTGAATTAAATGCTATTAATTTCAAGGTAACTCATGTATACAGAAGTTTTGCTTTTCTATTTTTACGCAATATAACAACAGCTAGATTATTGTGGTTCTTCAAAGTACTGATAATAAACTACCACATTTAGTGATCTTGGTATTTTTTAGTTGACTCTGCTTTGTCATTTTGGTTGTTGAAAATGTTTTGTCAAATAAAGAAAACTGAGGTTTTCTCTCAGCAAGAGCTTATTTCTAAAGATTAATAAATCAGGGCATTACAACAGGGAAGAGGGATTTAGTAAAAATAATGTAGTGCTAATCTGAGACCAAATGTCAGCATTTTCAGCACCTAATAGGATCTGTTTCTCCAATACAGAATGGACGTGGAAAAGGGCAAGATTGAAGATACAGGTGGAAATGGTGGTTCCTACTCCATTAAAACCCAGTTTAACTCAGAGGAACAGTGGACAAAAGCGCTCAAGTTCATGCTGACAAATCTGAAATGGGGTCTAGCTTGGGTTTCTTCGCAATTCTATAATAAATGACAATTATGAAGGAGAAAGAATTCAGCATGACGCAATGATGCCAAAAGTAGGACTTGGGACACTGACAGCCATACATTATTTTAGAAGAAAAAAAATCTGCAAATTTGATATTACATTATAAAATGGAATGAAGCAAAAAGCTTCATAGCATAGCTTAGATAATATGTAGATAAAGTATACAACTGAGTTTAGGAAAAGAATCATGTATTTTCTCCGATTGGACAGGAAAAGGAGACAATATTTGTGGTAGAGGCTCAGTTAGGAGGTTATTGCAGTTTCATTATTGCACTAAACTAGAAATACAAAATAAATACACTGATTTTCTTTCAGAACAGTTTATCAGTTCTAGAGAGAGGAACACATTAATGTATTTTTTTGTCAGATACATTTACTTGTTTATGCTAAAGCTTCTGCTTTTACATGTAATATTTATCATCATAATCCATACATCTTTGTCTTAAACTGCTATAATTCTTTGTGTTGTAATGGTTATGCAAGACTGCTGTAAATGGTTTTGATGCCCTAGCCATGGACAAGATACCTTTCTTTAAATCTTCCCTCTTAAAAGATTAAGATAACAAAAACTGTATGATATACATTAAACTATTGAAGTGTGTGAGGATGTGCAGTGCCTTTTTAGTAGTTTTCTGCTTACAATCCCATGCCTGTGTCAAATACTATAATACATTTCTCGATAAGCAGTCTCTTCAACTTCAGAAAAATGAAGGGTTTCTAACAACCATTCACAATATTACCTAGACTGTGCTTCAGAATCGCATAGACTGCCTCAGTAATGCTCTGCAGACTGATGCCTGTGGTGCTATTGAGGTAGTCCACAACCTTTCAAGAGAGAAAAAAAAAAGCTTTAGATGGATACACTATATCCTATAGAACTAGGATTCTTATGGGTAGCAAGCCACAAGTAAGAGGAGAAAAATATCTTGATTTAATACATGAGTGGACTAAATGATAAGATGTATGTACCTGATTCCAGTCTTCATGGTTTAGCAGGAAAGAACTTGCACCAATTATTCCTACAGCTAGTAGCATGAGGTCTTCCTTTACAGATGCAAATTTTGCTCTATGAAATTGAAATGACAAAATGAACACGGACTGTATTCCAGCAATAGTAATAATGATATACATTTGAAAGTACAAACCTACCCTGTTTCCCCCAAAATAACATCTATCCCAAAATAAGTTCCACCATGTTTTTTACGCAAGCGCCTGATATAAGCCCTACCCCCAAAATAAGCCCTGCTTAAGAGCCTGCGCAGTTGGCAGGCTGGTTGCTCACGGTGCCACTGGCATGAGGTGGGGTGGGGTGGTGGTGGAGCTTACCTCAGGACCAGTGAAATTGAGCCGGTTCTATCTGGCTTAGGTGGACTGGTAGTGCTGGCAGTGGGAGGCTATGCCCACCCACTTGGATATCATGTCCTGTTTTTGACCCTCTGTGCATGCCCAGAAGGCTCTGTGCATGGGTGGAGGAGGCATGCATGAGCGTAGCGAGCGTGTGTGCTCACATTTGCAAACCAGTAGTGAAGGTAAGTAAATTTCACCCTTACTCAGGGCCCCCATAGCCAGGCCATCCATGCTGACACCTGCCTCACAGTGGCAGCACAAACAGCTGTGTGCAACAGGAGCCTACGTGGCCACCAGTCCACTTCTGTTTGCAGCTGCAATGCAGCAGGAGACCAAGTGGTGTGCTCATGCTGCGAGATGAGGCAGGTGTCAGGGCGTGAATGGCCTGGCTTTGGGGACCCTGAGGTAAGCCCGTGCTGGGTGCATGGGGCAGCTCCACCCTCTGCCTCAGCTCGTGGCCGCGGCACTAGCACATTGTTCAGCCTCTTGCTCTGTTGTGGTCACAAGCAAGCAGAAGTGGGCTGGCAGCTACACAGTGTCCTGCTGGATGGGGCTGCTGGAACCTCCGCCGCGAGGTGAGGCAGATATTGGGGTATGGGTGGCCTGGCTGTGGGGCCCTGAGGTAAGCTGATGTGGGGCATGTGAAGCAGCTCCAACCCCCCCCCCCCGCCTCACAGCGACACTGGTGCACCACATGGCCTACTGCATCACAGTGAGCAAGCAGAAATGGGCCTCCTGTAGATGGGGAAAAAATAACACCCCCCAAAATAAGCCCTAGTTTATTTTGGTGCCCAAAAGAAAACAAGATCCAGTCTTATTTTCGGGGAAACACAGATATTTAGCCATATTAAAACAATATGATTAAATAGTTGATCATTTTTAAAGCATTTCTCTGTTACATTTATATTATTCATCTTTTGAATTAAAAGATATATTCTGAAGATTTATGCTTATGATGGCTAGAATGCCTAGAACATCATTAAAGTACTTAAATAGCACATTTCTCACAAATACATTGTGTTCACTGGGGCCAAGTACTGCTTTGAGTATCCATACAATAAAAAGTATATTTTCTTCTGCATTTCTCCTATTACACAATATATTAGGCAACAGTACTGAGTAGTGCTGTATTTTGCTGGCAGGTAACAATGAAGAGATGAATTTAATGTTTTCATGTCCCAAAAACTAAACATTAACAAAATTGGATGCTGTGTATAATTGTATAGCAAAATGCCTATTAATGTAGGATTTTTGTTTTCAATTTCAGTATATTGTCACCTCCCGTCTGGACTACTGTAATGCTCTCTACATTGGGCTCCCCTTGAAGAGCACTCAGAGGCTCCAGCTGGTCCAGAATGTGGCCGCACGGGTGATTACATGCGCAGCTCGCTGTGCCCATGTAACACTTCCTGCACAAGCTGCACTGGTTCCCAGTGGTCTTCCAGGGGCGATTCAGGTGTTGGTTACCGCCTTTAAAGCGCTCCATGGCTTAGGACCTGGGTACCTACGAGACCGCCTTCTGCCACCAATAGCCTCCCACCGGCCAGTTCGCTCCCACAGAGGGACTCCTCAGGGTGCCGTTGGCCAAATTATGTCAGCTGCCGACACCAAGGGGGAGAGCCTTCTCTGTGAGAGCTCCTGCCCTTTGGAATGAACTGCCCCCAGAGATACGTAAGATCTCCGACCTCTGTGTTTTTCGCTGTGCCCTCAAGACTCTGCTGTTCCAACAGGCGGGGCTGACTATGTAAATGAATCTTAATTAGGAGTTTTAATTTTGGGGTTTTTTAATCAAACTGGGCCAAAATGTTTAATAATTTTAAATTTATGATGTTTGTATGTTTTTTTGTTTTTATTCTGACTGTACACCATCCTGAGTCCTGTGGGAGAAGGGCGGTATAGAAATAAAATTAAATAAATAAATAAATGTTGTGCTAAAGTATTGAGAACCAAAGAATTTCCTAAGAAAACATGCAAATTTGTGAAATCAATGAAACTTTTCTGTAATTAAAAAAACACAGATTCAAAAAGGTTATTTGAAATGTTAAAAGGGAAGTAAAAGGATCCAAAATGAAACAGTTTCTATCTAAAAGTTCACTAATGCAGGGACCGCCAATCTTTTGGGCATTAGGGACCAGTTCTATGGAGAGAGGTTTTTCTGTGGACCAGAAGGGGCATAGTTTCATATGCTGCCTGCATCCCACGGATGGGGCTTCGCTTGTTTGTGCAGCCCGGTTTTTAATTCTGCAGGTTTAATTTTAGGCAACAATAGTTCATCCCAGTGGTCTAAAACAAAGTAATTCTAATTATGTCTTCCCAGTAACTCCTCCATAGGGAATATTTAGATACATTTAAGATTCAAAGCTATCCCATCCAAGTAAAAAATTGGCTTACGCTGAGAATTGCTCATATTTAAACATTCTGTAGAAGGAAAGATTTATATGACCCAAATAAAAATCAGAACGATATTGGCACAGTGAAGCTAGATTCTATCAGGGGTGCACTGTTTACAAACATAGCTGTTAAAATCTGCTAGTGGAAAAGTAACCCAGATTTTCTTGGTCTATAAACTTCATTTTCCATTTGTGCTACTTCAATATACACAACTCTCAAGTTTTGACTTCCATTTATGGTACAAATTTATTGCTAGCTTGCTTCTTTGAGAACTTACAGTTGAAGTTCGCTTGGTGAGGAGTTTTCTATTGAAGACTTCAGCAAGGTATCATAAATATTGTTCCGCAACAAATATGATAAACTCAATAAATGTTTGCACATTTCATGTAGCTCTTTTGTGGGAAGTAAATAGCCATTGTATCCTAGTATTGGGAGGGGAAAGCCCAAGAATTAGATGCTATAGGAAAGAGAGTGGGTTTCTATAAGGTGTGAGAATCTATCTCCTTAATTTTACTATCGTGTGAGCCATGGATAAATTTGCTTCCCTCTTCCCCCCTCTTGTTTCTGTCTGTTTCAATTCTTTCCATTTAGCTGGTTCCATGCAGGACAAGAACTCATCATTTCCTGGTTTCTAGCCTTGTGCCTTAACCACTATACCAAATTGGCTCTCATATTATAAGAACCCATACAACTTCACAATATCTGTGATACCTGTGATTAAGATTGAGAATAATCACTGATCCACAGCCCATTCTATTGAAACATTTAGTTTTCTAACCACCAGAAGCAAAAAATCCCCCCACACAAAAAACAAAGGAATAATAAGATTCCCAAGAACAACAGGGACATGTGCCTGTAGTTCATTAGTAACAAGAAGAAAATGTGTCGCCTCTGCCTTCCCCTGAGATGTTCTGTAAATTGTCACTTTATCCTACTGCTCTAGGATCGTGATGGAAAACCTATGGCATGCGTGCCACAATTGGCATGCAGAACCCTCTCGGTGGGCACGTGAGCTGTCATCTAGCTAGTTCCATTGCGCATGTGTACGCGCGCCTCCTGCCAGCAGCTCATTTTCAGGATGCTTGGGGAGGGGCATATGTGGGAAACGTTCATGCATATGCAGGGTGTCACGCACATATGCATGGGGGGTGCAGCACCCTGCCATGGCCCATTTTTGGGCCCAGGAAGCTGCAGGTAGGCCTATTAGGACCAAAATGGGGGGTAGAAGGGGTCGCTGGTTCGGGCCAACTGGATGCTAATTTTACATCTGGTTCGCCGAATCCGTAGTTGCAACGACTGGCTGGCCCCTCTCACCCTGCCTGCTCCTCCCAGGATTCTCTAGGCAGATGGTTTAGGATGCCAGGTAAGTGCAGGGCCTGCACAGAGGCTCTGGGAGGGTGGAAAATGGGCCTACCGGAAGTAGTGGAAGGGCCTCTGAAGCCCGGGGAAGAGCATTTTTGTCCTCCTAGAGGATCAAGGAAAGCCTCCAGAGCCTGGGGAGAGTGAAACTCCCCTCCACCATGGTGCAGGAGGCTGAGTAGGCCACACCCACCATGGCCACTCCCACCTGGCAACCAGGCGGAGAACCTGTTACTAAAAATTTTAATGCACGGGGGTGGGGGAGCATGGGGATTGGGTGCACATGCACAGGGAGGTTGTGCGCACAAGCAGGCAGGTGCATTGCATTATGGATGCCAACCTGTGAGCGTGCTGTCATGCGTGGCATGGCACACTTTTGGCACACAAAGAGAATAAGGTTATCCATCACTGCTCTAGGATGTAACTTGGAGATTTTTTTTAAGAGCAGCAAAAGTTGGCTAAGTGCTGACACCTGCTGCAGAGCCTGGAAATAAAGAGATTTACCAATTTAAGTGTGGCTGCTCAGCTACTGGTAAGAGGAATAGACAAATCAGAATCACTACCAATTTTTACCAGCAGGAGAAAGCTGTTTCATAGACTACAGTATATGTTTCCTGGATTTACCTAAAACTTCTAGGAGAATTTCAACATAGGCAAGTGGAACTGGAACATTGACTTGAAAGTGCAGAGCCTTCAAAATAGCTAGTTCTGATTCTAATAATTCTTCTGTAGTGTACGAGAAACCTAAAGACTTCAGAAACTTCAGAACCATTTTGTTATTAACAATCTGTGTAAAAGAAGTAAGAATATTACATCCAAAATGCCAATTTTATTTCGCCATAGTGTACTATGTTTTATTGGAATGGGTTGTGTTGTATATGCTGCTGTTTTTAACCCATGAATCCTAATATTAAAAAGCTGCCCAATTAACATTTTTGTTTCTTCTGATAATAGTTTATATTTATTTATATATCAAACTTCTTAACCATCCCATCTTCTTCATATTTGATAGTTCATCATTGTGAAAGCCAACTACATATGAAGTCATATATCTTCTGCAGTGCTAACCATTAACCCAAACTATTTATGAAGACACCATTGCTTAGTAGTTTATAACATTATTTTCATCCTCTGATTAGATTGTCTAGTGAGAAATAATTATATTTTCCCCAAATGCACACATGCATTTAAAAGTCCTGTTTCTGTCATTGGAAAGTCCACAAGGTATCTCAGAAACAAAACTTGTATAAAAATTATATAATATTGTATTGCTCAAGGCAAATCTTGAATCTCCTTACTTTGTAATGGAAAGAAAGCTTGCTGGCAAGCTGAATGCAAGAGACTAAACGCAATATATATGTGTCTTCCATTTGTACTTTCAGTGAGGCCCAATTGCTATCTTCTTCCTTTCCTAGAGTCATATTAGAGAACTCCTCTAAACGTTTGAGCATATACCTAAAAATGCAAAAGCATTGATAAAGTATCTAGAGAAAAGAGCAAATACTTGAAATTTGCTTTATAGTTTACGGAAACAAATATCAAAACCATGTAACTACACTGATTTTACAGAGTAAAAGCTATTCCAAAGAGTCATGAATGAATGTATGAAACAGCCACATTAAGCTTTAGGACCTTCATCAGCCCCCCCCTTCCCCAAGAATCAAATTGTCCATTTAGTGCAGTGTATTCACAATTGCATATAAACTGGGATAACTAAAGTGGCACAGAAATGCAATTTAAATACTCCAGACTTGGTCTCAGGCAAAGTTTTATAAAAACAAGAGATGGGAAAGAACCATGCAAGGAAGGAAAAACAACTCTTGAAATCTAAATTGTATCTGATATTATATTTGTAGATTGAATGCATTTGTAGTGGTGTCCACAAATTCCCCCTCCGATAGAATTTGGGCTTTTATTACTCAAAGCAGGCTTGTCATTAAATACCATTTGATTTGTAACTGTGGCTAAAGTATTCCCCCCAAACAATCTTTTGAGACTTTAAAAAGGAAGCGTATACATTTTAGTTTATATATTTATAGGTTAAAGCTGTGATTTGGCTGCTGTAACTACATCTATAAAATGATAAAGGTATAAGTTATAGGAAATAAAACTGAAACTTTAAGCATATCTCCTTAGAGGTAAATCCCACAAAATTAATATTGTTTAATCTGTAGTAAACAAATAAATTAATGGTTCTATCCTAATATCAACAGTCAAAGAGAAAATAAAGAAATACCTTTCAAATATTTCTATTGCTTGATATGTGGCTGATTCAGTTAGGCTCCACTTCCCAGCTAAAAGAAAAACAAATTCTGGCAGAGACACAAAGGGAAATGATCATAGTTAGAGGCTCTTCTAAAATGTCTTTCAGAATTTCATCTCAGTTTAGAGAACTTGTTAAGGCCAAAGCTTACCTACTATCCGTGTGTCTTTGAAACAGCCTGCCCCACCACACAGCTCACTCAAATATTGCTCATTCTCTATAGCCATGTGAAGCAAAGTATCTTGGATAATTCCAGGGGTCATTACTCCAAAGATAGGTTCTGAATACTGGTATCGGGCTGATACCTGTGCGGGTAAGCCCATTCTAAAAGTATTGTTACTACTCTGAAAAAATAATAATTTATCATTAAACTACAGTAATTGATTTCTTCCAACAGTTCATTCCAACTGTTTCTATTAATAAGGAATAGGACAGGACAGAACAGGACAGAACAGAATAGAATTCTTTATTGGCCAAATGTGATTGGACACACAAGGAATTTGTCTTGGTGCATATGCTCTCAATGTACATAAAAGAAAAAATGCATTCGTCGAGAATCATAAGGTACAACACTTACTGATAGTCATAGAGTAAAAATAAGCAATTAAATCATATTAGGAAACAGTCAATATAAATTGTAAGGATACCAGCAACAAGGTTACAGTCATACAGTCATAAGTGGGAGGAGATGGGTGATAGGAACGTTGACAAGATTAATAGTAGTGCAGACTAAGTAAATGGTTTGACAGTGTTGAGGAATTATTTTTTTAGCAGAGTGATGGCATTCATGAAAAAACAATTCTTGTGTCTAGTTATTCTGTGTGCAGTGCTCTATAGCATTGTTTTGAGGGTAGGAGTTGAAACAATTTATGTCCAGGATGCGAGGGGTCTGTAAATATTTTCACAGCCCTCTTTTTGATTTGTACAGTTTACAGGTCCTCAATGGAAGGCGGGTTGGTAGTAATTGTTTTTTCTGCAGTTCTAATTATCCTCTGAAGTCTCTGTCTGTCTTGTTGGGTTGAAGAACAAAACCAGACAGTTGTAGAGGTGCAGATAACAGACTCAATAATTCCTCTGTAGAATTGTATAGGCAGCTCTTTGGGCAGTTTGAGCTTTCTGAGTTGGCACAGAAAGAACATTCTTTGTTGTACTTTTTTGATGACATTTTTGATGTTAGGTAAGTAATTTAGACAGTAATTTAGAAATTAAAAGATTAAATTAGTCTGATATAAAATTGTGCTTTCTTTAACCTCCTGTAGAGAATCCTCCTAAATGCATCTCTGACTGAAGATTAATTGTGAGTGAGAGAGAAGAAAAGGGCACCTCAGGTACTGAAGCAGTAGATACATTCATGATATGGCTAGAAATATATTTCATATATTTAGAAAATTAACAGCAACCTTATTTAAAAAGTCAGGCTTTGTTTAAGGGGACAACACGAAATACATTCAGAGTTGTGCCATTAAATTGCAACAGCACATATTAAATTAAATTAGAACATGTGAGAATATATCGAGTAAATTAAGTACCTAGCCAAAGAAAGAAAAACTGTTCTTCTCCAAGTTTTTAGTCTTCACTTTGAAGGGCAGAAAAAAGATACATAATTAATTTGAGGAAATCCTCACCTATCACCGCGCCGTAAACTGTCAGCTCAAAATATATATGACTCCTCCCCTTTTAATTAGCGTTTGCCCTCACCAAAGATGGCAAAAAAAAAAAAGCATGACCTTCAGCAGTAACAGTCGGGTGTTGTTTTTTTTAAATGGCTGACGTCGTGACAAACGTAGGTCACAGCCCTCATCAAAGATGGCCGCGCGGTCCTCACTGGATTTTCCTTCCGGGAGTTGATACCTACTTTCTTGCCAAGGTCCTGGGAAAGATGTCGGCGCCGCAACGAGGAAGAGAGTTTTCGCGCGTGCCGCCAATGAATGCCAAACCACAAAAGATGGGACCCGTTGGATTTAATCCAGGGCCGGGCATGGGCATGGTTCGGCGAGGGATGACCACTCGCAACAACGCCTTAGCGCTCGGGCTAGGAGTTGCCGCCGCAGGAGTCTGTATCCTTTGGTAATCTGAGCGTGCCGTGAGCCAGTTCCTTTGTTTGCGCCCTTGGGCTTCAATAACCTTGTTGCCGGGGTCTTGCGCTGGTTTAAAATCGAGGGCGAGGGCGGAAATTCAGACTTCTTGCATTGCAAGCAGAACCTTGAGCCTGCAGATCTCCTAGAAATGGCTTGTTGTTTGTTCTAGTTCTCTACCTGATTTTAGGAGGGGAGATCAAGATCGCCGCGTGGCGTTCTCTTATTTTGCCCCCGTTTTATTCTTGCAGTTACAACAACGCAAGAAATGACTGGCTTCTTCGAATGCCCTGGTCCAGTGAATCCTGAGTTTCTTTTTCTCATAAGCCAAAGCTTATCTACTACACCACCTTGGAAACTGAAATCTAGCAACTTTGGGAAACACCAGATTGTACTATAAATTTTCACAAGTTGCATGAAGCAGGCAGTTTCCTTGTATGCTTTGGCTCCTAGGCTATAGGGAAGCAAATTGTGTTGCTCCTAGCTACATCCCAGCCTATTTCCTGGATCCGGATGGCTAAGAGCTTTGAGCTAGAATTTGCAGGTATTGAGATATTTTTTTTGACTGTTCAAGGATATAAGAAGGATTTTGAAATGTAAGCATGTATTAAATAATTACATTTTAGTGGGCCTTTCTCCAGAATATGGGAGTCAATCATTTGTTCATACAGAATACCTGATACTGTTTTGGATGACTCATCCAAACTGGTTGGATCTCTCTTCCCCACCCCCCACCGCCCCCCTCCCCCACCCCCCGTTGATGAGTTTTTTTGTTAAAGCATATCTGACATCAAGATTAACTTTTTTTTCTAGGAGAGGTAAATTTTGAAATGCAAATAATAATACCTTTCTTATTTTCTCTAGGCTTTTTCTTTCTATCCAGTTTAGGGCAGAGATAGTGTCATGATGCAATACCTCTTGATTGGTGGTAAAAATGACTAAGATTTATTTAGTAGAGGCTAGTAGCATGCATACTGTAATTTTCCTCAGCTGTCATGTGCAGATGCCTACACCATATATGCTTTCTCTCAAGATGTCTTGCTGAATGAAGTAGAAACAGAGGCTGAAATCATGCGAGCACAGGCAGCAAAGACCTCATCAGATTGAAATAACTGAAGAATTACCCATTTCAGATGTTGAAAGTTAACATTCCTCTTTGTACAATCAGACTACTTGAGGATAAGTTACACAACTCTAAGGATAACACCCTGCATTTCAAAGTGTTCACTGATAACATATATTGCCATGTCTAAGCTATAAAAGCCATTTAACCCTTTTATCTGTTTTGTGAAACTCCAATAAACAAACTCAGTGAAGGATAATTGTGTGAGAGAAGTTGTTTTAGAGTAGAACGCCAAACTGCCTGAGGAAGAAGACTCAGAACTTTTATGTACTGAGTTATGTTTTAAAATATATTTTACATCTGAAAGAAGGTAATGATTTATTTAGCAATAGTAAGGTGAACCCTTTGTGTTCCTCATATACATGTAACTTACTAAGGTGTAAGTTTTTATCAGGATATTTATATTTATTAGAGCAGTATAAACTTCAAAGGGGTATTTCATTTTCATGGTGCTTTGGGGGGAAAATAGACCTTCAAAGCTGTTTTATGAAGTAACATGACCCCTACTATCCTACCTTTGCTTTGTATTCTGTACGTCCCTCCCCCCCCCCTCAGCTAGAACAAACACAAAATGCCTCAATAAGGTTACTAATGTTGCCTCCACAATGCAAAGCACTGCTAATCATGTCAAATTCTAAATTCCTTGCAAATAACAAACATACTTATAAACATGACAGGAAGCAAAATTGTAATAAGAATCTTGCTCAACGAATTGATTTTTAAATTTTTTTAATATTCTTACTTGGAATATAATACCTTTGAATACCTGAATGTAATACCTTTGAAGACTATTGAGCTAAAATGTGTAACAATTTTATTTCAATTGTTCATCTCTTTTTCAGCAGCTGTCTAACATTTATCTTTAATCAATGTATTTTAATCTTTAAATCTTTCCAAATTGGTAATTATTATTAGAAAAGAAATATTTTATTACTGTCCTGAAGCTCTCACATTCATCTTGAGTAATCTGTTCAGAAGTATGAGAGGTAGTACGGAATAGATAAAAAGCGAGTTTGTGCCCAGAAAAACTTATATGGATAGCAACACAAAAAACATTTTACTTATGAGAAATAAGAGGCAAAAGCAAATGGTTAATTGAATGCAAGATACTGAAGTTTTGTCAATTCTAAAATAAAACCAAGAGAAGAACTGATGACAGGATATAATTGTCAGTGATTCTTTTATTTACAATTATTAGAAAAGTAGACAAAAATATGATTTTGAATACTAATACTTAATTTGAAATAGAATTATGTACAAATATAAACATGTAATTACTAAAATGCATAAACATTTATTGAAATTTGAAACAGAAGAACAAGTAAGATAATGTATGATAAAGGTGGACCAGAGATGAGGCAGGTCCCACTCCTAACCTTTCAGAAAGATAACCCTACCCTTGCTTGGGGCACACAAAGCATAGCATGCATCCTGAAAGCCTTCCCCACCTTTTAATTAATTTTTAACATTCAATTTTATTCATACTTGCCTCTTTTACATTTTATATAATGTTTCTATGTTTTAATATTTTATTTGTACATTGCCCAGAGTGACACTATGAGAGAGATGGGCATTTTCAAAGTTTTTGGTTATAATATCCAGATGGAAGCTATTCACAACCGCTTTCCTAATCAATGTCCATAGTGGACCCAATCCAATATTGATTAGAGATTTTTTTTAACCAAAATCTGATTTTATTACATGTTGTACACCGAATTGTGCTAATTTAATCCCTGCCCCTAATGCTTGCAGCAATCTGCAACTGTTTTATTTAATCATCTAATAATTATATTTGTCACTTCATTGGATACTTCTAACCCCATATAATTTAAGTTAAAAATGCTACCCTTTGGAAACACTATTTACAATTAATCATTGTAAAGCTTGTCTTTTCATTGAAATATTTTTTGTGCTTTGATATTCTATTAAAATACCTCATTCTATAGAGAGTTTGCTCAGAATTATTTTTGAAAGGTATAAGCACTATATATCGAATCCCACATTGTACATGTGTTTGTTGTTACTTTAGATAAATAAGCCAATTTAACTTTCCAGAAAGTTGTAATGTTAGATTAACTCATCTATATTTTCTTGTCCTCTTTCCATCCCCAAAAAGACACCTTTTTTCCAAAAGATAAATGTTTACTTAATGTCTTCTAGCACAGAGGTTACACTTGGGATTACAGTATGTTAGGTTTGAAAACAGTGTAAAATCAGGTTCTATAATTATCCAACTGCCCAACTATTAACTTGATTTCTGCTTTTAATGGGTTTAACATTAAAACAGTGAAATTTTTTTAAGGATTCCAAAATCCATTATTATTGCATTATGTTCTTTTTGTTATTTAATTACCAAAAGAAATATGGACATTCCCTTACTTAAGAACTTTAGAGTGACAAACCTTTACCCATACAGACAAACCTGTCCCAAACCTGACTCCTACCTAGAAGATTCTACTGGTAGAAAATAGGCTACTGTAGTTTATGCATGCTGAGAGCTTCCCATCATGAAGATGGCAGTACCACACACCCTTAGCCAGGGGCATGTTTGGTAGGTTCCACTGAACCTAGACTGAGTGGAGCAGAGACGGACATGAACATGCCTGAAACAGGGTCTAAACACCCCAGGAGAGAAGAGAATTGCTGAGGCACTAAAAAGTTGTTTCCACCTGAATGCTGACACAGGAGGGGGTTCTATCAGAGAAGAACAATTGACCCATATACATGCTTGGAGAGATTTAATGGCCGGGAAATGGGGTGGCATGAGAATAGGCATTGAAGCTGGAAGTCTCACACTGCTGGGAAGCTCCCGCTTATCCCTGTGGAGAATGAAACTGCGTTGTTTATATGATCAAGACGAAACTACACCTCACCCCTCACTTGTGGGTTGTATTGGTAATCTTGCTGGCAGTTCTTTCCCAGTGAGATCTGTGGGATGATTGGCCTGTCTTTGCCCAGGTGGCTGAAGTCTGAGCAAGTAAGTGAGCAGTGAGAGAAAGCTGAGATGCTGCTTAAAGGGCATTAAGGGGTTAGGGTTAATTTGCAATTGATCAGGTGAAGAGATTTAACAACATTTTTTAATACTTGGATGGACTTACGAAAAAGGCACTTAGTAATAACTTCTTGGAACACAAGCTGTTCATAAGTAGGGGACTGTAGCCTTTCCTATAATAGCTGCCATATTGTACATTTAGGGGTTCTTGGCTATTTGTACTTAAAGGTACTTTGCTTACCCTCAGACTATTTAGGATTTAGCAAGAACATATATGAGTCACAATTCTATTAATGTGGAACAAAAAATAGATAAGTATCTTAAAATGTAAGCCCTTTCAGTTCAGATTTGAAGACTGATCCTCAATCTTCATTAGGCTAATAAGGTCAACCAAGGCATGAACTAATACATTATTAGCTTAGGCTAATAAGGTCAACCAAGGCATGAACTAATACATAATTTCAATTGAAAATCTCTAGGGAATGACTACAATGTTTAAATAATATAATTCTATTGTCACACAGAATTAGTACCAGCATACTAATATTTTTCAGATATTAGAAATACATTAATCACATGTAATTTTTAACAGCTTTACAAATCTGTTTATGCACATATTAAAATACTTCGGAAGCATCAAAAGTAACAATATTTACTTTTCTGAACACCCTTTTTCAAAGAAAAGGTGATTTCAGAAGTGGGATTTCAGGGCAGGTATGGCAAAAGATCATGGCAAAGACCTTTGCCAAAGGAATTGGTGAATAAGTTGATTCCTTGAAATTTCTCTGGATAAAGAGATTACCCATGTGTGCTCCAGATGGCTGCTTCCCACTTGACTGTAGGACAGTGGTTTTCTGTGGATTTGAGTGCTGGGATATGATGAGATCACCCATCTTTCTCACAACTCTGGTGGGACTTTTTAAAAGAAACTATGTTTGCAAGCCACACTTTTAGAAATTATTCATTAACTATTTCTATTAGAGACCTTCATAATAACAAGTTTGAAAATGACTGAGTTTACCTTTAATCATGAAAGAAAATTTTAATTGTAAGCTTAAGAATTCAAAGAAAATGAAATAAACAATAAAGCATAAATAGGATTTTGATCCTAGAAAGTCCTAAATGGATTAAGGGTCCAGATATAAAAAGATTTTGGAATTACTTATAAAGCACAAATAGCTTCTCATGGGAAGTAGATTCTGACATGGATTTTACATGACAATGGATAAAGAATTTAATGATTTCAAAAATTGACCATTAGAGACTAAAATTTTTATGTAAAGATATAGAACCGTGATGGCGAACCTATGGCACGGGTTCCAAAGGTGGCACGCAGATCCATATCTGGGCATGCGAGTGTTGCCCTACTCAGCTTCAACGTGCATACATGCGCTGGCCAGCTAATTTTCAGGCCTTCCGGGCCCACCTGAAGTTGGGAAATGGGCTCTTTCCAGCCTCTGGAGGGCCTCCCGTGGTGGGGGGAGGGAAGGCTTTTTTCTCCCTCCCCAGACCCCAAGAAAGCCTCTGGAGCTGGGGAGGGTGAAAAACAGGCCTACTGGGCCCACTGTGCCATCACGTGCCAAAAGCAGCTGTAGTGGGGGGGGGGGGCGGGGGTCACATGCATGCGCATGGGGACATATTGAATTATGGGTATGGGCACACACATGCACAATCTCCCCACATGATCCTCACTTTTGGCACGCGACAGCAAAAAAGTTAGCCATCACTGATATAGAGGCTTGAAAGTTGATTTATATTTTAACTATAATGACACTAAAGGAAAATTTTGAAGAATGGAATCAGAAAATAGTAGCCACAATATTAACAATATCAGTAATGATGTCTGCTTCTATGGAGAGACTTACAGGTAGGCCTGATGAAGCTTGAAAGCTTTGTGTGATGGGACACAAAAGAAATGAAATCAAATCCTACAAGAATATTTGAACAAACTAAAGAGTAACACTGATAGAAGTAAAAGGAAGGAATATAAAGATGGGTTTATCTGAAATAGTTAAAATAAGATACATTACTTCTAGCTACCCTTTATGGACTTTCTGCTGAAACTGGGACTGAAAAAAATTATGCTTTATGGAATAGATAACAGATGGGATTTTGCATAAAGTGTGTTAGGAAATGGTCATTGCCTAAGTAGTTGGCCAGGTAATATATAAGCCAACATTACATATATAATATAGCTTTAAGAGTATTGCTGAGTCATTCTGCATCCTGATTGGATGAGCTCTGTAGTAACTGTATTTCTAAGGAGAGTTTGATTGTGGTCAGTATGGTAGACATTTCACCATATTGTTATCTGCTGCCATGTTGTACATATCTTTGATCTCTTTACATGGTCAACTTGATCATGGTTTATTTATTATTGCATTTATGAACTGTTTATATTGTTTCTGAATGATTCATGTCTTGTTCTACAAACTGGTAAGAAGTTTTGTATCTCTGGATTGATTATGCAAGTCTAAGTCTTGGATTGGTAAAAGGACTATGATTTTGCTTTGCTCTATAAATAAACTACTTTAAAAACCAGTTTGTATGCAGTTTATTAACAACTACTCTCAGCACCATTTCTGTGTGCAAACACTCTATGCTCTGCTTCATAACCGTTCCTGGTTATCTCACAACTATATCCTTAACAAAGTAATAAATGTTTGTAATTTAGAGACTGAAGAGTTATTAAATTTAATACTTGTGGTGGTTCTATTTCTTTATTTTTCCTTGTTTTTGCATTTTTCACTAATTTTCTCTATTCTCTTTTTAAAATTTTAGTTAGATTCTACTATTATAATCAACATTCTTAATAAAAATTATATAAAGGTGACTTCAGAAAGTAGAAAAATAAATTTGACATTTAGTATTTAAATGAGCCTGTGCTTTTTTTCTCTTCAAATGGCAAAAAAACCAAAGATTCTTATTGCACAGATCCCTACCCCTGAATTGTTGAGATTTTCTATTAAGCAGAATTTTTGCAGTCTTTGGCAGTTCGTTTCCAGGCCATAAACTTTTTGAAGTACTACTTTGACAACTGTATTGTTGCTCTTATTGTGCCTTATATATTTGGAGTAAGTGAATCATTAAACCAACAATTGACTAGAAGCCAGATAAGGCATTTATCAAATGCATATTTTTTTAAAGCTCAAAGAAAGGAAATTTCTCTTTAATAGAAAATGTCCTATGCTGTTTGCTTGTAATCCAGATTTTAGAAGTAGGATTTCCCCCTCTTATTAGAAGAGATTCTAGAATATTCTCATGTCTAGAGTTTTCAAGAGCTTAATTAGAGCAATTATAACTTAACCTTCTAATACTACTCAGAATGTATTCTGTATGAAGCAAAGAAGCAGGCCTGAGCTCAATAGTACTCTATCACTTTTGCTTTTCAAAAGCGGAATAGAGGAATAAATCATTTTCAGTAAACCAGAAGAATTACATACCTGGCATTAATAGTCCCTCCTCCCCCTCCCCCCCAAATTCAAGTACACCAGAATTCTTGAAGAATAAATGACTCAAATATTTGAAATGTGTGACAGTTCCTGCTTGTTGCTTTCATCCATTGCAAATTTCATCCATTTGTCTTTGTTGTTTCTCTTAGATTCTCTCCTCTCCTTCTAAAGAGTTTTGATCATGAGACTGTTCCTCTTTGGTCTATCCCAGCTATGGTAGTTCTTATAAATACATTTCTTTTACTGTGGAATGTGCCTTTTGCATCAAAGAGGTTTACTATTAAAATAATTTTACTGGAGCTGGGAGTAGCAAGGAAAAGTAGCAATCAATGCTTTCTCAGATTGTGAAGAGATGCATTGTATGGTTCTTTCTCTTTTACTGGCCCATTTTATTCCCTTGGAAGTTCTACTGATGACAGTGGAGATGAATTCATCTATACTTACTCTACTGTTACCATAAATTTGCTGTTTTTGTGCACATTTATCTATTTATAACACCAAGGAAGACTAGATTCTGTGACTAGAAGTCTTCAAATAGCAATTTTTTTTGCCTTTGCCAAAAATACTGTAGCACTAATGCAGCTGTGCAGAAGACGAAGTCAAGAGAGGGCTTAGTAGGTGGGATCACCTCTCAATAAAGGAATGCAGCATTCCTTGCTCTGTGAGAGGGGGATTCAAAACACCTTCTGGATCCTGCCCTTCAGAGAGCTAGCTTCCTAATAAAGCCTTTATTGTGCTAGTGCCTGCCTTATTAACAAATACTTGGGGGGAGGTAGGAGTCAATGCCATTATTTCCTACTTGCAACACTACCAGCTTCTTACTCTTTGAATTTAAAAAGATTATGGAAGAAAAAAGAATAGCTTTCCCAAACGTTCTTGGTCTGAACACAATCTCAATGGGGAGCTCAGGTTATAGTAGTAAGTATTGTACAGGGAAAACAGGGAAAAAGGGTCAAAGAATCTAGACTGTTTTTGTCTAAATTATGTTTATTTTCATTGTTCACATTTTTTTTATTTGCCAGGTTGGTACTGTCTTATGCAATAGCAGCTTTCTTTTCAAAGCCCATCTTTATATATTATGGTAGATGTACATAAAACCTCATGTACAAGGCTTTTACTCCAAAGTGCAGATATCCTTGAAAAAAAAATTGAACCTTAATCAAGGCAAAAATTTCCAAAAGTGCAGAAAAGATCAAGTAGACTGCCACTGCTTTTAGGGCTAAATCTGCAGCTGAATTAGTCTTAAAGGAATTAATTCCTTTAAGACTAAGGCATACTCATCTCCCATAAGACAGCTGCTTAAAGATTTAGAGAAGCCTTGGGTGGCTTTGGTAATTAAGGAGAGCAAGTAAGATCTACTCTAGGTCTTGATCTCCCTCTTATCAAGGCATATAGATCAATAAAGCGTGAAGCATAAGGATTCCACTCCAGAGCATGAAAGATCTCATACAGCATACTTTGCTTCTATTTTAGTTGCATTTTTTTTATAAGAGAGAAGCAGCAGAAAAGCATGCACAACCTGGCATTTTCATGAGAAATCCTCCCAAATTGCAGGGCTTGGCATCTCTTTGCATATTCAAAACTTATAAAGAAAAACTCAATACCACTGAAGTATTGTCATCCTTATTTGTTTGGTTCAGATACAATTCACAGGAGCATCAATTCTTCCCCTTTTATCAAAATATCTTTGCCACACTGAATAATAGTGACAGCTCTTATAAACAGAGCAAAAGGCAAATGTTGCAGAAGGTCCTTTCATTCAATCCTTTTGAGGGTGGGCACCAGGTTGAGGTAGAATCCACAAAAGTATCCTCCAATGGTCTGGTTACTGAAGAAACAAAAATAATTTGTGAGAACAATGAATTTTAAATAGCAGGCACTTGATGTCTACTATGGTTGATGAAATGGACTTATTTAATGTACTAAGCCATAAAAATGCATCGTTTTATAGGGGTTGATAATTTTTATTTCTCAGATGTTACTATACTTCAACTCATAACATCCCTTGCTATTGGTATTGCTGGCTAGGGCTGAGCTAATGGAAGTTTTAATTCTGGAGTGTCACAAGTGGTGCACTCCTGGATTCACATGATATTTGGATCTTATTATTATGGTTTAATAGATTTGATTTATGGTTTGCACAGTATATGTGTGGTTTATTTAATTTCTTTATCAAATTTATATGCCTGCCCATCTCACTGATGTGACTCTGGGCTCTGTATAATAAAACTAACAAAACAATTTTTAAATAAGCATTTAAAACAACTAACCTAAAAACAACTTTTAAATAACTATTAAAACAATGAACTTAAAATGTATTAAATCCCACATACATTACTTCATGGGCTCCTGGTTATTGTAGGATCCCCAAGCCAGCTGGAAAAACCCACTTTTAAAGAGATTTCTGGAATCCAATAGGGTTGAGGCTAATGTTGCCTTGAGGGAATGATATTCCAAAGAGTGGATGATATGGCAGAAAAGGCTTGTTTCCTGGGTGCCATCTTTAGCAGATGGGACCCATAACATGCTTTTCCTGTCAGACCTAGATGGATGGCTAGATATAACCCAGAAGTGGTGTTACATATTATTTATTAACATGTATCTAAGAAACCATACTTCGTATATTCAACCCAGACAATCTAAGGAACATTTATATAATGGCATGATTTCTCTAGCCAGAATTTGATACCTGAGAATTTCAGCTTCTATTTAGCTCCTATCCTATGCTATGCATAACTAAAAATTTGGAGAAAAGATTTTAAGTGTTATTAATGGACATAATTATTCTAATCTCTATTCTGAAATACTAAATATGGACTTGGTTGTCATATTTTGACAACTGTAGCAAAATAATAAAGATTATACTTACACCTATGTTTTTATTTCTAAAACTTTGAAAACTAGTGTGCTATATTCAAGTTCTGTTGTTTGACTAGGGTTGTGATCTATATTACATATTATGGTTCTGCACAGTAAGTCAGTTGTTTAGACTGGATTTGGCATTTTTGTCCATCTATCAAGTTTTTCCCAAGGACCTAGAATAGGCAGGTGTTGTTTGATGGTATGAAAAGTATCATCGTAAAATATATTCTGTTTCAAGTAAAGCTGCCTTTTGCTACTGACTGACTACAAAATAGAAAAAAATAATAAAAAATAAAGCAGTACACTGGTATTATCACCGCCCTGAGTCCGTAAGGAGAAGGGCGGTATATAAATCTAATAAATAAATAAATAAATAAATAAATTATAGAATTCAAACAGACAAAACAGGCTTAACAATTATTGATAAGAAAAACAAGGAAGTCTGAATAGTGAATATGGCAGTATTTGGAGACAGCAGAATAGAAGAGAAAAAACGGGAGAAACCAGAAACTACAAAGACCTGCAAAACAGAAAAACTATGGCAAAAGAAGGCAAAAATGTACCAATTGTAATAGGCATCTTGAATGAAAAACTACTGGAGCACCACTTGAACGCGGTTGACAAAATCATCATCAAAAGGCAGATTATTATATTTTTTATATTTAAAATATTTTTATGTTTATATTTTTATTATATTATCTGCAAAAGGCAGATTATTATATTTTTTAACTCACCTTTTATATATAACTTAAGGCAGCAAACATACCTGTTCATGAGTGAGATCAGGTTTTGCCATGTCAGGCTTTTGAACTGAACATTGCTGTCCAGAAGTTTGTTGTTTTCTGCTCTCTTTAAACAATCTGAAGATTTTTAAAACCTATTTTCCTAACCGCAATTTTTCAAAGTATTTTTATTGGCTTTTTATGCACCATGTACTATTCCTCCTGCTCTCCTTGGAAGCCTGACAACATATATAATTGAGTTATAAAATGTTCTACAGTGGCTGTTGGCAAGTCTATACAGCATGAGCCGTAATATATTACTGATGGGATAGTTTTACAAACCAGTAAATTTATTCTTAGGTGTAGTTTAGATTTACTAGAGAGGTACAAGAGGTTATTCTCTTCTAATGACCAGTGCTTGTGTAGGCATTATTTGCCAAATGCTAATCAAATATTCCACCTGGTCCTTTTTGGTATCATATTTAACATTCTCTCTCTTTCTGTCTCTCATTTTTGTAGCAAATTAGTGAGCTTAGAAAACATTTCTGGTTTGGCTAATTCATGCCTGGAATAATCACATTTGGGAAGAATGATAAAGTGGATTTTGCAGTGGGGGAAAGGGGTCAAACTGGTCAGCCTGAAGAAAACAAGGTTCTGCTGTGTTGTAGTACAAGTCTGCATATATGCACTATCTGCATATATGGCATTATCTGCATGTCCCAAAGGATCAGGGCTTGTGGCCCAAGGCTGCGGTGCTACTTTTGCCATATAGATAAAAATATCTGGATACCATGCATGGGGAAAGATTGATCTAATTTCTTCAAACAAGAAAAAGGCAAGGTGGGTTGCACAAGACTTGCCTGCCCAACAGAGGCTACTTAACCTCTGGCCTAGAGCAAACATTCTAGTGTTTCTCAGTGATTTTAAGATGTGCGGATTTTAACTCCCAGAATTCCCAGCCAGCTGCTCGTCTAGTCCATTCCTTACCAGACATCCAATATCACTAGCAAACTTCACCCCTTTACTTTGACGCTGTTCTTGGGAGGCAAGATTGCTGCCACCCACAGAATTTCTCCTCATGATCCCTGGAGAAGTAAAATCACATTAATGCAAAGACAACTGTTAGCAAAAATCAATATATAAGTATAATATAGGAAGCTAACATCATTATACAATATCACAAACAATTACAATATGTATGTTATTTGCATTGGGATGGGCGAGGAGGTGTTTAAAAAAATCTCTCCCACCCATCCATCCTACCAAAATCTTAATCAAGATCATTAGTTTCTTCTAATATTAGAAACAAAGACACAGTTATTCTAATAACTGCTATGAGATGAGTGGGGGTGGTTAAAGTCTCCTCCCCTTTCAGGGTTTTTTATGTATCTGGAAACAGGTAAGTGAATTAATGGCTGTACAATTTGTACGTGAATGAGGCTAAAAGGATTTATCCCTAAAAAGTTGTATTTGGTCACAAAGTGTTTTCATTGAGATCAGGTGTCTGGTCTTGTTATTTCATTGAAACAATTTTCCATAAATAGGTAGGCATTTATTTAAAATATGAAAGGTTCTCAGCTTACAGATATCCAGGAAATGTTTAGAGATTGTTAACAAAACAGCAGTGCTGAATTGTTTCCCACAAAACATTGAGCTGGTGTACACAGAATCAGGGTGGGGCATACTGTATAAGTTCTATATCTCAACCAACAAAGGCTCTGTCTTGCACATTGGCAAAAAAAAAAAGTCAAAACATAAAATGCAAATTTGATGGACATGACCTTGTAGATGACCCTCACTCTGTCAAGGACCTTGGAGTACTCATTTCTAAAGATCTAAGTGCCAGAGCCCACTGTAACAACTTTGCCAAAAAGGCATTAAGAGTTGTTAACCTAATCTTGCGTAGCTTCTTCTCTGGTAATATTGTAGTACTAACTAGAGTATACAAAACATTTGCTAGATCAATTCTCAAATATAGCTCATCTGTTTGGACGCACTGCATATCGAACATTAATACAATTGAGAGAGTCCAGAGATATTTTACGAGAAGAGTCCTCCATTCCTCTACCCGCAATAAAATACTTTATGCCACAAGGCTTGAATTTTTGAGCTTAGACAATTTAGAACTATGCCAACTTCGGTATGACCTAAGCATAGTACATAAAATTATCTGCCACAATGTCCTACCTGTCGCTGACTTCTTCAGCTTCAACCACAGCAATACACAAGCAAATAATAGATACAAACTCAAGGTAAACTGCTCCAAACTTGATTGCAGGAAATATGACTTCAGTAACAGTGGTCAATGCCTGGAATGCACTACCTGACTCTCTGCTTTCTTCCCCAAACCCCCCAGGTAACCTGTCTACTGTTGACCTCACCCCATTTCTAGGAGGTCTCTAAGGGGCATACATAAGTGCACCAGCGTGCCTACCATCCCTGTCCTAATGTTCCTTTTTACTCTTACTCTTTTCATGTATTCAAATTATGTTTATATTGTCACCTGTTATCTTATATATGCTTGACAAATAAAATAAATAAATATATTCGTTTATCCACCAAGGACATTTTCCAAAGTGCCACAAGACACTTTCTCAATTAAGTAGGCGTACTGAAATTTGCCTTACAACTACTGTAGATTAGTCGATTAAGTCTGTAGCATGCTTGCATGTACTTAGCACAGAGGTAAGAAAGGACTTACCTTGAGGTTGTGTTGTATCTGGGCGCTGTAGGCTGCTGCGCCTCAGGGGATTAGAGCTGCCCTTAGAGAGGCGGCGTTGGCGGCTGGAGAGCATAGTGGCAGGGGATACAATTCCAGCAGGTGGCACCTTGCCAAGGCGGGTATAAAGGTCCACTATTTCTTGTTTTTGCTGTGCCTGGAGCTTTTCTACTTCAGAAAGATGCCTGAGAGAAGAACAGAAAGAAAGGGATTATTACTGAATGGAGTAGGGGGAAAAATTATTTTCTGCCAAGTAATATCAAGACTACTCACTTCTGACGCAAGGCTTGTACTTCAACACAGATGTCATCATCTTCTGTGCTGTCTGAATCATCACTGCTGGCATAGGAAGGGCTGTGCATATAATTCATCCAAACAGTGTTACTATGTGTGGAGTCTCCTTCGCACTCTCCTTCTGCCACAGGAGTGGTGCCCTCCTCGCCTTCCTGCACAGGTGTTTCACCAGGAGATCCACTATCAGATTCAGAAGTACTCGAGGTGTCAGGTCCATTGCCTTTGGAGGGGGATTCTGATGGAATATTCTGTGTGGGTGTCACCTGGAAACGGCCCAGGATTTGTGGCTTGGGCTCTCCAAGTAAAGAAAAACAAAGAATGAGGAGGGCAAATTTTCCTGTAGAACAATATTTTTCAAACTTAGCAATTTTAAGATGTGTGGACATATACTCCTAGAATTCCCCTCTAGACATTACAGTTACCAGCCACTGCTCACAGGATACCGTGAAGCCCAAGCAATGCTACTTAAAATCATTGGACAACCTATGTACCCTTTTCTCCCATGTGGGATGTGGAGCTCAGTTTGGATGTCAGAGAAAATCAAAATAAAAGCAAAAGGGCTAGCACAGGTCCCCTTCTCCCTCTTTCTCTTTACCATGCCTAGGAGGGTAATAAAGCAGGAAATTATCATTTTAGAACTTTTCCACCATTCCACAAGTCTGCTTTCTTGTGCCACCTGCAGCTACACAAAAACTAGCCATTGAGTCAACTAATGGCCATCCCAGGCCACCCCAATGATGCCGTGGAAGTGATGTTCCGATGCCTGGAGGCCGTGCGGATCTGGATGGGGGGCAACAGGCTCCAACTCAACCCCTCCAAGACCGAGTGGCTGTGGCTTCTGGCATCCCGATATGGCCAGTTGACTCCATCACTGACCATTGGGGGCGAGTCATTGGCCCCCACAGATAGGGCTCACAACTGGGGCATCCTCCTGGATGCACGGCTGTCTTTGGAGGAGCATGTGACGGCCGTGGCCAGGCGGGCTTTTTATCAGGCTCGCCTGATACGCCAGTTGCGTCCCTATCCAGATCGGGACTCCTTACGCACAGTCACTCAGGCATTCGTCATTTCCCACCTGGACTACTGCAATGCTCTCTACATGGGGCTCCCCTTGAAGTGCATCCGGAGGCTCCAACTGGTGCAGAATGCAGCCGCGCGGGGGATTATGGGAGCAAGGGGGCACTCCCATGTGACACCTCTCCTGCGTGAGCTGCATTGGCTTCCGGTGGTCTTCCGGGTGCGCTTCAAGGTGTTGGTGACCACCTTTAAAGCGCTCCATGGCATAGGGCCTGGGTACTTGCGGGACCGCCTTCTGCCACCGATAGCCTCCCACTGGCCAGTTCGCTCCCACAGAGAGGGACTCCTCAGGGTGCCGTCAGCCAGACAATGTCGGCTGGCGACACCCAGGGGGAGAGCCTTCTCTGTGGCAGCACCAGCCCTCTGGAACGATTTGCCCCCGGAGAGCCGTACGATACCTGATCTCCGGGCTTTCCGCCGTGCCCTAAAAACTTTTTTATTTTGTCAAGCTGGGCTGGCGTAACCCCCCCTCTTTTTTAAGTTTAAAGTTTTACGGGTTTTAAATTTTAATTGCCTATTGGGTTTTTTAAATTTATTGGGCCAAAATTATTTAATTCTTTTATTAATATTTTAAATTTTGTATTGGAGTGCTTTTTATTCTTGGCTGTACACCGCCCTGAGTCCACTAGGAGAAGGGCGGTATATAAATTTAATAAATAATAATAATAATGCTGGAAGAGACAGGCACCAGAGAAGACTTCTCAGGGACTGGAAGGGACAATTTTGCAGCCTGCCATAGCCAATATTTACTAGTCAGACTACCATTAAGGTTACTTAACCACATCAACAAAATGGATGCAGTCAAGCATGTGAAGTGATTTTGCACACTTTGCAACTGTTGGATGGTACTCTCTTAGGAAGGGAACACAGTTTTATATCAGTATAGCTAAGAACAATTTAAGCCTAACACATAGTATTTGTAGAAGAGAGCGGGTGTTAAAATTTGCAATGTAGCATTGTGAAGCAAAACTTGCCCCTTTTGAACAATGTATGCATCACCACATCTGGCACTCTGCTGATTTTGAACTATTCACTATGGATGCTGTTCTGACTCATGACTTTGTACCATAGCTACTTGTAGAGGGCTTCAAATTTCCTGCTCCAATTCTTCTGAAACACTTCTTACCTTCACTGAGGGTTGTGTGTTCAGCAGAGAAACCATTGGAGGTAGACTGATCTGATACAGTTAATTGTGTTCCAGACAAGGAAGAAACAGGAGCTACCTGTGGAGAAAAGGAAATAAATCAATAGAGAATTTTCTATTTTTGATCCATTCACCATGCAGTGGAACTCCAGTTTATTTCTTCAAGAGATGTCTGTGTTATCCATTGATAATTCATTAAATCAGAGGATTAACCTGGGATTCAGGCAGTGCTAAAATAATGTACATCTCTCCCTAATATGGAGAAACTGCTACAATCAGGAGGTCTCAGTCAATTTTTAACTGAGGTTCTTATGGAGCTGAGGTAAAGTTTCCAAAAAAATGTTCCTCTGGTATAATAAAAAAAATCCCCATGCCATTGTTAAAATTGCTAGCTTTTGATGATTAAATATAAACAAGTATTCACTATTACCTAAAATGAACACATTTCCATATAGCCATGTCCCCATTTGTATTCACCCATCATAATTAAGTAACTCATTTCTGTTAGATCAGGCGCAGGAAAAAAAAGACGCGACCAGCTCAGGTCCATTCAGCACTTTTTAGTAGTGAGAACTAGACTGGCACTGCGTTTGCAGGGCGCTGGGAATCACCACTATGTCACCCCCAAGGAGGCAGCCCTTCATAGTGGATAGCTCTTGCTGTTTCCTTGTGAATGGGCTGAACTTCTCCACCATCTTCTCCGTTGGCCCTCCCCGCAGGACCCATGATTTGACTTGTTTGAGGGTTGGGTCCTTTTGGGTATGAGCTGCCACATCTGCAGATGTCCCTGGGTAGTCTTTGTCATTGTCAATATGGAAGAGCCCGAGTGTCGGGTCTGGGTCTTCCACCATCTCTGGATGGGTATCTGTTTAGGGCATCCACGTTTCCTATGGACTTGCTGGGCTTGTGGAACAGTCTGTAGCAATACCCGGCTAGGGAAATTACCCACCGTGTCATTTTGGGCGACATATATGCTGGAGTAGGTTTATCGCCCATGAGTAGTCCCAGCAGCGGCTTGTGGTCTGTGATGATAGTGAAGTGTCTGCGATAGAGGTATTCGTGGAAGCGCTTGATGCCCGCGATGATGGCCAAGGCTTCTTTGTCCAGTTGGCTGTAGTTTCTCTCTGCGCTGGACACGGTCTGAGAAATAAGCGATGGGCGCTTCAGAGCTGTTTGGTAGTTCATGGCTGAGCACTGCTCCGACCCTGTAGGGTGATGTGTCGCAGGTCAGCCTCAGGGGAAGCGTCTCGTGGTACTGCATGAGTATGCTGTCCGAAGAGAGCAGTCTTTTAATTTTTTTGAATGCTGCTTCCTCTTCTTCCTCCCACTTCCAGGGAGCCGCTTTCCCCAGCAGGCAATGGAGTGGCTCAGCAGTTGTGGCTTTCTGTTTTAGGAAAACACTATAAAAGTTGAGTAATCCTAAGAAAGCCTGAAGCTCCGCTTTGTTTTTTGGGCTAGGAGCTTTATTGATAGCCTTTACCTTATTTTTGGTGGGGTGGATGCCCGTGCCATCAATGAAATAGCCCAGGACCTCAACCTCCTGGACTCCAATGATGCACTTGTGTCTCCTGACTCTCAAATCCTTCGCCTTGAAAGGCTGCAGGACAAGCCTGAGCCGCTCAATAAATTGGGTTTTTGAATCCCCAGAGATCAAGACATCATCAAAGTACGGCACCACCCCTGGAATGCCTTGGAGAAGGCATTCCATCATTAATTGGAAGATGCCTGGGGCTGTGCTGACTCCAAATTGGAGGCGGTTACATTTAAATGCGCCCTATGCGTGACAATGGTCTGAGCCTCAGCCGTTTTTTCATCCACTGGCAGTTGCTGGTAAGTTGCTTGGTGGCGACGACAGCGCCACCAAGTTTACCAGCAGTTGCTGGTAAACTTGGTGGCACTGTCGTCGGTGTGAGCGATGGTCGTCTGGTGGACTGCTCCACTCCTGAAGAAATCCTCCTCACCGCGCTTGGGTTGGAAAGAGGACCATCTAGATGATCTTTGGTGATCTTTCCAATTTTCGCGGTTTCAGTACTTGGGCGGTTCTGGGGCTGGATCTGCCGCTCTGCAGATCTCTGCGATGTGACCCCCCTTCAGGCATCCTCTGCAGGTGGCATGTCTCCACTGGCAAGTGGCCCTTGCATGGTCACTTCTGCAGCTGCCGCAGCGCTCTCCTCGGTCACCATTTTGTGCGGTTTCCTGCATTGGGGGTCTGGAAACCTTGTGAATAGCCATCTCCTCTTCGGATTCGGATGGAGCGGTGGAATCATCTGTGAAGCTTTGAGGAGCCTTCTGTATCTTGTGGACCCCTTTGGCCTTCATCATCACGGCCGACGCTTTTTCCAACATCTCCGCTGCAGTGGCTTCCTCAACGACTTCCTTGAGCATTATCTTCTTTCGGCTCAGGAATTTCTTTTGGAGAGCCACATCCTTCATGCCGAACACAATGCAGTTTCTGATGGCATTGTCCACATTATCAAATTCACAATTTGCTGCAATTTGGTGTAGGGCTGCCAGGAAGTCTTTGATGGGCTCTCCGTCCTGTTTGTTCCTCTGTTGGAATGTGAAGCGGTTGGCAATTGGTGTGCCCGTTGGAGCGTAATGCTCCTGAAGAATCTCTTGAAGATCAGCCCAAGACATCTCTTCAATGTCCTTGGGGGCCACGAGGTTGATGGCCATCTCCAGGACTTCGGAGCTGCAGTGAGCCAGGAAGAGGGCTCTTTTGCTTTCATCATCCAGGTCCTGGTAGTTGTTGCCCCTCAGGAATTGGCGAAACCGACCATGTAGGATCTCCATTTCTCCTTCCCGGGGTTGAATGGGGCAAGCGATATGAGCGGGGCTTGCGGCGATGCTATTCTTCTGTCGGCTTCGGTTGAGTGACTTCAGCTCGGATCAGCTCTCCGTTCAGCTGGCGCTGTGTCACAAGGGTTGTCGCTGTGGTTCTTTTGTGTCCTTCGTCCCCAGTGTTAGATCAGGCGCAGGAAAAGAAGATGCGACCAGCTCAGGTCCATTCAGCACTTTTTAGTAGTGAGAACTAGACTGGCGCTGCGCTGCCGGAGCTCTCCTTTTAAGTGCTCCGGCAAGTCGCACCGCCCAGAGACAGCAATTTGAATTTCCCGCTGGTGGATTAGCCAATCCCCGTAAGATGTCCTTATAAGGACATAACAATTTCAACAGTACCTTAGAAATGAGGCATAAGGATACAAGACAGCCTCTTGTTTCCCCCCATCTATAGTCACACAAGATACTTGATTCAAAAGACTTACTGGATGGTTCTCAGAATTCCCAGCAACTGAGGTGACTGGAGTTGGTTTACAGCCTGGAGACACCACTGGGCCCAGCATCCCATTGGCTAAGTGGGCTGGTTTCGGAGAAGACACCAGCTCAGGATAAATAAAACGTACAGTGGTTGGGCTTGGCGGACACAAAACTGGTGGCTGTGGGACTGGCGAGGTATAGAGAGGCCCTGTCTGGGCAGTCCCTACAGATACTGCTGGGAGAAATGAATGGGCCATACTCATCATAGCCAGAGAGAAGACATTGGCAAGGGAGAACAAAGGGGAAGTAGAAGTAGACCACATGGGGATAGCTGGTGCATGCACAGCAGTGCCAATGGATGGGGCAGCGGAAGAGGTAAGGGGTAACGTGGGGAGAACAGAGTTTGGTGGAGAAATTGGTTGAGGAATTGGGACAAGGTAAGAGGGTGTAGTAGGAGTCCCTGGATACATATGGTAGGCTGGCCAGGTCTGTCCAGGTGTATTGGTGATGATGCCTGTAAGGAAAAAGACAAGTTGGCAGGTCATTTGGTCCTAGAAGCAAAGGAAGAGAAATCAGCTGTATCTCACTCACTATGTAGCATTGCAGAAAGCCTTCCCCAAGTTTGCAGAGCAGATGGACCCAGTTCATTTTGTTCTTTCCAATCACCAATCAGCTTTCTTTTCCAATTAATATTAAGTGGATCATTTGCCCTGCTTTTTTCCTCTATGTCCATATTTTGCACCTTGGGAAACTAAAATATGGGATGAATTTGGCATGGCTGCTTATATATTGATTGATTCTGGATAACACTTTTTATTTCAAAAGGTTTAAAGTATTTTAAAAAGAAATAGGAGAATGGGAGACTAGTATAAAATAGTGTGGTAGACATAATGTATTGTGTTATATAATTCTCTTATTTTCCCCACATTATTGGGATTACAAAAAGTCTTGCCCCTGACCAGATCATAAATAAGTAAACCATTTACAAGTTTTTCCAAATTCAGTTTCTCTCTTTCTATTTTTTTAAAGCATGTTTCATGCAGGATATTAGACTCCTCCAGATAATCCCTTTATTGTTGAATTATCTTATATCATTATCACCAGCACTACTTTGATCCATTAACTTTTTCTCAGCTCAATCTACTCATAGGGTTGTTGTTGGGAAAGGAAGTAGTGATATTATTATACACCACCTTGTGTGATATAACATAAAGGGAGGAAATAATAGTTGTCATCATCACTATCATCTTAGATATCTAGCTAAGTCCAGCATTTTACATTGCTGGATAAAGATCAGTGGTAGGTTGCTACTGTTTCTCCCCGGCTCTTGCGAACCGATAGTGGAAATTTTGAGTAGTTCGGAAAACCGGTAAATACCACCTCTGCCTGGCCCCGCCCCCAATCTATTCGCTGCCTCCTGAGTCCCAGCTGATCGGCTAGAAGGAAAAAATCAGGGCTCATTTGACAAAGAAGAGAGAAAAAAAACAAGATATCTTAGCTTTAAATTGAGAAGCCAAGAAGCCTCCCAACTGATCAGCTAGAACCGATCCGCTCCTTGTAAACCACTCAGTGGTGGTAGATTGGCAATTGAGGCCAAGCTCCCTGAAAGCAGTTTCCAATGGTGGTGGCAGAGCGGCAAAAAACTGCTTAAATTCTTGCTGCAGTGCTTCAAAGGGCCGCCCTACAGCTGATCAGCAGTAAAAGGCAGTGTGGTGGTAGACCAGTGCGCTCCAAAAACAAATGGGTAGACTGGTGCACTCCAAAAACAAATGAGTAGACCAGTATGGCTCTGTAAGCAGTTAAAAGCCTGTACCTCTGCTAAATCCTAAAGAATTGTTTGTCACATGACCATCAAACCACACCCACAAAATAAGCCACACCCACAGAACCGATAGTAAAAAAAATTTGAACCCTCCCCTGATAAAGATCCTTCAATATAGCAAGCCTGGTTAGCTTCCTTGAATGCTGTCTACTTAAACAGTATTTTATAACTACCGGTAGAAATAATCACAACCAATCAGTTTTACCTGCAGATGTAGTTGACAGCAGTGGTTGCCCAAAGTTTTGGGAAGTTGTTGGGGGAATGGTGGGGCTAAAAGGATCATTCTCAGAAATAGCATCCACCACTGAAGTATGGATAGGTGATGACACAGGCTGTCCTGAGCTAAGGGAACCAAAATCTGTAAAAAGTTGAATTCTTAGGATACATATTTAGATCCTTTACTACCTAAATGAATATCCTATAAGGGTGAGTGTCCATCATTTCTAATTTTCATGTTTGCTAACATTACTCGTATTATTTTTGATAAGGTATAGTATTCAATCATGATACCTTCTTTTCTTGTCTTTTGACACACATTTGTATTCTAAAACAGTGGAAAGCCGATGAACTCTGTTTTAATTTTTATTAAAACCTTGAGAACTGGCACTTGCAGCCTAATGTAAAAGTTTACACTTAGAATTAAATAATTCCGAATTCCCAAATATATTTTGGGTACCCAAAATGAATGGCATTTATAGTGCTTCTTCATAAAAAAAATACTATTACTTATTCCAAGTATTCTTTGTTCCAGCAATATAATCGAGAAAAATTGACAGAATATGAAAAAACATCATTCTTTTGTTAATTCCCTAGGAATCTGACTCCTGCACTTTTTTGAAAATAATAGAATCTTAGGGGGAACCATAATTCTCTGAACATATCAATAGCTGACTATTAAATTTTGGAAAGATTAATCCTTCCATTCTTATAAATAATGAAGACTAGTAAGAATAATATTATTTTGGGTTAAATTCTCAGAGGATTTCAGTCCTATTTCCTCTCTGATTGCCTGTGAGGTTTCAGTGTCTGAGAGATCAGACCCAGTAAATGAAATAACTTTTCAAGTAGTAAGTGTAAAGCAATATGGGTTAAGCAAAGATTTGATTACATACCACTAAGAGATGAGGCTGAGGAGATGGAACATGAGAGGTCTTGCAGTGGCAGCTCAGCCTAAAAGAAAACATGAAAAAGATAAAAGAAATTAATAATCATTTAATAGATAATGAAGAGAGATCGCTCTGACTATGTGAAGAATGCTCTGTCCTTTTTAGCCATTATGTATTTGGGATTAATGGAAAAAGACTCTTATTTGGAGTCCAGTTTCCAGACAAATTTGAATTCTTCTTGTAACAAAGTACCTTAATGGCCTCAGAATTTTAAGATATTGTAGGATGAGTGAAGGAAAAGCAAAAAGAAAGATGGCTTATCTCTGAATATCTGTTAGTGTACTCAGATGACCAAAAAGATGAGAAGGTGAACCTGCTACTCATTTGAAAAATAACAAAAATGAGCATTTCTGGATGCTAAATAAGTATTTTCTATTCTAATTGTCAACCAGCAAAGATCTGAAACTCACTGAGGCAGCATTAGTAGCTGAAGTAGGAGATATACATTGCATGTCAGGCTTGCCCAGAGCCCCCTGTTCTTTGTTCAACTTATCCTTCTGGAGTAGTGCTTCTACACGCAGGATAATATCATGAATTCCCTGGATGAACTGTTCCTGTTCAGATTTCAGGATAAATTCCTTGGCAACCTGGAAAGCCAGAGGCACAGTCAAAACCAAAATTAAGAAGGTTACATCCTGCCCACAGTTCCTATTGGTATAGATCAGTGGTGAAATGTAAAATTTGTTACTACTGGTTCTGTGGGCGTGGCTTGGTAGAGTGTGTGTAATGTGACAGGGTGGGTGTGGCCAACTTTAAAAAAAACTTTTAAAAGCATTTTTTCTACAACCTCTTTGGCTGAAGAGGTTGTAGAAAAAATGCTTTTAAAAGGCTCTGACGATCCCAGCTGAGCTGCGTGATCATCAGAGGCTTTTTAAAAAACTTTTAAAAGAATTTTTTCAGCCGAAGAAAAAATGCTTTTAAAAGTATTTTAAAAAAAAGCCTCTGATGATCACGCAGCTCAGCTGGGCATGGGGGGGGGGGCAGGGATTTTTGCATTACCGGTTCTCTGAACCACCCGCTGCCATCGCTACCGGATCAGGTGATCCAGTCCAAACCAACAGCATTTCACCTCTGGTATAGATAATATGAATAAAAAAAATCAACATCCGTACCATGACAGCTGCAATTTCCTCAGGATTGTCTCCATCCAGGTCAAATTTGAAGGTGACCATCTTGTTATTATATGTTTGTAGTTGACACTCAACTACTTGATCATTCTGATTTGGCATCTACAGAAATTGGGGGATTAATGTTAGTGTTTCTGCTAGCATGTACAAACAACATACACAGACACACACACAGACACACACAGAGTAGGGAATCCAGCCTTCTTGATGGGCTTCAAATTTTGCAAGATAGAAAGAGGTTTACGCTTTTCCTTCTCTTTCCCTTCAACTACTTGTTAAAACATGGATGATTTGGAGAGGAATTATTCCTGCCAGTACGTTAATCATATAAAAGGGTTTTTTTTTCTGTATACATTTATATGTATTTCTGCTGAGATATTTTAGAATTTTACAACAAAGTAGATTGACAGAAGCCTAATACATACCATCAAATTTATATAATTTTGTTTCTTATAAACAAAAATATACTACGAAAAGAAACTACAGTAATACTCTGAATAATTAGATATGATATTTGTATGATTGATAAAGATTTTAAACATATATATATATATATATATATATATATATATATATATATATATATATATATATATATATGATTTCTAAATTATGGAAATGCCTTTGCATATAAAAATGCTAAATTCCTCTGAATAGATTGCTTTTGTATGCTTCCTACAAAAATTAACCTTCCCCTAAGATTAATATAACACACTCTCTGAAAATCTGAAGGTCAGACAAAAATGAGTAGTTTTAGAGTAGTCTGTACTGATCCCTCAGGCTAATTTGCTGAATTAATAAATGGGGAAATCCAGAGCTATTTACCTAACTGAAACTATAATGAGAATATTTGGAGGACATTCAAATAGATAAATAGGAATTAGTAGGGTATAATGGTCAGTAACTATGTCATGGCCTAGAAACCAGGAGCCTGAGTTGTAGTCCCATCTCAGGAAAGTCAGCTGGTTAGGTGATGTTTTGCCAGTCACTCTCTCCCAGTTCAACCCACCTCATAAGGTTATTGTTATAGGGAAACTAGAGGAGGGAATATTAGGTATGTTCACCACCTTGAATTACTTATAAAGTAATAAAGGCAGGATAAAAATCTAATAAATACATAAAAAATTTACTAGGTGATCAAATCCTATAATAGTAATTTTAAAAGGAGATATTTAGATATTCATTTCAAACAAAGTAATTGTTGTTTTCCCTGTTATTTACTCATTTCAGTTCCTTGTATTGCAAAGTAGTTCTTATATGTAAATATTGGAAGAGAGAGGGAGATTTTAACCAGGATAGCAGGGAATGTAAGTACAAAATGGATTAAGTATTTCCTCTATCAATATAGTAGGCACTACATTTCAATTCAACTCACTTCTCCAAATTACTGTCTTTTTTAAAAAATCAGTCTATAGGGCTAAGGCAGTTTGGCCCTAAATACAGACTTTTGGGTATTTATTAAACAAATAATTTTCTAATATATGAAAAAGAAGTTGAGAGATGAAAGGGAATAATAAGAAAAATATGTAAATTACTAAAAATATTAGATGGCAATTGTTCTTAACATTTTACACATTCCCATATTTGATGGAAAAATAAATATTAAGTATAGCTTTATATCTGACATTTATTAGTATTTAATTTTCTTGCTGCCCAATTGTAAATGTCAAATATCAAATAATGTTTTTCTCTCACACTTGAAAAAGATATAGTCATGTAACCAAGAAATCCAGGCAAATGTCTGCCAAAGTCTATGTGTAAACGTATAATACAAGGAATGCAATACATCTGCTTATCTGTTCATTTCTGAAATCTAATTTTTATTACACTGTACTTGATGAGGGTATTGACAAAGGAAGATAAGGCTGGTAAGTAACTTTGGATCTTTCCCATTCAAACCTAAATGAAACCATGCTTTGTATCTTTCAACGTTGTATCCTCAGGTCATGAGTGAGTGAGATGGCCTTAGGTCATCCTTAGTGGTATAAATGTTATTCAGATGCCATTCATGAGAAATTTTAAGATGTATGAAATCTATGATGCTTTACCACTCATTGCCTTGGAGGGAATGGCAAGAATCAGCAAAAAGACACAATGTCACAGTGGTTAATTATCTGGCTCTAGAATTGCTGGGGAGCAAGTCAACATACTAGTGGGGAAAGGCCACAAACAATTTATGCAACTTAGTACTGTGTCCTCGTCGTGATTTATTTAAGAAAATGTACCCTGGTTCTAGATCTGATAGACATAATTATATTTTATGCCAAATCGCATGGTTCCAATTTCTCATAAAGAGCCAGCTTGGAGTAATGGTTTAGGCACTAAGGTAGAAACCAGGAGATGGTGAGTTGCCTTAGGCCCAAAGCCAACTGGGTGACCTTGGGAAGGTCATTCTCTCTCAGACCTAGGAAGTAGACAGTGGCAAACAGCTTCTGAAATCTTGCCAAAGAAAATTTCAGGGACTAGTGCAGGCAGTTGCCAGGAGTAAATATGACATATACCAAACTTTTCTGAGTATAAGACAGACTCCCCTCCCCGCCAAAAGAGGGTGGGAAATGTTGGTATGTCTTATACACCAGTTATAGCCATTTTTGGCACTCCCGAGGCCCCGCCCCACACATCTGTTTTTTGCAAAAAACAGGCCCATTTTTCGCAAAAACAGGGCGCGCAGGGGCTTTGGGAGGCCTGCAGTGTGCTCCTGTGGGCCAGGGAGGGCCTAAACTTTTTTTTCTTTTTTTTTTCTTGGTGCGTCTTATACACTGGTGCGTCTTATAGCCCTACTGTATTTTTAAAGAAAAATACAGTAGGCACTAAATAGATTTCTCATGAGCAAACAATGAGAAAGCTCCTGTTCTAGCATGGAAGACTGTCACAGCTATGTAGGTAGTCCTCGATTTATTACCACAAATGAACCCAACATTTCTGTTGCTAAGTGAGAAATTTGTTAAACAAGTTTTGCTCCACTTTACAACTTTTCTTGCCACATTTGTTAAGTGAATCACTGCAATTGTTAAGTTAGTAACATGGTTGTTAAATGAATCTGACTTCCCCATTGACTCTGCTTGTCAGAAGGTTGCAAAAGGGGATCATACAACCATGGGACACTGCAACTGCCATAAATATGAACCACAGTTACCAAGCAGCCGAATGTAAATCACATGACCATGGGGATGCTGCATTGGTCATACATGTGAAAAATTGTCTTAAATCACTATTTTTAGAACTGTTGTAACTTTGAGTGGTCATTAAATTAATTGTTGTAAATTGAGGGCTATCTGTACTTGGTCTTGATTATGAACCTCACTGCACTTGTCTCATTTCAAGACATTGTGATTACAATTATATTTAAGAAGCTGGGGAAGGCTCCTGGCTCTGACCATTGTCCAGATGAATGGATTACCTATGAATGTTTTTCTGTGTCTGTATACAGCTTTATATGTGTGATGTGTATGTGACATACATGTAGTATATATTATGGCTTTTATATCTTAGGGCAATTATATTTTGAGTCCTGTTTAAATAGAATACCATTCCCCAGTTTCAATAATGTGAATCCTGGCAAATATGTTCTAGATCAGTAGTTTCCAACCTTGGCAACTTTAATACTTGTGGACTTCAATTTCAGCAAAGGAACTGGCTGAGGAACTCTGGGAGTTGAAGTCCACAAGTCTTAAAGTTGCCAAGGTTGAAGACCACTGTTCTAGATTAATAAAGAAAATAGATCTATTTTCTTTATTAAGTTGATAATAATAGCTATAGATTGTCTCATAAATTATAGAATATTGGAATTTTTGTGCATGAGGAATAGCCAAGTAGGTTTCCAAGACAGAAAGAATGAATCAGCTGATTTGTAGAACTATTGCTATTTATTGTTTATCAAAGTTTGAATTAGTCATTTTGTTCTTTTTTTCTGACAAATGCATAAAAAGGCAACTTCTGATCAACCTTTCTTGAGTTGCTTTGCTTATGATTATAATTTTCCAGGCCTACTTTTTACTTTTTCCACTTTTAATATTATCTTAGTACAACTGTATCTACATAAATCCTTTTTTCTATTATTGTCTGTTAATTACAATAACAACAACAACAATAATAAAAACCTAAGCGTTGCAAGTGATAGCACTCACATTAGTAATGCGCAGCCGTGATCGAGCACGACGCCGAAACAGCCTTCCAGAGCCTCGCTTTGACCTCTTCTCACTTGCAGAGAGACCCTCGTAGCCATCACTCAAGCCAGATGCCACATCGGATGTGTAACTGTTCCCAGTTGATGATGAGGAAACAAATTAGAAATGTGATCAGTTTGGATGTATCATGAAAGTGATCTCACTTCCTACCTTGTCTAAATTTCTTGTTTCAGGCAAAGTTGAGACTTTCAAGAAATGGCCTTAATTCTTGCTCAGAGAGAATATGTACCTTCTTGTCCATTCCATCCTTTCCAAGCTGACTGTATTTAGAGGGAGGAAAAAGAAGTCTGGGATATTACCACAAGATTCAAATGTAATCCTACCAATGGTAATTTCACCACATCTCTTTTGCTATACATATTCAACCTACACTTGCAATCTTTGCTATCCTTAACAAATTGTCCTTACCAAGCTTTTTTTTTTCTTTCCAAAATAAAATTCCAATGATATTGTTCTAAGAATGTGAACATTTTCTTCCTCTTAGGAGAATCTGCCTGTCATGTTCCTTGGATCTCTCTGTCTTTCATTCAAGTAACAGTTTGGGGAAAGCCCTGGAGAATAGCTTTCCTATTAGTTATGTATTTTGGATTTAGATCGATGTCCTTGCCAAAAAAGCACTATGGTGAACCGAATGCCTTTTTGCTTTTCTTTTTGTTTCAGACAGCACTGATTGTTTGGATTGGGGAAATGAAATCAATAACTGATAAACTTCAAATAGAGAAAGCAAGTTCAGATAGGCTAGATCAGAGTTCTATTGTCGGTATTGGGCTCAGTAATGGTTATCAGAAGGTGGTCCATACAGCCCAATACATCTATGGCATCTGTTATCTTATATATGCTTGACAAATAAGTAAATAAATATTATTTATTTATTTTATTAAATTTATATACCGCCCTTCTCCTAGTGGACTCAGGGCGGTGTACAGCCAAGAATAAAAAAGCACTCCAATACAAAATTTAAAATATTAATAAAAGAATTAAATAATTTTGGCCAAATAAATTTAAAAAATAGGCAATTAAAAATTTAAAACCCATAAAACTTTAAGCTTAAAAAAGAGGGGGGGGTTACGCCAGCCCAGCTTGACAAAATAAAAAAGTTTTTAGGGCACGGCGGAAAGCCCGGAGATCAGGTATCGTACGGATCTCCGGGGGCAAATCGTTCCAGAGGGCTGGTGCTGCCACAGAGAAGGCTCTCCCCCTGGGTGTCGCCAGCCGACATTGTCTGGCTGATGGCACCCTGAGGAGTCCCTCTCTGTGGGAGCGAACTGGCCGGTGGGAGGCTATCGGTAGCAGAAGGCGGTCCCGCAAGTACCCAGGCCCTATGCCATGGAGCGCTTTAAAGGTGGTCACCAACACCTTGAAGCGCACCCGGAAGACCACCGGAAACCAATGCAGGTCACGCAGGAGAGGTGTCACATGGGAGCGCCCCCTTGCTCCCATAATCCCCCGCGCGGCCGCATTCTGCAGCAGTTGGAGCCTCCGGGTGCACCTCAAGGGGAGCCCCATGTAGAGAGCATTGCAGTAGTCCAGGCGGACTACTAAATAAAAATAAATAAAAACAAAGTTGTTGAATCATGGTGCCTTGGAAGTTATTTAATTTATTTTCTTAAGAAAACTTATATGCCTGCCCAATTCACTCTCAGTTATTCTGGGTGGTTTACAAGGATAAAAAAAAAGGCCAACATAAAAACAATAAAAAAACAATAATCTCCCCCTCTTGGCAACAACAACTAATCAATCAAATAAGCCACTTGTTGGGCTCCATCCCACTCTGGGTGCCCCTGCCCCATGTTCACCAATTCTTCAGGGTGTTGCAGAAGGCTGTCGAAGTGGGGACAATGTTATCTCTGTGGGGATGATGTTCTTTCTTTTTTTTTTGTAGTTTCAGATATAGTTTTTATTTATAAAAATATAATTTTTTTATATAAAAAATATAAAATGTGGGGATGATGTTCTAACTTATTTAGAAATTAACAAATGGTGGCATGAAGTACGGCTCTTGTGAAGGCAAGTACTAGAGGGAGAAAGTCCAATATATAATATACGTTTTAAAAGCACATCTTCCTGAGTAATCCTTGTAGAGATTATCTTTATTCTAGGGAATTCAGCTTTATTTATCTCTGTACAATATATTTTAGGGTTTAGAAGAGACAGCAAGCAGCAAGATATTGTTCACTCTACATCCTGAGTCATAGCCCTTAGCAGTTAACCTCTGAAACTCTCCTACCTGTCGACAGGGGAAGAGATGTCACTGATGGAGACAGGATCCAGGCTCACAGCAATGGTCTGTGGGTATAAAGAGGGAAAGGGGAGTTGCAATGCCAAGCCAGTTCACCTTCTCTCCATATCTAAACCATATACATCAGCCTCACCCAATGCTAATGCAAATGCAAGATACAGAATTTCCACTCACCGAAGCAAAAGAATGCCCTGAAACAGTTACTGGGCTAGAATGACTATGCAGTTTCTCGGGCGAGTCCACAAATCCAGAGGAACTTAAATATCCATCAGTTTCACAATCAGCTGTTGAGGAAAAAGGGGAGATGTAAAGTAAAATTTGACTGCATCTAATCTGATCGCCTCTTAAGCTTCCCAGATGACTGCTAATTTTGCCCAGCTTCAATGTAAATGTCAGATCCCTCCAGGACAAAAGGAGAGCAAAAAATCTCAGCATAAACTGACAGAAATATTTAAAAGATGCAAGCCGGAAGTTTTCAGGATGCTTGCGCAGCTGAGTCAAATTTCAAATGCCTCTCTGTCTGGGAATTATAGAAACTATGGTCCATTATGCTGGAGGTTATATGTAGTGATATAATCAATCATTGGTTGAAGATAGAGATAACAAAACTAATGGGTGTGCTTACATGTGGTAGAGGAATAGTTGGGATGATACTGGAATGGCTGGTGCTGGTCAACCTCTGGCTCTTCAGGCTCTGGGGGGAAAGTTGATCCAAGAACAGAATCTGCAGACCCTGGTGTGGTGGGTATTGAGGTCTGGACAGGACTGAGAGGCGAGGAGGAGTCCAAGTCCAGCAAATGCAGGATATCAGAAGCCATTGCTAGAGATTGCTCCTGACGTTTCTGCTGTTCCTGAGCTTGTTTGGTCTTCTCACGCTGGCGCTTGATAGCAAGAACTCGCTCTCGCACTGCTTTTGCCACTGGCTTGTAGTCTGCCTCACATACAAAGCCTAGAACCACCTGCATGATGGGTCAGTGAGATGGAGTAGGAAGGAGAGCAGAGCAGAGCAGGAAGACAGAAAACAGAAGGACAGTCAGACAAGGCCATATAGCTTATCTGCTATCTGCAGTACTGTCGTTGGAGCAGGCTCTAATGTAGATGTGTAATTAAATTGTAAGTTTTGGATGTGAGTGGGAGGTAGGTTTGTGATTAGATATATTTACACAGACAAATCTTTGGTGGCGTGAGCAATTCCTGAGCTACCAGCAGACAGCATTTGCAGGAAAAATTTGCATCCAATGTGACATTCTAAGGGAACAGATAAAGATTAAATCTCAACTGTCATAATTCTCATGACACAGAATGCAATAAATAATGTGAAACAACTGTGATTTTAAAATACAAATTTGAATAAATAATGATTATTCCTGTTAGGATATGATACTAACATCATATGAATTAATGGATAGCAACATCCCTCAGAAGATTTGCCATTCTTAGGACATGCTGGTACAAAATGCAGTTAGAAAAATAAAAGACAAAGGTGGCTCTACTCTAAATCCCTTATTTATTAAACATTCTAACCTGGAAAGAGTTGAAGAAATAGTAGAGAAATGAATGACAGTAAGGTGTACCATTTCTTGGGCAACTTCCTCAGCCACATCCTTATATAGCTCAAAGTAAAACTCCAAGGCATTGTTGTCCTTGTACTTCCCATGCAGTTTTTTAGTGTCATCCATCCGTAGCCAAAGCTTCAAAGTGGTCTTAATACCATCATCCTCTTCAGCTAATTCAACATGGACCCCTGTATCCTCATGGAAGAAGGAGTGATCCAGAAGATCCTGGATGGTATATCTGCAGGGAAGATAGGGAACAAGTTGAATTTAAATTATTCTGCAAAATGAAGTTAACAGACAATAAGTTTGAATTCACAGATTGTTATTTCAATATGAGTTAAAGAGGTACCCAGGCCAGGATCTTCATAAGTACATGAACACCAATATATTCCATGCCTTTAACTATACAAATTTACTTCTTTAAATACTCCAGATATAAGCAGCATAGAAAAACAGCAAAATGTAAAGTTCAGAGGATAAAGTTCAGTATCAGATTAAACTTGAGGGATGGAAAAGAGTGGCAGCTATGACCCATACATCCCCCTCCCAATTTTTATTTTATTTATTTATTTATTTTGTTAGATAGCCTCCTCAATATTCAGCCAGTTGTGAGTGGCTGAAACTGTTGTTTGGGGCTCAAACCAACCCATCCTACCATCTAATAGTTTCCAGCTATTAGAGCTGTCTCCTTCAGTTAATAGTGACAGTCTCTGAAGTAGCATTAAGAGTCTGAGGGTCTTGAATTCCAAAGGAATTTGAGGTTTAGGCTGACAGTATCTTAATTGGTGATTCAGTATTTTATGTCCACCCTGACAATAGGCATATCTCAAATTACAATGCATTTGAACTACATGATATTTTGAATCTTTGCATTGAGTTGTCTACCTTGGAGAATTTGGCTGTCAGGTTCTATGTAAAATTCTAAATGATTTCTAAAACAAGAATATAAGTAGTTATTCACTTACAACTACAACTGAGCTCAAATCAATGAATTTTGCCCCATTTTATGGTCTTTCTTGCCACAGATGTTAAGTGAATCACTGCCATTGTTAAATTAATAACATGATTGTTAAGTGAATCTGACTTCCCCATTGACTTTGTTTGCAAAAGGGGATCATGTGAGTCTGGGACAATGTAACATCATAAATACATGCCAGTTGCCAAATGCTCAAATTTTTATCACATGACCATGGGGATGCTGCAACAATTCTAAATGTGAAAATTGGTCATGTCACTTTTTTCAGTGCTGTTGTAACTTTGAATGGTCACTGAATGGTTGGACGTTGAGCACTACTGTATTTTAAAGGGGTGCAAATGAATTCTTTGAGTGAATGCTTTCTACCCATTCCTTACCTAGGTCTACCCATAATTTCTACCCATTCCTACTCATATTTCTTTTTGTGTTTACCAGATATTATGGAATTTTTAAAAGGGGTGCAACATGCACTTTTACACCCACAGGCAGACATGCATGCAACCACCACAAAACATCACTTATTGTCATTGATATAGCATAATCACATAATCAGAAAGGGAGTTCTCTACCTCTCATTTTTGTTCATTCGGATACAACCCTCAATTATCTCCTTTAGTTCAGGCACCTTCACCTTGTAAAAACTGTTTGGTTTCATACCCTGTTTTGAGAAATAAGAGAGAGGACCAAAAGGGGTCGGGGTAGAAAGGAGAACAATATAAGTATTCAATCTCTTTTTCTCTTATGACAACGAATCTTGCTTGCCTTTCCTGCTTTGGAGAAAAAGTAGGTAAAGACAAAAAATTATTAGTTTCAATATTGAAATCATTACAGTTTACAGTAATAGAAGGCTGAAATGAGTTATTGTCAGCAGAGATAGGTAATTGAACATCGGATTGTTGATTGGAGTCGTTTGGTGTGAGAGAAGATGTTGCAGGTGATTCAACGATAGGAGGCATAATGGAGGTGGTGGTTGTAGTTTGATTCGGAAGAGCTCTGCAACGGCGTCGGCTGCTGTAGAAGGTAGGTTGGCTTTTGATGCAAAGGCTGCAAAAATCATGTGAATTTGTTGTTTGGATGGGGCATTTGTAGTGTTGGAGGCAATAAGGGGGGGAGCGAGGCGGCAGCTGCAAAGACTGAAAAAGATCTTTTTACATTGGAAACAATATTGGTATCAGTGGAAATATTTGCAGCTGCTGCAGCTGCAACAGTATAGATGAGGAGGTCTGCAGTGGCGGCAAAAATAGAAAAGTTCTGAAAATTAAAAAAAATTGGTAGGATTCGAACTCGGTGCTCTGGATGAAGAAGGTAGGGAATCAGTCTGAATATCTCCAGTTGTGGGGTGAGTAGTAGGATGTATGGGGGCAAGGGGGTTGGATGAGACCTTGTGGTCTGAAGTGGTAGATGTCATTTTGTTTAAAGTGTGGACATATAAATTGTCGGCCATTTTGTGGACCACATGGTGGGATGTGGGGGTGGCCATTTTGTCGGCATTTTTTGAAGCCATGCTTTCCTGGAAGGTGGAAGCCATATTGGAAGCAATAAAGTCAATAGGTGGGGAGGGAGGATTTTTAATAAAATGGGTGTTCAAAAGGTCAGTCTGGGAATCTATGAGTTGAAGCAAAAAATTGTCGCTTGCCAGGTCTGGGGAGGTTGAAAGGGCGTTTAACAATTCAAGAGTTCTTTGAGGAGTCCAGGCTGCATTTAGCAGGCCTGTCGCATGTAAAGCTTGATATAAATGCTGTTTTGGAGAAGCTTGAGAAAATAAAAGTTGGTCTGAAGTTATAGGGTTGGAACATACAAGGGATTCAGAAGGTTGAAGTCCTTGATGATAGTCATGAGGTGGAGTAGAATTGAGATCGAAGCAAGGTTGTTGTAAGTGTGGGTCTGTTCTTTCAGTGTTCAGGTGAAGAGGAGAAAAAAAAATTGGGTCCTTTCGTGAAGAGGTTGGAACTTGCTGCGTAGCTTCAATAGAAAATTTTTTTAGTCTTTTGGATGATTGGTGCTGTTTTGTTAAGGATACAGTTAATGCATCAATCTCTTGTAAAGATAATTCGTTCAAGTTCAAGGATTCCATGTTAGGAAAAATTGTTCTAGGATTTTAAAATTTACAAACAAAATTCATAATTTTTCATCGTCTGCTACCATTTGTCAGATATATATTGATGGTCGTGCTCATTCGGTTCTATGAGAAGTTATTTGGTCAATACAGCTTCAGGTTCAAAAGGTTGTTTTATTATTTACAAAATATATGCATGCATACAATAATGAACAGGGTGTCCTGTTGCATTTTTTTACCCTAACTGTATGACTCAGATGTTGAAAGGAGAGAGAAGTTCACGTGTTGTCTTGCTGATAGATAGATGAGAGAGAGAAAAAGAACAAGGGGAAGATATCCAAGTGGTTTCTACTTAAGAGTCCAATAAGAGAGTTCATTGGCTGATATAGTCACATGTGATGTCTGTAAAGACTTAATCCCTTCTAGTCTCTGGTGCATCACATGCAGGCAATATCTGACATGCTTAGTTCTTTTCTGTAAAACCTAATTACCTGGGCTAACACACTAAACTGATCTGGATGCCTGGAACCGATTTCAGTTTTCATCAATTTTTCATTACAGTACAAATAATTCCAAAATGGGATACAATAAAATAGATTAAATTAACTCCGATTCTGACCAATGGGGCAAGACTTCTATCTAAAATAAAAGTGTTTCCAAATAGGCTGGATTTACATTTATCACTCCCTTTTTACCAATTTAAATCTCAAATTAAAACGAAATAGAGTTGGAATGACCCGCCACCCTCCCCATCTCACACTGGAAGCTTGCCAAATGCATTTTGAGCATGAAAATGATTGGTCTGTACCAGGTTAGATACACTGTTTAAGTTTTTATGATGTTACAAGAAAAGTATTTGGCCAGAAACTAATAGAGGGTTGCAGTCTTCTGAAGTTCAACCCAATTGTATTGCCACAGCTGCTTTTCACTATTGTAATTAGCAAAATGTTGTTTTAAATCCAAAATTGCACTAAAAACTCAAAATTAGAAAAATTAGAAAGTAATCATTGGAAAGTTCCTTTCCTCCTTTCCACTGCATAAGGTCACTGCAACAGAGAGAGCCAGGAATGCAGAGAAATGAGAAAAGATGGAAGTTGTACTCTTACCGAGGTAACCTTACGATAGATCTGGGCTGCATTCTGGCATTCTGAATAGGGGTATTCTGAGGTTGCCATTTCTAGCATGCACATGCCAAAGGCATAAACATCCACTGCTTCATCATATTTTTCCTCATACATTTCCGGAGCCATGAATTCAGGGGTTCCTGGAAAAGGAAGGAAAGGGTTTACTTGAGACTCAGACCATTAAGTGACACCGTGGCAGTGTCCAGGATTTCTGAAACTTCAAAAATCTTCAAACCTTGTTTTCCCATCTCTACTTAATATCTCAGACAATAGTGCCTGGTATCTACAAAGTTTTAAACAGGCCCTGGGCAAAACTCATTCACATTTAACCGTGAGATATACATGTAGTTCTGGATTTATGACTACAATTGAACCCAACATTTCCATTGCTAAGCGAGACATTTGTTGAGTGAGTTTTGTCCCATTTTACAAGCTTTCTTGTGATATTTGTTAAGTGAATCACTACAGTTGTTAAGTTAGTAACATAGTTCCCCATTGATTTTGATCAGAAGATCCCAAAATATGATTACATGACTCCAGGGCACTGCAACTGAGTCCGAATTGTGATCATGTGGCCATGGGGATGCTGCAATGGCAATAAGTATGGAAAATGGTCGTAAGTCTCTTTTTTCAGTGTTGTTGTAACTTCAAATGGTCACTAAATGTATAAAGGCTATAAAAAACCCGTTTAGCTCAATGGGAACATTGAGCTAAACGGGTTTTAATACATTATCAAAGCAGCCTTGTGAGAATCAAGAAATACTTAAAGTAACAATTCTGTCCCGTGAAGTTTTGCTTAAAAGATTGCCTTTTTCATAGGAAAAGTATAGAATAGAACAGAACAGAACAGAACAGAACAGAACAGAACAGAACAGAACAGAACAGAACAGAACAGAACAGAATAGAATGCCTAGGTGCATAAAAGGTGCATAAACTCCCAATTCTAGCGAAGTTCTGCCTTTTAATACTACCATCCATGCAATTTATGTTTATTTCCCAATATTGGAAGCAAATAGAGCCAAATATCTTTGTGAGGTAATCCTAATAATTACTGTTACCGAATATAGTTTTAAGGATGAACGGATACATAATGTCAAATCAATATATTCTGCTACGCATTCTTTACCCATCAAGTACCTATGACACTCTTGGCAAATGAAGCACACTTGAGTGTGGCCAAACCAAGATCTCCAATTTTGACTGAGCCAGTAGGGCCTGTGATAAAGACATTATCACATTTCAGGTCCCGATGGATGATTGGAGGGGATCGTGTGTGTAGAAAATGGAGTCCTCGAAGAATCTGTCTGCTCCATCGCTGAAGAACTTTCATCTTCATCTCCTTGAATCGTTTTAAATATCTACAAAGAGAAAGAAAGAGAGAGAGAGAGAAAGAAAGAAAGAAAGAGAGTTCTAGTTCAGAGCCATCTCATCATCATTGGCTGTGGGCCACAATAAGCAGAACCTAAATGTTTTCAAAATGCCAAAGGTATTGATGAGTCAAGAGCCCCAAAAGTGTTTGCAAACAACCCCATGAAAACTAGCCTACTCAGTGATGTAATTATATGCTGACAGTTAGATGTTTAATAGAAAATTAAAAGAAAGGGCAATAAAGTGAAGTTTCCTTATCTTTGAATTTTCTGAATTTCTATGAAAGAATAAAAATAAAGCAAAATAAAATTTCCAATTTCATTGTTTTAGAAGTATTTCTCTTTTATGATTTTAATGCTTTTAAGCAAATAAATTTAAATAAATGAATATATACCACATAATTCATGAAAGTACTTTAAAAAATCCACAACCTAATGAGAATGAATGTGAGGGCATTCTGGCCACAACATCTATTATCCCACTGATGACCAGAGTTGATTCAACTGATCTAACTGACTACATGGCTGTCTCCTTCCTCCCTTACAGCTCCATGAGGATCTCTCCCAAAGTTGCACTCTTGGTGAAAGATGACAATAATCTGAAATACAATGCACCAGTCTTTGGTTCAGATATATCTCCAGAATTGAATATTGAAACTATATGAATTACAGATTCAAACTCATTTGTAATCTGAAGGAATTCACCTTAATGTGACCAATTATCTTTAAAAGAAAAACTTTCTTTCATTGTCCTACAATGTAGTAGAGTGGTCCTCATTTGAATCCCATTCCCACACTGATTTATTGCAAGTAATCTGTCTTTGCAAGTAATCAGCATTTGGAGAAAAGGTTTGTTGGTTTGCAGTTAATGGAAAACATGCAGGAAGCCTGAAAATTTCAGTTTAGGAACTTTTTTTTCTTCAGAGTAAAGAGGAAAGTATCAGGCAATCTTTGAAAGGTTTTCTAGAGAAGTAGCAATGTTATTAATATTTTGCTGCACAATGACCCTCTGTGTGGCTTGTAGACCTGTCCTTTAAGACAGGAGATGGGCTAAAAATGCCCCTCCCTGAAAAAAACCCTCAACATAGTCCCGCCAAGGCTGCTTTTCATCCAAGCCACCCATTTCCATTCAATCTGTTCTGTGCTCACGTTTTGAGTGTTCCAGAGGTCATGAGTTCGGTCACCAGCACAATGCAGACTTGTCCTTTGATGGAAGACTTCCATGAGTCATAGAAACGGACAATGTTAGGGTGTTGGAGTCCCTTCAGCATCTCTACCTCCTCACTGAAGCGCTGCCTTTCCATTTTGGACAATTTCCGTGTCTAACAAACATGAAGAAAAGAGAAAGAAGCTCAAGAGCCCATTTTTGAGGAAGATGAATTCACACCAATGTACTGTAGTCAAATTAAAATTTTGAAATAAAATTTTCACATTTTAAAATGCTCACATTTCATTTCAAACTGGAATTTTGAGAAACATTTTTATTCATAATATTCACTCCAAGGAATGAATCCTTTGAAGGGAATAATTTTCCTCTGCTTTACTTTTCCAGATAGTCTCATAAGTGTACTATTAGGCATCCATCAATGCTATCTATCTCTCTTAGCTCTCCCAGATCAGTTACCTTTATCTCAGTGGAATAACTATTGATCTCTGAGCATCAGGAACTTATTACATGAAACACAAACAAAACTGTTGCCAGCAGACAACTATACATGATTATCTGTGTGATATCCTCTATGATCTTCACATAGCTACCTAACTTTCCAGACTTCACAATTAGTTTTCATATTGTTTCATATTGTATCATACCATATTGTTTTATTCATGGCTGTCTCTTAGTTAACTTCTTCTATGGTATGTTTCAGTCAACTAGAGATTATAGAAACAAGGGACTGAGGTCCACTAGATATTGGTATGGAAAATAAAACACAATCAAGTAATCCCCTTAGGAAAATTGAATTTTGAAGATATTTTTTTAAATCAAAAATATGGTCAGTAAATGATGATTAAGGAGAATACTTTGACAATGTATACTTCTTGGGAAAGCACATTCTGACTTATTATACAGCTGCATCAATATTCTTTCTAAACTTAAACTCAACTGTGAATAACACAAGTTTTGGGAAAATATAGATAATATGTAGTATATTTGAATCAAGTAGTTAGAACGAGGAACAAAAATCTGTCCGAATTTACTTCAGTTTTTATTCCATCATACCTCATCACCCTCTAGAAAAGAAAAGCCAGACAGAACCTTACTCAATTCACAGGCCATATTGAGGATAAATTAAGTAAAAAATGGGAGGTCAAAGTGAAGAATTAGACCTGATCTATCTATCCAAAATGTGAGTTAGAATTAGAACTGATGTTGATAAATTAAGAGGTTGAATTTATAAATGTTCCTTTATATCATGGTTGTGCAACTCAAGAGTCAGACGAGGCATTCTGTCATCTGCTGACAAATATTCAATGAAAAAGGTGAGGCCAGACTCTAAAATGGGATAAATTTAGGAGATGTAGGTGCTTTGAAGAAGGGTTTAAAGGGTGGAACATACGTCATAAATTTTGTGCAATCAGCAGGGTGCTTCTTTGGTAACGTTTTTCCTGTAACAGTCCAGGCAGTCTGCCTATATACAATATTTGATATTCATTTCAAAAGACCATGTTAGGTAGGAGAGAAATCCAGCCAGCTGAAATCTGGTACTATCCAGTCTGTACCGGCATCAAATTACAAACTGGTGGTCCCTGAGGGAATACTTATTTCAAACATAAAACCAGAAACAAGTACAATGTCCAGCAGAGCCAATAATCACTTAATATTTTATTGCCTTTTCAGTCTTCACCACAGCACTGTATAGTAATTAATCCAGTCTTTCTCTTGTGGAAGAGAGCACTGGAGGAAGACTTTACAAATTTCCTTGCTCAAAGTTTGCCCATATAAATGTCAATGGCCAATATGCTACATCCATTTGTTTTTTCAACTAGGAAGCAAAGTGGAATCATCAGAAAGTCCTGTGGAAACTCTTTGACTACCATTACCAAAATGCATAGCAGAAATACCAAGCTCCCCAAATTAATGCTCATTTCTCTGACACCCAGCAAAGAACCAAAACTCAGAAGAAGGTTCTGAGAGATAGGGAAGATAACATAAAAAGCCAGAAATCCTGGGCTCATATTGCCATTCTTGGGAAGAGAAAGAAGTCTAGAGCCAAGTTTATCAATCTTGCTTTCCCAGGTTCATTTTACAGCTACAGAAAAGCTACAGAAAAGCTACAGCTATCTTCATATGAAGATAGAGATTAGATATTTAGAAGACCACAGTCATCCTCACTCAAGCAACCTGTTCTTCTAATAGCTACTGTAATTCCCTATGTGCAATGGTTAGATTGCCTTCGAAAAAGCTGCAGGAGAGGGGGAACTAGAGAGGTAAGTAATGGCAGTAATCCAACTATTTTTCTTGCAAACCAGAATTAGATCCAATTGGCTAAGTGCCAAAACTGCTGCCACCACCAAATTCTCTGTTCCGTCCACTTAGTGCTGGAACAGAGAAACTTTTTGGGTTGCAGAAACTGACTGTGTTAAGAAATTCCTCTGTGTGCATGTGTGTATTTGCAAGAGGAAGAAAGAGAGAAGAACCAAAGGCCCAAGAAAAAAATACCACACAACGATCCATGCCTGCCCTCTTCCATATTCCAGTAAGCATATTTGGAAAAGAAACAACAAGGAAACAGATGCAATGTGTTAAAAAGAGGCAGTTTTGCCAGAGGGATAGTGTCTGTGATGGCCCTGTGCCCACCTGTTAGACCACACTTCCTCCCTGTGCCGGCAGGAACCGCCTCACCTCCCCATTGGCCAGAACCTCTGGTGGAGCTGGAGGTGGATCATATTTTTATACTTTGGGGTGTTTATGAAGTTTTAATACAAATGCAGCTGTGTGCCATCAGCCACTGTGAAAGCTTCATTGTATGCAGTTCAGGAGAGGCCAGAAGAAGAAATCCAGAGCTGGAACAACTTTATAAATAAGGAACATCTATAGCAAGGAGCTTGTAATGTTTATGGAGGTGGAACTGTTACACAGGAGGTTCATTCCCTCATGAGAAGTGTTCTGAATTACTTTCTATGATAACACTTTTGCGATACTGTGACAAATACGATTTTGCATCCACTCAGTATCTACATATTAACTGTATTCATATATCCCACAAAACCAGGATATATTTAACTATGGTTTGTTAAATAAACGACAACTAGCTAGGTTTACACTACATCTGGATTTACAAATGTGGCTGGGTTCTTATAATAAGCCCAAATCACATTATGGCCTAATGCAACATGGGAGCCCCCATCTACATCACAGGATTCTGTAGTTTCTAAATAAGCTCTAAAAAGTCAGCTTGGAAACAATTAAAAATGGGAAAAATTAATTTACATGATATTCTATTAAATTTCCTGAACAAATAGATACAAAACTAAAATATTACAAAAGTGAGTGTTTTAGAACTATGGTATCATTGCAAAATATGTGAAATGCTGTGAAAACATTAAAGCAGCACTTAAGAAAAGTTCTTAGAAAAAAATTCATATATTTGAAAAAGTCAATATAAAAATGTACTTCTTAGCAGAATGGAAATGTATGCATGTTTGTACTGCTTACAAAGTTGCTGGTATATATATTAGAGATTATATGAGATTTTGATTTGTCTTAAAAAAAACCAGTTTTCTGAAATGTTCAAATTCTTGAGATTTCTACTCCCTAACTCTAGGCAGGACCATTTCATCTTAACTAGTCCTTTAGAAGGAAGGTGCATAAGCAATTCTACCTCCCTAGAAATATCTTCCCTATAATTCATTCTTATTCTGAAGGAAGAAGGGGTGTGTCAACACAAAAATGTCTGGCTATTGACATCACCCAGATTCTCTTAAAATGCCCAGTGACTCTCTATACTTATGGCACCAGTTGTAGAAGATGACCAGGCTGAGCCAGAAGGAGGGGTCAAACATGTCATCAGTCATGAGTCTCTGCACATCCACAAAAGATCTAAGCCCACCTTGAATTCCTTCTACTCTTATCTCCTACAAATTTCTCTTCCCTATTAGTAGTTCAGAATCTTGTAGAGAGTTCAAGCTTACAATAAATCTTTATACCCATTTGAACTGTCTGATCTCCTGATTTTATTGGTGCTTGACACCAGCCATACAAAGAGATTGGGTTGCTACTGAGCAAAATTAAAACTTACTAGATTGCCAGCTACCAAGATGTCTTAGTTTATAAATAAATCGTAAAATCAAAATTCAAACCAGGTAAGTTAAAAACAGTTACCAACATCAGTTAAAATTAATCTCCATGGTTAATTTAACTTAATAAAAATTAAAATCCATGGTTGAAGATTTTATCCAAAGCAAAATTTCTTTTGATAGTGAGATGGGTGGCATACAAATGTAATTAATCAATCAAAAGCATGTTTCAAAGCCCCTTTAGAAGCCAACAGAATGCTGAGGTCTCTCAGTTCAAGAGGGCGTAGTAGTGCGTTCAGGGCAGTTGTAGAAAAGGCTGAACAGAGCTGCCATGAGATGACCTTTGGACAACTATAAACCAGCTCCTCGTGTTACCTCAATGAGATGTGGGGCAAGGGAAGCCGTTGCATGGAAAAAGATGCCTTTCCAAAATCAGATTAATGGCAGATACAATTTGCTGCTTGATCAATTGCTTAGACAATATAATATATGTACTTCCATCAATTTGTTTTCATTAACAAGGTAAGATTCAATGAGATTAAATCACCTGTCAGGCCCACGGTGCATCCCCATCTGGAGGGGCTAGTCTCCTTTCTCATTGCTTGATAAACTATTAGTTTTTGTAGAAATACAGGTTCTCTAAACTGACCTCCCCCAAATTATAAACTGGTAGAATGAAGGCAGATTCATGTGATTTGATAAATGGGACTTACTGTAATTTCTTTGTTTCATTGTTGTGAGCAGCCCAGAGTCAATGAGAGTTAGGTGGTATACAAGTTTAATAAATTGGTCACACAGTTAGCCAGATGTTTAAACTGGATTTGGCATTTTTATCTATCAAGTTTTGGAATAGGAAGATGTTGCTGTTGGATGGCATTAAAGATATTGTCGCAGGATGTTAGCTGTTCTAAATAAAGGATACCTTTTGAAATTGGCTGAAGATGACTTTATCAATGCCAATGGTTGTTACCATCATCATCATCATCACCATCATCATCATCATCACCACCATCACCATCACCACCACTATCACCACCACAAGAAAGTGGTCTACGGTAAACCACCGATTTCTATCCACAGCAGCAAATGCATGTTTAGAAGCTTCATTTCTTGCTTTTCCCTTCCTTTCAAATTTGCCATCTACGTCTCAGCACAGGAAGACAGCTAGCCCAGGAATTGCTTCTCAGAGGCAGGACCACAGATCAGATCTTAAGACAAGAGATAGGGCATTGGGTTCAAATAACAGCTGTCTGAAGAGCTGACACCCAGCCAATACTATTCCAGGCCTTTGCTGCAGCTTCAGGTAATTGATATGGACCAAGTTTGAAGATGGATATCTCTTAATCTTGGACATGATCAAGAATGCCAGGCCCAGAAAGGGTACCTCCTTGTAATGATACCTTCAACATTTACATTTACATACTCTGCATATTGCAGCATTTCTCTCCAGCTAGATTCTCTTAGAGCAAGATACAGTTTTTGCAATAAAGACCAGTGAAGATTCAAAGGGGACAAATGAAATTAATGGGGATTACTCCAGTGGTGGGTTGCTCCCGGTTCTGTCCGATTCGTTAGAACCGGTAGTAAAAGCAGCGGGAGGCTCCGCCCACCCACCCAAACGTCAGAAGTGCACGTGCGAGCAAAGAAGCATGTGTGTGCACTCCCATTGCGAACTGGTAGTAAAGGTAATAGAGCACACCCGATAATTACTCATTGGTTACCTTCTCATCTACACACACACACATGGTCTCAGTGTTGAAACTACTCTAAATGCTAGGTTTTGCACTGGTTGTAGAATCCATATCCGAAACTGACCTTTTTTCCCCCCGTCTGCAAAACCCTGGTTCTGTGAGGGCAGTTTTTCCAGTTATGGGATCCCCCTTCTCTCATTTTAGAATCAGTCACTGCTCATTCATACTATCTACTCACACTACATAGGAATCTCAGAGCTGCGAGAATGTCACTGCTAAAATTGTGTAAGAACTCTAAGCAGTGTAGCTGCAGTTAAAGAAAGGACATATGGCCAGAACATTTGGAATAATGGAGATAGGGAATAGATGGCATACAAATTATATTGCAATAAATGAATTAACACATCGTCATTTTACATAATGCACTGGTGATTGTGCCCTCTTTTCCTATGTCGTTAAAGAAGTGCAGTGTCACTCCTGGCATTTTTCTTATTTCTTAGAAATAGTGCTCTCTAAATATTTCACAGAAGTCTTGTTTCCCAGGCATCTACTTAATTGGAATTAAAAAGATTGTGTGGAAGAAATACATATGTCTATAATATTATTTATTGGTTTAGTATTATTGGTCTTTTTAAGGTATGAGCATATAAACAAAAATAACATAGGGACTAGTGTGCAAGTTGCCCATCCTACCAAAGTATCCAGTATCTGAGAAAGTCTGGCAACTTAAGCATATAAGAATAATTATTACTCTGCTTTAAAGTCATGGCACCCAAAATAGCAATGTTTGCATTTATACATTCATAAATGCAAACAGTGCTATTTATTGAATTCTGAATTCTGATTCTGATCCCACAATATCATTTTCAAGTTTGTTCCTCTTTCTCTTGGGACCACAAAAGCATCCAACTTTTCCCTTTAATATTTGCAAGAAGAAGGTCACTTCAATAAATATTTATCCTCTCCTGACATCCTCACTCCTTTTCTTCCCTATACTTCTCCCACCCCACAAAAGAGGCCAGGCATAAAATTGTTGCATAAAATTCTGGAAACCAGAAATAGACCCAGACAGTCCATTTTGGATGAAGAGTCTGGGTACCAACCGCTTACGTTTGTGGTTTGCTGACCACAGATATTTTAATAGGTAACATAATGAACAACTGCAAGAAAAAAATAGGGCAGAAGTTTATTTAAAGAACAAGTGACAGAAAATCCTGTGTTTCTACAAGTCTCCACAATACAAGAACTGCTTTTAAGTAAAAAAAGAGAAAGAGGGAGGGAGTGAGGGAGGGAGAATGAGAAATAGTGAGAGGATATTGTAAATCTTGGTCAAGTTTTTTATTTTTAGTTAGCATCTGCAAACTGAAGAACATCAGTAGAGATTACTCATGGCCTGTGATTACTATTCAATTCTGCAGCATCCTACAATTATGTCAATGAAATTGGGGCCAGCTTTAGGTTAAGATAAAGAAGTCTATCAATATATCCAGTCAATCATTTACCAATTAAATAGAACTTTTTTCCAAAAGATCTCTGAGCAGCTTTGCTTGAGTGCAAGAAGTTTAAAACTATTCCAGAGTAGCCTTAAAGAGCTAATTCTGTATTCGAAAGAAGCCTAGGTATCACATTTGTACTAAAATCTTGCACCATACCAGGTCAACAGGTTTAGTCCTCTGTCAAAACCTGCCCAGTACAGGCAGCCAATTTTATGTACCCACTTTTCTAATTTAGCATTTAAATTCAGTTATGAGAAAGCGACCACTGTTACTTTTGAGTATATGTAGAGTGTTTTTTCTTAGCTCTGGTTTGTAGTATATTATCATCTTCACAACCTTGATGTGCAAAGAAAAAGTTCAAGGTTACACTATGTCACTTTGAGGCAAGACCCAGCCAACATCCTAATTCCCACCCAAGAAAACAGCTTTCTTACCACTGAAAAGCATTCCCTTTATTTTGAGGTCAAACTGTAAATGTACTGAATAGGATGGCAAGGAATACAACAGGATGCAGATTCCCAGAAATAATTTTAATACCTATAATACCACTTCTTCATACTGTAGTTAATAAAGATTTATATGCCCACCCCCCAGTACAATCATCAAATCCAGTTTGCAATTGATGTCTAATAGGGTTAGTTCATTAAGAACAGAATGTGGGAGAAAATAATCAAGATCTACCTAGTTTCAGGGTATAAGCATAAGGAAAAGCTTATGTCCTGTATCCAGAGCACTATCTGCATACGCTAATGACTTCAAGGATATTTACCTTATTTGCAGATAAGAATTTAATCCAATTCTGTAGCAGGAAAGTGAGATAGATCTCAATGAGTTCCAAGGTGTGAATCAAAGCTCATAATATGCTAATCCTAAATAAGGTGATACATACCTACCTGAGTTTTAAAAAATCCAAACTGGACTTATAGAGGGCAAAGAATCATATTAACTTTTTTGGATATAACAAGAATAGGGAATTCATGGTCTGAATACATTTTTTTTACTTGATAGAAAGGAAGAACAGCCAAAAGCAGAGAATTATTAAGGAGAAACAATAAGTGGATTCCAGAATTTCAAATATTTAAGGTATCTTCACTCTTCGTTCATGTACTCCAACCACTCTTCTTTGTAGATTTAGGAGATTGTGGACAAAAAATCCATTTAATTTTTTTTTTAATTAATGTATATGCCGCCATTCTCCAGAGACTCAGGTGGCTTACAATGCATTAAGCAATAGCCTTCACACTTTTGTATATACTTGCTTAGTAGGGCTTTCCCCCCGAAGCAATGTTCTTCTTTATACAAAGCAAGCTTATTGCCCCCACAATCTGGGTCCTCATTTTACCTACTTTGAAAGGATGGAAGGCTGAGTCAACCTTGAGCCTGGTGAGATTCGAACTTGCAGTAATTGCAGGCAGCTGGTGCCACTTTAACACTACTTTAAGCTGCTGCACCACCAAGGCTCTTTAGAAGAAATTACTACATGAGCAAAATTAAAATATTGAATGTGAATTACAGCAATCTTTATTCAGCAGCAACAGTAAAGTACCAAAAGAAGAAATGACCGAGACTGGAACTCAACTGAGATAGATTTATCTCCTACTGCAAAATATACATTTTCTTCTTCAGAGCAAGTAAAGTGGAAATAACTGGAAAAGCCTTTCAAGGGGAGATAGTCATGGTCTATATTTGATAGTTATATCTGCAATCATTAAAACTCATTTGTCCATGATTGCTCTTGCCTAGTCCTAAGGAAAGTGAGCAAATATTGCTTCAACATGGGTTATTATCAAATATGGATCCCCATTGAGATCAAAGAAATGCAAGTTAATATTCAAAGGTAAGTCCTCTGTATATAGCCCAGTCTTCTTAGTTAAATTCAGTGATCTAAGCTAAGGAACCCATGCCTTCTTAGAATAATAGGTTTAGCCATACCCTAGTGACATAAACCTACCATATCTTACTCAATTTCCTCTTGTCCCCAGGCAAATAATTTGGGAATACTGAAGTTTTCATTGAAAAAAGAAAGAAAGAATTAATATCTCACCATGCTAGCTATGCATTAGAACAGATTCACTCATTAAACTTTGGCTCATTGGTTGTAATTTCCTACTTTCTCTACCTGAGTGTACAGCAGAGATCTTTCTCTCTGATATTCCATATCTGATTCCACAATAGTGGAGTCCAGGATTGAATGCTGAAATAAAATTCCTGGATACAATATAATTTTCCAAAAATTTCAAACTGGAGAATGCTGATAAAGGGTCTTTATGCAATGAGCTATTTATAGGGATTCTGGTTCACATCATCAAAACATTAATGCTTTTTATTGCTCATTGGCTGAACTTTTGGGGAATAAAAATATTTAACCCACTTCAGAACACAATAAATAAATATTGCAGTTTTTTTTTTAAGAGAAGAAAAAAGTCATAGAAAGAAGAAAGAGGAAAAGCTATGTTCCTTTGGAAAGCAAGAATAGTGAAATGTTCTTAAACAGATAGAAAAAATGAATAGTTTAGTTTAGTTTAATTAAAAACCAATTAAAATAATTCAATCATTGGCCATAATTAAAAACCCCAAAACTAAAAACCCTTAAAAACCATTTAAAAACCCATTTAAAATCATTATTCCATCAGACTGGCTTGGTGAAATAATAGGTTCTTCAGAGGAAAGCACGGAGGTTGGGGATCATTTGTATATCCGGGGGCAATTCGTTTCATAGGGCAGGGGCCCCCAAGAGAAGGCTCTCCCCCTGGGGGTCGCCAGTCAACATTGTTTGGTCGATGGCACCCTGAGGAGGCCCTTTCTGTGAGAGTGTATCAGTCAGTGGGAGGCAATCGGTGGCAGAAGGCGGTTCTGTAAATATCCAGGTCCTAAGCCATGGAGAGTTTTGAAGATGGTGACCAGCACTTTGAAATGCACCTGGAAGACCGGGAGCCAGTGCAGCTCACGCAAGAGAGGTGTTACATGGGAGCGACAAGTTGCCCGCATAATCACTCGCACGGCCACATTCTGGACCAGTTGGAGCCTCGGGGTGCTCCTCAAGGGGAGTCCCATGTAGAGAGCATTACAGTAGTCCAGATGGGAGGTGATGAGGGCGTGAGTGACCGTGTGCAAGGTGTCCCAGTCCATAAAGGGACGCAACTGGGAAATCAGGCGAACCTGATAGAAAGCCCCCCTGGCCACGGCTGTTATATGATCGTCTAAAGACAGCCGTGTATCCAGGAGGACGCCCTCTCTGAGGGGGGCAAGATTCCCATGAGATCTTGCCCCCCTCAGAGATACTGAGCAATGCAGCAAGAATGAATTTTAGAGAATAAAAAGAAAATGGAAAAGGTGTTCAAAGTGCTTGAGCTAAGGAACAGGAACTTAAGGAATCATAACATATGGCAGAAAAAAAAAAAGAAATCTGAGATGATGGATAAAACTAAGAAGATACTGTAAGGCTTCTCAGTGGGTTACATTTGCTTGCCAAGAATTGGGCAAGCAAGAATTTTCGGGCTGGAAGAATGTTTTCTAAGAAGTCAGAAAATGGCAGAAAGGAAAAAGAGAGAAAGGTAGGGTGTCTTGCCATCCACCTTGAAAGAGGCAGTGGTGAGGCCCCTCCTCAAGAAGCCTGTTCTGGATCCGGCTGTTTTGGCAAATTATCGTCCGGTCTCTAACCTTCCCTTTTTGGCGAAGGTTGTTGAGAGTGCGGTGGCGCGACAGCTTCCTGGGTACCTGGATGAAGTTGTCTATCTGGACCCGCTCCAGTCCGGCTTCCGGCCTGGGCACAGCACGGAAATGGCATTGGTCGCATTGGTGGATGATCTCTGGAGGGCTTGGGATAGGGGTTGTTCCTCTATCCTGGTCCTGTTCTCAGCGGCTTTTGATATCATCGACCATGGTATCTTGCTGCGCCGGTTGGAGGGGTTAGGAGTGAGGGGCACCATTTTGTGGAGGTTCTCCTCCTATCTTTCCGACCGGTCACAGTCGGTGTTGGCAAGGGGGCAGAGGTCGACCCCAAGGCGTCTCGTTTGTGGGGTGCCGCAGGGGTCGGTCCTCTTGCCCCTTCTGTTCAACATTTATGTGAAGCTGCTGGGTGAGATCATCCGTGGCTTTGGGGTGGAGTTCCATCAGTATGCTGATGATACTCAGCTGTATATCTCCACCCCAGGCCATCCCGATGATGCCCTTGAAGTGATGTCCCGGTGTCTGGAGGCTGTGCAGATCTGGATGGGGAGTAACAGGCTTCAACTCAACCCTTCCAAGACCAAGTGGCTGTGGCTTCCGGTGTCCCAATATAGCCAGCTGGTGCCATCGCTGGCTATTGGGGGAGAGTTATTGGCTCCCACAGAGAGGGCTTGCAACTTGGGCATCCTCCTGGATGCACAGCTGTCTTTAGAAGAACATATGATGGCCGTGACCAGGGAGGCTTTTCATCAGGTCCGCCTGATTCGCCAGTTGTGTCCTTTCTGAATCGGGACTCCTTATGCACAGTCACTCAGACACTCATTATTTCCCACCTGGACTACTGCAATGCTCTCTACATGGGGCTACCCTTGAGGAGCATCCGGACGCTCCAACTGGTGCAGAATGCAGCCACATGGGGGATTATGGGAGCGAGGGGGCGCTCCCATGTGACATCTCTCCTGCGTGAGCTGCATTGGCTTCCAGTGGTCTTCCGGGTGCACTTCAAGGTGTTGGTTACCACCTATAAAGCGCTCCATGGCATAGGAGCTGGGTATTTGCGGGACCGCCTTGTGCTGCCGATAGCTTCCCACCGAACAGTACGCTCCCACAGAGAGGGACTCCTCAGGATGCTGTCAGCCAGGCAATGTCGGCTGGTGAACCCCAGGGGGAGAGCCTTCTCTGTGGCAGCACCTGCCCTCTGGAACGATTTGCCCCCTGAGATACGAAGGATATCAGATATCCTGGCCTTTCGCTGTGCCCTAAAAACTTTTCTTTTCCATCAAGCAGGGCTGGCGTAACCAACCCCCCCCCCCCTTTTTAAGCTTTTAACCTATTTTAACCTTTTTAGTTTTAAAGTGTTAATGGGTTTTAGGTTGGGATGTTTTTAAATTTCGGGCCAAAGTTGTGTTAATTCTTTTAATAATTTTTAGATTTTGTATGAGTATATTTTTTATTCTTGGCTGTTCACCGCCCTGAGTCCAGCAGGAGAAGGGCAGTATATAAATTGAATAAAATAAAATAAATAAATAATACTATCTACTCAGAAAAAATATCACATTTCTCTTAACTATTTTTCTACAATCTGAAGGATTCCTTTTACTAGTCTTAGAACACACAAACTACTACTATTCTCATATATGTCCCAGTCATAAATGAACACATAAACATTTAGTTCCAGATGCTTATGGGAATATACTTCCATACCTTTATGGCACATGACTTGCCAAGCAAGTCACATTGAACTCTGATGAATTAATCCCTCTGGCAACAAAGGAAAAAAAATAGCTGCCAGCCTAGCACTTTCCCTGACCCTATCGGACTAGGTCCTGGAAACTAAAAACTAATCTTGATGGGATGAAAAAGCAGAGGCAATTGCACCTTTCAATCCATGGGAAAAGGCAATTTTGCCAACATATACTTTTACTTTATTTATTTATTTATTTTTATTTATATGCCGCCCTTCTCCGAAGACTCAGGGCGGTTTACAATGTGTTAAGCAATAGCCTTCATACTTTTGTATATTTATACAAAGTCAGCTTATTGCCCCCACAAATTGGGTCCTCAATTTAGCCATCTTAGAAAGGATGGAAGGCTGAGTCGACCTTGAGCCTGGCTAGGATTAAACACACAGAACTCACAGATTGAACTCACAGAAATTACAGGCAGCTGGTGTTAATTGCTGCCTTTTAGTAAGAGGCATTAGCCCCCTACGCTAGACAGGCTCCTCCTTACTTCAATTCATTCTGCAGGAATTAATGGAAGGAATACTCAAAGGAAGGTCAGTTTGTGTCAGACATCAGTCTAGGAATCTGGGTGGATAACATTTAAAAAAAAATGTGACTGCATAAATCCAGACAGAAGATAATTCCCTCATTATTGAGAAATAAATCTTGAACTTGAGACTGAATACAGAAGTCTTCAAGTTAAACTTCCAAGTACACATTTCTTCAATTGGACACAAGTTATGTGTCCTATTAATTCTGACTATGCCACTGCTCTGCCTGTTTCTCATATCTGGAGGAAAAGTATGGTAAAAATAGCTCATCATAGGTAATGTATCTTTAAAAGAAAAAAAAACATAATACTTTCCAGGTTGTTTGGATTATAACTCCCATCAAATCCAGCATCATGAGTGTGTAAGAATTCTGGGAGTTGTTGTTTAATCATCCTTTAAAGTAATTATGTCCAAAGATCAGCTAATTACAATCATAATTAAAACATCACCTGTAGTATCTATATCTCTATAAGATTGCATCAGCATTTTCAGGATAATAATTTTTCCAATAAGTTTTTGTAAAAAGAAGGGAAAAAAAGAAATTTTATTTTGTATATCTTAGCTAACATTTAGGATTGGCAATTCTACTGTGTTTTTTAAAATTGCACTACTGGGTTGCTTTTGGAGAAACAACTTTATAAAAATGAATGACTGAACAAATAAATAATGATATATATAAAATAAGATTTCCAGAATAGTCTTAGATTATTTTGAAACATTTACAAACCAGCAATAGTGTCCTGGACAATCACAAAAATAATGCAGTAGTAATTATACCATAGTAGCGCAGGAGAATGCTCCCAGATGTTTTTCCAAGGATAGATAAGGAAGTTCAACTAATAACTTTGAGATGTGAAGTAAGTCTTCCTTCCTTACTGAAATCTAAGCAAAAGGAGGCCCACTTATTAATTGTGTTCAAGACAATGCTACAGGTATTCCATCACTGCCTTTTCCTGGCTCAACTGTAACTAGCTCTCATTTATCCCATTTTGGTTTCAGACCACTTTCTCTGCTTCCCACATGGATTATCTACTCATCTTCTCTAATTCTCCAAACACTCCTCTAGAAGATAATTTATCAGAGGCAGCATTGTTACTTTCTAATAAAAGTATTTCATTTTGACTCAGGCTTGATTTAAAGTTTTCTAGACTGGCCTAAAGATTCATTTTGCACTACTTCTAAGCACAACTATATTTTCAATGCCCTTTCCCCTTGAAAATGGGAGAAATATTGAATGAATCTGCCTCCAAACTGGTGAAAAACCTAGTAACAATATAAATTGAAAAACCAGAAACACAAGATTTTAGAAGAGACAGGAAAATGTATGCATTAGCTGTAATACTCAAATACACCATGTGCAAATACCTTATGGAGAAAACAAGGATGTAAATACTTCAAACTTTGACCAAACCACAATCCAGTAAAATGACTGTCATTTGAATTGTTGTTTGCACAATGGAACTATAGTATATCTATCTTTACCAAGAAAAAAGGATTTGACATAACCCTCCTCCCATTTCAAACTCTCCCCAAAGTCAAAAGGCACTCCCTTCCTCTCTCTTCACTATTCTCCTAACCATAAATATTTCCCACATGTCCAAACTATCATCTTCCCAAACCAAACTGCTCTATGGCAGACAAATATATTTCCAGGGTACTCAGCCTGCCACACTTTGAACTTTGTCTTTCATCTATTCAGGGTTATCAGGAGCCCTGCTTGCTAGGAAACGTGGGACGCCGAGTTTACCAACCTGCAGCTCGCACCAAGCCACTTCGACAGTGGTCTCAGTGTCTAGCCCTTTGTAAACAGTCTTGAAGGAGCCGCGGCCAATCTCGATGTCAAACTTGAGAAAGCGACCGTCTGGGGACGTGGCCACGGCCCGGGTCTCAGCCTCTTCGTTCTCCTCTTGTTCCCAGTGTTCCCGATCTTGGCGGCTTTCCGCGGAAGAAAGCAGAGGGAGTAACGAGACGGCTTCGGGAGAACTCTCGCTGCCTGCGGATCCCTCGAGGAGACCTTGAGACCTAGAACTCTTTAAAACTGTAGCGAGCGGCTCCATCACTTCCAATTCAATGGGGTCGGGACTTGCGACTATAGCGGTGGCACTATCTTCGCTGTCATAGCTCCTTAATCCAAGCTCGGACGAACTTCGACGGCTGATTTTGTAGGCTGATGCGCGGCGACCAGAGACTCCGAGAGTCGGAGGACCCTCAGACTGGCCAGCATCTTCCTCTTTGCCGCAGTTAGTCTGGTCCATCCTATCGGGCTGGGGCGTGAGCGCTCCGGCACCGGGGCCCAAGTGAGAAACCCGTAGCATTAGCATCGGACGGCCGGACAAGAAAAGGCGCTGTATAGGAGCGCAACTGCCTGTCTACTAAGCCGACGGCCAGGCAGCCGCTAAATGCGCTCGGCGGCGGCACCGCCCCCTTCAGGCCTGGTCGGGAGACCGCGCTGCTTTCTCCTCCCCTATTTAAAGTAACCTGTTATGTTCTGCTTGCCGCCTACCTTTTTTCCCCAAGGGAGCCACAGTGCATTGCACCGATACGACACGCCCACCCCAGAGGGCTGGAGGCGCGTACCCTTCCAAGAGCTCAAGCTCAGTAACTCGTGTGTTCGAGGGTAGCAAGAGGTTAGCAACGGGATATCGTGCTGCTGCTGCTCCTGCTCCCGATCCTGCTGCCGCTGCCACTCCTGCTGTTTTTTAATGGGTAATGGAAATGCAAAATGTGTTACTTTTGCTTTGGGAAAACGCCTTTAAATGAAAAAGGCTCTTAAAATCCCAGGTGCGTCAATGGAGGCCAGCTGTATTGTGATCGTCATTGCCTTCATATTTTCCTAGTTTTATGGCAGTTGACAAGGTAAAAGTTTGTGGGCAGAGCAAATTTCTGTATTCTCTACCATGCCTTGACTTTTTGATGAGACGACATAAACTTGAATGGCTCAAAATGTTTGCTTTTAAAAACAGGATTGGAGTTTACCAATCTATTTTCATTGCAACTGATTTCAAGCCTAAAACTACATTCAAATGCACCTGCAACTCCTGTTGTCCCATACAGTGATGGGACAGAGCTTCCCATCCCCCACCCCCAGCCAAAGCTGCTTTTTAGGAACGACTACCAACAAGCTTCACCTTTTTTTAGTTTAGTGATATGCACTGTTATTTTTCATCCATGAATGTGAGTCAGATACTATTCCTCAACAAATGAAAGATGAAGCTGAATTGTTTGTTCAAGATTGTACCAAAAGTTTTTTGTTTTAATGAAATTTTGGCATCATGTCTTTTGATAGAAATCTTATCTATACTAGAACTGGGATAGTAGATTCCTTAACTCCAAATTGAAACTTGTAGGCACTTTGACTGTTAATGAGTTTATTTTATATAATTCTTTGTGACTTACTTTTCCTGCATCAAAAGCCATCCCAGAAGCTTTATCCTGACATACACGAATGGGGATGCAGGATGCAAAAAGCGTATAAAGAGAAATTGTTGTATTTCTTCCTGGCCTACAATGTCATGGAAATCCCCAGTTAAGATAGTCCACACTGAACCTCTTAATGATGAAAAGTCTACTCTAGCAATAAATATATCCTACATTACAATTAGCTGAACTAATATATGCTATATGTGGCATCAGACCAGTTGGATTATAAAGGATTTTCTTCTCAATTTCCACAGTGATTTCTTTTTAATCAGTCTTAGTTGTACCTGGTTCAGCTTGCTTAAGGCATTTGTTGTTAGTCACAAAGTTGTGCCTGTCCCATCGTGACCACATAGACCACATTCCTCTAGGCCTTCCTGCCCTCTACAGTCCCCCAGAGTCCATTTAAGCTCATGCCAACTGCTTCAGTGACTCCTTCCAGCCACCTCATTCTCTGCTGTCCCCTTCTTTTGCCCTCAATCATTCCCAGCAGTAGGCTCTTCTCCAGTGAGTCCTTCCTTCTCATTAGATGGCCAAAGTATATTTTTATTTTCAGGATCTGGCCTTTTAAAGAGCAGTCAGGGTTGATCTCCTTTAGGATTGTCTGGTTTGATCGCCTTGCAGTCCAAGGAACTCGCAGGAGTCTTCTCCATCACCATAGTTCAAAGACCTCAATTCTTTGGCGTTCAGCCTTCCTTATGGTCCAACTTCCACAGCCATACATTGCAACTGGGAAAACCATAGCACTGACTATACGCATTTGTGCTGTAGCTGAATGCAAAAACGAGAGAGAAATGAAGGCAGAAGATCAAAGAACACCTAAACCATCCCTTCTCCCTGAGATTGCTGGAACTGATCATATATTTTTCAAAAAAATGCTTTGCCTTGTTCATCCTTCCAAGCATTTGAAAATCTGGGCATTTTTAGTAGTGTGATGCTCAATGGATACTCTTCAGTAAATGTTTTAAGATGAGTATATTATAATATATAATAAGAATTTGCTTAGTTATATCTGACTGTTGTAGTGATTCTTATTTTTACATTCAGGTTATTTTTGTAGTATACTGGCTGCAATTTTTTTTAGGAGGATCACCTTGTCCTTGCAGGTATATTTTCCTCCTCCACACCTAGCCTTATTTGCTTATCTGCAGAACACTTCTTTCTCTTTGGGGCACACTTCATTCTGACATTTACTTCCTTGATTAACTTAAGAAGACTGAAAACTTCAGCCTTGCAAAAAAAATTATTAGCAACTTTTTAAAAAAATGCTTTCAGACAAGGAGATATTAAATTACTCCTGCTATTTGTAGTAACAAGAACTATACCATTGATGCAAATGAGAATTGTCATCAGCCTGGATTGGGAAGAAATCCCCCCCCCCACTGAAGTTTTGATTTACTTTAAAAGTAAGCACAGTCATTCAGAGAACCCTCAACTGTGTGAAGGGTCACTTTTAATGTAGCTGTATGTTCAGCCTTCATTTCGTGCTTAACTATGTGACCGCACCTGACCTTGATGAAATTATGAGCATAAGAAGACATGATCATGTAACGGCCTATTTTGTTCTGGGTACAGGCCAAGCTTTGCAAAGGCAGAAGGATGCTTTGGAGATTTGGCAGGAGAGAAGAACACACACACACAAAGTGAAATAGGTTAATAAGCGAGAATATAGATATAAGTATGACTGAATAGCAAAGGAAAAAATGTGAGAAACAGCAAACCAAAAATATTCAGTGAAGCAGCAGACCAGGAGATTATGAAGCAAAATAAGAACAAAAATGCTAAAAGCTAACCATTGGGGGGAGGGGGGGGAGTTTTTTTCTGCCTGGATGGTAAACTCTTTGTCCTTTTAATTACAATTTTTTTCTTAGTGTCACCATTACTAATTGTCCTTGGAGTGAACTGCTAATATAAATACGGGGTTGTTGGGCTGGTGATGCAAATTAATTATACTGTTGTTTTTCATGAGATTTAATGGGTTATCTTTTATTTTTTAGATTTCAAAGGTGAAGAAATGGAGAACAATTAAGTTTATCTTAACAATATTCTTGGAGAATGTGATCATCTTTGCTTATGAATTACCTTCTTTTCAATAATACAAATGAGAGCTCTTCTGCTCTGTTATCCGCTTGCTCTTATTAACAGAATAACAGAATAGTTGTAGACTATGGAGATACTTGTTTGTTGTATTAGTCATACTTTCATATGTTCCTCTAAACCATAATGTAGTTGGTTTGCATTGGACAGTGTGTGAATGTAACTATTATGGCTTATAAACCAACATTTATAGGTTAGCATAATATGTAAAGCCACTTATTGTGGCTTATTCAAATCCTGTTTAAAATTAAGTTTTACTGGAATAAACTGACTCCAGTTAAGATAACATCAGAGTTCTTTTCAGAGTCAGACTTCACAGAAAGTATGAAAAAATAAAGTGGAGGGAAAAAGTCTGAAGGAAAGCAATGACTAGCTACCAATATCTGGTAGAAGAACAAGAATGCGGCTTCCAGGTATAATTGATATCAATATTTGAAGCTTTTGAGGCAAACCCTTTGCCACACAATTGAGAAATGCCCAATTCATTCATTTCATTTAAATATTTTCTTCAGATTCTTCAGATACTATATATTCTTCTTTCTCTGGTTTTATTTATAAGTATAAGGTTAGTAAGGCCAAGAAGCTGGCCTGGGTCACCAAATAATATTTATGACTGAGCGGGAATTTAATTCATCTAAGTAACTTAATTCATAAAGCTGAAATATAACAAAATTATGGAGGCCCTTTCTCTGTTGCTCCTTCTCCCTGGATGAGAAAGCAGGGACAATTATTCTTAAACTCCTCCTGTCTGCGGAATGTTCTCCTTTTTCTGGCTAGAGGGAGAAAGTAAATGTAGAACAAGAGTGCTCTGCGTACAATAATGAAGTTTAGCTTCCCCAAACTTCCATGTCTTAAAGCAGGGTTCCTCAAACTTTTTAAATAGGGGGCCAATTCATGGTCCCTCAGACTTTTTTGGGGGGGGTGGACCAGCTGGGTGGGAATGGCTAGGTGGTCATGTGACTGGGTGGGCATGGCCAATTTAACAGTCTATTAAACTACACAAAATTCCTGGGGGTCAAAAGCAGATTAGTGAAGGGATGTGGCTGCCTTGGGGGGGGGGGGGTATGAGGGACTTTATGTGCATATGTATGTGTGTGTGTGTGTGTGTCTTCCTCTCCCTCCCTCCCTCCCTCCCTCTCTCTCTGGAGGCTGGGGAGCCCAAAACGGGCCCATTTTTGGCCTCAGCCTCTAAAACCACTCTTCCACCCAAAAACGGCCCCAGTTTTGCATATCCCATTTTTGGCCTCCTTGCCCACCAGAAGGCTGGTGGGGGCCGCTGGGTAGGTTGGGCAATGTGGACAGGGCAACCTTATGGTCCCATGCGGGCCAGATTAATGGCTTTGGTGGGCTGTATCCGGCCCATGGGCCATAGTTTGAGGACCCCTGTCTTAAAGGATGGGTAAATTATGCAAACTACTTCCCACAATGAAGCCATGTTACAGGGAAAGCAAGGAAAAGGCTTTTATTTTCATTTATTTATTTAGTCGTGACTTTCTTAGGGGAAATTTCACTTAATCCGGGATTTACCAATATTAATCCAAGCCATGATTTCCAAATCCATTTCCAATGATAGATTCATGTCTTGGTTTGCAGTTAATCTTTAGCAGCAACAGCCAGTCATTGGGCTTCCTGAGTAAGACACACAAACCAAATTATATCAGTGTCTGTTATCCAATGTTAACTTAATTGAATCAAACTCTATGGGAAGGAATGACGCACATATATATTCAAATGTACACAAAGGTGCCCAGTTCACTTGTAATTGGAGGCTTAAGAGCATCAAATGGACTGTGGGGACAGGTGCTGTTTATTTCCCAAAGCATCCAGTTCCAGGTGTTGGCCAGCTTCACATGTGATCTATGGTTATTACTGGCTCCTAGCAAGCAGACAAGTAGTCTGAGCTAATCCCTAAGAGTGGCTGATCTTGAGAATGAGCCTTGGCATGAGGGACAACAACAGGAGACTTTATCATGAAAACCCTTGTTGGTTTGTTTAATTCACCAAACTGTATTTACTCAAAATAGCAACTGTGGCTGGGATTAATTTTCAGTTCCCTAAGGTCAAATTGTTTCTCTTCCACCATAAGAGGAAGGAAGAAGTAGGGAGGAATGGAGCTGAATGGCCTGCTCTGTTCTAATTCACCAAATATTCCCTGCTAAGAGAAGAGACATAGTTTTCATGGCACTTTGGTAATGGGCCCTGAAATATACAGAACAAAGCTGGTGACTAAAAAAAAAAAAAGAGCACATGTCCAGCACTCAAAGCTGCAGGAAAGTTACAACTGTGAAAGCCTGTTTCCTAATCTTATGAGGCCGACTCTTGTTTAACATAAAAAAATATTCTGCCTACGCTCAGGGGAACTAATCTTTATAATCAAGTTTGTGGACTAAATCTTTGTATTGAAAAAAAGCTTTGACTGATTAAATTCAGAATAAATCACAGTGACTTTTAAGAGGGTGACAGCAAGTTATCTGATAATAAATCAAAACCTTGCCTGTTTTTATTTGCTCTCAGTTCTAACTTCAGTCACAGAAAATTTTATCTGAAGTAATAACAACTGTGTGGATTTTATAGAACAAGTGGGACTTTTCTTGAATCAGGCAGTATTAAAAATGGCTTTCACCCTCTAAAAACAAATCTGGTGTGATTCAAAACTTTTGTGTTAATGTTGGACTTTCCAAAACATCCTGGACTTGCTTCAGTAGATTGCCCAAAACAAATATACTTTTATCTGCTAACAGAAATACATTTAATTATTGGTAGTTCTATTACATTATAACATGGAGCCATATCTGTGGGCACGCGAGCGTTGCCCTAGCTCAGTTCCACTCCCTTTCACTTTCTGTAACTAGAAATGTGTAACAATCTTTTTGATCAAGAAAAGAACCCGTGATGGTGAACCTATGGTACGCATGCCACAGGTGGCACATGGAACCATATCTGTGGGCACGCGAGCGTTGCCCTAGCTCAGTTCCAGTGCACATGTGCGTGCCGGCCAGCTGATTTTTGGGCCTTCCGGGCCCACTGGAAGTTGGGAAATGGGCCGTTTCCAGCCTCCGGAGGGCCTCCGGGTGGGGAGGCCTTTTTCGCCCTCTCCAGGCTCCTAGAAAGCCTCTGGAGCTTGGGGAGAGCAAAAAACGGGCCTACCTGGCCCACCGTGCCAGTGCATACCAAAAGCAGGGGAGTTCAGGGGGGTCGTGCACACATGCGCAGCGGGAGGGGCACATAGAATTATGGGTGTGGGCACACGCGCATGTGACCCCCCCCCCACGTTCCTACCGATTTTGGCACTTGATGGTGAAAAGGTTAGCCATTACTGCACTAGACCATGCAAAGATTGGCCTTGGAAACGCAAGACATAGAGTGTAAATCCATGATCCATCGTATGTTGGATTAAAACTCTTACGACATATCATATAATCCCTTACCTGTTCCTTTTCGGGGTGGGAGGAGTTGCAGCCTATTACATGTAGCTTCTTTATTCCAAATTCTTTAGTAAATTTCCCACAAAACTGCAAAGTTGGAAATGTTGCAAAATTCCAACCTGAAATAAATATTATAATAACTTAGGTCTTATCAATGTATTAAGGCAACACTTAATTTTATTATGTTTTGGGAAGTATGTCTCAGTTTTCACTCAGTTCAATCAATTCCCTAGATGACTTTGAAAAAAATGTTAAAGATTGTTGAGTCAAAATAATTACTATTTTTCCTCATTGTTTTAAAAAACAAATACATACTGCACATTATTCACTTCCACCTGCTGCCAGTAGTATCAGCTGTAGGTCAATTGATTCATTTTTTGTCATAGCTTCCTCCATTTGATTCAGCTTCCTACCCTTGGTGACATGATTCTCATCAGATATTGCAATCATTTTCATAAGTGATGTCTACATTAGTTTTTGTACATTTGACAATCTAATATTGAAATTCACAGTTCGTTCCTTCTTTTTTACCTGATTTTAAAGCTCTGTCCCACGTTAACTTTGCTTCCACATTTCTAGTCTAGATTAATGTGTCTCAACTTTGGCAATTTTAAGATGTGTGGACTTCAGTTCCCAGAATTCCCCAGCCAGCGTATTTGAAGTCCATACATCTTAAAATTGTCAAGTTTGAGAAATACCGGTGTAGATAAACAGCCATTCTCGACATTATTTATGAATATACTGTGTATAAAGAAGCAGAACCTATGATCCTGTAAGTATTGTTTCAGCACCTTCACTTATCCCTCACCATGATCACAATTATCCTCCATCTCTGCACAACTCTTTGTATTTACAGCTCCAAAGTTTGATCTTTTCTAGCATATTTCACAGGCAAAAGATATTCCCCTTCTACCCCTTGCCAATGAGACCAGAGTTCAAACATGATTTGTTGCTTCTTCCTTTTCTGCTGCAATTATAGTTTTCCAACAAAGCTAGTTATCTGGATATCTTAGAGGGTAATTCTGCAACTCAAACAGGCAAGGGTCCTATAAAGGAAGAACTTTGTACCCTGTGTCCCTTGCCAGTTGGAGTGGCCAAATTTTAAAGTGGGTAATGGAAAATCAGCAGTTTCCTTGTAACACGTGGACATTTATTTAACTCCCTTGTAAAAGTCAGGCTTTTAAAATGCATTTTAGGTGTCTCTGAATAGGTTACAGAAGAAATGTTTAACCTGAACAAAGAACCTTTTATAAGATGCTTACTTATTGATTCTGAATCTTTTCCTCAACCAAATAATACTTCCTTTAAAAAACTTCATTGCTCTCTTTGAAGCTTTGTGACAGAAACAAATCAGATATATGTGGCTTATTAATCCTATCTGTAAAAAGCAGGACTATGAGATTTTATATTTAAAAGAAAAATGAGGATGTGAGGCAGAAGAACAAATCTTTCCAAGATCAAACCTGCCAGGCTGAAAACAATGTTACAAGTTAAAATTATGGAGATGCAGGGAGACTTTGGCTCATTTTTCTCAAGGAGTCCTGTGTTAGAGGTAACCTGACAAGGACTTTTCTATCATAAGAATGTTGGTGTTTATTTGACCACAGTTATGACAGATAAAAAGATTTTTTCCAGGTTTATTGAAATATAGAATAACAGAATAACATGAGTTGGAAGAGATCTTGGAGGTCTTCTAGTCCAACCCCCTGCCCAGGCAGGAAACCCTACACCACTTCAGACAAATGGTTATCCAACCTCTTCTTAAAAACTTCCAGTGTTGGTGCATTCACAACTTCTGGAAGCAAGTTGTTCACTGATTAATTCTAACTGTCAGAAAATTTCTCCTTAGTTCTAGGTTGCTTCTCTCCTTGATTAGTTTCCCCCCACTGCTTCTTATCCTGCCCTCAGGTGTTTTGGAGAATAGCTTGACTCCCTCTTCTTTGTGGCAAGATATTGGAACTGCTAACACCTGGTCCTTCTTTTCATTAAACTAGACATACCCAGTTCCTGCAACCGTTATTCATGTATTATAGCCTCCAGTCCCCTAATCATCTTTGTTGCTCTTCTCTGCACTCCTTCTAGAGTCTCAACATCTTTTTTATATTGCAGCAATCAAAACTGGATGCAGTACTCCAAGTGTGGCCTTACCAAGGCATTATAAAGTGGTATTAACACTTCACGTGATCTTGATTCTATCCCTCTGTTTATGCAGCCTAGAACTGTTTCGGCTTTTTTGGCAGCTGCTGGACACTGCTGGCTTGTGTTTAAATGATTGCCCACTAGGGTTCCAAGATTCCTCTCACAATTACTCCTATTGCGCAAGGTACCACATATACGGTGTAAGATCAGGCGCAGGGAAAGGACATGACCAGCGATGGTCCATTCAGCACTTTATTCAGCATAGGGAATAGACTGCCAGCTGCGCTGTCGGAGCTCTCTTTTTAAACGCTCCGGCAAGCTGGGCCGCCCAGTGACAGCAGTTTATTTTTCCTGCCAATCCCCAACGGATTAGCCAATCCCTGACAGATGTCCTTATAAGGACATAACACCCCTTCCCTCCTAGTTTGCCGTCTGTCCATCACAGTCAATAAAGGTTACGTAGTCGCGCTGGTAAGTGGGATGTCTGATGGTTCTGGTTGACCTGTGCAGTCCCATTTGGGCTTCGCCACTTACCAGAGCAGGTGGAGCTCCTGTTACCTCCGGTTCCCGCCTTGGAGCCATCCGGAGCCTGGCTGTCAAGCTTGCGGGCCATGCCCCAGCACCTCCGGCTGGGTCTCGAAATTCTTCTGGTGTTGCCGGTCCTCTCCCTGTCCTGGATGCTGGATGCCTCACGGCCGGACATTGCTGCTGATCGGTGGGGAACAATTGATGCCCAGTAAGTCCTTGGTTTTTTCCTTCGACTGGGTGGCCTGCAAGGTTGCAAAGTCTGGTTGGATCCCCAGTTCCCATTGCCGTTGTTGTTCCGGTTGTTGTGTTTGGTGGCCGACCCTGCGGGTGGGGTCGTCTGTCTACCTTGCTGGGACGGTGCGTGCCTCCCTTGCTGGAGTGGTGGAGGCCTTCCTCGCTGGGGTGGTGCTGTCTGACCTCGCCAGGGTGTTGTAGGTCTGCTTTTCCCGCACATTGCTGGTCGACAATGGGGGTGGTGGAGGCCTCCCTCACCCGGATGGCGCAGGTCGATCTCACCAGGGTGTTGCGGGCCTTCCCTTTCCGGATGTCCCTGGTCTACCCCCTCGTAGAGTTGGAGGTCTGCCCCGCCGGGGTGGCGCAGGCCGATCTCGTCGGGGTGTTGCAAACCTCCCTTCCTTGGATGTCCCTGGTCTACCCCATTGTAGAAGTGGAGGTCTCCCTCGCCGGGGTGGCACGGCCCAATCTTGGCGGAGTGTTGCGGGTCTCCCCCCTCAGGATGTCACCAGTCTACCCTCATAGAGCGCTGCCGGCCCGCCTCGCCAGGATGATGTAGGCCTACCTCAACAGGGTGTTGTAGGCCTACCTCGTCGGGATGTTGTAGGCCTACCTCGTCCGGTTGATTTCTTTTCCAGAGCTGGTCGATGTGACGTCTACAGACCTGTCTGTCTTCCAGTTCCAAGACTTCGGGCTGGTTATATTCGCAATCTTCCCCTTCAGCCACTTTGGAAACCTATGAAAATTGAGGGCAAATACCGGATCCCCTATGATGAAGGTGCACAGCAGGCGGTTGGCATTTGGTGGCACCTCTGGGATGTATTGGGGGTGCAGCTGATCCAGAGGTGATCTCAGTCTTCTGCCCATTAGGAGTTCTGCTGGGCTCTTGTGAGTGGTGGTGTGTGGTGTGATGTGCTGTATAAGGAGAAATTTGTCAATTCTCTCTTGCAAGTCGCCCGAGCCCGTCTTGGTGAGCGCCTCCTTGGTGAGTCTCACCATTCTTATACTTGCCCATTTCCAGAAGGCCTGTATGACGGATGCCCAATTCTGCCAGGAATGCTTCCATGGGCTTAGATGTGAGTTGGGGCCCATTGTCGGAGACTAGCACATCTGGTAGCCCGTGGGTTGCGAATAACCTCCGGAGCGCCCTGATTGTTGCCTCTGTAGTGGTGGAATTCATGGAAATTAACTCCAGCCACTTTGAGAAAGCATCCACTACTATTAGGAGATGTTTCCCCTGCATTGGACCCACAAAGTCAATGTGGATTCTTGACCATGGGTTGCTGGGTGTCTCCCACTCCGACGACTGGGCATGGGGAGGCGCTGGCCGCACCTCCTGGCACGGGTCGCATCTGGTGACCCATTCCTCAATGTCTCTATCTAGGGTTGGCCTCCAACGTAGCTTCGTGCCAGCCCCTTCATCCTATGCCCGGACATGCTCACTATGCCCGGATGCCTGCTGTGGAGGGTTTTCAGGGTCCTCCATTGCAGGGCGCTGTGAATCACTACTCTGTCACCCCAGACAGGGCCGGATTTAGATGAAAAGAGGCCCTAGGCTATTCCACTTATGAGGACCTTTCACCTCCCATTTTTTTCGGTTCAGTGTTTTAGTGTTCACTGTTTTTAGAATAGTGTAATTTTAATTTTGCTAACAATTTGAATGTAGGCCCCTCTTGATCTTGAGGCCCTAGACTGAAGCCTAGTTAGCCTATAGGAAAATCCGGCCCTGACCCGAGAAGAGACAGCCCTTCATGGTGGATAGCTCTTGCTGTTTCCTGGTGAACGGGCTGAACTCTTCTGCCATCTTTCCCGTGGGCCAGCCCCGCAGGACCCATGACTTCAATTGTCTGAGGGTATCGTCTTTTTCTGTATGGGCAGCCACATCTGCAGAGGTTACCGGGCAAGTTTGATCATCGTCAATGTGGAATAGCCCGAGTGTGGGGGCTGGATCTTCCACCAGCTCTTTGGAAGGGCATCTGCTCAGGGCATCCGCATTGCCTATGGTTTTGCCAGGTCTATGGATTAGTGTGTATGAGTATCCGGCTAGGAAAATTGCCCATCGCTTCATCCTGGGGGACATGTATGATGGTGTCGGTTTATTGCCTGCGATAAGTCCCAGCAGCGGCTTGTGATCGGTGATGATGTTAAATCTTCTGCCGTAGAGGTATTTGTGGAAGTGCTTGATGCCAGCAACAATGGCCAAGGCTTCCTTGTTCAGCTGACTGTAATTGCGTTCTGCGCTGGACATCGTTTTGGAAAAATAAGCGATGGGTGCTTCAGTGCCATTGGGGAGTTCGTGGCTATTGCTCCAACTCCGTAGGGTGACGTGTCGCAGGTCAACATCAGAGGGAGCGTCTCCTGGTATTGCATGAGGACACTGTCTGAAGAAAGCAGTCCTTTGATGGCTTTGAATGCCGCTTCCTCTTCTTCCTCCCATTTCCAGGGTGCCGCTTTCCCCAATACTCAATGGAGTGGCTCAGCAGTCGTAGCTTTCTGTTTTAAGAAGACACTGTAAAAATTCAGTAGTCCTAAGAAAGCCTGAACCTCCTCTTTATTTTTGGGGCTTGGAGCTTTGTGGATAGCTTTTACCTTGGTTTTGGTGGGGTGGATGCCAGTGCTATCAATGAGATAGCCCAGGAACTTGATCTCCTGGACTCCAATGATGCACTTATCTCTCCTGACTCTTAAACCCTTTGCCTTGAAACGCTGCAGGACAAGCCTGAGTCACTCAATTAGTTGAGTTTTTGAGTGCCCAGAGATTAAGACATCATCAAAGTACGGCACCACCCCTGGAATGCCTTGGAGAAGGTGATGAGTTCCCCATCTATCCCCTAATCCAAATCATTGATAAAGATGTTGAAGAGTATTGGGCCTAAACAGAGCCTTGGGGTACTCCACTGCTTACTTCTCTCCATTTAGATGCAGTTCCATTGAGCACAACACGTTGAGTGCAATTGATCAGCCAGTTATGAATCCATCTGGTGGTGATGCTATCTAACCCACAGTTTTCTATTTTATCTAGTAGTAGGTTATGGTCTACTTTATCAAATGCCTTACTGAAGTCCAAGTAAATTATATCGACACATTCCTCTGGTCCACTAATTTTGTCACTTTGTCAAAGAATGCAATAAGATTAGTCTGGCAACTGGCATGATCTGTTTTTGACAAACCCATGTTGGCTTTTGGTTATTACTTTGTTTGCTTCTAGGTGTTCGCTGATTCATTGCTTGATTATCTTTTCCAGAATCTTCCCTGGTATTGAGGTCAGGCTGATAGGTTTGTAATTTCCTGGATCTATTTTTTTCCCCTTTTTTGAAGGTGGGAACTACATCAGCTCTTTTCCATTCCTCTGGCAGTTCCCCGGTGCTCCAGAATATTTGAAAGATATAGTTCAGTGGTTCTGAGATCTCATCTGCCAGTTCCTTCAGAACCTTGGGGTATAGTCCATCTGGTCCTAGTGATTTGAACTCATCTAGGGTAGACAGGTGCTCACTTAAACATTTTCTTCCCTATTTTAACTTGTGTTCCTGATCTGTTTTTTGTGGGGCTCTTTTTGATAGGTTGGACTGTTTTTTCCCTTTGTGTAAAGAAAGATGCAAAAACGAGTTAAGAAGTTCTGCTTTCTTCCTGTTGCTTGTCACCTTCTTGCCACTTTCTCCCAGCAATGGACCAATTGTTTCCTTGACTTTTTTCATGTTTTTAACATGTTGGAAGAAGCTTTTTTTGTTATTTTTTACTTTTGTCGCAAGTCTTTGTTCTTTGTGAGCCCTAGCTTTCCTCACTGCATCTTTGCAGCAAATAGCTCGGGCTATTTGCTGATATTCTGCCTTAGTTATGTGCCCCTCTTTCCACTTTTTATACTTGTTCACGATTGTTTCAGCTTGGATGCCATGATTAACATATCCACATTAGTTTTTACTACTGTGTTTTCCCGAAAATAAGTCCCTGTCTTATATTTTTTTGAACCCTGAAATAAGCGCTTGGCCTTATTACCATGCACTCAAAAGCCTGATTGGGCTTATTATCAGGGGGTGTCTTATTTTGGGGGAAACAGGATAATACTACTGATGTTACCAGTCAATCTAGCACAAATAATAAATAATAATAGAAATATGCCCCTATTGGATATGCTAGACTTTTCAGCAGCTTTGATGCTATCAGTTGCATCATTATGAATATACTGCTTGGTATAAGATTCAGGGAGATTTTTTTTCATGATTCCTACTATTCTTTAGTAAGTTAACTCTAGACAGTAATTTCAAGAGATTCCTTTATACAACTTTATACAAGGCTGTATTCAGCTAAGAGAGGTCACAGGTGACTTTCAATTAGTAACTTTTCTTCAGCCAAGTTTACCTCAGAAATTATTGTTGGGAGGAATAACACCAGAAATGAAAATGCTATGTGTAGTCTGCCTTCTGAAGTTAAGACAAAATACAAAGATGAAGAAAATAAAAATAAAGTGTTGCTTGTAAATCATGCCTCGGTTATCATCAGTAACAGTTCTGTGACTTATTCATGATATGAAACTCACTGAGTAATTTTTGTAGTTCATTTCTATCTGAGTTAATTACTAATAATCCCACACTCCCTAAAAGATACAAATATAAGATTGTAAATAGCAATAGCACTTAGACTTATATACCGCTTCACAGTGCTTTACAGCCCTCTCTAAGCAATTTACAGAGTCAGCATATTGCCCCCAACAATCTGGGTCCCCATTTTAGTGACCTTTTACCAACCTCGGAAGGATGCCTGAATCAACCTTGAGCTGGTTAGAATCAAACTGCCAATCAGCAGAAGTAGCCTGCAGTACTGCATTCTAACCACTGCGCCACCACAGCTTTTAAATCAGCATAAGGTTTCCTTTTTTTTTACCATTTACCATTTTTATTGATTTATAAAATAAAATAAGATACAAAATACAAAAGTAAATAGGAAAACAGTGGGGAGGAAGAGGAGGAAGAGAAATGAGGAAGAATAAGAAAAAAGAAAAAGAAACATTGACTTCCAATTCTGTTGCAGTAAAATAAGGCATTAATATCAAATCACAACTTTTTGTTTTTTCATAATAATATGAGCAAGCCATTTTTATTAAGATCTATCAATCTAATCGGTAAAACCCAAAATCAAAGTTTCATTCTTTTCCACTTCAAGCACAAAGTTCAGAAGCGGTCTCCATGTGGAAACAAAAGTACTTATATTCTTTTCTTTGATCAAAACAGTCAATTTTGCCATTTCAGCCAAACCCATCAACTTCTGCAACTATTCATTCATGGTAGGAATTGAAGTGTCTTTCCATTTTTGTGCAGACAATAGTCTTACTACTGTCAACATATATAGTAACAAAGTTCCAAAATTTTTCTCCAGGTCTTTTTCCATTAGGCTCAGAAGGAAAAGTTCTTGTTTCATCTTTATCTCCATTTTTAAAATTTTCTGTATTAAAATATGAATCGTACTCCAAAAATTTTTTGCTTTATCATAAATCATAACAAGTCCCTTCTTTACTTTTACACTTCCAACATTCATTTGACATACCTTTATACATCTTAGATAACTTATCTGGTGTTAAATACCAACAATACATCATCTTATAGAAATTTTCTTTTAGATTATAATTTAATGTAAATTTTAAACTCTTCATCTACATATTTTCCCATTGTTCAAGCATCACATCATATCTAAAATTCCTTGCCTTCTGAATCTTACAATATTTTACATGTTCATTTCCAAATTCAATTTTAATAACATTTTATAAGTTTTACTGATAATATGTTCATCATTTCCACATAATAAAATTTCCAATAAATTTTTAACAAAGTCAAATCCATTCAGTTTAAATCTTTCAGTTGATAATAAACCAATGGCAAACATAACCTTTTGATTCAAACTCTTCTCTAGGCTTTAATATTAGGTCACCAGAATTGAGAGATAAAATTTTACCATACATCAACCAGTCTGGTTTTGTCACCTTCTTTCTAAAAGAAGCTTCCTGGGTAACACCCAAAGAGGGAACTTCATAGAGAGCCTTGTTTTATATTTATTCCAAACTCTTAGTATGGCACAAATCAGCATAAAGCTTAATGGACTTGATGAAATGGATTCCAGGCCACAAAATCAGATGCCTTAATAAATATTTTTGGTTTTGAAGTGCTGCAATATCTTATTTTTACATAGGTGATGTTTAAATTTATCTCTGTATCAATCACAGAATCTCGTCCAACTTATTTGTACTTTATTTTCCCATATATAATTTTAAGAAAGAAAACTGCACAATATATGTAGAAATATGCTTTGTAAAAGGCTTTGAATAGGGATATATTCTTCTCAGATTATTACAATGGCACATAATACTGTGCAGAATTTTAAGTTTTGAACAATTGTGAATACGATTCTTATTCCATTGAAACTAATAATTATAGAAACTAGACTTTTATATATTAAAATATAACAGTGTGAAATGAGATTATCCAACTTCAAGATTTAAAAAGGGTATGCCTTTAAAACTGCATTTCTTGAGTTAAAATATGTTTGTTGTAGTAATAAAAGTGTTTAAATGATTTCGTAATGATTTTAAATCAAATTCTTAAGTATTCATGCTTAGAAACTGGTTGAATGAATATTCAGTGAATATTACAAATATTTTTTAACTATGCTGAAAATTCGCATACAAGTAATTCTGTAAATTACTGTAAAATGATAAAATACCAATTGAAATATTTATTTACTGTACTATGGTTAAAACTGCATTCTAGCGAGCCTCAAAATTACTTCAATATTATTCAGTAGGAATAATAGCAATTACAACAAACTTCCTTGAAAATTTTCTTGCTTACCACGCCCAAAATCAATAGAAAAATATTGGGCAACTTTTTGGATATCATCTTGAAATCCTTTGCTTTGCACAGAATTCCACAGCCAATGAAGACTTACCTGATAAGCTTCTGAGGAATCTGTAATTATATCTTTTTTCTATACCTTTTAGCAAAGAATAATTGCAGACCCAAGCTCAAATTGGAGCTGCATTTGGAACAACTTAGACCCAGTAGTGGGATTCAGCCAGTTTGCACCACTTCGGGAGAACCAGTTGTTAACTTTCTGAGCAGTTTGGCAAACTGGTTGTTGGAAGAAATCATTAGGGCAGAGAACTTGTTGTTAAATTACTTGAATCCCACCACTGGTTAGACCTATACATGGGGAATAGAGGGGATTGTATATTTTTCTTGGGTTTGAAGGTCCTCACTCTTCCGCATGGGTTGCAGCCTCATATGATATAAAGAAACTCTGGGAGATAAATTGTGGATCCTGCATGAGGACACCACAGAAATGTGTTTCTTGGCATCAGGATACATGTAGTCAACTTTTTGAGGTTTGCCAGAACCAGTCATAAAAGTTGTATTAGAGAGGTACAAGACACATTTTAGTCCGGAACGGTATAGGATCACCTGCCATGGGCCGAGGATTAGACTAGAAGACATCTAAGGTACCCTCCAACTCTATTATTCTATATTCTCTGTCCAATTCAGTGGGTTGCTAGTACAGGTCCTCCTTTAGATCTGAAAATATTTGGTTAAATGGACAATAAAAACAACAGTTGGAAAAAAAAATACTCCTTAAGGCTTATTCTTCCTGTGGGCCACATGCAGCCTGGACAGCTAGTAATGTGACCCCCAAGATCATAAAATTTTAACATTATGATGTGATTTTATATACATTAATGTTATTATATATTTTATATGTGACCCAAGACAATTCTTTACTCAATATGGTCCAGGCAAGCCAAAATGTCAACCACCCATTCCCTAAATAATATTCCTTCTTCTAAGACCTCTGTTCTGTGTATAAGTAGAACCAAGAGATAGACTGGATAGAAAAAGCTCCATCATGTTCATGGACATTCTAATCTTAGGGATTGGAATGATCTTCCATCTGTTACTTTCATCCAGAACTGGATGCAATATTGAATATTCCAGTACAGCATAAAGTACTATATTTTCACATGATCTTGAAAGCATGCCTCTGTTGATGCAGCCCAGGACTGCACTGGCTTTTTGGACAGCTGCATCACACTGCTGGTTCATACTTATGTGATAGTCCACTAGGATACCTAGATTCCTCTCACGGTTACTGCTATTGAGCTAGGTACCAGCTATTCTATATCTGTGCATTTGGTTTTCCTTGCCTATGGGTAACACCTTAATTTGCTCAGCACTGAATTTTGTTGAATAGTGCCTGGTGTTCATGTTTATAAGGATTCTTCTGAATCTTAAGTCTATTTTCTAAAGTTTTAGCTATTACTTCAGTTTAATACTATCTGCAAATTTGATAAGTTCCACTTCTGTCCCCTCATCTAGAACATTTATGAAAATGTTGAAGAGCACTAGGCTTAAGATAGAAGGCAGAAGACAGAAAGAAGGCATACTTTCTTCCATGTAGATTTAGTTCCATTGAGAACTACATGTTGAGTGTAGTTGGCCAACCAGTTCTGAACCCATCTGGTGGTGATGCTATCTATCCCATATTTTTCTGTCTTATAAAGAAGTAGGCTCTGGTCTACTTTGTCAAATGTCTTACTGAAACCTAAATAAATTATGTCCACTAATTTAGTCACTTTGTCAATGAAAGCAATGAAAGTTTTGTCTGGAATAATCTGTTTTTGACAAATCCATGCTGACTTTTAGTAATCATCTTGATTGTTTCTGTACATTGCTTGATTATCTTTTTCAGGATTGATGTCAGGCTGATTGATCTGGATTTTTTAATGTTTAATGATAGATACAAGCTGCTTGTAGTGTTTCAATATCTTGTCTAGTTCTTGTGTATTTTCTGGTAGAGAATATTTCTTTTAAGAACTGCTGCCTAAGCTATTTTGTATTGCTATATGCCCTCATAGTTTTCACTCCCTCTGAAGAGGATGCCAGAAACCACAGGCAACAAACCCACAAAACCAGATCCCTTTCCTCAGACTTCTGAAGTGAACAGGAGTCAATCTGTTTGAAGTGCAGAGATAGCCTCAAGGTAATGAGCCCATCCCACTTGCCTTTAAAATGGGACTGGCACTTATTTTATAGGAAATGTGGTGGTAACATAGCTAATAAATACCTTCCGGGCCTAATTTGAGTTCAATTCTAGAACTGGTTTCCAACAAAAACAGCCCTAGAACATGTGAATTATCCTTGTGCACATGAAGAACAGATGAAAACGTTAAAATTAAATAACAATTAATGTATGTATGTCCAATCAGATAAATTTGGGTTTGTAGGCATTTCTGAAGATGTAAGGTCAACTTAATGTGTATCTGACCTTTATATACTCTGGCTAGCTGACTGACTAGTGGGAACGATACAAATCTCCCTGGAGAAAATGTAGTTCCCAGAAGTTTTAAAGAGACTTCATATGTGTACCCAAATATATAATTCACACCAACTTTCCTTAATCCTATTTAACAGGGTAGAAGTTGGCGTGTTTGAGTACACATGTGAAGTCTTTTTAAAATACTAAACTAGTTTCTAATATGCCATTCTGACAAAATGACAAAATGCTAAGGAGGTTTTGCAGACCCTTCTTTTTGGTAGAGGAAAGAGATGGTTTTAGACTCGTGTTTTAGGATCTAGACAGTTTTGGTGGATGAACTTTTAGAAGGCCTGAATAAATACAGCATATCTCTATTTATTTGTGAACCTCTCTGGTTTTTCATACTCTTGACTAACTAATCAACATTTTTATTGCTGACATCCCTCAGACTTCCTTCCTTCCTCCCTTCCTCCCTCCCCCCCCCCCATATATACCTATGCTATCTAACATGAGAATGTTTATATATGAGATAAAACTTGATTGTGGAAAAAATTAACCTCATGTTGAAGTCTTAATATATAAATTTATTTCCCAGCTTGAGATAATTTGTTTTCATGAAATTAGGTTTTTTTTCAGTTACATCCCTTGTATCATTTAGGGAGGTAAGATGCTGCTCATAGATTGATACTTCAATCCTACCTGTGGAGATACTGCCTGCATAGAGCTAAACATGATCATAAATTTAAATCCAACCAACACAGAATGGATAGTTTCTTAAAAACCCAGGCAATCAGTTTGGGGATTTTTCTGAAGCCAACATCTGATCTCAGCTATAGCCAGCAGTGCCTTATAAGTATCATTAAATAAATAAACTCAAGTATCTTTGGCATTATCTACAGTCCAGTCCTGAATTAATTATATTCATTAATGGAAAGTACAAATTTGTAAATTCCACTTATATCAAGCCTGGATTAGGGTAATACACTTTGCATGAAGCTGTATTAAAAATATATGGAAGCTACAAATGTAGCAAAGAACTCCCTCACCAAAATCATTACACTGGTACCAAATTGATTTTTTGCTCAGTTCAAAAAACTTATGGTGATGAAATTTTGAAAAAGCGAATGGGTTATAACATAAAAACTTGAAGGAGACTTTTTCTCCCATACAGGGCTGCAAAGTAAATGAGTTAGTTTTTAGAGGCCTTCTTGGACATTCCAACAATCTCAGATACTGGAAATTGAGATTAAGCAGAAAATCCTTGAATGCCTTGGAACTTAATTAAAGTTTCAAATCAATTCAAATTAGAGCTGGAAGGGATCTTGGAGATCTTCTAGTCCAACCCCTGGTCAAGCAGGAGTCCCTATACCATTTCAAGCAAGTGACTTTTCCAGTCTCTTCTTAAAAACCTCCAGTGATGACACACCTATAACTTCTGAAAGCAAGCTGCTCCACTGATTAATTGTTCTCTTAAGAAGTTTCTCCTTAATTCCACATTACTTCTCTCCTTGATTAGTTTCCATCTATTGTTTCTTGTCCTGCCCTCTGGTGCTTTGGAAAATAAGTTGACTCTTTCTTCTTTGTGGCAGCCCCTCAAATACTGGAATACTGATATCATGTCACCCCTGGTCCTTTTTTTTTCTAGACTAGCCATAACCAATTCCTGCAACCTCTTCATATGTTTTAGTCTCTAGGCTCTTAATCAACTTAGTTGATTTTCTCTGCACTTTTTCCAAAGTCTCAACATCTTTTTTGTAATGTGGTGACCAAAACTGGATGCAGTATTCCAGGTGTGGTCTTACTAAGGTTTTATAAAATGGTACTAATACCCTCACATGATTTTGATTCTATCCTCTGTTTATAATTAAGAATTGTATTAGCTTTTTTTTGGCTGCTGCCACATACTGCTGGCTCATATTTAAGCGATCATTCACTAGAACTTTAAGGTCCCTCTCATAGTTACTGTTTTTTGTTTTTTAATTTGATTTATATGCCGCCCTTCTCCGGAGACTCAGGGCGGCTTACAGTGCGTTAAGCAATAGCCTTCATACTTTTGTATATTTATATTTTTATACAAAGTCAGCTTATTGCCCCCAGCAAACTGGGTCCTCAATTTACCCACCTTATAAAGGATGGAAGGCTGAGTCGACCTTGAGCCTGGCTGGGATTGAACTCGCAAGTAATTGCAGGCAGCTGGATCTTAAATGCTGCCTTTGTAGGAGGCATTACCCCCCTACACTACTCAAGCTCCTGTTTTCAGGTTTTGAGCCAGGTTTCACCTAATCTGTACTTATACCCATGGTTTTCCTGCCTAAGTATAAAATCTTCCTTTTCGCCACATTAAATTTCATGCTTTTGAATAGGGCCCATTGTTCAAATCTGTCAATATATTTTTGGATCCTAAGTTTATCTTCTGAGGTGTGGCTATTCCTGCCAGTTTAGTGTCATCTGCAAATTTGATGAGTTTCCCTAACTATTCCATCATCTAAGTCATTTATGAAGATATTGAAGAGTACTGGGCCTAAGATGGAATCTTGTGGTACCTCACTGCTTCCTTCCTTTCATGTAGATGTTGTACCATTAAGGACTACTTGTTGAGTATGGTTTGTCAGCCAGTTACAAATCCATCTGGTCATGATGCGGTCTATCCCACATTTTTATAGCTTACCAAAAAAGTAAGTTGTGGTCTACTTCTTTGAATGCCTTACTGAATGTAAGTATACTACATCCACAGCATTTCGCTAGTCTACTAATTTAATTACTTTGTCAAAGAATGAAATAAGGTTGGTTTGGCATGATATGTTTTTAAAAAACCTGTGGTGGCTTATAGTTATAACTTCATTTGTGAGGTCCTATCTCAATCACATTGTCATTAATATCGGTTTGGGAAGGCATGCTTACAATTTTAGGATATTTTAAACATTTGTTTAAGGTTTTTCTCTCCTGGGGATGTGAGATAGGGATATTTTCATTGCCATTATATCAGTGTTTTCTTTGCTATTTCAGGTCTGAATTTTTAATATTAGTTTGTAAACTGTCACAAATATTAGTTGGTGAACTGTGCAAATATAAGGGGATAGGAATGTTTAAAATTATAATATTTTAATAATACAATAATAATATTTAATAAATCCTTGTTCAGAATAACACCACATTTATTTCTTAACAGGAAAGTAGGATTTCCCAATTTAAAGTCATGCCAGAGCCATAAAGAGATTAGGAAAGGGTTAACCAATATGAAGGAATTAACACAGTTATTATCAGACTGCCTTCCCCATCATTTGTGCAGTACAGTCTTGAGAGGGAGGGGAATGGGGGGGGGGGCTGGCTGAAAGTGCTGTTTGAAAAAAGGGGGAAATGGGGAAAGACCAGCATGAACAGGAAGCAGAAGTGTGAACCAGTTTCATCCGGCCATTTGAAGGACTTTTGGGTGCTCCCAGGTCCATTCCCAGGTCCTGGGAATGGAATGTTACCACGTCTCAAAGTGTCCTATTCTCATAACATTCAGCTACCATCCTAATGAACACTGATGTGTTCAGTGTTCAAAGGAGGGAAGACTAATGGTTTGAAATAATGTAACAATTAGAGTGGGTTTTCTTTAGATCTTTAGGTATTTTCGGTGTATCCAGTTGTCTCTAGTAAAAGAGTCTTGTAACCTTCTGATGGAGCCAAGCATTTTTCTTTCCTAGAGAGGCAGCTAGAACAGGGCTGACAGCTACATAAGATTTGTAGAAAATCTAGAGCCACACTTGATTCCTGTTATATTGCATAAAAGAACTTTTTGTCCTCTGTAGTACCCTGTGACTCAGCATCTTGATATACATCATAACTTTCCATGTATTTATTCTACAGCACTAGATTGTTCTGGCAGTGGGAAAACTAGAACACATAGAGAGTACTGCAATAGTAAAAACAATAAAGATATAAGTGGATTAATTAATACACCAATGGTTTCAAAAAATAAATTCAGGAGTCTTTAGGAATATGTGTTTCTTTAGGAAACACATATTTATTTCAAATGACATGATCTCAAATTCAAGTGCTTGTGGGACAATGTAGATCATTTTTATCCAGAAAAACATTTTGACAATTCTGTCGCTTACTGAAAGGAAAACAGATATTTCAAGCAACAGATTTGGTTCATTTTAAAATCTAGTTATTGACCAGTTTAAATCACACAGGCAAAAATTCACAAATCATACAGAACAAAACCATGAAATAGAATACTACTGAGTTTGAAACACTAAGGAAATGTTGGCTAATCCCATTTTTCCACTTTAGCACTATTTGTCTCCTAAGAATTTGTTTCAAAAGATTAAATGGTCTAGTGGTGGAGGTGAACGGAGTATAATTGGCAAAAAAATTCTTCTCACATTCTGTCAGTAGAGACCTAGTTGGGATCAAAGATTCTTTTTCATTTGTGGAAGAATAAGCCAGGATCTAAGATGTTATCACTCCCCCTCCCCCTCCCACACACACACACACACACACACACACACACACACACACACACGAAGTGTATTTCCACACAAGGGGAAACGTGAATATTGCCTGTTGAAAATACCCTATCACAATAACACATCATTTTAAATTATGCATGTTCACACAGCAACATTCCACAAGAGATTTATTAATGATCCTTCTACTGAAAGGCCATACATAAAATCTAATGTGTTTTTAAAAAATCAAGCATCTCTTAACTGTATTAAAATTCTCAGTTAAATCCAGTATAAACTAAGCCCTGAAAAAATAAAGCAACAAAAAAAGGAAAAAGTGACATACAATATCCTTGATATGTAACTGAGAAAGATGTTTCATAAACAACTTTTACTATTGGGTCTTCAAGTTAATCTCATAATAATTGGAGCATCTTTAATAAACTATGGTTTTTCTTTTGGTTCCTGGAATACTCAGCATACTTGCTTTATTGGTGTTTGAGATACCTTCTTCCAAAACCAGCCCCAGGCAGTTACTTCTGGCTAGAAGATTCTGAGATTCTGTTACAAAACAAAAGAAAGATTTTAACGCAGAGGAATTCTTATACAGGAAATCCTCATTTAGCAATCATAATTAGGGCAGGCAATTTGGTCATTAAGCAAATAATTGCAAAGTAAAACAGCAATTGTACTTATGATCTTATTTCAGCTTTACTTTGCTTTATAAATTTGCAGAGACCATAAATGTGGGATTGATTGTAAAGTTACTCTTTCATCACCATTGTAACTGTGAATGGTTGCTAAATGAAGCACCTGTTTTCTTTCCAACAAGTGAGGATTACCTGTACATATGTACAATGCATTCAGAAAGTATTCAGACTCCCTTCACTTTTGTCAATTTTGTTATGCTGCAGCCTGGTTCTACAGTTGTTGAAAATAATCTTTTCTGATTAATCTACACTCGGTACCCTATAAAGACAGAAAACAGAATTTTTAAAATGTCTATAAATTTATTAAAAAGAAAAAACTAAAATATCACATTGGCATAAGCATTCATTGGCATAAATATTCAGGGCATTGTAAAAACGTAAAATTTAGCTCTGGTGCCTTGATCGTTGCTGACATGTTTCTAAACCTTGATTGGAGTCCACCTGTGGTAAATTAAATTGATTGGACATGATTGGAAAGGCACACACTTCTCTATAGCAGACCTCACAGCTGACAATGCATACAGTGAGTGTAGCAGAGCAAAAGCCATGAGGTCAAAGTTCAGAGACAGGATTATTTCTGCTGCACTGAAGGTTCTTAAGAGCACAGTGGCTTCCATAATTCTCAGCTGGAAGATGTTTGGCACAATCAGGACTCTTCCAAGAGTCAGTCACCTGGTCAAACAGAGCAAGTGAGGGAGAAGGGTCTTAAGAGAAGTGACCAAGAACCTGATGGTTACTCTGAGCTCCAGAGATCCTGTGTGGAGATGGGACAAATTTCCAGAAGGATAATCATCATTGCATCTCTCCACAAATCTGAGCTTCATAGCAGAGTGGCTAGATGAAAGCCTCTCCTCAGTGCAAAATACACGTAAGCCCACTTGGAGTTTGCAAACCCCCCCCCCCAAAAAAAACAACTTTGAGACTTTGAGGAACAAAATTCTCTGGTCTGATGAAACCAAGACTGAACTGTTTGGCCTCAATTCTAAATGTTATGTCTGGAGGAAACCAGTCACTCTCATCACCTGCCCAGCATTACCCCAATAGTGAAGCATGGTGGTTGCAGTAGCATCATGCTGTGGGGGTGTTTTTCAGAAGCAGGGACTGGAAGACTGTTCAGGATTGAGCGAAAGCCGAATGGAGCAAAGTACATATCCTCAATGAAAACCTATTCCACGGTGCTCAGGACCTCAGACTGGGCCGAAGGTTCACTTTCCAACATGACAATGATCCTAACCACACATCCAAGACAAACCAGGAGTAGCTTAAGGACAACTCTGTGAATGTCCTAGAGTGGCCCAGCCAGAGACCTGACTTGAACTCATTGAAATCTCTTGAGGGACCTGAAAATGGCTGTCTACTGACAGTCGTCATCCAACCTAACTGAGCTTGAGAGGATTTGCAAGGAAGAATGGCAGAAAATCCCCCAATCCAGGTGTGCAAAGCTTCCTCGGGTCATATTCCAAAAGACTGGAGCCTGTAATTGCTGCCAAAGGTGCTTCAACAAAGTACTGAGTGAAGGGTCCGAATATTTCAGTTTTTTTCCTTTACATAAATTTACAGACATTTCAAAAATTCTGTTTTCCCTTTGTCATTATAGGGTACTCATTGTAGATTAATGAAAGGGAAAAAATGAATTTCAACAACTAGAATCAGGCTGCAGCATAGCAAAATTGACAAAGGGAGTCCGAATGCACTGGAGGTCCAGTGCACAAGGATTCGTTGTGTCTTCCAAATGGAAAGAACAAACCTTCATATGATTGAACCATTTGGTTTTAGATCTTTGCAGATGGACTGCTTCCAGCACTACTAATCAAATCTATTACGTATCTTCTCCAGTTCATCTTTGGTCTTTAAGTGTATATCTTAATAAAAAAATAATTATCCTGTTAAGACTTTATTTTGTGGAAAAACATTTCAGGCTTAATCTGGAATCATCCTGTAATTTATCAAGAGGTTGAAAGGAGCTGAAGAGGTCCATAAAGTTGTCCTGTCTTTCTTTTGGGTGTGCAGCTTTCTGATAAGACTGTCAATGATATCTCTTCCACCACAGCCCTTTTTTTACACATCTTGTAATGTAATCAACAACCGCAGCTGTAAATGTGACTTCATTGCACAAAATAGACTCCCCTAAAGCTAAACGGGGCCTTTTTCATTGTTTTGCAGCCCTATTGCTGGCCAATTCTTTAGATGTATCAGAAAAGTGGATTGGCAGAGGAGTTTTTAACAGCTTTACCCCAAAGGGCAAGAAAATTCTCTGCCAAAACTCCACCCCAACGAAATCAGCTTTCATCACACAGCTAGGGGAGAAATGTGGTTTGTAACTGGATTCACATCTGTTTCTCTACGCAAAAGGTTCAACATCTTTCCACTTTGAAATATATTAAAAGCAGAATAAGCACAACAACTAAGCATAAGCCTATCAGTCGTATGAAAAATAAGGTTAGAAACCTACTCATCTCTCCAGCCTCCTATTCGCTGTGAGTCCATTCTTATTTTCATGAGTATCAGTGTGCAGGAGGAAGCAAACTGTTTCTTTTGCAGAGAAGTTCTCCCTCCCTCTCCCTCCTTCCCTCCCCCCCCTCAGTCAGTCTGTCTGTCTGTCTGTCTGTACACCTCCTGCTGGTGTAGTTAAGAAGGGAAGATCTTGGAGTCTTATATGCCTGCAAGTGAGGGAAGAACTCAATAGCGAAGAGGCAGGAGCAGTGCAATTGTAGAGCTGAATTTCATTTGAAGTGGCTGCAGGTTTAGCAAATATTTATTAAATGTACCTGGAAGGTTAAAAATAGAGGAATACTATCATTTATAGTAAATTGGAAGACTGAGAAAATTTATAGTAAATTGGAAGACTCTCAAAATAGGAGTAAACAGGATTGAAATAAAAGATGGTTGTGAGTCCCTTTATCTTATCCTCTATCAGCTGTTTCCTCATGAGGCAGGTTGTTTAATTAAGAATTAGAATTTCAGTCAAAGAGAGCAAGGGCAGATGGAGAAGGTGATTTTGGCAGGAATGCAAAGCCCAAAGGCAGGGCTAAGCCAGGGCGTGTTGGAAAGACACGCAAGGACCTTGAGTGCATGTTAAAAATTTACTGCTCAAGGTCAGTAAGATATGGAAGGAGGGAGCTCTTGCTTGGTAAAAAGAATAAGAAGACCCTCTTCAAGTGCTGCCCAAGGCAATGCTGTTCCCACAGTATAAGAGGAGGAACTAAACTTGAGGAAGAAATAGCCTAAGGGTCACAAAAACTTGGCTAGAAATTTGATTTCTATAGAACAGTGATGGCTAATCTTTTTGCCGTCGTGTGCCAAAAGCAGAGGGAGCATGATGGGTCACGGGTACATGTGCCCACATCCATAATTCAATTTGCCCCACCCTCCCGCGCATGTGCATGAGACACCCCACTCCTGACTTCCCCCTGTTTTTGGCACGAGATGGCCTGGTGGGGCCCGTTTTCCCCCCTCCCCAGGCTCCAGAGTCTTTCTAGGAGCCTGGGGAGGGCAAAAACAGCCTTCCCCATCTCCCTGGAGGCCTTCCGGAGGCCAGAAACAGCCAGTTTCCCGACTTCCGGTGGGACCGGAAGGCCTGAAAATCAGTTGGCCAATGCACGCTGGAGCTGAGCTAAGGCAACACTCGCGTGCCCACCAATATGGCTCTGCGCGCCACCTGTGGCACCCATGCCATAGGTTCACCATCACGGCTATAGAAGCTTCAGCTATAGAAAGCCAAACATTTGAAGAATACTTCTGAACATCTGTATAGTTGGGTTAACTGCCTCCTTCTCCCACACCCCATACTTTAGCTCTAGGAAATGTCATCAAACTTCCAAGTTGTATTGTAGTATGACATCCATCATGCAACATACATACATACTACATACAGAGAAAAAAATAGCCAGTAGCAAGTATCATACTATATACAGTATCTTTTATATTACCTTTGTTGTTTGAACTTAGCCATGTTATTTGTAGGCAATAATTCATGGTTTATCATAAAGTATAATTTTCATAGTTTCATCACAAAACTATAACAATATATGCAAAGAAGTAGCTACTGTATTTTTTGGGGTATAAGACGCACCGGACTATAAGACCTTTTTTGGATTTTTCTTTTTTAAAAAAGGGTTTTTTATTTTTTAGACAAACACACATGCAAACATACAATGTATTTTCTTTGAACAGAGTATTTGGCTGGTTCACAAATTTAAACTGTGTTTAGTCATTCTCCAGATAGAGGGAAAAACGTCATTCAGGTTGGGATCACGTCCTGTCTAGCCAATGACCGAGCCCTTCCAAAGCTAATTAGCTCCTCCTTCCTAGCCTGGCCCAGTTCTTCGTCTTGGTCTTCGCCTGACAGGACGTGTCCTTGCCTGAAGAACTTTTTTCCTCATTGCTGGTTTGATTATTGCTGTCAGATCTTTTTTCCTGCTGTTCGCTGGTGCTATTCGTCTGGGCGCGCTAGACTGCAGGCTCGCGCCTGTCAGCTGTGGGGGTTTTCGGACGCTTCAGCCACCGCCTCCCCCCCAACCCTTTTCGCTTGTTCGCTAACGCTGCGTTTAGAAGGCTCTTGCCCAGCAGCTTTACTTGCCCCCGGCGGTCTCTCGCCTCGCTGACAGTCGCGTTTAAAAGCCTTTCGGCTAGCAACCGAATTCCCCTCTTCAATCATCTGCTCGGCGCTGCTACGCTCAGTGGGGTTTTCGCGCCTGAACTGCAGAGCAAGTAAAGCAGAGCGCGGTCGCGTTTAGTGCTTTGGCTAGCGACTTAACGTGCGATCCTCTGTGGGGGCTGAAAAGACTTTCGGAGGCTTGGCGCCAAAACTTGGAGGCGCTTCGTTGTTCTTTCAAAATGGTGGACGCCAGGCATGTTACTGAGGGAGCGGCTTCTTCTCGTTGTCGCCATCTTAGCGATTCCCTGGAGCGATTCCCTCCATCCCCTCCTCGCAAGAAGGCTCGTTCCAAGAAGGCGAGCAACCAGCCTTCTTTATCAGGATTGTCCCAGGAGGAGCAGAGGAGGCACAGGGCAATGGAGAAGGCCTTCGACAGGGCCCAGGCCCAGGCTTCCAGGCCTGATAGATCGGCCTCCCTTCAGTCGGCGCCTTCGCGTTCTCCACGCTCAGTTAGAGAGCTCTCCCTGGATGTCTTCGGACCTTCTCATGAAGCTTCCCCCTCAGAGTCGCAGCGGCTCTTTCAGACGGGTATGGGGGACACCTCCATGCAGGGCTCTGCATTGCCTCCTCCCCCTCCAGCTCTGCCTCCACCTCCTCCATTGCCAGGACCATCCACCCCGCTGACTGCCTCATGGGAGGCCTTCTTCTCCTGGGCTATTCGGCAGACCATATCTGAATGCCTTATCCAGGCTCCACCCTCTTCATCCCAGGGGGCGTGTCCTCAATCTCAAGCCTCTGTATCGGAACAGGCATTACCTGAAAGGGTCAGGTCCTCGTATAAGCAATCTCCTGACGTGGAATCTATCTCTGACTACCTTGACCAGGCTTGGTCAGATGACGAGGGACTAGCTCCGGACCAGCCTTCCTTTATTGGGCTCTTCAAACCCCATCTGTTTCGGTCCCTCCTGCACAAGGCCATCGTTGCTACGGGCTTGGGGGCCCCCCCAGCTTCTGCTACGACCTCATCGGTCCCGGATCCGGCCGCAGCTTTGTTCGCGGAGCCCACCGTAGAGCCTGAAACCATCCCAGCTCCGAAACTCTTCATGATGTGCTCCAACGCCAGTGGAACTTGCCGGGGGCTGGTCCTAGCCCTAATAGTTTGGACAAGCGCCTTTACAATTCGGCTGCCCCTCTAGCTGACTTGTTGCAAGTTCCCAAAGTAGATGCCCCCATCGTGGTCTTGACATCCTCAGCTCACCCCACTTGTCGTCCCGAGGATTCTCTCCGTCCGGAGGACAAACGAGCTGAGAAGGCATTACTGAAGGGACACCATTCCACAGCATGGGCCATCCGAGCTTCGACATCAGCCTCCTTCTTTAACAGAGCTGCATTATTGTGGCTTAAGCAGCTTCAGGCCCGGCTTCCCCTTTCAGATGCTAGATCTCACCAGGACCTCAATAAGGTCGTGGCTGCTCTAGAGTTTTCGGCAGATGCCACCTTGAATTCCACTCATTTCTCAGCCCGGGCCCTGGGTGCCAATGTGACTTCTCGCCAGCTCTTATGGCTCCGGAACTGGCAGGCGGACATGCGTTGCAAATGGCAACTGGCAGCGGCCCCCTACTCGACTGGCTCCCTTTTCGGCCAAGCCTTGGAACCTCTTTTAGCTGAAACTAGGGATGGCCGGAAGTTCCTGCCTCCCGCCCTGCGCAGGGGGGACTCTCGTTTTGCCTCTTCTACTCGTTTTCAGCCCTTTCGGGCCTCCGGATCCTCTTCACTCCCTCCCCGCTCCAACCGAGGTTTTCCCAATAGAGCTCAACCGGATTCCCAGGTTAGACAGGGCTCCAGATTCCCTCCACGTCGCTCCGTTAGAGGGGGGAGGGGGAATCGCTGGCCCCGTAGATCTTGATAGGAGGTCTTTTCAGGCTCCTATTGGTGGTCGCCTCTCTTTGTTTAGAGATCAGTGGGAGGCCTCCATCTCTGATGCCTGGGTTCTGGACATTGTTGCGTTTGGATTACGGTTAGAGTTTGTTTCTTCCCCTCCTTCCCGTTTTTTGGCCTGCCCCCTGTCAAGGGACCCTGTTAAGAGAGCCTTGGTCTCTTCGGCAATTGACCATCTTTTACAGATTGCTGCCATTGAGCGGGTCCCCATTTCGGAACAAGGTGTTGGGTTTTATTCCAGTCTTTTTGTGGTTCAAAAGTCTTCGGGGGGTTGGCGCCCCATTTTGGACCTGAAAGCCCTGAACCAGTATATTAAGTACCACCGGTTCAAAATGCAATCCCTTTCGTCCATTCTAGAGGCCATCCGTCCTTCTGATTTTCTTTCCTCAATCGATTTGACGGAGGCATATTTACATATTCCCATCTGGCCTCCTCATCGTCAGTTCCTTCATTTTGCCTTCCATGGTTCCCACTTCCAATACAGAGTATTGCCCTTTGGGTTGTCTTCCGCTCCGAGGGTATTTACCAAGGTTATGGCTGCCTTAGTTGGACACATCCGTTCCCGGCCGGTGAGACTCCAATTTTATTTGGATGACATTTTAGTTATGTCTCCCTTCCTCGGAGCTGCTCGCCTGGACTTATCTTTTGTCCTGGCTTCCCTACAGTCTCATGGGTTTTCGGTTAATTGGTCCAAGAGCCTCCTGTCCCCGGCTACCTCCATCCTGCACTTGGGAGCTTCCATTGACACTGTCGCTTCCGAGGTCTCCCTTTCTCCTGAACATCTTAGCAAACTTTGTTCCCTGGTCCAAATATGTCTATCTTCTAGATCGGCTTTGGTTTTGGAGCTCTCACGGTTGCTCGGGACTATGGTGTCCTGCTTTGGCATTGTGCCTTGGGCACGGCTCCACAGTAGGGAGCTTCAGTGGCTTTTGCTGCCCTATCAAAGAGCAGGTCAAGATTCTTCTTCCCGGCGCATTCACCTCCCACAGCAAGTTCTCTACTCGCTCTCCTGGTGGGTGTCTCCGGCCTTAGGCCTAGGGTCTTTTTTCAGGGAGCTCCCTCGGCTCCAACTCACCACTGATGCAAGTCTTTATGGCTGGGGGGCGTATTTCCTTTACCACATGGCGCAAGGTCGCCGGTCCTCCAGTGAAGCCCAACTTAGTATCAATTTGCTGGAATTGCGGGCTATCAGGCTGGCTTTACTTCATTTCCAAGACTTGGTGGAGGGCAAGCATATCTTAGTCCTTACGGATAATACGACTGCTAAGGCCCATGTAAATCGGTTGGGGGGAAATCGGTCCCGATCCCTTCTGGACAAGACTCTGCTTCTCGGGGCCTGGGCTGAGGCTCAGTTGGCTTCCATTAAGGCGGACTACATCTCGGGGGCTGAGAATGTCCAGGCTGACTCCCTCAGTCGCAGACAGCTTGATCAGGGCGAATGGTCCATTTCTGCTGATCTCTTTCAGGAGATAGTTTCTAGGTACGGATCCCCGGCGGTTGATTTATTCGCTTCCTGCTCAAACCATCTTCTGCCACGTTACTTTTCCAGATATTTAGACTTCGAGGTGGAAGCTATGGACGCATTCCGCAGTCCGTGGCCCCGGGGCCTGCTCTATGCTTTTCCCCCTCTGTCTGTTATTCCCAGGGTCATTCGGAAGTTGCTCGAGGAGGAAGCCCAGCTACTTTTGATAGCCCCTTATTGGCCCATGCATCCATGGTTTGCGGACTTAATGAGCCTCTCTGTGGAGCCTCCTTGGCGAATCCCAGACTCCCTTGTGCACCTGTCGCAAGGGGACCTCGTACATCCGGACCCGACTTGGCTACGCTTGGCCGTGTGGAAGTTGAGTGGTCGGTCCTAATAGCGTCACTGGTGCCTCCTGACGTTGCTTCTACCATCCAAGCTGCTCGTCGTCCATCGACGGTCCGCATTTATGAATCCACGTGGCGGGCCTTTGTCTCTTGGTGTGCCTCAGTACCTGTTGGTCCCACGTCGGCTTCTATTCTCCACGTCCTCTCGTTCCTACAGGCCGGACTCGCTAAAGGGCTTCGGCCCAACACATTACGACGCCAGGTCGCTGCCTTAGCCTCTATTTTGTCTTGCGGAGCTAGGGATTCCTTGTCACACCACCCGCTCATTCAGGATTTTCTCCGCGGAGCCTTGAACTTAAACCCTCCTACAATGCATCAATTTCCAACATGGAGTCTTAATAAGGTTCTCACAGCTCTTATGTCTCATCCTTTTGAACCTTTGCAAGAGGTGTCTCTGCAATTCCTCTCCTTCAAGGTCGCCTTTCTGGTGGCGATTACTTCATCACGACACATCTCAGAACTGGCTGCCTTATCAGTTCAGGCGGACTTGTGTATTTTCCACAGTGACAGGGTGGTTCTCCAGCTTGACCCTTCGTTTGTACCCAAGGTTAATTTGTCCTTCCACAGTGCTCAAGAGCTCGTACTCCCAAATTTTTGTCCTCGGCCCTCCCACCGGCTGGAAAAATCCTGGCATTCTCTGGACGTCCATAGGGCTCTGAAGATTTATATCTCTCGTACAGCCCCCCATCGCAAATCGGAATCCTTGTTTGTTGCTTTCCATCCTTCCTCCCTGGGGAATCGAGTGTCCAGTTCCACCTTGGGACGCTGGATCAGAGCCACCATATCCTTGGCCTACCATCACTCTGGTTGTCCAGTTCCTCCATCCATCATGGCCCACTCCACAAGGAGTGCTGCAACATCGGCGGCCTGGGCTACACAGGCTTCTATCGAGGAAATGTGCCGTGCTGCTACATGGACTTCCATCAGTCCTTTCACCCATCATTATCGTGTGGACTCTTTCGCTTCGGCAGACGCCGCCTTCGGAAGGAGAGTACTGCAGGCTGTTCATCTTCCTTGAGACACCGGACCGATGGTTCCCTCCCTGGTTACATTGAGCTTTGGTATGTTCCCAACCTGAATGACGTTTTTCCCTCTATCTGGAGAATGGACGTTGGTCTTACCTGATACGTCCGTTCTCAGTATGAGGAAAAACGACATTCAGACCCTCCCTGGATTCGGTCCAGGCTTGGTAGGGGGGGGGGGTATATTAGTTCTTTCTTGTTTCAGGCAGACACGTCAGTCGAGTCCGTTGCTTCGCCTCACCGAAGAACTGGGCCAGGCTAGGAAGGAGGAACTAATTAGCTTTGGAAGGGCTCGGTCATTGGCTAGACGGGACGTGATCCCAACCTGAATGCCATTTTTCCTCATACTGAGAACAGACGTATCAGGTAAGACCAACGTCCATTTCAATTAAATTTATAATTCCTATATTTTCCTTTTTGCCATATTTATTCCTCATCTATTTTTTTAAAAAAACAATATTACCTATCATCCTCATCTCTAATCTTAATCAAATTCAATTTTCCCTTCTATTCTATATTATACCCCTTCCCATTGTCTTCTATTTTTATATCCTTCCTCACACTGGTTAATTATATAATATTACAATTGTTTAATACAAATTCAATATTTTAATATAAATCAGTTAGTTATATAACTATCTTTTTTGTATATTAATCAATATGAACATGAATATTCCAATTATTTCCATGCAATCCAATTTCTTACAAATCAATTATTTATTTACCAATAATAATAAACCAAATAATTTCCCCTCTTATGTTACTCATTTTCACATCTTAAACTCTCCCAATAACCCACATAGTTTTGCCCATATAATCCTCCAAATCCCAACTTAAATCATTTCTACTTTCATCACAATATATAATTAAAAATATTTCAATCATTACAATTTCCCTAATTAAATTTAAAGATGTTCTAGCTGTTATCCAAACTACAATTTAATCCTTTTTTACTTTCACCACCATATACCATTAAAGGTATTTCAATTGTTACAGTTTATATTTATTCATATTTCTAAAAAAAATAAAAAATAAAAACATATCAGTCTAGATTTCAAAAATATAAAGACAAATATTCCAATTATTATTCATTTCATTTTTACAATCATGATTTCCCATTTATTTCTTTACTATTCATATTTCAATTCTAAATATGTATAACATTTTTCTTTCATTTCTTTTTCTCCCTTCCCATTTTTATTTTTGCCTTTTTCGTTCTCCTTTTTTTGTTTTGTGTTTAAAATCTTGAACTCTCTACTTTTGCCCCAAATTTCCCATTGTTTGTACCTACCTTTTTTGGTGAGGAAAAAGAAGAAAAAGAAATTTCCCTCTTGTCTTTGCCTAATTTTGCCTCCTGCAGCAAAAAAGCAAACAGCCCGCTTTCCTTTCAGTTTCGCTTTCAGTTTAGCTTGATTAGCACAAGGAAAAAAAAATCTGCTCCAGCAATTTAACTCTTTGCAGAAAGCAGCAGAGCCCTGCCCAAAATAGCTGAGAGCAAATCAGCTGAGAGTCAGAAGGCCATCTAATCAACTTGTGCTAATTAGTCTATGCTGAAGCTGAAAGGAGCTGTTTTTTCTTGCCGTTTGCTTGCAAAGAGATAACTGCTGCAAGGTTGGGGACCAGTGGGCAGGGCTACATTCGGTGTATAAGACGCACCTAAATTTTCATCCCCTTTTGGGAGATAAAAAGGTGCCTCTTATACTCCGAAAAATAGGTAGTTCATAAGTGGAGCTGTTGTCACTAGCCTGTTGTCACTAGCCAGCCACTTCAGAATCATTCAGAGGAAAAACATGGAACTGGTACTAATCACAATGTTTTGTCCCTCAAGCATGTGGTGATGCATTAAAAAACAATTTGGAAACTGCTAGGAAAGCCTATTCTTCTCAAATTATCTATCCATATAGATAATTAAATCACTGCATCACTTTCTGATTTGCTATTCTGTTTGTTTCCTTACTGTTTGTTTCATAGAGGCTGGTAACATACCAACCTATCTGAACATAAATTTGTCAACAAACAGATGTCAACAATCATCATGTAATTAATTGGAGGCTTTTCCCCTGGGGGTGAGCCTTTGGGGCTTTAGAGGCTAAGTTGTACTTAAAAAGACAATGTAGAATTTCAGTGGGTTGAAATGCAATAATTGAAAGAGGAAAACGGATAGCATGTAGTCAGTAATGTCTATTGCCACTTTTACAGTACCTCAGAGTGGGTCAATAGTCCTTTCCGCTTTGGGCTTGAAATAATTATTTTATCTTGAATGTGTCTGTATCTATGTTTATGTTTAATGTAATTAATTACTATGTGCCATCAAATTGCTGTAGACATTTAGAGACCACAAAGTTTATTTATTTACAGGTAGTCCTCGACTTACAACAGCTCATGTAGTGACAGTTCAAAGTTACAACAGCACTCAAAAAAGTGACTTATGACTGCTTTTCATACAACCATTGCAACATCCCCATGGTCTCATGATCAAAATTCAGATGCTTGGCAATTAACTCATATTTATAATGGTTGATAGGGTCACGTGATCAGCTTTTGTGGCCTCTTGACAAGGAAAGTCAATGGGGAAGCCAGGTTCGTTTAACAACCGTGTTACTAATTTAACAACTGCAATTATTCACTTAACAAATTTGGCAAGAGAGGTCGTAAAATGGGGCAAAATTCACTTAACAAATATCTCACTTAGCAACAGAAATTTTGGGCCCAATTGTGGTCGTAAGTTGAGGACTACCTGTATTGAGTAAATTTATATAGATGAATTTGTAGAGATAGATTCTCTCCATGATGACCTATCCCCACCTAATCTTTCAGGTCTTCCAATAAAATGTTCATTGCTACTGTAGTCTATTCATTTCGTGTTATGGACCGTAGCAAAACTTTGAGAGACAAGAACTGCAGCCTAGGCAATGGTTTGATAACCATTCTGAGTCCAAAGCAGGAATATAATTTAAATAAATACCTATCTATCTTTTTGATATCTTCCTTTTGTTAGTACTAAGGATGGTAATTCTACCTCTGGTAATTAGTTGATCTTTATATTTAATTTTAATATTTTAATCCTATTTTTTCTCTGTGCTCCTTGACTTTTATTAATACACTTTATAGAGTAGTGTCATCAGCATAGCATATATTATTGATATTTCTTCCTCTTATTTAAAACCATGACTATTTTCTTTCAGTCCAGCTTCCCTTAATATATATTCGGTCAGTTGTTTGAATATGATAGCATATGACAGAGATGGCTAACCTTTTTGCTATCGCGTGCCAAAAGCGGGTGGAGTGCGGGGGATTGCGCGTGCCCATATCCATAATTCAATCCCACTCCTGTGCTCCCCCTTTTGGCACATGATGGCATATGGGCCTGATAGACCCATTTTTCACCCTCCCCAGGCTCCAGAGGCTTCCTAGGAGCCTGGGGAGGGTGAAAATGGCCTCCCCCCCCCCGGAGGCCCTCTGGAGGCTGGAAATAGCCCATTTCCCAACTTCCAGTGGGCCCAGAAGAGCCGAAAATCAGCTGGCAGGTGCACACATGTGCACTGGAGCTGAGCAAGGGCCCACAGATATGACTCTGCATGCCACCTGTGGCACGCGTGCCATAGGTTTGCCATCATGGGTATATGATATAATAATGATAGTATACCCATTAGCCACACTGCCTTGTCAACCCCGGAGTCAGTCTGTTTTACTATGTAAATACTACCTGTATTCTGATTTCCTGCTCTACATATAAGGTTTCTATATGCAGGACAAGGGATGTTCTGGAATTCCCATTTTTGAGTATATTCCACATCTTGATGTGATTAACACAATCAAGGACCTTTCTAAAATCAGGGAAGAACATAATGACCTCTTTTTGGTATTCTGTTGCTTTCTCAATTCTCGAGCATGCCAGCTTGAAAATCAGCATCTTTTTTCTCCATGTAGGGCTCTAATCTGCATTGGATAATCCTAAGGATTATTTTGCTAGCATGTGAAATTAACAATATTGTTTGATAGTTTATACACTCTATTTTCTTTTTTAATAATAGAATTTAAATTTTCCTATTTCAATCTGTGGGACTCCGTTGTTCATCAAATTTGCTGCCATAGTTTGATTATTGCCTCATGGTGAGATGGTGGCAAACAAATTCAGGCAGGGAGGCAGGCAATAGTTTACTTAGAAGCTTGACTGATTCTTCTTCTGTGACTTGCCATATTTCGGTGGGTATTCCACCATTTCCTGTAGGGTTGTGACTTTGTAATTATTAGAGTGCTGGCCTAACTTTATATTTTAGTACTACAGTTTCTTGTAATAGGGAATATCCTTTATCTTGGATTTTAATATCTCTGCCGTACAGAATTTAGTTATATTCTTTTAATCAGTTATTGTCTGTCTAATGGCATCCTTTGATAAATCAATTTGAGGTTGGAACTTCATTCTGAATTCAGAGTTATTTTGAAAGACTTTCTTTGTTTTTCTATGACTGTTTCTAATGTATTTACAGATGTTGTTGAAATTTTGTTTCCTATCTCTTCTAACAGTTGTCTAAAATTTCTTTCTTGAGATTTTTGTCCTTCTTAGTTTTGGCTTCTCTTCTCTTCTGGAAATTTCCATGATTGTTCTGACATCCAATTTGGTTCCTTTTCTTTCTTCATTTTTGGCAGTCTGTTTTCCCATTCACTCTTAATAACCTCATGCCATAATTCCTCTGATTCTCTTATTGTGAGGTTCAGGACTTCAAAATGATATCTAATTTACTCCTTGAAAAAAAAGATACGTATATGTTCAAGATGGTTTTGTGGATATTGGCCTTCTTCTTTAACTTACATTGGAGCTTGAACATGAGTAATTCATGATCTGTTCCATAGTTAGCATTTGGCCATGTCTTTGAAGCTATAATTGTACTCTTCTACCTTTAAGGCACCAGGCTAGAAACTAGGAAACTGAGTTGTAGTCTTGCCTTAGGCATTAAAACCATGAGTGACTTCAGTTCATCATTCTCTTTCAGCTCACCATATTTAATGGGATTGTTGTTGTGGGGAAAATAGAAGGAAGAAGTATTGGCTGTAGTCACTGCCTTGAATTATTTATAAAAATAAAGACAAGATTAAATATAAATATGACTATAAAAGGTAAGGTAAAGGAGTACCTGCAGATTTAATCTGCTAGTTGTTGATAAGGAGCCTGTGTAGCGTAGGAGGCTAATGCCTCCTACTAAAGGCAGCAATTAACACCAGCTGCCTGTAATTTCTCTGAGTTCAATCCTAGCCAGGCTCAAGGTCGACTCAGCCTTCCATCCTTTCTAAGGTGGGTAAATTGAGGACCCAGTTTGTGGGGGCAATAAGCTGACTTTGTATAAATATACAAAAGTATGAAGGCTATTGCTTAACGCATTGTAAGCCGCCCTGAGTCTCCGGAGAAGGGCGGCATATAAATCAAATTAAAAATAAAAAAAAATAAAAAAAATAACTATGGGAGCAGTGTTCATCTCCATTTCAAGGCCATTGAGCCAGTGCTGTCTGAAGAAATTTCTTGTCATGTGGCCAGCATGGCATCACTGAACACTGTTATCTTCCCACTGAGGTGGTACCTATTTATCTACTTGCATTTGCATGCTTCTAAATTGCTCAGTGGGGAAGGGAACTTATCCCTTCACATCTCAAACACACACACACAAACATATTAAGATGTATGTATGTATCAGAGGTGGTATTCACTTACCTTTGCTACCAGTTCGCAAATGTGAGCGTGCATGCATGCGCATCACTTCCATGCACCACCTCCATGCATGCGCAAATACTTCTGCTCATGCGCAGAGCATCCAAAACGGTATGTGATTACGTCCAGGTGGGTGGGCAGAGCCTCCCACCACTGCTACCGGTTTTCCTGAACCGGATAGAACCGGCTGAATACCACCACTGGTATGTCCTTTTAAGGCTGTCAGTTTATATGGCTGTCTATCTTTCAGTGGGATTGTGTTGTTTATATTAAAGCTATGATTCCCAAATTGGACTCTGTGACGCTCTCGGTACGAATACGTAGAATGCCATGGAATATATTAAATTTTCAAAAGAAACAGAGTAATATTTAGACACTCTCTGAATTAACCTAGCATTGCTGTTTCCCTCTGTTTCTGTTAATCTTGCAGTGCACTGAGTTCAATTTCTGTGAATTGAGAAAGTTTGGGTTAAACGATAGGCCTAATATGAATAATTCCCAAGTTGTTCAATATGTCTTTTGAAACTATTAAGCTTTTTCTATGAATAAGTAACTTGTCAGTGTCAAAGTTCTCAGTCTTGTGTCCTGAGCGCTGCATACAAGAGGAATCTTGTCTTTATGGTTTCCTGATGGACAATTAGTGAAACATTGTTCTTTGTATTCGTTGCAAAGGAATTATATTTGCAGAGACAGGTGGATGATATAGGACTGTGGGCACCCATATCAGATATTATTGGGGTTCAATGAAGGGACTAATAACCTTTAGAACTAAGTATCTGTTTTGAGATATATTCAGATATGTAACCACTTAACTGGCAACTGGAATTTCTCAGTAAGAAGGATTACGGAATTCTTTGTTCCATTTGGTCATTTCTTGGACCAGTTTGTTCCAGTTGGTCATTTTTCTCAGTTATAGTTTTTTTTATAACTTTGGCTCTTGGTAATTTGTGAATCAAGTTTGGAATGCAAGACAGTTGGTTGTCTGTTTCTGCTGTTTTCTTCTTTTCCTTTAAAGTTTTAACTGTGTGAAATCAGAGCACTGGAGATCAGCATTCTGTTATCAAGAATGCACATCAGAAATCTTTGTAATTTCCAAACTATTTATTGGAAATCATGGGACAGAGAGTTTTTTTTTTAAAAAAAACATGTGTTTACTTCCTTTTTTCCACCCATCTGGCTTTCACACATGAAATTATTCTTTACGTTCATCATATATATTAGAAGAATTATTCTGCAAGAAATAACTTTGTCATAAATTTTGCTGCACAATTTTAATATTAATATTTAACACAAATCAAATGCTCCTCATTTCATAATCAATATAATTTTAGGTGGATTTATGGCACAGAATACAGAATCTTAAACATATGAAATAAATACTGTGTATATTTTCTATACACTTTTATAATTCATAAATAAAACCTAAAACCTTGCACAATATTATGTTATTTATCCAGGTATGAATTTAGGCCCAGATTGTTAAAGATCAGTCCTGTTAATTTGAAAGAACCTACTCATCCCCATGTTATGGAATGTTTAACCTCAGCCTCTTATCCATTTATTATGCTGTACATAAAGATACCAAATTCAGTAATTGATAGTATTACTTTGAAACATTTAAGCAATCTGCTTTTTAACAGCCTATGGGTAAATAGTGAACAACTTTACTTATTTTTTTTTATTGCTTTTATATCAGATGTTTATCCTTGTAAACCACCTGGAGTCACTGAGAGTGAGTTGTTCCTCAGATCAATTTTTAAATGAACAAATTGCAGCAGGCCAGCACCATCTAGTGGTCTATTTAAATGATGGCACTTTCTTTTATATGTTTTATCATGAGGGCAGCTTTGGAATTTACCCTTCATATTTTTATATAATATAACTGTTAGATAATAAGGGCTTTTATACTTATTTATTTATTTAATTTATTTATTAGTTTGTCAAACATGTACAAGATAGCAGGTATAAGTATGAATGTGGACATGGACATGAAAGAAGGAATGAATACAAATAGGGAGCCTGAGTGGCCTGAGTAGGGAGCCTGAGTGGCGTAGGAGGCATTAGCCTCCTACTAAGGCAGCATTTAACATCCAGCTGCCTGCAATTACTGTGAGTTCAATTCTCACTAGGCCCAAGGTCGACTCAGCCTTCCATCCTTTCTAAGGTGAGTAAATTGAGGACCCAGTTTGTGGGGGCAATAAGCTGACTTTGTATAAATATACAAAAGTATGAAGGCTATTGCTTAATGCATTGTAAGCCGCCCTGAGTCTCCGGAGAAGGGCGGCATATAAATCAAATTTTTTTAAAAATAAAAAAAATAAATGGGGACAGTAGGACAGGGATGGTAGGCATGCTGGTGTGCTATTGCACGCCCCCTTTACGGGCCTCTTAGGAATGGGGCGAAGTCCACGATAGACAGTTTAAGGTTGAAGCTGTGAGGTTTTGAGGATGTAACAATGGAGTTGGGTAGAGCATTCCAAGTGTTGACCATTTGGTTGCTGAAGACGTATTTTCTGCAATCGAATTTGAAGCAGTTTATCTTTACTATGTATCGATTGTATGCCCGTGTTTACTGAGGTTGAAGCTGAAGAGGTCATTGACAGGTAAGATGTTGTAGCAGACAATTTTGAGTACTATGTTTAGATCAGACTGCAGGCAGTGCAGTTCCAGATTGTCCAAGCCCAAAATTTGAAGCCAGGTGGCATAAGGGATTCTATTGCGAGTAGAGGAGTGGAGTACTCTTCTCGTTAAGTACCTCTGCACCCTCTCAATTGTATTAATGTCCAATATACAGTGTGGATTCCAGGCAGATGAGCTGTATTTTAGAATTGGTCTGGCAAAGGTTTTGTATGCCCTAGTTAGCAATATAGTGTTACTGGAGAAGAAGCTTCTCAAAATAAGGTTAACAATTCTTAATGCCTTTTTGGCAATGCTGTTACAGTTCTGGGGCTTAGATAGTTTGAGATGAGTACTCCTAGGTCCTTGACAGGGTGAGGGTTGTATACAAGGTCGTTTCCGTCCAACTTATATTTGGTGTTCTGATTTTTACTGCCAGTGTGAAGGACAGAACAATTATTAGTTGGAGTTGGATTTGGAGTTGCCAAGTGCGCTACCATTCTGACACATAGTCAAGGTCACTTTGTAGGGCAGCAGCATTGTCAGTGGTGTTAAATAATTTTACGTCATCAGCAAAGAGGATGCAGCTGTTTTTAATGTGATTGTATAGGTCCGTGATGGTGAACCTATGGCATGGGTGCCACAGGTGGCACGCGGAGCCATATTGGTGGGCATGCAAGCGTTGCCCTTGCTCAGCTCCAGAGTGCATGTGCACACCAGCCAACTGATTTTCAGACCTTCTGGTCCCACCAGAAATCGGGAAACTGGCTGTTTCTGGCCTCTGGAAGGCCTCCGGGGGAGATGGGGAAGGCTGTTTTTGCTCTCCCCAGGCTCCTAGAAAGCTTCTGGAGCCTGGGGAGTGGGGAAAATGGGCCTACCGGACCCACCATGCTAGAAGCAGGGGGAAGTGTGGGGGGGTCATGTGTGCATGCGCAGGAGGGTGGGGCGCATTGAGTTATGGATGTGGGCACACACAACCACGACTCCCCCATGCTCCCCCCACTTTTGGCAGGCGACGGCAAAAAAATTAGCCATCACTGGCATAGGTCGTTGATGTAAAGCAGAAAAAGTGTGGGTCCTAGAATGCTGCCTTGGGGGACACTGCTGTAAACTGGTGCCGCTGTTAAGTGTTAACTGATATGGCCCTCCCTATTTTGACTACTTGTTGTCTGTTTGACAGAACGCGATTATCCATTTGTGCAGGGATCTGGAAATGCCGTAAGAACTTAGTTTTAACAGTAGTTTGTTGTACACCACTGAATCAAAGGCTTTGCAGAAGTCTATGTAGATTGTTTCTATTGCTTTACCCTGGTCAAGATGTGTGGTCCAAATGTTTCTGCAGTGTAGGAGTTGCAGATTATAGGACAAATTTTTCCTGAAACCAAATTGCTTGTTAGAAAGCAGGTTGTTTGTCTCTAAATGGAGGGTAATGGGTTGGTTTATAATTGATTCCATGACTTTACAGGTGACGCAACAAAAATGATTGGTATGTAATTTTCTACTAGACTAGAGTCTCCCTTTTTAAAGATAGGTATGACGGTGGCTAATGACCATAGCTCGGGCAAGGAGCTAGTTCTGAAAGATACCTCATAGATAGTGCATAGAAGTTCAGCTATGGCAGTAGCAAGTTTTTTTTAAAGAAGTAGGTACATAATCCATCAGGGCCAATAGAAATGGCTTTAGGTTATGTAATGCCTTTTGACATTATCTACTGTAAAGTCAATGTGTGGTAAATCATTATAATTAGTCATGTTATGATTAGGAAATGTGGGGCAGCAGCCATTGCTGTCGACAAAGACTGAACGTATTGAAGAGGTTGGCCTTAACAGCTTTATTGTTATAGTCTTCCCTGTTGGCCCTTTTAGGGGCGGGATAGTTTTTGAGCCTTTAAATTTGGCATTTATGAAATTGTAGAAGGATTGGGTGGATTTCGAGTATTAACAGCTCTTCCTCCTGTTCGCAATGGTGGTTGGTACAGTCTGCCTTTATCTGGTGGCATAGGGCTTTATAGCAGTTTTTAAAGTTAACTACATAGCCAATTTTGTTATCTCGCCAACGATTTTTTTTCTTGAATTGTAGCTTTCATATTGTTATGGGTAATTTGTTTTTTTGGCTTTAGGGGTTATTATAGGTACATATACTATAGGATAATGACTGTATTAACTTAGAGCAAAAAAGTGTTATAATGATCTTCTGCAGTATTACAACCTGTGAACAGAAGGTGCCAATTAAGAGATACGAAGTCAGCAGCTATGAGATCATAGTTGGCTTTTTTAAAATTGTAATTTGGGGTCCCATCATTATAACCCTCTTTGCAAGGACATAAATTGAGACAAAAATCAATCATGTTGTGGTCACTGTTGGAAAAAGGTTCTTTAATTTGTAGGCCATAAATTGAGTTTAAACTATTGCAGAAGATGAGATCTAAGCAGTTGTTGAGTCTGGTGTTGTTCATTACCAACTGATCCAGCCCCAGAGTTATAACAGTATTGTACAGGGTTGCATGAATAGATTTGGTTGTACATTTGTTTAGGATCTAATTAATAAGATGCAAAGTGAGGTCACCAAGAAAGATAAGGGGGTGTGGGTAGGAAGCTGCCCATGATAGTATGCAGTTAGCTTGTTTGTATGACCAAGATCATAATCAGGGGCTCTGTAATGTAGCAAGAAATAAACTGTGGTATTTAGGGACAGTTCACAGACAATGGTCTCAGGAAGAGCAAGCTGCTGTGTGACATTAATCTTTTTCACAGTTAGGGACTTTTTATAGGAGATAGCAACACCACCCCCTCTATGGTTTTCATGGTCAGACTGGTAGTCACTTACTGTGGTAATGGAGTCTGGAAAGGATACATTCAACCATGTCTCACAGACAAAAATAAGGTCGAATAGGGCTGCATTTAGTAGCAGGAGGAATTTGGGCATTTTGTTTGCGAGACTCCTTGCGTTAAGTAGCTTGCATTTAAGATTTGTAGGGGTGGATCTGCAGAAGTGTGGGGCCACCATGTCGTCACTGTTGTTGAACTGAGGGCCATCACGGGAAACCTAGATGATTTCATCAGGAGAGATGGTTGATGCCTGGAAGTTATTGATGATGTCGTGAACCTTTGTGATGTCATCAGATTTATTGGTATTCTCCAGTCCAAATAAATTAATATTGGGACGCTTCTGTTCACATTCAATTGCGTCTTTGACAAGGAGGGAGATGTTACTCGCAGGGTTAGTGGTTTCCTGCAGCTGGGGTAGTTGGTTTGGGATAGGATTTTGGGATATTGGAGCTTCGGTTTGCTGTGTTGTTTTTCTTCGAGGGATGCTAATCATGCTTCTAGGGGGTTGACCCATTCAAGTAGAACAATAAATTTGTCCAGTCTGGGCAGAATAGTGAAAACTGGGAGGTTTTAAATGAAGCTGACTGTAGGAATTGGGTTATGACTTTGGTTAACCCCAAGAACTTCTGGTGAGCATACATGTCATATAGAGCACTTCATGGTACTGTCATCCTCCTCAAATGCTTCTGTACAGATGAAGCACACGCAGGAGTCGTGTGGATCATCAGTGGTGATCTCCTTCTTTTTGGGTGGGGGTTTGGCAATAGGGTGTTTGCCTGGCATGGTAGGTTTGTTGTGGAGGCGCTGGGGTGGTTGATGAGGAAGTTTTTAAAAAAATTACTATTATTATTAAATTATTCATTTATTTTGTGCACTCACCACAGCATTTTTGCAGGTTTGACTTTGCAGAAGTGTACCTCTTGTATGCTGGATTCCACTGGGTGGCCGGATGGTAGAATTCCCTTCTTCCCTGATCGTCCCGCGTGCTCATGTGTGTGCAGCCTGTGGGAACTTCCCCTTCTACTAGCATATCTTACTGATCTTGGAAAGATTGACCTCCTTTCGTTGTGGCTAGCCTAGCTTACTCCCTGCTGTGCCTGGATTCTCTGCTTTACAGTGGCTGTGGATAGTCTAGCCACTATTTATTTATTTATTTATTTATTTAAAGTTTGGAGATTCTCCAGCTCGCTCTGGCTTTCCTTATTGAATGCTTCCTGTGGGGAATTAGTGATCCCTCTATTAGCTTCCCAAATATCTTATCTTCTCCTTAAATACTTAACTGTTTATCACTGCTAAAATTAGTTTATTTTTCAAGGAAAGAAAAAGGGCATCTAGTTACACTTAAACAGTATTCTATATAGCTGGGAAGCTACACTACTGAAATTTTAAAGTGTTTTTTGTCATTTAGCTCTCATCACCTAGCCATTCCCTTCTGGGATTTGAATCTAGGCTACTTGCATATTAGCTAGATATATTATTAACCTCTATTGAACCTCTGGGTTCAAATCCCAGAAGGGCATGGCTAGCTGATGAGAGCTAAATATCTTGAAATAGATCTTTATTAATCTCCCTTTACTTCTTTGTTGGTAAAACATAAATTCAACACAAAAATAGTTTGTCACAAAAGGGACTGCCTGAGACAGTAGTGGGTACCACTTACCCTCGCTACCAGTTCGGAATTGGGAGCACACGTGCGCATTCACTTTGCTCATGTGCAGTGCTTCTGCGCATGGGCAGAGTGCCGTGATGATGTCCAGGCAGGTGGGCAGTGTCTCCCCCTGCCACCACTACTGTTTTGCCTGAACCAAGGCAAACCGGTAGAAACCCACCACTGATTTGAGACCTAAGGTTTTCCATCATAAATCTCAGCCATTGTGCTTGAACTTGGTACTGTTGAATAGTTTATGAAAAATTGATGCTTTCAAATGGTTTTTGAAAAATGTTCTAAATTGTGTATTAAGTGTATTTAATTTACTATATATCATGTAGTTTGATTCTTCAATAAACCAGAATGCAGCACAACCATTCTGTAACTAATGAGATTGTCTCAACATACCTGTTTGTTCCATTCTAATTTTTTCTAGGCTCGTAATGGCAAACCTATGGCATGCGTGCCACAGGTGGTATGCGTAGCCATATCAGTGAGGATGCCAGTTCAGCTCTGGTGCGCATGTGCATACCAGCCAGTTGATTTTTGGGCCTTCTGGGCTCACCAGAAGTAGGGAAACAGGCTGTTTCCTGCCTCCGGGGGGCCTGGGTGGGGTCGGGAAGGCCCGTTTTTCTTTCTCACCTGGCTCCAGATCCTCTCTATGCATCTGGGGAGGGCGAAAACAGTCTTCCCCACCCCCTCAAAGACTCTCTGGAACCCGAAACAGCCTGGTTTCCAACTTCCAGCTGGACAGGAAGTTATGTTTTTTAATGTCCCCAGCCTCCAGAGACTCCTAGAGAGAGGGCGTACAAGTGAGAGAGAGGGCCTACTGGGCCATCACATGCCAGGAGTGGGAGGAAGGGGGTCACTCATGCATGCGCGGGGCATGGCACATAGAATTATGGGTGTCAGCACATGCACATATGAACCTCCCCCGCTCCCCCCCCTCCTGGCACGCAAAGGCAAAAAGGTTAGCCATCACTGTCCTAGGCTTATATCATTTGCAATGAAATGCCTTCTTCAATTCTGCATTAGATGTATTCTGACGTTGGTGGAGCACCAACATATTTGATGCTGTATCCATAACAATACTTTCTGGCAAGTCTTCTTTGCCTCCAGGAAACTCGTATTTAATATTTTTTGTATGATAATTCATCCATCCATCCACAGATTCCCATGTCATGGTAATTGAAAAGAATTCAGTTGGCAACAGTAAAGCCTTTCATCTCAGTTCTGGAATGCTGTCAGGAACAAGATTGGGAAACTAGTATTCTATCTGAGGCCAAATTCAGAGGAATTTTATTTATCTGTATAAAAGTCTTATATGGTTGCCCATTTTTAAGAAATACAATTGGAGTGGCTCATAAGAGTTGTATAAAACCAAACATCATACAAGCAATAAATAACAAAAAGCATTACAAATAAAAACAAAAATCTGGCACCACGACCCATCTCCTTCAATGCAGTCAGCATCATTAACTCCAAGTTCCAATCTTATCCTATTTCGGCCCTTGGAGAAATTTAAAACAATTCAGGGGCCACCTACAAATAAACACCCCTTCCATATGAAAATCCCGCCTTGAAAATGCCATTAAGTGTAATGATCAGACAAGCTGACTGACTGACTGCTTCCTATTTTGAATTTTTTTTTTTATTTCCTTGGGCCTGAAGTCACACATTTTGGAACCACCACCAGATGACATCAATAAAAGCAATGGTCAGGAGCATATGTGTACAGTTTTTTTTGGCATACCATTAAATCTTTACTTGGGAAAAGCATTCTGCTCAGGACCAGACACATTTAAATCATATCTAGTTCATTCTCTATTGGGATGTATTTCAAAGATATTTGAAATATTACATTGATGTAAAATGCAGAAACCAGAATTTGATTGGAATCTTATACATTTATTCTATAATTGGCTTTCCAGTATTGACACCAAAAGCCTACTTTGGAAGGTTTGTCTCCTGCTCCATGAATTGTCCATTATTAGACTCATTTATTATCCAAATCACATTGCTATTGAAAGCTGGATTAATTGAGATATGGGATAACAAGATGGCTGCAGCATTGCAAGTTGTTAAACTTTTTTCTGCAGGTTCATTCTCTAGATCATTTTAGCAAACTTTGGCCCCTCCTATCCACAAGCTGTATTCTACAAAATTAATTTCTGTCCCCTATTGTTGCCATCTCCTCATGACCAATACATTGGTTGGCCTATTTTACCACTTTTTACCCACAACTTAATCTGCAAATGGTGGTATTGGCAATGTAATTATTTGAAAAACTATGATATTTTTGACTGTTTATGTAGCAGATATACATTTGTCTGCTGTTTCTCAGTTGTGAATCTTAAGCTATTGGCTGAACTACTATAACGTTGTGCAACTATTTTATTGATTACATTTGAAGCCAGATGAAAGCATTTAGGACCAGGAAAAACTGAAAAACCAATTGGTTAAATATTTTTAGATCTATTCAATAGACCATCCACAGTTGATCAAGCTGTCTTATGGCAGATTCTTCAGCTGCCAGTTTTGGATGCTCTAGACATGCCTTCCTCTACTGAAATCAAGAAAGCATAGATGAATTTAAATAAGCAACAGGATAAGATGGCATTCTAAGCCCCTCACTGTGCTATCAAAAATAAGAAGCAAATCAGACTACGAAACAACAGATGTATCTCACTGAGGTCCATGTACAGACTTGTCACTTTTTCAGAAAGGAACCTCCCAGAGGTTTAGGTGGCTTTTGGCCAGAATGGATATTTGCAATGTTATTTCCCATAAGGTAAATTCAGAAGTGCATTAAGTAGAACATACCTCTTTATTTTCATTGACCTTTCAAAGGCATTTGCCCCTGTAAACAGGGAGGCACTCTGGCTCATTCTGAGCCATTATGGAAGAAATTCATGAACTTGATTCATGACAGAATGGATAGGTTTTTTAGTGATGATAAATCAGCTGCATTTGTCATTTCATGGGATAAAACAGGATATGCCCCAGTCCTATCTGATTTGTTCTTTGCTTGGATATTATCATGTGGTATCCAGGGTCTGAAGGAGAGAACTATTTTAGATACTAACTGGATAGCTCTCTGATCTTTGATGCTTGAACAAAGTCCCTCACATAGTTATTCAGGAAACCCTCTTTGCTGATGACTTTGCTCTTCAGATGCAAAGACAGTGATCTTTGTAATATTGAACAAATTTTCAGATGTTGCTATGCTCTTTGGCCTATCAGTTTGAACAGGACTTTATCGGTCTGTTCCAAATTCCAAACCTATAGGACCAAAAATCACTGTTGATGACATTCAGCTGACAAATGTTTCAAATATTTGGAAAGCATCATCTTGAATGATAGGTCTTTGGACAAATAGACTCCAGGATCAGCAAGGGCAGCCAGGATGGATATGTACATGAGTGCTCAAACAACACATCTGTATCTTCACAAAGCTGAATGTTTATAGAACTGTGATTATCCCTTCTCTCCTATATGGATGTGAATTCTGAACTCTGTTAACAAGGCACATCAAACAACTGTAGAAATTTCTCTCTGAAACAGAGAGTAATGTGCTGTCTGCTCCATCCCTGGCATTTGTTAGCATGTCTCCAATCTGAAAACCTTGGATCGTACTTGATCCATCAGCATTGTGTCCCCAATTATCTGGGTGAGGTGGCTGGGAAACATCATTAGAATGGATGACCATTGTATACCTTGCCAGTTGCTGTCTAGTGTATTGAAATCTGGAAAGAACTGCTTAGATAGATCATACCAGTGCTACAAATATGTTATGAAAGAAATTGTATTTTACTGTGACATTCGGCTAAGAGAACTAGAAACTGCAATTGCTGGCAGAACCTGTGATCCACTATGAAGCCTCCACTGACTTTGAAGACAGGTGCTGCCAAAAACTGATACAAACCATGAATAGTATCACAGAAAAACATCCAGTTACTGCAACAATGGACTTCTAGTGCCCCTCCCAAACTATTCTGTACTTCCAAACTAGAACTACAAAGGCTCCTCCATGCCCAAGATACAATAGCGTGTCTTCTGAAAAATCATATCTATTTGATGCCAGATGAAAGCAATCAGATTGCTCAAGTTTAAATAAATGTATTTTATCTGGTTTTATAGCATTTAAAATCTAAATGCCAGTGGAGTGCTGAGGATTTCACAGCGATTTAGTAAAATTGCCAGATAATTTGTTTGGTAAATTATAACTGAGGTTAATAGTAGTAAAAGGTATTAATGACCTTGTCTAAAAACCAGTCTCAGCATTCTCCAATTTTGCAATACTATGGTCCCTTATGATGAACAATTAATTGGGGTAATATCCCATGATTGTGCCTTGGTGGCACAGCAGACTAAAGTGCTGTTAAATAGCACCAGCTGCCTGCAATTACTACAAGTTCGAATCTCACCAGGCTCAAGGTTGATTCAGCCTTCCATCTTTCTCAGGTAGGTAAAATGAGGATTGTGGGGGCAATAAGCTGACTTTATATAAAAAAGAACACCGCTTAGTGGGGGCCAAAAACCCTACTTTGTGTAGGTATACACAAAAGTATGAAGGCTATTGCTTAATGCATTGTAAGCCGCCCTGAGTCTCCAGAGAAGGGCAGCATATAAATCGAATGAATGAATGAAGTCTGAGCCACCATTTTTAAAAAGTTGGAACTCTCTTCTGAGTTGCACATGATTCTCCCAGAAGATTCCAACATATAATTTGAGAAACTCTGCACTAAGTCACATTACAATTTAATAGAGATAGTCCTTGTTTAACTACATTGTTACATCAGTATGAAAAAGTAACTTTTTGAGCAATTCTCATATTTACAATCTTCACAGGTCTGGAAAGGAAAGGAATGCTTAAGATCATAAGCACAGTTGCAGTTTCACTTAGTGACTGCTTTGCTTGATGACTAAGTTGCTAGTCCCAATTATCTTAGCTAAACCAGGACTACCCATTTTGCCCAAACATAGATCTCTGGAATTAAGTTTCTTAACAAAAAACTTGTTCTATGGCTCACATTAAGCATGACTTAAAAGTCATGGTTAAATACTTCTAGTCCTCCCTCGAAAATGAAGGAGATGTAAGAGCCTTCACTAATTTGTAATGCTGTAATTAGTTTTGCTGGCTCCATTTTGTTCTCATCCTATGAAGTTCTTCTTTGAAATCAAAGGAATATCTCCCCTTATGTCAGTTTTTATGGTCTTCATATCAGTCCACAACAGTTTTTCAAATTGTTTTTGAGAGCAGGGAGAAGGAATAGATTCACCCAGCAGTAAAATTAATGGAAAATTGACTAAAAGAAAGGAAATCGATAAACAGTCATCTCTGTTTGCTAGTCATTTCAAGCATGTTCAGTAAAGAATGCTGTAATACAATAGTAGTAAATATTAAACATAGCACTACCATACCTGAACTGCAAAATCCAGACAACCACCAGATGGAAGCAGAGATCTAAAAACTATTCAGAATTTATTTCCATTTAATGGTACAATAATACAATTTTGCAACCCAAGTATGCCTGTCCTGGTTAAATTATACTTAGTGTGTTCAGTAAATAAGCGAATTGATAAATGGGTAAAATGCATAAATTCATTCAAAAGCTTAGAACATCACAATGCTAGAAAGAATTGCATGAGGATTTGTGTCTGTGTTCCATGCAAATACATTTCTTGAAAGGATGCACAACTGATTTGAACACATTTTTACAGAAAGTCAGTCCTCCTGCAGGCCAGAGTAATCATCCAAAGGATTAATATAATACCATAATACTTCATTTATTAATTTTATTAGAACCACTATCATCATCTTATATAGTCCCTGAGGTATTTTTGTAGTTCCTAGAGATAAAAAACAAATAAAATTATCTGCTCTATATATGTGTTTTATCCCTCCCCCCCTTTTTTTTATATGCAAGAGTTTTCAAAGTACAGTGATATATCAGGTACCTGAAGTTCTTCCATCTCTGCATGGGATTTATGATGCTTTCAGAAGGATACTTTTGAATCCTGCTGCTGCTTTAGGCATGCCCTGCTCCTTTTGGTTGTGTGTGTTGTTACAACACATTCACAAAAAGGGGCAGGCCTTGCAACACAATGCTGCAGCAAACTTTCATGTGACTGACCCTCCTTTGGCTAACTCTTGCCGCTAGAAGTCTGTTTATCTGATTAAAACACATTTTTCAAATTCACAAGGTAATTATAAATAAAAGATGCAAGATTAATTTCCTTTTTTAAAAACTCCTCTCAAAAACATCAAATGGCCAAAATTAAGAAAGCTTTATTTTTAAGATCTAAGGATATCAGTATTCAAATTATTATTAACATTGTCATAGTACTATAGTTTTTCATGAAAAATAGGCTACGTGCTCCAACATCATATTCTAGTTTAAAGTAAAAAAAAAATACCCTAGAAACTTGTTTTGGAAATAAGAAATTATTATTCTAGTTCTAATAATCTATGGGTATTTTTCTCAACATTCAGTGGGTCCAGAGCGCAGCCTGTCCTTGCATCTCTCTTTTATTTTCAATAGCCATACAAAGATTTAGGAAAGCTCTGGTCAAAAGCCTCTTCTCATTTATGTTCTCAACAATTAAGAGAAAATATCTGTATGTGATGAGTTGGAACTCTACCATACAGTATTGGCTGAAATGTATGTTTGAAGGAAGAGGTCTGAAGTAATGTGGCAGAGCTGGGACAACAATATACTCAATAGCCAGGATAATTCTCTTGAGTTATGAAAGTCAGATACTCTTCTCTAAGTAGCAATGTTCTTGCTACAATTTTCTCTTTTTGCCCTCTTTCAAAGCTTTTGTGGAGAGACAGACTAGAGCTCTGTAGTCACAGACCTAATTAAATATTTGCCAGAAGGGTGAATCCTTTATGATGGAAATAGAAGGCAAGCATCTAAGGTACATAAGAGACCTATATAATTCTCTTTCTCAACATTCATGGATGTTATGTAAGGACAATATGGCAACTAAGGGCCAAAGTTCAAAAGGCTGTTGCCTGAGGAAGAAACTTTCTTGCCTTGGAACAGTTTTCTATCATGTGCCATTTGGTTTTCAAGAAGTAAAATTCTTATAAAACTATATATTGTGTGTGTGTGTGTGTGTTTTGAGGTTTTCGCAGGTGTTTGTATGTAGGTCTTTGGTTATTTGGGTTTTCTCCTGCGTAAAATTGGAAGTGTCTTGGCGACGTTTCAACGAAGTCTCATTTGTCAGCCTGAAGATGACGAATGAGACTTCATCGAAACGTCGCCAAGATACTTCCAATTTTACGCAGGAGAAAACCCAAATAACCAAAGACCTACATATGTATGTGTGTGTGTGTGTATTATTCAATAATGTTCAAATGTGGCTGAAGGAAAAGAGGCAAACTGAACATAGTCAGCCCATGCCAGTTGAATTCCATGTCTCTATCATAATTCAATTTTGAGCTTGCAATGGAAAATCTAATCAAGTAAACTTTTCCATACTTGTGCTGCTTTTAGATTTAAGCAGTCTACATTCTTCTATGACCCAAATGTAATTCGAACACAATCTATGTGACAATATACACTGTAATTTACCATTATTTATTTATTAAAATTTCTATGCCATCCATCTCCCCTACAAGGTGACGCTGGGCGGCTTACAAATTATCCAACAGGTGAAAAATCATTAAAACATTAAAATGAATCAGCATAAAAATATTATTAAGAACTGTGCCTATAAGAGCCTAATGGGACAGGAATGAGATCTTCTTACTCCTCAGCCACTTCCAAGTGAGTTGCCCCTCCCCCAGGCCAGCAGGCAAAAGCCAAGTTTTCATATCCTTCTGGACAGCCAAAAGGGAGGGAGAAGTTCTCCTCTCTGATGGAAGAACGTTCCACAAGGATGAGACCACAACAGGAAATGCTCTTCTCCTTGATCTTGCCTGCTTCAATGTTAGCAGAGGTGATCTGTAGCAGGCCTATAGCTTGTTCCATCAGGGAAAAACTGCTCCTCAGATACCCTGGACCCATGCCGTGTAGGGCTTTAAAGGTAACAACCAAGACCTTGTTTTGTGAATTCATTTCTTTCCATCTGCATGAGCTCTCAATTCCTTACTGGAAAGTCATGCTTGATTAACTAATTCACTAATGGACTAATTATGAATATTATTCCCCATTTGGAGAGATGTTCTATCTGTCAACTGGACAACCTTTTAAACCAAGGAAAGATCCATGAAATTCAAATAATAATCTTTTGACAAATCCAGAGGTTTAACAAATACCACCTTTACTATAGTCTGTCAGTTAATTATTTTCCTAATGGCTACTTAATGCTGATATCCATAGGTAGCCTAGGGAAAATACAACTGATTCAGTTTTGAACATATCTAAAACAACTCATGAAAATAAGTTAATTTTGCAATCCTATTGATCCTTTATATCATTCCCTGATCTAAGCAACACATCAAATACATTCCTAAAGATTGCAGCCATTGCAAAGTAAGTGATCCTAAGAGTTGCACAAAAATATCTGCAGAACGCAATTTCTCCCCATTTGACTTAGCAGAAGAAATAGTTTTTCAACACAAGTTTCTTGGCTTTTTAAATTTTGTAAATGCAATTCAAATGAAAGATTTCATTTCATAATGAACTTGAAGGAAATTGATGCTAAAAAATCTAAGGGAAATGCCCATCTTGTAGACAAGGTGCCCAGTGTGGAAAGATGAAACCAGACTGAATACAGAATTACTTCTGAACAATGGATTGCCTTCTCTTCTTCATAAATATCAAAAATGAAGAAATATAGTTCACTCAACTTTTTGTTTCTGGAAAATCATTGCTAAACTCCATGAGCAGGCAGCCAACTTCTATTTAGCCCTGACATGAAACTAACAATAACATGGGGGTGGGGGTGGGAGAGAAGAATTGAAGGTCCTCTTGGTGTGAGAAAAGCACACACAGAGATAAGCCAACCCAGAGGACTTTTCTGTAAACACAGTATAATTTGTGCAAAGTCTTTTAACGCCCCATTCTGCTGTGGATAGCACAGTCTATGTGGGTTTCTGCCCAACTGGAGAGAGTACTGCATTTTTGATTCCCCAAATTATGCCCAAATCATTGCTGCAAGCAGCAGGGTTTATTGTCTGCTTCAATTTGGAAGGCCATACTCAAGAGCCAATCATTATTTTGTGTCATATGAGCACAAAGAACATTCTGATTCCTCCATAAATCTATCAAATCGTCATAGCGCAATAAGAGGCAGAAGCTGTAGAGAGAAGAAAATGGAGTCAAACGCTGAGCCATCAAGATACAATTTGCGGTTTCAGCCTTCAATGCAAGGAAACCAGAGCAGAGAGAAACGCTTTAACCCAGAACACCTTTGTACAGTCATATAGGAAGCCAAAGCAGAATCTGCATTAGAAGAATTTGACGCCCCGCCCATCATTCAGAGTGAATATTTCAGCCTTATGCTCCTGTTGTAAAGCCTGCAGAGCTCGGAGGAGTACTAATTCTTCCAAACCATGGAATTCTAGAAAAGAATAAAAAATATTCTTGGTTGAGAGAAAGTCACCCACGATTTAAATACAAGGTAATACAAAAATTTGGTTCGGGACGGAATTGGTGGCAACTTACCTAGCAATACAGAGAATGAGGGAAAGGCATCTTGCTAGAGCTCTGAATTTGCATGTTATAAACATGTAAAGCTCATCGCCCCAATTTAGGACAGCATAACCAATTTAGTTATTTAATATTTAGGCCAAAGAATTTGAACCACATATTATGAAATATTCACCACTACTGAAAATTTACTTGCTTTGGCATAAGAATGTTTTATACAGAGTATAGAAAAGGAATACCTTTGGATGACCTGTAGCAGAAACAGCGTAGGGATACTATGCCCAATTATTTGAATTTATATGGCCATCCATCTCATAAGAAGTTATTTTGGTGATGTACAGCAAAAAAAAAAAGCGTGAAAACATACTTGTATTCTTTTTTTTTTTAAACAGACATAGGAGATTCAAACTTATATTCATTCATCCATATTGTTCTTGACTTTCAGTGAATTCCATATCATTGATCATGTATTCTTCTGGATCAGCCCTGGGAGTTGGGGGTGCGTGGCATGTACTAGTTCTCCCCCTTCTTTTGGGATTGGCTCCAGTCAGTGTTGATGGAGAATGAAAATTTAGCCCCCTGTGAAGTGTTACAGGTTTGGCACTCTCTCCTCCTGTTTAACATCTGCATGAAGCCACTGGATGAGGCAAACAGTTTTAGCTTGAGATATCAGCACTCAGCTTTATATTTCTACTCCAGGTCACCTGAGTGAAGCTATGGAAGTTCTTGTCTAAGTGTCTAGAGGCCATGGGAGCCTGGATGGGAAAGCTCAACTCAAGCAAGATTAAGCGGTTTTGGGGTTTTTGGACTTTCTAGTCCCAAGACCCTCCATTTTTAGTTCTGGATGGGGTAGCACAGCTTCAGATGGAGCCACTGCTCAATCATCCTGAACTAACAGGTCCTGCTCAAAAAACAAGTGACAGTTACTGCTAGAATTTTTGCACACTGGGCATCGGCAATTAATGGTACTGATTATTTGAGCACATCTGACACTATGTTCTGCAACTCACACTGGCTACAGTCTGGGTGCAATTCAAGGTGCTGGTTCTTACTTTGAAGCCCTGTATAGCTTAGGGCTGGGCTATTTACAGAACCATCTCTATCCAGTAGTTTTTATCTATCTGGCAGAAGCGGCTATGCTGTACTATTGGCCGAAGAAAGTTGGCTGATTGGGCCAATAGGAGAGCCTTTTCTGTTGTGACCCTTGTCCACTGGAAAATCACCCACCTGGAGATTAGGCTGGCCCTAATCCTGCTAGCCTATTATGAGACTTCAAAGATCTGATTCTGTGCTCAAGCTTGAGGCTTTGAGTGTGTGACGGAACCCATCTCCTGGTTATGTTGAGGGCTTTTTAAATGATTTTCCAGCTGCTGTGAGTTTAATTCTTTATTTTATTTTGTATCTGCATATATTTTCTATTTATTTAATACAAATACAAGTTGTGAGCTACCCAGAGTTTTGTACTTGATATGGACAGCCATATAAGTCAATTGAGACAAAAAAGTGAGTCCTCCTGGACTCTCATTTTCTGCTCTACTGGCAGAAGGCCACTGTTGCCAGGAGAGCCTTTGCACAGCTTCATAAGTAATCCTACTTTTTAGGATTACATAAGTAGGTAGATTTTTGCAAAACAAGCTTAGAAATTTCAGATAGTTCTCAAATTGTCTTTTTCATTACTTAGCATAGCACAAATGGAATCAAATTAAAGGCATGCTCGTTGATCTGGAACACAGTCAAAATAATGATCCCTACATCCTGACATTTCATTGATAAATGGAAACAAAATAATCAGAGAAATATTGAGGGCATGAATCCAATTTGTAAGAATTAAAATCCAATTAAATTTAGAAAATATGAAGTATATACTCTGCTGCTGTGAAAATTATCTCTCTTCCATTTAATATCAGAAACTTAAAATAACTTTTAAAAATTCAGCAGGGAAAGAATGTGGACAGCAAGAAAGGTTCTCTGGATTAAAAATGAGGCAAAGAAACACAAACAATTTATCTCTTTCGACACTGTCATATATCACTATAATGGGAAGTATACCAGGTGAAAGTTACCTTCTTCCTCTGTATCCTCGCCATTGGATAACTCATAGAGTGTGAAAACCGAGTTTGTTGATCCATTCTTCAAAACCTGGAAACAGGGAGGGGGCAGGTGGAAAAATGCAATGCTTGATCTTTGATATCACTGAGTTTTATATTCCAATTTTTTTTTCCCTGCTAAGGATATTCACAACAATTAAATATAAATAAAACATGAAAATATATAACAAACATTTGTAAGAAATAGATTATTACATCTTGCTAATAAAATTTAGCCAAAAAAGCTGAAAAACAATTAAAGCAACTGAAAAGGTCAAGTGCAAGGAAGTCTCCTGAGAAAACCATTATAGAGTTGGGAACACCAGTAAAAAAGCATTTTTGTCATCAGTCATCCATCTAACTTCTGAAGAAATGGCTTTGGAAGAAGAATTTCAGACATCAATCTCATCTAGACAGACTCAGGTGGATAAAAGCTACTGATCTACTTTTTGGATTCCTATCCACGTACTGTTTAAAAGATAAACTTTAGCATTATGAAATAGAGACAAGTTTCCTGTGAAATGATTAACAACTTGACAACTAGGTATAATATTAAAAATTAGATAATAAGATTTACAAAAACTATTCATGAAAAATAATATAAAGTTTGCTTGTTATGATTACAGGTAGTTTGTACTTTCACAAAATTGTTCCAGGAACTCCACACCCTGGTCATCTAAATTTTCTTTTAAAAATATGACAAGAGGCAGAAGACGTTTGTGTTATGATGGTGGATATATGATAGAAAAGAACTGTGGGTTTAATTAATCTTAAACTTTAATTAATTTTGCATTGTTACCTCAAAAAGTATTGCTCTTACCCATTGGTAAATTAGCTTGCCCCATTCCTCCGGACATCGCCACAGGATAAGAAAGCTAGACTTGTTCTTGTCAAGCCATTCAAGATTCCCTGGAATGAAACATAAAATATCTCTATTATTAATTTGTTAAAAATTTTTTTTACAGAAATAATGGATTCAGCCCTAGTTATCCCAGCAGCCTGACTTACTTCTAGATAAGTCTTAAAGCTGCATGTCTTGTCACATCTACTTTGATGTTAATCTTAATGAAATGAAGGAGATATGTATATCTCCAGTTAATTACGGTATATTTATGATTAGAGAGGCATGTTACTCTCAAACCTACCCTTTTTCCTGAGCTCTTCTAACACAACAAGGATGGATTCCAGTGACAGTTTTCCTGTTCCATAGTTAAGAAAATATTAAGCACAGGATAAAATGTGATAAACAACTTAACTCAAAAGAAATTCAAGATTTGGGATTGCAACGTTCAATATGTTAATGCAGCATTATGTAGCCTCAAACAATCAAATCACCATGCTTCTGATGCAGCACATACTTTAATACTCCCATGAACTGTATCATGCAGCTAATAACCTTGAGTACTATTTGACCATAGAATGCGAAGGAATGAACAGAATATTTATGCAGCCCAGAATGTTGACTTTATAAGCACAGTAAGAAGCTGACAGCAGTTGTAATTAAACTTCATGATATAAGATTTTGATAATAAAATTATTATTTAAAATTCTATGGAAAATTCCTATTAGAAAAAACGTTTTTTAAAAATTACAGGAACATCAGAAAATTTGGTAATCAATATTTTACAAAACCAAATTTAAAAGCATTGAGTGGAAAATTATTTTCTAGTGAATATTGTAAAGCTTTGTACTTTTTACAGTATCAGTTAAACTAAACTAAACTATAGAAAAACTGATATACAAAACTCTTCATCAAAGGGAGGTATTCTGTGTAATTGTGTAATGTTTTCTTTTCCAAGCCCTCAATATCGTGACAAAAATAAGTATCACTTGAGCATTTTATTTTTAACACAGCTTCAGGGAAATCAATTCTATGTGATTTCAGAGCAGAAAATGGCATTTTAAAATAGAGATTAAAAACAAAACATCTTTAGAAATCAAGAGCTTTTTTCCTCAGCAGAATTAAAAAAAAAACTTGTATTAGCCTAACTTAAAGTAAAGTAAAGTGGTTTACCTAAAAACAGAATTACTTTAGAAGGCAAATCTATTCTATGTACTTTTCACAAATCATATAATCCTACATCTAGGACCACACCAATAGCACACTCAGTTAATGCTACAATCTGATATTGCTTCAAACTTAAACTTTTCGCTGACAAAGAGGCCGACTCTTTTATCAGCAGAAGTTGGATGAATTCCTTGTCACATCACCAAGGCTGGTCAGACAGACTCATGATAGTAGAGGAAGGATACGCTGCAATTTCCAATTGTTGAACAGTGGACTCTCTTGAGCCTCTGGAACAGTCATAGTGTAGAGCTTGTTGAGGCGGCAATATGAGAGCACTAAGGAACACCATGCTGTCAGCTGTTTTTGCCTTGTATCCACATTGGGCTGCAACCTTAAACACAAAAAGGAAACAGATGTACTATAATAGAAACTGTCATCTCAGAAGCTCAATAATTTTAACTGCCAAATCAGAATCAAGAAGTAGAACTTCCAGAATCATACCCCAAGATTTGGCACTTTACTGAAGATAGCTAAAGATCTGAATAAAATATAAGAAATCACCCTTGATCGTGTTATTTTAAATACCCCGAGTTGAAGTTTCCAGAATTGCCAACAAAACTATACATTCTTTATGATTTTTCCAAACTTCCATGAGATAATTTGCTTTACAATTTTAGTGAGATTGTCCAGAATCAAATAATTTAACCAACCCAGTTTTTATATGCACGGTTGCCAGTTTAATCTGCCTAAAATACTGACATTTGTGCAGCCATTATCACCCAAATATTATCATGGATCTAACAGTCTGACTGGAAATAGTACACCAAAGCCATCTAGAAAATGTCCTTCAAATAAAAGAAAAAGTAAAACTGTGTCAGCAACCATTGGTGTTATCAGTTCAGATAAGGACTTGGTGAGCAAGAAGTATTTTATGTACTTCCTTTTGGCAAGTTTTTGCTGTTTCCCTAACTGATTATTCATGGCTATCAAAGATTGGTGGCAAAAGACTGCTCCAATTTAAAATCTATTTGATGCAGGCGCTGAATTCAAAGAACTTATAATTTTCATATGTTTTTCTTATTTCTTCTGCTTTGAGAATATTCTTGTTCTCTGGATTTCCTGTTGTCTCCTGTTCCCTTTCCTTTATTTTTCATTTTGTTTTTAGCTCTGAGGCCCCAACTTTATTTCCAAATCTTTTATTTTTTATTACTTCAACACTTTTTTTTTCTTTTTCTTTTATGACAGTCTATCTTTGGTCAATGAAATGTCTAGTTAACTTAATCAGTGCTCAGGTAGCTTAATCTTTCTAATGCCATGATGTTCCCTGGTAGTTGATGCTTTCTCACAATTTCATGTTCTTCCCTTCTACTATTTGGCAGACGATTAAAGCATCACACCATCCTATAATCTATATCCTATAACAATTATTTACTATTCTCCCTAGTTTATTGCCCTCTTTCCAGGTAGTATTTCTGCATCATTGTATCATTCAAATTCTATCTACTATGTGAAAGAGACAAGACAGTAGGGAAGTACTAGCAGGAGAGAGATCTGTTTGACTGGAATTTCTTCTCCTTAGAAAATATATGTCCTTCCTCTCAACTAAAACTTTGGTTCTTGCTATATTCACCTCCATCTCCCACACTGATTCTGAAACTCTCCTCTCTGAGTGCACCTCAAACTTGACTGCTGTATTTTTGCTATCAAACTTTCATCAATTGACATCAGAGGCAACCCCTCAAAATCCCAAACGGGCTTCTTATTTAAATCCTTTATTTGTTTTCATATTTAAAATTCCATAGCTTTCCTCCTATCTTATTTTATGCAGTTTTTCTTACTATACAAACCATATTCTTCCAAATCCCTTACCCTCTATCACAGTTCCATCCATTCTTTGTGATCTCTAGGTTCTACCATTTCTAAGTTCTACCTATCTCACAACCTAAAATGGACACCCAACATCAAAAACGTCATCAAAAAAGCACGACAAAGAATCTTCTTTCTGCACCAACTCAAAAGCTCAAACTGCCCAAGGAGCTGCTGATAGAATTCTACAGAGGAATGATTGAGTCTGTCATCTGCACCTCTATAACTGTCTGGTTTGATTCTGCAACCCAACAAGACAGACACAGACTTCAGAGGATAATTAGAATTGCAGAAAAAACAATTACTACCAACCTGCCTTCCATTGAAGACCTGTATACTGCACAAGTCAAAAAGAGAGTTGTGAAAATATTTACAGATCCCTCGCATTCTGGACATAAACTATTTCATCTCCTACCCTCAAAATGACGCTATACAGCACTGCACATCAAAACAACTAGACACAAGGACAGTTTTTTCTTGAACGCCATCACTCTGCTAAACAAATAATTCCCTCAACACTGTCAAACTATTTACTAAGTATGCACTACTATTAATCTTCTCATCATTCCCACCACCCATCTCCTCCCACTTATGACTGTAACCTTGTTCCTGGTATCCTTAAAATTTATACTGATTGTTTCCCTATCACTATCATTAAGTATTGTACCTTATGATTCTTGACGAATGTATCTTTTCTTTTATGTACACTGAGAGCATATGCACCAAGACAAATTCCTTGTGTCTCCAATCACTCTTGGCCAATAAAGTATTCTATTCTCTCTCCAACACCTAAAATCCTCTTCAAAATCTTAGTGACACCTTTCTATTTCTTTAAATGTTTCCTTGAAATCTAAATTTCTTCAAAATCTTTAACATAATTTAGTATTCTTACTCCCAACACTAGCCATGTTTTAAGTACCCACAGTTGTATTTCCCCAATATATCCTATGCAATCCTTTGTCTTTTCATTCAACTGTTTTTCTACTTGACTATTTCAAGTTCAGATCCTTGGGGAAAGGAGTAGGGATTTTTTTTTGGGGGGGGGGGAAGGATTTCGTATGAAATGCACTACACTGAAGACACTATTAACAACCATGGACAAGTCAGATCATATATTCCATTTTGAATGCAATAATCCTTATTTTGTTTCAAACTAGATTACCAGAAAAAGTGGATCGTGTTGATCAAATCAGTGTTTGTCTTTATGTATTTATTAATACATGGATGGGAAAACTGATAACCTTTTGGCTGTTGAACAACTCCCAATACCTCTCATCACCAGTCATGCTGCTGGTTATGCTACTTTTGAGTTATAGATCAGCCCCGGGGGTGGAGGGAGTTCCCTCGGTGAGCTGATTTATTATTACAATTAATGCAGAGATACAAAGTTTCCTCCAGAAATCTCGTAATTCAAACGCTCCTGGTAGTTTGGGACGGGCGGGGGGGGGGGGGGGGGGGGAATCACGATCACACACACTCCAACCACCATCCGGAGCGAAACCTGGTTATTTTTTTCTCGAGTGAAGAACAGAAGCAACAGTCGGGGATCGTCTCGAAACAGGGCAAGAGGGGGACTTTCTACGGAAACCAGGGCTCCGACGGGACACCTCCAACACGTGCACCCACACCGTGCCTCGAAGAAAAGAACGAGCTCCTTAATCTTAGGGACACGGAGGATGGGGAAGACCCGGGACTCACGTAAAGAATGGCGGGAAACTGTACTGCCAGGGCCACTCGAAACTCATCATCGCCGCTGAGGCCGAACGGAACCTCCGCCTTGGAGGACTAACTTCTGGTCCGTCCTACAAATAATTCCACTTCCTTTCCTGCTTGCAGGAAGCCCCTTTAAAGGGCTCCCAAGAAAAATGCAACCCCAGGACGAGTCCATAGATCTATACCATATAGAAGCTTCCGGTTTGGGTGGCGCATGGCTGAATTTTTTTGTTTGCGACTTGTTTTGGAAGAGAAGCGGCAAGTCTGCGGAGCGCACGGCCTGTCAGCTTGTAGTCAAGCAGCGGCTGTTGAATTTAAATGGTTGGGAGCGCTGGAATGTTTTCTAAGCAGTGTGATCCCTTTCGGTATACTCTGTTCTCTCTGTTCTGTAATTTGGCAAGAGGTGCCCCGCCTACATTCAAAGCAACAAAACAAAACAAAAACTGACTTTCAATGCAGAATGTGTATTAAGATTTTATTAAACCTTATTTGCAAAAAACTCCATAGCAACGTTGGTCCCAGACTGCTTTGTTTGTTTGTTTGTTTGCTTGTCTTTGCACTCGCGCGGAGCTGAGTATTCTTTTCCAACGGTGAAGCTGTCGGGAAATGTCTGTGAACACGTTCTGTATTAATTCGTCTTCCTCTCTTTTAGACGCCACTTCCCGGGAGTCTAAAATAAAAACGAGAAAAAGAAAAACACTGTTTACAGATCAATAAGAAATAATAGAAACTGGGAAGAGGGATTGAAATATCTGGGGTCCATTTAAATCAGCTTAATCTACACGTGACATGACCTACAAGTAAATCGCGGATTGGATGCTGAAAGGAATAGGTCATATACAGTATACAAGCAAATTTTCCACTGAACAGAATGTGAAAAGAATACATTTTAAAATTAGTGTATAGCCTATTACTCGAAGATGTCTGTATTACTGGTATGGCCAAAGTCCACTTGGTTGTACTGTACAATATACTCAGGCAAAATAGAATATAGAGATTTCAGGTATGTTATAAACATAATGACTAGGGTTGCCACAGAGTGCTGTATTGAATTGTAAATTATCTTTGTTCATTTGGCTTTCTCTAACTGGCTGCTCAGCTAGATATTAGCCTCTGCTACAAGAGTATACAAGAGTTTTCAAATTGAAGAACCGAGAAAATTTAGAATTTGGGGAATATTTTCATGATAACCACAATAAGCATACTGTCATTTTTACATAAGCATACAATTTCGTGTAACTGTAGAAATTGGATAGCTTTTATCTGTCTACATTAATATGACAGGCAGAATTATCATGAATGGCGGTATTGTCTTGTATGGAAAAAGCAAAAGGGCTCAGATTCTATCATGCTGATAATAGCAATTAGAAACCCTTAAGCTTAATTCTACTTCCCAATTGAAAATGTCATTTGATAGGCAAAATAACAAATGGAAACTATTCTGTCTCCATCAAATTAGTGTGTGTGTGTGTATGCGCGCACGCAATCACAGTTCATTGTTTAGGATTTTTTCCCCTCATTATGTTTTTTGTTACCAACTTTTAAAAATCATCATGCCTATTCATTAATTTATTAATTAATCGCATTTATATGGCGGCCCATAAAATATACTCCTGCACTTGACCTGACTTGCAACTTTGCAATCATAATCAAACCCAGGTAACACCAGTCTTTTCTCTTGCCCCCCCTATTGATAGCCTATTGTTAAAAAAACCCAGCTTGAATTCATAATTAGGCATAGTAATGTAGTATTTTTCCCTTTTAGCTGCTATCGAAAGTTTACCAAATCTGTAATGTTTTGCTATATATCATCTTAGAGGATAAGTTAATTGGCTTTATGGCTGTTACTGATGATGTATTTGAAGGGTACTGGAAGCTGTAGGTGTGTTTCCCCATCAGCCATAGCTGATCATCACTGCAACCATTTTCTCGTCTTTGCTCTCCCCATTAACACACTGTTTCCTGAATACTTTTCATACTCATCATCTCTATTGTCTCTTTTTTATAGCAACAACATCTTTCCCAATTTCCAACCAAAGAAATAATTGTCCATTATTTTATTTGAAACATTTTTTTTGGTTTTGTGTTATAACAAAACAAAGAAACCTTGGTGGTGCAGCAGACTAAAGTGCTGTTAAGTAGCACTTAGTTGCCAGGTGCCTGCAATTACTGTGAGTTCAAATCTCACCAGGCTCAAGGTTGACTCAGCCTTCCATCCTTCCGAGGTAGGTAAAATGAGAACCCAGATTGTTGGGGCAATAAGCTGAATTTGTATAAAAAAAAACCACCACGGGGGCGGACGGGGGGGGGCAAAAGCCCTACTAAGCAGGTGTATACAAAAGTATGAAGGCTATTGCTTAACGCATTGTAAGCTGCCCTGAGTCTCCGGAGAAGGGCGGCATGTAAATCAAACCAATTAATTAATTAATTATAAATAAATAAATAAATAAATAAATAAATAAATAAAAGGCTTACAATGTATTTTTAACTTTAGATGTAGTTCTTCCGTAACTTTAGCCTTCTCAAGTAGGAGAGTAATTGAACTGATACTCCTAAGTGTGAGGAAAATTATGAAAAAGGCAGTGCTTCAGCAGTAACACTCAAGCTTAAGGTGCGTGTGATTTAGAATGAATTATCATAAGTCACAGAAATTAGGAAAAGCTGGTTAGTCTAAGGCAGGGCTGTAAAACTCCTGGCCCGTGGACCGGATATGTCATGCGTTGCCCATGCCCATGCCTGGTTTAGCGAAGGGGGAAAAAAGCCCTGATACATCATGTGATATCGCTGTGACGATGTGAGTTTGACACCCCTGGTGTAAGGCAATCAAGTATCACAGAAAGGTATTATTTTAACTGAGAAAAATGATCTAGTGCAGCCACTGATTTTATCATATATTGCATTAAATAAAAGTGTTCTGGAAACAACATTCTATGGCTTTTCATCATATAAGAAAAAGAGAAAGAAAGCAGTGAAGGAGAATGTCTGAAAACCAGAAAGGGCATATAAGTCTGAATTGGCCAAAAGCCATGATCTCACCCCTTATGGATGATTTGACCAAATTATTCAAAGAGTGATTTGTGAAATGTATCAGATTTTACATTGATTGATTGATTGATTGATTGTGATTTATATGCCGCCATTCTCCCTGAGGACTCAGGGTGGCTTACATACAACAATCATCAATACAAATCACAGTAAAACAATTAAAATAAAATTAAAACCCCCATTAAAACCATTCTAAAAATTGTAAAATTATACAACCCCTCGATCAGATTATTGCTGGAACAGCCACGCCTTTAGTCTGCGGCGAAAGGAGAGGAGGTCGGGAGCCATCCTGAGCTCAGTGGGCAAACTATTCCAGAGGGTTGGGGCTCTGATAGAGAAAGGCCCCCCCTGGGGGCTGCCAGCTGACATTGTTTGGCTGACGGCACCAGAGGAGGCCCACTCTGTGGGAGCGCACAGGATGATGGGAGGAAGGCAAGAGATGGTCCTGTAAGTACCCCGGGCCTAAGCCATGTAGGGCTTTATAGGTAAGCACCAGCATCTTGAAACAGACCCAGAGAGCAACCAGTAGCCAGTGCAGCTCGCGCAGGAGAGTTGTAACATGGGAGTAACGAGGAGCCCCCATAACTATCTGCGCGGCTGGATTCTGAACTAACTGGAGCCTCCAGATGCATCCCAAGGGTAGCCCCATGTAGAGGGAATTACAGTAATCCAACTGAGAAATAATGAGGGCATGAGTGACTGTGGCGAGGGCATCTCGGTCCAGGAACAGGCACAACTGGCGCATGAGTCATACTTGTGTGAAGGCCCCCCTGGTTACGGCCGTCAGATGGTCATTCAAGGATAGCTGTGAATCCAGGAGGACACCCAGATTGCGAACCCTATCAGATGGGGTAAGAGTCTCCCCACCAATCACTAACGGTGGTATCTCTAGATCCCGAGATGCCAGCACCCACAGCCACAGCCCTGAACCTTGGAAGGGTTCAGTCTGAGCCTATTCTTACCCATCCAAACCCGCACTGCCTCCAGGCAGCGGGACATCACGAAAAGGGCATTCCCAGAGTGGCCCGGGGTGAAGATGTAAAGCTGGGTATCATCCGCATATTGGTGATACCTCACCCCAAACCACAAATGATCTCATTCAGCATCTTCATGTAGATGTTAAAGAGCAGGAGGGAGAGAACTGATCCCTGAGATACTCCACATGTGAGAGGCCTCTGGGAGGATCTCTGACCCCCCGCTGATACAAACTGCGAGTGGCTTGAGAGGTAAGAGGAGAACCACTGCAACACAGTGCCTCCTATCCCCAACCCCCTGAGTCACTGCAGTAAGATACCATGGTCGATAGTATCGAAAGCCATTGAGAGGTCAAGAAGGACCAGGATGGAGGAGCAACCCCCATCATGGGCCCACCAGAGATCATTCACTAGGGTGACTAATGCCATTTCCATGCTGTGACCGCACATGAAGCCAGATTGGTAAGGATCCAGACAGTCCGTTTCCTCCAGGAAATGAGGGAATTGCTATGCCACCATGGTCTCGACAACCTTCGCTAAGAAACGGAGGTTGGAGACAGGACGGTAGTTGTTAAAGGAGTTCGGATCCAGCTTAGGCTTCTAAGGAGAGGTCACACCACTGCCTCTTTGAGTACAGTGGGGACAAAACCCTCCCTCAGTGACGCATTAACAACTGCCTGGATCCAGTCTCCAGTCACCTCTCTGGCTGCAGAAACAAGCCAGGAGGGACACGGGTCCAATACACACGTGGAGGCCTCCAGCCGACCCATAATCCTGTCCACTTCATCCAACGAAATAGGCTCAAACTCAGCCCAGAAGACTTCACCAAGACTAGCCCTGGTCTCCTCAGTGGATTCTGCGCAGTCGGAGTCCTACTCGGTCCATACATGAATGTTGTGAATTGCTATCAGCTTGAAGGGAAAATATAATTTAAGAGTGATATAGTTAAGCATGATTTCAACCTATCTTACACATGAGTTACAACGTCACGAGAACATAGTAAAATAAAGATGTTATGGAATGTTTGTATAGTTAGATATAAGAATTAAGAACTGTTTAGATTCATCTTGAATTTTGTGTTGGAGCAGATCACACATCTTGTGTTGGAGCAGATCACACAATTTTGTGTTGGAGCAGATCACACATCTTGGCAGCCAATTGTTCATATGGCTTCATTTTTTTAGCTTGAAGATATGGGAAAGGTTTGTGGAGAGATGTGGGCCATCACTTGCTTTCTTTTGCTCCTCTGGCTGATTACATCAGCCATGGCTGGATCTATGTTTATAAATGATTTCTTGAATACAGTATGCGAGTCAATTTTAAGGAGAGAATTACAAGAACCTTTATTTTTTTAAAAAAATCTTGACTTGAAATAATTGTGACATTACAGCCCTCTTTCAAATATCCCATTCCCAAGTAAGACAACTGAGAAGGTAATAGTCTCACAGGTCCAGATAGCAATAGCACTTAGCACGTAGACTTATATACCACTTGACAGTGCTTTACAGTCCTTTCTTAATGGTGTAGAAAGTCAGCATCAACCCACCCTTCTAGAGAATGAAATATTTTGGGTAATTTTAAAAATGCAGAATATTTCCCCTAAAGGAAATATGGGAGGAAATCTTAAGGGAGGCAGAAATTAGTTCCAATCTCCCTGTCCCAAGCAGAAACTGGGGAGGTTAGCTTTTAGAAATGCAGATTTGGTAATCCATTCAGAAAGACTGGGTCAGACAGAAACTCCAGATAAGCAACACAATTAGGCAAACCAAAGATTAGCTCAGACAAGTATCTAGGATTTGCATTTCCCCTTTTGCCTATAGAGCCAGCCATGACCCCATAGGAATCTGACAATAGCCATTAGAATATTAAAGGCCATGTTCTTGCACAGGAACAGGAAGCTCAAATACAAAGTGCAAAGCAGGCATAAAAACTCACCCACTCTCAACTCCATTTTGTCAGCTTCCCAGAACCACATGCTGTGTGTGTGTTGGTTCTGTTCACCAATAAACAGAATCTTTCTTTCCAATCAGCCTTGGAACTGGAACTGGATTTTTTCCTTCCAACAGGGGTTTACAGAGTCAGATTAACTATGACATGAAGCACTTGGATGAAACTGATATCTACAGTCAATTGAATTGGGGTTCACCCAGGTTCTAGTATTGAGATTGCTTTGGCTGCCTTGGTGAATGACCAACCTTGAAAACTAAGTTGGTAGCGTGTGAACATCCTAATTCTCTTGGATCTCTCAGTGGCCTTCAGTGCTATCTGCATGGTATCATTCTGAGTAGTAGAGTTGAGGTGGAAGCATTCATGTCATTGTTTCAGTCTTTTCTGTCCAAATTGTCCAGAAGGTGGTGCTATGACACTGCAATTGTAATATAAATATTACAGCAGTTAAACAAATATTAGATATTAGACCAATAATTGAAATAATAATGTCCTCTGCCCTGTCCCAGCAGGTAGTACAGGATTATGTTAATTTCAGGGTCAAAATTTATAAACTTTAATGTTTCTTATTAATGCCAAACTCACTCAAACTTTATCATTTAGCAGAATAACATAACAAGTTCACTTCCTCTTCTTTGTGACAGCCCCTTACATATTGGAATACTGCTGTCATGTTACCCTTAGTCCTTTTTTTCATTAGGCTAGATATTCCCAATTCCTACAAGGTAATCTCCTTCATCAAAAGAATTTATATTTGCTTGCAGAAATAGCCTTAAAATTTCTGTTTATCTCTCAGAAGGAGTAAAATACTAAAATCATGCACTCTAATCAAAGCGTTTTACGCAGACAGTACCTACTTGAAGGGTCATTACACTCATGGATAGAACTAATACTTTCCAATTTCTGCTTCACTGAATTTCCAATTATTTTCTTTTCCTTTTTAATCATGGAAAAAATATTTGTTTTTCTGATTTGGAAGTAGACTTCATGGACCACAATAATGCTGCTTTTCCTAAGAAAGCAATGAAGGAAGTATCATATCTATTGAGCCACCAATTTGTTTATTGATGAGAATTTAGAACATAAACTTCTAACTTTCCATCCTCCAACAAGGTCATGGCATATGTGGCTTTCTCCCAATCAACTTTTTTTTATAATAAGCCTTATGACTGAGAAACTGGAACTTCAATCCTTAATCTAATTATTGTATGTTTCATGATCATCATTGAATATAAGCAATATTTATATTGGGGGCTGCCACAAAGAAGAGTTCAACCTGTTTTTCAAAGTATCAGAAGACAATGGATTGGAAACTAACCAAGAAGAGAAACAACCTAAAAATAAGGAGAACTTTCCTGACAGTGATAACAATCAACCAGTGGAACGGCTTGCTTTCAGAACTTGTGGGTGCTCCATATCACTGAAGGCTTATAAAAAGAGACCATTTGTTTAAAATGGTATAGGGTCTCCTGCTTGAGCAGAGAGTTGGACTAAAAGATCTTCAAGGTTGCTTCCAAGTCTGTTATTCTGTATTTTGTACTTTATTTATATTGGGGAGCTACTTCTGATTTGCTAGTAGCCAGTGGTGAAATCTAATTTTTTTTGCCACTGGTTCTGTAGGTGTAACTTGGTGGACATGGCTTGGGGCTGGTCATGTGACTGGGTGGGTGTAGCCAACTTTTTTTTTTTACTTTTTAAAGCATTTAACTAGTAAAAAATGCTTTAAAAAAATAAAAAAAGGTTCTGATGATCAGCACCTGACCAGCCTGACCCCGCTCACCAAGCCAGACCCAATGCCTTCTAGCCCCAAAGATTGCCTGCCTTTCTACCTCAGCCATCCAGTCTGGGAGATGACGATGGGGGGATGGTGGAGAAGAGAGAGAGAAACAAAGCTCTTGGCTACTCCCCCTTTTCACTCATCCTGAGCTTCCTGCTGCGGATTTTCATGCCTTGCCTCATACGCCAAAGATCGTTGTCCTCGTCGTCTTCTTTCTCCTACTCTCCATCTTCCAAATGGAAAAATGCCAGGAGCAAGTGCCAAAAGAAGTGCATGATTACTCCTGGCATTTTTCCATTTGTAGGAAGCTTTCATACCTGTGAAGGCAAGTCTGGCTTCCTGTGCTGCTCGCTAAAATCCTTACCAGTACCACTGTGCATGCAGGTTGTGTGTGTGTGTGTGTATCTTTGCTCCTAGTCTTTCGCAGCAGTCCGTGCCTGACATCCCGTCCTCGGGCGGCTGAACCAGAGTTGGGGAATTCACCCCTTCTGGTCTTACTTGGGTCAGGCTGGCTGAAGCTGCCCCCAGATTGCGCTTTTTGGACGGTGGGTTCCTTGGAGGAGCCACCTTGGGGGTGTGGCATGACAGCTGATTTCTGCTGCTTTTTAAGGCCCCAGAGCAGATCTGGGCACTGCCATTCTGAGCCTGCAGGGGGCAACCACTGCCTTACCTGTTGCACTTCCCAGGCAGGCCGGTCATGGGTCTCCCGGTGGCCGGAGCAGTCAAGGCACCTGCTTCCCTTCCCAGGTGGCAGGGGCGGAGTGAAGGGTCTTTAAAATGAGTAGCTAGGGATGGGATGTCGAGCATGGGCTGCTGCAAAAGACCAGGTGCAAAGACACATACAGACATAGGCTTGGAATGGCAGTGCCTGGATCCGCTCCAGGGCCTTTAAGAGCAGCAGAAATTGGCTATCACGCCATACAACCCCCAAGACGGCTCCCCCGAGTGGACCCACCACCCAAGGAGTGTGGTCTGGGGGCGGCTTCAGACAGCCTGGCCCGGGCAAGGCCAGAAAGGATGAATTCCCCAACTCCAGTTCAGCTGGCTGGGGACAGGACGTTGGGCATTGGCTGCTCCAAAAGACCAGGAACAAAGACACACACACACAATCCGTGCACATAGCGGTACTGGTGAGATTTTTAGTGAGCAGCACAGAAAGCCACAGGTTGCCTTCACAGGTACGAAAGCTTCCTACAGATGGAAAGACCCAAGGAGCAATTACACATTTCTTTTTGCACTTGCTCCTGTCATTTTTCCATTTGTAAGACCAAGAGGCGGAGGAAGAAGAAGACGAGGGTGACGATTACGGGCGTGTGAAGCAAAGTGTGAAAATCCACAGCAAGAAACTCGGGGAAGGTGAAAAGGGGGAGCAGCCGAGCACTTTGTTTCTCTGGAACTGGTAGTAAAAAAATGCTAAAAAGTTAAAAAAAAATGTTCCAACAATCCCACGTCGCTCAGCTGATCAGCGGAACTTTTTTTTAAAATTACTATCGGTTTGGCGAACCAGTATCATTTTTTACTACCAGTTCAGCTGAACTGGCCCAAACCGGTAACATTTCATCCCTGCTAGTAGCTCTCTTCAGGTATTGTCCAAATACCTGATACGGTAAGGAATTCTGTATACCAGGCCTCCTTCTGGGTTTTAATCAAAATTTGGCAAAATAAGATGAAAACCATTCATCTATGAACAGGCAGTAACAATCTGCACAAGCCAAAGTTTGTGAACATTCAGTGCTCTTGTGCTGTTCTGGAACCCTGATACAAGGCAAATATTTCCTAAGGAAGGTGCCTATCCCATCAACCAGGGTAGAAGAGCTAAGAACTCTCTCTTTTAAACTTTTTAAATTGTTTTTAATTTATCTTATAAATTGGGTGTTTTAAATTTGTTTCTGGGCCAAAGCATTTAATAATTTTAATGGGTTTTTAGCATTTGTATTGTCTGTATTTTATTTTGGCTGTTCACCACCCTGAGTCCTTTGGGAGTAGGGCGGTATATAAATTTGAATAAATAAGTAAGTAAGTAAGTAAGTAAGTAAGTAAGTAAGAAAGAAAGAAAGAAAGAAAGAAAGAAAGAAAGAAAGAAAGAAAGAAAGAAAGAAAGAAAGAAAGAAAGAAAGAAAGAAAGAAAGAAAGAACTTCCTGTGGCCGATCAAATGCTGTGAATTGTTACTAACAACTACTCCACCCAACATGTCCAATAGTAAGAGATGCAAGGAAGAGGTTATTGTATTGGGAGGCCACAATATTCTCTCCACAATAGAAATGTTAAAACTATGTGGGAGAATTGTCCCTTATGCTTTTAGTCTACGATGCTATGCACATGTAGAAACACATGGTCTTTTTGTTGGTGTGATTTTGGACAGATGTATTCATCTATTCTTAGTCATACCCATTCCATAAAAATTCAAAAAGAAAAAAAAATCCAGGCTGTACTTAAGACAGAAAGTTACACTTATCTGATCACAGGAATAGATGAAAACCCTCTTGATTTTTGGAAAGCTAAAAAGATACAAATCAAAACGAAATTGGGGCTTACCAGGCGTGGTAGTTAGGCTAATGGAAGTTCTTGGTTGCTGCTGTACTTGTGATAGTTGTGGTACTTGTGGCAGGAATAGAATTGGTAAGAATGCCTCACATTGATATAGTGAAGTGTGTGGGTCCAATGCTGCTACTCATTTCTAAATTATGGATTTCTTTGGGGCTGCCATTTTCTGCGGGACTACGAGTTTGATCTCTGGGATAGTCTGTGGGATCAATGACTGTTCTTCCCTCGTTATTGGTGAGGCCTGTATCTGCAGTACTCCTCTAGGTTTCTCTTGGAGAGAATCATGAAAATTGTGTTTGTAGTAACATTGGTGATAGTATAGGTTGATTTTATGTATGCTCTCTGTATTACTTTTTTAATCTCAAATATTAATATATGCCCCAGAGGATTGGGAAATCCCGATTGTGATTTGTGTTAGGGCAAAAATTGCAGACCAGAAGAGGATCTACTGGCTGTCTCTTCCTGCTTTATCCTCTGTATTCCCCAAAGAAGGCAAAGAAGTATAAGAAAGCTGAATAATTCATGATTTTGCTGTCTGAAATGAAGCAGTAAATGGTGTTCCTTCTTTATTCAGGTTAGGGGGTTTAACGCCCACAGCTACAATATCAGGCAGAAAACCCTGTCATGTCCCGATAGTAAAATAAACTATTTTTCATTATAGCTACACATTTTGCATGGTAGTAGGACTATCCAAGATGGCCTCCTATCTTCTTTGATGTCAAATCATATTTAGAAACTGGAAACAACAATGAAGGACTTTAGACAATAATTTAAAATAACTTTCAGAAGTTAAATGAGGATTGCGATTTCCTAATTTTGATGTCATGCACACTGAATATTTTAAAAAGTTATGTGATTTTGTAGAGAGAATATATTTTTAGTTAGCTTATATTTGTGTTGCTACTCTTAAGGTAAATTGGCATTATTATCCAATTATATAGAAATTAAAGATAGACAAATTCTTCACAATTCCTTTGTTTGATATATATCTTCTATACAATATAGTTTGAGCTATCCAATAATATCCATCCACTCAGTTCCAAGAAAGTGAGTCTTATCTTTCCCTCATCAGAAAAGACACTCTTTTGACAGTAAGAGTCAATATAGATAAATATTAAAGAAAAATGGAGTATGAGTGACACCCTATATTTATCCAGTATAAAGTGGTTGTCTCAGCCTTTGATTTTCTATCTTCCAATTCAGACGCTGAATGGGTAAAAAAATGAAGAGAACATAAAATAATAGAGTTGGAAGGGACTTCAGAGGTCTTTTAGTTCAACCCCCTTTTCAAGCACCAGATCATATATCATTTCAGAGTAATGGTTGTCCAATCTTATTTTGAAAGCTTCCAGTGACAGAGCACCCACAACTTCTGAAGGCAAACTGTTCCATTGGTTGATTGCCCTCATGATTAGGACATTTCTCCTTAGTTCTAGATTGTCTCTGTCCTTGGTTAGTTTCCACCCATTGTCTCTCATCCTGCCTTTTGTTGCTTCGGAAAATAGCTTGACCCCTTCCACTTTGTAGAAGCCTCTTCAAATATTGGAACAGTGCTATCATGTCACCCCAGTCCTTCTTTTCATTAGATTAGAAATAACCGATTACTATAACAATTCTTCATATGTTTTAGCCAACATGTCTTACCCTTATCCTTTGATAACTTAATAGTGTTTTCTTTTTGTGTGAAAACAGGTATGAAGTATGAATTAAGTAGTTCTGCTTTCTCTCTACTGCCTCTTACTTCTTTGCCATTTTCTCCCTGAGCAGCTATAACAGCTATAAATCTGCTTCCCCCTCTACTATAAAATGCCTTCTCCAACTCTCCACTTGCTGCTCCTTTCCCCAAGATCTTGAACCCTAGCGAAAATCCTCCTCCCGCTCAACCTGCAGGGCTGATTGTCGGGGCACTGGGAGGAAGCCAGCTTAGGCTATTCATAATTGATAGTTGTCTTCTGGACTTGGAGAGCCTGTGTAGCGTAGAGGGCTAATGCCTCCTACTAAAGGCAGCAATTAACACCAGCTGCCTGTAATTTCTGTGAGTTCAATCCTCGCCAGGCTCAAGGTCGACTCAGCCTTCCATCCTTTCTAAGGCGGGTAAATTGAGGACCCAGTTTGTTGGGGGCAATAAGCTGACTTTGTATAAAATATACAAAAGTATGAAGGCTATTGCTTAACACATTGTAAGCCGCCCTGAGTCTCCGGAGAAGGGCGGCATATAAATCAAATTAAAATAAAATAAAATAAATAAATAAAATCTGCCTGTCTGAGTATCCAGCAGCACAGCTGAGCAAATTGGGACAAAATCCGGCTAGATCACCAGACCAAGGGCAACTCTCTGCCCTCCACTTACACTGGGGAAAGAGACAAATTATGGCACTCAGTGAAATCTACCATCCTCCTCACTTGTCCTTGTGCTGCTGGGGTTGTTTTGGCTATGAGCGCTGCAGAAATTGATTCAAAGAAAGGATCTGGGGGCGTACCCCATCTGGAAGGACTGACTAAGGACAAGCCCCAATTCCCACGGGCTGCATGACTACTTCTGGTGCTGCAACAGAAGAGTTCCTCTCACTGGCATTTTGGCACCCACATGTGCCAATCAGTCTGAGCTAAGACACGTCATCTCTGGGGGAACATTGGCAAGGGAGGGGAGGACGGGTATGCCTCCTGCTTTCCTGGCTGGTGAGGGCCGTAGACAATGCCTAGGCACCACTGTTGGCATTCCCGATAGACACTTTTGCCCACTGTTGGCACAAACTTTGGCTGAGCTATGACAGGACCCAGGGACTTCTCGCCTTGTTTCCTGGTTCCAGCCCACTGCCCTCTGCCTGCTTGCTTGCCATGGGCTGCATAGCCTGTAGGATGATCCCTCCTGGGAGATCAGCACTGTTGCTCCTGCTGCTGCCAGTCGATGCTACTCAGAACTGCCAACTGGGAATGCTATCCTGTCCTGCCCTATTAGCCAAGGGCCCTTCTCTGCCACCTGCCATTGCAGCAGGGTGTCTGTTGAGTCAGACATGGAGGACTCCTGTGGGCCCAGCCAGTGGATGGAGGGTCAGTGGGGATGCAGTCCGGGGACTTGCCAGGCATATTCAGCCAGCACATTAGGGGCTGATGCTTCTTCTGGTGGGGTGCTGAGTTGTCCCCATGTCCAGTTAGGGTTAGAGTGACTTGTTCAGCATTCAGTTGGCAGGGGCAACCCATTGGAACTGACTAGTCCGTTCTGATTCCTCTGTGTAGATCCAGGCACACCAACCCAGTCGCTGTCCCACCTATGGCCACAGCCATGCCAAGCCACCCACACTGACCCACGCACACCAATCCAGTCGCACCCACCAGCTATGTCTACCTGTTTGTGCCTAGATGGGTGGGAACCCACCACTGGGGCTATATATATATAAAGGTTCTTGTGCCTTTTTGCTCTTTGTTGAAACAGTTCTCCTGCTTCAGACTGCTTCTATGGTATCCTGCTCTAAGTTCTTCTTCTTTGCCCTGCATTTCAACCCCTCGCTTGGCTCTTTATATCATATATATTAGAATTCAGTGGCTTCAAATCTGGCATTTAACAATTCACTGTCCAAGGAAAATTAAAAACACCATACATATCTAGTTTTAATTGCTTTCCCTCCAAATATTTCCCTTACCATCTACTAACAAAAGGCTTAATTTTCTCAGATTCTCCTAGAGGGTGGCATTTGGAGTTCTTTTATTTATATAAAATTGCTTAAATATTAGGTTTAGATTTTAAATTCCCATCTCATGTATAATTAGGTATATTTATTCCTGCCATAACTTTAGTTCTTCCCATTTTTATTGGGAACATATGAATTTGTCATTTAAAAAAATTACTGTAATTTCTTCATGATAACCAATTCTTCAATATCATATATTGAATTTTCGCTAGAAGAAAACCTGCAGTTTCCTTAGAACTAATGATCATTGCTATAAATTAGTTTTTCTTCAAAGGGTGTTATGACTGATGAGTTCTTTAAAAATACCGTATTTTGCGGCGTATAAGATGACTTTCTAACACACAAAAATCTTCTCAAAAGTCAGGGGTCGTCTTATACGCCGGGTGTCGGTCTCCTGTAACCAGGCAGACCAGCTGGAAAGGCTTTGAGGAGCCTTAAATGGCTCTAAGGAGCCAAGCTGAATTGCCTGCTGAGTTGCTGCTAATCAGCTGAGTTACACGCAAGCCCCGTGTAAAAGGGAAAAACTTCCCTTTTACACAATGCTGGCCATCCCAGCTGCTAATTTTTGCCTGCTAATTGGTACGTAGCAAAAGTGTCCCCCCCCCTCCCCAGCTTGCTTACCTTAGCTGCTAGCCGCAACGCTTGCCTTGCCTTGCCTGCAATCCATTGCATCAGCAAGCAACTAAATCTCCTTGCCTGCAATCAAGCAGGCAGGGAGTTGTGGACTTCAACTCCCAGAATTACTCAGCCAGCAAAGCAAAGCTGGCTGAGGAATTCTGGGAGTTGAAGTCTACAAGTCTTAAAGTTGCCAAGGTTGGAGACCCCTGTTCTATTGGCTAAGTTTTTTTTTTCCCTTTGGGAGCTTTAAAAAAAATAGTTAATTGGGGGGTTTTTTAGTTATTCCATTTAAAGGCTAGGTCTAAGTTTTAGGCTAGGAAGTTTTAAATTTAGCTTTCATATAAAAATAAAAATAAAATAAAATAATATTTGTGCAGCTTTCTGAGATTTAGTGTGTTTCTGTAGTGTTTCACTCTAACTATACAAACGCACAAAATCTCACAAAGCTGTATGTGGAATTTTGTGTGTGTAAAGTGTGAAAGTTGGGTTTTTGGGCTTTTTGTGGCTGTGTGAGGTTCCTGCTTGTTGCAGGGGCCATTTTGGGTCTAGCACAGCTGCTTTTACATTGTGGGTGAGCCAGCTGATGTTTTTTAATTTTTATTTGGTGTGCGTTGGAAGAGAGGTCGTCTTATACAGCAAGTATAGCCCAAACCCTATAATTTTACAGGAAAAATCACGGGTTGTCTTATACGCCCGGTTGTCTTATACGCTGGAAAATACGGTAGGTTTTATTCATGTTTCACATTACTTATCTTTCATGTATCATCATCAGTCATCTGTCCACTGTAGGATGAAGGCCTCTTCCGCATGTTTCCAATCTATACGGTCCTCAGCTTCCTTTTGGGCTCGCAATAACTGCTGATTTTGTCGATCCATCTTGTTTAAGGTCACTTTCATGGACACTTTTTAATCAAATGGGATCCATTCTTTTTTTTTTTTTTTTAATTGAAAAAGTTTTACAATAAAAAATTTTTCCCCCTTTTTTTCACCCCTGCCCCCACCCCCCTCCCCTCCCATCCTCTCCAACCTCCCCCCAACCCCAACTCCTCCCTCCCCATCCCACCCCTGACTTCCGCTACACACTTCTTAAAAAGAAAAACAACAACGGAAATTTTTAACAGCCAGAAAAACAAATACTATTATATACTCAATTCTATTCTAATCTAAGTTGAGAGGAAGAGAAAAGAGAGAAAGAAAAGAATTAAAAAAAAAAAAGGATGAAAAAAATAAAATGACATAATACAAAGAGAAACCCATAAACATGAATATCTGTCTAAAATTAACAGTATTGTAATAAAAGAAGGCACCAGAAAAAATAGCCATTATGATATTTAAGCCAATTTAAAAACAGAAAGAAAAAAAATAAGATAAAATAAAAAAAACATTACTAACATTACTAATCCTATACCATACTCGATCACTCCAAAGTTCTATACCTTACTTATTCATATTAGATAATGCCAGCTAGTTTAATCCGAGCTACTCCCCCTAATTCAAAAACACAAAAATCCCCCCTTCAGGGAAAAGACATGCAATATAATATAATCATGCATACATTGTTATAATTTTCCATAACTCGAATTACAGTCTTCTCTTCTTCCTGATTGAAGTTAATTCTTCTTTCTTCACCTATATCCAATTGCGATACTCTTCATCTTCTATCTGCCCCCATCAGTAAAACAAAACATTCCATATAAACCCCCCGTGTGACTTTATATGAATAACATCCAACCAAGAAAATGTTCACTCCTGTAGGTAGAATCATTCAAGCTAACGTGTTCTATTTCAGCAAAAAAAACCCCAATGCAGCTCCACCAAGCCTTAACAAAAGAATAAGAAAAAAAAGGGAAATAGAAATCCTTGAGACTGCATCCAGATGTTCTTGTAAAAACTGTTTCAAATCCTGCCACCCTTTGTTATCCACTCTTGGTTGTAAGACGTTTTCATTTCCATTCTTTCCTCTTAGATAATAATTTCCAAAAAAAACCATGATAGGGTAATCACAAAACACTGCTACTATATAGATAACATCCAACCACGAAGATATTCATTCCTCCAGGTAGAAACATTCAAACTAACGTATTCTATTACAGCATAAAAAAAAAACCCCAATGCAGCTCCGCCAAACCTTAATGACAAAAAAATCAAAAAGAAAAAAAAAAGTCCTAGCAGCTGCATTCCCAGATGTTCTTATAACAACTGTTTCAAATCCTGCCACCCTTTATTATTCACTCCTTCTGGTTGTGAGATATTTTCATTTCCATTCCTTGCTCTTAGATTATAAATTCCAAAAAAAACTATGATAGGATAATCACAGAACGCTACTAGTTCCAAAAAAAACCTATAATCGGATAATCACAGAACGCTGCTACCATTGCAGCCCTCTGTTAAACTTGCTCAAGATGTTAAATCCAATTCAGAATAAAAAAAGAAACTCCAAATCAGGATGAAGACTTTATAATCCATAAATCCAAATCCATATAAACTTTAGGAATTTTATAACCGGTATCCAAGATTGTCCAAGCTTTCTGATAACAGCTGCATCTGATGAAGGACTTTACGACACTCATTAGTTACCTCTCGAATTTCCTCGTTAGAATCTGGTTCCTGCTGTTCGATATCACCATCCTTTTCTTGCGGAGCATTGGACCTCTGCTGCTGATCATCTTGAATAATAGTATTTCTTGAATCTTGCTCCAGCAGTTCAAGGTCCGATGCTCCTAGACTAGGTTCACTGATGTGGTCTATTTTCCCATCTGAGAAGACCATAGTAAGATCCTCCAAGAAACCAGATTGCACTCCTTGTTCTTTTAACATTCTTTGATTCATTCTTTGAGTCTCATCCTTCTGTTTACCTTTTACAAGCTCTCTTTCTTTTTTCTTATTCTTAAAGTCTTTCAAAGCTCCCTTAAAAATATTTTTATAAAAATGTTCCGCTTTTTCAATAGTATTCAAGCAATATCTCACTCCGTGATATCTAAAAATTATACCGGCTGGTAAGTCCCATCTAAATGGGATATTACTTTTCTTCAATTCTTTAGTTAAGAAAGCAAATTCTTTCCTTTTCTTTAAAACCTTCGATGGTAATTCTTTAAAAATATTAATTTGTTCGCCTTCTACTTGCACTCTGGCAGAGTAGGACCTTTGTAAGATGTCATCTCTCAACCTTTTATCAGTAAAGTAGACAACAACATCTCTGGATAAGTTCCTTTGTTTAGCTACACGTGAGTTGACTCTGTAAGCTTTCTCTATACAACCAAGAATTATCTCATCCTCAAGCTCTAATAGTTCAGCAAGAATCTTTGCAATAGTTGCTCTTAAATCTCTCTGGTTTTCTTTAATACCTCTTACTCTAATAGCAGAGGCCATGGTTTTAATTTGAAGCATGATATTATCATTCTGTATAGTCTGATTACTAATCTCAGCTTTCACAAACCTTTCTTGTATTTCTTGAATCTGGGAGCCAATTTCACTGCTAATTTCAGTTACTTTCTCCTCCATTTCAGTCACCACATTTGAAAGGTCTGAAATTACTTTAACAATAGTTTGACTTAATTGGTCATGCTTTCCAGCAATCAAATCCACAAGATTCTTCTGTGAGTTTTTAATTTTGTCAACTACACTCAATAAGGGAGTTGTTATAAGTTCTTTTAAGTCCCCTTCCGCCAATCCAGACAATTGCATCATCTCAGCTTTATTCTTTAACTGGCTCAAGGGGGAGCCCCCCCTTCCTTTAGTCATCTTTATTTTACTTTAAATGGCTTTAGTATACTACTTCACTTTGCCATACTTTACTTTAAAAAAGATATCCAAAAAAAAGGGAAGAAAAAAAAAATTTTCTTCTTACTTTAAGTGACTCTCCCATAGCAAGGCATTCATTTCAAAGCTTCCGTTTTCAATCGCTCTGACATTCTTTCAATTAAGACCAGTCGCCATTTTAAAAAAAAACTTTCTTAGGAACTTTCACTTCTCTTCCTCTCCTTCCCCCCTCCTCTCGTTGCTCTTCCAAAAAATCAGTAAAAAAATCAGTTAAAAAAATCCATGCTTACTTTATCTTTGCTTCTTCTTATTCAGCTTACTCCATAGACGCTGTGGTGTTGCTTCCAGCGTCTGGCTCCGCTAATTGCTTAGCGGAGGACAGTCCCGTCGCGGAGCTTCTCTGGAGGTATGGAGGGGGCCATCCTTCTGAGCCCTCCCCAGGACAAACGAAACGATCCTGGGGCGACTCAGGGGGCCCTGCCTCACCCCCAGAAGCTCTGCCTGCTCCTCCCGCTGAGGAGCAGGTTGTTCGAGCCGCCTGCCAGCTGTAAGGCGGCTCTAACGCGGCGGGATGCCGGCGGGCATGGAGGAGCCCGCCGACGACGAGGAAGGCGCCACCGGAAGTCCCAATGGGATCCATTCTATGACTGCCTTGGTACATCTGTCATCAGTTCTTCTTGCTATGTGACTAGCCCATTTCCGTTTCAATTCTTTTACTCTCTTGGTGATATCATATACTTTCATTTGTTCTCTAATGCATGTGCAGGCCTTTCTAGCTGCTCTTGTAAAAGCCAAGCATGTGAAAGTATATTACTCCATAAACATTGCCAGATATCATTTTTAACTGTTTTATTCCTATATACATACAGTATATTAAATTACAAATATAAGTGTATATAACATAATATTAATATAATTGGGTTAATAAATAAGTATCTATGGGAACATTATACTTTAAATATATGCAGTTAATTATGTAGGGTTTTTGGAGGTTTTTAAAAAATAAATTATATATTCCACAGTTTCAGAGAGCCAGATTCGGAACAATCAGATTTTTATTGATATTAAAGTTTATTTGCCAAGACATTTCTGTTAGCTTAGAAAATCAGGCATAAACTTGCTGGTTGAGGAGGATGGGAATTACAGCCCAACATTACAGCTGAATAGGGCACCAATTTGGGAAGGTTTAGCTGCAACATAGACAATTTTGGTAACATTCTTCAAGAGTTATTAATCTTCCTCCCAACTCAGCACCATGAAGATATATTGATTGCTCAGTTTATCTTTCCAAAAAAATTGAAAAAGTATGAGAAAAGTTAGGTTCAGTTTAAAGTTTTTTTCAAACTGAAAAATAATTGTTTATATTCTTTTTTATTGTTCTTATTTTTATCATGGTAAAGATGAGCAACCAATAAATTTGATAAATGAATAAAATATTTTTAGTCAATCAATCTTGCTTTGCTTTGCCTAGCAAATTTAGATCTGCTAATCTAAATTATGATAATACGGTAAGTATCTGTTGGCAACAGATAGTCCTCAACTTACAATCACAACTGAACCCAAAATTTCTGTTGCTAAGCAAATCTGATGTTAAGTGAATTTTGCCTCATTTTACGATCTTTCTTGTCATGCTTGTTAAATGGATTGTTACAATTGTTAAGTTAGTAACATAATTAAGTGAATCTTGCTTCCCCAATAATTGTGCTTATCAGAAGGATATAAAAAGTGATCACATGACCTAGGGGACATTGCATCAATTGCAATGATGTCTAAATTTTGATCATAAGAGTATAGAGATGTTGCAATGGTCATAAATGTGAAAAACACTCAAGGCATATTTCAGTCACTAAGTGAACTGTCAAGGATTACCTGTACATTTCATATACAATATAATCTATAATATAATATAGTGTTTTTACAGTTAATATAATACAGTATTGTTTTACAGAAAAAATGCTATCATGATTTTTCATGTAAACAATTTTGATCATTCTTAACTGGTTCTTTTATGTAATAGTCAATAAATAGTTTCTTTTGCTTATTAAAAGACAACTTAAAAATAAGATAATTGGGAATATAAGCATTCTTATATCATTCTTATAGCACATCAGTCTTTTGGTAGATATTGAGACAATTGTTAAGAAGCTAATTGTTCATCTCAGCTACTGAAGAAAAGGATTCGGAATGTGTCTCAGTAGAAAATCCGTAGTTATCTGCTATTGTTGGTTTCTGGAAATACAGTTGCAAAAACAAATATAAATTTAATTCTAATGTCTATGAGAAAGAAGAATTTGTTTGAAACTAGGCTTGCTCTTTTAAATCATATGACAGGAATATATAACTACTAAATCCACCATGCCTGGATAGTGAAAAAAGAGTTAGACTTTTCTTTATCTGTTTGCTGATCTCTTGTGATCATCTGCATTTCTGCAATCCAGGTACTTTGCTTAGTTAGGTAATAGTGAAGTTTCAAAAGACAGGGAAAAATACTTACCTCTCTCCCTCTCTGTGTGTGCATGTACATGTAGAAGGCCATTAGCATTGGCAAAGGCTTTGAGGAAAGGCCTCTGCTGCCATTAACAGAGGCCCGGAAGGACACTCACATCTCTCCCAGCCTCCATTCTTGGCAGCAAAGGCTTTTTGCAAAGATACCAAAAGACTTTGCAAATGGAGGGATAACTTTGATGTTTCAGATCTTCCCTCTGTTAGCAAAACCTTTTGCTGCAGCTCTTGTTCAGGCCTCTGTTTGCAGAGAACAGAGGCCTAAAGTACCATGAGAAGATGCAAGATCAGTAGCGTAAGAGTGCAGGCTACTGATCTTACGTGATCTTGCAGAACTTTAGGCTTCCATTCTCTGCGAATGCACCAAAGATCTGAACCACTACAGCAGACCAAGAAAGTGAAGGCTTCCTGGATCTTTGCAACGTGAATATTCACAGGCCTATGGAGACCAGGCCAGGGGAATAAGTAGGGTTTCTGTTGCAGGGCCTCTGTGGTTATTTGTAAGGGTGAACAACTGCCGTGGTGCTTCAACTTTAATATTTTTGGAACTTGTTCGTAAATACTAGCGTGCGCTTATCACGTAACTTCAAATAGGTGCGTATCACGTAACTTCAAACAAGTGAATGTTTGTAACCTGTGGATTACCTGTACACTTCCAAAAAAAAAAAAAAGCCAACATCCAATGAGGGAGCAAAGGATTTTAGAAATCCTCTAGAAATGAATCACTGGCTTAAAAATTGCTGTCATTAAGAAAACTTCAGGTTCCTCTACCATGCATTACCTACATGAAGGCCTTCTGTTAAGGGAGGGACTGTACCTTACAAGAACCAGAAAGAATATATTAGGAAAACACGTGGCTCGTTTTATTGGAAGATTAAACAAAAATTGAGGGGGGAAGGTGACCTATCTTCATGAATTTTAGGTCCTAATTCCAAGCATAAACCACTAGATAACCAATCAAAAAAGGAAGTAGTAAAGAAACAAAAAACTCAGATGCAAAGTAGGAGATGTAGGGAGCATACCCAGGGTCATCCACAAAGAACTTAAATGCCTAAATCCATGATGGCGAACCTATGGTACGTGTGCTGGAAATGGCATGCAGAGCCATTTCTCCAGGCATGTGGTGTCGTCACCCGTTACTGTTCCAGATTCCAGTATGCTGGCCAGCAGGTTTTCATGTGCATGCCAGAAACCGGAAGAGCAGCTGCCCATTGAGCATGCGTGCTTCAGAAATATGATCTTCCTGTTTCCACAGTGTGCATGCGCATGGGTCAGCTGGTCTGGTTTTTGGCATGCATGCGCACTTGAAGACCTGCAACAGGCACATGTGCCAAAAAACGCAGAGAGAGGAGATACTGGCTTCCTCAGGGAGGAGAGCAAGATAAGCCGGGGCTTCCCTCCCTACCTGCCTGCGCGGGTTTCTTGCGTGGTTCCAGGCAGTCTGGAGCTCCGGTAGGCCAGTAGCCAGTGAGGGCGGGATAGGGGTGGTGGGATGCCTGCACAGATGACCTCGTGGCCTGGGCGGCTCCCCTCTGGGAGCCGCTGTTCCCCGGCCGGTGGCAGTGCTCTCAGCCGCGCCACCTCAAGCGGAGCCTCTTGGCTCGATCCACCAGTTGTGTGGGTCCCCAGGCCTATGGCCATTGCTGCCTCCCTGTGGCTATCGTTTTCCTCTCTGCCAGAGGCTTTTTTCCTTTCCAAACCAGCCCCAAGCAAGCAGTACACAAAGTACAGCAGCTCTTGTGCCGCTGCTTGCACCGCTTGCTTGGAGCTAGTCAGGAAAGGAAGAAACATAGCCAAATTAGGCAGGATTTGCCCCATCCAGGTCCTCCAAACAGGTCTCCCTACAGTAGCCTCCCCTCTGAACTACACAACCCAACAGTGATCGCCCACCAAAAAGGAGCCCGCCCTCTGAGCTCTTCAGAGGACCTGCTCTTTTCTGCAGCGAACAAGCTGGGGACACAAAAAGCACTTCCTGCTTCTCCCCTACCTGCATGCTGTTACCGGCTCTCCCAAGACCAACATGATGCGCTACAATGGGCCACCGGCCACTACCTGGATGCAGAGGCGGTGCAGAGGCAGTAAGAGCATGCAGGTAAAGAAGAGGGAAGCACTTTTTGCGCCTCCAGCTTGTTTGCTGCAGGAAATAGCGGGCATTCAGTAGAGCAGGCTCCTTTTGGGTGGGCAATCAATGTTGGGTTGTGTAGTTCAGTGGGGAGGCTACTGTAGGGGGACCTGTTTGGAGGACCTGGGTGGGGCGAGTCCCACCTAATTCAGCTGCATTTTTTTCATTCTAGACCAGCTCCAAGCAAGTGATGCAGGCGGCGATACAAGAGCTGCTGAAATTTGTGCACTGCTTGCTTGGAGCTGGTCTGGAAAGAAAAAAAGCCTCTGGCAGGCAGGGAGGGAAACTCCAGCCTGCTGTACTTGTTGCCCCCACCGCTTTGTGCCTGGTGGTGGTGGTTCTCATACCGCCACTTCCCCGGTGGCTGCAGGAACAGCAGACTGGGGCTTCTCTTTCTCCCCACCAGAGGCTTGGGGCTGGGGAGACAGGGAAGCCTGGCTAGCAGCTCTGCTCCTTTTCATCCTCCTTCTGGGTTCTGGCATGCCCCTGTGCCCCTCGCACCAGAAGGAGAAGCTGCCAGCAGGGAGGCAAGCTGCCCCCAGGAGAACCGAATGAGAGTGCCATAATTGGTAAAAGGCGCGCTGGCCGGGAATGTTCCTTGGAAGAAGTGTTGGGAGAAGGCACCAACCTTTGGCAGTGCAAACGCCATGCTGGACGCCGCCCAGAGTGTAAGGCTGGCAAGAGAAGGAGGAACATCAGCATGTGGGGCATGTGCAGGTGGCACACACGTGGGAATGCGCACATTCATAGTGTGGAGCACATGTGGGGAGGGCGCTCATGCACACATGTGCAGGAGGGGCACTCATTGCATTGTGGGTGGTTGAGGGGCGTGGCCAGTATCGGGCGGCACAGTATGGATTCCAGATCTCTGCGAGAACACCGATATCCCAGTCGATTTTGGGGATCCCTAGGGATCATAGCTGTCCTGTAGGGACAGCGAAGAAAAGAGGCACTGGCTGGCACAGATAGGGAAAAAGCAAGTTCCCTGAAGTGCTGGCATTAGTCTCCAACCCAGTGGTGAAGGAAGACAGCCATGGAGCTGTCAAAAGCCAGAGTGGCCACAAACAAGAAGAGGAAGTGCAGGAGTAGAGATTGAACACAGTATTGTTACTGGGTGAGTGATTGGCCAACTCACAGATAAAAAGAAAAAAAATTGTAAAGCTTGAAAGAAGTCCCAACTGTATAATTAGTGGGTAATTGGCACTCAGAAACTCAAGTGGGGAAAAAAAAGGAATTTTAAAACTAAAGCCCTAAAGGAACCTTCCAACTGGATTTAAAATTGGACTTGGAAGAAATTAAAAAGAAGATAAGAAAAAGAAAATAGAGAAATATTCTTTAAATAAAAAAAGGATTTAAGTCAGAGAAGAGGAAGTAATTATCTTCCTGGATTTACAAATTGATACTTCGTTGGGGTTTTTTGAATTGGAGAGAGCCATCTACTGGTGAAAAGAAAGTATCACACTAAGTTTATTTAGACTATGGTAGGAAAAGGCTGGAGGAGTGTTTGTTTAAACAGCTGGTGGAAAGAATAGACTATATTTGAACTGGATACTATTTGGAAGGAAAAAAGAAGAAAAAGACACTATATGGACTTGAATTTGAATTATATGTAAATAAAAATAATAAATTTAAAAATTCTTGCCCTTTAAATTGATAATATGGAGAATTGAGAGGATGAATATGAGAAACTAAGGGAGATGTTTCAAAAGATAAGAGAAGTGTTTAAGGGAAATAAAGAAGTGGAGGACTAGTTAGGATGTAAAAATAATTAAAGAGAAAATATGAACGGGAAGGAAGAGAAGCAAGAAGACAATATTGAAAAGGAAATGATTAAAAATAAAGATACAGATGATTACACTGGGATTGACAGTGAAAGTATGAAAATGGATAAGGGGAATATCTCTTAAAAAGAAGAGAAGAGAAGGAAATGGGGAAATATTGAGAGGGAAAATTAGAAGAGTAAAAATTAGAGAAAGGAGGCAGAAAGGGAAATACTGTATAAGAAAAAGAAGATGATAAGAGAATGGGAAAAAGGGAGAAAATTATCAAGAAATGGAATTGTGGAGAGATTAAAAGAAAATGGTTGAAAAAGGTATAGTAGAAAGGAAATTAAAATATCAGTGTGTTGATTTAAGAGAAGGATATTAGTAGTAGAAACTGTATGTAAAAAGTAAGTTAGAAGGAAAATACAGATTATTGTAAAAGGGATGTAAGTAAGGATGAAATGAAATGTGGGCAAGAAGGAAAAAAGAAGAAATATGCTGTTTAATATAAAATAGAACAGTAGATGTAATATGAAAGACAGAATGAGTTATATGTTTTGTTGTTTGAAGATGTATAGATTGGAGATAAATAATAGTGGATGGTAAAGAAGAGTGTGTTAAAGATGGAAATGAACAAAGGGATTAATTGAAATTAAGATGAAAAAATTAAAATTGAACAAAATTGAAATGTTAGTAAATGATGTAAGTAAGAATGAAATGAAATATAAGTAAGAAGTAAAATAGAAGAAAGATATTGTTAAAGGTAAAATAGATTAAGGATTGGAAGGCCAACCCAGCAAAGGTTTTAAGGTAAAAATGGAATAAGTTGAAATATATTGTTAATAATTAAAAAGAGGAGGGGAATTTTGAGAAATATATTTCTCAAAATATAGAAATATATATCCCTTAGGAGTTGGGCAGCATAGAAATTTGATAAATTAAATTAAATTAAATTAAGACTTATTCTGTAGTATACAACAAGGGGGAAAAATACCCCCTTCGTGGAAGATGGCCTTTATTTCATTGATACCAAAAGAGGAAGGTTCTACAAAACCAGAAAATTTTAGACCAATATCTCTCTTGAATACAGATTACAAAATTTTTGCAAAAGTATTAGCCAACAGATTGATGCCAGTTATCCAAGAGGTGATTCATCATGACCAAGCGGGATTTATAGAGGGCAGATACATGAAGGATAATGTAAGGCAACTTATAGACTTATTGGAATATCTTGAGAAAAGTAAACAGATCCCTGCAGTGCTGGTGTTTTTGGATGCGGAAAAGGCTTTTGATTGAGTTAATTGGGATTTTCTAATAAAGACTTTGTCTAAAATGAATTTTGGGGATCAGTTTGTCCAGCGATATCTGCAATTTATCAAGAACAGATAGCACAAATTGTTATCAATGGGAGTTTAACAACTAATTTCAATATACAAAAAGGAACAAGACAAGGTTGTCCATTATCCCCACTGCTGTTTATTTTAACTCTAGAAGTCTTGTTGAATTCAATACGGGATTCGCATATCTTCAATGGAATAGTTATAAGGCAAAAGGATTACAGAACAAGGGCATTTGCAGATGATCTGGTGGTTACCCTAACACGACCTTTGGAATCAATCATCCAGATGAAATATATCATAGAAGAATATGGTCTGGTTTCAGGATTTAGATTAAACCAGAAAAAGACTAAGATGATAGTTAAAAATATGTTGGAACCACAAAAGAGTGAACTGGAAAGGTTGGCAGGTTTTGAAATAGTTTCAAAGGTGAAATATCTAGGAGTCCAGGTTGCAGCTTCTAATATAAAACTTTTTCAAAATAATTACGAAGTTTTGTGGTGTAAGGTTCAAAAAGATTTGGAAACTTGGAAAAAACTGCAACTATCTTTACTTGGCAGAATAGCAGCACTTAAGATGAATGTTCTACCTAGATTTCTGTTTCTGTTTCAAATGATTCCGGTGCTTAAAAGTGATAAAAATTTGGCCGAATGGCAATCAGGACTGAATAAATTTATTTGGAATGAGAAAAAGCCAAGAGTAAAACTGAAAATTATTCAAGATGTTTGGGAAAGAGGTGGCCTTAAGGTTCCAAACCTACAGTTATATTATGAAGCAGCAGCGTTAACACAAGCGAGTGATTGGTTTGGAACAATAAGGACTGAAATTTTGAACATAGAAGGCCATGATTTGGAATTTGGTTGGCATGCATACTTATTTTATGAAAATAAAGTGGACAACGTATTTAGAAATCATATACTGAGAAATTCTTTGATGAGAGTCTGGAAGAAGCACCAGTCTAAATTGGATTACAAAATACCTTTGTGGTTGGATCTTGGGCATATTATACGGAATATAAAGTCACTCGGGGGGATTTTATATAAAGAGATGCTTTTCAATGATGGGGCAGCTGGAGTTTGAAATCTTTAAATACTCTGTTGGAAGAAGGGATTAATTTAACTTGGCTACAGTATACTCAACTTCAATCAAGATGGAGAGAAGATCAAAAAATTGGTTTAATGTCGTATGAAGATTTGGTGATACAGATAAAACAGAAAGGGCCGATGCATATTAAAAGGGTTTATAATCTATTGTTAGAAAGAGACTCTGAAAGCGAATTGGTTAAAGATTGCATGATAAAGTGGGCACAAAATTTTACAGAACCAGTTATGTTGGAAACATGGGAAAAGATTTGGGTCCAGAATATTAAATTAACTCAGGCACAGAATTTGCGGGAAAACTTTTATAAAATGTTTTATAGGTGGCACTTACATCCCAAGAAGTTGTCATGTATGTATCCAAATGTTCACCCTAAATGTTGAAGGTGTGATTGTTTGGATGCTACATACTTTCATATTTGGTGGACTTGCAGAAAAGTGAAAGCTTTCTGGATTAAACTCTGGTGGGTTATGCAGAATGTTTTGAAAAAGAAGCTTCAATTTTCTCCGCAATTGTTTTCGTTGGGTATAGTTAAGGATTTCTCATCGAGTGAAACAAGATTGATTTTATACATGATTACTGCAGCTAGGTTACTGATTGGACAATATTGGAAAAAAGATAGTGTACCTACTATAGAAGAATGGACTTTGAAGATGGCTAATTTTGCGGAAATGGCAAAGATTTCTGCATATTTAAAAGATAGGACCCATGAAGTTTTTGTTCGGGAATGGAAGAAATGGATAGATTATGTGCAGAATAAATATCAAACTAAGAAGTATCAATTAGTATTTGATTGAAGATATAGGAATTAGTTGATGTTTGGGGATAGGTAATTGGGAGACGTATCAAGGGGGTTTAATTAATATAGTTAATTAATATATATAATTAGTTTTACTATATTTACTATATTGATATGTTAAAAAATATTTGACATGTTATTTGGATTTTATCTTTATTTTTGTTTAATGTTAGTAGATTTATAAGAATATTTAGAAAAATTTTAATGTTAAAATAAATTATAGCATAAATTTGAGAATTAGAATTGTTAAATTATTAAGATAGCATACTATATTATATTATATAGGGATTAGTTAATGTTTGGGGATAAGTAAGTGGGGGAAAATTAGGGTTTTTTTATTTTTGGATTTTAATATGTAATAAGAGGGACTAAATAACATAGATAATTAGTTTTATTATATTTATAATATGTTAAAAATATTTGATATGTTATCTGGATTTCACCTTTATTTCTGTTCAATTTTTGGATTTTAATATGTAATAAAAGGGATTAGATAACATAGATAATGAGTTTTGTTATATTTATAATATGTTAAAAATATTTGATATGTTATTTGGATTTCACCTTAATCTCTGTTCAATGTTGGTAGACATATAAGAATAATATTTTTTGTAAGGGAAGCCAAGGGGGGGAAGGGAGGGGAGGCGGGGTTGGGGGGAAATGGGGGGGGAGAAATGATAAAATTTGTATTGTAAAACTTTTTCAATAAAAAAAAATTAAATTAAATTAAATTAATAAATGGAGGAAAAGTCGGGGTTGCCTGGATACCATGGTGGAAAATAGTAAATTAAAAATTAATACAGCAATAGAGAGACATGAAAGAAGTAGTAGAGAGATGGAAGGAAGGGAGGAGGAGAGAGAGGAATGGAAGGAAGGGTAGAGGGGAGGAAGGAAGGGAGGGTAAATAAGAGTAGGAGAGGAGGTTAGATAGGGAGAAAGAGAAGAGGAGAGGGAGAAAGGAACGGGAAGGAGGGAAGGAGTAGGAGAGGAGGAAAGAAGAAAGTAGGAAGGATAAAAGGAGGGAGTGAGTTGGAAGAGAATGAGAAGAAAGATTGCTGTATAATAAAAAAGATGAAATGGAAGAAAGGCAATCCCCTTTTGAACATATGTAAATGTATCAAAATAAAGAATAAGTTATTAGAAAGTAAAAAAGAATAAATATTAGTAAAAATAGAGAAATTAGAATTTGAGGGTGAATGAAGAAGTTCATATAAATAAACATAGGAATATTAAGATATGATTAAAAAACATGGAAAAAGATGATTTTGGCAGAAATTGTAACTAAGTAAAATGTATTTGGATATGATAAGTTGTATAAGATATGATATGGCCAATACTCTGTTCATAAAATATGTGGGTGAAGCGGGGGGATGAGGGAAAAAAATCAATAAAACTTGATTCAAAAAAACCCCATTGCACTGTGGGTGCTGGCATGCGCACACACTATCGTGCGCACACTCACACACTTTTGACACGCAACCAGAAAAAAGGTTCGCCATCACTGGCCTATAAACTAATGCTTAAAGTTCAGGGAAGAAACAGGATGAATTTGAAATACTAGTATGCAAGAGCAAATATGATATCGTTGCCATTACAGACACTTAGTGGGATGAAACTCATGACTGGAATGTACTAATAGGAGGATACAAACTATTCAAAAGTAACAGACCTAACAAAAGAAGAGGTGCAGTTGCATCAGTGATGGGTTGCTACCGGTTCACCCGGATCGGGCAAGCCAGTAGCAGCAGTGGGCAGCTACGCCCACCTGTCCGGATGCCACGCAAGCATGAGTGTGCTCATGAGCAAACTGGTAGCAACAGGTTTTGAAACCTGCTGCTGAATTGCAATATTTGTTAGAAATCACTTTCTCACTACAGAAAGGAAAAAAAATGACATTGTCATAAGTGTATGCTATAGGCCACTCAACCAAGCAGAAATAAATGAACTTTTTGCTAATCAGATGACTAACATATGTAGAAAACACACCACATAATAAGGGTCTAATTAAATCTAATTATGTACAGGACTGAACAATTATAATGGCAGATGTCTTAAAACAGAGAAGATTAACACTGTCTTTTGGTTAGGATGAATTGCAGCTATTAAAATTAGGCTGCAATTAAGGCTCTTTTTTGTCTTTGACATGATCCCAATCAAAATTGAAAATAAGAATTCAATCCTGACTGAACAAATTCTTTTCTACACACTCAGCATATTTCATAAGCCTATATGCTTTGATCCCTATTCCAGATTAGACCACATACACTATCTGCTTTCTGTTGGAAAAATGCATTCAGTTATACATACCTGTATTGATGTATCTACTGAGCTGAAAGATGGTTTGAGGATTTTATTTTGATTCTGATGTTCTAAAGAAAAATCCAAAGCAATATAAAATAATCAATTGGTTGTTAGCATGAAACCCCCTTCATCCCAATAATGGTCTTTCTGAAGACATAAATAACAGTTTCTTGCATCAAAGCTTTGAATCCTTGCTTTGGGGAGCCAGTTGTGACTCCTAACAGGCTAAATTTCTGTGTTTGCCACTAATTCATCCCTTTCGTGATAGAATAAATAATTACCACTCCAGGATGAAATTGCTGGTTTATTTATGATGATCAGGTCCGGAGATGGTATCCACTCTTCTTCTGTTTCTTGTTCATACCAGACTTCAGCATCATCAAACCATCTACAAGAAAAAAACATACATCATTGGAATAAACAAACATTGAAATAAGGACTTTTTCTCCACTTTGGATTGCCAGCTCTGTGGTTCATTAGTAGTGGTAGCCTTTTCATCTCTTAAATAACCCGAAATAACCATTGCCCCATATATTGCTGTGAAAACTTTCAGGTATTCTATTATTAAAGCATCCTCTGTTAGATGGACCTTGGTCCATTTTTGACCTTATTACTATGCATCCATAATCTTCTTACCTGTTCTTAGATTTCTTCCGCTTGGCTCTGATGAGGAACACAGTCAGGATGCTACTGACCACAAAGAGCAAAGCCAGGACAAGACCAAGGCTAAGGGCAGTTTTTTGGATACGTCTTTGGCAGTAACTATCCAGGTACCAGAATGCATCCGCATTATTGCAACTATGGGAAAGAGAAAAATTGTTAAAGGCTACCCACTTCAGAAGGTTCTGGGTAGCTTCCAAAAGCAAAACTTTATTGAAAAATTATAAAATTAAAATAATTAAATATGAAAACATAAAAGTCAAATAATATAATACCAGTAGACATCAAACCACAGTTTTCAGGATCTGTGCTGATGTCAAATTTCTGCAATCTATCTTCTGGTATCTATAAGTAGGGAGCCGTCCTAACTTTTCAGGATAGAAGAATAGACTTCCAGAGTTGAGGTAGCTCTGAAAAAAGCTTCCAGCTTTTCTGTCAGCTTTTCTGCCATCTAGAGAGAGCAACTGAAACCAGATACATTTCCATAGAGTGCATAGGTTGGGAAAATTCTGCTTTGATGAAATAGGCTTGCAGAGATTGAGGAACCAAACCATAAACTGCTTTGTAACAACAAAGTACCCAGAAATGTACCGGGAACCAAAGCAAGGTTTGTGAGCTGTGTAGGATTCTTCTAAAATAAATTTGGACATACCAGAAAGCTCTGGAATTCAACTCTGTAATTCAATTTCATTGCATTAACTTGTCATGACAATCTGCTGATAAATGAAGATTGGAGAAGTAACAACATCTTTCTTATTACAAAGCGGAAGCAGAACTTTGAGTTCATACCCCACTTTGATTGGGCCAGTTCTTAATTTTATGTCTTCACTGTTCTGGGAATCTCTTATGTTGAACTATGAAATATTCCTACATATAGTCTGCATACAGGGAGAAGCTATTTTGAACCAATTTCTTTCAAGACTTTCACCAAATCCTTCTTAGGGAACTCAGAGTCACCATGGAACTACCTTCATGATTATCCAGAAACTTTCTATTGGAAATTGATAGGGAGATCATTCTAATTGATCTTCCCTTCTGCACCAGTTGGTTTTGGTGGGGAGTTTACATCTAATTATGTCCATGACATAAAGTGATATAAATTTTATCCATTCATGGATCATAAATAATTTCTCCAAAATAAAAACCAGAAAAAGCTTCTAGCTATTTGCATGGTTGTCATGACAGCAATGAATTTCTGAGCAACTTCTAACTTAGCCTCCAAAGAAAAGACTGAAACCCTCCAAGATGATCACGCTTCAAATCCTTACATAAATCAGGAGAAGACAACATTTAAATTTTTCTTGAAATTGACTCATTTTAAAATATAGGTAATTTCACATTTCTCCTCCATTCTTAAATATTGCAGTCCCTCAAATCACTCAGGCCTTGTAGGCTACATGGTGGATTCAGTACTCCAAGAGAGTTGGAGTCCTTTGGGACCAATCAAACTATATCAAGATTCTCTTTCATTGTAGATAGTTTGGCATTTCAAATTGGTCCTTTTATCTGCTTTTCTGCTTTTCTTCATTTTTCTTAAAATTCTACAAGTTGAATATATTTTGATAATTACGTTATAACAGCTTCAGCATAAAATTTATGGAAAATGTGGGATTCTACAGGCAGAAAAACTTACGAAGGTAGAAAAGTACCCTATTAGAAGTAGTAACTAATGAAGATTTAAGTATGGCAGTGATGGCAGTGGTGAAATCCAAATTTTTTTACTACCAGTTCTTTGGGCGAGGCTTGGTGGGCTTGGTGTAGCTTGGTGGGCATGCCAGGGGAAGGATACTGCAAACTCTCCATTCCCACCATACTCTGGGACCAGCCAGAGGTGATATTTGCCAGTTCTCCAAACTACTCAAAGTTTCTGCTACCAGTTCTCCGAACTGCTCAAAATTTCCACTACTGGTTCTCCAGAATCTGTCAGAACCTGCTGGATTTCACCCATGGTTGGTGGGCTGATGAATCTAAGGATTCCTTTGATGCTCTTCCTCCTTCTGTCTACTTACATGCAGTGGGGCCCAATTTCAGAGAGTCGGCAAACACCATTGAAGCAGTTCATGGAATCTTGAATGCCACTGAAACATTTCGAGACACAGCGCATAGTACCGTTCATTATGTAGGGATAATAGTAGTCTGCATACTTTACGCCACTAATATTATTACAGATATCTGGAAAAAAAAGAGGTGTTAAATATATAATGAACTATGGGCAATACATGTAGGTCAAACCAACAAACTGTACTGCAACAAACTATGAGCTTGTGACTGAAATGCAGCAAATTTTCTCAGACATAGAAAGGCCATCATGTTCCTGCACCAAGTGCCCCATATATAGTATAAAAGCAGTTTTGAAAAATATCCTTCCATGGTAGAAAATAAAAGATAGCAAGATGAGCAAGAATGAGTTGTCATTATGATGGAACTACAACTTGAGAGGGAGGGAGGGAGGGAGGGAGGGAGAGGGAGAGGGAGAGAGAGAGAGAGAATTGGGATGATTGGAAGAACTGAAAGAATTTCTAGATGGCCCAGCTCTGCAGGGAAGCACTAAAATTCTATTACAAAACAGATGTGGGGACTGAAAACACCTTTTTCCAACTTTCTTTAGGGTCATCCTTGTGTTCTTCTAACCATAGCATAAATGTATCCTTATAGTATATCTTTAACTTCTTTTCTTTTAGTATCTGTGCTATTTATAGTACCCTATTTCCCCCAAAATAAGACATCTCTTAATAATAAGCCCAGTCAGGCTTTTGAGCACATGGCAGTAAAGTCAAATGCTTATTTCAGGGTTCAAAAAAATATAAGACAGGGTCTTCTTTTCGGGGAAACACGATACAATACAACATTTACTTATGGCCAAGTTGAGTTTTAGTTGAAAAAACCTCAACTATTTTCTTCATCCTTGTTCCTCGACCATGAATTTCCACTTTATTTTTCCATTATTGTTCAAATAACTGTACTTCCTCAATATTTCTGGATTTTTCTCCATTTGTTAAGAAATACTTGATAATTATAGTGTTTTCTCTATTTCCAGCCCACTGCAATTAAACTTGCCCTTAACTATTCCAGTTTTAAAATATTTTCCATCTTCTCCAAACACATTTTTACTACAGGTAGCATCTGATACCTGTAGTGTATCTGATACACTCCATCAATAAAGTGGCTGCTGAGATGCCTTCTTCTCCCTGGGGCTGAGCACCATTTCCATGTTATTTTGGCTTGAGCTGTGAGAGAAACAACCCGCTGGCTTCCTCAGAGATATCTGCCTTCAGGATGCTCACTGGTATTTTCCAAAATTGATAAGTGGGTAAGTGGCATACTTGAACAATATATTGAACCAGTTGTTGCCAAACGTATTCACTGCTCTCTTGGGATGCTGCACAGAAAGTCAATTTAAATTGGAAAGGAAACCCAAATTCTGCCTGCTTTGTATTGCTGTTACTTTAGCACTCTTGTGCATATTAGAATTTTTTAAAATCAATGTGTAGCAGCAAATAATTTCACATAGGCATCCGTTTTACCTTTTTATTTCAGTGGAAGAACAAGAAGACACACAGGGAGAGCTACACCCAATACCTCTACTGCAGACCTGAGAACACTAAACCCATGTACTATGGTTGACGTGTTTCAGGCATAAAGAAATTGTGTACCTCTATTCTGTTAGGAAAATTCAATGAATCCTTAGCTTCCACCTCCAAGTAGCTGCCTACATTCTCCCAGTTCCAGCCATACTGCTCTTTAGCAAGAATGACTGAGTGTTGGGACTTCCGGTTTGATCGCGATCCGTCGCGGGCGGCTCTTTGAAACGGCCGCCGCCCCCGCTGCCTGTAGAGCCGCTTTTTTCATCTAAAAGCGGCTCGGAACGCTCCCCCTTGGAAATTAAGGGGGAGCCAGAGTGGGCAGCTTTAGGTAGAGCCCCAGAAGCGCTGCCAGGGTGTTTTTTTTTTGCCTTGGTAAGCGCTTCGGTGTGGGCTCCCTTTTCAAGCTGCCGATACTCCAAGCGGCGTGGGAACTCTGCAGGACAGAGCGAGGCGGAGAAGGCGATTCAAACGAAAAAGAACATATCCCTAATCAACTTGAATGGATTTGGTGAGATCTGGAAAAATTTTCTTGTGCTCTTGGACTTTTCTTGGACTTTTCTCAATTTAAATTTCAAGCTGTCCCTGTGGGAAAGTGTCTTAAAAATGGTGGATTAAGGCTGGGCTAATGCAAGGAGAAAGTGAGAAAGGAGAAAGTGAAGCAAGAAAGTGAAAGTTTGCCTGTCTGTAACTATAAAGACTCTAATGATAAGTTTTATAACTGTTTTCTAAATTTGAAATATAAAGTATTGGACTCCTCTTCTGCAAAACTGAGGATAGGGAAAGGAGGAGAATTTTTTTTTCTGCCTCTTTAAAGTTTTAAACATTGTTCAGGCATGGCTTCAAAGAAGGCGGGGGGGGATTCCCCCACACATCAGACAAAGGAGAAGCCAGCTGCAGTTGCAAAGCAGCCACAGGGCAGCGAAATAGAAGATTTGAAAACATGTATACTAAACTTGCACAAATCCATGGGAGAGCTCTCTGCTAGAATGAATAAAATAGATGAAAAGTTGGGGAAAAATCAAAGAGAAATGAAGGAAATAGTGGGGGAAGTTAAGGAGACAGTGGAAGAAGAAACTAAAGGAGTACATCAGAGTGTTGCTAAAGTAGCTACAGTTCTTACAGATGCTCTATTGGCAGTTGAGAAAAAAGTAGAAGATTTAAATACAGAAGTGGCAGCTAACAAGAAGGAAGCAAAGGATCAGATTGTTAAGGTGGTGGCTCAGAATCAACGTTTGGAGGATGAGATTACAATGATACAATTTCGGAATATGGAATATGCCATAAGATTGCGGGGTCTGCGTGAGAATTCTAGAGAGAATTTAAGAGCTACATGTGCGGAGGTGCTGGCCAAGATTTTAAAATGTGAACCTGATGTGATTGCGAACAGGATTGACAAGCTGTATAGAGTTAACTCCCGCATAGCGAAACAGAGAAATCTACCAAGAGATGTTGTGATTTATTTCACTGAGAGAAGGTTGAGGAATGATATTTTGTTTGGTTCGTTCCATATGACTGTTCAATATGATGGTAATCAGATTGGTGTGTATAAAGAGCTGCCACCAAAAATGCTAAGAGATCGGAAAGATTTTGCTTTTCTTGTAAATGAGTTGAAAAAGCGCCAGATACCATTTAGATGGGATGCCCCTGTTGGTATTATTTTGCGGCACGAGGATGTGAGATATCGTATTAATTCTGTGGAAAAAGCGGAACAATTTTATAATAATGTTCTTAAAAAAATTCCAACGCCACCTCTTTCTTCAACACTTTTGCCTTTTGAAGATACTTCGGTTGAAAAGAGGCCTGAAGAGGTTGGTCAAGAAGTAAGTTCGTTAAAAGAAGGTCAGGCGTGTCAAGAATCAGCAAGGGAAGAAGCTTTGGGCGCTGTTGGAGGTGTTGCAGAGGAATCGCTAATAGAACTTTTGGAAGCTAAACCAAAGCAAACTAGAGCCACAAGAGAGGTGGAGCCAGATTTGGATTTACTGATGCAAGAACCAAGAGAACAGCGTATAACCCGTGCTGCGGAAAAGCAAAGATTAGAGAAATGTCAGGGGCCAAAATCACAACAGGAAGAGCATGGTGCCAAAGGGAAGCTACACTCTGAAGCCATGGGAGGGGCAAGACCGAAGACTTCTTCTGTAGGAGATTCTCTTCGTGAATTGCTTAAAGGGCTTCCTTCATTTTCAGAATGACACTTAAAATTATATCATGGAATGTCAATGGCCTGAACTCACCTCAGAAAAGAAGGAAAATATTTCATTATTTGAAGCAGTACAAAAATGATGTTGTTTGTTTGCAGGAAACTCATATTAGAACCCAGGATCAAAAGTTCTTAACTTCAAAACTTGGCTCACACTTTATATCTTCTAGTTTGGCGAAAAGGAATGGACTTGTTTTTTATATTTCTAATAAAATACCAGCTAAATTGATAGAAGCGGATGTGGATGGGAGATATCTTGCTGTGGAAATAAATGTACAGAACGTCTCGATACTTTTAATTGGCATTTATGCCCTGAACCAGCAACAGGAAACTTTTTATAAACTGCTGAATAACAAGATACTGCAGTGGAATTACAAGTCTTTTATGATTATGGGTGACTGGAACGGGGTGATTGATGCAAAGCTTGACAAAAAGACGACTGCCAAGAAAGGGAATAAGCTACCATCGACGTTCTTTGCTTTGAAAGAAGAAATGGATTTGAAGGATGTATGGAGAGTTCATCATCCTAAAGAACTGGACTTTACTTTTTTTTCTGATAGGCATAAATCTTTTTCAAGAATTGATTTTATGCTGGTTACTACTGATTTACTTACTACGGTGACTAAGACAAAAAATTTTCCTAGAACATTGTCGGATCATAGTCCGGTGTGGATGGAGATAAACTTGGGTAAAAGAGAAAGGAGATCTTGGCGTATGAATGAAAATTTATTTAGATATGAAAAGAATATTGCTGATCTTAAGAATCATGTTAAAGAATTTTTTGACGTTAACTTAAATAAAGGTACACCGATTGAGATTGTATGGGATGCAAGCAAGGCTTATATGAGAGGTGTACTGATTTATATGAACTCTAAATATAGACGTATACGTCAAAAGTCAAGAATAGAATTGGAAGTAGAGATTAAGGAGAAAGAGCATTTGTTGATTAAAAACCCAAATGATGAGAAGATACAATTAACGATAAAACTTTTGAAAGATCAGTTTCAAACCTTGATGGCTGATCAAACAGCAACTAACTTGCAGTACGCCAAACATAATACTTTTTGTAATGCTAATAAACCTGGCAGATGGTTGGCTTATACATTGAGGAAACAACAAAGCTCTCGTATAATAAACTCAATTGAGTTCAATGGAAAACAAGTACACCAACAGAACCTAATACAAAAAGCTTTTTTAGCTTATTACTCCAAATTATATCAAGCTGATAAAATTAGAGGGGACTTTATAGAAGCCTATCTGCAGAATATGAGAGTTACAAAAATTTCAAATATACAAAGTGAAAGATTGAATCGACCTATAACATCGGAAGAGATTTTATATGCAATTAAACAATTGAAAGTATCTAAAGCTCCTGGGACGGATGGTTTGACAGCAGTATATTATAAGGCCTTACAAATGGAACTGGTCGAGCATCTCAAGGATTTGTTTTGTAATATTCAGCAGGGGGGTAAAATACCCCCCTCCTGGAAGACAACTTTTATCTCACTGATACCTAAAGAAGAACAATCAGTAAAACCTGAAAATTTTCGTCCAATATCTCTCCTGAATACGGATTATAAGATTTATGCTAAAGTATTAGCCAACAGATTGATGCCAGTGATTCAAGATGTGATTCATGATGACCAAGCAGGTTTTATAGAAGGCAGATACATGAAGGACAATGTTAGGCAACTCATAGATTTGTTGGAATATCTTGAGAAAAAGAAGCAGACTTCTGCGGTGTTGGTGTTTTTGGATGCGGAGAAAGCCTTTGATCGTGTCAACTGGGATTTTCTAAAAAAGATTTTGCACAAAATGGATTTTGGGAAGCAATTCATACAAGCTATTTCTGCAATTTATCAGGAACAGCATGCACAAATTATTATTAATGGTACCTTAACTACTACTTTTAACATACAAAAAGGAACAAGACAAGGTTGCCCACTATCTCCATTATTGTTTATTCTGACGCTAGAAGTGCTGCTGAACGCTCTACGGGACTCAGACAAAATGAATGGAATAGTTGTAAGGCAAAAAGACTACCGAACAAAAGCATTCGCAGATGATCTGGTTGTTACCCTAACACGACCTTTGGAATCGATCATCCAGATGAACAAAATCATAGAGGCATATGGTCTGGTTTCAGGTTTTAGCCTGAACCAGAGAAAGACTAAGATGATAGTTAAAAATATGTCGGAACCACAAAGGAAAGAATTGGAAAGGGTGGCAGGTTTTGAAATAGTTACAAAGGTGAAATATCTAGGGGTACAAGTTGCAGCATCCAATAGAAAACTTATTCAAAATAATTACGAAGAATTATGGCGTAAGATCCAAAAGGATTTTGAAAAATGGAAGAAGCTGCAACTGTCTTTGCTTGGTAGAATAGCAGTTGTTAAGATGAACGTTTTACCTAGATTTCTGTTTCTGTTTCAAATGATTCCGGTGCTCAAAAATGATAAATCGCTGAGGGACTGGCAAGCAGGTTTAAATAAATTTATATGGAATGGGAAAAAACCAAGAGTTAAACTTAAAATTATGCAAGATGTTCGTGAAAGAGGTGGCCTTAAAGTTCCCAATCTACGTTTATATTATGAGGCAGCAGTCTTGATACAAGTTGGAGATTGGATTGGAACAACCAAAAGAGAAATTTTGAATATAGAGGGCCACGACTTGCAATATGGATGGCATGCATATTTACTTTATGAAGAAAAGAGAGACAGTGTATTTAACAGTCATATTTTAAGATATGCTTTGATGAGAGTTTGGAAGAAGCACCAACTTCAATTGGATTACAAAATACCTTTGTGGTTGGATCTTGGGCAGATTTTGCCAAATATAAAGTCACTCGGGGGGTTGTTATATAAAGAGATACTTTTTAATGATGGGGGCAGTTGGAGTTTGAAACCTTTGAACATTCTGTTGGAACAAGGATTGAATCTAACTTGGTTGCAGTATCTTCAACTTCAAGCAAGATGGAGAGAAGATCAGAAAATTGGACTAATGTTACATGAAGAAGATTTACTGACCCAGATAAAACGTAAAGGGCCGATGCATATTAAACGTGTGTATAATTTATTGTTAGAGAGAGATTCAGAGGGTGAATTAGTTAAAGATTGCATGATAAAATGGGCACAGAATTTTGAAGAACCAGTAATGCTAGAGACCTGGGAGAAGATTTGGGTCCAGAATGTTAAATTTACACAAGCACAGAATCTGAGGGAAAATTTTTACAAGATGTTTTATAGGTGGCATCTTGATCCTAAAAAGTTATCATGTATGTATCCAAATGTTCAGCCTAAATGTTGGAGGTGTGATTGTTTGGATGCAACATATTTTCATGTTTGGTGGACGTGCAGAAAATTGAAAGCATTTTGGATCAAATTATGGTGGGTAATGCAGAACATTTTGAAGCGGAAGCTTGATTTCTCACCTCAGCTTTTCTTGCTGGGAATAGTTAAAGGGTGCTCATCAACTGATACTAGATTGATTTTACACATGATTACTGCAGCTAGATTACTGATTGGCCAAAATTGGAAGAAGGATAAAATACCCACGATAGAGGAATGGGTATTAAAGATGTCTAATTTTGTAGAGATGGCTAAAATCTCTGCATATTTAAAAGATAAGACTCATGAAGTTTTTGCTAAGGAGTGGGTGAAATGGGTGGAATATATGAAGCATAAATACCAAAGTAAGAAGTTTCAGTTAGTACTTCACTGAATGTATACCTTTTAGTACTCAAGTAATCTAGAAGATAAATGTACTGAACTTTATGAATTTTAATTTTATGTTAAGTGATTGAATTTATATTTTAAGTTTTTGTGTTATAAGTATAGTATAAAGAGAAATGTATCAAGTATGTTGTTTGATTTAGATTATGATAGTTTTCTTTCTCCTTCCTATTATTATTATCACTATTATATTATATAAAATATTATTATAGTTTTAGTTTAATAGCTGGATCTCACCTTGAACAGTGGATAAATTGGGGTTAATTGTTAATGCTTGATTAATAGCGGAAGTCAAGGGGGGGTTGGGGGGTTGGGGAGGGAAGGGAATGGTTGGGGTGGGGGGTGGGGGGAAGGAAGGGGGGGTTTACTATAAAACTTTGTATGTAAAACTTTTTCAATAAAAAAAAAAAAAAAAAAGAATGACTGAGTGTTGCTTTCCTGTATAAAAATAAACTTGATGGGAGGTGAAATGAAGCCAGGGAATCCATCAATCCCTTTCCTTAACTTGTCCTACATTTAACAGGAATGACTGCATCATAGGCAGGCCTTACTACTGTCTGTGTTGGGTCTGACAATTGATGCCCATACATTTTTCTGCTGGCTCAAGGATTAGCACTTTAACATAAATGAAGAACATACATGCTATCTGTTACCATGACCTGCACAGCTTTTTCTTCACCTTTGCCTTCTGTCATTGCCTCACTGCTAATGCTACAAGTGGACATATAGGAGCTGGAGAAGATAGATAGATAGATAGATAGATAGATAGATAGATAGATAGATAGATAGATAGATAGATAGATAGATAGATAGATAGATAGATAGATAGATAGATAGACAGAGTGATTCTCCATGGATATGGTCTGGTGAGTCCTCTTGGCCTGTCATGATTGAGTTATGGGACTGACACTACAAGTTGACATAAAGTAATTTGATGAGATGGATTGACGAGTGGTGGATTGCATCTATCCATCAACAAAGCTTTTAGGGACTTTCATTTATGTATGAATAGCCAGCATGTTGGATATCTGTGGTATTTTTAGCAATTATACATTTAAAATATGGATTGAACTATTTCATAATTTGGAAATAGAAAGCATAGTCCCAATAATCTTGACACATCTACCCAACTGTTTACTGAAACTTACCATTTAATGAAAAAGTTGAATTAAGAATTGGGTTAGGTAAAGGAACAAAGCACAGTTTTGGTCCTGAAAAAAAAATTGTATGAATTAGTTATCCAGGGTGGTTGTATACCTGTATATTTCTGTCAAGTAACTTCTGCATTAAAAACATTGTGATATTAAATAGAGTCTCCCCCACCAAAATAATTATCCTTGTGAAGTAATCTGTGGAAGAATAAATCATCAAATGATATGTCAAACATTCATCAGTGTCTAAGTTTAAGATTTTAAAAAGTCTTTTGTTGCCTGATAAGGGCCCCCAGTTTCCCAGGCTTCAATCATTTACCTGGCTATCTTTGTAACTGCACAGCCAACAATTTTAGTAGCTTCAAAACTGAATGTATATCCTTGTTCATTGCACTTTGAGGCAATGTACAAACAATTCCGTTTCAGAAAAAAATTATCCTGTAATCTACAACTATGTAGATTACAGGATATGTCTGGATGGGAGTCAAAAGGCTCAGACTTAACACAGACAAGACTGAGTGGCTGTGGGTATTGCCTTCTAAAGACTATGTTGATTGTCCATCCTTGGTTTTGGGAAGGGGGGGAGAAATTGTCCCCCTCAGAATGGGCTCCCAATTTGGGTGTCCTCCTAGACTCACAGCTAAGATTAGAGCAACATCTGACAGCTGTGGCTAGGGGGAGCTTTGCACAGGTTCGCCTGGTGCACCAATTGCGACCCTACTTGGATCAGGAGGCTCTCCTCACAATCACTCATGCCCTTGTCACCTCACAGTTAGATTATTGCAATGTGCTCTACATGGGGCTATCCTTGAGACTACAGTTGGTCCAGAACACAGCTGCACGAGCTGTTGTGGGTGCATCTAGGTACACCCACATTACACCAATTCTCCGCAAGCTGCACTGGCTCCCTGTTGATCTCCGGTCACAATTCAATGTGTTGGTTATTACCTTTAAAGCCCTACATGGCTCAGGACCAGGATATCTTCGAGACCGCCTCCTGCCACATAGTTCCCAGGACCAGTAAGATCCCACAGAGTTGTCTCCTCCGGGTCCCGTCAGCTAAACAATGCCGGCTGGCGGGCCCACGGAGGAGGGCCTTCTCTGTGGATGCCCCAGCTCTCTGGAACCAGTTACCTCCTGAGGTCTGGACCATCCCCACCCTATTGGCCTTCTGAAAAGCAGTGAAGACCTGGCTTTTCCAGCAGGCCTGGGGCCGTTGATCTCGCTCTTGTGATCTGGTGAGATCCGGCCATGAATGGTGTGAATGAGTTTTTAATGTTCTTAGTGTTTTTAATTTTTAAATGTTTTTTATAATGATTTTTTAAAAATATATTGTGAGCCACCCTGGGCCTTCGGAGAGGGGCAGCATTTAAATTGAATTAATTAAATTAAATTAAATTAAATTAAACTACTACATTGCAAAAACATATGGAATACATATCTCGATCAGGATACAGTTTACATAGACTTCTGTAAAGCTTTTGATTCAGTGGTACATGACAATTTACTTCTAAAACTAAAATCCTATAGCATTTCTGGACTCCTACATAAATGGATAGCTGCCTTCCTGTCAAACAGACAAGTGGTCAAAATAGGAAGCGCTCTATCAAATCCTGTACATGTTAATAGCAGCGTTCCCCAAGGCAGTGTCTTAGGTCCAACACTCTCATACTTTACATAAATGACCTTTGTGATCAATTAAAAGCAACTGTGTTCTCTTTGCTGATGATGTTAAACTATTCAACATCACCGACAATGGAACTACCTTTCAAAAAGACCTTGACCATGTGTCAGATTGGTCTAACAAGTGGCAGCTCCAAATATCAACCAATAAATGCTCTGTCTTGCACATTGGCAAAAAAAATCAAAACATAAAATACAGATTAGATGGACATGATCTTGTAGATGACCCTCACTCTGTCAAGGACCTTGAAGTACTCATTTCTAATGATCTAAGTGCCCAAACCGACTGTAACGACATTGCTAAAAAGGCATTAAGAGTTGTTAACTTAATCTTGTGTAGCTTCTTCTCTGGTAATGTTGTACTACTAACTAGAGCATACAAAACATTTGCTAGACCAATTCCTTAATACAACTCATCTTTCTGGAATCCGCACTGCATATTGGACATAAATATAATTGAGAAAATACAGAGATATTTTACAAGAAGCGTCCTCTAACCGCAATAAAATACTTTATGCCACCAGACTTCAAATTTTAGGCTTAGACAACTTAGAACTACGCCGACTTCAATGTGACTAAGCATAGTACATAAAATTATCTGCCACAGTATACTTCCTGCCAATGACTACTTCAGCTTCAACCACAACAATACCCAATCAAATAATAGATACAAACTCACGGTAAACCGTTCCAAACTCGATTGCAGAAAATATGACTTCAGTAACAGAGTGGTCAATGCCTGGAATGCACTATCTGACTCTGTAGTTTCTTCCCCAAACCTCCAAAATGTTAAACTTAAACTGTCTACTGTTGACCTCACCCCATTCCTAAGAGGTCTGTAAGGGGCATCCATAAATGCAGCAGCGTGCCTACCATCCCTGTCCTAATATTTCTTTTTACTTATTCTTTTCATGTATTCAAATTATACTTTTACCAGTTATCTTATATATGCTTGAAAAAATAAACTTATGACTTACCAATGAGTACAAGACTCCTCGTCTGACCACTCGCTTGCATTCTTGCAATCTGGTGGTTAGCTTCCTTCCTGTCCTAAATCATCACACACTATATGGCAGGGGGAGAACCTACTTTAAAAGGCCAACTATTTGGCATACCTTGCCATACATCAAAAATATTTCAGAACCACCAATTTTCATATACAGAAAGGAACTAGACAAGGTTGTCCGCTATCCCCACTGTTGTTCATCTTAACTTTAGAAGTGTTGTTGAATTCTCTACGGGACTCGAACAATCTGAATGGAATAGTTGTAAGGCAAAAAGATTACAGAACAAAAGCATTCGCAGATGATCTGGTTGTTACCCTAACACGACCTTTGGAATTAATCATCCAGATGAAAAACATCATAGAGGAATACGGTTTAGTCTCAGGTTTTAGACTAAACCAGAAAAAGAATAAGATGATAGTTAAAAATATGTTGGAACCACAAAGGAGTGAACTGGAAAGGTTGGCAAGCTTTGAAATAGCTACAAAGGTGAAATATCTAGGAGTTCAGGTTGCAGCTTCTAATATAAAACTTTTTCAAAATAATTATGAGGAATTGTGGCACAAGATTCAAAAGGATCTTGAAATTTGGAAGAAACTGCAACTATCTTTACTTGGCAGAATAGCAGTTATTAAGATGAACGTTCTACCAAGATTTTTGTTTTTGTTTCAAATGATTCTGGTGCTCAAAAGTGACAAGATATTGGCTGAATGGCAAGCAGGTTTAAACAAATTTATTTGGAATGGAAAAAAACCAAGAATTAAACTTAAAATAATGCAAGTTGTTCGTGAAAGAGGCGGCCTTAAAGTTCCAAACTTACATTTATATTATGAAGCTGCTGTGTTGACACAAGTGGGTGATTGGCTTGGAACAACGAAAACAGAAATTCTGAAAATAGAAGGCCATGACTTGGATTTTGGTTGGCATGCATACTTATTTTATGAAGACAAGCTGGATAAGGTATTCAAAAGTCATATATTGAGACATGCCTTGATAAGAGTTTGGAAGAAGCACCAGCTTAAATTGGATTACAAAATACCTTTGTGGTTGGATCTTGGGTAGATTATGCGGAATATAAAGTCACTCGGGGGGATTTTATACAAAGAGATGCTTTTTAATGATGGGGGCAGATGGAGTTTGAAACCTTTGAAAGTTCTGTTGGAAGAAGGGAGGAACTTAACTTGGTTGCAGTATCTTCAACTTCAATTGAGATGGAGAGAAGATCAGAAAACTGGATTAATGCTACATGAAGAAGATTTGGTGATTCAGATAAAACGTAAATGGCCGATGCATATTAAGCGGGTGTACAATTTATTGCTAGAAAGAGATTCAGAGGGTGAATTAGTTAAAGATTGTATGATAAAGTGGGCACAAAATTTTGTAGAACCAGTAATGTTGGAAACATGGGAAAACATCTGGGTCCAGAATGTTAAATTTACACAAGCACAGAACCTAAGGGAAAATTTTTATAAGATGTTTTATAGATGGCATTTAGATCCCAAAAAATTATCATGTATGTATCCAAATGTTCAACCTAAATGTTGGAGGTGTGATTGTATGGATGTTACATATTTTCATATTTGGTGGACGTGTAGAAAACTGAAAGCATTTTGGATTAAACTTTGGTGGGTTATACAGAATGTTCTGAAAAAGAAGTTTCAATTTTCTCCGCAGCTTTTTTGTTGGGGATAGTTAAGGATTGCTCACCAAGTGAAACAAGATTGATTTTATTTATGACTACGGCAGCTAGACTACTGATTGGTCAATACTGGAAAACAGATAGTGTACCTACTATAGAGGAATGGATATTGAAGATGGCTAATTTTGCAGAAATGGCTAAGATTTCTGCATACCTAAAAGATAGGACCCATGAAGCCTTTGTTAGGGAGTGGAAGAAATGGGTAGAGTATGTGCGGAACAAATATCAAATTAAGAAATTTCAACTAGTATTTGATTCATAATTATTTTTATTCTAACTATTTTATTAAATATTTGAAATCATTTTGTTATTATGTTATATATTTATATTTACTATATTAATATTTAGAAAAATTATAATGTTAAAAATAAGTTTATATACTTGATAGACTAGCTTTATTTTATTTAATGTTAAAATTCATGATATATTATCTGGATTTCATATTTTCTTATACAACACTATTTAGATTGAATATTTGGAATTATATTGTTATCTAGAAAACTTTTAATGTTATATATATTTACTATATTATTATCTAGGAAAATTATGATGTTTAAAATTAGTTTCCATATATTCGTTATATTCGTTATATTAGTTATATTTGTTATATTGCTGTCTAGAAAATTTTTTAAGAGAATTGGTTAAGTTTTTACAAATGATTTATGGTTAGTATATATTTGAATTAAGGGGGTAAAAGAGGGTGTTAGAAGCTTAGATTAATTTTATATTACTTAATGTTAAATTTATAATATCTTATCTGGATCTCACCTATATTTTTCTGTTTGATATTGATTGATATACATGATTGATGTTTGGTTAGTAAAGGAAGTCGGGGGGGAGGGGCGAGGGAAAGGGAGGGGGTAGTAGATGGGTGGGGGGATTGGTGGTGGGAAAGGGGGATAAAAATTGTATTGTAAAACTTTTTCAATTAAAAAAAAAATTAAAAAAATATTTCAGAAGCAGTAGAACACAGCTTCTGAGATCTGCAAGTGGGATCTCACATGTCCAGAAGCTACAATTATACATTGGACAAATTATACATTGCAAAGATCTCTTGGAGGTGAGATATATTAATGTAATCTACTGGATCCCCTGCATAGATTGACCCTGTGACTATGGAGGACAGATGGGAAGGAAGTTAACCACTAGAAGAATACAAGTGAGCAGTCAGGCAAGGATGCCAAACTCATTGATAGCTTCACACTGCAATGAACAATAAACATACACTCAAGTTTGAAGCTGTTAAGATTGTTGGCCATGCAGCTATAAAGATAGCCAGGTAAATGATGAAGTCTGGGAAATGGGCCCTTGTCAGTCAACAGAAGTGCTAATTTATCAGCAGTTTTTCAGGTACTTAAGAGCCAAGGGTTTTACTGCCCAAGGAAGCAACAGCCAATCTCATGCCATCAACATACGATCAACCAAACAATAGGAAGACAACACATAAATGTGACCCATAAAATAGCCCATATTCCAGTAAAGGGAATATCCCTGAGGATGGGTTCCAGCATAAATCCGAAAGCTTGGAAGAGTAAATCTCTGGTCCCAGTGACTGTCCCAGATTGGATCCTGCAACATTATTTTGGCCTTCATTCAGGCAAAAAAAGATGTATTTGCTGCCATCTGGTGGCTATATTGAGATTTGCTGTACTGATATACCTTGCCCTATCCCCCATTATTAAATTTTGTGACAAGGGGGAAACCATTCAAAGGACGTTTGTTCTTGCAGAAAAAATGTGGATAAAAAAGATTCTAAAACATCTTGTCTAAAAGAAGAATTAGCCAGGAAACTTGCTTATTTGTCAGTTACAGGAAATCACATTCAAGCAGAAGAGGATAGACCATACCTGAATCTTTGTCACACTCCCCATCAGTATGGATGTCTACCAAGGATTGACTCACTTCCTCTGTAATATTCTTCATTTGCTGCAGGATTGTTTCCTCATTATTCTCTGTTTGTACTTGGGAAATGATTTTATGTTCCACAATAATGCTGCCTTTCCTAAAAGAACAATGAAGGAAGAGCAATTCCTCAGGTGCTGATCTACCCTTTATTGCTCCATGAAGATATGTTACAGACTGTTATAACCCCACCCCTTTCCTCCATCAAATGCAAAATGAACTAGTACTTCTACTCCATTTCTACTCTATTTAATCCACACAACAGTTTTCTGAGAGAGCTTAGAATAAAAGTTCAAGATGAGGCCAAAGCATCTCTGGAAATTTCATAACTGAGTGGGATTTCAACCTGGACTTTAGTCCAATTCTAACTGCTTTAACTTGCAAGAACATTTTTCATCCGCCCCGGATGTTTCCTGGAATACATGGTGGCTGAAAGTATATATAAGACATACTCAGTCCCTGGTCTATCCACGTAGTTAAAAAAAGAAATCTGAAAAGGAGTTACTTACACCAAAAAAGAGGATCCACAATGGGAGAAAAGTTCTACCCATATTCAAGTTCACTTGATGGCTCATCATCCCAAAGAATAAATTAGTCTCTTTCTAGACACCCACCTCATTCTTAAGATCTCCACATCAAGGTATCCAGGGACATCACGATAAACATCTTTCATCTACAAGGTAGAAAAAGTAAAAGAAAGCCTTCATAAACAAAGAAATCTATGCCAGGAAAGAGACTTGAATCAGAAGCCTCCTAAAGCATTGAGTATGTGGTCTGTGTTATGTATGAAGAAAGCTGAAAATCCAAGAAGCAAATTTTTGATTGGGAAGAAGACGCTTTCCTGGTATGAATTAGGAGTGCTGGCCTTGGTTGAAGAGGGTAAGTTACATTATATTGAAATGGTGACATTGATCAAATGTAGGCTATTTCCTTGATCCAATCTTACCTGCTTTTTAAACTCAGCCTGAATTTCCCGAGAATAGCTAGAGTTTAGGTCTTCCAGAGATTTGTTGTACTCTTTGTTAGTAACCCTCAGCTGAGCTTCGACAGTAATGGTCACAGATACTAAAAGAGAGGGAAAGAGATATTCATATGAACCTCAACAAGGTACTTCCCTGCAGTGCAAAGGAATTCAAAAAGTGAGAGGCAAGAAGTAAATGTGTTCCCATTCTCCAACGTGGTTTCAAATGCCTAAATCCAAAGATCCTCATCTGGTTTGGAAACTCATTTTTGATTTACTGATACATTTTAAAATTCAGAATACTGCTGGAAGGGACCTTGAAGGTGTTTGACTCCAACCCCCTGCTCAGGCAGGAGACCCTAAACCATTTCAGACAAGTGACTGTCCAGTCTCTTCTTAAAAACTTCCAGTGATGAGGCACCCACAACGTCTGAAGGCAACCTGTTCCTCTGGTTAATTTTTCTCACTGTTCAGAAATTTCTCCTTAATTCCAGGTTGCTTCTCTCCTTGATTAGTTTCCATCATTTCTTGTCTTGCCTTCTGGTGCTTTGGAAAATAATTGACCCCCTCTTCTTTGTGGCAGCCCCTCAAATACTGGAATATTGCTATCATGTCACCCCTAGTCTTTTTTTCCGCTAGGTCAGGAGTCCCCAATCCCCAGTCTATGGACCTGCAGCAGGCCACAAACAAACAAACAAAACCCCATCAGTGGGATCCAGGCAGCGTGTGAAACCATGCCCCTTCTGGTCTGCAGAAAAACCTCCCTCCACAGAACCGGTCCCTGCAGGGGTGGGTTCTAAATTTTTTTACTAACGGTTATGTGGGCGTGGCTTATTTTATGGGCGTGGCTTGGAGATCGTGTGACTGGGTGGGCGTGGCTAGCTGGTCATGAGACCGGGTGGCAATGGCTATGTGTGTAGGGACTACTCAGAGGGCTGAAAAAAGTCATTTCTGACAGGTCCTCGCACTTTTTTTTTTAATTGAAAAAAAATTACATACAAAATTTTTCCATTTTTTCTCTCCCCCAAGCCCCCCTTCCCCCTGCCTCTCCCCACCCCCACCCCATTTTCCCCCCCATTCCCCCCTTGACAAGTTGCCCCCATCAGCAACAAACATCTCTTCATATATAAATCCCCCCGAGTCCTCGCACTTTTGACTGGTCCTCACACTTATGACTATCCTCACACTTATGCCGTGCATTCTTAACAACGGTGTCACTCATTTCACAACTGCATGTATTTGTGTATGTGTATGAGTGTATGTATTTGTGAATAATTATTTTCAATCTTTGTGTTATGACCAACATAAACAATTTATAGTCCACATTTAACGAATCAGTCTGTAAATTTTAACTTGTGTAGGATCAGTATCTTCTTTGAGGATGAGTGTGATAATCGTTTCAGTCCAAGATTTCGGAATTTCTGCTTCTAATCATTGAAAACTTTAAGTAATAGCTCATCTTTTGAACACTGACATTTTTTATAAAATTCTGTTGGTATTCCATCCGGGACTGGAACTTTGTAATTCTTCTGTTTTTTCCTTGCTTCTACCAGTTCAGTCATCGTAATTTAGGTCTATTTAGTGCTTCTCTGTGTGTCTCCTCTAATTTTGAAATATTTCTTCTACATAGATATTCCTTAATGTCTTCATCCTGGGTCTCCTCTTGTTTATAGAGATTTTGAAAGAAATCTTTTACTATACATTTTTTATCTGGATTCGTATGGTATATTTGTCCTGTTTCGTCTTGTAGCTGATATATTATTCTCCTTTTTCTTTTTTCAGTTTGTACGCTAGCAAGCGACCCGTTTTATTTGCATACTCAAAGTGTTTCTGTTTTGCCAGTTTAATTTTCTGTGAAATTTCTATTTGCATAATTAGGTTAATTTTATGTTTAGCAAGGTTTAATTTTTCTTTTATTGTTTTATTATGGGGTTGTTTCTGCAATTCTAATTCATGTATTCTAAGTTCTTCTAATAAATTGTTCCTTGAGTGTTGTTGCTCTTTTTTTCTTGATCATATATGCAATTTAGTCTGCTGTGCTACCAATGCTGGGAACCTATTTCCCAACAGATTCCCACTTTAAGTGCACTACAAAGGAGCTCCTATTAAGCCACATTTCTTCCATATGCAATCTCCTTATTCTAGTATGATAATCCAACATATCTGAAAGCAAGCATTTGTTTAGGCTGCCATCAGGAAAAGTAACCACATTCTCCCTGGTTGTACTTACATTCAGGGACTTTAATTTGATCCATGAAGAACTCACACTTGGGCCCATAGTATAAATCCTCATTACAGATGCACTTGATTCCATCATGGGTTCCACCATTCTTGCATAACTCTGGAATAGAGAAGTCCACTTATACAGATCTAATTTGAAAGTTACAATCAATGCAACAATTTACATAGAAATATAATTCTTTATCACAGTATGCATGTATAAAAATAAACAATGCAGCAGATAAATGAAGTGATCTTACAAGTGTTCATATGATGCCAAATTTTTCCTTGCTTTTTCAGCCTCTAACGTGACATTAGCTGACAGGAAGGATGGAGAGGCTGATCAATTTTAAGCAATGAAGTGGAAATAGAAAATCAATGCAATTAAGAAATTTGTTAGTTTAAAAAAAATTCTTGCCTTTTTTCATTAGACAAACATTCCTTTTTAAATGTTTGTTGGTCTTCAGAATCAGTTCTGACCTTCCTTTCTTAAGATACTAACACTGCAATGAAATTATTCAAATATATACAAAGATCTTTTTTTTTATTGAAAAAGTTTTACAGTACAAAATTTTTCCATTTCCCCCCCAAACCCCCCTTCCCCCAAACCTCCCCCCACCCCAACCCCATATTCCCCCCACCCCCCTTGATTTCCGCTACAAATTAAAAAAAAACAACCAAGTACATATAACAAAATAATATAACAAATAAACCTATAAGTAATAAAATTTTCCTAAAATTAACAATATTATAATAAAAAAACTAATAATAATAAGATTTACCTCATTTATCAACCATCAATATACATTTATCAATCAATACCATACTTATAATATTTAAGCCCAATTAAAAGATATCATGCCTTTCTCTAATCCATTAATATTAATATTAATAATTATATACCTAAATTAATCCCCCTAATAATAAAATATAATAGATCACATCCATATCCATATCCATATATAATTATAATTATACAATTATATCCAAAAATTTTCTATCTCAATAATCCATGTTTCAGTCTTCTCTTCATCTTGATTGAAGTTAAATATACTATCTTCCAACATAGTTCTGATAAGCTTCATGTTCCTGCTGCCCCCATCAGCAAAAAAATCTCTCCATATAGAAATCCCCCTGAGTGACTTTATATTTGTAATATCCAACCACAAAGGTATTTTGTAATCCTCTAGGTAGAACATTCAGACTAGCTAATGCTGTACCACCTAAAAAAAGAAAAAAACAAATGCAGCTCCTCCTAAATTTCCAAACCTTATATAAAAAAAACCTGCAAGCCGCATTCCAGGATGTTTCTTTAAAGCTCTTTCAAATCCTGTCACTGTTTCCACTTCCTTCCTTCGGGTTCCCAAGATGTTTTCATCTTTATTTTCTTCTTCTAGATAATTAATTCCAGAAAAAGCTATAATAGGGTAACTACAGATCGTCTGCATATATTGCAGCAATCTGTTTACCTTTCTCAAGATGTTAAATCCAACTCTGTAAAAAAAATTTATAATCCATTTTCGTGTATAAATCAAATATAGTCAAAATTATCTTTTAGACTATTCAGTTGATCAGATTTTTTCAATCCTTTCTGCAAAAGATTTAAACATTTCATAAAGATCGTTCTGTTGCACATCAGTGGTTTTCAGTTGAGTTCCTTCCTTAGCTTCTACTTCCTGTTGCTTGCCATCACCCCCCTTCTCTTGTAAAGTACTGGACCTCTGCTGTTTCTGGTTAAATACAATTTGTTTCTCATCTCGAGTTATAAATTTATTTTTTGATCCTTGCTTCGACAGTTCAAGGTCCAGTACTACCTCTCTTGGATCTCTGGGATGCTTTATTTTCAAATCTGGAAAATCCATAATAAAATCCTCTGGACAACCACCTGGTGCTCCTTTTTCTTCTAACACACTTTGAATTTCTTCCATCTGCTTACATTCCACAGTCTCTCTTTCAGGTTCTTTATTCTTAATACTTTCAGGGGCTCCCTTAAAAATATTATTGTAAAAATGTTCCACTTTTTCAATAGTATTTAAACAGTATCTCACATCATGATATCTGAAAATTACACCAACTGGTAAATCCCATCTAAATAAAATGTTACTTCTCTTAAATTCCTTGACCAAAAAACCAAAATCTTTTCTGTCCTTTAAAATCTTCGGTGGTCACTTCCTGTGGCGTCCTCGTCGTTGCTGGGCGGCTAGTTTGCATGGCCGCTGCCCCCGCCGCCTGTAGAGCCGCTTTTTCAATCGAAAGCAGCTTGGAAATCTTCCCTTCGATCGGAAAGGAAGATAAGAGAAGGCAGCTGTGAGGTTGAGACCCCAGAATCGCTGCCAGGGCTTTTCCCTTACCCTGGCAAGCGTTCTGTGAAAGGTCTCCCTATTCAGGCTGCTGGAACTCAGAGCGGCAAGGGATCTCTGTTTCAAACGGAGCGAGACAACGAGAGCAACTCCACTTGCTACAATACACATTCCTCTAATTTGCAAAGGACTTGGTGAGATCTGGATTATTTCTTCAGAATTTTAACTATATTTAAGGATTCTTTTTAACTTTGAAAGTGAGCTGTCTCTGTGTGAAAGTGATTGAAAATGGCGGCTGACTAAAGCGGAGCAAGTGAAAGGGAAAAGTGAAAGTGCAACAGTTTGTCTAAGCCTGCCTGTAATTCTAATTGACTGTATTAGTAAGATTTTTAACTGGAAAGTTCTGATGATTTGATTCCTTTTCTGTAAAGCTGGGGAAGACAGGAAAAGGAGGAAGATTTTCTTTTTTTCAAAGACTTAAATCCTGTTCAGGCATGGCTTCAAAGAAAGCGGGGGGGGGGATTCCCCCACACATCAAACAAAAGAAAAGTTAGCTACGCCATTAGTGCCAGCCCAGAGACAGTCACAAGGCAGTGGGATTGAAGATTTGAAAACTTTTATACTTGACATACATAAATCCTTGGGAGAGCTTTCTGGAAAAATGAGTAAAATGGATGAAAGGATGGGGAAAAATCAAAAAGAAATGATGGATTTGGTGGAGGAAAAAACTGACAAGTTGAGCCAGGATGTTTCTACTGTGGCTACTGCTTTTACAGATGCTTTGCTGGCGGTTGAGAAAAAAGTTGATGATTTAAATCTTGAAGTGGCAGCTAACAAGAAGGCAGTAAATGACCAGATTTTTAAGGTGGAAATTAAAAGTCAAAGGCTAGAGGATGAGATTACAATGTTACAATTTTGGAATATGGAGTTCGCCATAAGACTGAGAGGCCTAAGGGAAAATAATAGAGAAAATTTGAGGGCAGCTTGTGTGGACATATTAGCTAAGATTTTAAAAGTTGAACCAGATGTGATTGACAATAAAGTTGACAAGCTATACAGAGTTAATTCGCGTGTGGCGAGACAAAGAAATTTGCCAAGAGATGTTGTGATTTACTTTACTGATAGAAGATTGAGAAATGATATCTTGCAAAGTTCTTTTCACACCACTGTTCACCATGATGGGAATTCAATTGGTATCTACAAAGAGCTGCCACCTAAAATGTTAAGAGATCAGAAAGATTTTGGTTTTTTGGCAAATGAATTAAAAAGGCGTCAGATTCCATTTAGATGGGATGCTCCTGCTGGCATTATTTTGAGACATGAAGATGTGAGATATCGCCTTAATTCCGTGGAAAAAGCAGAACATTTTTACAACAATGTTCTTAAAAAAAATTCAACACCCCCACGTTCATCTACACTTTTATCTATTGAAGAAATTTCTAAAGAGAAGGATCTTGATGAGGGGACTCAAGAACTGATTCAGCAAAAAGAACTTCAGGAAATTCGAGAAACAGCAAGGGAGGAGATTCTGGGAGCAGTAGGAGATCTCTCAGAGGATTTCTTTACAGAATTTCCAGAGGGAAAATCAAAGCAGTCCAGAGCTACAAGAGAAGTGGAGCCGGACCTCGATTTGTTGTTGCAAGAACCGAAAGATCAACGTATAACTCGTGCAGCAGAGAAGCAAAAATTAGAGAAACAAAATCAACAGAGGTCCAGGATTCCACAGGAGTAGAATGGTGCAAATGGAAAGAAATATTCTGAAGCAGTGGGAGGGGCGAGACCAAAGATATCTGCAGTTGAACAGAATCTTTGGCAAGCTCTCAAAGGGCTTCAGTCATTCCCAAAATGACACTTAGATTTTTATCATGGAATGTGGACGGTTTAAGTTCACCACAGAAAAGAAGGAAAATATGTCATTATTTGAAGCAATATAAAAATGATGTTGATGCAGGAAACTCATATCAGAACCCAGGACCAAAAATTTCTGACAATTTCAAAATTTGGTTCACACTTTATATCTTCTAATTCTGCGAAAAGGAATGGATTAGTTTTGTACATTTCGAAAAGAATACCAGCTAAATTGATAGAGACGGATGATGAAGGAAGATATATTGCAGTTGAAATAAGTATACAGAACGTTTCAATGTTTCTTATTGGGATTTATGCCCCAAATCAGCAGCAGGAAATTTTTTATAAATTATTGAATACTAAAATATTGCAGTGGAATTATAAGTCTTTTTTGATTATGGGTGATTGGAACGGTGTGATTGATATAAACCTTGATAAAAAGACGTCGGCTAAGAAGGGGAATAAACTACCACAAACGTTTTTTGCATTGAAGGAAGAATTGGAATTGAAAGATGTATGGAGAATTCATCATCCGAAGGAGTTGGATTTTACTTTTTTTTCTGATAGACATAAATCTTTTTCAAGAATTGACTTTATGCTGGTTACTTCTGATTTACTGTCTAAAGCGATTAAAACAAAAATATTTCCTAGAATTTTAACGGATCATAGTTTGGTATGGATGAAGATGGATTTTGGCAAGAGGGAGAGAAGATCTTGGCGAATGAACGAGAACTTATTTAGACATGAAAAGAATATTATGCTTCTCCAAAAACATGTTAAGGAATTTTTTCATATTAATTTGAATAAGGGTACACCTATTGAGACTGTATGGGATGCAAGTAAGGCTTATATGAGGGGTGTACTGATTTACATGAATTCTAAATATAGATCAATACGATAGAAGTCAAGAATAGAATTAAAGACAGAAATAAAGGAGAAAGAGCAATTGCTTATTAAAAATCCGACTGATGAGAAGTTACAATTAACGATAAAACTCTTGAAAGAACAATTTCAAATATTAATGGCTGATCAGACGGCAACTAATTTGCAATATGCCAAACACAATACTTTTTGCAATGCTAATAAACCTGGTAGATGGTTGGCTTATACTTTGAGAAAGCAACAAAGTTCTTTTTTTTTTATTGAAAAAGTTTTACAATACAGAATTTTTCCCCCTTTTTCCCCCTCCCCCTCCCACCCCTCCCCATCCCCCCCAACCTCCCCCCAACCACACCCCTTCCCTCCCCATCCCACCCCTGACTTCCGCTACACATTTTTTAAAAAGAAAAACAGCAAAAATTTATAACAAAGAGAAAAGCGAAAACTATTATATATTCAATTCTAAATTGAAAGGAAGAGAGAAGAAAGAGAAAAAAGAATTAAAAGAATATTAAAAAAAAGAAAAAAAGAGAAGAAAAAACCCATACATATAAATATTTATCTAAAATTAACAATACTATAAGAAAAACACCCAAAAGTAACAACCATTATAGTATTTAAACCAATTTAAAAAAATTTCTGACCTTTGTATAACCCATTAGTATTAACATTACAAGTCATATGCCTAACTCAATCCCCCAAAAATAGTGTAACCTACATATTCATATCAAATAATATCAAATAATTTGATCCCAACTACTCCCCTTAATTAAAAAAACACAGAACAAAAAACATAAAAAAAACATAAAACATACAATATAATGTAATTATACATATATTATTATAATTTTCCATAATCCAAATTTCAATCTTCTCTTCATCTTGATTGAAGTTAAATATTCTTTCTCCACATTTATCCAATTCCAATAAGCTTCGTCTTCTATCTGCCCCCATCAGTGAAATAAAACATTCCACTTAAACCCCCCGTGTGACCTTGTATAAACCCCCCGTGTGACCTTGTATATACAACCACGAAGATATTCACTCCTCTAGGTAGAATCATTCAAACTAACTTATTCTATTTCAACGAGAAAAAACCCAGTGCAGCTCCACCAATCCTTGAGAAAAAAACAAGCAAAAAGAAAATTCTAGAAACTGCATTCCCAGATGTTCTTTTAAGACTCTTTCAAATCCTGCCACCCTTTGTTGTTCACTCCTTCTAGTTGTAAGATGTTTTCATTTCCCTTCTTTCCTCCTAGATGGTAAATTCCAAGAAAAAATTATAATAGGGTAATCACAGATCGCTGCTACTATTGCAGCAATCTGTTAAACTTGCTCAGGATGTTAAATCCAATTCAAGATAATAAAAATTTTTTGTAAGTCTCCAACTCAGGATGAAGTCATTATAATCCATAAATCCAACTCAGTATAGACTTTAAAAATTTTATAACCTTTTTGCAAAACTTTCAATATATTCTGATAACAACTGTAAATGCTGAAGGACTTCACGACACTCAGTAGTATATACCACTTGAGTTTCCTCATTGGCTTCTTCCTGCTGTTTGACATCACCATCCGTTTCTTGGGGAGCATTGGACCCCTGCTGCTGTTCATCTCGAATTATAATATTTTTAAAATCTTGCTCCCGCAGTTCAGGGTCCAGTGCTCCTACTCTGAATTCACTAGGATATTCAATTTTTCCATCTGAGAAGTCCTTAATAGAATCCTCTAAAAAACCGCCTTGTACTCCTTGTGCTTTTAACATTCTTTGATTCATACTTTGAATCTCTTCCTTCTGTTTGCCTTTTACAGACTCTCTTTCTTGTTTCTTGTTCTTCACATATTCAGTGGCTCCCTTGAAGATATTTTTATAAAAATGTTCTGCTTTTCCAATAGTATTCAAACAATATCTCACACCATGGTATCTAAAAATTATGCCAACTGGTAAGTCCCATCTAAATGAGATATTACTTTTCTTCAATTCCTTAGTCAAAAAAGCAAATTCTTTCCTATTCTTTAGGACCTTTGATGGTAACTCTTTAAAGATATTAATTTGTGCACCTTCTACTTGCACTCTGGCAGAGTAGGACTTTTGTAGGATATCATCTCTCAGCCTTTTATCAGTAAAGTAAACAACAACGTCTCTAGGCAAATTCCTTTGTTTAGCTACTCGTGAGTTGACTCTATAAACTTTCTCTATACAACCAAGAATTATCTCATCTTCTAGCTCTAGTAATTCAGCAAAGACCTTTGCAGAAATTGCTTTTAAATTTTCTCTCTGGTTTTCTCTAATACCTCTTACTCTGATCGCTGATGCCATAGTTTTAATTTGAAGCATGATAATATCATTCTGTATATTCTGATTTCGAATCTCAGCTTCCACAAACTTTTCTTGTATTTCTTGTATCTGAGAGTCAAATTTACTGCTAATCTCAGTCACTTTCTCCTCCATTTCAATCACCACGTTTGAAAGATCTGAGATTACTTTAATAATAGTTTGACTTAATTGGTCATGCTTTCCAGCAACCAAATCCACAAGATTCTTCTGTGAATTTTTAATTTTGTCAACAACGCTCGGTAGGGAAGTTGTTATAAGATCTTTTAAGTCCCCTTCTGCCAATCCACACAAATGAATCATCTCAGCTTTATACTTCAGCTGGCTCGTGGGGGAGCCTCCCCTTCCTTTAGTCATCTTTACTTTACTTTAAATTGCTTTACTTTGCTTTACTTTATTTTGCTTTACTTTACTTTAGTTTTAAAAAAAAGTGTCCAAGAAAGTTCTTCTTACTTTAAGTGCCTTTTCCATAGCAGAGTATTTATTTCAAAGTCTTTCAAATTTTTTCAGGACTGGACTCCATTTTCATTCGCTCTGGCATTTCTTCAAATAAAACCAGTCGCCATCTTAAAGGACTTTCTTAAAAACTTTCACTTCTCTTCCTCTCCTTCCCCCTTCCCCTCCTTCCTCCTCCAGAAAATCAATAAAAAATCGGTAAAAAAAATCCATACTTGCTTCAACTTTTCTTCTTTCTTTTTCAGCTTGCTCAATAATCGCTTCAATTGTGGTGTTGCTCCCAGCGTCTGGCTCTGCTAATTAGCGGAGGACTCTCTCGGCGCGGAGCATTCTCTGGGGATATGGAGGGAGCCATCCTTCTGAGCCTTCCTTAGGACAAACGAAGCATTCCTGGGGCGACTCAGGGGGCTCACCTCACCCCCAGAAGCTCTCCCTGCTCCTCCCGATGAGGAGCAGGTTTTTCGAGCCGCCTGCCAGCTGTGCGGCGGCTCTATACGCGCCGAGATGCCGGCGGGCATGGGAAAGCCCGCCACCAACGAGGAAGGTGCCACCGGAAGTCAAAGCAACAAAGTTCTTGTATTATAAATACTATTGAGTACAAAGGGAAACAAGTGTTTCAACAGAATTCAATACACCAAGCCTTTTTAGATTATTATTCTAAATTGTACCAAGCTGATAATATTCAAAAGGATTTCATTGATGATTATCTTGAGAAGATGAGAGTTACAAAAATTTCAAATACACAAAGTGACAGATTGAATCGACCTATAACATCTGAAGAGATCTTATTTGTAATAAAACAATTGAAAGTATCTAAAGCTCCTGGGACAGATGGTTTGACAGCAGTATATTATAAGACTTTACAAGCGGAATTGGTGGAGCATTTAAGGATTTGTTTTGTAATATTCAGCAGGGGGGTAAAATACCCCCTGCTTGGAAGATGGCTTTTATTTCATTGATACCTAAAGAAGAAGAATCTGTAAAACCAGAAAATTTTAGACCAATATCTCTCCTGAATACGGATTATAAAATGTATGCTAAAGTATTAGCCAACAGATTGATGCCAGTTATTCAAGATGTGATTCATGAAGACCAAGCAGGTTTTATAGAAGGTAGATACATGAAAGACAATGTCAGGCAACTCATAGACTTATTGGAATATCTTGAGAAAAATAAACAGACTTCTGTGGTGCTGGTGTTTTTGGATGCGGAGAAGGCCTTTGATCGAGTCAATTGGGATTTTCTAAAAAAGACTTTGCACAAAATGGATTTTGGGGATCAGTTTATACAAGCGATTTCGGCAATTTATCAAGAACATACGGCACAAATTATTATTAACGGCAGTTTAACCACTAATTTCAACATACAGAAAGGAACAAGACAAGGCTGTCCATTATCCCCATTACTGTTTATTCTGACTTTGGAAGTGCTGTTGAATGCTCTACGGGACTCGGACAATCTGAATGGAATAGTTGTAAGGCAAAAAGATTACAGAACAAAGGCATTCGCAGACGATCTGGTTGTTACCCTAACACGACCTTTGGAATCAATCATACAGATGAAAAACATTATAGAGGAATATGGTCTGCTTTCAGGTTTCAGCCTGAACCAGAAAAAGACCAAGATGATAGTTAAAAATATGTTGGAACCACAAAGGAATGAACTCGAAAGGTTGGCAGGCTTTGAAATAGTTACAAAGGTGAAATATCAAGAGTTCAAGTTGCAGCATCCAATATAAAACTTTTTCAAAATAATTATGAGGAACTGTGGCATAAGATTTAAAAGGATCTTGAAACATGGAAGAAGCTGCAACTATCTTTGCTTGGTAGAATAGCAGCTGTTAAGATGAACGTTTTACCTAGATTTCTGTTTTTGTTTCAAATGATTCCGGTGCTTAAAAGTGATAAGTCTCTGATGGAATGGCAAACAGGTTTAAATAAATTTATCTGGAATGGGAAAAAACCAAGAGTTAAACTTAAAATCATGCAAGATGCTCGTGAAAGAGGTGGCCTTAAAGTTCCAAACCTACGTCTATATTATGAGGCTGCAGTTCTGACACAAGTGGGAGATTGGATTGGAACAACAAAAACAGAAATTTTGAATATAGAAGGCCACGACTTGCAATTTGGATGGCACGCATATTTATTTTATGAAGATAAGAGAGACAGAGTATTCAACAGTCATATCTTAAGACATGCTTTGATGAGAGTCTGGAAGAAGCACCAGCTTCAATTGGATTACAAAATACCTTTGTGGTTGGATCTTGGGCAGATTATGCCAAATATAAAGTCACTCGGGGGGTTGTTGTACAAAGAGATACTTTTTAATGATGGGGGCAGATGGAGTTTGAAACCTTTGAATACCCTGTTGGAAGATGGAACGAATTTAACTTGGTTGCAGTATCTTCAACTTCAAGCGAGATGGAGAGAAGATCAGAAAATTGGACTAATGTTACATGAAGAAGATTTGGTGACTCAGATAAAATGTAAAGGACCGATGCACATTAAGCGAGTGTATAATTTACTGTTAGAAAGAGATTCAAAGGGTGAATTAGTTAAAGATTGTATGATAAAATGGGCACAGAATTTTGCAGAACCAGTAATGTTGGAAACATGGGAGAAGATTTGGGTCCAGAATGTTAAATTTACACAAGCACAGAACTTGAGGGAAAACTTTTATAAGATGTTTTACAGGTGGCACTTAGATCCTAAAAAGTTATCATGTATGTATCCAAATGTTCAACCTAAATGTTGGAGGTGTGATTGTTTGGATGCAACATATTTTCATATTTGGTGGACGTGCAGAAAATTGAAAGCATTTTGGATTAAACTTTGGTGGGTAATGCAGAACATTTTGAGGAAGAAGCTTGAATTTTCTCCTCAGTTTTTCTTGTTGGGAATAGTTAAGGGCTGTTCGTCAGCCGAAACGAGATTAATTTTGTACATGCTTACTGCAGCTAGATTACTGATTGGACAATACTGGAAGAAGGATAGTGTACCTACCATAGAGGAATGGATTTTGAAGATGTCTAATTTTGCAGAAATGGCTAAGATTTCTGCATACCTGAAAGATAGGACCCATGAAGCTTTTACTAAAGAGTGGAAGAAATGGGTAGTATACATGCAGAATAAATATCAGAGTAAGAAGTTTCAAGTAGCACTTGAGTTATAATAACGTTTATTAAATATATAATTGGATTTATATCTTTATGATGATGTATTGTTTGAATTTGATTTATATATTTTTAAAAAATAGCTTAATCTTTTCTACTTTAAAAGGTTCAATCTTATTTGATGCTTTTTTGCTTATCTTGTTTAATGCTGACTTTTATATTTGATTGATTAAGAAATATAAATTTTGGGACTTATATGACATTTTAATCCAAAACTTAAGATGCTCAAAATTATCTTATTATTTTTTTTAAAGATAAGTGTTATTTTTAGTATGCGAAATTTTCTATGATTTTTTATAAATGATCCATGTGGTTATATATCTGTTTGGGGGGTAATAGATTTTATAAGTTTAGAATATTTTTTGTATTAATTAAGCTTAAAATTGTTATATTGTTAGCTAGATCTCACCTAAAAAGTTGTTGGTTGTTGATTGCAATATATGATTGTTTAATAGTGGAAGTCGGGGGGGGGGGGAAGGGGGAGGTTGAGGGAGGAGGGGAGTGGGTGGTTGTTGGGGTGGGGGGTTGGGGGGGAAGGGATATTAAAATTGTATTGTAAAACTTTTTCAATTAAAAAAAAATCTTCGGTTGTAACTCTTTAAAAACACTAATTTGTGTACCTTCTACCTGCACAATAGCAGAATAGGATTTTTGTAAAATATCATCTCTCAGACTTCTGTCAGTAAAATAGACAACAACATCTCTAGGCAAATTCCTTTGTCTAGTTACACGTGAATTAACCCTATAAACTTTCTCCATGCAGCCAAGAATTTGCTCATCTTCCAACTTTAATAATGCCGCTAAAGCCTTTGCACAAACTGTTCTTAAATTTTCTCTCTTGTTTTCTCTTATACCTCTTAATCTAATCGCTGATTCCATAGCTTTAATTTGAAGCATCATCACATCATTCTCGATATTCTGATTTTTGGCATCAGCTTCCACAAATTTTTTTTGTATATCTTTCATCTTGGAATCAAACTTAATACTGATTTCAGCCACTTTCCTCCCCATTTCCACTACCGCACTTGAAAGATCAGAAACTACTTTAGTGATGGTTTGATTCAATTGATCATATTTTCTCTGTACCAGCTCCTCAAGATTCTTCTGTGAGCTTTTTATCTTCTCAACAACACTTCCTAGACACCTAGTTATAAAATCTTTTAAGTCCTCATTTGCAGTTCCCTGCAGGTACATTTGAGTCATTTCTGCTTTTTCCTTTGTCTGAGTTGTAAGGAAGCCCCCTTTTGATTTTTGTTTAGGAGTCATACTTCTAAAAAAAGTTGTAACTTTTTTTTCCAGAAAAACAGAGAAATTCTGTTTAATTCAATTTTGTTTCTTTTCCCTACTAGAATGTTTCTTTTAAAGTACTTCGGTGCTGGCTAAGCTCTGACTTTCACTTTCCACTTTCCATTTTCTCAAGCATTTTCCGAGCAAAGCCAGTCGCCATTTTCAAAACACTTTCTCCAATCTCTCTCTTTTTTTCTTCTAAAGAATTAATGAAAAATAATACTTGCATTTTTCCTTTTTTGATTAATCCATGTTTCACCAGCTTGTTTAAGTTTCAATCAATCTTGTGGTGTTGCTCACGACGTCTGGCTCTGCTGCTAAAAGCAGCAGAGATCCCTCGCTGCGCAGAGCTTCTCTGGGGGTGAATAGGGAGCCATCACCCTGAGCCCTCTCCAGGACAAGAAAAAAGTCCTGGAGGCAAACAGGGGGCTCTACCACACCCCCGGTAGCTCTACCCCCTCTTCCGATCGAAGAGCGGGGTTTTCGAGCCGCCTGCCAGCTGTGAGATGGCTCTTTAATGCACGGGGAGGCCGGTGGTCATAGAGCGACCGTCGACAACGATGGAGGCGCCATCGGAAGTCCAAATATGTACAAAGATCTTAATCACAAACAGTTGTCTCCAGAGGAGCATTAGAGAGAGAGTCCTGCATAACAGCCCTCCTTCAAACTAAAATTTGGTAAGACCAGATTAAAAACAATTCTATGAATATGAAAAATCTGCACAAACCCATTAATGATTGGTGCCCTCTTACTTTAGAACTTGGCACAAGGCAGCCATGTCCCAAAGGAGTCCATCCTCCTAATCTCCCAGAACAGATGGGAGCTTCCTATGGACTTTCAGCTGCTATGAAATATCATTCTCAGCTACCCCAGACAAGATCCCAGTAGTAAACAAAGATTTCTGCATATTTAAAAGATAGGACCCATGAGTTTTTTGTTAGAGAATGGAAAAAGTGGGTGGATTATGTGCAGAATAAATATCAAATTAAGAATCTTCAGTTAGTTTTTTGATTGAGGTTGAAGAAATATAGAATTATGTTTATAATATATTGCATTATTGTCTAGATAATTAATAATTTGACATAAATTAGTATATTTTGGTAATACTGCTGTTTTGTATAAAAAGAAGGGAAAAATTTTATGTTGGAGTTAGGTTTAAAAAGGGCATTTATAAATTCTATTTGTTTAAATTTTTGTTAGGGAATAGAAAAAGTGGATTGATTATGTGTAGAATATTGCTAGAGGTTGAAGAAATTTAGAATTATTTTTGTTGATATTACTATATTTTATTACTCATTTTATTGTTATGTTATAATATAATATGATGTTAAATATATATATTATAATATTTTTTTAGAATTATTAACTAGACTTAAACTTATATATTTTTGGTTATTATTATTTGTTTAAGTTTTTTCTATTATTAGTATGGTTTTTGGATTTGGATTTAAATATTGGATTTAAATATTGTGGATCTCACCTATGTTTAATGTTTGATAATGATCGATATATACTTATGTTTGCATATAATGGAAGTCAGGGGGGGGGAGGGTGGGGGGAAGGGGGGGAGGGGGGAAAATGTGGGGTTAAAATTTGTACTGTAAAACTCTTTCAATAAAAAAAAAAAAAGATCCCAGTAGTAAGAGATGAGGCAGTAGTCACTAAATAGGGAAAGCCGGAAATATCATTCACAGATTAAGGAGGGAGAATCACCTCATATGATTATGCTTCTGTCACAGGCACGCTTACAAGGGTTTACGTCAATGGTTACACTTGATAGAAATGTGATGAATAGTAGATAATCCCATTCATACTCAATCTGCCCTACATTGAGCCCATTCTAAAAAAAGTAGAACATCCAGGCTGTGCTTCAGACCAAAGATCACGATACTTAGATCACAGGAAAGGAATATTTGCCATGACTTTTGAAAAGTTTAAAATAGGAATAACTAAAAATATAGATCAAATGAAAACTGATACTCACCACTTGTGGTAGTTCTGGTAGTACTCCTGACAGTAGTAGCTTTGGTAGTCGAAGTGGTAGTGGAACGTCTGCTAGTACTCTTGGCAAAAGTGGTTTTGGCAGTAGAAGGGTTGGTAGTAATTTTGCGAATAGTAGTTTTGGCAGCAGAAGAGCTGGAAGTAATTTTGGGAATATTAGTTTCAGTACCGGAAGGGTTGGTAGTCATCTTGGGAATAGCAGTTTTGATCGTGGAAGGACTAGTAGTAAACTTCGCGGTAGTAGGATTTGTAGTGGAAGGGCTGGTAGTAATCTTGGGAATAGTAGTTTTGGTAGAGGAAGGGCTTGCAGTAATTTTTGCAGTAGTAGTTTTGGTAGTGGAATTGCTGGTAGTAATCTTGGCAGTAGTAGTTTTCCTCATGGAAGGACTGGTAGTCCTCTCCTCAGTAGTAATTATGGTAGTGGAAGGGCTGGTAGTATTCTTCTCAGTAGTTTTGGTAGTGGAAAGGCTGATAGTAATCTTGGCAGTAGCAGATTTAGTAGTGGAAGAACTGGTAGTAATCTTGGCAGTCGTACGTTTCGTTGTGGAAGGGCTGATAGTACTCTTGGCAGTAGTAGGTTTGGTCGTGGAAGGACTGGTAGTAATCTTGGCAGTATTAGTTTTGGTAGTTGAAGGCCTGGTAGTCCTCTTTTCAGTAGTAATTATAGTAGTGGAAGGACTGGTAGTACTCTTCTCACTAGTAGTTATGGTAGTGGAAGGGCTCATAGTACTCTTCTCAGTAGTTTTGGTAATGGAAGGGCTGATAGTAATCTTGGCAGTAGCAGGTTTAGTAGTGGAAGAACTGGTAGTAATCTTGTCTGTGGTAGGTTTCATTGTGGAAGGGCTGATAGTAAATATGGGAATAGTAGTTTTAGTAGTGGAAGGGCTGGTAGTCCACTTCTCAGTAGTAATTATGGTAGTGGAAGGTCTCGTGGTACTCTTCTCATTAGACGTTATAGCAGTGGAAGGGCTGGTAGTACTCTTCTCACTAGTAGTTATGGTAGTGGAAGGGCTGGTAGTATTCTTCTCAGTAGCTATGGTAGTGGAAGGGCTGGTAGTACTCTTGGCAGTAGTAGGTTTGGTCGTGGAAGGACTGGTAGTAAACTTCTCAGTAGTAATTATGGTAGTGGAAGGGCTGGTGGTACTCTTCTCACTAATAGTTATAGTAGTGGAAGAGCTGGTAGTACTCTTCTCACTAGTAGTTATGGTAATGGAAGGGCTGGTACTACTCTTCTCAATAGTTTTGGTAGTGGAAGGGCTAGTAGTCCACTTCTCCGTAGTAGTTATGGTAGTGGAAGGGCTGGTAGTACTCTTGGCAGTAGTAATTTTGGTAGTGGAAGGGCTGGTAGTACTCTTCTCACTAGTAGTTATGGTAGTGGAAGGGCTGGTAGTACTCTTCTCAGTAGTTTTGGCAGTGGAAGGGCTGATAGTAATCTTGGCAGTAGCAGGTTTAGTAGTAGAAGGACCGGTAGTAATCTTGGCAATAGTAGTTTTGGTCGGTGAAGGACTGGTAGTCTTCTCAGGAGTAGTTATGGTAGTGGAAGGGCTGGTAGTACTCTTCTCACTAGTAGTTATGGTAGTGGAAGGGCTGGTAGTACTCTTCTCAGTAGTTTTGGCAGTGGAAGGGCTGATAGTAATCTTGGCAGTAGTAGGTTTAGTAGTAGAAGGACCGGTAGTAATCTTGGCAATAGTACTTTTGGTCGTGGAAGGATTGGTAGTCTTCTCAGTAGTAGTTATGGTAGTGGAAGGGCTGGTAGTACTCTTCTCACTAGTAGTTATGGTAGTGGAAGGGCTGATAGTAATCGTCACAGTAGCAGGTTTAGTAGTAGAAGAACTGGTAGTAATCTTGTCAGTGGTAGGGTTATTTGTGGAAAGGCTGATAGTAGATATGGGAATAGTAGTTTTAGTAGTGGAAAGGCTGGTAGTCCACTTCTCCGTAGTAGTTATGGTAGTGGAAGGGCTGATGGTACTCTTGGCAGTAGTAGGTTTGGTCGTGGAAGGACTGGTAGTAAACTTCTCAGTAGTAATTATGGTAGTGGAAGGTCTCGTGGTACTCTTCTCATTAGACGTTATAGCAGTGGAAGGGCTGGTAGTACTCTTCTCACTAGTAGTTATGGTAGTGGAAGGGCTGGTAGTATTCTTCTCAGTAGCTATGGTAGTGGAAGGGCTGGTAGTACTCTTGGCAGTAGTAGGTTTGGTCGTGGAAGGACTGGTAGTAAACTTCTCAGTAGTAATTATGGTAGTGGAAGGGCTGGTGGTACTCTTCTCACTAATAGTTATAGTAGTGGAAGAGCTGGTAGTACTCTTCTCACTAGTAGTTATGGTAATGGAAGGGCTGGTACTACTCTTCTCAATAGTTTTGGTAGTGGAAGGGCTAGTAGTCCACTTCTCCGTAGTAGTTATGGTAGTGGAAGGGCTGGTAGTACTCTTGGCAGTAGTAATTTTGGTAGTGGAAGGGCTGGTAGTACTCTTCTCACTAGTAGTTATGGTAGTGGAAGGGCTGGTAGTACTCTTCTCAGTAGTTTTGGCAGTGGGTTTAGTAGTAGAAGGACCAGTAGTAACCTTGGCAATAGTAGTTTTTGTCGTGGAAGGACTGGTAGTTTTCTCAGTAGTGGTTATGGTAGTGGAAAGGCTGGTGGTACTCTTCTCACTAGTAGTTATGGTAGTGGAAGGGCTCGTAGTACTTTTGGCAGTAGTAGGTTTGGTCGTGGAAGGACTGGTAGTAAACTTCTCAGTAGTAGATATAGTAGTGGAAGGATTGGTAGTAAACTTCTCAGTAGTAATTATGGTAGTGGAAGGGCTGGTGGTACTCTTCTCACTAGTATTTATAGTAGTGGAATGGCTGGTAGTACTCTTCTCACTAGTAGTTATGGTAGTGGAAGGGCTGGTAGTAATCTTGGCAATAGTAGTTTTGGTCGTGGAAGGACTGCTAATTTTTTCAGTAGTAGTTATGTTAGTGGAAGGGCTGGAAGTACTCTTCTCACTAGTAGTTATGGTAGTGAAAGGGCTCGTAGTAGTAGAAGGACCGGTAGTAATCTTGGCAATGGTAGTTTTCGCCGTGGAAGGACTGGTAGTCTTCTCAGTAGTAGTTATGGTAGTGGAAGGGCTGGTAGTACTCTTCTCACTAGTAGTTATGGTAGTGGAAGGGCTGGTAGTACTCTTCTCAATAGTAATTATGGTAGTGGAAGGGCTGGTCGTGGAAGGACTGGTAGTAAACTTCTCAGTAGTAGTTATAGTAGTGGGAGGATTGGTAGTAAACTTCTCAGTACTAATTATGGTAGTGGAAGGGCCGGTGGTACTCTTCTCACTAGTAGTTATGCTAGTGGAAGGGTTGGTAGTACTCTTCTCAGTCGTTCTGGTAGTGGAAGGGCTGATAGTAATTGTGACAGTAGCAGGTTTAGTAGTGGAAGAACTGGTAGTAATCTTGTCAGTGGTAGGTTTATTTGTGGAAGGGCTGATAGTAGATATGGGAATAGTAGTTTTAGTAGTGGAAAGGCTGGTAGTCCACTTCTCCGTAGTAGTTATGGTAGTGGAAGGGCTGGTAGTACTCTTGGCAGTAGTAGGTTTGGTCGTGGAAGGACTGGTAGTAAACTTCTCAGTAGTAATTATGGTAGTGGAAGGGCTCGTGGTACTCTTCTCACTAGTAGTTATAGTAGTGGAAGGGCTGGTAGTAATCTTGGCAATAGTAGTTTTGGTCGTGGAAGGACTGCTGGTTTTCTCAGTAGTAGTTATGTTAGTGGAAGGGCTGGAAGTACTCTTCTCAATGGTAGTTATGGTAGTGGAAGGGCTCGTAGTACTCTTCTCACTAGTTTTGGTAGTGGAAGGGCTGATAGTAATCTTGGCAGTAGCAGGTTTCGTAGTGGAAAAACTGGTAGTAATCTTGTCAGTGGTAGGCTTGGTTGTGGAAGGACTGGTAGTCTTCTTAGTAGTAGTTATGGTAGTGGAAGGGCTGGTAGTACTCTTCTCACTAGTAGTTATGGTAGTGGAAGGGCTGGTAGTACTCTTCTCACTAGTAGTTATGGTAGTGGAAGAGCTGGTAGTACTCTTCTCAGTAGTTTTGGTAGTGGAAGGGCTGATAGTAATCTTGGCAGTAGCAGGTTTCGTAGTGGAAGAACTGGTAGTAATCTTGTCAGTGATAGGTTTGGTCGTGGAAGGACTGGTAGACTTCTTAGTAGTAGTTATGGTAGTGGAAGGGCTGGTAGTACTCTTCTCACTAGTAGTTATGGTAGTGGAAGGGCTGGTAGTACTCTTCTCACTAGTAGTTATGGTAGTGGAAGGGCTGGTAGTACTCTTGGCAGTAGTAGTTTTGGTCGTGGAAGGACTGCTGGTTTTCTCAGTAGTAGTTATGTTAGTGGAAGGCCTGGAAGTACTCTTCTCAATGGTAGTTATGGTAGTGGAAGGGCTGGTGGTACTCTTCTCACTAGTAGTTATAGTAGTGGAAAGGCTGGTAGTACACTTATCAATAGTAATTATGGTAGTGGAAGGGCTGGTAGTACTCTTCTCACTAGTAGTTATGGTAGTGGAAGGGCTGGTAGTACTCTTGGCAGTAGTAGGTTTAGTAGTAGAAGGACCGGTAGTAATCTTGGCAATAGTAGTTTTGGTCGTGGAAGGACTGGCAGTACTCTTCTCAATAGTAATTATGGTAGTGGAAGGGCTGATAGTACTCTTCTCACTAGTAGTTATGGTAGTGGAAGGGCTGGTAGTACTCTTGGCAGTAGTAGGTTTAGTAGTAGAAGGACCAGTAGTAATCTTGGCAATAGTAGTTTTTGTCGTGGAAGGACTGGTAGTTTTCTCAGTAGTGGTTATGGTAGTGGAAAGGCTGGTGGTACTCTTCTCACTAGTAGTTATGGTAGTGGAAGGGCTCGTAGTACTCTTGGCAGTAGTAGGTTTGGTCGTGGAAGGGCTGGAAGTACTCTTCTCACGAGTAGTTATGGTAGTGAAAGGGCTCGTAGTACTCTTCTCACTAGTTTTGGTAGTGGAAGGGCTGATAGTAATCTTGGCAGTAACAGGTTTGGTCGTGGAAGGTCTGGTAGTAAACTCCTCAGTAGTAATTATGGTAGTGGAAGGGCTGGTGGTACTCTTCTCACTAATAATTATGGTAGTGGAAGGGCTGGTAGTAATCTTGGCAGTAGTAGGTTTAGTACTAGAAGGACCGGTAGTAATCTTGGTAATAGTAGTTTTGGTCGTTGAAGGACTGGTAGTCTTCTTAGTAGTAGTTATGGTAGTGGAAGGGCTGGTAGTACTCTTCTCACTAGTAGTTATGGTAGTGGAAGGGCTGGTAGTACTCTTGGCAGTAGTAGGTTTAGTAGTAGAAGGACCGGTAGTAATCTTGGCAATGGTAGTTTTCGCCGTGGAAGGACTGGTAGTCTTCTCAGTAGTAGTTATGGTAGTGGAAGGGCTGCTAGTACTCTTCTCACTAGTAGTTATGGTAGTGGAAGGGCTGGTAGTACTCTTCTCAATAGTAATTATGGTAGTGGAAGGGCTGGTAGTACTCTTCTCACTAGTAGTTATGGTAGTGGAAGGGCTAGTAGTACTCTTCTCAGTAGTGGTTATGGTAGTGGAAGGGCTGGTAGTACTCTTGGCAGTAGTTGGTTTGGTCGTGGAAGGACTGGTAGTAAACTTCTCAGTAGTAGTTATCGTAGTGGGAGGATTGGTAGTAAACTTCTCAGTACTAATTATGGTAGTGGAAGGGCCGGTGGTACTCTTCTCACTAGTAGTTATGCTAGTGGAAGGGTTGGTAGTACTCTTCTCAGTCGTTCTGGTAGTGGAAGGGCTGATAGTAATTGTGACAGTAGCAGGGTTAGTAGTGGAAGAACTGGTAGTAATCTTGTCAGTGGTAGGTTTATTTGTGGAAGGGCTGATAGTAGATATGGGAATAGTAGTTTTAGTAGTGGAAAGGCTGGTAGTCCACTTCTCTGTAGTAGTTATGGTAGTGGAAGGGCTGGTAGTACTCTTGGCAGTAGTAGGTTTGGTCGTGGAAGGACTGGTAGTAAACTTCTCAGTAGTAATTATGGTAGTGGAAGGGCTCGTGGTACTCTTCTCACTAGTAGTTATAGTAGTGGAAGGGCTGGTAGTAATCTTGGCAATAGTAGTTTTGGTCGTGGAAGGACTGCTGGTTTTCTCAGTAGTAGTTATGTTAGTGGAAGGGCTGGAAGTACTCTTCTCAATGGTAGTTATGGTAGTGGAAGGGCTGGTAGTACTCTTCTCAGTAGTGGTTATGGTAGTGGAAGGGCTGGTAGTACTCTTGGCAGTAGTTGGTTTGGTCGTGGAAGGACTGGTAGTAAACTTCTCAGTAGTAGTTATCGTAGTGGGAGGATTGGTAGTAAACTTCTCAGTACTAATTATGGTAGTGGAAGGGCCGGTGGTACTCTTCTCACTAGTAGTTATGCTAGTGGAAGGGTTGGTAGTACTCTTCTCAGTCGTTCTGGTAGTGGAAGGGCTGATAGTAATTGTGACAGTAGCAGGGTTAGTAGTGGAAGAACTGGTAGTAATCTTGTCAGTGGTAGGTTTATTTGTGGAAGGGCTGATAGTAGATATGGGAATAGTAGTTTTAGTAGTGGAAAGGCTGGTAGTCCACTTCTCTGTAGTAGTTATGGTAGTGGAAGGGCTGGTAGTACTCTTGGCAGTAGTAGGTTTGGTCGTGGAAGGACTGGTAGTAAACTTCTCAGTAGTAATTATGGTAGTGGAAGGGCTCGTGGTACTCTTCTCACTAGTAGTTATAGTAGTGGAAGGGCTGGTAGTAATCTTGGCAATAGTAGTTTTGGTCGTGGAAGGACTGCTGGTTTTCTCAGTAGTAGTTATGTTAGTGGAAGGGCTGGAAGTACTCTTCTCAATGGTAGTTATGGTAGTGGAAGGGCTCGTAGTACTCTTCTCACTAGTTTTGGTAGTGGAAGGGCTGATAGTAATCTTGGCAGTAGCAGGTTTCGTAGTAGAAGAACTGGTAGTAATCTTGTCAGTGGTAGGCTTGGTTGTGGAAGGACTGGTAGTCTTCTTAGTAGTAGTTATGGTAGTGGAAGGGCTGGTATTACTCTTCTCACTAGTAGTTATGGTAGTGGAAGGGCTGGTAGTACTCTTGGCAGTAGTAGTTTTGATCGTGGAAGGACTGCTGGTTTTCTCAGTAGTAGTTATGTTAGTGGAAGGGCTGGAAGTACTCTTCTCAATGGTAGTTATGGTAGTGGAAGGGCTGGTGGTACTCTTCTCTCTAGTAGTTATAGTAGTGGAAGGGCTGGTAGTACTCTTATCAATAGTAATTATGGTAGTGGAAGGGCTGGTAGTACTCTTGGCAGTAGTAGGATTAGTAGTAGAAGGACCAGTAGTAATCTTGGCAATAGTAGTTTTTGTCATGGAAGGACTGGTAGTCTTCTCAGTAGTGGTTATGGTAGTGGAAGGGCTGGTAGTACTCTTCTCACTAGTAGTTATGGTAGTGGAAGGGCTGATAGTACTCTTCTCACTAGTAGTTATGGTAGTGGAAGGGCTGGTAGTACTCTTGGCAGTAGTAGGTTTGGTTGTGCAAGGACTGGTAGTAAACTTCTCAGTAGTAGTTATCGTAGTGGAAGGATTGGTAGGAAACTTCTCAGTAGTAATTATGGTAGTGGAAAGGCTGGTGGTACTCTTCTCACTAGTAGTTATAGCAGTGGAAGGGCTGGTAGTAAACTTCTCAGTAGTTCTGGTAATAGAAGGGCTGATAGTAATCTTGGCAGTAGCAGGTTTCGTAGTGGAAGAACTGGTAGTAACCTTGTCAGTGGTAGGCTTGGTTGTGGAAGGACTGGTAGTCTTCTTAGTAGTAGTTATGGTAGTGGAAGGGCTGGTAGTACTCTTCTCACTAGTAGTTATGGTAGTGGAAGGGCTGGTAGTACTCTTGGCAGTAGTAGGTTTAGTAGTAGAAGGACCGGTAGTAATCTTGGCAATAGTAGTTTTGGTCGTGGAAGGACTGGTAGTCTTCTCAGTAGTGGTTATGGTAGTGGAAGGGCTGGTAGTACTCTTCTCACTAGTAGTTATGGTAGTGGAAGGGCTGATAGTACTCTTCTCACTAGTAGTTATGGTAGTGGAAGGGCTGGTAGTACTCTTGGCAGTAGTAGGTTTGGTTGTGCAAGGACTGGTAGTAAACTTCTCAGTAGTAGTTATCTTAGTGGAAGGATTGGTAGGAAACTTCTCAGTAGTAATTATGGTAGTGGAAAGGCTGGTGGTACTCTTCTCACTAGTAGTTATAGCAGTGGAAGGGCTGGTAGTAAACTTCTCAGTAGTTCTGGTAATAGAAGGGCTGATAGTAATCTTGGCAGTAGCAGGTTTCGTAGTGGAAGAACTGGTAGTAACCTTGTCAGTGGTAGGCTTGGTTGTGGAAGGACTGGTAGTCTTCTTAGTAGTAGTTATGGTAGTGGAAGGGCTGGTAGTACTCTTCTCACTAGTAGTTATGGTAGTGGAAGGGCTGGTAGTACTCTTGGCAGTAGTAGGTTTAGTAGTAGAAGGACCGGTAGTAATCTTGGCAATAGTAGTTTTGGTCGTGGAAGGACTGGTAGTTTTCTCACTAGTAGTTATGGTAGTGGAAGGGCTGGTAGTACTCTTCTCACTAGTATTTATGGTAGTGGAAGGGCTGGTAGTACTCTTCTCACTAATAGTTATGGTAGTGGAATGGCTGGTAGTACTCTTCTCACTAGTAGTTATGGTAGTGGAAGGGCTGGTAGTACTCTTGGCAGTAGTTTTGGTAGTGGAAGGACTGGTAGTAAACTTCTCAGTAGTAGTTATCGTAGTGGAAGGATTGGTAGGAAACTTCTCAGTAGTAATTATGGTATTGGAAGGGCTGGTGGTACTCTTCTCACTAGTAATTATGGTAGTGGAAGGGCTGGTAGTACTTTTTTCACTAGTAGTTATGGTAGTGGAAGGGCTGGTAGTAGTCTTCTCAATGGTAGTTATCGTAGTGGAAGGGCTGGCGGTACTCTTCTCACTAGTAGTTATAGTAGTGGAAGGGCTGGTAGTACTCTTCTCAATAGTAATTATGGTAGTGGAAGGGCTGGTAGTACTCTTGGCAGTAGAAGGTTTAGTAGTAGAAGGACTGGTAGTAATCTTGGAAATAGTAGTTTTTGTCGTGGAAGGACTGGTAGTCTTCTCACTAGTAGTTATGGTAGTGGAAGGGCTGGTAGTACTCTTCTCACTAGTAGTTATGGTAGTGGAAGGGCTCGTAGTACTCTTGGCAGTAGTAGGTTTGGTCGTGGAAGGACTGGTAGTAAACGTCTCAGTAGTAGTTATAGTAGTGGAAGGATTGGTAGTAAACTTCTCAGTAGTAATTATGGTAGTGGAAGGGCTCGTGGTACTCTTCTCACTAGTAGTTATAGTAGTGGAAGGGCTGGTAGTACTCTTCTCACTAGTAGTTATGGTAGTGGAAGGGCTGGTAGTACTCTTCTCAGTAGTTTTGGTAGTGGAAGGGCTGATAGTAATCTTGGCAGTAGCAGGTTTCGTAGTGGAAGAACTGCTAGTAATCTTGTCAGTGGTAGGCTTGGTCGTGGAAGGACTGGTAGTCTTCTTAGTAGTAGTTATGGTAGTGGAAGGGCTGGCAGTACTCTTCTCACTAATAGTTATGGTAGTGGAAGGGCTGGTAGTACTCTTTGCAGTAGTAGGTTTAGTAGTAGAAGGACCGGTAGTAATCTTGGCAATAGTAGTTTTGGTCGTGGAAGGACTGGTAGTCTTCTCACTAGTAGTTATGGTAGTGGAAGGGCTGGTAGTACTATTCTCACTAGTATTTATGGTAGTGGAAGGGCTGGTAGTACTCTTGGCAGTAGTAGGTTTAGTAGTAGAAGGACCTGTAGTAAACTTCTCAGTAGTAGTTATGGTAGTGGAAGGGCTCGTGGTACTCTTCTCACTAGTAATTATAGTAGTGGAAGGGCTGGTAGTACTCTTCTCACTAGTAGTTATGGTAGTGGAAGGGCTGGTAGTACTCTTCTCAGTAGTTTTGGTAGTGGAAGGGCTGATAGTAATCTTGGCAGTAGCAGGTTTCGTAGTGGAAGAACTGGTAGTAATCTTGTCAGTGGTAGGCTTGGTCGTGAAAGGACTGGTAGTCTTCTTAGTAGTAGTTATGGTAGTGGAAGGGCTGGTAGTACTCTTGGCAGTAGTAGGCTTAGTAGTAGAAGGACCGGTAGTAATCTTGGCAATGGTAGTTTTCGCCGTGGAAGGACTGTTAGTCTTCTCAGTAGTAGTTATGGTAGTGGAAGGGCTGGTAGTACTCTTCTCACTAGTAGTAATGGTAGTGGAAGGGCTGGTAGTACTCTTCTCACCAGTAGTTATGGTAGTGGAAGGGCTGGTAGTACTCTTGGCAGTAGTAGGTTTAGTAGTAGAAGGACCGGTAGTAATCTTGGCAATAGTAGTTTTGGTCGTGGAAGGACTGGTAGTCTTCTCACTAGTAGTTATGGTAGTGGAAGGGCTGGTAGTACTCTTCTCAGTAGTTTTGGTAGTGGAAGGGCTGAAAGTAATCTCGGCAGTAGCAGGTTTCGTAGTGGAAGAACTGGTAGTAATCTTGTCAGTGGTAGGCTTGGTCGTGGAAGGACTGGTAGTCTTCTTAGTAGTAGTTATGGTAGTGGAAGGGCTGGCAGTACTCTTCTCACTAATTGTTATGGTAGTGGAAGGGCTGGTAGTACTCTTTGCAGTAGTAGGTTTAGTAGTAGAAGGACCGGTAGTAATCTTGGCAATAGTAGTTTTGGTCGTGGAAGGACTGGTAGTCTTCTCACTAGTAGTTATAGTATTGGAAGGGCTGGTAGTACTCTTCTCACTAGTAGTTATGATAGTGGAAGGGCTGGTAGTACTCTTCTCACTAGTAGTTATGGTAGTGGAAGGGCTGGTAGTACTCTTGGCAGTAGTAGGTTTGGTCGTGGAAGGACTGGTAGTAAACTTCTCAGTAGTAGTTATCGTAGTGGAAGGGCTGGTAGTACTCTTCTCACTAGTAGTTATGGTAGTGGAAGGGCTGGTAGTACTCTTGGCAGTAGTAGGTTTGGTCGTGGAAGGACTGGTAGTAAACTTCTCAGTAGTAGTTATCGTAGTGGAAGGATTGGTAGGAAACTTCTTAGTAGTAATTATGGTAGTGGAAGGGCTGGTGGTGCTCTTCTCACTAGTAATTATGGTAGTTGAAGGGCTGGTAGTACCCTTTTCACTAGTAGTTATGGTAGTGGAAGGGCTGGTAGTACTCTTCTCAATGGTAGTTATCGTAGTGGAAGGGCTGGTAGTACTCTTCTCAATAGTAATTATGGTAGTGGAAGGGCTGGTAGTACTCTTGGCAGTAGAAGGTTTAGTAGTAGAAGGACTGGTAGTAACCTTGGAAATAGTAGTTTTTGTCGTGGAAGGACTGGTAGTCTTCTCACTAGTAGTTATGGTAGTGGAAGGACTGGTAGTAAACTTCTCAGTAGTAGTTATGGTAGTGGAAGGGCTCGTAGTACTCTTGGCAGTAGTAGGTTTGGTCGTGGAAGGACTGGTAGTAAACGTCTCAGTAGCAGTTATAGTAGTGGAAGGATTGGTAGTAAACTTCTCAGTAGTAATTATGGTAGTGGAAGGGCTCGTGGTACTCTTCTCACTAGTAGTTATAGTAGTGGAAGGGCTGGTAGTACTCTTCTCACTAGTAGTTATGGTAGTGGAAGGGCTGGTAGTACTCTTCTCAGTAGTTTTGGTAGTGGAAGGGCTGATAGTAATCTTGGCAGTAGCAGGTTTCGTAGTGGAAGAACTGGTAGTAATCTTGTCAGTGGTAGGCTGGGTCGTGGAAGGACTGGTAGTCTTCTTAGTAGTAGTTGTGGTAGTGGAAGGGCTGGCAGTACTCTTCTCACTAATAGTTATGGTAGTGGAAGGGCTGGTAGTACTCTTGGCAGTAGTAGGTTTAGTAGTAGAAGGACCGGTAGTAATCTTGGCAATAGTAGTTTTGGTCGTGGAAGGACTGGTAGTCTTCTCACTAGTAGTTATGGTAGTGGAAGGGCTGGTAGTACTATTCTCACTAGTATTTATGGTAGTGGAAGGGCTGGTAGTACTCTTCTCACTAGTAGTTATGGTAGTGGAAGGGCTGGTAGTACTCTTGGCAGTAGTAGGTTTAGTAGTAGAAGGACCGGTAGTAATCTTGGCAATAGTTGTTTTGGTCGTGGAAGGACTGGTAGTCTTCTCACTAGTAGTTATAGTAGTGGAAGGGCTGGTAGTACTCTTCTCAATAGTAATTATGGTAGTGGAAGACCTGGTAGTACTCTTGGCAGTAGTAGGTTTAGTAGTAGAAGGACTGGTAGTAATCTTGGCAATAGTAGTTTTTGTCGTGGAAGGACCGGTAGTCTCACTACTAGTTATGGTAGTGGAAGGGCTGGTAGTACTCTTCTCACTAGTAGTTACGGTAGTGGAAGGGCTCGTAGTACTCTTGGCAGTAGTAGGTTTGGTCGTGGAAGGACTGGTAGTAAACGTCTCAGTAGTAGTTATAGTAGTGGAAGGATTGGTAGTAAACTTCTCAGTAGTAATTATGGTAGTGGAAGGGCTCGTGGTACTCTTCTCACTAGTAGTTATAGTAGTGGAAGGGCTGGTAGTACTCTTCTCACTAGTAGTTATGGTAGTGGAAGGGCTGGTAGTACTCTTCTCAGTAGTTTTGGTAGTGGAAGGGCTGATAGTAATCTTGGCAGTAGCAGGTTTCGTAGTGGAAGAACTGGTAGTAATCTTGTCAGTGGTAGGCTGGGTCGTGGAAGGACTGGTAGTCTTCTTAGTAGTAGTTGTGGTAGTGGAAGGGCTGGCAGTACTCTTCTCACTAATAGTTATGGTAGTGGAAGGGCTGGTAGTACTCGTGGCAGTAGTAGGTTTAGTAGTAGAAGGACCGGTAGTAATCTTGGCAATAGTAGTTTTGGTCGTGGAAGGACTGGTAGTCTTCTCACTAGTAGTTATGGTAGTGGAAGGGCTGGTAGTACTATTCTCACTAGTATTTATGGTAGTGGAAGGGCTGGTAGTACTCTTCTCACTAGTAGTTATGGTAGTGGAAGGGCTGGTAGTACTCTTGGCAGTAGTAGGTTTAGTAGTAGAAGGACCGGTAGTAATCTTGGCAATAGTTGTTTTGGTCGTGGAAGGACTGGTAGTCTTCTCACTAGTAGTTATAGTAGTGGAAGGGCTGGTAGTACTCTTCTCAATAGTAATTATGGTAGTGGAAGGCCTGGTAGTACTCTTGGCAGTAGTAGGTTTAGTAGTAGAAGGACTGGTAGTAATCTTGGCAATAGTAGTTTTTGTCGTGGAAGGACCGGTAGTCTCACTACTAGTTATGGTAGTGGAAGGGCTGGTAGTACTCTTCTCACTAGTAGTTACGGTAGTGGAAGGGCTCGTAGTACTCTTGGCAGTAGTAGGTTTGGTCGTGGAAGGACTGGTAGTAAACGTCTCAGTAGTAGTTATAGTAGTGGAAGGATTGGTAGTAAACTTCTCAGTAGTAATTATGGTAGTGGAAGGGCTCGTGGTACTCTTCTCACTATTAGTTATAGTAGTGGAAGGGCTGGTAGTAATCTTGGCAATAGTAGTTTTGGTCGTGGAAGGACTGCTGGTTTTCTCAGTAGTAGTTATGTTAGTGGAAGGGCTGGAAGTACTCTTCTCAATGGTAGTTATGGTAGTGGAAGGGCTCGTAGTACTCTTCTCATTAGTTTTGGTAGTGTAAGGGCTGATAGTAATCTTGGCAGTAGCAGGTTTCGTAGTAGAAGAACTGGTAGTAATCTTGTCAGTGGTAGGCTTGGTTGTGGAAGGACTGGTAGTCTTCTTAGTAGTAGTTATGGTAGTGGAAGGGCTGGTATTACTCTTCTCATTAGTAGTTATGGTAGTGGAAGGGCTGGTAGTACTCTTGGCAGTAGTAGTTTTGATCGTGGAAGGACTGCTGGTTTTCTCAGTAGTAGTTATGTTAGTGGAAGGGCTGGAAGTACTCTTCTCAATGGTAGTTATGGTAGTGGAAGGGCTGGTGGTACTCTTCTCTCTAGTAGTTATAGTAGTGGAAGGGCTGGTAGTACTCTTATCAATAGTAATTATGGTAGTGGAAGGGCTGGTAGTACTCTTGGCAGTAGTAGGATTAGTAGTAGAAGGACCAGTAGTAATCTTGGCAATAGTAGTTTTTGTCATGGAAGGACTGGTAGTCTTCTCAGTAGTGGTTATGGTAGTGGAAGGGCTGGTAGTACTCTTCTCACTAGTAGTTATGGTAGTGGAAGGGCTGGTAGTACTCTTCTCACTAGTAGTTATGGTAGTGGAAGGGCTGGTAGTACTCTTGGCAGTAGTAGGTTTGGTTGTGCAAGGACTGGTAGTAAACTTCTCAGTAGTAGTTATCGTAGTGGAAGGATTGGTAGGAAACTTCTCAGTAGTAATTATGGTAGTGGAAGGGCTGGTGGTACTCTTCTCACTAGTAGTTATAGCAGTGGAAGGGCTCGTAGTACTCTTTTCAGTAGTTCTGGTAATAGAAGGGCTGATAGTAATCTTGGCAGTAGCAGGTTTCGTAGTGGAAGAACTGGTAGTAACCTTGTCAGTGGTAGGCTTGGTTGTGGAAGGACTGGTAGTCTTCTTAGTAGTAGTTATGGTAGTGGAAGGGCTGGTAGTACTCTTCTCACTAGTAGTTATGGTAGTGGAAGGGCTGGTAGTACTCTTGGCAGTAGTAGGTTTAGTAGTAGAAGGACCGGTAGTAATCTTGGCAATAGTAGTTTTGGTCGTGGAAGGACTGGTAGTTTTCTCACTAGTAGTTATGGTAGTGGAAGGGCTGGTAGTACTCTTCTCACTAGTATTTATGGTAGTGGAAGGGCTGGTAGTACTCTTCTCACTAATAGTTATGGTAGTGGAATGGCTGGTAGTACTCTTCTCACTAGTAGTTATGGTAGTGGAAGGGCTGGTAGTACTCTTGGCAGTAGTTTTGGTAGTGGAAGGACTGGTAGTAAACTTCTCAGTAGTAGTTATCGTAGTGGAAGGATTGGTAGGAAACTTCTCAGTAGTAATTATGGTAGTGGAAGGGCTGGTGGTACTCTTCTCACTAGTAATTATGGTAGTGGAAGGGCTGGTAGTACTTTTTTCACTAGTAGTTATGGTAGTGGAAGGGCTGGTAGTACTCTTCTCAATGGTAGTTATCGTAGTGGAAGGGCTGGCGGTACTCTTCTCACTAGTAGTTATAGTAGTGGAAGGGCTGGTAGTACTCTTCTCAATAGTAATTATGGTAGTGGAAGGGATGGTAGTACTCTTGGCAGTAGAAGGTTTAGTAGTAGAAGGACTGGTAGTAATCTTGGAAATAGTAGTTTTTGTCGTGGAAGGACTGGTAGTCTTCTCACTAGTAGTTATGGTAGTGGAAGGGCTGGTAGTACTCTTCTCACTAGTAGTTATGGTAGTGGAAGGGCTCGTAGTACTCTTGGCAGTAGTAGGTTTGGTCGTGGAAGGACTGGTAGTAAACGTCTCAGTAGTAGTTATAGTAGTGGAAGGATTGGTAGTAAACTTCTCAGTAGTAATTATGGTAGTGGAAGGGCTCGTGGTACTCTTCTCACTAGTAGTTATAGTAGTGGAAGGGCTGGTAGTACTCTTCTCACTAGTAGTTATGGTAGTGGAAGGGCTGGTAGTACTCTTCTCAGTAGTTTTGGTAGTGGAAGGGCTGATAGTAATCTTGGCAGTAGCAGGTTTCGTAGTGGAAGAACTGCTAGTAATCTTGTCAGTGGTAGGCTTGGTCGTGGAAGGACTGGTAGTCTTCTTAGTAGTAGTTATGGTAGTGGAAGGGCTGGCAGTACTCTTCTCACTAATAGTTATGGTAGTGGAAGGGCTGGTAGTACTCTTTGCAGTAGTAGGTTTAGTAGTAGAAGGACCGGTAGTAATCTTGGAAATAGTAGTTTTGGTCGTGGAAGGACTGGTAGTCTTCTCACTAGTAGTTATGGTAGTGGAAGGGCTGGTAGTACTATTCTCACTAGTATTTATGGTAGTGGAAGGGCTGGTAGTACTCTTCTCACTAGTAGTTATGGTAGTGGAAGGGCTGGTAGTACTCTTGGCAGTAGTAGGTTTAGTAGTAGAAGGACCTGTAGTAAACTTCTCAGTAGTAATTATGGTAGTGGAAGGGCTCGTGGTACTCTTCTCACTAGTAATTATAGTAGTGGAAGGGCTGGTAGTACTCTTCTCACTAGTAGTTATGGTAGTGGAAGGGCTGGTAGTACTCTTCTCAGTAGTTTTGGTAGTGGAAGGGCTGATAGTAATCTTGGCAGTAGCAGGTTTCGTAGTGGAAGAACTGGTAGTAATCTTGTCAGTGGTAGGCTTGGTCGTGAAAGGACTGGTAGTCTTCTTAGTAGTAGTTATGGTAGTGGAAGGGCTGGTAGTACTCTTGGCAGTAGTAGGTTTAGTAGTAGAAGGACCGGTAGTAATCTTGGCAATGGTAGTTTTCGCCGTGGAAGGACTGGTAGTCTTCTCAGTAGTAGTTATGGTAGTGGAAGGGCTGGTAGTACTCTTCTCACTAGTAGTAATGGTAGTGGAAGGGCTGGTAGTACTCTTCTCACCAGTAGTTATGGTAGTGGAAGGGCTGGTAGTACCCTTGGCAGTAGTAGGTTTAGTAGTAGAAGGACCGGTAGTAATCTTGGCAATAGTAGTTTTGGTCGTGGAAGGACTGGTAGTCTTCTCACTAGTAGTTATGGTAGTGGAAGGGCTGGCAGTACTCTTCTCACTAGTATTTATGGTAGTGGAAGGGCTGGTAGTACTCTTCTCACTAGTAGTTATGGTAGTGGAAGGGCTGGTAGTACTCTTGGCAGTAGTAGGTTTGGTCGTGGAAGGACTGGTTGTAAACTTCTCAGTAGTAATTATGGTAGTGGAAGGGCTCGTGGTACTCTTCTCACTAGTAGTTATAGTAGTGGAAGGGCTGGTAGTACTCTTCTCAGTAGTTTTGGTAGTGGAAGGGCTGAAAGTAATCTCGGCAGTAGCAGGTTTCGTAGTGGAAGAACTGGTAGTAATCTTGTCAGTGGTAGGCTTGGTCGTGGAAGGACTGGTAGTCTTCTTAGTAGTAGTTATGGTAGTGGAAGGGCTGGCAGTACTCTTCTCACTAATAGTTATGGTAGTGGAAGGGCTGGTAGTACTCTTGGCAGTAGTAGGTTTAGTAGTAGAAGGACCGGTAGTAATCTTGGCAATAGTAGTTTTGGTCGTGGAAGGACTGGTAGTCTTCTCACTAGTAGTTATGGTAGTGGAAGGGCTGGTAGTACTCTTCTCACTAGTAGTTATGATAGTGGAAGGGCTGGTAGTACTCTTCTCACTAGTAGTTATGGTAGTGGAAGGGCTGGTAGTACTCTTGGCAGTAGTAGGTTTGGTCGTGGAAGGACTGGTAGTAAACTTCTCAGTAGTAGTTATCGTAGTGGAAGGGCTGGTAGTACTCTTCTCACTAGTAGTTATGGTAGTGGAAGGGCTGGTAGTACTCCTCTGACTAGTAGTTATGGTAGTGGAAGGGCTGGTAGTACTCTTGGCAGTAGTAGGTTTGGTCGTGGAAGGACTGGTAGTAAACGTCTCAGTAGTAGTTATAGTAGTGGAAGGATTGGTAGGAAACTTCTCAGTAGTAATTATGGTAGTGGAAGGGCTGGTGGTACTCTTTTCACTAGTAGTTATAGTAGTGGAAGGGATGGTAGTACTCTTCTCAATGGTAGTTATCGTAGTGGAAGGGCTGGTGGTACTCTTCTCACTAGTAGTTATAGTAGTGGAAGGGCTGGTAGTACTCTTCTCAATAGTAATTATGGTAGTGGAAGGGCTGGTAGTACTCTTGGCAGTAGAAGGTTTAGTAGTAGAAGGACTGGTAGTAACCTTGGAAATAGTAGTTTTTGTCGTGGAAGGACTGGTAGTCTTCTCACTAGTAGTTATGGTAGTGGAAGGGCTGGTAGTACTCTTCTCAATAGTAGTTATGGTAGTGGAAGGGCTCGTAGTACTCTTGGCAGTAGTAGGTTTGGTCGTGGAAGGACTGGTAGTAAACGTCTCAGTAGTAGTTATAGTAGTGGAAGGATTGGTAGTAAACTTCTCAGTAGTAATTATGGTAGTGGAAGGGCTCGTGGTACTCTTCTCACTAGTAGTTATAGTAGTGGAAGGGCTGGTAGTACTCTTCTCACTAGTAGTTATGGTAGTGGAAGGGCTCGTAGTACTCTTCTCAGTAGTTTTGGTAGTGGAAGGGCTGATAGTAATCTTGGCAGTAGCAGGTTTCGTAGTGGAAGAACTGGTAGTAATCTTGTCAGTGGTAGGCTTGGTCGTGGAAGGACTGGTAGTCTTCTTAGTAGTAGTTATGGTAGTGGAAGGGCTGGCAGTACTCTTCTCACTAATAGTTATGGTAGTGGAAGGGCTGGTAGTACTCTTGGCAGTAGTAGGTTTAGTAGTAGAAGGACCGGTAGTAATCTTGGCAATAGTAGTTTTGGTCGTGGAAGGACTGGTAGTCTTCTCACTAGTAGTTATGGTAGTGGAAGGGCTGGTAGTACTCTTGGCAGTAGTAGGTTTGGTCGTGGAAGGACTGGTAGTAAACTTCTCAGTAGTAGTTATAGTAGTGGAAGGATTGGTAGTAAACTTCTCAGTAGTAATTATGGTAGTGGAAGGATTGGTAGTAAACTTCTCAGTAGTAATTATGGTAGTGGAAGGATTGGTAGTAAACTTCTCAGTAGTAATTATGGTAGTGGAAGGGCTGGTGGTACTCTTCTCATTAGTAATTATGGTAGTGGAAGGGTTTGTAGTACTCTTCTCAATAGTTTTGGTAGTGGAAGGGCTGAGAGTAACATTGGCAGTAGTAGGTTTAGTAGTAGAAGGACCGGTAGTAATCTTGGTAATAGTAGTTTTGGTCGTGGAAGGACTGCCAGTTTTCTCAGTAGTTGTTATGTTAGTGGAAGGACTTGAAGTACTGTTCTCACTAGTAGTTATGGTAGTGGAAGGGCTGGTAGTACTCTTGGCAGTAGTAGGTTTAGTAGTAGAAGGACCGGTAGTAATCTTGGCAATAGTAGTTTTGGTCGTGGAAGGACTGGTAGTCTTCTCACTAGTAGTTATGGTAGTGGAAGTGCTGGTAGTACTCTTGGCAGTAGTAGGTTTGGTCGTGGAAGGACTGGTAGTAAACTTCTCAGTAGTAATTATGGTAGTGGAAGGGCTCGTGGTACTCTTCTCACTAGTAATTATAGTAGTGGAAGGGCTGGTAGTACTCTTCTCACCAGTAGTTATGGTAGTGGAAGGGCTGCTAGTACTCTTCTCAGTAGTTTTGGTAGTGGAAGGGCTGATAGTAATCTTGGCAGTAGCAGGTTTCGTAGTGGAAGAACTGGTAGTAATCTTGTCAGTGGTAGGCTTGGTCGTGGAAGGACTGGAAGTCTTCTCACTAGTAGTTATGGTAGTGGAAGGGCTCGTAGTACTCTTCTCAGTAGTTTTGGTAGTGGAAGGGCTGATAGTAATCTTGGCAGTAGCAGGTTTCGTAGTGGAGGAACTGGTAGTAATCTTGTCAGTGGTAGGCTTGGTCGTGGAAGGACTGGTAGTCTTCTTAGTAGTGGTTATGGTAGTGGAAGGGCTGGTAGTACTCTTCTCACTAGTAGTTATTCTAGTGGAAGGGCTGGTAGTACTCTTCGCACTAGTCGTTATGGTAGTGGAAGGGCTGGTAGTACTCCTGACACTAGTAGTTTTGGTCGTGGAAGGACTGCTGGTTTTCTCAGTAGTAGTTATGTTAGTGGAAGGGCTGGAAGTACTCTTCTCACTAGTAGTTATAGTAGTGGAAGGGCCGGTAGTACTCTTCTCACTAGTAGTTATGGTAGTGGAAGGGTTGGTAGTACTCTTCTCAGTAGTTTTGGTAGTGGAAGGGCTGATAGTAATCGTAACAGTAGCAGGTTTAGTAGTGGAAGAACTGGTAGTAATCTTGTCAGTGGTAGGTTTATTTGTGGAAGGGCTGATAGTAGATATGGGAATAGTAGTTTTAGTAGTGGAAAGGCTGGTAGTCCACTTCTCCGTAGTAGTTATGGTCGTGGAAGGGCTGGTAGTACTCTTGGCAATAGTAGGTTTGGTCATGGAAGGACTGGTAGTAAACTTCTCAGTAGTAATTATGGTAGTGGAAGGGCTGGTGCTACTCTTCTCACTAGTAGTTATGGTAGTGGAAGGGCTCGTAGTACTCTTCTCAGTAGTTCTGGTAATAGAAGGGCTGATAGTAATCTTGGCAGTAGCAGGTTTCGTAGTGGAAGAACTGGTAGTAATCTTGTCAGTGGTAGGCTTGGTCGTGGAAGGACTGGTAGTCTTCTTAGTAGTAGTTATGGTAGTGGAAGGGCTGGTAGTACTCTTCTCACTAGTAGTTATGGTAGTGGAAGGGCTGGTAGTACTCTTGGCAGTAGTAGGTTTAGTAGTAGAAGGACCGGTAGTAATCTTGGCAATAGTAGTTTTGGTCGTGGAAGGACTGGTAGTCTTCTCACTAGTAGTTATGGTAGTGGAAGGGCTGGTAGTACTCTTCTCACTAGTAGTTATGGTAGTGGAAGGGCTGGTAGTACTCTTGGCAGTAGTAGGTTTGGTCGTGGAAGGACTGGTAGTAAACTTCTCAGTAGTAGTTATGGTAGTGGAAGGGCTGGTAGTACTCCTGGCACTAGTAGTTTTGGTCGTGGAAGGACTGCTGGTTTTCTCAGTAGTAGTTATGGTAGTGGAAGGGCTGGTAGTACTCTTGGCAGTAGTAGGTTTGGTCGTGGAAGGACTGGTAGTAAACTTCTCAGTAGTAATTATGGTAGTGGAAGGGCTCGTGGTACTCTTCTCACTAGTAATTATAGTAGTGGAAGGGCTGGTAGTACTCTTCTCACCAGTAGTTATGGTAGTGGAAGGGCTGGTAGTACTGTTGGCAGTAGTAGGTTTGGTCGTGGAAGGACTGGTAGTAAACTTCTCAGTAGTAGTTATCGTAGTGGAAGGATTGGTAGGAAACTTCTCAGTAGTAATTATGGTAGTGGAAGGGCTGGTGGTACTCTTCTCACTAGTAATTATGGTAGTGGAAGGGCTGGTAGTACTCTTTTCACTAGTAGTTATGGTAGTGGAAGGGCTGGTAGTACTCTTCTCAGTAGTTTTGGTTGTGGAAGGGCTGATAGTAATCTTGGCAGTAGTAGGTTTAGTAGTAGAAGGACCGGTAGTAATCTTGGCAATAGTAGTTTTGGTCGTGGAAGGACTGGTAGTCTTCTCACTAGTAGTTATGGTAGTGGAAGGGCTGGTAGTACTCTTGGCAGTAGTAGGTTTGGTCGTGGAAGGACTGGTAGTAAACTTCTCAGTAGTAGTTATAGTAGTGGAAGGATTGGTAGTAAACTTCTCAGTAGTAATTATGGTAGTGGAAGGATTGGTAGTAAACTTCTCAGTAGTAATTATGGTAGTGGAAGGATTGGTAGTAAACTTCTCAATAGTAATTATGGTAGTGGAAGGGCTGGTGGTACTCTTCTCATTAGTAATTATGGTAGTGGAAGGGTTTGTAGTACTCTTCTCAATAGTTTTGGTAGTGGAAGGGCTGAGAGTAACATTGGCAGTAGTAGGTTTAGTAGTAGAAGGACCGGTTGTAATCTTGGTAATAGTAGTTTTGGTCGTGGAAGGACTGCCAGTTTTCTCAGTAGTTGTTATGTTAGTGGAAGGACTTGAAGTACTGTTCTCACTAGTAGTTATGGTAGTGGAAGGGCTGGTAGTACTCTTGGCAGTAGTAGGTTTAGTAGTAGAAGGACCGGTAGTAATCTTGGCAATAGTAGTTTTGGTCGTGGAAGGACTGGTAGTCTTCTCACTAGTAGTTATGGTAGTGGAAGTGCTGGTAGTACTCTTGGCAGTAGTAGGTTTGGTCGTGGAAGGACTGGTAGTAAACTTCTCAGTAGTAATTATGGTAGTGGAAGGGCTCGTGGTACTCTTCTCACTAGTAATTATAGTAGTGGAAGGGCTGGTAGTACTCTTCTCACCAGTAGTTATGGTAGTGGAAGGGCTGCTAGTACTCTTCTCAGTAGTTTTGGTAGTGGAAGGGCTGATAGTAATCTTGGCAGTAGCAGGTTTCGTAGTGGAAGAACTGGTAGTAATCTTGTCAGTGGTAGGCTTGGTCGTGGAAGGACTGGAAGTCTTCTCACTAGTAGTTATGGTAGTGGAAGGGCTCGTAGTACTCTTCTCAGTAGTTTTGGTAGTGGAAGGGCTGATAGTAATCTTGGCAGTAGCAGGTTTCGTAGTGGAGGAACTGGTAGTAATCTTGTCAGTGGTAGGCTTGGTCGTGGAAGGACTGGTAGTCTTCTTAGTAGTGGTTATGGTAGTGGAAGGGCTGGTAGTACTCTTCTCACTAGTAGTTATTCTAGTGGAAGGGCTGGTAGTACTCTTCGCACTAGTCGTTATGGTAGTGGAAGGGCTGGTAGTACTCCTGACACTAGTAGTTTTGGTCGTGGAAGGACTGCTGGTTTTCTCAGTAGTAGTTATGTTAGTGGAAGGGCTGGAAGTACTCTTCTCACTAGTAGTTATAGTAGTGGAAGGGCCGGTAGTACTCTTCTCACTAGTAGTTATGGTAGTGGAAGGGTTGGTAGTACTCTTCTCAGTAGTTTTGGTAGTGGAAGGGCTGATAGTAATCGTAACAGTAGCAGGTTTAGTAGTGGAAGAACTGGTAGTAATCTTGTCAGTGGTAGGTTTATTTGTGGAAGGGCTGATAGTAGATATGGGAATAGTAGTTTTAGTAGTGGAAAGGCTGGTAGTCCACTTCTCCGTAGTAGTTATGGTCGTGGAAGGGCTGGTAGTACTCTTGGCAATAGTAGGTTTGGTCATGGAAGGACTGGTAGTAAACTTCTCAGTAGTAATTATGGTAGTGGAAGGGCTGGTGCTACTCTTCTCACTAGTAGTTATGGTAGTGGAAGGGCTCGTAGTACTCTTCTCAGTAGTTCTGGTAATAGAAGGGCTGATAGTAATCTTCTCAGTAGTTTTGGTAGTGGAAGGGCTGATAGTAATCTTGTCAGTGGTAGGCTTGGTCGTGGAAGGACTGGTAGTCTTCTCACTAGTAGTTATGGTAGTGGAAGGGCTGGTAGTACTCTTCTCACTAGTAGTTATGGTAGTGGAAGGGCTGGTAGTACTCTTGGCAGTAGTAGGTTTGGTCGTGGAAGGACTGGTAGTAAACTTCTCAGTAGTAGTTATGGTAGTGGAAGGGCTGGTAGTACTCCTGGCACTAGTAGTTTTGGTCGTGGAAGGACTGCTGGTTTTCTCAGTAGTAGTTATGGTAGTGGAAGGGCTGGTAGTACTCTTGGCAGTAGTAGGTTTGGTCGTGGAAGGACTGGTAGTAAACTTCTCAGTAGTAATTATGGTAGTGGAAGGGCTCGTGGTACTCTTCTCACTAGTAATTATAGTAGTGGAAGGGCTGGTAGTACTCTTCTCACCAGTAGTTATGGTAGTGGAAGGGCTGGTAGTACTGTTGGCAGTAGTAGGTTTGGTCGTGGAAGGACTGGTAGTAAACTTCTCAGTAGTAGTTATCGTAGTGGAAGGATTGGTAGGAAACTTCTCAGTAGTAATTATGGTAGTGGAAGGGCTGGTGGTACTCTTCTCACTAGTAATTATGGTAGTGGAAGGGCTGGTAGTACTCTTTTCACTAGTAGTTATGGTAGTGGAAGGGCTGGTAGTACTCTTCTCAGTAGTTTTGGTTGTGGAAGGGCTGGTAGTACTCTTGGCAGTAGTAGGTTTAGTAGTAGAAGGACCGGTAGTAATCTTGGCAATAGTAGTTTTGGTCGTGGAAGGACTGGTAGTCTTCTCACTAGTAGTTATGGTAGTGGAAGGGCTGGTAGTACTCTTCTCACTAGTAGTTATGGTAGTGGAAGGGCTGGTAGTACTCTTCTCACTAGTAGTTATGGTAGTGGAAGGGCTGGTAGTACTCTTGGCAGTAGTAGGTTTAGTAGTAGAAGGACCGGTAGTAATCTTGGCAATAGTAGTTTTGGTCGTGGAAGGACTGGTAGTCTTCTCACTAGTAGTTATGGTAGTGGAAGGGCTGGTAGTACTCTTCTCACTAGTAGTTATGGTAGTGGAAGGGCTGGTAGTACTCTTGGCAGTAGTAGGTTTGGTCGTGGAAGGACTGGTAGTAAACTTCTCAGTAGTAGTTATGGTAGTGGAAGGGCTGGTAGTACTCCTGGCACTAGTAGTTTTGGTCGTGGAAGGACTGCTGGTTTTCTCAGTAGTAGTTATGGTAGTGGAAGGGCTGGTAGTACTCTTGGCAGTAGTAGGTTTGGTCGTGGAAGGACTGGTAGTAAACTTCTCAGTAGTAATTATGGTAGTGGAAGGGCTCGTGGTACTCTTCTCACTAGTAATTATAGTAGTGGAAGGGCTGGTAGTACTCTTCTCACCAGTAGTTATGGTAGTGGAAGGGCTGGTAGTACTGTTGGCAGTAGTAGGTTTGGTCGTGGAAGGACTGGTAGTAAACTTCTCAGTAGTAGTTATCGTAGTGGAAGGATTGGTAGGAAACTTTTCAGTAGTAATTATGGTAGTGGAAGGGCTGGTGGTACTCTTCTCACTAGTAATTATGGTAGTGGAAGGGCTGGTAGTACTCTTTTCACTAGTAGTTATGGTAGTGGAAGGGCTGGTAGTACTCTTCTCAGTAGTTTTGGTTGTGGAAGGGCTGATAGTAATCTTGGCAGTAGTAGGTTTAGTAGTAGAAGGACCGGTAGTAATCTTGGCAATAGTAGTTTTGGTCGTGGAAGGACTGGTAGTCTTCTCACTAGTAGTTATGGTAGTGGAAGGGCTGGTAGTACTCTTGGCAGTAGTAGGTTTGGTCGTGGAAGGACTGGTAGTAAACTTCTCAGTAGTAGTTATAGTAGTGGAAGGATTGGTAGTAAACTTCTCAGTAGTAATTATGGTAGTGGAAGGATTGGTAGTAAACTTCTCAGTAGTAATTATGGTAGTGGAAGGATTGGTAGTAAACTTCTCAGTAGTAATTATGGTAGTGGAAGGGCTGGTGGTACTCTTCTCATTAGTAATTATGGTAGTGGAAGGGTTTGTAGTACTCTTCTCAATAGTTTTGGTAGTGGAAGGGCTGAGAGTAACATTGGCAGTAGTAGGTTTAGTAGTAGAAGGACCGGTAGTAATCTTGGTAATAGTAGTTTTGGTCGTGGAAGGACTGCCAGTTTTCTCAGTAGTTGTTATGTTAGTGGAAGGACTTGAAGTACTGTTCTCACTAGTAGTTATGGTAGTGGAAGGGCTGGTAGTACTCTTGGCAGTAGTAGGTTTAGTAGTAGAAGGACCGGTAGTAATCTTGGCAATAGTAGTTTTGGTCGTGGAAGGACTGGTAGTCTTCTCACTAGTAGTTATGGTAGTGGAAGTGCTGGTAGTACTCTTGGCAGTAGTAGGTTTGGTCGTGGAAGGACTGGTAGTAAACTTCTCAGTAGTAATTATGGTAGTGGAAGGGCTCGTGGTACTCTTCTCACTAGTAATTATAGTAGTGGAAGGGCTGGTAGTACTCTTCTCACCAGTAGTTATGGTAGTGGAAGGGCTGCTAGTACTCTTCTCAGTAGTTTTGGTAGTGGAAGGGCTGATAGTAATCTTGGCAGTAGCAGGTTTCGTAGTGGAAGAACTGGTAGTAATCTTGTCCGTGGTAGGCTTGGTCGTGGAAGGACTGGAAGTCTTCTCACTAGTAGTTATGGTAGTGGAAGGGCTCGTAGTACTCTTCTCAGTAGTTTTGGTAGTGGAAGGGCTGATAGTAATCTTGGCAGTAGCAGGTTTCGTAGTGGAGGAACTGGTAGTAATCTTGTCAGTGGTAGGCTTGGTCGTGGAAGGACTGGTAGTCTTCTTAGTAGTGGTTATGGTAGTGGAAGGGCTGGTAGTACTCTTCTCACTAGTAGTTATTCTAGTGGAAGGGCTGGTAGTACTCTTCGCACTAGTCGTTATGGTAGTGGAAGGGCTGGTAGTACTCCTGACACTAGTAGTTTTGGTCGTGGAAGGACTGCTGGTTTTCTCAGTAGTAGTTATGTTAGTGGAAGGGCTGGAAGTACTCTTCTCACTAGTAGTTATAGTAGTGGAAGGGCCGGTAGTACTCTTCTCACTAGTAGTTATGGTAGTGGAAGGGTTGGTAGTACTCTTCTCAGTAGTTTTGGTAGTGGAAGGGCTGATAGTAATCGTAACAGTAGCAGGTTTAGTAGTGGAAGAACTGGTAGTAATCTTGTCAGTGGTAGGTTTATTTGTGGAAGGGCTGATAGTAGATATGGGAATAGTAGTTTTAGTAGTGGAAAGGCTGGTAGTCCACTTCTCCGTAGTAGTTATGGTCGTGGAAGGGCTGGTAGTACTCTTGGCAATAGTAGGTTTGGTCATGGAAGGACTGGTAGTAAACTTCTCAGTAGTAATTATGGTAGTGGAAGGGCTGGTGCTACTCTTCTCACTAGTAGTTATGGTAGTGGAAGGGCTCGTAGTACTCTTCTCAGTAGTTCTGGTAATAGAAGGGCTGATAGTAATCTTCTCAGTAGTTTTGGTAGTGGAAGGGCTGATAGTAATCTTGTCAGTGGTAGGCTTGGTCGTGGAAGGACTGGTAGTCTTCTCACTAGTAGTTATGGTAGTGGAAGGGCTGGTAGTACTCTTCTCACTAGTAGTTATGGTAGTGGAAGGGCTGGTAGTACTCTTGGCAGTAGTAGGTTTGGTCGTGGAAGGACTGGTAGTAAACTTCTCAGTAGTAGTTATGGTAGTGGAAGGGCTGGTAGTACTCCTGGCACTAGTAGTTTTGGTCATGGAAGGACTGCTGGTTTTCTCAGTAGTAGTTATGGTAGTGGAAGGGCTGGTAGTACTCTTGGCAGTAGTAGGTTTGGTCGTGGAAGGACTGGTAGTAAACTTCTCAGTAGTAATTATGGTAGTGGAAGGGCTCGTGGTACTCTTCTCACTAGTAATTATAGTAGTGGAAGGGCTGGTAGTACTCTTCTCACCAGTAGTTATGGTAGTGGAAGGGCTGGTAGTACTGTTGGCAGTAGTAGGTTTGGTCGTGGAAGGACTGGTAGTAAACTTCTCAGTAGTAGTTATCGTAGTGGAAGGATTGGTAGGAAACTTCTCAGTAGTAATTATGGTAGTGGAAGGGCTGGTGGTACTCTTCTCACTAGTAATTATGGTAGTGGAAGGGCTGGTAGTACTCTTTTCACTAGTAGTTATGGTAGTGGAAGGGCTGGTAGTACTCTTCTCAGTAGTTTTGGTTGTGGAAGGGCTGGTAGTACTCTTGGCAGTAGTAGGTTTAGTAGTAGAAGGACCGGTAGTAATCTTGGCAATAGTAGTTTTGGTCGTGGAAGGACTGGTAGTCTTCTCACTAGTAGTTATGGTAGTGGAAGGGCTGGTAGTACTCTTCTCACTAGTAGTTATGGTAGTGGAAGGGCTGGTAGTACTCTTCTCACTAGTAGTTATGGTAGTGGAAGGGCTGGTAGTACTCTTGGCAGTAGTAGGTTTGGTCGTGGAAGGACTGGTAGTAAACTTCTCAGTAGTAGTTATCGTAGTGGAAGGATTGGTAGGAAACTTCTCAGTAGTAATTATGGTAGTGGAAGGGCTGGTGGTACTCCTCTCACTAGTAGTTATAGTAGTGGAAGGGCTGGTAGTACTCTTCTCAATAGTAATTATGGTAGTGGAAGGGCTGGTAGTACTCTTCTCACTAGTAGTTATGGTAGTGGAAGGGCTGGTAGTACTCTTGGCAGTAGTAGGTTTAGTAGTAGAAGGACCAGTAGTAATCTTGGCAATAGTAGTTTTTGTCGTGGAAGGACTGGTAGTTTTCTCAGTAGTGGTTATGGTAGAGGAAGGGCTGGTAGTACTCTTCTCACTAGTAGTTATTGTAGTGGAAGGGCTGGTAGTACTCTTCTCACTAGTAGTTATGGTAGTGGAAGGGCTGGTAGTACTCCTGGCAGTAGTAGTTTTGCTCGTGGAAGGACTGCTGGTTTTCTCAGTAGTAGTTATGTTAGTGGAAGGGCTGGAAGTACTCTTCTCAATGGTAGTTATGGTAGTGGAAGGGCTGGTGGTACTCTTCTCACTAGTAGTTATAGTAGTGGAAGGGCTGGTAGTACTCTTCTCAATAGTAATTATGGTAGTGGAAAGGCCGGTAGTACTCTTCTCACTAGTAGTTATGGTAGTGGAAGGGTTGGTAGTACTCTTCTCAGTAGTTTTGGTAGTGGAAGGGCTGATAGTAATCGTAACAGTAGCAGGTTTAGTAGTGGAAGAACTGGTAGTAATCTTGTCAGTGGTAGGTTTATTTGTGGAAGGGCTGATAGTAGATATGGGAATAGTAGTTTTAGTAGTGGAAAGGCTGGTAGTCCACTTCTCCGTAGTAGTTTTGGTAGTGGAAGGGCTGGTAGTACTCTTGGCAATAGTAGGTTTGGTCATGGAAGGACTGGTAGTAAACTTCTCAGTAGTAATTATGGTAGTGGAAGGGCTGGTGCTACTCTTCTCACTAGTAGTTATGGTAGTGGAAGGGCTCATAGTACTCTTCTCAGTAGTTCTGGTAATAGAAGGGCTGATAGTAATCTTGGCAGTAGCAGGTTTCGTAGTGGAAGAACTGGTAGTAATCTTGTCAGTGGTAGGCTTGGTCGTGGAAGGACTGGTAGTCTTCTTAGTAGTAGTTATGGTAGTGAAAGGGATGGTAGTACTCTTCTCACTAGTAGTTATGGTAGTGGAAGGGCTGGTAGTACTCTTGGCAGTAGTAGGTTTAGTAGTAGAAGGACCGGTAGTAATCTTGGCAATAGTAGTTTTGGTTGTGGAAGGACTGGTAGTAAACTTCTCAGTAGTAGTTATAGTAGTGGAAGGATTGGTAGTAAACTTCTCAGTAGTAATTATGGTAGTGGAAGGATTGGTAGTAAACTTCTCAGTAGTAATTATGGTAGTGGAAGGGCTGGTGGTACTCTTCTCATTAGTAATTATGGTAGTGGAAGGGTTTGTAGTACTCTTCTCAATAGTTTTGGTAGTGGAAGGGCTGAGAGTAACATTGGCAGTAGTAGGTTTAGTAGTAGAAGGACCGGTAGTAATCTTGGTAATAGTAGTTTTGGTCGTGGAAGGACTGCCAGTTTTCTCAGTAGTTGTTATGTTAGTGGAAGGACTTGAAGTACTGTTCTCACTAGTAGTTATGGTAGTGGAAGGGCTGGTAGTACTCTTGGCAGTAGTAGGTTTAGTAGTAGAAGGACCGGTAGTAATCTTGGCAATAGTAGTTTTGGTCGTGGAAGGACTGGTAGTCTTCTCACTAGTAGTTATGGTAGTGGAAGTGCTGGTAGTACTCTTGGCAGTAGTAGGTTTGGTCGTGGAAGGACTGGTAGTAAACTTCTCAGTAGTAATTATGGTAGTGGAAGGGCTCGTGGTACTCTTCTCACTAGTAATTATAGTAGTGGAAGGGCTGGTAGTACTCTTCTCACCAGTAGTTATGGTAGTGGAAGGGCTGCTAGTACTCTTCTCAGTAGTTTTGGTAGTGGAAGGGCTGATAGTAATCTTGGCAGTAGCAGGTTTCGTAGTGGAAGAACTGGTAGTAATCTTGTCAGTGGTAGGCTTGGTCGTGGAAGGACTGGAAGTCTTCTCACTAGTAGTTATGGTAGTGGAAGGGCTCGTAGTACTCTTCTCAGTAGTTTTGGTAGTGGAAGGGCTGATAGTAATCTTGGCAGTAGCAGGTTTCGTAGTGGAGGAACTGGTAGTAATCTTGTCAGTGGTAGGCTTGGTCGTGGAAGGACTGGTAGTCTTCTTAGTAGTAGTTATGGTAGTGGAAGGGCTGGTAGTACTCTTCTCACTAGTAGTTATTCTAGTGGAAGGGCTGGTAGTACTCTTCGCACTAGTCGTTATGGTAGTGGAAGGGCTGGTAGTACTCCTGACACTAGTAGTTTTGGTCGTGGAAGGACTGCTGGTTTTCTCAGTAGTAGTTATGTTAGTGGAAGGGCTGGAAGTACTCTTCTCACTAGTAGTTATAGTAGTGGAAGGGCCGGTAGTACTCTTCTCACTAGTAGTTATGGTAGTGGAAGGGTTGGTAGTACTCTTCTCAGTAGTTTTGGTAGTGGAAGGGCTGATAGTAATCGTAACAGTAGCAGGTTTAGTAGTGGAAGAACTGGTAGTAATCTTGTCAGTGGTAGGTTTATTTGTGGAAGGGCTGATAGTAGATATGGGAATAGTAGTTTTAGTAGTGGAAAGGCTGGTAGTCCACTTCTCCGTAGTAGTTATGGTCGTGGAAGGGCTGGTAGTACTCTTGGCAATAGTAGGTTTGGTCATGGAAGGACTGGTAGTAAACTTCTCAGTAGTAATTATGGTAGTGGAAGGGCTGGTGCTACTCTTCTCACTAGTAGTTATGGTAGTGGAAGGGCTCATAGTACTCTTCTCAGTAGTTCTGGTAATAGAAGGGCTGATAGTAATCTTGGCAGTAGCAGGTTTCGTAGTGGAAGAACTGGTAGTAATCTTGTCAGTGGTAGGCTTGGTCGTGGAAGGACTGGTAGTCTTCTTAGTAGTAGTTATGGTAGTGGAAGGGCTGGTAGTACTCTTCTCACTAGTAGTTATGGTAGTGGAAGGGCTGGTAGTACTCTTGGCAGTAGTAGGTTTAGTAGTAGAAGGACCGGTAGTAATCTTGGCAATAGTAGTTTTGGTCGTGGAAGGACTGGTAGTCTTCTCACTAGTAGTTATGGTAGTGGAAGGGCTGGTAGTACTCTTCTCACTAGTAGTTATGATAGTGGAAGGGCTGGTAGTACTCTTGGCAGTAGTAGGTTTGGTCGTGGAAGGACTGGTAGTAAACTTCTCAGTAGTAGTTATGGTAGTGGAAGGCCTGGTAGTACTCCTGGCACTAGTAGTTTTGGTCGTGGAAGGACTGCTGGTTTTCTCAGTAGTAGTTATGGTAGTGGAAGGGCTGGTAGTACTCTTGGCAGTAGTAGGTTTGGTCGTGGAAGGACTGGTAGTAAACTTCTCAGTAGTAATTATGGTAGTGGAAGGGCTCGTGGTACTCTTCTCACTAGTAATTATAGTAGTGGAAGGGCTGGTAGTACTCTTCTCACCAGTAGTTATGGTAGTGGAAGGGCTGGTAGTACTGTTGGCAGTAGTAGGTTTGGTCGTGGAAGGACTGGTAGTAAACTTCTCAGTAGTAGTTATCGTAGTGGAAGGATTGGTAGGAAACTTCTCAGTAGTAATTATGGTAGTGGAAGGGCTGGTGGTACTCTTCTCACTAGTAATTATGGTAGTGGAAGGGCTGGTAGTAGTCTTTTCACTAGTAGTTATGGTAGTGGAAGGGCTGGTAGTACTCTTCTCAGTAGTTTTGGTTGTGGAAGGGCTGGTAGTACTCTTGGCAGTAGTAGATTTAGTAGTAGAAGGACTGGTAGTAATCTTGGCAATAGTAGTTTTGGTCGTGGAAGGACTGGTAGTCTTCTCACTAGTAGTTATGGTAGTGGAAGGGCTGGTAGTACTCTTCTCACTAGTAGTTATGGTAGTGGAAGGGCTGGTAGTACTCTTCTCACTAGTAGTTATGGTAGTGGAAGGGCTGGTAGTACTCTTGGCAGTAGTAGGTTTGGTCGTGGAAGGACTGGTAGTACTCTTGGCAGTAGTAGGTTTGGTCGTGGAAGGACTGGTAGTAAACTTCTCAGTAGTAGTTATGGTAGTGGAAGGGCTGGTAGTACTCTTCTCACTAGTAGTTATGATAGTGGAAGGGCTGGTAGTACTCTTCTCACTAGTAGTTATGGTAGTGGAAGGGCTGGTAGTACTCTTGGCAGTAGTAGGTTTGCTCGTGGAAGGACTGGTAGTAAACTTCTCAGTAGTAGTTATCGTAGTGGAAGGGCTGGTAGTACTCTTCTCACTAGTAGTTATGCTAGTGGAAGGGCTGGTAGTACTCCTCTGACTAGTAGTTATGGTAGTGGAAGGGCTGGTAGTACTCTTGGCAGTAGTAGGTTTGGTCGTGGAAGGACTGGTAGTAAACTTCTCAGTAGTAGTTATCGTAGTGGAAGGATTGGTAGGAAACTTCTCAGTAGTAATTATGGTAGTGGAAGGGCTGGTGGTACTCTTTTCACTAGTAGTTATAGTAGTGGAAGGGATGGTAGTACTCTTCTCAATGGTAGTTATCGTAGTGGAAGGGCTGGTGGTACTCTTCTCACTAGTAGTTATAGTAGTGGAAGGGCTGGTAGTACTCTTCTCAATAGTAATTATGGTAGTGGAAGGGCTGGTAGTACTCTTGGCAGTAGAAGGTTTAGTAGTAGAAGGACTGGTAGTAACCTTGGAAATAGTAGTTTTTGTCGTGGAAGGACTGGTAGTCTTCTCACTAGTAGTTATGGTAGTGGAAGGGCTGGTAGTACTCTTCTCAATAGTAGTTATGGTAGTGGAAGGGCTCGTAGTACTCTTGGCAGTAGTAGGTTTCGTCGTGGAAGGACTGGTAGTAAACGTCTCAGTAGTAGTTATAGTAGTGGAAGGATTGGTAGTAAACTTCTCAGTAGTAATTATGGTAGTGGAAGGGCTGGTGGTACTCTTCTCATTAGTAATTATGGTACTGGAAGGGTTTGTAGTACTCTTCTCAATAGTTTTGGTAGTGGAAGGGCTGAGAGTAACATTGGTAGTAGTAGGTTTAGTAGTAGAAGGACCGGTAGTAATCTTGGTAATAGTAGTTTTGGTCGTGGAAGGACTGCCAGTTTTCTCAGTAGTTGTTATGTTAGTGGAAGGACTTGAAGTACTGTTCTCACTAGTAGTTATGGTAGTGGAAGGGCTGGTAGTACTCTTGGCAGTAGTAGGTTTAGTAGTAGAAGGACCGGTAGTAATCTTGGCAATAGTAGTTTTGGTCGTGGAAGGACTGGTAGTCTTCTCACTAGTAGTTATGGTAGTGGAAGTGCTGGTAGTACTCTTGGCAGTAGTAGGTTTGGTCGTGGAAGGACTGGTAGTAAACTTCTCAGTAGTAATTATGGTAGTGGAAGGGCTCGTGGTACTCTTCTCACTAGTAATTATAGTAGTGGAAGGGCTGGTAGTACTCTTCTCACCAGTAGTTATGGTAGTGGAAGGGCTGCTAGTACTCTTCTCAGTAGTTTTGGTAGTGGAAGGGCTGATAGTAATCTTGGCAGTAGCAGGTTTCGTAGTGGAAGAACTGGTAGTAATCTTGTCAGTGGTAGGCTTGGTCGTGGAAGGACTGGAAGTCTTCTCACTAGTAGTTATGGTAGTGGAAGGGCTCGTAGTACTCTTCTCAGTAGTTTTGGTAGTGGAAGGGCTGATAGTAATCTTGGCAGTAGTTATCGTAGTGGAAGGATTGGTAGGAAACTTCTCAGTAGTAATTATGGTAGTGGAAGGGCTGGTGGTACTCTTCTCACTAGTAATTATGGTAGTGGAAGGGCTGGTAGTACTCTTTTCACTAGTAGTTATGGTAGTGGAAGGGCTGGTAGTACTCTTCTCAGTAGTTTTGGTTGTGGAAGGGCTGGTAGTACTCTTGGCAGTAGTAGGTTTGGTAGTAGAAGGACCGGTAGTAATCTTGGCAATAGTAGTTTTGGTCGTGGAAGGACTGGTAGTCTTCTCACTAGTAGTTATGGTAGTGGAAGGGCTGGTAGTACTCTCACTAGTAGTTATGGTAGTGGAAGGGCTGGTAGTACTCTTCTCACTAGTAGTTATGGTAGTGGAAGGGCTGGTAGTACCCTTGGCAGTAGTAGGTTTGGTCGTGGAAGGACTGGTAGTAAACTTCTCAGTAGTAGTTATCGTAGTGGAAGGATTGGTAGGAAACTTCTCAGTAGTAATTATGGTAGTGGAAGGGCTGGTGGTACTCCTCTCACTAGTAGTTATAGTAGTGGAAGGGCTGGTAGTACTCTTCTCAATAGTAATTATGGTAGTGGAAGGGCTGGTAGTACTCTTCTCACTAGTAGTTATGGTAGTGGAAGGGCTGGTAGTACTCTTGGCAGTAGTAGGTTTAGTAGTAGAAGGACCAGTAGTAATCTTGGCAATAGTAGTTTTTGTCGTGGAAGGACTGGTAGTTTTCTCAGTAGTGGTTATGGTAGAGGAAGGGCTGGTAGTACTCTTCTCACTAGTAGTTATTGTAGTGGAAGGGCTGGTAGTACTCTTCTCACTAGTAGTTATGGTAGTGGAAGGGCTGGTAGTACTCCTGGCAGTAGTAGTTTTGCTCGTGGAAGGACTGCTGGTTTTCTCAGTAGTAGTTATGTTAGTGGAAGGGCTGGAAGTACTCTTCTCAATGGTAGTTATGGTAGTGGAAGGGCTGGTGGTACTCTTCTCACTAGTAGTTATAGTAGTGGAAGGGCTGGTAGTACTCTTCTCAATAGTAATTATGGTAGTGGAAAGGCCGGTAGTACTCTTCTCACTAGTAGTTATGGTAGTGGAAGGGTTGGTAGTACTCTTCTCAGTAGTTTTGGTAGTGGAAGGGCTGATAGTAATCGTAACAGTAGCAGGTTTAGTAGTGGAAGAACTGATAGTAATCTTGTCAGTGGTAGGTTTATTTGTGGAAGGGCTGATAGTAGATATGGGAATAGTAGTTTTAGTAGTGGAAAGGCTGGTAGTCCACTTCTCCGTAGTAGTTATGGTAGTGGAAGGGCTGGTAGTACTCTTGGCAATAGTAGGTTTGGTCATGGAAGGACTGGTAGTAAACTTCTCAGTAGTAATTATGGTAGTGGAAGGGCTGGTGCTACTCTTCTCACTAGTAGTTATGGTAGTGGAAGGGCTCATAGTACTCTTCTCAGTAGTTCTGGTAATAGAAGGGCTGATAGTAATCTTGGCAGTAGCAGGTTTCGTAGTGGAAGAACTGGTAGTAATCTTGTCAGTGGTAGGCTTGGTCGTGGAAGGACTGGTAGTCTTCTTAGTAGTAGTTATGGTAGTGAAAGGGATGGTAGTACTCTTCTCACTAGTAGTTATGGTAGTGGAAGGGCTGGTAGTACTCTTGGCAGTAGTAGGTTTAGTAGTAGAAGGACCGGTAGTAATCTTGGCAATAGTAGTTTTGGTTGTGGAAGGACTGGTAGTAATCTTGTCAGTGGTAGGCTTGGTCGTGGAAGGACTGGTAGTCTTCTTAGTAGTAGTTATGGTAGTGGAAGGGCTGGCAGTACTCTTCTCACTAATAGTTATGGTAGTGGAAGGGCTGGTAGTACTCTTGGCAGTAGTAGGTTTAGTAGTAGAAGGACCGGTAGTAATCTTGGCAATAGTAGTTTTGGTCGTGGAAGGACTGGTAGTCTTCTCACTAGTAGTTATGGTAGTGGAAGGGCTGGTAGTACTCTTGGCAGTAGTAGGTTTGGTCGTGGAAGGACTGGTAGTAAACTTCTCAGTAGTAGTTATAGTAGTGGAAGGATTGGTAGTAAACTTCTCAGTAGTAATTATGGTAGTGGAAGGATTGGTAGTAAACTTCTCAGTAGTAATTATGGTAGTGGAAGGGCTGGTGGTACTCTTCTCATTAGTAATTATGGTAGTGGAAGGGTTTGTAGTACTCTTCTCAATAGTTTTGGTAGTGGAAGGGCTGAGAGTAACATTGGTAGTAGTAGGTTTAGTAGTAGAAGGACCGGTAGTAATCTTGGTAATAGTAGTTTTGGTCGTGGAAGGACTGCCAGTTTTCTCAGTAGTTGTTATGTTAGTGGAAGGACTTGAAGTACTGTTCTCACTAGTAGTTATGGTAGTGGAAGGGCTGGTAGTACTCTTGGCAGTAGTAGGTTTAGTAGTAGAAGGACCGGTAGTAATCTTGGCAATAGTAGTTTTGGTCGTGGAAGGACTGGTAGTCTTCTCACTAGTAGTTATGGTAGTGGAAGTGCTGGTAGTACTCTTGGCAGTAGTAGGTTTGGTCATGGAAGGACTGGTAGTAAACTTCTCAGTAGTAATTATGGTAGTGGAAGGGCTCGTGGTACTCTTCTCACTAGTAATTATAGTAGTGGAAGGGCTGGTAGTACTCTTCTCACCAGTAGTTATGGTAGTGGAAGGGCTGCTAGTACTCTTCTCAGTAGTTTTGGTAGTGGAAGGGCTGATAGTAATCTTGGCAGTAGCAGGTTTCGTAGTGGAAGAACTGGTAGTAATCTTGTCAGTGGTAGGCTTGGTCGTGGAAGGACTGGAAGTCTTCTCACTAGTAGTTATGGTAGTGGAAGGGCTCGTAGTACTCTTCTCAGTAGTTTTGGTAGTGGAAGGGCTGATAGTAATCTTGGCAGTAGCAGGTTTCGTAGTGGAGGAACTGGTAGTAATCTTGTCAGTGGTAGGCTTGGTCGTGGAAGGACTGGTAGTCTTCTTAGTAGTGGTTATGGTAGTGGAAGGGCTGGTAGTACTCTTCTCACTAGTAGTTATTCTAGTGGAAGGGCTGGTAGTACTCTTCGCACTAGTCGTTATGGTAGTGGAAGGGCTGGTAGTACTCCTGACACTAGTAGTTTTGGTCGTGGAAGGACTGCTGGTTTTCTCAGTAGTAGTTATGTTAGTGGAAGGGCTGGTGGTACTCTTCTCACTAGTAGTTATGGTAGTAGAAGGGCTCGTAGTACTCTTCTCAGTAGTTCTGGTAATAGAAGGGCTGATAGTAATCGTAACAGTAGCAGGTTTAGTAGTGGAAGAACTGGTAGTAATCTTGTCAGTGGTAGGTTTATTTGTGGAAGGGCTGATAGTAGATATGGGAATAGTAGTTTTAGTAGTGGAAAGGCTGGTAGTCCACTTCTCCGTAGTAGTTATGGTTGTGGAAGGGCTGGTAGTACTCTTGGCAATAGTAGGTTTGGTCATGGAAGGACTGGTAGTAAACTTCTCAGTAGTAATTATGGTAGTGGAAGGGCTGGTGCTACTCTTCTCACTAGTAGTTATGGTAGTGGAAGGGCTCGTAGTACTCTTCTCAGTAGTTCTGGTAATAGAAGGGCTGATAGTAATCTTGGCAGTAGCAGGTTTCGTAGTGGAAGAACTGGTAGTAATCTTGTCAGTGGTAGGCTTGGTCGTGGAAGGACTGGTAGTCTTCTTAGTAGTAGTTATGGTAGTGGAAGGGCTGGTAGTACTCTTCTCACTAGTAGTTATGGTAGTGGAAGGGCTGGTAGTACTCTTGGCAGTAGTAGGTTTAGTAGTAGAAGGACCGGTAGTAATCTTGGCAATAGTAGTTTTGGTCGTGGAAGGACTGGTAGTCTTCTCACTAGTAGTTATGGTAGTGGAAGGGCTGGTAGTACTCTTCTCACTAGTAGTTATGGTAGTGGAAGGGCTGGTAGTACTCTTGGCAGTAGTAGGTTTGGTCGTGGAAGGACTGGTAGTAAACTTCTCAGTAGTAGTTATGGTAGTGGAAGGGCTGGTAGTACTCCTGGCACTAGTAGTTTTGGTCGTGGAAGGACTGCTGGTTTTCTCAGTAGTAGTTATGGTAGTGGAAGGGCTGGTAGTACTCTTGGCAGTAGTAGGTTTGGTCGTGGAAGGACTGGTAGTAAACGTCTCAGTAGTAATTATGGTAGTGGAAGGGCTCGTGGTACTCTTCTCACTAGTAATTATAGTAGTGGAAGGGCTGGTAGTACTCTTCTCACCAGTAGTTATGGTAGTGGAAGGGCTGGTAGTACTGTTGGCAGTAGTAGGTTTGGTCGTGGAAGGACTGGTAGTAAACTTCTCAGTAGTAGTTATCGTAGTGGAAGGATTGGTAGGAAACTTCTCAGTAGTAATTATGGTAGTGGAAGGGCTGGTGGTACTCTTCTCACTAGTAATTATGGTAGTGGAAGGGCTGGTAGTACTCTTTTCACTAGTAGTTATGGTAGTGGAAGGGCTGGAAGTACTCTTCTCAGTAGTTTTGGTTGTGGAAGGGCTGATAGTAATCTTGGCAGTAGTAGGTTTAGTAGTAGAAGGACCGGTAGTAATCTTGGCAATAGTAGTTTTGGTCGTGGAAGGACTGCTAGTTTTCTCCGTAGTTGTTATGTTAGTGGAAGGACTTGAAGTACTCTTCTCAACAGTAGTTATGGTAGTGGAAGGGCTCGTAGTACTCTTCTCAGTAGTTCTGGTTATAGAAGGGCTGATAGTAATCTTGTCAGTAGCAGGTTTCGTAGTGGAAGAACTGGTAGTAATCTTGTTAGTGGTAGGTTTGGTCGTGGAAGGACTGGTAGTCTTCTTAGTAGTAGTTATGGTAGTGGAAGGGCTGGAAGTACTCTTCTCAATGGTAGTTATCGTAGTGGAAGGGCTGGTAGTACTCTTCTCACTAGTAGTTATGGTAGTGGAAGGGCTGGTAGTACTCTTGGCAGTAGTAGGTTTGGTCGTGGAAGGACTGGTAGTAAACTTCTCAGTAGTAGTTATCGTAGTGGAAGGATTGGTAGGAAACTTCTCAGTAGTAATTATGGTAGTGGAAGGGCTGGTGGTACTCTTCTCACTAGTAATTATGGTAGTGGAAGGGTTGGTAGTACTCTTCTCACTAGTAGTTATGGTAGTGGAAGGGCTGGTAGTACTCTTGGCAGTAGTAGGTTTAGTAGTAGAAGGACCAGTAGTAATCTTGGCAATAGTAGTTTTTGTCGTGGAAGGACTGGTAGTTTTCTCAGTAGTGGTTATGGTAGAGGAAGGGCTGGTAGTACTCTTCTCACTAGTAGTTATTGTAGTGGAAGGGCTGGTAGTACTCTTCTCACTAGTAGTTATGGTAGTGGAAGGGCTGGTAGTACTCCTGGCAGTAGTAGTTTTGCTCGTGGAAGGACTGCTGGTTTTCTCAGTAGTAGTTATGTTAGTGGAAGGGCTGGAAGTACTCTTCTCAATGGTAGTTATGGTAGTGGAAGGGCTGGTGGTACTCTTCTCACTAGTAGTTATAGTAGTGGAAGGGCTGGTAGTACTCTTCTCAATAGTAATTATGGTAGTGGAAAGGCCGGTAGTACTCTTCTCACTAGTAGTTATGGTAGTGGAAGGGTTGGTAGTACTCTTCTCAGTAGTTTTGGTAGTGGAAGGGCTGATAATAATCGTAACAGTAGCAGGTTTAGTAGTGGAAGAACTGGTAGTAATCTTGTCAGTGGTAGGTTTATTTGTGGAAGGGCTGATAGTAGATATGGGAATAGTAGTTTTAGTAGTGGAAAGGCTGGTAGTCCACTTCTCCGTAGTAGTTATGGTAGTGGAAGGGCTGGTAGTACTCTTGGCAATAGTAGGTTTGGTCATGGAAGGACTGGTAGTAAACTTCTCAGTAGTAATTATGGTAGTGGAAGGGCTGGTGCTACTCTTCTCACTAGTAGTTATGGTAGTGGAAGGGCTCATAGTACTCTTCTCAGTAGTTCTGGTAATAGAAGGGCGGATAGTAATCTTGGCAGTAGCAGGTTTCGTAGTGGAAGAACTGGTAGTAATCTTGTCAGTGGTAGGCTTGGTCGTGGAAGGATTGGTAGTCTTCTTAGTAGTAGTTATGGTAGTGAAAGGGATGGTAGTACTCTTCTCACTAGTAGTTATGGTAGTGGAAGGGCTGGTAGTACTCTTGGCAGTAGTAGGTTTAGTAGTAGAAGGACCGGTAGTAATCTTGGCAATAGTAGTTTTGGTTGTGGAAGGACTGGTAGTCTTCTCACTAGTAGTTATGGTAGTGGAAGGGCTGGTAGTACTCTTCTCACTAGTAGTTATGGTAGTGGAAGGGCTGGTAGTACTCTTGGCAGTAGTAGGTTTGGTCGTGGAAGGACTGGTAGTAAACTTCTCAGTAGTAGTTATGGTAGTGGAAGGGCTGGTAGTACTCCTGGCACTAGTAGTTTTGGTCGTGGAAGGACTGCTGGTTTTCTCAGTAGTAGTTATGGTAGTGGAAGGGCTGGTAGTACTCTTGGCAGTAGTAGGTTTGGTCGTGGAAGGACTGGTAGTAAATTTCTCAGTAGTAATTATGGTAGTGGAAGGGCTCGTGGTACTCTTCTCACTAGTAATTATAGTAGTGGAAGGGCTGGTAGTACTCTTCTCACTAGTAGTTATGGTAGTGGAAGGGCTGGTAGTACTCTTCTCAGTAGTTTTGGTTGTGGAAGGGCTGATAGTAATCTTGGCAGTAGTAGGTTTAGTAGTAGAAGGACCGGTAGTAATCTTGGCAATAGTAGTTTTGGTCGTGGAAGGACTGCTAGTTTTCTCAGTAGTTGTTATGTTAGTGGAAGGACTTGAAGTACTCTTCTCAACAGTAGTTATGGTAGTGGAAGGGCTCGTAGTACTCTTCTCAGTAGTTCTGGTTATAGAACGGCTGATAGTAATCTTGTCAGTAGCAGGTTTCGTAGTGGAAGAACTGGTAGTAATCTTGTTAGTGGTAGGTTTGGTCGTGGAAGGACTGGTAGTCTTTTTAGTAGTAGTTATGGTAGTGGAAGGGCTGGAAGTACTCTTCTCAATGGTAGTTATCGTAGTGGAAGGGCTGGTGGTACTCTTCTCACTAGTAGTTATAGTACTGGAAGGGCTGGTAGTACTCTTGGCAGTAGTAGGTTTAGTAGTAGAAGGACCGGTAGTAATCTTGGCAATAGTAGTTTTGGTCGTGGAAGGACTGGTAGTCTTCTCACTAGTAGTTATGGTAGTGGAAGGGCTGGTAGTACTCTTCTCACTAGTAGTTATGGTAGTGGAAGGGCTGGTAGTACTCTTGGCAGTAGTAGGTTTGGTCGTGGAAGGACTGGTAGTAAACTTCTCAGTAGTAGTTATCGTAGTGGAAGGATTGGTAGGAAACTTCTCAGTAGTAATTATGGTAGTGGAAGGGCTGGTGGTACTCTTCTCACTAGTAATTATGGTAGTGGAAGGGCTGGTAGTACTCTTCTCACTAGTAGTTATGGTAGTGGAAGGGCTGGTAGTACTCTTGGCAGTAGTAGGTTTAGTAGTAGAAGGACCAGTAGTAATCTTGGCAATAGTAGTTTTTGTCGTGGAAGGACTGGTAGTTTTCTCAGTAGTGGTTATGGTAGAGGAAGGGCTGGTAGTACTCTTCTCACTAGTAGTTATTGTAGTGGAAGGGCTGGTAGTACTCTTCTCACTAGTAGTTATGGTAGTGGAAGGGCTGGTAGTACTCCTGGCAGTAGTAGTTTTGCTCGTGGAAGGACTGCTGGTTTTCTCAGTAGTAGTTATGTTAGTGGAAGGGCTGGAAGTACTCTTCTCAATGGTAGTTATGGTAGTGGAAGGGCTGGTGGTACTCTTCTCACTAGTAGTTATAATAGTGGAAGGGCTGGTAGTACTCTTCTCAATAGTAATTATGGTAGTGGAAAGGCCGGTAGTACTCTTCTCACTAGTAGTTATGGTAGTGGAAGGGTTGGTAGTACTCTTCTCAGTAGTTTTGGTAGTGGAAGGGCTGATAGTAATCGTAACAGTAGCAGGTTTAGTAGTGGAAGAACTGGTAGTAATCTTGTCAGTGGTAGGTTTATTTGTGGAAGGGCTGATAGTAGATATGGGAATAGTAGTTTTAGTAGTGGAAAGGCTGGTAGTCCACTTCTCCGTAGTAGTTATGGTAGTGGAAGGGCTGGTAGTACTCTTGGCAATAGTAGGTTTGGTCATGGAAGGACTGGTAGTAAACTTCTCAGTAGTAATTATGGTAGTGGAAGGGCTGGTAGTTTTCTCAGTAGTGGTTATGGTAGAGGAAGGGCTGGTAGTACTCTTCTCACTAGTAGTTATTGTAGTGGAAGGGCTGGTAGTACTCTTCTCACTAGTAGTTATGGTAGTGGAAGGGCTGGTAGTACTCCTGGCAGTAGTAGTTTTGCTCGTGGAAGGACTGCTGGTTTTCTCAGTAGTAGTTATGTTAGTGGAAGGGCTGGAAGTACTCTTCTCAATGGTAGTTATGGTAGTGGAAGGGCTGGTGGTACTCTTCTCACTAGTAGTTATAGTAGTGGAAGGGCTGGTAGTACTCTTCTCAATAGTAATTATGGTAGTGGAAAGGCCGGTAGTACTCTTCTCACTAGTAGTTATGGTAGTGGAAGGGTTGGTAGTACTCTTCTCAGTAGTTTTGGTAGTGGAAGGGCTGATAATAATCGTAACAGTAGCAGGTTTAGTAGTGGAAGAACTGGTAGTAATCTTGTCAGTGGTAGGTTTATTTGTGGAAGGGCTGATAGTAGATATGGGAATAGTAGTTTTAGTAGTGGAAAGGCTGGTAGTCCACTTCTCCGTAGTAGTTATGGTAGTGGAAGGGCTGGTAGTACTCTTGGCAATAGTAGGTTTGGTCATGGAAGGACTGGTAGTAAACTTCTCAGTAGTAATTATGGTAGTGGAAGGGCTGGTGCTACTCTTCTCACTAGTAGTTATGGTAGTGGAAGGGCTCATAGTACTCTTCTCAGTAGTTCTGGTAATAGAAGGGCGGATAGTAATCTTGGCAGTAGCAGGTTTCGTAGTGGAAGAACTGGTAGTAATCTTGTCAGTGGTAGGCTTGGTCGTGGAAGGATTGGTAGTCTTCTTAGTAGTAGTTATGGTAGTGAAAGGGATGGTAGTACTCTTCTCACTAGTAGTTATGGTAGTGGAAGGGCTGGTAGTACTCTTGGCAGTAGTAGGTTTAGTAGTAGAAGGACCGGTAGTAATCTTGGCAATAGTAGTTTTGGTTGTGGAAGGACTGGTAGTCTTCTCACTAGTAGTTATGGTAGTGGAAGGGCTGGTAGTACTCTTCTCACTAGTAGTTATGGTAGTGGAAGGGCTGGTAGTACTCTTGGCAGTAGTAGGTTTGGTCGTGGAAGGACTGGTAGTAAACTTCTCAGTAGTAGTTATGGTAGTGGAAGGGCTGGTAGTACTCCTGGCACTAGTAGTTTTGGTCGTGGAAGGACTGCTGGTTTTCTCAGTAGTAGTTATGGTAGTGGAAGGGCTGGTAGTACTCTTGGCAGTAGTAGGTTTGGTCGTGGAAGGACTGGTAGTAAATTTCTCAGTAGTAATTATGGTAGTGGAAGGGCTCGTTGTACTCTTCTCACTAGTAATTATAGTAGTGGAAGGGCTGGTAGTACTCTTCTCACTAGTAGTTATGGTAGTGGAAGGGCTGCTAGTACTCTTCTCAGTAGTTTTGGTAGTGGAAGGGCTGATAGTAATCTTGGCAGTAGCAGGTTTCGTAGTGGAAGAACTGGTAGTAATCTTGTCAGTGGTAGGCTTGGTCGTGGAAGGACTGGAAGTCTTCTCACTAGTAGTTATGGTAGTGGAAGGGCTCGTAGTACTCTTCTCAGTAGTTTTGGTAGTGGAAGGGCTGATAGTAATCTTGGCAGTAGCAGGTTTCGTAGTGGAGGAACTGGTAGTAATCTTGTCAGTGGTAGGCTTGGTCGTGGAAGGACTGGTAGTCTTCTTAGTAGTGGTTATGGTAGTGGAAGGGCTGGTAGTACTCTTCTCACTAGTAGTTATTCTAGTGGAAGGGCTGGTAGTACTCTTCGCACTAGTCGTTATGGTAGTGGAAGGGCTGGTAGTACTCCTGACACTAGTAGTTTTGGTCGTGGAAGGACTGCTGGTTTTCTCAGTAGTAGTTATGTTAGTGGAAGGGCTGGTGGTACTCTTCTCACTAGTAGTTATGGTAGTAGAAGGGCTCGTAGTACTCTTCTCAGTAGTTCTGGTAATAGAAGGGCTGATAGTAATCGTAACAGTAGCAGGTTTAGTAGTGGAAGAACTGGTAGTAATCTTGTCAGTGGTAGGTTTATTTGTGGAAGGGCTGATAGTAGATATGGGAATAGTAGTTTTAGTAGTGGAAAGGCTGGTAGTCCACTTCTCCGTAGTAGTTATGGTTGTGGAAGGGCTGGTAGTACTCTTGGCAATAGTAGGTTTGGTCATGGAAGGACTGGTAGTAAACTTCTCAGTAGTAATTATGGTAGTGGAAGGGCTGGTGCTACTCTTCTCACTAGTAGTTATGGTAGTGGAAGGGCTCGTAGTACTCTTCTCAGTAGTTCTGGTAATAGAAGGGCTGATAGTAATCTTGGCAGTAGCAGGTTTCGTAGTGGAAGAACTGGTAGTAATCTTGTCAGTGGTAGGCTTGGTCGTGGAAGGACTGGTAGTCTTCTTAGTAGTAGTTATGGTAGTGGAAGGGCTGGTAGTACTCTTCTCACTAGTAGTTATGGTAGTGGAAGGGCTGGTAGTACTCTTGGCAGTAGTAGGTTTAGTAGTAGAAGGACCGGTAGTAATCTTGGCAATAGTAGTTTTGGTCGTGGAAGGACTGGTAGTCTTCTCACTAGTAGTTATGGTAGTGGAAGGGCTGGTAGTACTCTTCTCACTAGTAGTTATGGTAGTGGAAGGGCTGGTAGTACTCTTGGCAGTAGTAGGTTTGGTCGTGGAAGGACTGGTAGTAAACTTCTCAGTAGTAGTTATGGTAGTGGAAGGGCTGGTAGTACTCCTGGCACTAGTAGTTTTGGTCGTGGAAGGACTGCTGGTTTTCTCAGTAGTAGTTATGGTAGTGGAAGGGCTGGTAGTACTCTTGGCAGTAGTAGGTTTGGTCGTGGAAGGACTGGTAGTAAACGTCTCAGTAGTAATTATGGTAGTGGAAGGGCTCGTGGTACTCTTCTCACTAGTAATTATAGTAGTGGAAGGGCTGGTAGTACTCTTCTCACCAGTAGTTATGGTAGTGGAAGGGCTGGTAGTACTGTTGGCAGTAGTAGGTTTGGTCGTGGAAGGACTGGTAGTAAACTTCTCAGTAGTAGTTATCGTAGTGGAAGGATTGGTAGGAAACTTCTCAGTAGTAATTATGGTAGTGGAAGGGCTGGTGGTACTCTTCTCACTAGTAATTATGGTAGTGGAAGGGCTGGTAGTACTCTTTTCACTAGTAGTTATGGTAGTGGAAGGGCTGGTAGTACTCTTCTCAGTAGTTTTGGTTGTGGAAGGGCTGATAGTAATCTTGGCAGTAGTAGGTTTAGTAGTAGAAGGACCGGTAGTAATCTTGGCAATAGTAGTTTTGGTCGTGGAAGGACTGCTAGTTTTCTCCGTAGTTGTTATGTTAGTGGAAGGACTTGAAGTACTCTTCTCAACAGTAGTTATGGTAGTGGAAGGGCTCGTAGTACTCTTCTCAGTAGTTCTGGTTATAGAAGGGCTGATAGTAATCTTGTCAGTAGCAGGTTTCGTAGTGGAAGAACTGGTAGTAATCTTGTTAGTGGTAGGTTTGGTCGTGGAAGGACTGGTAGTCTTCTTAGTAGTAGTTATGGTAGTGGAAGGGCTGGAAGTACTCTTCTCAATGGTAGTTATCGTAGTGGAAGGGCTGGTGGTACTCTTCTCACTAGTAGTTATAGTAGTGGAAGGGCTGGTAGTACTCTTGGCAGTAGTAGGTTTAGTAGTAGAAGGACCGGTAGTAATCTTGGCAATAGTAGTTTTGGTCGTGGAAGGACTGGTAGTCTTCTCACTAGTAGTTATGGTAGTGGAAGGGCTGGTAGTACTCTTCTCACTAGTAGTTATGGTAGTGGAAGGGCTGGTAGTACTCTTGGCAGTAGTAGGTTTGGTCGTGGAAGGACTGGTAGTAAACTTCTCAGTAGTAGTTATCGTAGTGGAAGGATTGGTAGGAAACTTCTCAGTAGTAATTATGGTAGTGGAAGGGCTGGTGGTACTCTTCTCACTAGTAATTATGGTAGTGGAAGGGTTGGTAGTACTCTTCTCACTAGTAGTTATGGTAGTGGAAGGGCTGGTAGTACTCTTGGCAGTAGTAGGTTTAGTAGTAGAAGGACCAGTAGTAATCTTGGCAATAGTAGTTTTTGTCGTGGAAGGACTGGTAGTTTTCTCAGTAGTGGTTATGGTAGAGGAAGGGCTGGTAGTACTCTTCTCACTAGTAGTTATTGTAGTGGAAGGGCTGGTAGTACTCTTCTCACTAGTAGTTATGGTAGTGGAAGGGCTGGTAGTACTCCTGGCAGTAGTAGTTTTGCTCGTGGAAGGACTGCTGGTTTTCTCAGTAGTAGTTATGTTAGTGGAAGGGCTGGAAGTACTCTTCTCAATGGTAGTTATGGTAGTGGAAGGGCTGGTGGTACTCTTCTCACTAGTAGTTATAGTAGTGGAAGGGCTGGTAGTACTCTTCTCAATAGTAATTATGGTAGTGGAAAGGCCGGTAGTACTCTTCTCACTAGTAGTTATGGTAGTGGAAGGGTTGGTAGTACTCTTCTCAGTAGTTTTGGTAGTGGAAGGGCTGATAATAATCGTAACAGTAGCAGGTTTAGTAGTGGAAGAACTGGTAGTAATCTTGTCAGTGGTAGGTTTATTTGTGGAAGGGCTGATAGTAGATATGGGAATAGTAGTTTTAGTAGTGGAAAGGCTGGTAGTCCACTTCTCCGTAGTAGTTATGGTAGTGGAAGGGCTGGTAGTACTCTTGGCAATAGTAGGTTTGGTCATGGAAGGACTGGTAGTAAACTTCTCAGTAGTAATTATGGTAGTGGAAGGGCTGGTGCTACTCTTCTCACTAGTAGTTATGGTAGTGGAAGGGCTCATAGTACTCTTCTCAGTAGTTCTGGTAATAGAAGGGCGGATAGTAATCTTGGCAGTAGCAGGTTTCGTAGTGGAAGAACTGGTAGTAATCTTGTCAGTGGTAGGCTTGGTCGTGGAAGGATTGGTAGTCTTCTTAGTAGTAGTTATGGTAGTGAAAGGGATGGTAGTACTCTTCTCACTAGTAGTTATGGTAGTGGAAGGGCTGGTAGTACTCTTGGCAGTAGTAGGTTTAGTAGTAGAAGGACCGGTAGTAATCTTGGCAATAGTAGTTTTGGTTGTGGAAGGACTGGTAGTCTTCTCACTAGTAGTTATGGTAGTGGAAGGGCTGGTAGTACTCTTCTCACTAGTAGTTATGGTAGTGGAAGGGCTGGTAGTACTCTTGGCAGTAGTAGGTTTGGTCGTGGAAGGACTGGTAGTAAACTTCTCAGTAGTAGTTATGGTAGTGGAAGGGCTGGTAGTACTCCTGGCACTAGTAGTTTTGGTCGTGGAAGGACTGCTGGTTTTCTCAGTAGTAGTTATGGTAGTGGAAGGGCTGGTAGTACTCTTGGCAGTAGTAGGTTTGGTCGTGGAAGGACTGGTAGTAAATTTCTCAGTAGTAATTATGGTAGTGGAAGGGCTCGTGGTACTCTTCTCACTAGTAATTATAGTAGTGGAAGGGCTGGTAGTACTCTTCTCACTAGTAGTTATGGTAGTGGAAGGGCTGGTAGTACTCTTCTCAGTAGTTTTGGTTGTGGAAGGGCTGATAGTAATCTTGGCAGTAGTAGGTTTAGTAGTAGAAGGACCGGTAGTAATCTTGGCAATAGTAGTTTTGGTCGTGGAAGGACTGCTAGTTTTCTCCGTAGTTGTTATGTTAGTGGAAGGACTTGAAGTACTCTTCTCAACAGTAGTTATGGTAGTGGAAGGGCTCGTAGTACTCTTCTCAGTAGTTCTGGTTATAGAACGGCTGATAGTAATCTTGTCAGTAGCAGGTTTCGTAGTGGAAGAACTGGTAGTAATCTTGTTAGTGGTAGGTTTGGTCGTGGAAGGACTGGTAGTCTTTTTAGTAGTAGTTATGGTAGTGGAAGGGCTGGAAGTACTCTTCTCAATGGTAGTTATCGTAGTGGAAGGGCTGGTGGTACTCTTCTCACTAGTAGTTATAGTACTGGAAGGGCTGGTAGTACTCTTGGCAGTAGTAGGTTTAGTAGTAGAAGGACCGGTAGTAATCTTGGCAATAGTAGTTTTGGTCGTGGAAGGACTGGTAGTCTTCTCACTAGTAGTTATGGTAGTGGAAGGGCTGGTAGTACTCTTCTCACTAGTAGTTATGGTAGTGGAAGGGCTGGTAGTACTCTTGGCAGTAGTAGGTTTGGTCGTGGAAGGACTGGTAGTAAACTTCTCAGTAGTAGTTATCGTAGTGGAAGGATTGGTAGGAAACTTCTCAGTAGTAATTATGGTAGTGGAAGGGCTGGTGGTACTCTTCTCACTAGTAATTATGGTAGTGGAAGGGCTGGTAGTACTCTTCTCACTAGTAGTTATGGTAGTGGAAGGGCTGGTAGTACTCTTGGCAGTAGTAGGTTTAGTAGTAGAAGGACCAGTAGTAATCTTGGCAATAGTAGTTTTTGTCGTGGAAGGACTGGTAGTTTTCTCAGTAGTGGTTATGGTAGAGGAAGGGCTGGTAGTACTCTTCTCACTAGTAGTTATTGTAGTGGAAGGGCTGGTAGTACTCTTCTCACTAGTAGTTATGGTAGTGGAAGGGCTGGTAGTACTCCTGGCAGTAGTAGTTTTGCTCGTGGAAGGACTGCTGGTTTTCTCAGTAGTAGTTATGTTAGTGGAAGGGCTGGAAGTACTCTTCTCAATGGTAGTTATGGTAGTGGAAGGGCTGGTGGTACTCTTCTCACTAGTAGTTATAATAGTGGAAGGGCTGGTAGTACTCTTCTCAATAGTAATTATGGTAGTGGAAAGGCCGGTAGTACTCTTCTCACTAGTAGTTATGGTAGTGGAAGGGTTGGTAGTACTCTTCTCAGTAGTTTTGGTAGTGGAAGGGCTGATAGTAATCGTAACAGTAGCAGGTTTAGTAGTGGAAGAACTGGTAGTAATCTTGTCAGTGGTAGGTTTATTTGTGGAAGGGCTGATAGTAGATATGGGAATAGTAGTTTTAGTAGTGGAAAGGCTGGTAGTCCACTTCTCCGTAGTAGTTATGGTAGTGGAAGGGCTGGTAGTACTCTTGGCAATAGTAGGTTTGGTCATGGAAGGACTGGTAGTAAACTTCTCAGTAGTAATTATGGTAGTGGAAGGGCTGGTAGTTTTCTCAGTAGTGGTTATGGTAGAGGAAGGGCTGGTAGTACTCTTCTCACTAGTAGTTATTGTAGTGGAAGGGCTGGTAGTACTCTTCTCACTAGTAGTTATGGTAGTGGAAGGGCTGGTAGTACTCCTGGCAGTAGTAGTTTTGCTCGTGGAAGGACTGCTGGTTTTCTCAGTAGTAGTTATGTTAGTGGAAGGGCTGGAAGTACTCTTCTCAATGGTAGTTATGGTAGTGGAAGGGCTGGTGGTACTCTTCTCACTAGTAGTTATAGTAGTGGAAGGGCTGGTAGTACTCTTCTCAATAGTAATTATGGTAGTGGAAAGGCCGGTAGTACTCTTCTCACTAGTAGTTATGGTAGTGGAAGGGTTGGTAGTACTCTTCTCAGTAGTTTTGGTAGTGGAAGGGCTGATAATAATCGTAACAGTAGCAGGTTTAGTAGTGGAAGAACTGGTAGTAATCTTGTCAGTGGTAGGTTTATTTGTGGAAGGGCTGATAGTAGATATGGGAATAGTAGTTTTAGTAGTGGAAAGGCTGGTAGTCCACTTCTCCGTAGTAGTTATGGTAGTGGAAGGGCTGGTAGTACTCTTGGCAATAGTAGGTTTGGTCATGGAAGGACTGGTAGTAAACTTCTCAGTAGTAATTATGGTAGTGGAAGGGCTGGTGCTACTCTTCTCACTAGTAGTTATGGTAGTGGAAGGGCTCATAGTACTCTTCTCAGTAGTTCTGGTAATAGAAGGGCGGATAGTAATCTTGGCAGTAGCAGGTTTCGTAGTGGAAGAACTGGTAGTAATCTTGTCAGTGGTAGGCTTGGTCGTGGAAGGATTGGTAGTCTTCTTAGTAGTAGTTATGGTAGTGAAAGGGATGGTAGTACTCTTCTCACTAGTAGTTATGGTAGTGGAAGGGCTGGTAGTACTCTTGGCAGTAGTAGGTTTAGTAGTAGAAGGACCGGTAGTAATCTTGGCAATAGTAGTTTTGGTTGTGGAAGGACTGGTAGTCTTCTCACTAGTAGTTATGGTAGTGGAAGGGCTGGTAGTACTCTTCTCACTAGTAGTTATGGTAGTGGAAGGGCTGGTAGTACTCTTGGCAGTAGTAGGTTTGGTCGTGGAAGGACTGGTAGTAAACTTCTCAGTAGTAGTTATGGTAGTGGAAGGGCTGGTAGTACTCCTGGCACTAGTAGTTTTGGTCGTGGAAGGACTGCTGGTTTTCTCAGTAGTAGTTATGGTAGTGGAAGGGCTGGTAGTACTCTTGGCAGTAGTAGGTTTGGTCGTGGAAGGACTGGTAGTAAATTTCTCAGTAGTAATTATGGTAGTGGAAGGGCTCGTTGTACTCTTCTCACTAGTAATTATAGTAGTGGAAGGGCTGGTAGTACTCTTCTCACTAGTAGTTATGGTAGTGGAAGGGCTGCTAGTACTCTTCTCAGTAGTTTTGGTAGTGGAAGGGCTGATAGTAATCTTGGCAGTAGCAGGTTTCGTAGTTGAAGAACTGGTAGTAATCTTGTCAGTGGTAGGCTTGGTCGTGGAAGGACTGGAAGTCTTCTCACTAGTAGTTATGGTAGTGGAAGGGCTGGTAGTACTCTTCTCACTAGTAGTTATGGTAGTGGAAGGGCTCGTAGTACCCTTGGCAGTAGTAGTTATGGTAGTGGAAGGGCTGGTAGTGTTCTCACTAGTAGTTATGGTAGTGGAAGGACTGGTAGTAAACGTCTCAGTAGTAGTTATCATAGTAGAAGGATTGGTAGGAAACTTCTCAGTAGTAATTATGGTAGTGGAAGGGCTCGTGGTACTCTTCTCACTAGTAGTTATAGTAGTGGAAGGGCTGCTAGTACTCTTCTCACTAGTAGTTATGGTAGTGGAAGGGCTCGTAGTACTCTTCTCAGTAGTTTTGGTAGTGGAAGGGCTGATAGTAATCTTGGCAGTAGCAGGTTTCGTAGTGGAGGAACTGGAAGTAATCTTGTCAGTGGTAGGCTTGGTCGTGGAAGGACTGGTAGTCTTCTTAGTAGTGGTTATGGTAGTGGAAGGGCTGGTAGTACTCTTCTCACTAGTAGTTATGGTAGTGGAAGGGCTGGTAGTACTTTTCGCACTAGTCGTTATGGTAGTGGAAGGGCTGGTAGTACTCCTGGCACTAGTAGTTTTGGTCGTGGAAGGACTGCTGGTTTTCTCAGTAGTAGTTATGTTAGTGGAAGGACTGGAAGTACTCTTCTCACTAGTAGTTATAGTAGTGGAAGGGCCGGTAGTACTCTTCTCACTAGTAGTTATGGTAGTGGAAGGGTTGGTAGTACTCTTCTGAGTAGTTTTGGTAGTGGAAGGGCTGATAGTAATCGTAACAGTAGCAGGCTTAGTAGTGGAAGAACTGGTAGTAATCTTGTCAGTGGTAGGTTTATTTGTGGAAGGGCTGATAGTAGATATGGGAATAGTAGTTTTAGTAGTGAAAAGACTGGTAGTCCACTTCTCCGTAGTAGTTATGTTAGTGGAAGGGCTGGTTGTACTCTTGGCAGTAGTAGGTTTGGTCATGGAAGGACTGGTAGTAAACTTCTCAGTAGTAATTATGGTAGTGGAAGGGCTGGTGGTACTCTTCTCACTAGTAGTTATGGTAGTAGAAGGGCTCGTAGTACTCTTCTCAGTAGTTCTGGTAATAGAAGGGCTGATAGTAATCTTGGCAGTAGCAGGTTTCGTAGTGGAAGAACTGGTAGTAATCTTGTCAGTGGTAGGTTTATTTGTGGAAGGGCTGATAGTAGATATGGGAATAGTAGTTTTAGTAGTGGAAAGGCTGGTAGTCCACTTCTCCGTAGTAGTTATGGTAGTGGAAGGGCTGGTAGTACTCTTGGCAATAGTAGGTTTGGTCATGGAAGGACTGGTAGTAAACTTCTCAGTAGTAATTATGGTAGTGGAAGGGCTGGTGCTACTCTTCTCACTAGTAGTTATGGTAGTGGAAGGGCTCATAGTACTCTTCTCAGTAGTTCTGGTAATAGAAGGGCGGATAGTAATCTTGGCAGTAGCAGGTTTCGTAGTGGAAGAACTGGTAGTAATCTTGTCAGTGGTAGGCTTGGTCGTGGAAGGATTGGTAGTCTTCTTAGTAGTAGTTATGGTAGTGAAAGGGATGGTAGTACTCTTCTCACTAGTAGTTATGGTAGTGGAAGGGCTGGTAGTACTCTTGGCAGTAGTAGGTTTAGTAGTAGAAGGACCGGTAGTAATCTTGGCAATAGTAGTTTTGGTTGTGGAAGGACTGGTAGTCTTCTCACTAGTAGTTATGGTAGTGGAAGGGCTGGTAGTACTCTTCTCACTAGTAGTTATGGTAGTGGAAGGGCTGGTAGTACTCTTGGCAGTAGTAGGTTTGGTCGTGGAAGGACTGGTAGTAAACTTCTCAGTAGTAGTTATGGTAGTGGAAGGGCTGGTAGTACTCCTGGCACTAGTAGTTTTGGTCGTGGAAGGACTGCTGGTTTTCTCAGTAGTAGTTATGGTAGTGGAAGGGCTGGTAGTACTCTTGGCAGTAGTAGGTTTGGTCGTGGAAGGACTGGTAGTAAATTTCTCAGTAGTAATTATGGTAGTGGAAGGGCTCGTTGTACTCTTCTCACTAGTAATTATAGTAGTGGAAGGGCTGGTAGTACTCTTCTCACTAGTAGTTATGGTAGTGGAAGGGCTGCTAGTACTCTTCTCAGTAGTTTTGGTAGTGGAAGGGCTGATAGTAATCTTGGCAGTAGCAGGTTTCGTAGTTGAAGAACTGGTAGTAATCTTGTCAGTGGTAGGCTTGGTCGTGGAAGGACTGGAAGTCTTCTCACTAGTAGTTATGGTAGTGGAAAGGCTGGTAGTCCACTTCTCCGTAGTAGTTATGGTAGTGGAAGGGCTGGTAGTACTCTTGGCAATAGTAGGTTTGGTCATGGAAGGACTGGTAGTAAACTTCTCAGTAGTAATTATGGTAGTGGAAGGGCTGGTGCTACTCTTCTCACTAGTAGTTATGGTAGTGGAAGGGCTCATAGTACTCTTCTCAGTAGTTCTGGTAATAGAAGGGCGGATAGTAATCTTGGCAGTAGCAGGTTTCGTAGTGGAAGAACTGGTAGTAATCTTGTCAGTGGTAGGCTTGGTCGTGGAAGGATTGGTAGTCTTCTTAGTAGTAGTTATGGTAGTGAAAGGGATGGTAGTACTCTTCTCACTAGTAGTTATGGTAGTGGAAGGGCTGGTAGTACTCTTGGCAGTAGTAGGTTTAGTAGTAGAAGGACCGGTAGTAATCTTGGCAATAGTAGTTTTGGTTGTGGAAGGACTGGTAGTCTTCTCACTAGTAGTTATGGTAGTGGAAGGGCTGGTAGTACTCTTCTCACTAGTAGTTATGGTAGTGGAAGGGCTGGTAGTACTCTTGGCAGTAGTAGGTTTGGTCGTGGAAGGACTGGTAGTAAACTTCTCAGTAGTAGTTATGGTAGTGGAAGGGCTGGTAGTACTCCTGGCACTAGTAGTTTTGGTCGTGGAAGGACTGCTGGTTTTCTCAGTAGTAGTTATGGTAGTGGAAGGGCTGGTAGTACTCTTGGCAGTAGTAGGTTTGGTCGTGGAAGGACTGGTAGTAAATTTCTCAGTAGTAATTATGGTAGTGGAAGGGCTCGTTGTACTCTTCTCACTAGTAATTATAGTAGTGGAAGGGCTGGTAGTACTCTTCTCACTAGTAGTTATGGTAGTGGAAGGGCTGCTAGTACTCTTCTCAGTAGTTTTGGTAGTGGAAGGGCTGATAGTAATCTTGGCAGTAGCAGGTTTCGTAGTTGAAGAACTGGTAGTAATCTTGTCAGTGGTAGGCTTGGTCGTGGAAGGACTGGAAGTCTTCTCACTAGTAGTTATGGTAGTGGAAGGGCTGGTAGTACTCTTCTCACTAGTAGTTATGGTAGTGGAAGGGCTCGTAGTACCCTTGGCAGTAGTAGTTATGGTAGTGGAAGGGCTGGTAGTGTTCTCACTAGTAGTTATGGTAGTGGAAGGACTGGTAGTAAACGTCTCAGTAGTAGTTATCATAGTAGAAGGATTGGTAGGAAACTTCTCAGTAGTAATTATGGTAGTGGAAGGGCTCGTGGTACTCTTCTCACTAGTAGTTATAGTAGTGGAAGGGCTGCTAGTACTCTTCTCACTAGTAGTTATGGTAGTGGAAGGGCTCGTAGTACTCTTCTCAGTAGTTTTGGTAGTGGAAGGGCTGATAGTAATCTTGGCAGTAGCAGGTTTCGTAGTGGAGGAACTGGAAGTAATCTTGTCAGTGGTAGGCTTGGTCGTGGAAGGACTGGTAGTCTTCTTAGTAGTGGTTATGGTAGTGGAAGGGCTGGTAGTACTCTTCTCACTAGTAGTTATGGTAGTGGAAGGGCTGGTAGTACTTTTCGCACTAGTCGTTATGGTAGTGGAAGGGCTGGTAGTACTCCTGGCACTAGTAGTTTTGGTCGTGGAAGGACTGCTGGTTTTCTCAGTAGTAGTTATGTTAGTGGAAGGGCTGGAAGTACTCTTCTCACTAGTAGTTATAGTAGTGGAAGGGCCGGTAGTACTCTTCTCACTAGTAGTTATGGTAGTGGAAGGGTTGGTAGTACTCTTCTGAGTAGTTTTGGTATTGGAAGGGCTGATAGTAATCGTAACAGTAGCAGGCTTAGTAGTGGAAGAACTGGTAGTAATCTTGTCAGTGGTAGGTTTATTTGTGGAAGGGCTGATAGTAGATATGGGAATAGTAGTTTTAGTAGTGAAAAGACTGGTAGTCCACTTCTCCGTAGTAGTTATGTTAGTGGAAGGGCTGGTTGTACTCTTGGCAGTAGTAGGTTTGGTCATGGAAGGACTGGTAGTAAACTTCTCAGTAGTAATTATGGTAGTGGAAGGGCTGGTGGTACTCTTCTCACTAGTAGTTATGGTAGTAGAAGGGCTCGTAGTACTCTTCTCAGTAGTTCTGGTAATAGAAGGGCTGATAGTAATCTTGGCAGTAGCAGGTTTCGTAGTGGAAGAACTGGTAGTAATCTTGTCAGTGGTAGGCTTGGTCGTGGAAGGACTGGTAGTCTTCTTAGTAGTAGTTATGGTAGTGGAAGGGCTGGTAGTACTCTTCTCACTAGTAGTTATGGTAGTGAAAGGGCTGGTAGTACTCTTCTCACTAGTAGTTATGGTAGTGGAAGGGCTGGTAGTACTCTTCTCACTAGTAGTTATGGTAGTGAAAGGGCTGGTAGTACTCTTCTCACTAGTAGTTATGGTAGTGGAAGAACTGGTAGTAATCTTGTCAGTGGTAGGTTTATTTGTGGAAGGGCTGATAGTAGATATGGGAATAGTAGTTTTAGTAGTGAAAAGGCTGGTAGTCCACTTCTCCGTAGTAGTTATGTTAGTGGAAGGGCTGGTTGTACTCTTGGCAGTAGTAGGTTTGGTCATGGAAGGACTGGTAGTAAACTTCTCAGTAGTAATTATGGTAGTGGAAGGGCTGGTGGTACTCTTCTCACTAGTAGTTATGGTAGTAGAAGGGCTCGTAGTACTCTTCTCAGTAGTTCTGGTAATAGAAGGGCTGATAGTAATCTTGGCAGTAGCAGGTTTCGTAGTGGAAGAACTGGTAGTAATCTTGTCAGTGGTAGGCTTGGTCGTGGAAGGACTGGTAGTCTTCTTAGTAGTAGTTATGGTAGTGGAAGGGCTGGTAGTACTCTTCTCACTAGTAGTTATGGTAGTGGAAGGGCTGGTAGTACTGTTGGCAGTAGTAGGTTTGGTCGTGGAAGGACTGGTAGTAAACTTCTCAGTAGTAGTTATCGTAGTGGAAGGATTGGTAGGAAACTTCTCAGTAGTAATTATGGTAGTGGAAGGGCTGGTGGTACTCTTCTCACTAGTAATTATGGTAGTGGAAGGGCTGGTAGTACTCTTTTCACTAGTAGTTATGGTAGTGGAAGGGCTGGTAGTACTCTTCTCAGTAGTTTTGGTTGTGGAAGGGCTGATAGTAATCTTGGCAGTAGTAGGTTTAGTAGTAGAAGGACCGGTAGTAATCTTGGCAATAGTAGTTTTGGTCGTGGAAGGACTGCTAGTTTTCTCAGTAGTTGTTATGTTAGTGGAAGGACTTGAAGTACTCTTCTCAACAGTAGTTATGGTAGTGGAAGGGCTCGTAGTACTCTTCTCAGTAGTTCTGGTTATAGAAGGGCTGATAGTAATCTTGTCAGTAGCAGGTTTCGTAGTGGAAGAACTGGTAGTAATCTTGTTAGTGGTAGGTTTGGTCGTGGAAGGACTGGTAGTCTTTTTAGTAGTAGTTATGGTAGTGGAAGGGCTGGAAGTACTCTTCTCAATGGTAGTTATCGTAGTGGAAGGGCTGGTGGTACTCTTCTCACTAGTAGTTATAGTAGTGGAAGGGCTGGTAGTACTCTTGGCAGTAGTAGGTTTAGTAGTAGAAGGACCGGTAGTAATCTTGGCAATAGTAGTTTTGGTCGTGGAAGGACTGGTAGTCTTCTCACTAGTAGTTATGGTAGTGGAAGGGCTGGTAGTACTCTTCTCACTAGTAGTTATGGTAGTGGAAGGGCTGGTAGTACTCTTCTCACTAGTAGTTATGGTAGTGGAAGGGCTGGTAGTACTCTTGGCAGTAGTAGGTTTGGTCGTGGAAGGACTGGTAGTAAACTTCTCAGTAGTAGTTATCGTAGTGGAAGGATTGGTAGGAAACTTCTCAGTAGTAATTATGGTAGTGGAAGGGCTGGTGGTACTCTTCTCACTAGTAGTTATAGTAGTGCAAGGGCTGGTAGTACTCTTCTCAATAGTAATTATGGTAGTGGAAGGGCTGGTAGTACTCTTCTCACTAGTAGTTATGGTAGTGGAAGGGCTGGTAGTACTCTTGGCAGTAGTAGGTTTAGTAGTAGAAGGACCAGTAGTAATCTTGGCAATAGTAGTTTTTGTCGTGGAAGGACTGGTAGTTTTCTCAGTAGTGGTTATGGTAGTGGAAGGGCTGGTAGTACTCTTCTCACTAGTAGTTATGGTAGTGGAAGGGCTGGTAGTACTCTTGGCAGTAGTAGGTTTAGTAGTAGAAGGACCGGTAGTAATCTTGGCAATAGTAGTTTTTGTCATGGAAGGACTGGTAGTCTTCTCAGTAGTGGTTATGGTAGTGGAAGGGTTGGTAGTTCTCTTCTCACTAGTAGTTATGGTAGTGGAAGTGCTCGTAGTACTCTTGGCAGTAGTAGGTTTGGTCGTGGAAGGACTGGTAGTAAACTTCTCAGTAGTGGTTATGGTAGTGGAAGGGCTGGTGGTACTCTTCTCACTAGTAATTATGGTAGTGGAAGGGTTGGTAGTACTCTTCTCAATAGTTTTGGTAGTGGAAGGGCTGAGAGTAATATTGGCAGTAGTAGGTTTAGTAGTAGAAGGACCGGTAGTAATCTTGGCAATAGTAGTTTTGGTCGTGGAAGGACTGCCAGTTTTCTCAGTTGTTGTTATGTTAGTGGAAGGACTTGAAGTACTGTTCTCACTAGTAGTTATGGTAGTGGAAGGGCTCGTAGTACTCTTGGCAGTAGTAGGTTTAGTAGTAGAAAGATCGGTAGTAATCTTCGCAATAGTAGTTTTGGTCGTGGAAGGACTGGTAGTCTTCTCACTAGTAGTTATGGTAGTGGAAGGGCTGGTAGTACTCTTCTCACTAGTAGTTATGGTAGTGGAAGGGCTCGTAGTACTCTTGGCAGTAGTAGGTTTGGTCGTGGAAGGACTGGTAGTAAACGTCTCAGTAGTAGTTATAGTAGTGGAAGGATTGGTAGTAAACTTCTCAGTAGTAATTATGGTAGTGGAAGGGCTCGTGGTACTCTTCTCACTAGTAGTTATAGTAGTGGAAGGGCTGGTAGTACTCTTCTCACTAGTAGTTATGGTAGTGGAATGGCTGGTAGTACTCTTCTCAGTAGTTTTGGTAGTGGAAGGGCTGATAGTAATCTTGGCAGTAGCAGGTTTCGTAGTGGAAGAACTGGTAGTAATCTTGTCAGTGGTAGGCTTGGTCGTAGAAGGACCGGTAGTCTTCTTAGTAGTAGTTATGGTAGTGGAAGGGCTGGCAGTACTCTTCTCACTAATAGTTATGGTAGTGGAAGGGCTGGTAGTACTCTTGGCAGTAGTAGGTTTAGTAGTGGAAGGACCAGTAGTAATCTTGGCAATAGTAGTTTTTGTCGTGGAAGGACTGGTAGTCTTCTCAGTAGTGGTTATGGTAGTGGAAGGGCTGGTAGTACTCTTCTCACTAGTAGTTATTGTAGTGGAAGGGCTGGTAGTACTCTTCCCACTAGTAGTTATGGTAGTGGAAGGGCTGGTAGTACTCCTGGCACTAGTAGTTTTGGTCGTGGAAGGACCGGTAGTAATCTTGGCAATAGTAGTTTTTGTCATGGAAGGACTGGTAGTCTTCTCAGTAGTGGTTATGGTAGTGGAAGGGCTGGTAGTTCTCTTCTCACTAGTAGTTATGGTAGTGGAAGTGCTCGTAGTACTCTTGGCAGTAGTAGGTTTGGTCGTGGAAGGACTGGTAGTAAACTTCTCAGTAGTAGTTATAGTAGTGGAAGGATTGGTAGTAAACTTCTCAGTAGTGGTTATGGTAGTGGAAGGGCTGGTGGTACTCTTCTCACTAGTAATTATGGTAGTGGAAGGGTTGGTAGTACTCTTCTCAATAGTTTTGGTAGTGGAAGGGCTGAGAGTAATATTGGCAGTAGTAGGTTTAGTAGTAGAAGGACCGGTAGTAATCTTGGCAATAGTAGTTTTGGTCGTGGAAGGACTGCCAGTTTTCTCAGTTGTTGTTATGTTAGTGGAAGGACTTGAAGTACTGTTCTCACTAGTAGTTATGGTAGTGGAAGGGCTCGTAGTACTCTTGGCAGTAGTAGGTTTAGTAGTAGAAGGATCGGTAGTAATCTTCGCAATAGTAGTTTTGGTCGTGGAAGGACTGGTAGTCTTCTCACTAGTAGTTATGGTAGTGGAAGGGCTGGTAGTACTCTTCTCACTAGTAGTTATGGTAGTGGAAGGGCTCGTAGTACTCTTGGCAGTAGTAGGTTTGGTCGTGGAAGGACTGGTAGTAAACGTCTCAGTAGTAGTTATAGTAGTGGAAGGATTGGTAGTAAACTTCTCAGTAGTAATTATGGTAGTGGAAGGGCTCGTGGTACTCTTCTCACTAGTAGTTATAGTAGTGGAAGGGCTGGTAGTACTCTTCTCACTAGTAGTTATGGTAGTGGAATGGCTGGTAGTACTCTTCTCAGTAGTTTTGGTAGTGGAAGGGCTGATAGTAATCTTGGCAGTAGCAGGTTTCGTAGTGGAAGAACTGGTAGTAATCTTGTCAGTGGTAGGCTTGGTCGTAGAAGGACTGGTAGTCTTCTTAGTAGTAGTTATGGTAGTGGAAGGGCTGGCAGTACTCTTCTCACTAATAGTTATGGTAGTGGAAGGGCTGGTAGTACTCTTGGCAGTAGTAGGTTTAGTAGTAGAAGGACCGGTAGTAATCTTGGCAATAGTAGTTTTGGTCGTGGAAGGACTGGTAGTCTTCTCACTAGTAGTTCTGGTAGTGGAAGGGCTGGTGGTACTCTTCTCACTAATAGTTATGGTAGTGGAAGGGCTGGTAGTACTCTTGGCAGTAGTAGGTTTAGTAGTAGAAGGACCGGTAGTAATCTTGGCAATAGTAGTTTTGGTCGTGGAAGGACTGGTAGTCTTCTCACTAGTAGTTCTGGTAGTGGAAGCGCTGGTGGTACTCTTCTCACTAGTAGTTATGGTAGTGGAAGGGCTGGTAGTACTCTTCTCAATAGTAATTATGGTAGTGGAAGGGCTGGTAGTACTCTTCTCACTATTAGTTATGGTAGTGGAAGGGCTGGTAGTACTCTTGGCAGTAGTAGGTTTAGTAGTAGAGGGACCAGTAGTAATCTTGGCAATAGTAGTTTTTGTCGTGGAAGGACTGGTAGTCTTCTCAGTAGTGGTTATGGTAGTGGAAGGGCTGGTAGTACTCTTCTCACTATTAGTTATGGTAGTGGAAGGGCTGGTAGTACTCTTGGCAGTAGTAGGTTTAGTAGTAGAAGGACCAGTAGTAATCTTGGCAATAGTAGTTTTGGTCGTGGAAGGACTGGTAGTCTTCTCAGTAGTGGTTATGGTAGTGGAAGGGCTGGCAGTACTCTTCTCACTAATAGTTATGGTAGTGGAAGGGCTGGTAGTACTCTTGGCAGTATTAGGTTTAGTAGTAGAAGGACCGGTAGTAATCTTGGCAATAGTAGTTTTGGTCGTGGAAGGACTGGTAGTCTTCTCACTAGTAGTTATGGTAGTGGAAGGGCTGGTAGTACTCTTCTCACTAGTATTTATGGTAGTGGAAGGGCTGGTAGTACTCTTCTCACTAGTAGTTATGGTAGTGGAAGGGCTGGTAGTACTCTTGGCAGTAGTAGGTTTGGTCGTGGAAGGACTGGTAGTAAACTTCTCAGTAGTAGTTATCATAGTGGAAGGATTGGTAGGAAACTTCTCAGTAGTAATTATGGTAGTGGAAGGGCTGGTGGTACTCTTCTCATTAGTAGTTATAGTAGTGGAAGGGATGGTAGTACTCTTCTCAATAGTAATTATGGTAGTGGAAGGGCTGGTGGTACTCTTGGCAGTAGAAGGTTTAGTAGTAGAAGGACTGGTAGTCATCTTGGCAATAGTAGTTTTTGTCGTGGAAGGACTGGTAGTCTTCTCACTAGTAGTTATGGTAGTGGAAGGGCTGGTAGTACTCTTCTCACTAGTAGTTATGGTAGTGGAAGGGCTCGTAGTACTCTTGGCAGTAGTAGGTTTGGTCGTGGAAGGACTGGTAGTAAACGTCTCAGTAGTAGTTATAGTAGTGGAAGGATTGGTAGTAAACTTCTCAGTAGTAATTATGGTAGTGGAAGGGCTCGTGGTACTCTTCTCACTAGTAGTTATAGTAGTGGAAGGGCTGGTAGTACTCTTCTCACTAGTAGTTATGGTAGTGGAATGGCTGGTAGTACTCTTCTCAGTAGTTTTGGTAGTGGAAGGGCTGATAGTAATCTTGGCAGTAGCAGGTTTCGTAGTGGAAGAACTGGTAGTAATCTTGTCAGTGGTAGGCTTGGTCGTAGAAGGACCGGTAGTCTTCTTAGTAGTAGTTATGGTAGTGGAAGGGCTGGCAGTACTCTTCTCACTAATAGTTATGGTAGTGGAAGGGCTGGTAGTACTCTTGGCAGTAGTAGGTTTAGTAGTAGAAGGACCAGTAGTAATCTTGGCAATAGTAGTTTTTGTCGTGGAAGGACTGGTAGTCTTCTCAGTAGTGGTTATGGTAGTGGAAGGGCTGGTAGTACTCTTCTCACTAGTAGTTATTGTAGTGGAAGGGCTGGTAGTACTCTTCCCACTAGTAGTTATGGTAGTGGAAGGGCTGGTAGTACTCCTGGCACTAGTAGTTTTGGTCGTGGAAGGACTGCTGGTTTTCTCACTAGTAGTTATGGTAGTGGAAGGGCTGGTAGTACTCTTGGCAGTAGTAGGTTTGGTCGTGGAAGGACTGGTAGTAAACTTCTCAGTAGTAATTATGGTAGTGGAAGGGCTCGTGGTACTCTTCTCACTAGTAATTATAGTAGTGGAAGGACTGGTAGTACTCTTCTCACTAGTAGTTATGGTAGTGGAAGGGCTGCTAGTACTCTTCTCAGTAGTTTTGGTAGTGGAAGGGCTGATAGTAATCTTGGCAGTAGCAGGTTCCGTAGTGGAAGAACTGGTAGTAATCTTGTCAGTGGTAGGCTTGGTCGTGGAAGGACTGGTAGTCTTCTTAGTAGTAGTTATGGTAGTGGAAGGGCTGGCAGTACTCTTCTCACTAATAGTTATGGTAGTGGAAGGGCTGGTAGTACTCTTGGCAGTAGTAGGTTTAGTAGTAGAAGGACCGGTAGTAATCTTGGCAATAGTAGTTTTGGTCGTGGAAGGACTGGTAGTCTTCTCACTAGTAGTTATGGTAGTGGAAGGGCTGGTAGTACTCTTCTGACTAGTATTTATGGTAGTGGAAGGGCTGGTAGTACTCTTCTCACTAGTAGTTATGGTAGTGGAAGGGCTGGTAGTACTCTTGGCAGTAGTAGGTTTGGTCGTGGAAGGACTGGTAGTAAACTTCTCAGTAGTAGTTATCATAGTGGAAGGATTGGTAGGAAACTTCTCAGTAGTAATTATGGTAGTGGAAGGGCTGGTGGTACTCTTCTCACTAGTAGTTATAGTAGTGGAAGGGATGGTAGTACTCTTCTCAATAGTAATTATGGTAGTGGAAGGGCTGGTAGTACTCTTGGCAGTAGAAGGTTTAGTAGTAGAAGGACTGGTAGTCATCTTGGCAATAGTAGTTTTTGTCGTGGAAGGACTGGTAGTCTTCCCACTAGTAGTTATGGTAGTGGAAGGGCTGGTAGTACTCTTCTCACTAGTAGTTATGGTAGTGGAAGGGCTCGTAGTACTCTTGGCAGTAGTAGGTTTGGTCGTGGAAGGACTGGTAGTAAACATCTCAGTAGTAGTTATAGTAGTGGAAGGATTGGTAGTAAACTTCTCAGTAGTAATTATGGTAGTGGAAGGGCTCGTGGTACTCTTCTCACTAGTAGTTATGGTAGTGGAAGGGCTCATAGTACTCTTCTCAGTAGTTTTGGTAGTGGAAGGGCTGATGGTAATCGTGACAGTAGCAGGTTTAGTAGTGGAAGAACTGGTAGTAATCTTGTCAGTGGTAGGTTTATTTGTGGAAGGGCTGATAGTAGATATGGGAATAGTAGTTTTAGTAGTGGAAAGGCTGGTAGTCCACTTCTCCGTAGTAGTTATGGTCGTGGAAGGACTGCTAGTTTTCTCAGTAGTAGATATGTTAGTGGAAGGGCTGGAAGTACTCTTCTCACTAGTAGTTATGGTAGTGGAAGGGCTGGTAGTACTCTTCTCACTAGTACTTATGGTAGTGGAATGGCTGGTAGTACTCTTGGCAGTAGTAGGTTTAGTAGTAGAAGGACTGGTAGTAATCTTGGCAATAGTAGTTTTGGTCGTGGAAGGACTGGTAGTCTTCTCAGTAGTAGTTATGGTAGTGGAAGGGCTGGTAGTACTCTTCTCACTAGTAGTTATGGTAGTGGAAGGGCTGGTAGTACTCTTGGAAGCAGTAGTTTTGGTCGTGGAAGGATTGCTGGTTTTCTCAGTAGTAGTTATGTTAGTTGAAGGGTTGGAAGTACTCTTCTCAATGGTAGTTATGGTAGTGGAAGGGCTGGTGGTACTCTTCTCACTAGTAGTTATAGTAGTGGAAGGGCTGGTAGTACTCTTCTCAATAGTAGTTACGGTAGTGGAAGGACCGGTAGTACTCTTCTCACTAGTAGTTATGGTAGTGGAAGGGTTGGTAGTACTCTTCTCAGTAGTTTTGGTAGTAGAAGGGCTGATAGTAATTTTGGCAGTAGCAGGCTTAGTAGTGGAAGAACTGGTAGTAATCTTGTCAGTGGTAGGTTTATTTGTGGAAGGGCTGATAGTAGATATGGGAATAGTAGTTTTAGTAGTGAAAAGGTTGGTAGTCCACTTCTCCGTAGTAGTTATGGTAGTGGAAGGGCTGGTAGTACTCTTGGCAGTAGTAGGTTTGGTCATGGAAGGACTGGTAGTAAACTTCTCAGTAGTAATTATGGTAGTGGAAGGGCTGGTGGTACTCTTCTCACTAGTAGTTATGGTAGTGGAAGGGCTCGTAGTACTGTTCTCAGTAGTTCTGGTAATAGAAGGGCTGATAGTAATCTTGGCAGTAGCAGGTTTCGTAGTGGAAGAACTGGTAGTAATCTTGTCAGTGGTAGGCTTGGTCGTGGAAGGACTGGTAGTCTTCTTAGTAGTAGTTATGGTAGTGGAAGGGCTGGTAGTACTCTTCTCACTAGTAGTTATGGTAGTGGAAGGGCTGGTAGTACTCTTCTGACTAGTATTTATGGTAGTGGAAGGGCTGGTAGTACTCTTCTCACTAGTAGTTATGGTAGTGGAAGGGCTGGTAGTACTCTTGGCAGTAGTAGGTTTGGTCGTGGAAGGACTGGTAGTAAACTTCTCAGTAGTAGTTATCGTAGTGGAAGGATTGGTAGGAAACTTCTCAGTAGTAATTATGGTAGTGGAAGGGCTGGTGGTACTCTTCTCACTAGTAGTTATAGTAGTGGAAGGGCTGGTAGTACTCTTCTCCATAGTAATTATGGTAGTGGAAGGGCTGGTAGTACTCTTCTCACTATTAGTTATGGTAGTGGAAGGGCTGGTAGTACTCTTGGCAGTAGTAGGTTTAGTAGTAGAAGGACCAGTAGTAATCTTGGCAATAGTAGTTTTTGTCGTGGAAGGACTGGTAGTCTTCTCAGTAGTGGTTATGGTAGTGGAAGGGCTGGTAGTACTCTTCTCACTAGTAGTTATTGTAGTGGAAGGGCTGGTAGTACTCTTCTCACTAGTAGTTATGGTAGTGGAAGGGCTGGTAGTACTCCTGGCACTAGTAGTTTTGGTCGTGGAAGGACTGCTGGTTTTCTCAGTAGTAGTTATGGTAGTGGAAGGGCTGGTAGTACTCTTGGCAGTAGTAGGTTTGGTCGTGGAAGGACTGGTAGTAAACTTCTCAGTAGTAATTATGGTAGTGGAAGGGCTCGTGGTACTCTTCTCACTAGTAATTATAGTAGTGGAAGGGTTGGTAGTACTCTTGTCACTAGTAGTTATGGTAGTGGAAGGGCTGCTAGTACTCTTCTCAGTAGTTTTGGTAGTGGAAGGGCTGATAGTAATCTTGGCAGTAGCAGGTTTCGTAGTGGAAGAACTGGTAGTAATCTTGTCAGTGGTAGGCTTGGTCGTGGAAGGACTGGTAATCTTCTTAGTAGTAGTTATGGTAGTGGAAGGTCTGGTAGTACTCTTCTCAGTAGTTTTGGTAGTGGAAGGGCTCATAGTAATCTTGGCAGTAGTGGGTTTAGTAGTAGAAGGACCGGTAGTAATCTTGGCAATAGTAGTTTTGGTCTTGGAAGGACTGGTAGTCTTCTCAGTAGTAGTGATGGTAGTGGAAGGGCTGGTACTATTCTTCTGACTAGTAGTTATGGTAGTGGAAGGGCTTGTAGTACTCTTCTCAGTAGTTTTGGTAATGGAAGGGCTGATAGTAATTTTGGCAGTAGCAGGTTTGGTTTTGGTAGAATTGGTAGTAATTTTGGCAGTAGTAGTTTTGGTCATGGAAGGACTTGTAGCAATTTTGGCAGTAGTAAGTTTGGTTGTGGAAAGACTAGTAGTAATGTTAGCAGCAGTTATAATAGTGGAACGGGTGCTAGTATGAGTAGTAGTTATGGTTGTGGAAGGACCGGGAGTACTCTTCGCAGTAATTTTGGTAGTGGAAGGGCCAGTAGTAATCTTAGCAATTGTAGTTTTTGGATTGGAAGGACTGGTAATAATCTTGGCAGTAGTACTTTTGAAAGTGGAAGTGCTGGTAGTACTCTTGGCAATTGTAGTATTCGTAGTCGGAGGGCTGATAGTACTCTTGACAATTGTAGTTTTTGTAGTGGAGGGGCTGATAGTACTCTTGGCAGTAATGGCTTTGGTAGTGGAAGGGCTGGTAGTAATCTTGGCAATAGTTTTCATAGTGGAAGGACTGGTAGTAATTTTGGCAGTAGCAGTTGTAGTATTCACATGAGTTGTGGTGTCATTGGAGTTATTTTTTGACTTGTGTGTTTCACTTAACACATCTTGTTTGGATTCTATGCTATCTCCTACCCTTGAAGGAGCACTTTTTGAAGCTTTGTGCTTACTAGCTTTAATCAATCTGGTGCTGAGTGTTACTGAATGAGTTCGTCTTTCACCCAAGGTAGTTCTTATGGAATTTATGCTTTTAGTGTCTTTATTCGCTTTTTTGCTGGTCTTCGTTGAGGGCAAAATTGTAGTGCTATGGGTTTCAGTGAAAGGAGAGAAATTTTTATCTGTCTTTGTTGTGACATCATTGAAGGTGTCGCTGGTGTGGAATGAGGAAGTGTGAGTTTCCGTAGAATGTGTTCCAGTCAAAGCTGTACTTACAGCAACATCACTCTTCGTGGGGTTGAGCGTAGTTGGCGAAAGTTTTGCTTCTGTTGTGGAAGAAATTTATTAGATTTGTTGTTACCTCAGAGGTTATTATAGGTTTCATTTATTTGTCAGTTCTCAGATGTTATTTTATATGGAATTTTTTCAGCTTCCAGGTTTATTATGGCAAGATGGTTAGACATATAAATCTAATTGTATACATAAACATTAAATGGAATTCCAGTGAAATATAAATTGTGGCTAGAAGGAAACCTGATTTCCATGACTAGTATGATCAATAATAGTTTTACTGCTTATTTCTATGCAAGAATGTGCACACTTTAAAACTGAGTGAAGATTCTTATTCTCCCTTATTCTTATTGTTGCAGTCATGGCAGAGACTGTACAAACTCACTAGCAAGACTGATAAAAAATAGAATAATCCAACTTGTTTATAAGAAATGTACCCAGAATTTGTATTGGTGATCAGGAAATAGTCTCTGAAGCCATACATAGACCTACAAACCAGAGCATGGTGGCATGCATGCAAATATTCTTCATTGCACACTGATGAAATGGACATGCAACAATCTATGCACTATTAACCAAGAGCAGCTCAGTTAGCCAAGATGCCCCCTATAATTGTTGATCTGTGATTCATTTGAACTCCATATGGTAACATACATTTTATTAACTTCATTAATGACTCTGCTAGATACACCAGAATATTTCTTATGAAATGGAGAAGTGAGAAATTCTATGAATGTGGTAGCAGTAAGTAATATATTTCATTGCAAATTCATGATCTCAACTGAGAATGGAAAAGAGTTCATGATAAAAAAAAATGTAAATGGGTTGCAGTATACTCAACTTCAATCGAGATGAAGAGAAGATCAAAAAATTGGTTTAATGCTGCATGAAGAAGATTTGGTGATACAGATAAAACAGAAAGGGCCGATGCGTATTAAAAGGGTTTATAATTTATTGTTAGAAAGAGATTCAGAGAGCGATTTAGTTAAAGATTGTATGATAAAGTGGGCACAAAACTTTGCAGAACCAGTTATGTTGGAAACATGGGAAAAGATTTGGGTCCAGAATGTTACATTTACTCAAGCACAGAGTTTGTGGGAAAATTTTTATAAAATGTTTTATAGATGGCATTTAGACCCCAAGAAATTGTCATGTATGTATCCAAATGTTCAACCTAAATGTTGGAGGTGCACTGGAGCATATAAAGGAATGTAGGACCTGAAAGTCAATCTTTCTATATGGCAACTGAGTAAAGAGCAGTAGACACAGCAAGGGTTTATGTCAAGTATTTGCAAGCCATCGGCATATGTGTCATGTAGACACTAGGCAGAGAGTGCCTCCACCCCTATGTGGAAAGGAGGGGCTTACCCTGAGTATTAAACCCCCTCCAACCTTTCCACCAAGCTCTCTCTCTCTCTTATGTATTTGTTCCTCATGAGACTTGATCTCTGATCAGGGTAGTCTATGTTCTCCCTACTTATGAAGACAGAGACAGCCTTTTATATAGTTCATATGTTTTATTATATGAAATAAATATATTGAAAATGTTATTTTACACATCTGCCTCTGGACTCTTCCTTGCTCCTGGGTGATTCTACGATCCCAAATTCCACAGAATGGTAGCAGAGGGAATGGTGACAGAACCTCAATCCAGGAGTTGTTGACAAAGCAAAATGCCCTCCAAAATGAACTGAGAGAAGCTCTCCTTCTCTCAGAGGCCTTCAACGGGGTAGAGCTTCACAGCAGCCCCAATCTGAATCAACAATGGAAAACATTGAAGGAGGTTTCCATCCAGCTACACCCTGGAAGCCAGAGGCCACCCAGAGCAGCAAGAGATCCCAGGGGCTGAGCCAAGCGATGCTGGAGAAAGCTTCTTCAGCACTGATGAGGAAGAGGCAGAAGGACAAGATGAAAGCCTGGAGAGGCAAGTGGCTGAGATGTCAGAAGAGGAGAGCCGAGCAATGCTTGCCTCCCTCCTGAAGACAAGGGGAGCAGCCAGAAAGAGACCTGAGAAGGCAGCACCAGAGAGGCCTGCCTGATTTCCCTGCCTGATTTCTCCAAAATGGTGCCTGCTGCCAGAGAGATTCCCCTCACAACCAGTTTCCCGCCAAACAAAATGGCCACCAGCCCCCTTTTGGAGGCAACTTCCTCCAAGATGGCTGCTCCCCTGGGCACTTTGTCAGAACCTCAACCCAGGCCTATCCCAGCTCCATGGTCCAGGCCTACAACGCCAACCAGTCAGTTCAGCACTACAGTGGCTCAGAGGACCACTCCAAACCTACAAGTTTCTTGCCAGGCCGCGCCTGTCATGGCAAAGGAGCCATAGAGACCCTGGTCACTACTCTGGAAATTAGGGAGCAACCACCCACCGGCCATCCCGAGGTCCCAGACCCAACTGCCCACTTAAGAAGGGTCCCAAACCGGACTTCCTATGACTCCACGAAATGCCTATGGAGCTCCTTTTAGGAGCTCCAGCCCCGTGTATCCGTTAGCAGCTAGAACAGCGAAAATCAGCTGTCTAGCTGCTTAAAAGTCTCCCCAGGGAAAAAGGGGGAGAGAAGAGCAGAAAGATCTGGGTAGAGCTCCCCTAGACCCCCAGGCTTTTTTTCTTTTTAAGCCTGGGGTTTGCAGGGTGAGAGCCCCGTGAAAGCCCTTTGAAGCTCCGGAGCCGGGACGAGTCTGCTTAAGAAAATAAACAGACCGAAGCATCGCAACCACACCAGCAAAGCAAATTGAAAATTATATAGAATTTGGACTTGGATGCTGGCAGAGTTAATCCAGGAGGACAAAAATGCAAGTACTGAATGTTAACTCCATTTAAAAAGAGAAAGATGGCGTCTGTGAAAATGAAACTTATAAGTGAAAGTCCTTGTTAACATTGGCAACATTGTTAAAGCTATCGGGTTATTTAAGAAAAAGATTTAAAATGGAAGAGGAATGGAAAAGACTATGGTACTGATTTTAACTAATTTACATCCTTAATTTGTGTGGAAAATAACTGGATTTAACGACCTGATAGCTGAATTAATATAAATATAAAAAGGCAATTGAAAAATGGCTGAAATCAAAAATGGATTATATGAGTCATCAAACCTACAAGTGGTGTCTGTGAAGGATTTAAAAGATCTTTTAAAATCTTTTAAGGTTGAGATAAGACAGATAATTAAAAGAACTATTCAAGATTTTAAATTGGGGAATAAAAATGACTTGCTGACTGGAAAAGAGGAAGAAAGAACTCAGGATAATGTGACTTTGGAGGACAAAAGAGACACTGTTGGGTTTAAAATGGAGGTTATTACACTGGAAACAGAAGTTTTGGAAGAGGCTTCCACTCAATTAATTGAAAAGCAGCAAGAAGATTCTTTACTGCAGGTTGATAAATATTTTGACAAGCTTTGACTCTACAGACAGAATCAATATTTAAGGAATGAACTGATTGACCATAAACGTAGGAGGAGTCGAAATGGGGGCTTCAATTTAAAGGAAACAATTCCAAGAAGAGAACGAATTCAAAAGACACATCAACTACAATTTCATACCAAAAAATTCTTGAAAATAAAAGCAGGGGGAGAAGTAATGCTGAAGAAGGGAGTATTATTGGCGAAGGACTGGAAAAAATATAGAAAGAAAGAAAGACTGGTAGATTAAAAAATTTTCTTTTTAGGGAGAATTTTTATAATAAATTTATTCATTGAAATTAGTATTTTTCAAGCTTATTTTAAGATAAAGAAATAAGGGAAGTGTTTCATTATATTTAGTTTTAGATTTGATTAAGAGATAGGGTTTTTTTTCTTTCTTTTGAGTTTTATATTTTGAGGAATGTATTACTGAAGTAAAAATGTCTAGCTAAAAATGAATGATTGATATTTGATTTTTTTTATGTTAAAAGGTTTAACTAAAGTTGGATAACTTTTTGAACTTTATTGTAGCTTTGAAGTATTGAAGTTTAAAGATAGCTAATTTAAAAGTGATAAGAGAATGAAAAGGTGTAACTAAAGTTGGATAACTTTCTGAACTTTATTGTAGTTTTAAAGTATTGAGGTTTAAAGGTGGTTAATTTAAAATTTAATGGGTAACTTTTTGAAAGTTTTGAAAGAATGTTTTGTTAATGTATTAAGAGATTTTAAAATTAAATTAAAATTATAGTTTTTTTTCTTTTACAAATGTAAAATGCTATAAGGGAATCTATTAAAGGAAGGTTGAAGTATAATTTTTAAAAAGGGGAGTTAGGAGTGTAAGAGAGTTTTGAATTCTGTAGTAGTTAGCTTACTTTAACTTATGTTTGTTAAATCTTATAGCCTTATGTTTTTGCTCTAGGAAGTCGGGGGGGGGGGATTGGGAAGGGGGTGGGGTGGGGATAAAATGATGTATAATAATTGATTTTGTATTGTTTGGATGTTTGAATAAAAGAAAAAAGAAAAAAAGAAAAGAAAAAAAGAAAGGTCCCAAACCTAGCCTCCCACCCCCAGAGGAATCCAGATGGGCCTACAGCATATAAACTTCATCTGATGGGCCTCCAGTCTGCAGGAAGATCTCTGGGCCTTCTTCCCACTCATCCAAGTTTTCCCCAACAGACAGCTGATTTTCGGGCCTATGCTGAGGCTCCAGCCAGATCTGACTTCAGAGTTCAGAGAGAGCAATCAGAGCTCCAACAAGAGAAGGTTTTGGAGTATGCTCCATTTCCTGCATGTGCTCAGATGCTTCAAACTATAAAACCACTACAAGATTGAGCCAGACCTAAGCAATCATTCCCAGGCTTAGGGATCCCAATGCCATTTACAACAGGCTCTTTTCAGCCATTTGAACAACTTTCAATGCAGTTTCATGGCAATAGTTTTGTAACTTTGCCAAATAATTTTGAAAATTTTTTAAAAATGGTGTAAAGAGATTCAGATAATTCTCTTAAGAGAAAATACTCTAGACATGATCAAAAGACCACTTCCGGTGGCGCCGCCGGCACCACAACAGCTCTTTCGGGAGCTGTGATCCCCTGGGAACTGTAAAACTGCCGGAGCAGCGAAAATCAGCTGCTCCAGTGGCTTAGAACTTTCCTCTCGGGCAAAGAGGGGAGAGTGAGCCATTAGGTGTGGGTTGAGCCCTCCAAATCTCCCCAGGATTAATCCTGGGGTGGGGAGGGAGAGAGCTTATAGAAGCTCCAGACCTGGGCAACTTCTGTCTTTGACAGAATAAGGTGCCACAACCACCCTGCGAGCCTAATGAGACCAACAATTTGCAAGACGCAGGCAAAGCAAAGCAGAAGACCTGGCATTAACTGCAAATATAACAACTTTAACTCTAAAACTTCTACTTCCTTCAAGAACTTAGAGAAAGCTTTCAAAGATGGCACTGGCTGGTTTTAGACTGTGAAATCGAAACTTAAGAAGAAAGTGATCGTTAGCACTTGTTAAGGTTGTTAACAGTTTAAGACTTTACTGAATGGAGAGAAGTTTGAAGTTTAAAGAGGCAGGACTATTTGCTGATCAGTTGGAACAACCATTGAGGATTTTAAATAAGAACTCTGCTGGCTTTGCTGGGGTAAAGCTGGGGGAAAGTGAAACCTGGATGTCCACAATCGAAGGCTGTAAGACAGGTACACCATTCCTGTCACACCAAGAACAGAAGGCCCGCCTTCAAGTGGCAGAATAGATTCTGTTAGTTGAAGAGCGACGGGAGGCCTGGATAGTTTGTATAACATCGTCCGGAATGTTAGCCGTGCTCAAGGAGAGCCGCTCAACCGCCAAGCGGTCAGATTGAGTCATGCAAGGTCTGGGTGATTCAATGCCCCCTGCGTCAGAGTGTCCGCTGTGATTGGGATGTGCCAGGAGGGAGCGACAGAAAGGGAAACCAAGTCCGCAAACCATGCCCTGCATGGCCAGTGGGGGGCCAGGAGGATTACCTCCGCCCGTTCGTCCAAGAGCTTGCGGATCACTCTGGGGAGTAGGGATGCCGGAGGGAAGGCATATAGAAGGCCTTGCGGCCAAAGAGCTCGGAGGGCATCAATGGCTTCCGCTTGAGGTTCCGGAAACCGGGTGAAGAAGCGAGACAACTGTGCGTTCACTCGAGTCGCAAAGAGGTCCACGACTGGAGGCCCAAACTGACAAGCCAGACTCTGGAAAATTCGTGGATGGAGCCGCCACTCAGCATTGTCCACCTCTTGTTGGCTCAGCCAGTCCGCCTGAGCGGTTTTTTTTTTTTTATTGAAAAAGTTTTACAATACAAAAATTTTCCCCCTTTTTCACCCCACCCCCACCCCCGCCTTCCCATCCCCCCCAACCTCCCCCCAACCACACCCCTTCCCCCCCGTCCCACCCCTGACTTCTGCTACACATTTTTAAAAGAAAAACAGCAAGAATTTATAACAAAAAACTAAAACTAAAAACTATTATGTAGCCTGAGCGTTGTTGACGCCTAAAATGTGTTCTGCCCGAAGGGAGCTGAGGTGCCGTTCTGCCCAGAGACCTACTTTTAAGGCCATTCTGCCCAGAGACCTACTTTTAAGGCCACTGACAATAGGGACTTCGACCAGATGTCCCCCAGTTGTTGAGATGTGCCTTGGCCATTACATTGTCCATTAGCACAAGGACATGGGAGCCTGATAGTAGAAGACGGAATGCTCTGAGAGCCAGGAAGATGGCTTGTAGCTCTAGCCAATTGATAGGACAACGCGCATCCACCTCGTTCCACACGCTTTGGGCAAGCTGACCCCGACAATGCGCCCCCCCCAGCCACAGAGGCTGGCATCCGTTGTCACCACCACCCTCTGGGGCTCGAGGAAGAGGGAACCCACCGAGAGGCCCGGGGACCACCACCACCGAAGGGATCTGCGAACTGCAGATGGAAGCAGGATCTGACAGGATGATGTGCCTTTGCCCACCTTCTGTAAAAGTAAAAGAAACCATTGGAGCTCGCGGGCGTGGAGTTGCGCCCAAGGAACAATGGTTATGGCCAATATCATCTTTCCCAAGAGTTGGGAAAGAATATACAGAGAGGCCTTCCGAGATCCCTCGACTTTAACTACCAACTCCCTCAAGCTATTCTGATGCTCTGGGAAGAGAAAAACTTTACCCCGCAGCGAGTCAATTAGGGCCCCCAAATGAATCAGGGAAGTAGAAAGGACCAGATGACTTTTTTCCAGGTTAATGGAAAAGCCATGGGCAGCTAATGTTCTCAGAGTAAACTGAATATCCAGGGCAGCTTGGTGAATGGAAGATGACAAAATTAAAATATCATCTAAATAACAAAGGAGCCTAATCGAGGAAAGCCTGAGATAAGTGGCCAAGGCTGCCAACACCTTAGTAAAGGTGTGGGGGGCAGAGGAAAGCCCGAAGGGCAAAGCTCGATATTGATAATGCACCCTCCCATAACAAAACTGCAAATAACATCTGTGAGACAGGAGAATAGGGATGTGCAAATAGGCCTCCGTAAGATCGATAGAAGAAAGGAGATCGCCCCTCCTAACGCCGTCAAGAATGGATTTAAGCATCTGCATCTTAAATTTCCGGTACACAATGTACCGATTTAGCCGTTTTAGGTCCAGAATGGGTCTCCACCCTCCCGAGGACTTAGGCACCAGAAAAACTCGAGAATGACCTACCCCCGGAGATACGCAGGATATCAGACTTCCGGACTTTTTGTCGGGCCCTTAAAACCCACTTGTTTCACCTAGGTGGACTGACTTGATCCCATCCTCTGTTCTAAATTGGAACTGATTTTAAATTGGATTGTTTTAATTGTCGGCCGAAATTATTTAATATTTTTAAAAATTGTTTTAAATGATATATATATATATCATGTTTTACTTTGTCTGTTCACCGCCCTGAGTCTGTGAGGAGAAGGGTGGTTTATAAATTGAATCAAATAAATAAATAAATAAAATAGAATCCTGTCCCAATTTGGTCAGAAGGGACTGGTTGGATAGCCCTGATTGAAAGGAGATGCTGAACCGCAGCGTCCATTAGAGCCCTCCTTTTGGAGTTACGAGAAAGCGGACAGCAAACAAAGGTGCTCAGGGGAGGGAAAGAAATTAAATGGCCAACCTAGATCGTAAGGTGGCCAGGACCCATTTGTCAGAGATGGATTCTTCCCAAGTAGCAGCGAAGAGGGCCAATCTGCTGCCAATGGGAGGATCGGAGATGCAGCTAGTGATGGCGTCTGTAGGAATGACCTCCTCCCCCCCGAAAGGGCCGTTTAGACATAAAGGGTTTACCCCAGGACATCCTATCTTGGGATCCATGGGGCCTGCCAAAATTATTGTACGGGCATGACGGAGGGACAAAGGAGGAGGAAGAAGAAGGACCCCCCCCATCTGCAGCACGAGATTGAGGCCATGCAGCATAAGGCGAGTAACGGGATTCTCCCCTGCGGAAAACATCTGCCAAAATGTTCTTTTTCTCACGAGTCTTGGTCAAGAATGGCTCCAAGGCATCTCCAAACAAAAGGGCCCCCCCAAAGTGAATGGAGGCCAACCGCCACTTGTGTCTGGTATCCGCCTGCCAGTGGCGGAGCCAGACCAGACGACGAGCATCTACCGATGAGGACAATGACTTAGCAGCAAAACGGGCAGCATTTAGGGTTGAGTCCGCTGAAAATTGGACCGCTGCAACAATTTTATTAAGGTCCTGTTTGATCCGGGCGTCCTCAGGGGAAAGCTTCTCTTGTAGCTGGTGAAGCCACAGCAGAGTGGTGCGATTGAAGAAAGATGCCGTGGAAGCAGCCTTAATCGCCCATGCCCCTTGATGAGCCCTCTGGAGAACGAGGTCAGCACGCTGTTCATCAGGTCTCAACACCTAATCCGGATTGCCGGGGATGCAGCCATGGGAATGTCAATCGATGGAAGTTGGAGCAGCGACTCCAGGTCGGGTGCTACATTGAAGTTCTTCCTATCATTCGAGGAAGGGAGAGGAGCTGAGCTAGGCAAAGCCCACTGCCGTTTAACTGTCTCCCAAAACAAAGGAGGAGCAGGAATGGCCATGACTTGTTTGGCCGATTCAGCGAACATTGGGTCCAAAGTTCCCTGAGGTGAAGGCACGGTGGTAGGGACCACCGGAGAAGATAGTTGGGCCATGTTAATGGCCTTAAATAGCAAGGATTTAAATAAAGCCTATGGGAATAAGCCAGAGACGACTGGTTGATCCGGAGGAAGATCCTCGTCATCGGATAGCCCGGAATCTTCATCCTCCACATCAGATAGGGTAGAAGGTTGAGTGGCCTGAAAAGTCGAAGGAGATGAAGGAGCCCTGGTGGCCATCCGCTCCGAAGTGTGACGCCTCTCAGGAGAAGCCAACCTCACCGAATTGGCTATGCTGGAGTGGCGCGATCTAGCCGCCAGAGATTTCTGCATCGCAGCTTCAATGAGCTTCTGTAAGTGCTCAGGAGATAACTGGCAAGGCAATGTGTCAGGCGCCGCAACAGGAGCAGGAACAGGAATGGTCGCATCCTGTGTCACCACCGAAGAGGGAAGCACGGGCGGAGCGGAAGGCTCAGCGCCCCACAAGGCAGTGTCAGAAATAGCTATTGGGCAGTCTTGAGGTGATAGCTGGTCAGGGGTCGCAGGTCAAGGATTCTGGACAACCTCCACCGCCTCAGTCTCAGCTGGGACCCCCTCCGTAGCAGAAAGCAGATTAGCACTTGCCTTTTCACAAAGCTTAGTGAGAACTTTATCTCGGCACTTTTCCACCTTAGAGGAAGTACCGCCATGCTTTTTATGCCCTTTATGATGGGCATGTAGAGGCGGCTTTAGGCATAATGGTAAACTTTCAGGTGCAGACAGTAGTCACAATCAGTATGCCAGGGGGAGCGTGGAAACTCCACAAAAGAACTCCCGCAGGCAACAATGGAGGGCAATAAGGTGATGGGGAGCGCAGAAACTCCACAAAATGGCCGCCGTCCCTTTTCAATCAAACAAAATGGCCACCGCACCTCTTTGCAATAAAACAAAATGGCGGCCGCAAGTTGTAATTACAAATATTAGTAAGCCCCACTGTTGCTTCGAATGGGAGAGCTTCAGTCTCCACCAGCCACAGTTCAAAGGGATCCTTAAAAGTCCACAGGGGCTAATAACGAGGCAGCAGGAGCCCGAAATAGATCAAAGGAGAGTCCAGCTGATCATTGGTAATACAATCGGAGTGCTACAGGGCTGCGAGGCTGAAGCAAACTAACAAATCCCAGAAAGCAGCAAGGGGCCAAATAATGCTGTTCAGGTGTTAGAAGCAGTAGAAACAGAGCGATCCAGCCAAGTAAACAGTTAGAAGCGATCTGAGAAGGGAGGAACTGTGCGGTTTAAAACGCTGTCAGCCTCCCCCAAAATGGCCGCCGCTGCTCACACAGCGGCAAAAAACAGTCAGAAATAAAGTCCAAAGGCTAGAAATGGCAATTGTGGAAAGGGGGTTTGGAGAGGGTCCCAAGGCAGTCGGAAAGTAGTGGCAGGGTGAAGAAATGTGGCAACAGCAAAATAAAATTCAAAGGAGACTACCCCCCACCCAGGGAGGAAACTGCCAGCAACAGGGAGAAACCCCAGTCAGACAACTCACAAACAAGTCCAAGGCAACCAAAGTTCATTGGATAAAGCAGTAATCGTAGTCAAACAGTCCAGAGTAAAATCACACCAAAATATCCAAGCAGTAGAACTAATATTAGAGACAAAAGACAGAGCCAGAAAACCACACGCCAGTCCAGACTAAAAGAGTGAGTCAAAAGCTGGTCTACCCTGAAACAAGGGAGGTATTTAAGTTTATGATAGACTCAGTCCTTCAGGTTGATTGGAGGAGGATTACCCACACTGGCTGCTGTCTCCACCCACAATGGAGAATAGTGCCAAATTTACATACATGGGCTAAACTACCCCAATCTTTTTGATATGGTGGATGATATGGAGTTAAGAGATATATGGCATGAAAGAAATCCTGATGAGCAAGATTTTACTTTTTTCTTTGATAGACATCAATCCTTTTCGAGAATTGATTTTATTTTAATTACTAATGATTTTTTTTCCAGGGTTAAGAAAACCATGATTTGCCCAAGGACTTTGTCAGATCACAATCCGGTATGGATGGACCTAGAGGTTGGAGAAAAATCCAGGAGGTCTTGGAGGCTGAACGAGAATTTATTTAGATATGAGGCAAATGTAAATGAATGTAAAACATTAATGAAGGAGTTTTTTGAATTAAATATGAACAAGGGTACATCTATGGAAATGGTTTGGGATGTAAGTAAAGCGTACATGAGGGGAGTGTTAATGAATTTAAATAATGTATATAGGCAAAAACGGGAGAAAACGGAGGGAATTGGAGGAGGAAAAAAAAATAAAGAACAGGCACTAGTTAAAAAACCAGATGATAAGAATTTAAAAGAGGCGATTATAATACTGAGAGGGCAGTTCAGTATGTTGATGTCAGACCAGGTGGCAACAAATTTGCAATATGCGAAGCATAATACTTTTTGCAACGCAAATAAACCAGGTAGATGGTTAGCGTATATATTAAGGAAGAAACAAAAATCACGCACGGTAGATAAAATACAAAATAAGGGTAAACAGGTATATCAACAAAGTATGATTAAAAAAGCCTTTTTAGATTTTTACACGAAGCTCTATGCTGGTGACAATATACAGGGCAGTGATATAGATAGATTCTTGCAGAAGGAGAATATCTCTGTAATTAATGAGGAACAAAGAGAAAGATTGAATTCAATGATAACTACAGAGGAAATTCTCCTTGCAATTAATCAATTGAAAAGTGGAAAGGCTCCGGGAACAGACGGTTTGACTTCGGCATATTATAAAAATCTCCAACTTGAAATGGTGGAACCGCTTAAAGAATTGTTTGTTGAGGCTTCCGGTCGGCGTCTCCGCCGTTGTTGGACGGTCCCTTTAAGACCGCTGGCTTCGCTGTTCGTTGGAGCCGCCTCACAGCTGTCAGGCGGCTCGGAAAACCCGCTCTTTAGGATTAAAGACTGGGTAGAGCCGGCAAGACAGGGTAGAGCCCCTTGAGATGCCCCCAGGATTCTTTTTTGTCCTGGGGAGGGCTCAGGGTGAAGGCTCCCCTTCCAGCTCGCCGAGACTCCATGCAGCGAGGGATCTCTGTTTTAACAGAGCCAGACGGCGAGAGCAACGCCACCAAAACATCAGAAGTCCACAGCAAGTTAAAATTGGTGAAATCTGAACTTTTAAAAAGCAAGTATTTGTGTTATTAATAACTTTTTACAAAAAGGATTTAAACAGGAGAAAGTGCTTGAAAGATTAAAATGGTGACTGGCTCAAGCGGAAGAAGGGAAAGTAAAAAGTGAAAGTGAGAGTGAAGCCTGCCTCGAAGCACTTAAATGAGACATTTTAACTGGATTTTAACAGGATATAAAAACTGATTTAACTTCTTTTCCTATAAAACTGGGGAGAAAAGCTGGAACAAGTGGAAAAGGAGGGAGATTCTCTTTTTTGGAGAGGCTAAGATTGTGTAGAGGCATGGCTTCAAAACAAACCAAGTCATGGGGGGATTCCCCCACTCATCAGACAAAGGAAAAGCCAGCAAAGCCATAAATGCAGACTCAGAGCCAAATACAAGAAACTGGATATGAGGATTTGAAAGCGTTTATAGCCAAGACATTAGGAAATGTTGTTGAAACAATGGAAAAAATTCAAACTGAAATGCAGGAGCTGGTACAAGAAAAATATGATAAGCTGAATCAAAATATAATCAAAGTAGTTGCTGGTCTTTCAGACGCAGTGGTGGAGGTGGAGAAAAAGTGGGTGAACTAAGCACAGAAATTGAATCTAAGATGAGAATAACAGAAGAGAATTTTTTTAATGCTGATGTCAGAACTCAAAGGATTGAAAATGAAGTTACAATGATCCAATTCAGGGCTATGGAGTTTGCCATAAGATTGAGGGGACTAAGGGAAAATAATAGAGAAGATTTAAGAGCAGTTTGTGTAGATGCATTAGCTGCGTTGTTAAAGATTGAACTCAATCAAATTTTTAGTAGGATTGACAAGGTCTACAGGGTGAATTCTCGTGTGGCAAGACAAAGGAATTTGCCTAGAGATGTTGTGGTCTATTTTACTGACAGAAGACTGAGGAATGATACTTTGCAGAAATCCTTTCTTGCTAATATTCAAATAGAAGAAAATCAGATTGGTGTTTATAAAGAGTTACCACCCAAGACAGAAAGGATTTTTGATTTTTGATGAATGAATTGAAAAGAAATCAGATCCCATTTAGATGGGACGCCCCAGTTGGCATAATTTTGAGATATGAAGATGTGAGATACCGTTTAAACACCATTGAAAAAGCAGAACATTTTTACTACAACATCCTCAAAAGGGCTGCCACATCTCCACGTTCATCTACGTTGTTAGCTATAGAAGAAGCTGTCAAAGATAAAGAATTTGAAAGAGAGACTGAGGAACAGTGCAAGCAAATGGAACTAGAGGCAATACAAACTCAAAGAGCAATAGAAGAATCTCAAGGAGCAGAAGGTGGTTTTTTAGATGATCCTCTCATGAATTTTCCAGAGCCTAAAATAAAGCACCCCAGAAGCACAAGAGAGGTGGCAGTGGACCTTGAACTGTTGATGCAGGAAACCGAAAGATAAACGTATAACTCGTGCAGCAAATGCTAGAGAAGCAGAAACAGCAGAGGTCCAGTGTACCACAAGAGGAGAAGGGGGCTAATGGGAAATCACAGAAATCAGAAGCCATGGGAGGAGCTAGACCGAAGACTACTGCTCTGCAACAGAATCTTCAGCAATTGCTCAACTCGCTTCGTGAAACTTCAAATGGTAGTTAAATTTTTATCTTGGAATGTGAATGATCTGAACTCTCCACGGAAAAGAAGGAAAGTATTTCATTATTTGAGACAATTTCACAATGATGTTGTTTGTTTGCAAGATATTAGAATTCAGGACCAAAAATATTAGAATTCAGGATCAAAAATATTTGATAGATTCTAAATTAGGTTACATTTTATATCTTCTAGTTCTGGAAAAAAGAATGGACTAGTGTTGTATATCTCCAAAAGATTACCAGCTAAAGTTATAGAATCAGACGATGATGGAAGATATATTGCAATTGAGATAAATCTACGGAATGACTCACTGCTTTTGATTGGAATTTATGCGCCCAACCAGCAGCAGGAAATTTTTTATAAATTATTATATGCTAAAATATTGCAATGGAATTACAAATCAATTTTGATTATGGGAGATTGGAATGGCGTGATTGATACAAAAATTGATAAAAAGACTTTGGCCAAAACAGGGGTCAAATTGCCACAGACTTTCTTTGCAATGAAAGAGGATTTGGAACTGAAAGATGTTTGGAGAGTTCAGCATCCGAAGGAATTGGATTTTACATTTTTTTCAGATCGACATAGATCTTTCTCTAGGATTGATTTTATGCTGATCACACCTGATTTACTTACTAAAATAACAAAGACTAAAATATTTCCCAGGACTTTAACGGATCATAGTCCGATATGGATGGAAATAGAAATGGGGAAGAAGAAGGACTGGAGATTGAATGAGAATTTGTTTAGATATGAAAAGAATATATCCGAACTTAAAAAACATATGAAGGAATTTTTTCAAATGAACTTGAACAAGGGTACATCCATTGAAATTGTTTGGGATGCAAGTAAGGCATACATGAGAGGTGTACTGATTTATATGAACTCTAAACACAAGTCAATTCAACAAAAGAAAAGAACAGAATTGGAATTAGAAATAAAGAAAAAGGAACAATTATATATTAAGAATCCGTTAGACAATAAATTACAGGAAACCATAAAACTTTTGAAAGATCAATTTCAAATGCTTATAGCTGAACAAACGGCAACTAATTTACAATTTGCAAAACATAACACATTTTGTAACGCTAATAAACCGGGCAGATGGTTGGCTTATACACTGAGGAAACAGCGGTGTTCGCGTATAATTGATACTATTGAATATGGAGGGAAAGATGTTTTTCAACAAAATTTAATAAAACAAGCTTTTCTAGATTATTATTCTAAATTATATTACAAGGATAACATAAAGAACGAGCTTATAGATCAATATCTGGAGGGGACTAGAATTACAAAAATTTCCAGAGAACAAAAGGAGAGAATGAATCATGGAATAATGTCTGAAGAGATTGTATTTCCAATAAAACAATTGAAAACAGTAAAAGTTCCAGGGACGGATGGTTTGACAGCAGTGTATTACAAAACTTTACAAACAGAATTGATTGAACATTTAAAAGACTTATTTTGCAGTATACAACAGGGGGGTAAAATACCCCCTTCGTGGAAGATGGCCTTTATTTCATTGATACCAAAAGAGGAAGGTTCTACAAAACCAGAAAATTTTAGACCAATATCTCTCTTGAACACGGATTACAAAATTTTTGCAAAAGTATTAGCCAACAGATTGATGCCAGTTATCCAAGAGGTGATTCATCATGACCAAGTGCGATTTATAGAGGGCAGATACATGAAGGATAATGTAAGGCAACTCATAGACTTATTGGAATATCTTGAGAAAAGTAAACAGATCCCTGCAGTGCTGGTGTTTTTGGATGCGGAAAAGGCTTTTTTTTTTAATTGAAAAAGTTTTACAATACAAAATTTTTTCATTTCCCCCCCCAACCCCCCCTTCCCCCACCTCCCTCCACCGCAATCCCCCCCTTGACTTCCGCTACAATTTTTTAAAAAAAATTTTAAAAGAAAAAATTAAAGAAGAAAAAAAAACAAGTACATACAGCAAAATAATATAACAAATAAACCTATAAGTAATAAATTTTTTCTAAAATTAGCAATATTGTAATAAAGAGAACTAATAATAATAAAATTTACCTCATTAATAAGCCATCAACCATCAATATTCATTTATCAATCAGTAACATACTTATAATATTTAAACCCAATTAAAAATTATCATGCCTTTCTCTAATCCATTGATATTAACATTACTAATTATATACCAAAATCGATCCCCCTTATGATAAAATATAATATATCACATCCATATCCATATCAACTAATTTTATCCCAACTATACCCCTCAACTAAAAAACAAAAACATAAAACATATCTCTATTCTAATAGAATATAATATATGATTATACATATATAATTATAATTATACAATTATATCCAAAAAAAATTTTCTATCTGAATAATCCATATTTCAATCTTCTGTTCACCTTGATTGAAGTTAAATATACTATCTTCCAACGTAGTTCCAATAAGCTTCATCTTCCAGCTGCCCCATCAGTAAAAAAAAAATCTCTCCATATAAAAATCCCCCCGAGTGACTTTATATTGGTAATATCCAACCACGAAGGTTTTGTAATCCTCTAGGTAGAACATTCAGATTAGCTAATGCTATTCCATCTAAAAAAAGAAAAAACAAATGCAGCTCCTTCTAAATTTCAAGCCTTATATATATATATAAAAAAACCACAAGCCGCATTCCCAGATGTTCCTTTAAAACTCTTTCAAATCCTGTCACCCTTTCCACTTCCTTCCTTCAGGTTCCCAAGATGTTTTTATCTTTATTCTCTTCTTCTAGATAATTAATTCCAAAAAAAAATAATAGGGTAACTGCAGATCGCCTGCATATATTGCAGCAATGTGTTTACCTTTCTCAGGATGTTAAATCCAACTCAGGATAAACTTTGTAGAGTATTTTTATAATCCATTTTGATATATAAGTCAAATATAAATCCAACTCAGGATGAATTTTGTAAAAAAATTATAATCCATTTTCATATATAAATCAGATATAGTCAAAATTATCTTTTATACTGTACAGTTAATCAAATTTTTTCCACCCTTTCTGCATAAGACTTGAACATTTCATAAATCTCCTTATATAGCACATCAGTGGTTTCCAGTCGAGTTTTTTCCTTATCTTCAACTTGCTGTTGCTTAGCATCACCCCCCTTCTCTTGTAAAGTACTGGACCTCTGCTGTTTCTCATCTCGAGTTATAATTTTATTTTTTGATCCTTGCTTCGACAGCTCAAGGTCCAGTACTCCCCCTCTTGGATCTCTGGGATGCTTAATTTTCTCATCTGGAAAATCCATAATAGAATCCTCTGAACAACCACCTGGTGCTCCTTTTTCTTCTGACATACTTTGAATTTCTTCCATCTGCTTACATTTCACAGACTCTCTTTCAGGTTTCTTATTCTTAACACCTTCCGGAGCTCCCTTAAAAATATTATTATAAAAATGTTCCGCTTTTTCAATAGTATTCAAACAATATCTCACGCCATGGTATCTGAAAGTTACACCAACTGGTAAATCCCATCTAAATGGGATGTTACTTGTCTTCAATTCCTTGACCAAAAAACCAAAATCTTTTCTGTCCTTTAAGATCTTCAGTGGTAACTCTTTAAAAACTCTTTGTATACCTTCTACCTGCACTATAGCAGAGTAGGATTTTTGTAAAATATCATCTCTCAATCTTCTGTCAGTAAAGTAGACAACAACATCTCTAGGCAAATTCCTTTGTTTAGCTACACGTGAGTTGACCCTATAAACTTTCTCCATACAACCAAGAATTAGTTCATCTTCCAACTTTAATAATTCCGCAAAAGCCTTTGCACAAACTGTTCTTAAATTTTCTCTCTTATTTTCTCTTATGCCTCTTAATCTAATTGCTGATTCCATAGCTTTAATTTGAAGCATGATCACATCATTCTCTATATTCTGGTTTTTAGCATCAGCTTCCACAAATTTTTCTTGTATTTCTTTCATCTGGGAATCAAGTTTACTACTGATTTCAGTCACTTTCCTCCCCATTTCCACCACCGCACTTGAAAGATCAGAAACTACTTTAGTGATAGTTTGATTCAATTGGTCATATTTTCCCTGTACCAGCTCCTCAAGATTCTTCTGTGAGCTTGTTATCTTCTCAACAATACTTCCTAGAGACCTAGTTATAAAATAATCATGCCTTTCTCTAATCCATTGATATTAACATTACTAATTATATACCAAAATCGATCCCCCTAATAATAAAATATAATAAATCACATCCATATTCATATCAAATAATTTTATCCCAACTACACCCATCAACTAAAAAACAGAAACATAAAACATTTCTCTATTCTAATAAAATATAATATATGATTATACATATATAATTATAATTATACAATTATATCCAAGAAGCTTTTGTCCGGGAATAGAAGAAATGGATAGATTATGTGCAGAATAAATATCAAACCAAGAAGTATCAGTTAGTAATGTTGAGTTGAGAGTTATAGCATATGGGAGGGAAAGTATTTGGAGGCAAAACAAAATGGGGAATAGTGATTAATACATTAGAATTGTTAAATTATTAATACAGCATATATCTGATAGAATAATTTTATTTTATATACATATTGACATAGAATGTTATAATGTATATGTTATATAGGGATTAGTTAATGCTTGGGGATAAGTAATTGGGGGAAAACTAGGTTTTTTTGGATTTTATTATGTATTAAGGGGGATTGATTAATATAGATAATTAGTTCTACTATATCGATATTTAGAAAAATTTTAATGTTGAAAGGGGGTAGATTAGATGATAGAAATATCTGATATGTTACTTGATTTGGATTTCACCTTTATTTTTGTTTAATGTTGGTAGACGAATAAGAACAATGTTTTTTGTAAGGGAAGCCAAGGAGGGAAGGGAGGGGAGGGGGAGTTGGGGGTGGGGGGAAATGGGGGGGAGGAATGAAAAAATTTGTATTTGTAAAACTTTTTCAATAAAAAAAAAAAGAATTGTTTGTTAAAATACAAATGGGAGGAGAGGTTCCACCATCTTGGAAAACAGCCTTTATATCTTTGATTCCGAAGGAAGATCATGATCATACTCAGCCAAAGAATTATAGGCCTATATCTTTACTTAATAGAGATTATAAGATTTTTTTATCTTTATAAGATTTTTTTAATTATAAGATAGGTTAATGTCAGTTTTGCAAGGTGTGATTAACTACGACCAAACTGGGTTTATACAAGGTAGACAAATGAAAGACAATGTAAGACAAATAATTAACATACTGGAATATTTGGGAAGGAACAACCAGGTCCCTGCAGTCTCATGTTTTTGGATGAAGAGAAGGCGTTTGATCGTTTGAACTGGAAATTTTTAGAGAAGGTAATTCAAAAAATGCAATTAGGGAAGTATTTTATAAAATCAATTCAAGCAATATATCAGAAACAAACAACACATATAATAGTGAATGGAAACTTGACTGAAACATTTAAAATTGAAAAAGGTACAAGACAGGGATGTCCCCTGTCTCCATTGTTGTTTATTCTAACCTTGGAAGTGTTGCTGAATAAAATACGGGGGGCAGATAGTTTACAGGGTATTAAGATTAGACAACAAGATTATAAAGTATGAGCATTTGCAGCCGACATGGTTGTAACCAGTTAAATCTGCTGTGACTTTAATGGATATAGTCGAACAGTATGGTCAAGTTTCAGGATTTAAAATAAATGTAGGGAAAACAAAGATGTTAACTAAGAATATGACTGTAAAGACAGACAAGAGTTGGAGAGAGTAACAGGCTGTGAGATAATGAAGAAGGTTAAATACTTAAGAGTTTATATTGCAACGTCAAATGCGAAGTTATATAAATATAATTATGAAGTGCTATGGCATAAAATACAGATAGACTTAAGAGAAATGGAAAAAATTACAATTGTCATTGTTGGGTAGGATTGCGGCAGTCAAAATGAGTGTTTTGCCTAAGTTTTTATTTCTGTTTCAAATGATACCAATACTAAAAAAAAGATGCAAATTTGGAAGATTGGCAGAAAGGTATTAACAAGTTTATTTAGGCTGGTAAGAAACCAAGAGTTAAGTTAAGAATAATGCAAGATACTCGTGAAAGAGGAGGCTTGAAAATGCCACATTTGAAATTGTATTATGAAGCAGCTGTTTTAATGGCTATCAATGATTGGATTAACCTAACAGAAGAAAGGATATTGAATATCGAGGGTTATGACTTGATATATGGCTGGCATGCTTACTTGATTTATAATAAAAAGGTGGATAGGACTTTTAAAAGCCATATATTAAGGAATGCTTTATTGCATGTCTGGAAAAAATATCAATATAAACTAAATGATAAGATACCTTTTTGGACAGTTCCCAGACATGCAATTGAGAATATAAGTATAGAGCAAAGACAAGATACAGTTACCTATAAACAATTATTGATTATAGACAAGAGTGTATTTCAGTTAAAGTCTTTGAATACATTAAGAGAGGAAAGGCTAATTCAAACCTGGTTCCAATATGTACAGTTGCAGAATAGGTAGAAAAAAGACCAAAACATTGGAATTGCACATAGTGAAGAGCATTTGATACAACAGATTAGAGACCAGAGGACAATGCATATAAAAAGATTATATAGTGTATTGATAGAAATTGATTCAGAGACAGAGTTGGTTAAAGATTGCATGATAAAATGGGCACAAAATTTTGAAGAACCAGTAATGATGGAAACTTGGGAAACGATTTGGGTGAGAAATGTAAAATTTACACATGCACAAAATTTACGAGAGAATTTTTATAAGATGTTTTATAGATGGCATATGGATCCAAAAAAATTGGCTTGTATGTATCCTACCTTGCAACCTAAGTGTTGGAGATGTGACTGTGTTGAGGCTACTTATTTTCATATCTGGTGGACATGTAAAAGTTAAAGTATTTTGGATAAAAATATGATGGATTATACAGAATGTTTTGAAAAAACGGATAGAATTTACTCCACAGCTGTTTTTGTTAGGTATTATACAAAGCTGTACGGTAATAGAAACTAAGTTGATGTTGAATTTAATAACAGCAGCGAGACTTCTGGTGGCGCAGTACTGGAAGAAGGAAGAACTACCATCTATTGAAGAATGGACATTAAAAGTAATGAACTTAGAAGAAATGGCAAAAATATCGGCATATTTAAAAGACCATTCAAATGAGAAATTTAGGTTAGAATAGAAAAGATGGGTAGAATATATTCAAGGCAAATATAAGACTAGAAAATTACAATTAGTTTTTTGAATAGGGTATGGGTTACAGAGTGTTATAAAGTATATTAGGTTAGATTAGCTAAGGGGAGGTAAAAGTTTAAGAGGATAATGAGAGACTGTAGATTATTAGCTTAAACTAGTTTATGATTGTTTAATGTGATATTCTGTATTTTGCTTTGGGAAGGGGGGGTTGGGTGGGGTGGGGTTTGGGAGGATTTGGGGGGAACCGGTGGTGGGAAGGAGAAATATATTTTAAAATGTTTGTTAAAAATTTTCAATAAAAAAAGACCACTTCCTTTACCTTGGAGCCCTGAAATCGAGTTTCTGCATAAAAAAGCTTATATAACCCTGTTAAGTTCTATAGACACAGCTCTTTATGCCAGTCTTTCAGACGGCCTCACAGCTCAGGAAGTTTGGACTGCCCTATATAATTTGTTCCATAGTGACAATATAGCTGCAAACAGCAGATTGTCAAGAATTTTTCACAATTATAAACTCAAACCTGGTGTCACTATGGGGGAACATTTGGCAACACTTAAAGCCATGAGGCCTGAGCTTATACAGAGGGGGGAGCCTCTTCCTCAATCCACTTTAATTAGTGTAATAAATCCTGGAGTCCCTTTATTATTTCTCTAGAAGGAGTTTCTAGGGAACAAAGGAATATAGAGTACTTTTCTGGTCACTTTATTGAGGAAGATTTAAGGTGCAGAGATGAGGAACAACAAGAAAAGAGGGAGGCATACCACAGACCTAGGCCTCAGAGAAGGCGCCAGGACACAAATAAAAGGATTAATACCATTCCCACCTGCTTTGACTGTGGCATGCAAGGTCATTTTAAAAGGGAGTGTCCTCACTCTAGGGCAGTGGTTCTCAACCTTCCTAATGCCGCTATCCTTTAATACAGTTCCTCATGTTGTAGTGACCCCCAACCATAAAATTATTTTCGTTGCTACTTCATAATTGTAATTTTTTACTACTGGTTATGTGGGCGTGGCTTATTTTGTAGGCGTGGCTTGGAGGTCATGTGACTGGGTGGGCATGGCTAGTTGGTCATGTGACCGGGTGGCCATGGCTATGGGTATAGGGACTACTCAGAGGGCTGAAAAAAGTCATTTCTGACAGGTCCTTGCACTTTTGACTGGTCCTCACACTTATGACCATCCTCACATTTATGCCTGTTCAGCATTCTTAACAACCATGTCACTCATTTCACAACTGCTTCTTTTCACCATAGAGATAGGGCAAAAACGAAAAATGTGAGGACAGTCATAATTTCGAGGACTGGTCAAACGTGTGAGGACCAATCAAAATAACTTTTTCAGCCCTCTGAGTAGTCCATATGCATAAAAGGATACAGCAATAGAGAGAGGGATGAAGGAAGGAAAGGGAAATTAGGAGTGAGGGTAAGAAAGGGAGGAAGAGAGAAGAAGAAGGAGAAAGGAAGAGGAAGTACGGAGGAGGAGAAGAGGGTGGGGGAAGAAAAAGTAAGAAGGAAAGAAAAGAGAGAGGTGGTAGGTTTGAGGAGAAAGATTGCTATACAATAAGAGATGAAAGGGAAGAAAACCAGCCCCAAACAAATATAAAGATATTAAGATAAAGAATGAATTATTAAACTTTAAAGAATAAAAGAGAACAAATATGAATAAATAGCAATATTAGAAACACACATACAAACATACAATGTATTTTCTTTGAAATGTGTATTTGGCCGGTTCACAAATTTAAACAGTGTTTAGTCATTTCAATTACATTTACAATTTCTATATTTCCTTTTTGCCATATTTATTCCTCATCTATTTTTTAAAAAAACGAATATTACCCTTCATCCTCATCTCTAATCTTAATCAAATTCAATTTTTCCTTTCTGTTCTATATTATACCCCTTCGCATTGTCATCTATTTTTCTATCCATCCTCACATTGGTTAATTATGTAATTATGTAATACAGTTGTTTAATACAAATTCAATATAAATCAATTGGTTATATAACTATCTTTTTGTATATTAATCAATATGAACATGAATATTCCAATTATTTCCATGCAATCCAATTTCTTACAAATCAATTAATTATATTTACCAGTATTAATAAACCAAATAATTTCCCCCATATATTCCTCCAAACCACAGCTTAACCATTTCTGCTTTCACACAATATACAATTAATAGTATTTCAAGTATTACAATTCCTTAGTTAAATAGAGCTGATTTTCTTTTGTGTTTTAAAATCTTGAACCTCCTCTTTTGCCCTAAATTTCCCAATGTTTGCAGTTTTGCACCTACCTTTTTTGGTGAGGACCAAAATGGTGACCTCATTTTGTCACGCTGCAGCAAAGACCCTGTTTTACTTTCATTTTCGTTTTTTCAGCATAGCTAAGGGAAAAAAACTGCTCCAGCAAAACAGATCCCTGTGCAAAACAGCTCAGAGCAAATCAGCTGAGAGTCGAAAGGGGCTGTTTTTTCTATTTTTGCAGGCACTGGTATACTCATTTGTTTTGTTTTTTTTAACACTGATCAGCTGTAGGACAGCCCTTTGAAACCCCATGGCAAGAGTTTAAACAGTTTTTTTTCCCTCTAGCCATCAGCTGGGACTCAGGAGGCAGCAATAGATTGGGAGTGGGCAGGGCAAATGAACGGCGAACAGCGATCCAACAGAGGCAGAGGGTGAGTGAAGGCGTGGGGGGGGGGCGAGAGAGGGCTTTGGTGACCCCTGTGAAATAGCCGTTCGAATCCCAAAGGGGTTGCAATCCCCAGGTTGAGAACCGCTGCTCTAGGGCCAACAGGGCTGGACCTAAGCAAAATAAATATAAAAGAGACTGTGGAAGAGGAGGAGGTGGTCATAAAGGAAACCAATTCTGTAGTGTCACAAGTTATAATCCCATCCCCCAGGTAAAGGATGCTGAGGGGCTGTGGCTTCTTGATTCAGGTGCATCAATGCATATAGCCAACAAAAAGCAACAATTTAAGATTTTACACCCACTCAAGTCCTCACTAAAAGTTGCCATTGGGGACAAGGCATAGGTAACTGAGAAGATGTGATCAATGTATCTGGTATAGGAGATGTTACTGTGGCACTTTATGTTCCCTCAATCAAAAATAACCTTTTAAGTATTTTTAAATTGACTGAGGATAAAAATATAAAACTGTTATTTGAGAAGGGTGGAGGTTATGTTTTCAAAAATGGTGATGTTGTTGGTGATATTGTAAAAATCAATAATTTGCCTTATTTTTCCCCAAAAGCAAAGGTCAAAAGGCACAAGACACCTAACAAGAGGGCATAGGGGACTAGCGCCCAGATAGAGCAGAAAGCTCCAGTGCCAGCCCCCAGGTTGTCCAAACTCAAGGATGCTGGACCTAATACCAATGAAGCTCCTAAACCAGCTCCTAGGGCATACAAAGCCCTTAAGGCTGAGCCCATTAAGGACACAACTTTCGGCTTCCTGTGGCATCTCCATCATCGCCAGACGGTCTTTATATGGCCGCCGGCTTCGCTGCGCGTTAGAGCTGCCCTGCAGTCGGCAGGAGGCTTGGAAAATCCCCTCTTCGGTCCGGAAGGGAGGATAGAGCCGGTGGGAGCAGGTAGGGCCCCTGAATTGCCCCCAGGGTTTTGTTTTTTTTTTTTTGCCCTGGAGGGCATTCAGAGTGAGGGCTCCTTTCCCAACCCACTGAAGCTCCGCGCGGCGAGGGACCTCTGTTAAACGGCAGAGCGAGACGACGTGAGCAACTCCACTTTCAATATTGGATCGTGCTTGCAAGTAAAGAATTTGGTGAGATCTGGATCTACTTTAAGAACTTTAAAAAAGTTTAAAATAAGTTTTTAAAAATCCTCAGCTTAAGAGTTTCTGTGTGAAAGTGTGTGAGAAAATGGCGACTGGCTAAAGCGGAGGAAGTGAAACTGGAAAGTGAAAGTGATAATTAACTGTTAAATAAGCCTGCCTGGTAGGAACTGAAAGAAATATTCTGGCAAGTTTTTAAAGTAGAAATACAATTTATCTGACTCCTTTTTTGGAAAACTGGAGTAAGAGAAAAAGGAGGAAGATTTTCTTTTCTTCAGAAGTTAAGATTGTGTACAGGCATGGCTTCAAAAATAACAGGGAGGGGATTCCCCCACGCATCAGACAAAAGAAAAGCCAGTTAAGCCACAACCACAGACTCAAACTCAAATTCAAGGAAGTGGAGATGAAGATTTGAAAGCTTTTATAGCTAAGTCTGTGGGAGGTTTTATTGATAAAATGGATAAGATGGAGGAAAAGATGGAGAAAAATCAAAAGGAAATGAAGGACTGGGTTAAAGAAAAATGTGAAAAGTTGAACCAGAATGTAACTAAAGCAGTAACCGCTGTCACAGACGCATTGTTGGTGGTGGAGAAAAAAGTGGATGAATTAAATATAGAAGTTGAATCCAATAAGAAAGATGCAGAAGAGAAATTTTTTAAAGTTGATGTTAGAAACCAGAGACTGGAGGATAAAATCACAATGATGCAGTTTCGGGCTATGGAGTTCGCTTTAAGACTGAGGGGGATAAGGGAAAACAATAGAGAAGATCTGAGAGCAGTTTGTGTGGATATACTGGCTAAGATTCTGAAGACTGAACCTGAGCTAATTGGTACCAGAATTGACAAGATTTACAGGGTTAACTCTCGTGTGGCGAGACAAAGGAATTTGCCTAGAGATGTTGTGATTTATTTTATTGATAGAAGATTGAGAAATGAAATTTTGCAAAAATCTTTTCTTGCCACTGCTCAACTTGATGGTAATCAAATTGGTGTTTTTAAAGAGTTACCACCCAAAATGTTAAGGGATCGGAAGGATTACGGATTTTTGGTGAATGAATTGAAAAGGCATCAGATCCCATTCAGATGGGATGCTCCAGTTGGCATAATTTTGAGATATGAGGATGTAAGATATTGCATAAATACGGTGGAAAAAGCAGAGCATTTTTACCACAATGTTCTTAAAAAAATTTCAACATCTCCTTGTTCATCTACATTGTTAATTGCAGAAGGAGTAGTTGGAGGGACTGAAGAACTGTCCAGACAAGAAGAATTGCAAGCAATTTGAGCAATGGCAAGAGAAGAGCTTTTAGGAGCAATAGGTGGTTTTTCAGAGGATTTTTTTGCAGATCTCCCAGAGCCTAAAATAAAGCACCCCAGGAGTACAAGAAAGGTGGATCTGGACCTTGAACTGTTGGCGTAAGAACCGAAAGATCAACATATAACTCGTGCAGCAGAGAAGCAAAGATTAGAGAAGCAAAAACAGCAGAGGTCCATAGTTCCACAAGAAGAGAAGGGGGCAAATGGGAAAATACAGAAATCAGAAGCAGTGGGAGGAGCGCGACCAAAGACCTCTGCTATTGCACAGGGTCTCAGGCAAGTGCTCAATTTGCTTCATGAATCCTCAGACGACAGTTAGATTTTTATCATGGAATGTGAACGGATTGAACTCTCCACAGAAAAGAAGGAAAATATTTTATTATTTGAAGCAGTATAAAAATGATGTTGTTTGTTTGCAAGAAACTCATATTAGAATTCAGGATCAAAAATATCTGATAAACTCTAAATTAGGATCACATTTCATATCTTCTAGTTCCGCGAAAAAGAATGGATTAGTCTTGTATATTTCTAAAAGATTACCAGCTAAACTTATAGAATCGGATGATGATGGAAGATATATTGCAATTGAAATAAATATACAAAATGTCTCATTGCTTTTGATTGGAATTTATGCCCCAAACCAACAGCAGGAAACTTTTTATAAATTATTACATGCCAAAATATTGCAATGGAATTATAAGTCAATTTTGATTATGGGAGATTGGAATGGTGTGATTGATACAATTTCAGATAAGAAGACATTGGCCAAGAAGGGGAATAAATTACCACAGACGTTTTTTGCGATGAAAGAAGAATTAGAATTGAAGGACGTATGGAGAGTTCAACACCCGAAGGAATTGGACTTTACATTTTTTTCGGATAGATATAAATCTTTTTCTAGGATTGATTTTATGCTGGTTACATCTGATTTACTTACTAAAATGATTAAGACTAAGATATTTCCCAGAACTTTAACGGATCATAGCCCGATATGGATGGAAATGGAATTTGGTAAGAAGGAGAGAAGATCTTGGAGAATGAATGAGAATCTGTTTAGATATGAGAAGAATATATCTGAACTTAAAAAACATGTTAAATAATTTTTTCAATTGAATCTGAACAAGGGTACACCTATTGAAATTGTTTGGGATGCAAGCAAGGCATATATGAGGGGTGTACTGATTTATATGAACTCTAAGCACAGGTCAACCCAACAAAAGATAAGAATAGAATTGGAGTCAGAAATAAAGGAAAAAGAACAATTGCATATAAAGAATCTGACTGATGAGAAATTACAGGAAACTATAAAACTTTTGAAGGATCAATTTCAAATGCTTATGGTTGATCAAACGGCAACTAATTTGCAATATGCAAAGCATAACCCTTTTTGTAATGCTAATAAGTCTGGTAGATGGTTGGCCTATACTCTGAGAAAACAACGAAGTTCTCGTATAATTGATACTATTGAATATAAAGGTAAACAAGTTTTTCAACAAAGTTTAATACAACAAGCCTTTTTAGATTATTATTCTAACTTATATTATAAAGATAATATAAAAAATGACTTTATTGATGAATATCTTGAGAAGAGGAGAGTTACTAAAATTTCAAGAAAACAAAAGGAAAGAATGAATCAAGTTATAACATCTGAAGAGATTTCATTTGCAATAAAACAACTGAAAATAGCTAAAGCTCCTGGGACGGATGGTTTGACAGCAGTATATTATAAAACTTTACAACCAGAATTGGTTGAACATCTTAAGGACTTATTCTGTAGTATACAGCAGGGGGGTAAAATACCTCCCTCATGGAAGACGGCCTTTATTTCATTGATACCAAAGGAAGATGGCTCCTTAAAACCAGAAAATTTTAGACCAATATCTCTCTTGAATACGGATTATAAAATTTTTGCAAAAGTATTAGCCAACAGATTGATGCCAGTTATCCAAGAGGTGATTCACCAGGACCAAGCTGGTTTTATAGAGGGCAGATACATGAAGGACAATGTGAGGCAACTTATAGATTTATTGGAATATCTTGAGAAAAATAAACAGATCTCTGCAGTGCTGGTGTTTTTGGATGCGGAAAAGGCCTTTGATCGAGTTAACTGGGATTTTCTAAAGAAGATTTTGTTTAAAATGGACTTTGGGGATCAGTTTATACATGCGATCTCAGCAATTTATCAAGAACAGACAGCACAAATAGTTATCAATCGAAGTTTAACCACTAATTTTCATATACAAAAAGGAACTAGACAAGGTTGTCCGTTATCTCCACTGTTGTTTATTTTAACTTTAGAAGTTTTGTTGAATTCCTTACGGGACTCGAATAATCTGAACAGAATAGTTATAAGGCAAAATGACTACAGAACCAAAGCATTTGCAGATGATCTGGTTGTTACCCTAACACGACCTTTGGAATCAATTATTCAGATGAAAAATACTATTGAGGAATACGGTTTGGTCTCAGGTTTTAGACTAAACCAGAAAAAGACTAAGATGATAGTTAAAAACATGCTGGAACCAAAGAGTGAACTAGAAAGGTTGGCAGGTTTTGAAATAGTTACAAAGGTGAAATATCTAGGAGTTCATATCTTGCAGCTTCTAACATAAAACTTTTTCAAAACAATTATGAAGTTCTGTGGCGTAAGATTCAAAAAGATCTTGAAACTTGGAAGAAACTGCAACTATCTTTACTTGGCAGAATAGCAGCAGTTAAGATGAACGTTCTACCTAGATTTCTGTTTTGTTTCCGGTGCTTAAAAGTGATAAAATCTTGGCCGAATGGCAATCAGGACTAAATAAATTTATCTGGAATGAGAAGAAACCAAGAGTTAAATTTAAAATAATGCAAGATGTTCGTGAAAGAGGTGACCTTAAAGTTCCAAACTTACATTTATATTATGAAGCTGCAGTGTTGACGCAAGGGGGTGATTGGTTTGGAACAATAAAAACTGAAATTTTGAATATAGAAGGCCATGACTTGGATTTTGGTTGGCATGCATACTTATTTTATGAAGACAAGTTGGATAACGTATTTAAAAGTCATATACTGAGACTTGCTTTGATAAGAGTTTGGAAGAAGCACCATCTTAAATTGGATTACAAAATACCTTTGTGGTTGGATCTTGGGCAAATCATGCCAAATATAAAGTCACTCGGGGGGATTTTATACAAAGAGATGTTTTTTTAATAATGGGGGCAGATGGAGTTTGAAACCTTTGAAAACTCTGTTGGAAGAAGGGAGGAACTTAACTTGGTTGCAGTATTCTCAACTTCAATCGAGATGGAGAGAAGACCAGAAAATCGGTTTAATGCTACACGAAGAAGATTTGGTGACTCAGATAAAATGGAAAGGGCTGATGCACATTAAGAGGGTGTATAATTTACTGTTAGAAAGAGATTCAGAGAGAGAATTAGTTAAAGATTGTATGATTAAGTGGGCACAAAATTTTGCAGAACCAGTTATATTGGAAACATGGGAAAAGATCTGGGTCCAGAATGTGAAATTTACTCAAGCACAGAATCTGCAGGAAAATTTCTATAAAATGTTTTTATAAATGGCATTTAGATCCCAAGAAATTGTCATGTATGTATCCAAATGTTCAACCTAAATGTTGGAGGTGTGATTGTTTGGATGCTACATACTTTCATATTTGGTGGACCTGTAGAAAAGTAAAAGCATTTTGGATTAAACTTTGGTGGGTTATGCAGAATGTTTTGAAGAAGAAGCTTCAATTTTCTCTGCAATTGTTTTGTTGGGTATAGTTAAGGATTGCTCACCGAGTGAAACGAGATTGATTTTATATATGATTACCGCAGCTAGGTTACTGATTGGACAATACTGGAAAAAAGAAAGCGTACCTACTATAGAGGAATGGACATCGAAGATGGCTAATTTTGCGGAAATGGCAAAGATTTCTGCATATTTAAAAGACAGGACCCATGAAGCCTTTGTTAGGGAGTGGAAGAAATGGTTAGATTATGTGCAGAACAAATATCAAACCAAGAAGTTCCAATTAGCATTTGATTCATAATTATTTTTATTATAACTATTTTATTAAATATTTGAAATTATATATGTTATAAATAAGTTTATTGTTAGCATATATTTGATAGTATAATTTTATATATACTTATTATATTGTTATCTAGAAAAATTTTAAGGTTAGAAAAATTTTATATATAGCCATTATATTTTTATTTAGAAAACTTATTATGTTATATATACTTAATATATTATCACGTAGAAAAATTATAATGTTAAAAATAAGTTTATATATATCTGTTAAACTGCTGTCTAGAAAAATTTCAAGAATATTTGTTAAGTTTTTATATATGACTTATGGTTAGTATATATTTGATTTAGGGCGGAAAAATATAATGTTAAATATATCTGATAAGTATGTATACATGATTTATGTTTAGCATATCTTTCATAGATTAACTTTATCTTATTCAATGTTAAAATTTATGATATGTTATCTGGATTTCACCTATATTTTTTGTTTAATATTGATTGATATTTAAGATTAATGTTTTATTAGTAAAGGAAGCCTAGGGAGGGAAGGGAGGGGAGTGAAGGGAAGGGAAGGGGGGGTGGATGGGAAGGGGGATAGGGGGGGGAAATTGTATTGTAAAACTTTTTCAGTAAAAAAAAAAGGACACAACTCTCCAGCCAACCCAATTTACAATTACAATTGAGAAAGCACAGACTTGCCAAGAGCGTATATGAACCAGAGCACCTTGAAGAAAATAGTTATCCACCTTATCCCAGAAATTTTCAATATTTGTCAATAAGTGTGTCACATCCTCTATACCAAGGCATCAAATGGAAGAACAGTCCCTGCCTTGATTTTCATAGATACTGGGCTGTGTGTTATAAACAAAAGTATGATGGCAATTAGATAATTCAGAAATTCCAGAGAATTTCAAGATTAAAAGTCAACTACAGACACTGAGCTTGTCGATCGAAAGGTCAGCAGTTCAAATCCCTAGTGCCATGTAACGAGGTGAGCTACTGTTACTTGTCCCAGCTTCTGCCAATCTTGCAGTTCAAAAGCATGTAAAAATGCTAGTAGAAAAATGGGAACCAACTTTAGTGGGAAGGTAACAGCGTTCTGTGCGCTTTTGGCATTTAGTCATGCTGTCCACAGGACCACGGAGATGTCTTTGGATAGCGCTGGCTCTTTGGCTTTGAAACAGACATGAGCACTGCCCCCTAGAGTCGGGAATGACTAGCACATATGTGCAAGGGGAATCTTTATCTTTTTCTTTTTACACACTACACACCTCGTACGGAATCATGAAGACAGAAATTTTCTATTCAATCAGAGGACAAAAAAAACCCTAAATTGCAAGCCACTCTAGCATAGAGAAAGCCAAAGAAGCAGAGATCTCTGTAGCAGTAGACTACAAAAAATGTGACCATAAAAGAATCAGAATACACTGGCAATCACCAGAACAAAGGACACGGGGAAGCTTTTGCACATAGCACTCTAATACCGTGTTTTCCCCAAAAGCCCTACTCCAAAAATAAGCCCTAGTGAAGAGGGTGGTCATGGCCAGTACAGGAGGTGGTGAGCATGCATTGGCTTCCGGTGTCTGGCAGCACCCACAGCCCACACAGCGCAAGTGAGTTGATTCCTGTCCAAGCACTATTGGAGGCAGAAGTTGGGGGAGGTATGTGATCTAACACTTGACTAGGTGGCTCTGTAGCTAAGACACTGAGCTTGTCGATCAGAAAAGTCAGCAGTTCGGCAGTTCGAATCCCTAGTACAGGTCTCCTGCATGAGCAGGGGGTTGGACTAGATGACCTCCAAGGTCCCTTCCAACTCTATTACTGTTACTACATAGTTCTTACATAGCTGCAAAAGCAATGCTAAACTACATAAAGGGATGTTTTTTTTCCAACTCTAACATTCATCTGTTTGTAGCTACTATGGGGGTACTGCACCAAGCTGTGCTAACAGGTAGCACAAATTGGCCCTATGTTTAGGTGCAGGTGGAGAAAGGTTCCTTATTTCTAGGTACTGACAGTATTAATTTCAATACTCAGAAAAATTGAAGGGTCAGGAATCATAATTACAGAGGAGATTGACAGCTGATTACTGGATTTTGTCTGGTGAAATCTCTCAAAGAAAGGAAAGTGAGATTGCCCACTCTGGACAGTTGCTCCTCATGAGTAGACTACAAAAATTAAATTTTAGGGGCAGTTTATGCCGGAAGCTAGGAGTCAAGGAATTCCATCTAAGATCACAGTTGTAATATACTATATATAGATAGATACCTCTAGTATTTCAATCTCCTGGAACACCCTCCTATTACAGATTTTTTTAAAAGAGAAACTTTAACAGTAAGTACAATTGAATGAAAGCTTGATAAATTGAAAAGTCAAAAGAAAAACTCAACAAGCACAATGAGATTTTACACTTCACAATTGTTAATTGATAAGGTACTTTTAGTATAACTTTTATTTCACATGTAACCTCAAACTGCATAACTAACCTGCCTCCCTGTCTTTTCCCCCACTCTGTATTTTCCCAATTTAAATTCTATATCACTTTAGTTAGTCCAAGCCTATGATACCAAGCTGTAATTATAACAGCTTATGCCTTTTAGTAACATTTATTATTTCTGAAGTATTACTCCTAATTTCTAGCTACTATAAGACAAACTGTCAATAATATATACACTTAATTATAAGTAGTCCTTGAAATGGGATTGTAATGGAGCTTGCCCATTAAAATCTCAGGTGGTGACAGCTGTTAAATAAGGCGATCTCATTTAATGACCCCCACCCCACCCCCAAGCTCTCCCTGATGCAGCTGTTAAACAAATGCATGGATCATTAAGCAGAGCATGGGGTGCCTCAAGGGTGGGGAGGCCTTTGGAGGCCTAACGCAGATCCAGGACCACCTGCTTGGGGCCTCCTAAGGCTTTGCCCCTCCCCAAGACATCCTATGCTTCACATCCTGTCTCTTGGATGTCTGCAGGCTTTTCCCTCCCCATCAGGTCCCTGCAGGCCTTGGGCTGATTTCCACTTCTCCAGGCTCCACACCTTCTTCCTCACTAACCTTTTGAAGATCTCTGTACCCCATATTGAGGAAGGAGGACAAACCACACCTCTTTGGGCTATGTGGCTGCCTTCTGTTCACCGTTTTTAGTGTGCCACTACTCTGCAGCTTTCTGCCACTTATGAAGATTTCTGCACTACTATGTAGATCACATCAAGGCAGCCTTTCAGAAGCAGCTGCCATTTTAGCCTGCTTAATGAGGCTTTCTAAAGCTTGTAGAAGCTTTAGAAAGCTTCTGCAACACTGTGCAGATGGTATTAAGACTAGCAAAACAGAGCAGTTTTCCCTGGGCCATATAGCTGCCTCATCAAAGCAACCACCATTTTGATCCACCCATGTAGGTGAGTCAAAATGGCAGCCACTTCCACTCCATTTTGCTTCCTTAACAGAATAGCAGGTGCACTGAATATGATGGCCACTTCAGGAGGCAGCCATAACTCAGGATAAGTCGCATAACCTCCCCGCCCCCCAACATGAAATCTGGAGAATTTCAGATGGTACAGGTGTGTCATGGTGAGGGGTGTGTCGGGAGTAGACCAAAGCCTTCAGGATCGGGAGGGAGAAAGGTGCAACATCTGTGTGGTCATAAGGTTATAAAGGTGAACGACCTGGAGGGATGCTGTAGCAGCCATGACTTAGAAGCCAGATCATTAGTTGGGGAGTCTTGCATAACTTTGATTGGCCATTAAATGATAGGTTGTATCTTAAGGATTACCTGTACACCAGACAATTAATAATATTACACTTAATTTACGTCAATATTTTAAAATATATAGTGGTACGTTTTGACTTCCTTTTTTAAAATAAAAACTCCTGCATGTTTTATGGACACAGCAGTATTATACAAAATAAGATTTCTGTTCTCAATTTTCAATTCAAAATTGAGATTTCTGAGCAGCTCTGAATTCATTGATATAATATTTTGTGTAGCATATGGAATTTTGCAAATGAAATTTCATGTCAGTGATGACACTATTGCAATAATATGCATGAAAATTCCAGAAATTACTCCTTTTTCATCCCCTCCTGGGGTGGTATTCTAGATTTACATTTTCATACAGAACACTTTTTATTATGAAAGAATGCAGTAAAACTTTATAAATTAAAGTATTATACAATTAAAATGCTTTTTGTATTTGTAAACAGATATGGAGAATATAAAAGTGATGAAAAGTTCTTTAAAAAATCAGTTTGCTTTCCAGATTTCAGCAATACAGTGAAACAAGAACTTCCAAAATACAAGCTGGATTCAGAAGAGGAAGAAGGATTCCCCTGCTAGGAGAGGTGTCCTGGGGAGAAGTAGCAGCAGTCTTATCACTGGAGATTCCAGCACTTCTAGAATCAGTGATACGTTCTGATTTTGGCAGACCCAGCAAATTCCAGGATCCCTTACTTATACCCACTATCAAAAACTCAAACTCGGTAGTTACGCTGCTTAGTCCTAGAATGAGACATTTAATAAAGTTGTATCTAGAGTATACCCAGAGGAAGCTCTTTCCCCAAGTTCCCATCCCTCCCAGGAATATTCCAAAATCTATAGTTCTTTTATCGCAGATATTTTGCAATTGGACCAAAATGAACTATGAAGCGTTGGTCAAGTCCAGTGTAACTTTTCCAAGAGATAAAAGCATATATACCATGTGTTTTGGAATAAGCAGAAAGTTAGATACGACTGACTAGAGACTCAATCAAAAACAATGATAAAATAACTTTTTCAAGTTCATGTTAGTACTTACCTGTTTTATTCAAATCAAAGATGATAAATAAGAATAAGATGGTCTTCTTCATCAGTCAACCTCTGAAGTTTATGGGGATACCCAAATCTTAGAATAGCACTCAACCTCTCAGCAGACTCTGCATTCAGAAGAAAGCCTCTGGACTCTTGGAAGATAGAGGTAAGAGCAAGAAAGAACACTTGTGCCACAGCATTACATAGTATCTAACTCTCAAATAAGAAGAGCAATAAATCTAGGCTAGAACACAACATTCTACTTTGGCCTGCTGGATGCCCTTTGGCAAGTCTTGGGATTACAATATTTACATATTTTATTTCCTCAATCTGGAATGAAAGGCTGGAACTATTGAACTGATAATATTCCTGAAGTTTAATAGGTGATAAGATAAAGGTTCTCCTTGCACATGCATGCTAGTCGTTCCCGACTCTAGGGGGCGGTGTGCATCTCCATTTCAAAGCCAAAGAGCCAGCGCTTTCCGAAAAAGTCTCCGTGGTCATGTGGCCGGCATGTCTAAACGCCAAAGGCACACGCAATGCTATTACCTTCCCCAAAGGTGGTCCCTATTTTTCTACTTGCATTTTTTACATGATTTCAAACTGCTAGATTGGCAGAAGCTGGGACAAGTAACGGGAGCTCACCCTGTTACGCGTCACTAGGGATTTGAACCACTGAACTGCCAACCTTTCGATCGACAAGCTCAGTGTCTTAGCCACTGAGCCATCACTTCCCTTAATAGGTAATTAAATACATATTTATTTATTTATTTAAAACATTTATACAGGCAACTATCTTTCAAGCTACTCTGGGCAGCTCCCAATCAAAAATGAAAAGATATAAAGTCTTATTAAAGCTATCAATCTGTTCCAATATGTGATTATTTAATTTTCTCCTAATGCTTGGGGGAAAGCCAGGTCTTTAAAGCCTTACAGAAGGCTAAAAGTGTAGAGGACTGCTGAACTTCAGGGGGCAGAGTATTCCATAGGGTAAGGGTTGCCGTGGAAGAAACATACTTTTTAATTCCCATCAGATGACAATATTTAGATCATCCGATGGGAGCTTGTCTACTAGGATGGGAGCTTGTCTACTAGCACAAGCTTCCTAGGTACTATGGTAGCACAGTAGATGTCCTTAGGGAAAAGTGATACTGCAAATAGTTTGGCTCTATGCTACATAGAGATTTAAAGGAGTGGTAAAGCAAGGACTTAACATAATAACAGAGTTGGGAGGGACCTTTGAGATCTTCTACTCCAACCTCCTGCTCAAGCAGGAGATCCTATACCATTCTGAACAAATGACTATTCAATCTCTTCTTAAAAATCCCAATGGTAGTGCACATGATCAACTGACTAGACTTAGAACTTAGATTTAGAATAACTTTATTGTCACTTTGAATGTACATTAATACATTAAAGTGAAATTTTACATTTACATTAAAATGACATTCAAGATGCTTATAGAGCAATGGTGGGATTCTGCCGGTTCTAGGCGGTTCGGCCGAACCATTTGTTAAATTGCTGGTTTGCCCTGCCCCTTGCCCCGCCCCTCCGCACCACTATTTATTGGCCTTGGCTCTTGCAGCACACGAACCGTTTGTTAAATTGCTGGCTCGCCTGCCCCTCCCCACCACTATTTATTGCCAATAAATAGTGGTGGGATGAGCAGGTGAGCCAGCAATTTAACAAATGGTTCAGTGTTTTTTTGTAATTTATTGGCCTCACAGCACACCGAACCGTTTGTTAAATTGCTGGCTCGCCCTTCCCACCCCTTGTCCTGCCCACCACTATTTATTGGCCTTGCTCGTAGTGTTGCACAGCTAGCCTGTAGTTATTCTTTGGCTCCTCAACCACGTGGCCCAGCCTGCTTTCCTAGCTTTGCTCATGGCGGCCTCCCACTCTGTTCCTGAACACCCACCTCGGACAGCCCCTGACTGCTCCAGCAGCAGAACAGGCAAGTACAGCCGAGTGCTGCCCTCGGGGAAGCGGGGCTGGGAAACAGTAGTGGGTTGTTCCCAGTTTGTAGTAGTTCGGAGAACCGGTAAATAACATTGTCTGGCCATGCCCCCAAACCGATCCCCGGACAGACCTTAATTGCACCCTGGAAGAAACTGAAAGCCAGTGCAGCTCATGCATCAGAGGACTTACCATGGACAAATATAGGGGGGCCCTTTATTTGCACCCTGCAACATTCTGAACTGTGGTCTTCAAATGTAGCCCCACGTAGAGTTCATTGCAATAATCCAGATAGGAGATGATCAAGGCATGGCTGAATGTAAGCAAAGCATCCTGGCCTCAGAAAGGGCACAATTGGAACACCAGACAAATCTGTGCAAAGGCCTCTTTAGCCATGGTTGTCACCTCCTCCTCAAATAGGCCCTGTCAGTCCAGAAGGGTCCCCAAGTTTCATATCAGCTCAGTCCAAAGAAATGCCACCCCAACCAGAATAAAAAATGAATAATCCTATAGCAACTTCAACTTGCCAGGGTTGAGTCCAAGCTCGTTCTTTCCCAAACCCTAATAGCCTTTGGGCTCTTGGCCAGCTCCGCCACTACATCATATATCTAGCTGGGGTGGAGATGTATAATTGAGTATCATCAGAATACTGATGATAATTAATCCCATACCAATGGATGACATTCCCTAGTGATTTCAAGTAGATGTTAAAAAGGAGTGGCAAAAGGCTTGAGCTCTGAAGCACCCCACATTGCACCCTAGAACTCAACCTCCCCCCTCTTACTAACACTGACTAGAACCATTCATGGAGGGTAAGAACCACCATAGCATAGTGCCTCCCACTCCCAACCCCTGAAGTCAGTCCAGAAGGATACCATGGTCAATGATATAGAAAGCCACCGAAAGATCCAAGAGGGCTAGAAGGATTGCACTACATCTATCCTAAGCTCTCCAAAAGTCATTGAAAAGGGCAAACAATGCCATTTCAGTGTTATGTCCCAGCCTGAACTCTGACTGAAAAGAGTTCAGATAACCCACTTTTATCCAGGACCCTTTGTAGCTATATGCCAACCACCCTGTATAACATTCCTAAAAGAAAGGAGGTTTGAAGAATGGAAAAAAGTAGCCCTTTTGGGGCTGAGTATGTTTATATATATAATTGCATCATTAATCAGTCTTCTGGTAGATGCTGGGTACAATCTGGAATGATAAGAATTCCCAGTCATAGACTGGTTATTGTTGCTTGGTTACTATATTTATATTTCAGAAACAAAACGACGAAATTCTTCAGAACAAACTTTGGATTTTGGCCAATTCTTACTATGTAAAAGAGCATCAAAAAAGACCTAATAGGAGTGTGACAGGATGCAATTAATGTTGCTAGTTTCTGGGCTAAATCTGTTTAACTTGTATACATTCTAGCTTGTATTTTAAATTTTATAATATGCTTTATTGTAATTGTGATGCTTCAGATGTACACAAAGAAAGAAAAGCAAAAATATAGACAGGATGCAATCAGTTAAAAAATAAAATTAGCCAATCCAATGAAATCATTTGTTTCAGTTAAAATTGGCTAGGACATTTTTGAACATTCCACTTGATATTATACCATTCTCCACTCTCTGATCAGAAAAAAAACCCCTTCATATTATTTAATGTTCTTATCTTTCTCTTCTTGCTTTGCTCATTTTCCCCAGCTTTTCTTTTTATGTTCGTTTATTCCAAGTATTGAATTAAAAGGTAAAGTTAAATGCTCCCCTTGCACATAGGTGCTAGTCGTTCCACAGTCCTAGGGAGTGGCGCTCATTTCGGTTTCAAAGCTAAAGATATTGTAAACGCTATCTGGAGACATCTCTGTGGTCATGTTGCAGGCATGACTCAATGCCAAAGGCACACGGAATGCTGTTACCTTCCTACCAAAGGGGATCCCTACTTTTCTACTTGCATTTTTTATGTGCTTTCAAACTGCTAGGTTGGCAGAAGCTGGGACAAGTAATGGGAGCTCACCCCATTACGTGGCACTAGGGATTCGAACCACTGAACTTTCGACTTTTCAATCGACAGGCTCAAAGTCTTAGCCACTGAGCCATCAAATTACAATGCAATTATTGATTCAAGGGGAAAAAAAACTGAACCAGTATAACATTTGGTACCCATTACTGGTTGCTATTGTTTTCTTCCCTTATTAGTGCCATATGATTTCCATCTAATTGGCTGGCAAAGCCCAACAGATTTTTTACGTGCCTTCAATACTTTTGGAATAATTGAGGGATGGTATTCAGAACACTTAAGGAGGATTTAAGAGTATCTCATATGTAGACTAAGGAATAAAAAATGTAATATCATAGGGATATAGCAGAAGAAGAATATAGGCAGGGCATATTTGGCCTATAGTTAAATGCAGGTGCAGACAAAACCTAAATCTCTTGCCTCTGCTTTCCAGATGTTTTAATCTTTAGATTGTGTCAATATTAACTAAATAACCAACTCCTCCTCCAGATGGCTGCTGTAGTGAGAGTTTTTCTTTCTCTTACCCATAATCTGTTGTGTTTGCTTCAGGAGTAGGTTTTTTAGTACAATGCTGTGTTTTCATATAAAACTAGACAACTCTCTGGGTGGATAAATTTGTAAATGGATCTTTTTAAGGGGTTTAAAGGAAAATGGGGATGAACCTATTACATTTAAATGGGAAATGATCTTATCCAGTGATGGGTTGCCCCTGGTTTGCACTGGTTCTATAAAACCAGTGGGAGGCTCCGCCCACCGACCCCAACGTCATCAGAATGCTTCTGTGCATGCGCAGAAGAGTGCACGCATGCACAAGCGAAGCGAATGCACTTGTGCGGTCCCATTGCGAACCAGTAGTAAAGGTAAGTAGAACCGACCCCTTATCCCATCTTAAAGAAGATAGAGGCTTTGGAAATTGTATTTATTGTATTGTATCAGCAATTGATAAGAGATGGCATTAAGAAACAAATGTGGATATTGTTAGATCGGCGCAGAAAGAAGAAGTGACCAGCAGAGTTCAAGTAACAACGTTTATTAACGAGAACTGAACTGCCTGTGCGCTGCCGGAGCTCTCCTTATATTTGCTCCGGCAGACGCACCGCCCACTGACAGGGATTCAAATCTCCCGCCGAAAGGATCTTCAGCCAATCCCAGGTGGATGTCCTTATAAGGACATAACACTCCTCCCCCCTAGTTCTTAGTCAGTCAATTCAGGTAGATAGTCACTCAGGTACACAGGACGTCTACGCGCTCGCGTAGACCTGCGCAGTTCATATCCAAGTTGGCACTCTCCCGGACGAAGGGTGCTTTCTCGGCTCGGGGCTTCCTCTCTGGTGCCGGGCTGGATCTGGCCATCGAGGATGCGGGCGATGTTCCCAAACCTCCGGCCGGGTCGAGGACCTCCGCCTCCGGGCGATGCTGGTCTGCTTCAGTCCCGCTTGGATCTCGATGTCGCCGGCACGGATCCCTGCTGTCGACCGGTTCCGAACTCCTGAGCCATGGTAGGTCCCTGGGTCTCCCTCGGGTTCCCTCTGGGTTGGAGTTGCGCTGGTCCGGTCTTGGGTGCAAGTCCGGCGGTGGTGGCTAGGTTAGGCCCCCGGGTTCTCCGGTTGAGGCCAATTCACTCCCGGGGCGGCAGGTGGTGCTGATTGTACACGGGTCGGCCTTATCGGGGTGGTGCGAGCCGACCCTGCAGGGGTGGTGTAGGCCCTTTCTGTAGGGTTGGCGTTGTAGTGATGGTCGCCGCCTTTCGTCGTTTGGGTGTTCCCCCTGGTCTGGCTGGTGTAGGCCTACTCTGCAGGGGTGGTGGAGGCCTTCCTCGCAGGGTTGGTCTTCTGCGCGGTTGGGCTGTTGTTGCGGCGCCCTTTGGTGTGATGGATGGAGGTTACCTTCCCTGGAGTGTCGGTCGCCTACTTCGCAGGGTTGGTGTTGGCTTCCCCTGCTAGGTTGTCCCCAGTCTACTTGACTCCTGTTGTCAGGGTGTAGGTTTCGGTTCTCGGGACATTGGCTGCCATCCACCCCGCGGCGTTTTGGGGTTCCCTCTGGGCCTTGTCCCCGGTCTACTGGCCTTGCTGCGTCTTTGGCTTGGTTCGGTGTTGGAGTGCCCGCTTCTCCCCTGTCTGGGTGGTTTAGGCCTACCTCGTCTGGGTGGTTTAGGCCTACCTCGTCGGGGTGGTTTAGGCCTACCTTGTCTGGGTGGTTTAGGCCTACCTCGTCGGGGTGGTTTAGGCCTACCTTGTCAGGCTGGTCATCGCCCGCTTCCCTCCACCTTTTGCAGAGTTGGTTGAGGTGATGTCTCACGACCTGTCCATTTTCCAGCTCAACATGGTAGGATTTGGGACCGGTTGTAGCTTTAAGCCATTTCGGCGAGCCGTGGAAATTGAGAGCGAAGATGGCATCGCCGATGGCAAACTGTCGTAGTTGGCGGCTGGCAGTGGCGGGCACCTCGGACGTGTATTGAGGGTGCAGTCTGTCCAGCGGTGACCGGAGTCTTCTGCCCATTAGAAGTTTGGCAGGGCACTTTCTTGTGGCAGAGTGAGGTGTGATGTGCTGGGTGAGCAGAAAAGTGTCAATGCGATCCTGCCAATCGCCCGGGCCCATCTTGGCGAGTGACTCCTTGGTGAGCCTCACCATCCGTTCAGCCTGTCCATTTCCGGCTGGTCTGTAAGGGGCAGAGAGGGCATGGCGGATGTCCAAGCCTGCCAGGAAAGCTTCCATGGGCACGGACGTAAGTTGGGGCCCGTTGTCGGAGACCAAAACGTCTGGGAGCCCATGAGTCACGAAGAGACACCAGAGTGCGCGGATTGTGGCTTCTGTAGTGGTGGATGCCATGGGGATGACCTCCAGCCATTTTGAGTAGGCATCGACCACGATAAAGAGGTGGCGCCCTTGGATAGGGCCCGCAAAGTCTATATGGATGCACGACCAGGGAGAGCTAGGAGTCTCCCAAGGCGTCGGGTCAGATTGAGGCGGCGCAGCTCTGACTTCTTGGCACGGGCTACACCTGGCGACCCAATGTTCAATGTCTTTGTCCAGTGTTGGCCACCAGACGTAGCTCCGTGCCAGGGCTTTCATCCGGACAATGCCCGGGTGTCCTTTATGAAGCGCTTCAAGAGTCTTTCGTTGGAGCGTGCTGTGAATCAGCACCCGATTCCCCCATAGTAAACAGCCGCTCATGGTGGACAGCCCCCCTTGCTTGCGGCTGAACGGGCTGAAGTCGTTGCTGTCAATTCGAGCCTGCCATCCCCTCAGTACCCAGGAGTGGACTTGGTGGAGGATGGGGTCGTTCCTCGTGTGCGTTGCCACGTCGACAGATGTTACAGGACAGCTGTTGTCGTTGTCAATATGCAGCAGCTCAAGTGTGGAAGCCGGGTCTTTCACAGAGTCAGCAGATGGGCATCTGCTTAGCGCGTCGGCGTTCGCGATGGACTTCCCCGGCTGGTGGATGAGTCTATATGAGTAGCCGGCGAGGAAAATAGCCCAACGAGTCATTCGGGGTGACATGAAGGCCGGGGTCTGCTTGTCACTGCGAGGAGGCCCAGGAGCGGCTTGTGATCGGTGACAATAGTGAACCGTCGTCCGTAGAGGTATTTGTGGAAACGCTTCACCCCTGCGACAATAGCCAACGCCTCTTTGTCCAGTTGGCTGTAGTTGCGTTCAGCACTGGACATAGTCTTTGAGAAATAGGCAATGGGGGCTTCACAGCCGGTAGGCAGTTCGTGGCTGAGGACAGCGCCGACGCCGTAGGGGGAAGCGTCACAGGTGAGCCTGATGGGCAGCGTCTCATTGTATTGAATGAGCACACTGTCAGAAGTCAACAGTTGCTTAACGGCTCTAAATGCAGACTCTTCCTCGCGGCCCCACCTCCAGGAAGCCGCCTTTGCCAGTAAGCGATGAAGCGGCTCAGCAATAGTGGCTTTCTGTTGGAGGAAAATTGCATAGAAGTTAAGCAATCCAAGGAAAGCTTGAAGCTCCGCTTTATTTTTGGGGCTGGGAGCTTCATGGATAGCTTTAACTTTTGATTTGGTGGGGTGGATGCCAGAACTATCTATGAGATAGCCCAGGAACTTGACTTCCTGTACCCCAATGATGCACTTGTCCCGTCGGACCCTCAAGCCCTTCTCACTGAACCGCTGGAGGACAAGCCTCAGCCGGTCAAGGAGTTGTGCCTTTGAGTCCCCGGAGATCAATACATCATCAAAGTAAGGCACCACCCCTGGAACGCCTTGGAGAAGGCGTTCCATCATGGATTGGAAGATGCCTGGGGCTGCACTGACTCCAAACTGGAGACGGTTGCACTTAAACGCGCCTCTATGGGTGACAATTGTCTGAGCCTCCGCCGTTTCCTGATCGACTGGCAGTTGCTGGTAAGCCTGGGCCAGGTCCAGCTTTGCGAAAATTTTGCCCTTGCCGAGTGAGTGAAGCAAATGTTGCACTACCGGCACAGGGTATGCGCTCTGCGGTAACGCCTTGTTGATGGTCACTTTGTAGTCGGCGCAGATGCGCACAGATCCATCCTGCTTCATGGGGGTCACAATGGGAGTCTCCCATGAAGCATGATCGATGGGTTCCAGGATGCCTTAGGCAATCAGCTTATCTAGCTGAGCATCTACTTTAGCCCGCAAGGCAAATGGAACCCGGCAGGGCTTGAGCCGAATTGGGGTTACCCCCTTGTCCAGATTAAAGGAGATGGGTTTCCCTGTAAAGGTCCCTAACTTACCATCAAAGACTTCTTGGAACTCTCCAATGAGTGAGTCGAGTTCGTCTGAGCTAATCTGGTGGATGCCTCCAATAGAAAGCCCCAACGGCTGGAACCATTCCACGCCTAACAGGGTCGGGCGGCTATGCTCCACGATGGTGATTGGGAGCTGGCCTCGGAATTGTTTGAAGGCGATCTGGAGGCTGGTATGTCCAATGACGCCAATGGGGTTCCCGCCGAAGTCCACCAGCTTGGAGTGAAGGGGTTCAAGTTGGCGCTTGGTAAGTGCCGGCTTCAGTCTCTTTACTTGGTGCCAGTCAATGATGGAATAGACGGAGCCAGAGTCTACTTCCATCGTGCATGGCAAGCCTTCAGCCAACAGTGTCACATGGAATTTGGTGGCACTGTTGTTACTGGTCAGGGCAATCGTCATTTGGTTCACCGCGCCGCCCTGGGAACTGTTGCGATCGTTGCGGCTGTGCTGGAGTGAGGACCGTTTGGATGACCTCTGGGAGTCGCAGCGATTTTTAGGATTCCGGGGCCTGATCGACTCTGGAACCGGATCAGAAGCTCTGCATGCCTCAGCGATGTGCCCCTTCTTCAGGCAACGTCTGCAAGTTGCATCACGCCAGCGGCAGGATTGGCGGGGATGATGTCCCTTGCAACTGCCGCACTGAGCGTTGCGGCGGCCATCTTTTTGAATTTCCTGCCTAGATGGGCAGGAAACTTTCAAAACGGTCGACTCCCCCTCTGAGTCGGACAGTGTGGCTGAGTCTTCAGAAGATTCTGAGGACGACTTGCGGATCTTATGGATCCCTCTGGACTGGAGCATTTCGGCGGCGGCTTTCTCGGATGTTTCCGCAGCCGTAGCCTCCTCAAGAACGTCTTTGAGGGACAGTCTTTTCCTGCTCAGGAACTTCTTTTGGAGGCTTGCATCTCTCATCCTGAAAACGATCCTGTCGCGTAAAGCATTGTCAACGTTTTCAAACTCGCAGTTTGCTGCGATTTGACGCAATGCCGCCACAAAGTCTTTGATAGATTCACCTTCCTTCTGATTGCATTGGCGGAAGGTGAATTGATTCAAGATGGGGGTGCCCGTTGGTGCTTAGTGGTCTTGCAGGGCAGTCTGCAGATCTACCCAGGACATGACTTCAATGTCCCTGGGAGCGACGAGGTTGACGGCGAGCTCCAAGACGTCGGTGCCGCAGTGAGCGAGGAAGAGAGCCCTCTTCCTCTCGTTGTCTAAGTTGTTGATTCCGTTTCCCCGGAGGAATTGGCGGAAACGGATCATATAGGAGCTCCATTTCTCCCGGCTGGGGTTGAAGGGAGCCAGCGAGGCGAACGGCGCTTGCGGCGTTGCCATCTCTCAGTCGAGTGACTTCAGCTCGTTATGGCGATTATGCCACACGGTGGTTCTTCTCTAGTCCTTTGTCACCAGTGTTAGATCGGCGCGGAAAGAAGAAGTGACCAGCAGAGTTCAAGTAACAACGTTTATCAACGAGAACTGAACTGCCTGTGCGCTGCCGGAGCTCTCCTTATATTTGCTCCGGCAGACGCACCGCCCACTGACAGGGATTCAAATCTCCCGCCGAAAGGATCTTCAGCCAATCCCAGGCGGATGTCCTTATAAGGACATAACAGATATTTGATTCGGGACCAATTAGGATTAATTTTTTGAGATGATCTCAGATTGAAGCCATAGTAAATTTTTGACATGAGTATAACAATAGTAGAGTATAACAATAGTTTGTTAACTGAGGGTTTTGGAATTTCAGTTTTGTTTTTCGTTCATTATTATTAATAATGTTTATTATTTTTATACTTTATTTATTATTGTTGTTTTTCCTATTTTGCCATTAATATAGTATATAGATTAACTATTTTGGCATTAATATAGAATATAGATGACAGGCTAACAATTTGTAAACAGATCTTGTAGTTGAATAGTTTAAAATTCTTTTAATCTGTTTTGTAAGAAGTAGGAAATTAATATTGTCAATTAAATTAATCAGCATTGAACGAGGGGTGTTATGCATATACAGGTTAGTCTTTTTTTCTGAGACACTTTTTCTTTTTAATGCCTTGTTTGTTGTTTTTTCTTTAATTTTTTTTTTGTATTTTGTATTTTAACTTTCCTTGAATAAACTAAATATCATTAAAGAAATAATAACTAAATAACCAATGGCAAGAAATATGGATATTGTAAACCAAAATATTTGATGAGTGTGTTTTCTTTTGATGAAAAGTAAAGACTATTGGCATCAACAAATTCCATGAATGTAGAATAATTTAGGATATTCTAATTAGTTTTCAAGGCTAATGGAGAGATGAAATTAGGAATATATTGCAACGTGTTATTGACTAGGGCTTGATTTTTATCGTCTTCTGTATTATGAATTTGCAGTAATTATAGTCTTCCTTCTATACATTTCCTCTGCATATGATTGCCTTGTCAATGATTATTTTACCAGCTTTAGTTCATATATTCATTTACTTTTTTAAAATAATTTTTTTGCATTTATTGCCCTCAATTTATGTTACTCTGCACTTACATTGATCTGAATCTTCTCCTGCAATAATGGACTAAATCTTTCATTTATGATTCTAAGCCTTTGCTCAGATTATCATGTTGGATCAGAACAGAATACTCTTATTAAAAGAAACATCAATAAATGTATATAGAGTTTGTTATATATATATAGATATACATATATACATACATATATTTGTTTCGTGAGGTTTTTGCAAGTATTTGTATGTACAAACAAACGGGAGAAGACCCGAATAACCAAAGATCTACATAGATGTGTGTGTGTGTGTGTGTGTGTGTGTGTGTGTGTGTGTGTGTGTGTGTGTGTGTGTGTCTTATATACCATATTTTCCAGCGTATAAGACGACTGGGCGTATAAAACGACCCCTGACTTTTTCTGTAAAAATATAGGGTTTGGGCTATACTTGCTGTATAAGACGACCCCTCCTCCAATGCACACCAAATAAAAATTAAAAAACATCAACTGGCTCACCCACAATGTAAAAGCAGTTGTGCTAAACCCAAAATGGCCCCTGCAACAAGCAGGAACCTCACACAGCCACAAAAAGCCAAAAACCCAACTTTTACATTTTACACACACAAAATTCCACATACAGCTTTGTGAGATTTTTTGCGTTTGTATAGTTAGAATGAAACACTACAGAAACACACTAAATCTCAGAAAGCTGCACAAATATTATTTTATTTTATTTTTATTTTTATATGAAAGCTAAATTTAAAACTTCCTGGCCTAAAACTTAGACCTAGCCTTTAAATGGTGTAAAGAGATCCAGATAATTCTCTTAAGGGAAAATATTCTGGACATGATCAAAAGACCACCCCCTTTACCTTGGAGCCCCGAAATTGAGTTTCTGCATAAAAGAGCTAACACAACCTTGTTAAGTTCTATAGACACAGCTCTTTATGCCAGTCTTTCAGACGGCCTGACAGCTCAGGAAGTTTGGACTGCCCTATATAATTTGTGCCATAGTGATAATATAGATGCACAGCAGATTGTCAAGAATTTTCCACAATTATAAACTCAAACCTGGTGTAAAAATGGGGGAACATTTGGCAACGCTTAAAGCTTATACAGCTTATACAGAAGGGGGAGCCTGTTTCTGAATCCACTTTAATTAGTGTGATGTTGAACTTCCTAGACAAATCCTGGAGTCCCTTTATTATTTCTCTAGAAGGAGTTTCTAGGGAACAAAGAAATATAGAATATTTCTCTGGTCGCTTTATTGAGTAAGATTTAAGGCGCAGAGATGAGGAGCAACAAGAAATGAAGGAAGCATATCACAGGCCTAGGCCTCAGAGGAGGTGCCAGAACAGCAGTGAAAGGATTAATACCCTTCCCATCTGCTTTGACTGTGGTATACAAGGTCACTTTAAAAGGGAGTGCCCTTGCTCTAGGCCCAACATGGCTGGACCTAAGCACAATAAAAATAAAAGAGTCCGTGGAAGAGGGGGAGGTGGTCATAAAGGATACCAATTCTGTAGTGTCACCAGTGACAATGACACAAGGATGTGAGGGGCTGTGGCTTCTTTTTTCTTTTTTTATTAAAAAAGTTTTACAAGTACAAATTTTTCATTCCCCCCCCCCCCAGTTTCCTCCCCCCCCCCCCCAGGGGGCTGTGGCTTCTTGATTCAGGTGCATCCACGCATATAGCTAACACGAAGCAACGATTTAAGGTTTTACACCCACTCAAGTCTTCAGTAAAAATTGCCAGTGGGGAAAAGGCAGAGGTAACTGGGGATGGCGTGATCAATGTGCCTGGTATAGGAGATGTCATATAAATAACACTGTTCCAAGTATTAATCACTTTTGTTACCTTACATTTCATTTCATAATGTTATCTCTATTTGAGCACCACCCTGCTATGTCATTATGTGCTAAATTAGGACTAAGGAGACAAAGATTTTATCCCATTCTTTAGGAATAGAAATCACAAGTCACTCAATCGTAGCCCTCTCCCCTCCCGAAAAACATCAGAACCAACTGAAATTAGAAGCAGGCATAGTCACAAAATACATTATGCTTCATTATGTAAATAACAATACAAACAAGTAGAGCCTACGATCAAAGAGAAAGAAAACGGCTCATTAATATTTTATAAACTTGTATCTTGCCCTTGTTTATCCCATAAAACACAGCTGACCTTGAGCCTCCTAAGTCATAAACTAGTAATAAAAGTCATAAATAGGCACAAATAAGTCAAGAAATACAAATGGGCACAAACCTAGTTCAGTATTGCATAAGTAATACAGTATGTAAAAGAAATGGTTCTCCATCTAAATCAAGGGGCAAAATACTTACTTTAGTGGGAGAAAATCAGGAAAAAAATATATTACTAAAAGTGCACAATTTTGCTGCTGAAGTTTGGCAGCATGATCTGGAGATGTTGGAAATAATAAAAATAAGACTAGGTCACTGTTCTCTGGGCAGAGAGAAGGCAAAAAAGCAAGATGGCAATTGCAACCACACAACTGATGTGATGCCCCTTTGTTTATGCAGGAAAAAGGCTTTGATTAGTGCCATCTAGCTTTTACAAACGCCACTATTTCAAGACCCACAAGAATCCTATAGCTATAGGTTACTAATCTCTCTATTAAACTGGAAAGTGTTCCATGTTTTGGAGGCCTAAGAGGAGATGCATGACATTGGAAAAGTCATTTGGAATCAGAATTATATTTGTAGAAATAGATTGTTTCTCAGTGCAGTTAATTAAAAATACAATATATTTAGAATGAGGATTATCCCTTCTGAATATGCCCTTATGAAATTATAATTATACAATTACAGCAGTTCATCCAGTATTTTCCATTGCTCAGCTGAGTTTGCTATCATCCCACACATTCAATGGACAAGGTACCTGATTAATAAGGTGACCAACTTTTTTACAATGAGGAGGACGCAAATAAATGGAAGAAAAAAAATATCGTAAATAAAATAAACATTTTATTCATTGCAACAATAATACAGAATACGCTATAATATGATAAATGCATAATAAACATTTGTAACAATAATATTTTATATTATAATTAGGTGTACATGCCTATTAATTATTATTTAAATGAGTACTTTTCCATTGAATGAATATTTTTTGTCAATGTATCATCTAACAATATATTTGAAATATCTGAACAAGAAATATCCTTCATACTGAATTTTACAGCAAGTGCTGCAACTAGAGTATCAACATTCAATCTCCATTTCTCACTTTTCCAAAAATTATTAGCAATTGAAAAAAACCTTTCAACTGCTGCATTAGTTTCAGGGCAACACAACATAAATTAAACAAGAATAAATAAATTTTCACATGAAATATGTTCATTTTTGAAATGGCTGAATATTTTCACCCATTTTTTATCAATTTCAGCATGTTTATTTTCCCATTGTATTAATTTTTCAGAATTTAAAAATACATTCAGTCTTCTAATTTTTTCAAAGAGGCAATTGTCATCTATTTTAATGTCTGGCATTTCTTTAGATAAAAATTCAAGACAATTCAATATCAGTCCAATATACTTGCGATGAAGTCAAAAAACACCATTGAAAACTGTTATTTCCTGTGACGTTTATTTCAGACCATCAGTTATTTCAGAACATTGAAAACATGTTTGGTAAAAATTCTGCACTTCTTTGATAAACTTTTTCATTATGCCAAGATTTGTTTCCTCTAAGTATGACAATTTTCTTTTTATAACTAAAGGAAGAAATTTTTCTTCAAATCAATTATATATTAAAGGGAAAAGTCATTCAAAATAAGATTAACTTTTGTAGCCGAAATGTGTTTACCTTCAATTTTTTTAATCGTTTTGTGAAAAATAAGATGCTTGATTATGTAGAAAATGTATTAATATCTGAGATATTTCATTATTCTCCACAAAATTGTTTTAAAGCCACACGAACGGTAAAATGACTAAAATACAAATAAATTGTAGTTATTATTACTTCTACATCAATTGGCATGGCACATGGCACCATGTTGATTGCATTTGACAAAATATGTGCATTACAACCTATTCCTGGAGTAAATCTTGTAATTTTACATACACATTATTCACCCCTTTGTGTCTTTGCCTACCAAAATTTGTGTTTATATTATCAGCTGTTAGTGCAACAACTTTGGATTTCAAATTGTTTTCATTTATTACTCTGTATAGATGGTTTGACAAAATTTCGGCAGTATCTCCCTCAATGGATTTAAAATTTAAAAGTTTTGCTTGAATGCCCGTGGTAACATTAAAACATCTTACTAATATTGGATACAATTTAGTTTCATTATGATTGGATGCATTAGATAAAACCGTTATAAATGCTGCTGTTTCTAAGTCTTCTGTAAATATTTTGTCACAGTAATTTTTAAATACTGATTTAATAATAGCCTTGTATTTTGTTCTGGAGCATGAAAATTTAGCAGCGTGAAACTTTTTCAATAATTTAGTTGTACAATCCATTATACGAAATTTTTGATTGTGAATTATAGTATGAAATGCAAATGTTTCCTCTATTGCAGCTAACTGTTTTTCATCTTCAGAATAATTTGAAGTTTTAAAAAAACTTGTTACTTTACAACTGGAATCAGATGCACCTGATGATTGCTTATGTTTCTTGGCGGTCAAGTGTTTCATAATAGCTGCTCTGCCCCCAACTGCAATACAAACTTCTCCATTGCAAATATTGCAGAAAACAATGTTATCCTTCTTTGATACGAGGAATGGAAATTCCTTATTCAATTTATTGTTGAAATGGCATTTCTTCTTTTTTGATTTTTCTATTCCTAAATGAAATTTAAAATTAAAAATAAAATATAGAGCTACACAAATGATGCAAGCACATTCATTATGAATAAATAAAATTAATTATTAAAATGGAAACAATAACATAAGCGAATAAACTTGTAAATAAAATTTTACATATTTGGATATTATTAAATAGATAATGAATTAATAAAACATGAATTATTGTGCTTACCTGTGTATGATTGAATATTCACTGAGCAAGAAGTGAGTCTAATGCGTGCATGTGTGCTGTGTCGTGTTTCGGTAAGAAGTAAACAAAGCCACTTGCGTGCGGTGCACTCTTGTGCATGGCGCACTCTCTCAAAACAATTCTCCTGTGCAGAGTGCATGCATCTCATAATCGTGTCTTGCCACATTGTACCGAGCCTTGATGAATTGTCATGTCAAATATAAATATGTCACATCATACGCAATGGATTGGCTCGGCATTGATTGAATACAGAGATTTTACAGATTAGTGTTCAAATACCAAAAAGGGGGACATGTAGGAGGACACTTTTTGAGAGAGGACAGAAAAGAAGGACTGTCCCCTCTAAAGGAGGACAATTGGTCATCTTATGATTAATAATAAAAGGAAAATGGAAAATATGCTCTTTTCCAAATTCCGATCACACCAATTCTTAGATATCAACCATTCCATTTTATCTGTATATTTTATCTATATAGTATTATAATTGTATTTGTCATGACTATTACAGGGAGAAAGTGTAATATCATAAATAAACAGATTTCGAAACAGCATGCCTCAAATGATCTAACTTACACAATTTGACCTAAATGCAAAACCCATGATTCCAAGGGAATGTGGAACATTTTTTTGTTTGAAATATAAGGATAAAACTTTGGTTTTAATCTACTATTTTAAAAATAATTTGTAGCCCTTTACTATTTTGTTGTGGGTAGTTGAAATTTGCCAATTTTCGTGCATTCTGGCTAGAAAAAGGAAAAATTAAGGAATTAAGAAATACTATTTTTTTTTAAAAAAAACCCTTTATTTACATTTTCAATTAAAAACAAACATTAATCAGACAATCAGACATCATACGGTAAAAAAGAACATTGTGTATAAGAATAAACCTATAAGACTTCCGGTGGCGTCCTCGTCATCGCTGGGCGGCTTGATCATATGGCCGCCGCCCCCGCCGCCTGTAGAGCCGCTTTTTTGAGCGATAAGCGGCTTGGAAATCTTCCCTTCAGATCGGAAGGGAAGATAGAGAAGGCAGCCTCAAGGTTGAGCCCCCAGAATCACTGCCAGGGCTATTTTTGCCCTGGTAAGCGTTCTGTGTGTGGGCTCCCTATTTAGGCTGCTGGAACTCTGAGCGGCAAGAGACCTCTGTATCAACGGAGCGAGACGACGAGAGCAACTCCACTTGTTACAATACACATTCTTTTAATCTACAAAGGATTTGGTGAGATCTGGACTATTTCTTCAGCATTTTAATTATATTTAAAGGATTCTTTTTTAACGTTGAAAGTGAGCTGTCTCTGTGTGAAAGTGACTGAAAATGGCGGCTGACTAAAGTGGAGCAAGTGAAAGGGAAAAGTGAAAGTGTAAAAGTTTCTTGCCTGCCTGTAATTGTAACTGAATGTATCAGCAAGATTTTTAACTGGAAAGTACTGGTGATTTGATTCCTTTTCTGTAAAACTGGGGAAGACAGGAAAAGGAGGAAGATTTTCTTTTTTTTCAAAGACTTAAATCCTGTTCAGGCATGGCTTCAAAGAAAGCGGGGGGGGGATTCCCCCACACATCAAACAAAAGAAAAGTCAGCCATGCTATCAGTGCCAGCTCAGAGACTGTCACAAGGCAGTGGGATTGAGAATTTGAAAGCTTTTATACTAGATATACATAAATCCCTGGGAGAGCTTTCTGGAAAAATGAGTAAAATGGATGAAAGGATGGAAAAAAATCAAAAAGAAATGATGGATTTGGTTGAGGAAAAAACTGACAAGTTAAGCCAGGATGTTTCTACTGTAGCTACTGCTTTTACTGATGCTTTGCTGGTGGTAGAGAAAAAAGTTGATGATTTAAATCTTGAAGTGGAAGCTAACAAGAAGGCAGTAAATGATCAGTTTTTTAAAGTGGAGATTAAAAATCAAAGGCTAGAGGATGAGATTACAATGATCCAATTTCGGAATATGGAGTTCGCCATAAGACTGAGAGGCCTAAGGGAAAATAATAGAGAAAATCTGAGGGCAGCTTGCGTGGACATATTGGCTAAGATTTTAAAAGCTGAACCAGATGTGATTGACAACAGAATTGACAAGCTATACAGAGTTAATTCACGTGTGGTGAGACAAAGAAATTTGCCAAGAGATGTAGTGATTTATTTTACTGATAGAAGATTGAGAAATTATATCTTGCAAAGTTCTTTTCACACTACTGTTCACCATGAGGGGAATCAAATTGGTGTCTTCAAAGAGCTGCCACCTAATATGTTAAGAGATCAGAAAGATTTTGGTTTTTTGGCAAATGAATTAAAAAGGCGTCAGATTCCATTTAGATGGGATGCTCCTGTTGGCATTATCCTGAGACATGAGGATGTGAGATATCGCATTAATTCTGTGGAAAAAGCAGAACATTTTTACAACAATGTTCTTAAAAAAATTTCAACACCCCCACGTTCATCTACACTTTTATCTATTGAAGAAATTTCTAAAGAGAAGGATCTTGATGAGGGGACTCAAGAACCGATTCAGCAAAAAGAACCACAGGAAATTCGAGAAACAGTAAGGGAGGAGACTCTGGGAGCAATAGGAGGTCTCTCAGAGGATTTTTTTACTGAATTTCCAGAGGGAAAATCAAAGCAGTCCAGAGCTACAAGAGAGGTGGAGCCGGACCTCGACTTGTTGTTGCAAGAACCGAAAGATCAATGTATAACTCGTGCAGCAGAGAAGCAAAGACTAGAGAAACAAAACCAACAGAGGTCCAGGGTGCCACAGGAGGAGAATGGTGCAAATGGAAAGAAATTATACTCTGAAGCAGTGGGAGGAGCGAGTCCAAAGATATCTGCAGTTGGACAGAGTCTTCGGCAAGTGCTCAAAGGGCTTCAATCATCCCCAAAATGACACTCAGATTTTTATCATGGAATGTGAATGGTTTAAACTCACCACAGAAAAGAAGGAAAATATTTCATTATTTGAAGCAATATAAAAATGATGTTGTTTGTTTGCAGGAAACTCATATCAGAACCCAGGACCAAAATTTTTTGACAATTTCAAAACTTGGCTCACATTTTATATCTTCTAACTCTGTGAAAAGGAATGGATTAGTTTTGTACATTTCTAAAAGAATACCAGCAAAACTGATAGAAGCGGATGATGAAGGAAGATATATTGCAGATGCTTCTTATTGGGATTTATGCCCCAAATCAGCAGCAGGAAACTTTTTAGAAATTACTGAATACTAAAATATTGCAGTGGAATTATAAATCTTTTTTTATTATGGGTGATTGGAATGGTGTGATTGATACAAATCTTGATAAAAAGACGTTGGCCAAGAAGGGGAATAAATTACCACAAACGTTCTTTGCATTGAAGGAAGAATTGGAATTGAAAGATGTATGGAGAATTCATCATCCGAAGGAATTGGATTTTACTTTTTTTTCTGATAGACATAAATCTTTTTTGAGAATTGACTTTATGCTGGTTACTTCTGATTTACTGTCTAAAGTGGTTAAAACAAAAATATTTCCTAGAACTTTAACGGATCATAGTTTGGTATGGATGGAGATGGATTTTGGTAAGAGGGAGAGAAGATCTTGGCGAATGAACGAGAACTTATTTAGACAGGAAAGGATTTTATGCATCTTAAAAAACATGTTAATGAATTTTTTCATATTAACTTGAATAAGGGTACACCTATTGAGACTGTATGGGATGCAAGTAAGGCTTATATGAGAGGTGTACTGATTTATATGAATTCTAAATATAGATCAATACGACAGAAGTCAAGAATAGAATTGGAGTCAGAAATAAAGGAGAAAGAGCAATTGCTTATTAAAAATCCGACTGATGAGAAATTACAGTTAACGATAAAACTTTTGAAAGATCAATTTCAAATATTGATGGCTGATCAGACGGCAACTAATTTGCAATATGCCAAACACAATACTTTTTGCAATGCTAACAAACCTGGTAGATGGTTGGCTTATACCTTGAGAAAGCAACAAAGTTCTCGTATTATAAATACTATTGAGTACAAAGGGAAACAAGTTTTTCAACAGAACTCAATACATCAAGCTTTTTTAGATTATTATTCTAAATTGTACCAAGCTGATAATATTAAAAAGGATTTTATTGATGATTATCTTGAGAAGATGAGAGTCACAAAAATTTCAAGTATACGAAGTGATAGATTGAATCGACCTATAACATGTGAAGAGATCTTATTTGCAATAAAACAACTGAAATTATCCAAAGCTCCTGGGACAGATGGTTTGACAGCAGTATATTATAAGACTTTATAAGTGGAATTGGTTGAGCATCTTAAGGACTTGTTTTGTAATATTCAGCAGGGGGGTAAAATATCCCCCTCTTAGAAGACGGCTTTTATCTCATTGATACCTAAAGAAGAAGAATCTATAAAACCAGAAAATTTTAGACCAATATCTCTCCTGAATACGGATTATAAAATTTATGCAAAAGTATTAGCCAACAGACTGATGCCAGTTATTCAAGATGTGATTCATGAAGATCAAGCAGGTTTTATGGAAGGTAGATATATGAAGGACAATGTCAGGCAACTCATAGACTTATTGAAATATCTTGAGAAAAATAAACAGACTTCTGCGGTGCTGGTGTTTTTGGATGCGGAGAAGGCCTTTGATCGAGTCAACTGGGATGTTCTAAAAAAGACTTGGCATAAAATGGATTTTGGGGATCAGTTTATACAAGCGATTTCGGCAATTTACCAAGAACAGACGGCACAAATTATTATTAATGGGAATTTAACCACCAATTTTAACATACAGAAAGGAACTAGACAAGGTTGCCCATTATCCCCACTATTGTTTATTTTAACGCTAGGAGTGCTGCTGAATGCTCTACAGGACTCGGACAATTTGAACGGAATAGTTGTAAGGCAAAAAGACTACAGAACAAAGGCATTCACAGATGATCTGGTTGTTACCCTAACACGACCTTTGGAATCAATCATACAGATGAAAAACATTATAGAGGAATATGGTCTGGTTTCAGGTTTTAGCCTGAACCAGAAAAAGACTAAGATGATAGTTAAAAACATGTTGGAACTACAAAGGAATGAACTGGAAAGATTGGCAGGCTTTGAAATAGCTACAAAGGTGAAATATCTAGGAGTTCAAGTTGCAGCATCTAATATAAAACTTTTTCAAAATAATTATGAGGAATTATGGTACAAGATTCAAAAGGACCTTGAAACGTGGAAGAAGCTGCAAGTATCTTTACTTGGTAGAATAGCAGCTGTTAAGATGAACGTTCTACCTAAATTTTTGTTCTTGTTTCAAATGATTCCGGTGCTTAAAAGTGGGAAGTCTTTGATGGAATGGCAAGCAGGTTTAAATAAATTTATCTGGAATGGGAAAAAACCAAGAGTTAAACTTAAAATTATGCAAGATGCTCGTGAAAGAGATGGCCTTAGAGTTCCAAACCTACGTCTATACTATGAGGCTGCAGTGTTGACACAAGTGGGAGATTGGCTTGGAACAACAAAAACAGAAATTTTGAATATAGAAGGCCATGACTTGCAATTTGGATGGCATGCATATTTACTTTATGAAGATAAGAGAGATAGAGTATTTAACAGTCATATTTTAAGACATGCTTTGATGAGAGCCTGAAAGAAGCTCCAGCTTCAATTGGATTACAAAATACCTTTGTGGTTGGATCTTGGGCAGATTATGCCAAATATAAAGTCACTCGGGGGGTTGTTATACAAAGAGATAGGCCTCAGAGGAGGTGCCAGGACAGCAGTGAAAGGATTAATACCCTTCCCATCTGCTTTGACTGTGGCATACAAGGTCACTTTAAAAGGGAGTGCCCTCGCTCTAGGCCCAACACGGCTGGACCTAAGCACAATAAAAATAAAAGAGGCCGTGGAAGAGGGGGAGGTGGTCATAAAGGATACCAATTCTGTAGTGTCACCAGTGACAATGACACAAGGATGCTGAGGGGCTGTGGCTTCTTCTTTTTTTTTTTATTAAAAAAGTTTTACAAGTACAAATTTTTCATTCCCCCCCCCAGTTTCCTCCCCCCCCAGGGGGCTGTGGCTTCTTGATTCAGGTGCATCCACGCATATAGCTAAGACGAAGCAACGATTTAAGGTTTTACACCCACTCAAGTCTTCAGTAAAAATTGCCAGTGGGGAAAAGGTAGAGGTAACTGGGGATGGCGTGATCAATGTGCCTGGTATAGGAGATGTCATATAAATAACACTGTTCCAAGTATTAATCACTTTTGTTACCTTACATTTCATTTCATAATGTTATCTCTATTTGAGCACCACCCTGCTATGTCATTATGTGCTAAATTAGGACTAATGAGACAAAGATTTTATCCCATTCTTTAGGGATAGAAATCACAAGTCACTCAATCGTAGCCCTCTCCCCTCCCGAAAAACATCAGAACCAACTGAAATTAGAAGCAGGCATAGTCACAAAATACATTATGGCTTCATTATATCAACCATTCCATTTTATCTGTTTATTTTATCTATATAGTATTATAATTGTATTTGTCATGACTATTACAGGGACAAAGTGTAATATCATAAATAAACAGATTTCGAAACAGCATGCCTCAAATGATCTAACTTACACAATTTGACCTAAATGCAAAACCCATGATTCCAAGGGAATGTGGAACATTTTTTTGTTTGAAATATAAGGATAAAACTTTGGTTTTAATCTACTATTTTAAAAATAATTTGTAGCCCTTTACTATTTTGTTGTGGGTAGTTGAAATTTGCCAATTTTCATGCATTCTGGCTAGAAAAAGGAAAAATTAAGGAATTAAGAAATACCATTTTTTTAAAAAAAATCTTTATTTACATTTTCAATTAAAAACAAACATTAATCAGACAATCAGACATCATACGGTAAAAAAGAACATTGTGTATAAGAATAAACCTATAAACTCCTATACCCCCCTAACCAAAGCATCCTGTACTTTTTGTTAGTACTCTAATCCGGAGAAGACAAAACACCTTACATATTTTTATATATCAATCCTATCCTTTCTACTTCCTTACTTTTATATACTATATATTATGTTATCGTATATATTATCTATTATATACCTAATAAAATATATATTTCCTCATCTATTTTATAGTTGTTTTCTTTTTCTCAATCCATCTATAAACTTTTTCCCATGATAGACATATTCGCGTTTGATCTTTATCTTTTAATTTTTTAGTTAATTTATCCACCTCAGCACATTCCAAAATCTTCTGAATAATTACTTCCTCTGGTGAGCTATTTTGGTTTTTCCAAAATTGTGCATATGACAGTCTCGCTGCTATGATCACGTGTAGAGCAAGGTACCATGTATCCCTTTCCATGTTCTCTGGCCTAAATCTGAGCAGGCATGTCTCTGGGCGCCAATCAATTTTTGTACCTAAATTTTCATTTAACAATCTTTTTATTTTCCCCCAAAATTCCATTGCTTTCGTACATGTCCACCATTGGAGGTAGTATGTGCCCCTTTCCTTCCTACATTTCCAGCAATCTGCTGCTTGTCCCTTAAACATTTTCGCTAATCTATCTGGAGAAAGATGCCACCTCTATACCATCTTATATATGTTCTCCTTGTAGGCTGAAGACAAGACTAGTTTCATATTATCCTACCATATTTCCTGCCATTTTTCTAAATGGATTGGGTGTCCAAAATTTTTCCTCCAGGCGATCATAGTATCTTTAATTATTTCTTCACCTATCTCTATTTCCATCAGCAATTTATACATTTTCGAAATCATGCCTTTTTCTTGTCCCATTAAAATTTTATCTTGTTCTTGTAATTCACTGTTAATACCTCTCTCTTTATCTTTATTGTACTTAGATTTAATCTGGGTATATGTCCACCAATCGATGTGTATTCCTTGGGAGTTCAGTTCCTGTTTCGATTTTAGCTTCCCCACTGGGTTCAGTAGTTCTTTGTATGTTAATTTTTTATCAAAATTATATAATTTTGATATACAACAAGGCTGGCCGCATGCCAGCCTTGTTGTATATCGAATCCTTCTAGTTTGAGAAGACGTCTATTTCTTAGAGTAATCCATTCTTTTACCCAGGTTAATATGGCCGCTGCATGGTAACTCTCCCAGCATGGTAATCTCAAACCCCCTCTCTCTTTTATCTCTTGCATTATTTTTTTTTAATCCGTGGTCTTTTCCCTTGCCAAATAAATTTCGTTATTATTTGATTTAAATCCCTAAAAAATTTTTCCGGTAGATTAGTTGGCGCAGTTTGAAATAAGAAGTTAAATTTTGGTAACACATATGATTTTACAGTTGTTACTCATCCTAAAAATGAAAATTGTATCTTGCCCCATTTCTCTAGGTCTTTTCCTTGATTTAGGAATTTGATTTAGCAATTTATTATAATTGTCTTCTTGCAAACTTGAACATCTATTGGTTAGCCAAATTCCCAGAAACTTGATTTTTTTCACTATCTTCAAACCAGTCGTATTTTGTAAGTTTATCTTATTTCCTTCCACCATATTCTTAGTTAGTATGTTTGTTTTCTTTTTATTAATTAATAAGCCTGCCACGGCCCCGCATTCCTCAATTGTTCCTATTAAAGATGTAGAAGATTCTAAAGGCTCTTCTAAAATAAAGACCATATCGTCTGCAAAGGCTTGGGTTTTAAAAGCCTGTTGGCCTGTTTTGAGACCTTTTATTTTTTCATCATTCCTTATTTTACGTAGTAATACTTCTAATGATAAGATGAAAAGTAGCGGAGAGAGCGGGCATCCCTGTCTTGTGCCCTTTCTAATATGAAATTCCTCTGTCAAATCCCCATTTATCAGTATCCTAGCTGTTTGATCTGAGTAGATAGCTTTAATTGCATTTCTAAATTTCGTTCCAAATCCCATGTATTCTAATTGCAACAGTACAAATTCCCAGTTTACTCTGTCAAATGCCTTCTGTGCATCTATAAAGACTAATACAGCCTGTTTGTCTGGATGCTGTTCATAATATTCCAGTATATTTAACATGATTCTCATATTATCTTTTAATTGTCGTGATGGTAGAAAACCGTTTTGGTCCATATGTATGAATTCATTTAAGAAACCTTTTAATCTGACTTCCGGTGGAGACCTCGTCATCGCTGGGCGGCTTTCTCCATAGCCGCCGGCTTCGCCGTTTTGTAGAGCCGCTTTGCGATTGGCAAAGCGGCTTGAAAATCCTCCCTTGGAACTGGAAGGGAGGAAAGAGCGGGTAGCGGCAGGTTGAGCCCCCAGAATTGCTTCCAGGGCTTGTTTTTTGCCCTGGAGAGCATTCTGTGAGAGGGCTCCCTTTCCAGGCTACCGGAGCTCCAAGCGGCGAGGGACCTCTGTCCTGGATGGAGCGAGACGACGGGAGTAACTCCACCAATTTCAACTTACAGTTTTCTTGCATTTTTAAAGGACTTGGTGAGATCTGGATTTTTTTTAAAGAATTTAAGTATTTTTAAGTGATTTTTTTAAACAATTAAGTTTAAGCCTCTGAGCGAAAGTGCTAGGAAAATGGTGGCTGGCTAAAGCGGAGAAAGAGAAAGTGAAATGTGAAAGTGTTGATTATCAGTTTGCCTGCCAGTAACTGAAAGTAACACCGAATTTAAACTGCAAAATATATCTGATTTGACTCTTTTTCTGCAATTCTGGGGAGGACAGGAAAAGGAGGAAGATTTTCTTTTTTTCAGAGACTAAAATCCTGTTCTGGCATGGCTTCAAAAAAAGCGGGGGGGATTCCCCCACTCACCAGACAAAGGAAAAGCCAGCCAAACAATTAGCACCAGCTCAGAGTCAGACTCATGAAACTGGGACTGGGGAATTGAAAGCTTTTATACTTAATATACACAAATCACTAGGAGAGCTTTCTGGAAAAATAAGTAAAATGGATGAAAAGATGGAAAAAAATCAAATGGAAATGAAGGAGTTGGTGGAGGAAAAAACTGATAAGTTAAATCAGAATGTGGCCAATGTAGCTGTTGCCTTTACAGATGCTTTGTTGGTGGTGGAGAAAAAAGTTGATGACTTAAATCTTGAAGTGGAATCTAACAAGAAGGATGCAAATGAAAAAATCTTTAAAGTTGAGATTAAAAGTCAGAGGTTAGAAGATGAAATCACGATGATCCAGTTTCGGAATATGGAGTTCGCTATAAGACTGAGAGGTTTAAGAGAGGATAGCAGAGAGAATCTGAGGGCAGCTTGTGTGGAAATATTGGCTAAGATTTTAAAAATTGAACCTGATTTAATTGCTAACAGAGTTGATAAGCTCTACAGGGTTAATTCCAGAGTGGCGAGACAAAGGAATTTACCAAGAGATGTAGTGATTTATTTTACTGATAGAAGACCGAGAAATGACATCTTGCAAAGTTCCTTCCATACCACTGTTCAACATGAGGGTAGCCAAATTGGTGTTTTCAAAGAGCTGCCACCCAAGATGCTAAGAGATCGGAAAGATTTTGGTTTTTTGGTCAATGAATTGAAAAAGCGTCAGATTCTATTTAGATGGGATGCTCCCGTTGGCATTATTTTGAGATATGAGGATGTAAGATACCGTATTAACTCGGTGGAAAAAGCAGAATATTTTTATAACAATGTTCTTAAAAAAACTTCAACTCCACCACGTTCATCTACACTGTTATCTGTAGAAGAAATTTCTAGAGAGAAGGATTTTGAAGAGGGGATTCAAGAATTGACTAAGCAAAAAGAACTACAGGCAATTCGAGAAACAGCAAGGGAAGAAATTTTAGGAGCAGTAGGTGGTTTCTCAGAGGATTTTTTTGCAAATCTTTTAGAACCTAAATCAAAACAGTCTAGAGCCACAAGAGAGGTGGAGCCGGACCTTGATTTGTTGTTGCAAGAACCGAAAGATCAACGTATAACTCGTGCAGCAGAGAAGCAAAGACTAGAGAAACAACTTCAACAGAGGTCCAAGATGCCACAAGAAGACAATGGTGCAAATGGGAAGAAACAGAACTCTGAAGCTGTGGGAGGAGCGAGGCCAAAGACATCTGCTGTGGAACAGCGTCTTAGGCAAGTGCTCAAATCGCTTCAACAATCCCCAAATGACAGTTAGATTTTTATCATGGAATGTCAACGGTCTGAATCCTCCACAGAAAAGAAGGAAAATATTTCATTATCTGAAGCAATATAAAAATGATGTGGTATGTTTGCAAGAAACTCATATTAGAACCCAGGATCAAAAATTTTTGATAAATTCAAAACTTGGACTACATTTTATATCTTCTAGTTCTGTGAAAAGGAATGGATTAGTTTTGTATATTTCCAAAAGAATACCAGCTAAATTGATAGAAGCGGATGATGAAGGAAGATATATCGCAGTTGAAATAAATATACAGAATGTTTCGATGCTTCTTATTGGGATTTACGCCCCAAATCAACAGCAGGAATTTTTTTATAAATTATTGAATACTAAAATACTGCAGTGGAATTATAAGTCTTTTTTGATTATGGGGGACTGGAATGGAGTGATTGATACAAATCTTGACAAGAAGACTTTGGCCAAGAGGGGGAACAAATTACCACAGACTTTTTTGCATTGAAAGAAGAATTGGAATTGAAGGATGTATGGAGAATGCATCATCCGAAGGAATTGGACTTTACATTTTTTTCTGATAGACATAAATCTTTTTCCAGGATTGATTTCATGCTGGTTACTTCTGACTTATTTACTAAAGTGGCCAAGACTAAAATATTTCCTAGAAGTTTAACGGATCATAGTCCGGTGTGGATGGAGATGGATTGTGGCAAGAGGGAGAGAAGATCTTGGAGAATGAATGAGAATTTATTCAGACATGAGAAGAATATTATGGACCTTAAAAAACATGTTAATGAATTTTTTCAAATTAATTTGAATAAGGTTACACCTATCAAAATTGTTTGGGATGCAAGTAAGGCTTATATGCGAGGTGTACTGATTTATATGAATTCTAAATACAGATTAACACGACAAAAGTCCAGAATAGAATTGGAGTCAGAAATAAAGGAAAAGGAACAATTGCTTATTAAAAATCCGACTGATGAGAAATTACAATTAACTATAAAACTTTTGAAAGATCAATTTCAAATACTGATGGCTGATCAGACGGCAATTAATTTGCAATATGCCAAACATAATACTTTTTGTAATGCTAATAAACCTGGTAGATGGCTGGCTTATACTTTGAGAAAGCAACAAAGTTCTCGTACTATAAACACTATTGAGTATAAAGGAAAACAAGTTTTTCAACAGAACTTAATATATCAAGCTTTTTTAGATTATTATTCTAAGTTATATCATGTTGATAGTATTAAAAAGGATCTTATTGATGAATATCTGGAGAAGAAGAGGGTTACAAAAATTTCAAATACACAAAGTGATAGATTGAATCAACCTATAACATGTGAAGAGATTCTATTTGCAATAAAACAACTGAAATTATCTAAAGCTCCTGGGACGGATGGTTTGACAGCAGTATATTATAAGACTTTACAATCAGAATTGGTTGAGCATCTTAAAGACTTGTTTTGTAATATTCAGCAGGGGGGCAAAATACCCCCCTCATGGAAGACGGCTTTTATTTCACTGATACCAAAGGAAGAGGGTTCTATAAAACCAGAAAATTTTAGACCAATATCTCTCCTGAACACGGATTATAAAATTTATGCAAAAGTATTAGCCAACAGATTGATGCCAGTTATTCAAGATGTGATTCATGATGACCAAGCAGGTTTTATATAAGGCAGATACATGAAGGACAATGTCAGACAACTCATAGACTTATTGGAATATCTTGAAAAAAATAAACAGATCCCTGCGGTGCTGGTGTTTTTGGATGCGGAGAAGGCCTTTGATCGAGTCAACTGGGATGTTCTAAAAAAGACTTTGCATAAAATGGATTTTGGGGATCAGTTCATACAAGCGATTTCAGCAATTTATCAAGAACAGACTGCACAAATTATTATTAATGGGAGTTTAACTACTAACTTTCAAATACAGAAAGGAACTAGACAAGGTTGTCCATTATCCCCATTGTTGTTTATTTTAACTTTAGGAGTGTTGTTGAATTCTCTACGGGACTCTAACAATTTGAATGGAATAATTGTAAGGCAAAAAGATTACAGAACGAAAGCATTCGCAGATGATCTGGTTGTTACCCTATCACGACCTTTGGAATCAATTATACAGATGAAAAACATTATAGAGGAATACGGTATGGTTTCAGGGTTCAGTCTGAACCAGAAAAAGACTAAGATGATAGTTAAAAATATGTTGGAACCACAAAGGAGTGAACTGGAAAGGTTGGCAGGTTTTGAAATAGCTACAAAGGTGAAATATCTAGGAGTTCAGGTTGCAGCATCTAATATAAAACTTTTCCAAAATAATTATGAGGTATTGTGGCATAAGATTCAAAAGGACCTTGAAACTTGGAAGAAACTGCAACTATCTTTACTTGGTAGAATAGCAGCTATTAAGATGAATGTTCTACCTAGATTTCTGTTTTTATTTCAAATGATTCCGGTGCTTAAAAGTGATAAGACCTTGATGGAATGGCAAGCAGGTTTAAATAAATTTATTTGGAATGGGAAAAAACCAAGAGTTAAACTTAAAATTATACAAGATGTTCGTGAAAGAGGTGGCCTTAAAGTTCCAAACCTACGTTTATACTACGAGGCAGCAGTGTTGACACAAGTGGGTGATTGGTTTGGTACAACGAAAATAGAAATTTTGAATGTAGAAGGCCACGACTTGGAATTTGGTTGGCATGCATATTTATTCTATGAAGAGAAGTTAGATAGAGTATTCAACAGTCACATTTTGAGACATGCTTAGATGAGAGTTTGGAAGAAGCACCAGTTTCGATTGGATTACAAAATACCTTTGTGGTTGGATCTTGGGCAGATTCTGCCAAATATAAAGTCACTCAGGGGGATTTCATACAAAGAGATGCTTTTTAATGATGGGGGCAGATGGAGTTTGAAACTTTTGAATATTCTGTTGGAAGAAGGGGTGAATTTAACTTGGTTGCAGTATCTTCAACTTCAAGTGACATGGAGAGAAGATCAGAAAATTGGACTAATGTTATATGAAGAAGATTTGGTGACTCAGATAAAATGTAAAGGACCGATGCATATTAAGCGAGTGTACAACTTATTGTTAGAAAGAGATTCAGAGAGTGAATTAGTTAAAGATTGTATGATAAAATGGGCACAAAATTTTGCAGAACCAGTATTGTTGGAAACATGGGAAAAGATTTGGGTCCAGAATGTTAAATTTACACAAGCGCAAAATCTGAGGGAAAATTTTTACCAGATGTTTTATAGATGGCATTTAGATCCCAAAAAATTATCATGTATGTATCCAAATGTTCAGCCTAAATGTTGGAGGTGTGATTGTTTGGATGCAACATATTTTCACATTTGGTGGACTTGTAAAAAATTGAAAACATTTTGGATTAAACTTTGGTGGGTTAGGCAGAACATTTTGAAGAAGAAGCTTGACTTTTCTCCTCAGTTTTTTTTGCTGGGGATAGTTAAGAATTGCTCAGCAACTGAAACGAGACTGATCTTATATATGATTACTGCAGCTAGACTATTGATTGGTCAACATTGGAAAAAAGATAGTGTATCTACTATAGAGGAATGGATATTGAAGATGTCTAATTTTGCAGAAATGGCTAAGATTTCTGCATACCTAAAAGACAGGACCCATGAAGCCTTTGCTAAGGAGTGGAAGAAATGGGTAGAGTACATGCAGAATAGATATCAAAGTAAGAAGTTTCAACTAGCATTTGATTCTTAATTATATCTATTAATTATTTTATTATATTTTATTAAATATTTGAATTTATATTTGTATTACCTTATACATTTATATTAATATCTAGATAAATTATAATGTTAAAAACAAGTTTATATATTTGATAGATAGATGAGCTTTACTTTTATATATATATATATCTTTTTAAATAATATTATATAGATAGAGCTTTACTTTTATATATATATATCTTTTTAAATAATATTATTATTACTAATATCTATTAATTATTTTAAATTTAATGTAACTATATATTTCCTACTTTTTTAAAAATATTATTAAGATTGAATATTGGGAATTATATTTAAAGTTAAACATTTATATGATATTTTGTTCTAAAAATTTATGATGCTCAAAATTGTTTTTTTTATATATCTGTTATATATGTGATATTTGTTAGATTGTCATGAGTTTTTATAAATGATTCATGGTTACTATATATTTGAAGTAAGGGGGTAAAAGATGTTAGAAGGCTAGATTAATTTTCTTTATTATTACTTAGGTTAAATTTGTTATATTTGTTATATTTTTAGCTGGATCTCACCGGGTTTTTTTTGTTGTTGTTTGATGTTGATTGATATATATGATTGGTTAATAGAGGAAGTCAGGGGGGGAAGGGGGGAGGGATGGGGGGGCATGGAGGGGGTGGTTGTTGGGGCGGAGGGAGTGGGGAAGGGAAAGGGGTATAAAAAATTTGTATTGTAAAACTTTTTCAATAAAAAAAAAGAAACCTTTTAGTCTATTTGCTAAGATTGTAGTGAAAATTTTGTAGTCTGAATTCAGAAGTGAAATTGGCCTGTAATTTTTTATATCTATCAAAAGTGAATCTTCTTTGGGGATAAAACTAAGGTTAGCCTCTCTCCATGAGTGGGAGTTTCTGATTTCTCTAGTACTTCATTAAATAAGTCTTTCATGTGTTCTCCCATGACTTCAATCATTATCTTATAGAGTTCCACGGGGATTCCATCTGTGCCTGGGGTTTTCTGGGTCTGTTGTTTCTTTCTTTCAACCTCAGCTAAGGTAATTTCTTCTTCCAGGATCTCTTTCGTTAGATTAGTTATCTTAGGTAGATCTGAATTCTCTATATACTTTTTTATTGCCTCCGTTGGGATTTCCTCTTTTTTATATAATTCTTTGTAAAAATCCATCACAATTTTTTCCTTTCCTTTTTTGTCTTTTACTAAATTTCCTTCTTTGTCCTCTAATTGTTCAATTTGCCTAGACTATTTTTCTTTTTTTTAATCTATATGTAAGCCATCTTCCCAATTTATTGGCTGATTCAAAATGTTTTTGTTTTGTTATCTTTATCTTATCTGTCAATTTATCTAATTCCAACAAATTAAGCTGGTGTTTTAAAAAGATCACCTGTTCTTTTGCATCCTTGGAAAGTGGGTTCTCTTGTAGTTGTTCTTCGGCTTTCATTAGTTTATTTATTAGCTCCTCCCTTTCTTTATTTTCTTTTTTATATTTAATGGCTGTGTATTTAATAATAAGACCTCTTATGTAAGCTTTGGCCGCGTCCCATATTATTTGGAATGGCATTCCTGGTGTTTTGTTTTCTTGAAAGAAACGGGGTATCTCTATCTTAAGTTTTTGTATAAATTCAGTTTCTTTTAATATCTCTGTTCTCAACATCCATCTCCTTCTGTTTTTCCCTTCCTTCTTTAATGTAACAAGCATTGGATTGTGATCAGCCCAATCATTTGGCATAATTCTGACATCTAAAATTTGGGAATTTAATTCTTGTGACATCCAGATCATGTCTAGTCTAGACCATGATTTGTGTCTAGGGGAATAGTAAGTAAATTGTTTACCTGTTGGATTATGTTCACGCCAGGTATCTACCAATCCTAGTTCTTCTCTTATCTCGTTGTAAGTGGTTGGTAATATCTTCTTATCTTGTCTTCCATTCCCCCACCTCTTGTGATTCTCACCCTTTTTATAATCATGTATTCTATTCGTAATTGCATTGAAATCACCCAGAAAACATACCTGCTCGTATTCCAAATCACGTATTACTTTTTGTACTTTCCGAAAAAAAGATTTATGTTTAGTATTGGGAGAATATATTCCTACCAATAGAACTTTCTTCTGCAATATTTCCACTTCTAAAATTAATATTCTTCCCTCCTCATCCACGAATAACTGTACCGGTGATAACTGTTCTTTCACAAAAATTGCCACTCCCCCTTTTTTTCCCTCTGGAGCCACTACAAATAGTTTCCCTGCTTTTGGATATTTCAGTAGATTCGATTGCGATAATTTAATATGCGTTTCCTGAATACATACTATGTCTACATTTGTTTTAACTATTTTAGTTAGTATACGTCGTCTCTTTATCGGTGCATTAAGACCGTTAACATTAACAGTCAAAATTCTCACTCCTTGCTCCATCCTCTATTTACTACCTTCTTTACTTTTGGTTACTAAGCGGGTTTCTACTCCATACTCTGTTGGCCCTCCTTCCTCCTCCTTTCTCCCTTCACATTTTCCCTTCCCATAATATGCTTGTGCTCCTCTCTCCTCTTTCCACCCTTCTTTCCCCTCTCTTTGTATCTCCTTCGCTATTTCTACATCACTTTCCTTTCCAACAGACACAAGACAACTTTCACAGAATTCTCGAGCGTCCTGTATGTTATCTACTTTAACTTTCCAATCTTGCCAAGTTACCAAGAGCCCTTCAGGTAGCAACCATCTGTATGGCACATTATATTTTCTTAGTTGCGAGGTTAAAAATTGATAACTTTTCGGGATCTGTTTTAGTATCGAGATTTGACGCCTCTTATATGTGATTCTCTGTTCCCTAGCTTTATGCAACATTTCATCTCTTAACACCTTTTTAGTGAGTCTAATATGTATTTCTCTAGGCAAATTATAACATCTCGCATAATTAGTATATACCCGGTATGCTTCGTCTATCCCTGCCTGATCCTCTTCCTTCTCTTTCCCCACTATTTCTATTTCTATTTTTTGTTCGAAATATAAGGATAAAGCCTTTGGTTTTAATCTACTATTTTAAAAATAATTTGTAGCCCTTTACTATTTTGTTGTGGGTAGTTGAAATTTGCCAATTTTCGTGCATTCTGGCTAGAAAAAGGAAAAATTAAGGAATTAAGAAATATCATTTTTGACCACCAGAGGGAGCTACAAAGAAGTTTAACTGAGCTATAGAGAAAATTGCTCTTTTCATAAATCAGTAGGAAGATATTAATTGTTCAGAGGATATTAAAAAAGAAGAGACACAATTAGGTATAGAAAATTATCAACCCTCTGTGTCAACTCTACAGATGTTGGACAATGCAAATAACCTAACTGTACTTTTGGAATATAAATCTGATATCAGCTTTTTTTATGATGATGGTTTGAATATAACCCTCCCACTGCAACTGAAACAAGAATGCCAATTAAATTTATAACTCTCGAGAAGTTAAGTTTGGAATTTTTCTTTATGGATACTAACAAGGTCAATAATACTTTGAGAAAAAAGAGATACAATAGTTATCTTAGAGAAGGAAACTTTAATCAACAAAGATTTGCTGCAGATTAATTTACAACATCTAACAGAACACATTAGAACATTGTTTTCAGGGATATAAATAAGGCTGAGAACTTCTTAAAGAAAAGAGACTTAATAGACACCCTGAGAGGAAAAAGACTTTATTCTATGAAAATAAGCAACTTAAACGTAATGACTTAATTCAGGGGTTGTCAAACTATGGGCTGGATGCAGCCCGCCGAGGCAATTTATTCCGCCTGCATGTCATTCAGAGCCTTGGGTTACTTGCCTTTGCACAGCAACAGCATTCTGCCTTTGTTGTGGTACATTTGCACTCAAGGCAGCCCTCACCTCCTGCCATTTTGGGCTCGGAGCAGTGAGCCACATCCAGGAAAGACTGTGGCAGAGAGAAGTGGCCAGGGCTGATTCTCCAGCATGTCATCTCTTGCTGGATCTTGCGGATGCTTCTTCCAGCCCTCGCAGCGCTTTGTGCAGCACAGTGAAATTTAGCACATTTCACAATGGGAGAAACAGGGTCCCTTCCTCCTCCTGGAGCCCATTACAACACAGAGCCACAATGCAACCCTGCCTTACTTGCCCCTGGCAACAACAGTGGCATCAGCCATGGCATGGATCAGGCCAGTGTCTCAGGGTGGAGAGCAGATTGTGCATCTCCCCGAGTGACTGAGGGGCATCCAGCACTAAGGCTGGAAGTTGCTGCCCACTGTTTCCTGCTGCAGTCTATTGGGAGCGAGACCCAGATAGAGATGAAGTGCTAGAGAATCTGTCAGGGTTCCAACCAATACCCTAATAAAAGCAGGAGCCTCAAGCCATTGTGCAAGAAAAATCCAGTTGTTTATTAGGAGCACCATGTCGGCACAAACTAAGTGAAGCCAGCTCTAACTTCACCCAATTTGCGCTTTGCCTCTGACCCTGTTGCCCCCTCCCCCCAAGGTATGTCACCAGTCACATTCCCCAATGAAGCAATTTTGTCGGTCATAGAAGTCACTTCCTCTGGCTGTTGCAGGACTCCGTGGAGATGGCCTAGCCTGGGCCGGCTAGGATGTGTTTTGTTTTGACTGAGGTGTGAATTCTTCAGTGCAGGTGCAAGCATGTTTTCTCATCCCCCTGCCTATGGCAACTCGGGAGCAGATCAGGAAAGCCTGTCATTAATACCGTGTTTCACAAAAAATAAGACCCAACCAGAAAATAAGCCCTAGCATGATTTTTATGTAAACCCTATCCCAAAAATAAGCCCCAATTAAGATGGCCAGCACAGTAGGCAGTGGGTAGGTGTTACTGAAAGAACAAGGGAGGCTGGAACTAATTTCTGGTTACTGGTGAAGAGAGCGCACTAAACCCATCTGCCTTAATTACTGGTACTCCTTTTGAAATATCAGGTGCTCTATTCCTTTAAATCAGCTACTGAATGGTCAGTGAAAATTCTGATAAGGCAGATCAGACCCCAAACAACAGGGTTGGGTGGGGAAGAATACCCAGGAAATACCAGCTTTATCCAGGGAAGTGGAGCACCTTAAGATAGTTTCAAAATAACAAGGATGGGGCATCCTGCACCTCTAGCGCAAAGCAAATACAAATTGTTCGTGGCGCAGTTCCAACTCAATTTCAAAGAGAATCTAATTCAAAGAGAAGCTTAGGTGCCATGGTGCAGCACAGTTCTGTGCACATTTCTTAAAAGTCTCCTGGAGTTACATGGATTGTCAACCAGCATGCAAGGTGACTTCCAACAATCAGGCTAGAATCAGGGTATGATAGGTTTTCCATGAAGATGGCTTCATTTTACTGATGTAAGAAATCTGCCACTCGCTAGGCCTTAGCCGAGTGCTAGGGTTTCTTTGGCATGAAAGCTTTCCCCAAGGGTCAATGTAAGCAGAGTGCTTTTGCCACAGTCCAGAAAAGCAGCCAAGCCACACCACAAAGTTCCAGAAAAGCAGCCAAGCCACACCACAAAGTTCCTGCATCAAAGCCTGGGACCTCTAAGTCGGTTTAAAACTTTACTCTTTTCCCTCCAGCAACGAAACAGTGGAGGGATGCAGCAGGTAGGTGAGGACCAATTCTGGGCAGGCTGCAAGGCAGGGTGGCAGGTGAGAGCTCAAAGTGCTGATCCTAATGAACCTGCAGGAGAATGGATCACTAACACTATTAACCTCATAGCGCCCATCACTGGAGAGAGCCAAGAGGAGCAGGGAGTGAGGAACCGAAGGGCTGGTCAAGTGCTGCAAGTGCCACTTTCAGTGCCCAATAGGAATCGGCCCACCTCAGAGAAATGTGTGGCGCCACCAATGGTGGAAGGGTTCTTGCGCACCTCCCAAGGGAGGGAGGGAAAGAATGAGCAGTGGTGAGCTAAGACAATTTCTGTGAGGGAAAGCAGAGGGAAGCGCAAGTGAGGCTTCATTCCACTGTCACTTTGCTTGCCTACAGCCACAGTGGGGCAGGCGGCCACGTGGCGCACCTGGATTACATGCCTCCCCTCTGCCTCCATTTGCTGCTTGGACAGGTAATCAATTCACCTGCACTGCGCAGGCTGTGCAGCCCCAAAATGCTCCAGCCAAGGAGCTAGCAAACTTCTGCTGCTGCTGCCAGACATTGTCAGCCCCTCCACATTCACCACCTCATGTATATATATAATTGAATGAAAGCCCTAATGTAGTATTGTGTTTTGGATTCTGGGTTAAAAATGGTCTACTTTTTTCTCTTTTATATATAATACCTGAGTACTTTTTAAAGTTAGTAAAATATCAAAACTAAAAAAGTGTTTTCTTTAGAATTTATAATTTAAAATTGAAATTATAAAGAGGATTTTCTTAATATAAATTATGCCTCCAGAAGTTGTAAATGCTCCAACACTGCAAGTTTTTAAGAAGAGATTAGCTATCCATTTGTCTGAACTAGTGTAGGGCTTCCTGCCTAAGCTGGGGGTTGGACAAGAAGACCTCCAACTCTGTTATTCTAATTAAGATTAATAACTCTGTTATTCTAACTCTGTTATTCTAATTAAGATTAATAAATTAACAGAGGCATATATTACTCTCCACAGCAAAGAAAAGCAGAGATGGTCAAATTGATTATTTTATCCAAGAAGAGAATATATCTAATTTCATTTCTATTCTGAAATTACTTCCGGATTTTGTGCTTGCAATGAAAAAAATAATAATTTTGATTTTGTTTTTCTTAACTAGATAGGCTTACATAGAAGTGGCTTGTACATATTGTTGTGTAAAAGCAAGTTGTGCTTGTAACGTTGTTATCTTTACTGTGCTAAAGAAAGTCAGAACTTGGTGACTTTTTCTTTCATTTTCTGCCTTTACAGTACATTTCTTTTCTTTTCCCGTTTTTCATTATTTTTTTATTTTTATTTTTCCATTACTTTTTTTAATGTATTTTATATTTTTCAAAATATAAAATACATTAATAATAAAAATAAATACAATAAAAATAAATATAGAATATTTCTATAAATAATAAAAATCATATATAGACAAAGAAGGTGATACTGCAATGAGTGGAGCCAATAACCATGGCGGAATGAAGAGCCAGGAAATAGATTGGTGCTTCAAAGCCTATCCAAACAAGGAGAAGAATAAAATGACCTAAAAATGCTCCAGACAGCTGCTTCTTACAAAGAGATTGCAAGACAATGATTTCTAGCGGGGAGAGAGAGAGAGAGAGAGAGAGAGAGAGATGCTGCTGTTTTTGTATGGGGATTTTGAATTCTGTTTTGCTTTTCTAAATATTCCTTCTTTTTTTGGATTTGATTTTATCCTTCCAGCGATGTGTAAGTATATCAATCATGATCATTCTAATCGGCACTAAATAGTTCTTGCTATGCTTTTAATTTGCTCATAAAGCCTGAATAAACCAGACTTGTATTTTCCTAACTTTGTTTCTATCATGAAAACATTTGAGGGAGACACTTAACAAACCATGCAGCAGAGTAAACCACTTAAAAAATATGGTTTTATAGAACCAGTAGTAAAACTGGCTGGAGGCTCTACCCACTGACCCAAATGTCATCAGAAGTGATCTGTGCATGCATGCGGACATGATGCGAACCGGTAGTAAAGGTAAGTAGAACCCACTCCTGTTTTTAAGGAATGCCAAATGTTTACAAACATTGCAAATCAGCAAATAATATAAAAATTGGGGCGTAAATAGTTGATAGTTTTTCTATTAGTCTTACTTCCTTTTTAATACAATGTATCAAGATATATAACATTGCTTCAAAAGGAAAAATGTTTAAATATTATTGTTAAAACAGTAATATTGTACTTATGCAGAACAAGTTAGTTATATCCAATAAAATGATTTCCTTAAAATCATCTATTGAGTTTCAACTGAAAGAGAAGGAAAAGAGCTGCAATTTCCATAGAATCAATTACTTTAATACAATATAATTATCTTCAAATTTATTTATTTATTTTTAAATTTGGGTTTTTTCATGTTTAGTGGCATGGATTTTGCCTTGTTTAGAGCATTATTGTTTAGAGTATTATTGCTACCCTTCATTCTTAAACTTTTATAACTGTATAAAATACATATTCTTGATGCAAATAACAAAAATTATATATATATAATTATATATATATAATTAATATAAATTATATTTATATTAATATTGTTAATATTAATATTAACAATATTAATATAAACAACCTTTATGGGAATATTAAGCCTTAGTTATATAAAATTAATGTATTTTTTTCTGTGTTTAGTTATATACAACTAATGCGTTATTTAGGCTGTGTTTTATTTACATATTACATATTCCTCAATTACCAAATATCTGGCTGAGAACCAGACTCCTGGTCACCAAATATTTATTAGTGCTTCAATTGATCTGCCAAGGCAATGTTTTATTAGCATCAGGTTTGGAAACCTCAGCTCAAATCAAGTCATCTTTTTAAAACTACCACTTCTTTTGCCAGCCATATCCCTAAAGACATATTGTAAAGTGGAGATTTGCAATGCAATTATTATTATTAAATGTTATTTTGTGTGTAAGTATGTGTGGGTGAATATGTGTGGTTGTGGAGAGAGAGGGGGGAAGGAGAGGGAGAGAGGGAGGGGAGAGAGAGAGAGAGAGAGAGAGAGAGTCTAGTTCACACAGCAAACAAACCTAACATTTTAGCCTCCTATTTTCTGCATTACAAGATTCTGAGGTTGGTTCGGCTGAGAGAGCGTGAAAAACACTGGCCCAAATCACCCAGTCAACTTTCATGTTTAAGAGAGGCATATACCCCCAGTCTCCTGGTTTCTAGGCCAGAACCTTAACCATCACAGTAAACTGATTAATTAAATTATTTTAAAATCATTAAATAAAATAAGTTATATTTTATTTAAGTACACATCTTTAATTAATTTAATGAAATTAAAACTACAGAAGAAGTATGAAAAACTGGGGCCCTGTAATTTCTTTAACCAAAACATTTACAGAACGATTATTGTAATTCCTCCAATTATATTAAGTTTCATACAGTTTCAGAAAAAGCAAATCAGTCTAGTTTATATGTACCAAGTTTAAAAACAATATATATCCAGATCAGAGGGATTTAAATCATGTTAAAGAAACAACTATAAACTCCTTCCCTCTTCAGTGAATTATAATATAAAATTGTTTACTCAAACAATTTCAATGTTTTTGATTGATTGTTGTATTCAATATCTTTTTCAACTTTTTCTTTGGTTTAGAAACTGATAATTTAAGAACTGAGACAATTGGGAAGGTAGACTTTAGCAATGCTATTTATCAGATCCACCAGTCCACTGGTAGATATTTGGTACAGTAGTTAGGATGCTAATTTAACTATTCAACAGCTACTCAAGTTGAAGATGCAGGATATGTCCCACGGTAAAATTCAGTTCATTTCTGGAAATGCAACTACAAAAAAGAAATATAAATCGATAGTTTATTGTTACTTCAAAACAAAGTATGACATAAGGATATTAACTCTTCAAATAATATACAACTTAAATTAAGTGGAATGTGTGCACTAATCTAGTCAAAAGTTCTGAGACTTTTTATTTCCAAGCTGTAGTAGAAGAGAAAATCACCTGGGGTGGAGAGGGGGGGTTGCTTTAAACTTAGAATCTATCAATGAATCAGAAAAATGCCATACCCTAGACCAGGGCTGTTAAACTCCCAGCCCATGAGCCGGATGTGTCATGCACTAGCCATGCTCACAGTTGGTTTAGTGATGGGGAGGGAAGTCCTGATATGTCATGTGATGACTTGAGTTTGACATCCCTGCCCTAGACTGTGGTTTTCACTGTGCCACCCACAGGTTTTATTTCCTGATTAGCCACATGATTCAGCCCAATCAGCATACACATTTTTATACCCCTATCAATGAGAAAACATAAAATAAAGAGCTTACAAAAATGAACCTGCTCATCTATTTGGAGGAGATTTTTTTTTGTAGCTCTTAAAATGTGTTAGTAATCATCACCCCTGTTCTTGTTACCCCCCCCCCCAAGTGGACTACTATAATGTGATGAACATGAGACTGCCGCTGAAGACCATTCAGAAACTGCAAATCCTGCAAAGTCCAAAACCCACATATTAACTAAAATCTTATATTCTCATATAACAATATTGCAGAAGTGTACTCGTTTCCAGATGCAATTCAAGGGACTAGTGACCATCTTAACAGTCCTATATGGCTTGGGAACTGGCTACCTTTAAAAACTACCTGTTCCGACCAGAATGTACCCACCCAAGCCATGCCTAGGGAAGAGTCCCTGGTTTATATGAGGTGCAACAAGAAGGGTCTTGGGATCTGTTCAGGAGCTCCCAGTTGTGGGATGCCCTTTCACCAAATATAAGAACAGCATCCTTGCTCTTAATATTCTTAATATAAAGAGCCGTTGTGGTACATCGGTTAGAATGAAGTATTGCAGGCTAATTTTGCTGACTGCCAGTTCGATTCTCACTGGCTCAAGGTTGACTCAGCCTTCCATCCTTCCAAGGTCATTAAAATGAGCACCCAGATTGCTGGCTTAGAGGAGGTTATAAAGCACTGTGAAGTGGTATATAAGTCTAGGTGTTATTGCTATTCTGAAAATAATATTTTTAAATGTGGCCTTTTAGATCTCCATTTGGAACAAGTATTAGAAATGTGCCTGAACTGAGATAAATTTGGTTGTTTAATGTTGTATGTAATGGCAGGATGTTGTTATTGTACTGAATTTACACTGATAGCATTTATTATTACTATTGTTGCTATATAAATTTTTCTGTGTCATATTATATATATTGTACATTATTCTTTAAAGTATTCCACTTTGTATTAAAAGTATTCCATTTTGAGTTATAAATCACATAAAACCAATTCTAATATATAAATCTGTTCATTTTGCATGTTCCCATCTTGAATAATTTGGTATTGATTGCAAGTTGGCCACTTCAACTAGTCATCCTTAAGAACAGATTATTTATGAGTCATTTCAAAAGAACAAGTCTGAATAAAGATCCTTGAAGGATCCCCACCTCTAGTCAAAATCCTTTTACAATTCCATTATACCAGAAGATTTCACAAATGTTCATTCAAAAGTTCAACTTAACTAATTCATCTCTGAGAAACTTAACCCTTTTCTTAGAAGCCAACATGTTTTATAATCATACAGACTGAGATGTCCTAACTTAGACAATTATGTATTTTCTGTTTCATATGAAGAGAAAATGAGCTATACACACCTGGAGTGAAGTGGAAGCTTTTATTTCTGTCTTGATGTTCTAAAGAAAAACAACCCATAGCATTAGAATAACTATGACATGCTATCAACATCCTCCTATTTATAGTCTGTAAGGGCATAACGACATCTCCTTTTACTTTATCATACTTTTGGTCTAAACTCTAGAAACCAAAATCCTGACCCTCAAGACAGAAAACTTCTATACTTCCCATGCTTAACACAGATGTCATCTTCCTCAATGCAGAAAGAATTCTTACCATCCCAGGTTGAGACCGCTGTTTTATTCATAATGTTCAAACCACCTGAAGGTACCCATTCTTCATCTGCATCCTCTTCATACCAGGTGTCAGCATCAGGAGACCAGCTGCAATTACAAAAGCAAGTCAGTATAAAAAACACAAGATAAAACTTATTTTCATGGGACATTTTTTTTTCCACTACTCACTTGCACTGCAGTTAACCAAATATTTCTTTTTCCAAAATTGCATCTTTTCACCTCTTAGGGCAATTCTGCATTGAGCCCAAAAGGAATTATCTCCCTTGCTAGCCTCAGCTGTTTCCTAAACCAGCTTCAGAATTTCTGGACTATAGTGAGTTAGCAATAGGATTGGACTTCCGCTTCTCATTCTTGCAGAGAAGGTAAGCCAAATTGGGCTGGCTCCCACATGGACCAGTCTACCAGTGACTGTATTTTGCTTTTAGAGATTGTTCCCTCCGTTTCCTCTGGCACTTTTTCTCTGCTTCCCTATATGTTTGTACACATGGATGCCTTCACATATCATAACCCCTTCCCACATTTCTGCCTTGGGCAGTAAATTAGACCATTTTCTCCCCCCCCCCCACCCCATTGTAACACTATTGTTCTGCTTTGTAGATATGAAGATTAGTTTCATATAAATGAAATAATATTCCTATACGGTATTGCAATTTAAAGGTCTTTTTTTAAAGGAAAGAAAAAAACAGAAGAAAAAGAGAGGAAACTTTGGACAATCCTGGGCAGGTATTGGAATGCAAGAGTAGCATGTTATATCTGGCCTGAGTAGATCTTGAAAGGGTAGCTACTGAGAGAAGTAAACTTCATTGATTCAATGGGCCATTGCTTTATTGACTGAAATACTACTTAAAAAATGTGAAGAGCATTGTAGCTAAGGCTCAATGCATAGGGCAGTAACCAGAGGTGGGCTGCTGGGGGTTTGCACGGGTTCATGACAACCTCTTGGTAAGATTCTGTGCAGTTCAGATAACCCCCAAATCCCACTCCTGGCTGGCCTCGCCCCACCTACCCCATCCCGCCCCCCCCAGGAGTCCCCACGCAGCCCATTTTGGATGCAGGTAAGTGCAGGGCATGCACGGAGGCTTGGGGAGGGCGAAAAATGGGCCTACCGGAAGTTTGGGGAGGTTGGAAACAGGTCTCTGGAGCCTGGAGAGGCCATTTTCACCTTCCTAGGGACTCGAGGAAAGCCTCCAGAGCCTGAGAAGAGCAAAAATGCCCCCCTCCGCAGTGGTGCAGGAGGCTGACTAGGCCACACCCACCATGGCTACACCCACCCAGCAACCAGGCGGAGAACCCCTTGCTAAAATTTTTGAAGCCCACCCCTGGCAGCAACCCCATGTTGGAAGTGACACCTGATATTGCAACCAATCAGGGATGGAGCTGCTACTAAAATGGAACAAAGTGCTGGAGACCTAGCTGAAAGGCATAATATCCCAGAAAGCTGGAAAACCTGAGTAGGGTTGAATTTGCAATGAGACCCACCACGAAGGTACCACACCACACCTCACCATACCAATACATATTACACTTCCGAATCACATAACGACCAACACACCACAACACACCTCTCTCCAATTTCACCCACATCACAAAACCTACAAACCTCAAAAACAAAAATTCATACTCATATAGGTGAACCTTTACACGATAATTGTGCCCATTTATTACACAGACGTTTAGCACATGACAATACTGTTGCTGTAGACAATATTCAAAATTTTTCACAAGGCATATCCACTAAGGATTGCCCTATCCAACTTGACTGTGAGATTTGTAAAGCTGCAAAATCAAAGGCAGCCCCAATTCCCCACACCAGCACCAGACGATCAAAACGCATATACGAATTAGTACATGTTGACATTGTAGGCCCTTTTCCACTTTCTTTGGGCAAACACAAATATTTTTTGAACTTAGTCGATGATTTCAGTCGTTTCGGACATATCTATACCCTTACTGAAAAATCTCAAGCATTCCAAAAGATAAAAAAAATTTACACTCTCATACAAAACCAACACAACATCAGATTAAAGAAAATTCAAACAGATTGTGGAGCCAAATTCACATCTGTACAATTTCAGAACTGGATTGACTCTAAAGGCATTACAAAACTACAAAACATCTCCTTTTACCCTCCAGAAGAATGGGATTTGTGAAAGAAAAGATAGAATATTACCATGCGCAGTGTCATGTTAGATGCTGATGTACCCCCTAGCTATTGGGCAGAAGTCCTTGCATATGTCAATTACACTTTTAACCGCACATGGAATAAGATTATTAACCAAACGCCCTATTTTCTTGTATATGGCACTCAATCACACCTCACACATCTTCGCGTTTTTGGCTGCTATGCATATGTCAATATCCCCAAACCACTCAGACGGAAGGAGAATGAGATGTCCAAAAAATTGCATTTTGTAGGATATGCACCAGGTTCGAAAGCATATTGATTCATAAAAAACAACAACACAATAATAATTTCCCGTTCAGCCACATTTATAGAAAACCACAACTAGACCAAAATACACTCAAATGACTCATACGTATTAACCCAAGAAACAAATACATCAGATACACCACAGAGAATTCAACATGTACAAACAACACCACCAAAAGCTACACCACAAACAAACAACACAAATACACAACTACCAATCAGAAAATCCAAACAAATTACACAAGGCATCCCATCTAAAAGATTTAACGGGAACAATGTAACACAGACAAACCAAATACCCATCACTCCAAAAAATTTTAAACACATGCTCCAATTACTGGAATCAGAACAATTAAAATGGTGGGACGCTATGTCCAAAGAAATGGACTGTTTAATAAATTTAAAAGTATTCACAAAAACAACACCTCCGCAACACAAACACTGGCACTTGATGGGTTTACAAAATTAAAACACTCCCTGACAACACATATCTCTACAAAGCACGCCTAGTAGCCGAAGGTTTTGCCCAACGCTTTCCTGAAGATTACGATGAAACTTACTCCCCCATAGTAAAACCAGAAAGCGTAAAAATGGCACTGACTTCAGCCATTATCTCAAATCAAGAAGTCTACCAATTTGATGTCCAGACCGCATACCTCCATGCACCATTAGAGGAGGAAATTTATGTCAATGTGGTACCAGGATTCCAAGTTGAATTCGGCAAAACATGGAGGCTGCACAAAGGGCTATACGGCTTAAAACAATCTGGCAAACTATGGTTTGACTGCCTTACCAAAATTTTAAAATCAATGGGGTATAGTTAAATTCGATCAGACCAGTGCGTAATAACAAAACCTTATTAAGGGGGAAAAGAAATTATTTCAATCTATGTTGATGATTTGATTTATATCGGGCCCAACATACAATCCATGAAAATTTGCAAACAAATGAAGAGAACATGTTAATTTAAAGACCTTAGGTCATATAGACCAATATCTGGGCGTACAAATTTTCAAAACTGATAGAGGTTTTTTTGCTTCTCACAAAAGGATAAGATTGAAGACCTGTTACAAAGATGTGGCATGGAAGATTGCAACCCCACAGATACACCCATGTGCACTGGCTATAATAAAATTGCTTATCTAGACAGTAACAAGCATCACGATAAAACTCAATACCAATCCATCAAAGGATAACTCCTTTATATCAGAAGATGGAGAAGACACGATATATCATTAAGTACAAATCTCTTATCTAGACAAGTAGATGAGCTTAAAAAACAACATTGGGTTGCTATGAAAAGGTTACTCAGATATTTGCATAACACAAAAGATATGGTCTTATTATTAGAACCTGATGAAGGAGTCACCCCAGAACTTACCTGTTATTCAGATGCCAATCGGGCAGGGGATGAAAGATCAAGAAAAAGCACATCAGGCTTTATATACTTCCTAAATGGTTGCCCCATAGACTGGCGCGTTTTTCGCCAAAACTTCATTGCTAATTCCACGGCCGAAGCTGAATATGCCAGTGCTTCTGACGCTTGCACACTTCTCACTTCTCATGGATATACGAATTAGTTTCAGGTATTTGGACACAACCTTCACTACCTATCACTCTCCACAAGGACAATGAATCCGTCATAGCCTCTTCGGTCAGGGATGATATAAGCTTCAGATCTCACCATATTGATATACATTATAAAAATATGAGAGACCTAGTTAAAAAGGGTTTTGTTGAATTTGTTCATTGCGATACGAAGGACCAAATTGCTCATTTCTTAACTAAATCTGTGCCTTGTGAAACACATTGGAACCACTGTAAATCAGTTGAACTGTACTTATAATTTATTTTTCTTATAATTGTGTTTCTTATTATTTTTGAACACTATTCCATCACACTTGGCAATAGAAGGTGTCTGTCAGATATTGCCTGCATGTGATGCACCAGAGAGTAGAAGGGGTTAAGTCTTTACAGACATCACATGTGACTATATCAGCCAATGAACTCTCTTATTGGACTCTTAAGTAGAAACCACTTGGATATCTTCCCCTTGTTCTTTTTCTCTCTCTCATCTATCTATCAGCAAGACAACAAGTGAAGTTCTGTCTCCTCTCAACATCTGAGTCATACAGTTAGGGTAAAAGAAAAGTGCACCAGGACACCCTGTTCATTATTGTATGCATGTATATATTTTGTAAATATTAAAACAACCTTTTTTGAACCTGAAGCTGTATTGAGCAAATAACTTCTCATAGAACCGAATGAGCACAACCATCAATATATATCTGACAGGACTTATGTTTCTTACCTATTTTTGAAATTCTTCCGCTTGGCTCTGATGAGAAAAATAGCAAGGACGGTACTGACCACAAAGAGCACAGCCAGGGCAAGACCAAAGCCCAGGGCAGTCTTGTGGACAGGCATTTGGCAGTAATTATCCAGGTACCAGAACATGTCCGTATTATTGCAACTATGGGAAAAAGAAATAAATTGATAAAGAAGGGTTTCTTTCCTTTTATTTTTTTTTAAATTTTACAATATTTGTATGCTGTGTGCTTCAGAAGGTTCTGGGTAGCTCCCAACAGAAAAACTTCATTAAAAATATAAAATTAAAATTATAAAATTAAAATAATTAAACATAAAAACATGAAAACCAAATAATATAATACCAGTAGACATCAAACCATAATTTTCAGGATCTGTGCTAATGTCAAATTTCTGCAACTATCTTCTGGTGTCTCAGTAAGGGGGGGAGCCATCCTAACTTCTCAAGAGAGAAAAATAGAATTCCAGAATTGGGATAGCTATGGAAAAAACTTCCAGCTTTTCTGTCAGCACTCATGTCATCTAGAGAGATTAACTCAAATCGGATACATTTCCATAGAGTGCATAGATTGAGAAAAGTCTGCTTTGAGGAAATAGGCTTGCAAAGATTGAGGAACAAAACCATAAATAACTTTGCATGCAACAACAAAGGACCCAGAAATATACTGGGAATCAAAGTAAAGTTTGCAAGATGTCTGGGATTCTACTGAAACAAACAGGACATATCAGTAAACATTCTGTTGCATTTCGGCCATTCCAGTTCTACATTCCAAATAGTCTCCAGAAGCAGACCGAAATACTGAAAAGGGCATTACTGTGATCCAGATATGAATGTTCAAGAAAAAAATATTTTGCATAAAAACATCACACATTCTTTTTGCAGGAGCTGTGAGGCAGATCTTGTCATCTGCTATCCCCAAAGAGAGTTTGAGTTGCTCTAATTAATGTCATTGAATCTGCTGATACATGAAGATTGGAGAAGTAACAACACCTTTCTTATTGCACAGTGGAAGCAGAACTTTGAGTTCATACCCAACTTTGGTTGTGCCAAATTTTAATGTCATGTCTTCACTGTTCTGGAAATCTCTTACATTGAAGCATGAAATATTCCTGCATACAGTCTGCATACAGGGAGAAGCTATTTGGAACCAATTTCTTTCAGGACTTTCACCAAATCCTTCTTAGGGAACTCAGAGTCACCATGGAACTATCTTCACAGTTATTGGGAAACTTTCCAAATTTCTGTTGGAAGCCTACAGATCCTTAGGGAGATCATTCTAATTGATCCTCCATTCTGCACCAGTTGGTTGCAGGGACAGATTCCATGTACTTAGAAAATAATCTGTGCATGACACAGACAGACAGAAAAATTCTCCATACATGGATGCTAAACAATTTTCCAAGGTAGAAACCAGGTGGAAGAGTATCCTATTAGAATTAGTAACTATTCAAGATTTAAGTAGTTGGTGGGCTGATAAATCTAAGGATTCTTTCGATACGCCTCTTCCTTCTGTCTACTTACATGTAGTAGGGCCTAATTTCAGAGAGTTGGCAAACACCATTGAAGCAGTTCATGGAATCTTGAATGTTACTGAAACATTTTGAGACACAGCGCACAGTACTGTTCATTATGTGGGGATAATAGTAGTCTGCATACTTTTGACTGTGCAGGGCAGACCAAGGTGTCTAGAGTATGATCTGATAGTACAATCTGGATGCATTTGAGACCCTGACTCATGATGAAGTAGTTAGGCCTTTTGTGTTGTGACTTTAGTCACATGTTTATTGGATTTGGGTTATAAAAATGGCCAAGGAGGTGACCTGTTGGGTCCATGCTGTGATGTGAGCTATTTTGATAGAAGGAGTAATACACCTCCTGCCTCAAAAGATGCCCTTTTCTCTTACTGTATTTTTTCTTGTTTTTCTTCTGTTTTCTTGTAAACTGCCCAGAGTTATAGGGAATCAGACATCATACAAATTTAATAAATAAATAAACATTTTGATGGCAACTATATTAATAACAGCTTTGTATGTAGATTTTAGGAAAATGTGGGAATCTGCAGGCCGAAAAATGTAGTGAGATGGGAGAACATCTCTGTTAGATCTAATAATTGTTCAAGATTTAAGATTTACATCCTAATGAACCTGACTAAAGGACTCCTTTGATACTCCTCCTCCTTCTGTCTACTTACATGCAGTGGGGGCCAATTTCAGAGACACGGCAAACACCATAGAAGCAGTTTATGGAATCTTGAATGCCACTGAAACATCTCGAGACACAGCGCACAGTACCGTTCATTGTGTGGGGATAATAGTAGTCTTCATACTTTACGCCACTAATATTTTTACAGGGGTCTGGAAAAAATATACATAATGAACTATGTGCAATATATGTAGCTCAAACCAACAAACTGTACTGCAACAAACTATAAGCTTGTGACTGAAATGCAGAAAATTTGCTCAGACATAGCAAGACCATCCTGTTCCTGCACCAACTGCCCCATGTACAGTTCAAAAGCAGTTTTGAAAAATATCCTCCCATGGTAGAAATAAAAGATAGCAAGAATGAGTTGTCATTACGATGGAACAACAAATTCAGAAAGAGAGAGAGAGAGAAAGAGAGAGAGAGAGAGAGAGAGAGAGAGAGAGAGAGAGAGAGAATTGAGATGATTGTAAGAACTGAAAGCATTTATAGGTGGCCCAGCTCTACAGGGAAGCACTAAAATTCAGATGTGGGGACTGAATACTCATCTTTTCCATCTTTTTTGGGGGGTCTTCCTCATGTCCTTCTAATCACAGTATAAATGTGTCCTTATATAGAATATGTTTAGTTTTTTTCTTCAGTCACTATACTCATAGTTTACCAATATTTCTAAACTTCTTGAGAGAGAGCAGCCTTCTTGGAAGAGAGATTTAAATTTTCCAATTTAAATTGGAAAAGAAAAGAAAATTGTAGCTGCTTTGTATTGATGTTGCTTTATCACTCTTGTGTGCCCTAAAAATTTTTTTGCTAATTTTGGCAACAAATAGTTTCACATAGGCATACATTTTACTATTTTATTTCATGACATCTTCTGGCTCTAATGGTCATGTGTAGGCTAGGGAAGTAAATCTGAAAGCGTGTGTAATGTTCTAATAACAGAAGTTATAGTTAAATGTATGCAGACTCTGGGTGTGTTTTTCCAAATTCAATAAGTGAGGTTGAATGTACATAGTTTTAGAAGAGCTGTGTGTGTGTGTATATGTACATACACATACAATATATAGTACCTAATGTATCTTTTTGTGTGCCTAAACAGACTCTATAGTATGTAATATGTATGTAAACATATGGCATGTATTTTGGATGTTCAATAGTAGTGAATAAATAGAGAGGAAAATTATATCTTGTTGAGGTCTTTGAGGTGTGGTGGGTGATGTTGAGTTGGCCATGCCATTAGGGCAGAGAACTGATTGTCAAATTATTTGAAAGATGAACCACTGAGTACACTCCAAAAGGACAGTGCCAGGAACCACTAAAACAATGCTGAAAACTTAAAACAGCCATTTCCCTAAAAAAAAAAGACAAAACCCCAAAGCAAAAGCATCAGCTGAGCGGGAAACTAAGAGCAGCCACTCAGGCTAATTGAAAGCCTGACTGTACTGCCAAAACCCATTAACCCTTTCAATTCTATTACTCTATGTTATCTATGTTCTAAATTCTGCTTCAAAGCAGAAACAATAGAGATGGCTGGACCACACATGCATTAAATTCACGGCCTGTATGATCAAACTGCATCATTGTCCTCACCTGTATCTTTTTCCTTTAGGAAGAAACAAGAAGTAGCCAACACTACAGCAGCTATAAAAAGTCTTGGAGAACTCCAGGGAGTATCAGCTGATCACAGAAGTGTTACTTAATACCTTTTATAATAAAAATGTTTGTAATTTTGTCTTTCTTCCTGAAGGGAAGAGGTTAATCCCATCCCTAGATTGGTAATTGCTGGATTTCATGGGTGTTTCCCTGCTCTAAACCTGTCAATTTCGGTTGTTTATTTACTTTATTTAAGGCGTGTGTTGGTTGTTATCACAATTAAGTAACCTGTTAAGTAGTTCTTGGCTGTCTGTCCGGGGCTATTAACTGAAGGGAGAGAGAAGAAGAAGAAAAACTTCTTTTGCACTTTATTTTCAGCCAGTTCTCCAAAGTAAAGAAGCAATTAGCTACCAGTTCAGGCAAACTGGTACAAACTGGCTGAATCCCACCACTGAGTTTGTGACTGAGTGATTCTCCATGGATTTGGTCTGGTGAGTCCTCTTGGCCTGCTAGAGGTTCCCCATGATTGAGTTATGGGACTGACACTACAAATTGACATAAAGTAATTTGATGAGATGGATTGACTTGATCGGTGGATTGCATCTATATATCAACAAATCTTTTAGGGACTTTCATTTATGTATGAAAAGTCAACAGTTCAGATATCTGTGGTACTGTTAACAATTACACATTTAAAATCTGGATTGAACAATTTCATACTTTGAAAATAAAAAGCATAGTCCCAATAATCTTCACACATCTACCCAACTGCTTACTGAAACTTACCGCTTAATGAAAAATCTGATTTAAGAATTGGGTCAGGTAAATCATCAAAGCACAGTTTTGATCCTGGAAAAAAAATATATAATTGTATGAATTAGTTAACCAGGCTGGTTGTATACTTGTATATTTTCCTCAAGATTCTTCTGCATTAAAAACATTGTGATATTAAATAGGATCCCCTGCACCAAAATAATTATCCTTTGGGGAAGAATAAATCATCAAATGATATGTCAAACATTCATCAGTGTCTAAGTTTAAGATTTCAAAAAGTTAATTCGACAAAACTGGAAAATATTAGCTTGTCATATATTTCAGGATGAAGCTGAAACAGGGGTGGGTTCTACTTACCTTTACTACCGGTTTGCAATGGGACCGCGCAGAAGCTTCTGCACATACGCAGAAGCATTTTGATGACGTCAAAGTTGGTGGGCGGAGCTTCCCTCCGGTTTTACTACCGGTTCTATAGAACCAGTGCAAACTGGGGGCAATCCACTACTGAGCTGAAACTAAACATTCTGAATATTATAAAAAAAAGAAATGTTTTGAATTGTATAGAATTTCTTCAACTCAGGATAGCACAAATAGCATTTGTATCTTTGGTTGTTTTTTTTTCACCTCAGCTTTCATTCTTAATGAATCGAGTTCTGCAAACCTGTTCCCTGTCTAGCAGAGTGGATCGGAACCTCCTAAGATCTCCTTTCCTTTTCTCTGTCTCCTGTTCCTGGCAAAGCCTTCTGCACTCACTGCCCCTTTTCCTCAGAAGGAGTGGGGATCATGAGAACATGAGTCAAAGCTGCATTTTGAACCCTACATTCTCTGCCCTTTTCCCCAAGAAACATTGAGGAAAATAATCCCTTTTTCCTGATGACACATAAACACCAGGTTGTTTATTAAAATCCTCATCTGATTCGGAGGGGGGGGGCAATTAAGAAAAAGGGTCCAATCTGGGTCAGTCATCAAGACAGTGATGAAAAATAAAATTTGTTATTACCAGTTCTGTGGGCGTGGCTTGGTGGTGATGGGGGTTAATATGACTGGATGGGCATAGCCAACTTTTTTTTTTACTTTTAAAAGCATTATTTCTACAACCTTAAGAGGTTGTAGAAAAAATGCTTTTAAAAGTAAAAAAAAAAGTCTCTGATGATCGCGTGGCTCAGCTGGGCATGGGGTAGGAGGGGCAGGGATTTTTGCTATTGGTTCTCCCGCCGCCATTGCTACTGGATCGGGCAATCCAGTCTATACCAGGAGCATTTCACCCCTGCATCAGGACCACAGTTTTACTCTGCCAAGTTTTCGGATTCAAGCTGAGTCCATCTTCAGGGAACTTCTCTTTACTGGAATATATGCTTTGGAGTTTTCTATGAGTCATGTTTATGTGGTACCTTCCAACTGGGTGATTGGCGCGTTGATGGCATGAAATTGGCTGTTGTTTCCTTGGGCTGCCAAGCTCTTGGGTCTTAAGTATTTGATAAGCTGGTGATAAATTAGCACTTCTGTTGATTGACAAGGGGCCCCAATTTCCCAGGCTTCAATCATTTATCTGGTTATCTTTGTAGCTGCACAGCCAACAATTTTAGTAGCTTCAGAACTGAATGTGTATCCTTGTTCATTGCACTATGAGGCTACTAATGAGTACAAGTCTCCTCGTCTGACCACTTGCTTGCATTCTTGCAATCTGGTGGTTAGCTTTCTCCCTGTCCTAAATTGCTACACACTATATGGCAGAGTGAGAACCCACTTAGTACCTAGAAAGCTAAACAACTGGAGACGAGGGACCTACATCCAGGCTAAATGGGTACCCACAAGCATTTTTAGAAGATGCCTGGGCAGCATGCAAAGGAGAGAAAGGAAGAAAGAAGGTACAAGGCCAACTATTTGGGACACCGTGCCATACATCAAAAACATTTCAGAAGTAGTAGAACACAGATTCCGAGATGTGCGAGTCGGAATTCATACTGTCCAGAAGCTACCATATGAGAACAAATTATACATTGCAAAGATCTTTGGAGGTGAGATATATTTCTAATGTAATCTACTGTATCCCCTGCATGGATTGCCCCTGTGACTATGTAGGATGGAAAGCAAGTTAACCACTGCAAGAATACAAGTGAGCAGTCAGACAAGGATGCCAAACTCATCAATAGCCTCACATTGCAATGAACAATGACATACATTCAAATTCAAAGCTACTAAGATTGTTGGCCATGCAGCTGCAAAGATAGCCAGGTAAATGATTGAAGTCTAGGAAACGGGGCCCTTGTCAGTCAACAAACGTGCTAATTTACCAGCAGCTTATCAGGTACTTGAGGAACATGGTGGCTCAGAGGTTAAGATGCTGAGCTTGTCGATAGAAGGTCAGCTTTTAGCTCTGGCTCCTTGGCTTAGAAACGGAGATGAGCACCACCCCTAGAGCTGAAAATGAATAGCACGCATATGCGGGGGAACCTTTACCTTTTTATCAGGTACTTAAGAGCCAAGGGTTTGGCACCCAAGGAAACAACAGCTAATTGCATGCCATCAACACACCAATCACCCAGTTGGAAGATACCACATAAATATGACCTGAAGAATAGCCCAAAGCACATATTCCGGTAAAGGGAAGATCCCTGTGGATTGGCTCCAGCATGAATCCAAAAGCTTGAAAGTGTAAATCTCTGGTCCCAGTGACTGACCCAGATTGGATCCTGCAGGTGTTACATATGCATATAAGAGGCAAAGGTTTCATTCCGCTCCGGAGTGAGTAAGGAATTAACATATCTGCCCCCCATTGGTCCAACTGAGTGGTGGAAAAAATAAGACGCGCTCAGTGACCGGCTGGGTAGACGGAGCCCTTTAAAAAGGGGCACTATTGGCCAGCCGGCATGCTTTTTTTCTAAGAACCAAACCACGGAATAAAGTGCTGAAGTTGCACACTTAACAGCAACATTATCCTGGGATACTTTCTAACCTTCATTCACTTTCACGCCTTTATTCTATTTGTCTTTATTCAGGAAAAAAAGATGTATTTGCCACCTATTGGCTATTTTAGTGATTTAGTGATTTCTAGTTGCTATTTTGAGATTTATAGACCATGGTACCTTGCTTTTGTGGCAAGAGAGAAGCCATGCAAAAGGACATTTGTTCCTGCAGAAAAAAGGTGGCTCATCCTAAAAACATCTTGTCTAAAAGAAGAATTAGCCAGGAATCTTGCTTATTTGTCAGTCAAAGAAAATCACATTCAAGCAGAAGAGTTTACCAAGCTGGACCATACCTGAATCTTTGTCACACTCCTCATCAGTACCGATTGTTTCCAGGGATTGAGTCACTTTTTTTGCAATATTATTCAACTTCTGCTGGATTGTTTCCTCATTATTCTCTGTTTGTACTTGGGAAATGATTTTATGTTCCACAATAATGCTGCCTTTCCTAAAAGAACAATGAAGGAAGAGCAATTCCTCAGGTGCTGAACTACCCTTTATTACTCCATGAGGATATGTTACAGACTGTTATAACCCCACCCCTTTCCTCCATCAAATGCAAAATGAACTAGTACTTCTACTCCATTTCTACTCTATTTAATCCACACAACAGTTTTCCGAGAGAGCTTAGAATAAAAGTTCAAGACGAGGCCAAAGCACCTCTGGAAGTTTCATAACTGAGTGGGATTTCAACCTGGACTTTAGTCCAATTCTAACTGCTTTAACTTGCAAGAACATTTTTCATCCGCCCCGGATGTTTCCTGGAATACATGGTGGCTGAAAGTATATATAAGACATACTCAGTCCCTGGTCTATCCACGTAGTTAAAAAAAGAAATCTGAAAAGGAGTTACTTACACCAAAAAAGAGGATCCACAATGGGAGAAAAGTTCTACCCATATTCAAGTTCACTTGATGGCTCATCATCCCAAAGAATAAATTAGTCTCTTTCTAGACACCCACCTCATTCTTAAGATCTCCACATCAAGGTATCCAGGGACATCATGATAAACATCTTTCATCTACAAGGTAGAAAAAGTAAAAGAAAGCCTTCATAAACAAAGAAATCTATGCCAGGAAAGAGACTTGAATCAGAAGCCTCCTAAAGCATTGAGTATGTGGCCTGTGCTATGACTTGTCTAATTCTCTGTCTGAAGAAAGCTGAAAATCCAAGAAGCAAATTTTTGATTGGGAAGTTAAGCTTTCCTGGTATGAATTAGGAGTGCTGGCCTTGGTTAAAGAAGAGGGTAAGATACATTACATTGAAATGGTGACAAATGTAGGCTATTTCCTTGATCCAGTCTTACCTGCGTTTTAAACTCAGCCTGAATTTCCCGAGAATAGCTAGAGTTTAAGTCTTCCAGAGATTTGTTGTACTCTTTGTTAGTAACCCTCACCTGAGCTTCGATAGTAATGGTCACAGATACTAAAAGAGAGGGAAAGAGATATTCATATGAACCTCAACAAGGTACTTCCCTGCAGTGCAAAGGAATTCAAAAAGTGAGAGGCAAGAAGTAAATATGTTCCCATTCTCCAACGTGGTTTCAAATGCTTACATCCAAAGATCCTCATCTGGTTTGGAAACTCATTTTTGATTTACTGATACATTTTAAAATTCAGAATACTGCTGGAAGGGACCTTGAAGGTCTTTGACTCCAACCCCCTGCTCAGGCAGGAGACCCTAAACCATTTCAGACAAGTGACTGTCCAGTCTCTTCTTAAAAACTTCCAGTGATGAGGCACCCACAACGTCTGAAGGCAACCTGTTCTGCTGGTTAATTGTTCACACTGTTCAGAAATTTCTCCTTAATTCCAGGTTGCTTCTCTCCTTGATTAGTTTCCATCATTTCTTGTCTTGCCTTCTGGTGCTTTGGAAAATAAGTTGACCCCCTCTTCTTTGTGGCAGCCCCTCAAATACTGGAATATTGCTATCATGTCACCCCTAGTCTTTTTTTCCTCTAGGTCAGGGGTCCCCAATGCCCAGTCTATGGACCTGCAGCAGGCCACAAACAAACAAACACAACCCCATCAGTGGGATCCAGACAGCGTGTGAAACCATGCCCCTTCTGGTCTGCAGAAAAACCTCCCTCCACAGAACCGGTCCCTGGTACCCAAAAAGTTGGGGGCCAGCGCTCTAGACTAGCCATACCATACTGCAATTGTTCTTCATATGTTTTTGTCTCTGGACCTTGGAATTATCTTAGTTGCTCTTCTCTGCACTTTTTCCAAAGTCTCTTTTTATAATGTGGTGAGTCCAGGTGTGGTCTTACTAAGGTTTTATGAAGTAGTACTAACACTTCATGATTCTATGCCTCTGTTTATACACAGTATTGTATTAGATTTTTTGGCTCCTGCCATGCACTGCTGGCTCATATTTAGGTGATCGTGTACTAGGACTCCAAGGTCCATCTCACCGTTGCTGTTTTTGAGCCAGGTTTCATTTAATCTTTACTTGTACCTTTGGTTTCTCCTACCATGGTGTAAAATCTTGCTTTTCTCCCTTTTAAATTCTATTTTGTTGGATAGGGCCCATTGTTCAAGTCTGTCAAAATCCTTTTTGATCCTGAGTTTCTGGGGTGTTGGCTATTCCTGCCAGTTTAGTGTATTCCCTCATCTAAGTAATTTATGAAGATACTGAAAAGTACTGGGCCTAAGACAGAACCTTGTGGTACCCCACTGCTTCCTACCTGCCATGTAGATGTAAGATCTTCAGGAGAATTTAGGGGATGTCAGTGTTAGTGTTCTAATTATAAAGTCTTAGTGTGATCAGTAGGTCTTGTAATGGGGAGGTCATGTCAGGTGAGGATCATGTCAGATCAGGGTCTTGGGATGGGTTAGGTGTAGGTGACATCAGGTAAGGATTCTTGTATACTAAGCATACTATGAGTATACTATAAGCAGAGGTGGGATTCAGCCAGTTCTGCCTGTTCCGTCGAACCAGTTGTTAAGTTTGTGCACAGTTTAGAGAACTGGCTGATCCCATCACTGGCTGGCCCCCTGCCCCTCCTATGCTCCTCATCTCAGCTGGGCTCTCCTGAGGCCATTTTGGCATCTTGGCACTCATTTATGGGTGGCGGCAGGGCTGGGGGGAGGCTCTCCCTCCATGGGCCCGGCCCAACGCCCTTCCTCCTCCTCCTCCTAGCTGCTGCCATTCCTGCGCCTGAGCGTTCCTGCACCCTCCTGGCCTGTGTCTGGAGCTTGTCCCACTCACTACCATTCAGATGCTCTCACTTCCCCAAGCATTTCTTTGCCTGCCTGATTTCCAACTCCATCAGGTTTCTCCATTGTGTTTTTTGCCATTGTGTGCAGGGAAAAAAAGTTTGTGGGACTAAAAAAAGTTCAATCAATCAATCAGCTCCAACTTCTTACAAAAAAGAAAAAAGAAAGATCTCGCAAAGTTGGAATTGATTGATTGAGAGAATCCCGACAGAGAAATGCAACAGAGCTGGAAATCAGGTAGGGAAAATGCTTGGAGGAAACAAGGGCATCTGGGCAACAGGCTCTAAAATGGGGCCATTTCACTCCAACAATTGCCCAGGCCCACTGGCAGGAAGGCCAACATCTACTGGCACTTAAATGCAGTGGCATTCCAGCTCTGGCCAGGAAGGGGCAGCTGGCATGGGTGCTGCAGAGAGAACATGGCGAGAAATGTGATGGAGCTGGAAATCAGGCAAAGAAATGCTTGGGAAGTGAGGTCATCTGGAGTGTGGTGGTGGGCGGTACCAACTCCATGGCACTATCCTGCAATGGAGAAATAGGCAATGGAGCAGCCAGCTTAAGGGAACAAAATTGCTTTTCCTCTTTCCCTGCTTGTCTTTCCCTTGTGCTAGCCTCTCCATTGCAGCATCCAGGATCCACTTTGATAGAGAGGGGGGGGAAATGGAATGGCCAGCCAGAGGGAAGGAGGACACTTTTCCTCTTTCCCTGCTCCTTGTCTTTCCCTTGTGCCAAGGACTACATTGCATTTCCCATCCCAGAGTGCCAAGAGGCCTAGAGTGCATCGTGAAATTTGGCCTCTGGGCACTCTGAGGTGGGAAAGTGCCAGTGGGGAGAAGACATCCTGCTCACCCAAAGGTGACCTCCGTGGCACCTAGGAAGGGGCCAGGTAAACAATATCAAATTTGTAGAAAAGTGGCAAAACAAAAAATGGATATAGTGTGCCTCCAAGAGGTGCACATAAGGAAACAGGATGAAAAATACTTACAATGTAAAAAAATTAGGGGAATCATTTGTAGCATTAGCGGAAGAAAAGAAAAGAGGAATAGTGGTGTACATTAGAGAAGGAATAGAGGGTAATTTGAGATATGTAGATTCAGCAGGAAGACTATTGATGATAGAGGTAAAACAGTGGTCATCTATGCGCCGAATAGTGGACAGCTAGAATTTTATTAAAAAATACATGAAAAGATAATAGGAGAAAAACAGAGAACATAGGTTTAATTGGTGATTTCAACACATTTGTAGATGTAAAAAAAGATTATAGCAGTGATCAGAATAACAAAAAAAGAAGAAGAAAAATGTACTTCCTAGAACTTTTATGAACGTAGTAGAAGAACTAAATTTAATAGACAGTTGGAGATTCTGCAACCCCAAAGGTAAAGAAATCTACACATTATTCCAATCCTCACAAGTCCTGGTCCAGAATAGACATGGTCCGGATAATGAAGACACTTATTCAAGAGGTAGAAACAGTAGAAATAATGGCAAACAATTGGGCTGACCATAACCCTGTAATGTTGATATGGAAAGGACATCAAAGGAAAAAGAGGAGATGGATGTTGAGCCCACAGATATTGAAGAAAAAGGAATATATAGAGCAAATGAAAAAGGAATTAGAGTTGTTCTTTAGAGACAATACAAAATACCATACTTCCCTTCAGAATCTGTGGGACACAATGAAAACTTATGTGAGAGAATAGCCTATAGTACAAAACGAAAAAAGGAAAGGGAAAAAGAATATAATAATGTCCAGAAAGAGATCAAAAATTGAGAAGGAAAATTACAAGATAAACCTGGGATGAGCAAATTAGAGGTAAATGGATAGCAACTAAACATAAATTGAATATATTGGAACAGGAAAATTATGCAAAGGCCTTGAAATTTATAAAGCAGAATTATTTTGAACACGCGAATAAGCCAGCGAGATGGCTTACTTATAGATTAAGAATAGAAAGGGAGAAAAGAACAGTTCAGCAACTACAGGATAAAAGGGGTAAAATGCAAAAGAAAAATGAGATAGCATGTAAAAGTTTTCAAGATCTCTATAAGCAAGCTAAAGTGACAGATAAGGAAATAGATCAATATCTAAATGGGGAGGGAATGTCGGCCTTAGCTGAGGAAGAAAGGGAAATATTAAATAGGGATATTACTATAGAAGAGTTAAGAGAGGCGATTAAGGGGCTTCCGGTTGGCGCGTCCATCATTGCCGGACGGTCTTTTTATGATCGCCGGCCTCGTTGCGCATTGGAGCCGCCTTACAGCTGGCAGGCAGCTCGGAAAACCCGTTCTTTAAACTGAAGAGCGGGTAGAGCTGCTGGGGTTGGATAGAACCCCTTGAGTTGCCCCCAGGACCCTTTTTTTGTCCTGGGGAGGGCTCAGGGTGATGGCTCCCCTTCCACCTCACAGAAGCTCTGTGCAGCGAGGCACCTCTGTTCGTAGCAGCAGAGCCAGACGACGAGAGCAACGCCACTAAAACAATAGATATCTACAGCAAGCAAAAACTTGGTGAAATCTGGACTTTTTAAAAGGAAAAAAAAGCAAGTATTTGTCTTTTTAATAATTTCTAAGAAAAAATGAGATTTAAGAAAATGCCTGAGAAAATGCCTGAGAAAATGCCTGAGAAAATGGCAATTGGCTTAAATGGAAGAAGGCAAAGTGGAAAGTGAAAGTGAGAGTTAAGCCTGCTTCGAAGTACTTAAAAGAAACATTTTAACAGGATTTTAAAAAGAAACAAAATTGATTTAATTCCTAAGAAATAGAATCCCTTTTTTTTGGGAGAAGTTAAGATTTTGTGGAAGCATGACTCCAAAACAAAAACCAAGGCTGGGGGGGGGGGGCTCCCTTACTTATCAGACAAAGGAAAAATTAGAAAAGCCTCAAATGCAGTTTCAGGGAACTGGAAATGGGGATTTGAAAGGCTTTATAACCAAGGCTTTGGGAAGCGTTGTTGAAAAGATAGAAAGTTCACAGAAGCAACTTAAGGAACTGGTACAGGAAAAATATGACAAATTGAACCAAATTATTACTAAAGTAGTTTCTGGTCTTTCAAATGCGATGATGGAAATAGAAAAAAAAGTGGCTGAAATCAGTACAGAGGTTGATTTTAAGATGAAAGTAACAGAAGAAAAATCTCTTAAAGCTGATGCTAGAAATCAAAAAATTGAAAATGATGTGATGATGCTCCAATTTAAAGCTATGGAATCTGTGATAAGATTAAGAGGTATAAGAGAGAACAATAGAGAAGATTTAAGAACAGTCTGTGCCAAGGCATTAGCTGTATTACTAAAGCTGGAAGATGATCAAATCTTTAGCTGTATTGAAAAAGCTTATAGGGTGAATTCACATGTGGTCAGACAAAGGAATTTGCCTAGAGATGTTGTTGTCTATTTTACTGATAGAAGATTGAAAAATGGACTTCCGGTGGCGCCTTCCTCGTCGTCGGCGGGCTCCTCCATGCCCGCCGGCGTCTCGCCGCGTATAGAGCCGCCTCACAGCTGGCAGGCGGCTCGAACAACCTGCTCCTCAGCGGGAGGAGCAGGCAGAGCTTCTGGGGGTGAGGCTGGGCCCCCTGAGTCGCCCCAGGATCGTTTTGCTTGTCCTGGGGAGGGCTCAGAAGGATGGCCCCCTCCATACCTCCAGAGAAGCTCCGCGACGAGACTGTCCTCCGCTAATTAGTTAATTAGCGGAGCCAGACGCTGGAAGCAACACCACAGCGTCTATGGAGCAAGTTGAAAAAGAAAGAAGCAAAGATGAAGCAAGTATGGATTTTTTCTATTGATTTTTATTGATTTTTTGGAAGAGGAATGAGAGGAGGGGGGAAGGAAAGGAAGAGAAGTGAAAGTTTCTAAGAAAGTTTTCTAAGATGGCGATTGGTCTTAATTGAAAAAATGCCAGAGCGATTGAAAATGGAGGCTTTCAAATGAATACCTTGCTATGGGAGAGTCACTTAAAGTAAGAAGAATTTTTCTTTTTCTGGATATTTTTCTTTAAAACAAGGATTAAAGTAACGTATGGCAAAGTGAAGTAAAGTATAGTAAAGCCATTTAAAGTAAAATAAAGATGACTAAAGGAAGGGGGGGCTCCCCCTTGAGCCAGCTGAAGAATAAAGCTGACATGATGCAATTGTCTGGATTGGCAGAAGGGGACTTAAAAGAACTTATAACAACTTCTTTACCGAGTGTAGTTGACAAAATTAAAAACTCACAGAAGAATCTTGTGGATTTGATTGCTGGAAAGCATGACCAATTAAGTCAAACTATTGTCAAAGTAATTTCAGATCTTTCAAATGTGGTGATTGAAATGGAGGAGAAAGTAACTGAAATTAGCAGTAAATTTGGCTCCCAGATTCAAGGAATACAAGAAAGGTTTGAGAAAGCTGAGATTTGTAATCAGATTATGCAGAATGATATTATCATGCTTCAAATTAAAATCATGGCCTCAGCAATCAGAGTAAGAGGTATTAAAGAAAACCAGAGAGATTTAAAAGCAACTATTGCAAAGGTTTTTGCTGAACTACTAGAGTTTGAGGATGAGATAATTCTTGGTTGTATAGAGAAAGTTTACAGAGTCAACTCACGAGTAGCCAAACAAAGGAATTTATCCAGAGATGTTGTTGTCTACTTTACTGATAAAAGGTTGAGAGATGACATCTTACAAAGGTCCTATTCTGCCAGAGTGCAAGTAGAAGGTGAACAAATTAATATTTTTAAAGAATTACCATCGAAGGTTTTAAAGAAAAGGAAAGAATTTGCTTTCTTAACTAAAGAATTGAAGAAAAGTAATATCCCATTTAGATGGGACTTACCAGCCGGCATAATTTTTAGATATCATGGCGTGAGATATTGCTTGAATACTATTGAAAAAGCGGAACATTTTTATAAAAATATTTTTAAGGGAGCTTCGAAAGACCTCAAGAATAAGAAACAAGAAAGAGAGTTTGTAAAAGGTAAACAGAAGGATGAGACTCAAAGAATGAATCAAAGAATGTTAAAAGAACAAGGAGTGCAATCTGGTTTCTCGGAGGATCTTACTATGGACTTTTCAGATGGGAAAATAGACCACACCAGTGAACCTAGTCTAGGAGCACCGGACCTTGAACTGCTGGAGCAAGATTTAAAAAATACTACAATTCAAGATGATCAGCAGCAGAGGTCCAACGCTCCGCAAGAAAAGGATGGTGATATCGAGCAGCAGGAACCAGACTTTAACGAGGAAATTCGAGAGGTAACTAATGAGTGTCGTAAAGTCCTTCATCAGATGTAGCTGTTATCAGAAAGCTTGGATAATTTTGGAAACTGGTCATAAAATTCCTAAAGTTTATACAGATTTGGATTTATGGATTATAAAGTCTTCATCCTGATTTGGAGTTTCTTTTTTTATTTTGAATTGGATTTAACATCTTGAGCAAGTTTAACAGAGGGCTGCAATGGTAGCAGCGTTCTGTGATTATCCTATCATAGTTTTTTTTTTGAACTTATCATCCAAGAGGAAAGAATGGAAATGAGAATATCTAACAACCAGAAGGAGTGAAAGGGTGGCAGGATTTGAAACAGCTTTGTAAGAACATCTGGGAATGCAGTTGCTAGGATTTTTTTTCTTTTCTTGATTTTTTTTTTGTCATAAAGGTTTGGCGGAGCTGCATTGGGTTTCTTTTTGTTGTAATAGAATACGTTAGTTTGAATGTCTCTACCTAGAGGAGTGAATATGTTCTGGTTGGATGCTATCTATATAGTAGCAGTGTTTTGTGATTTCCCAATCATAGTTTTTTTTTGGAATTTATCATCCAAGAGGAAAGAATGGAAATGAAAATGTCTTACAACCAAGAGTGAATCACAAAGGGTGGTAGGATTTGAAACAGTTTTTATAAGAACATCTGGGAATGCAGTCTCTAGGATTTTTTTTCTTTTTTCTTGTTTTTTTTTTTTTGCTCCTAAGGTTTGGTGGAGCTGCATTGGGTTTTTTCTTGCTGAAATAGAATACGTTTGTTTGAATGATTCTACCTAGAGGGGCGAATATCTTCTTGGTTGGATGTTATCTATATAAAGTCACACGGGGGGTTTATGTGGAATGTCTTGTTTTACTGATGGGGGCAGATAGAAGATGAAGAGTATTGGAATTGGATACAGGTGAAGAAAGAAGATTTAACTTCAATCAGGAAGAAGAGAAGATTGTAATTCGAGTTATGGAAAATTATAACAATATATGTACAATCATATTATATTGTATACTTTATCTTTTTTTCCTTTGAAGGGGGAATTTTTGGGTTTTTAAATTAGGGGGAGTAGTTCGGATTAAAATATGTGGCATTATTTAATATGAATAAGTAAGTTATATAATCTTGGAGTGATCGACTATGGTATATGATTAGTAATGTTAGTAATGTTATTTTTATTCTTCTTTTTTTCTGTCTTTAAATTGGGTTAAATATTATAATGGCTATTTTTTCTGGTGTTTTTTTTATTACAATACTGTTAAGCTCAGACAAATATCTATGCTTATGGGTTCTTCTTTGTATTATTTTATTTTATTTTATTTTATTTTATTCTATTATATATATATTTTTTTTTCAATTTTTTTTTAATTCTTTTCTTTCTTTCTTTCCTCTTCCTCTTAACTTAGAACTGAAGATATAATAGTATTTGCTTTTCTTGTTGTTATAAATTCTTGTTGTTTTTCTTTCTTAAGAAATGTGTAGCGGAAGTCAGGGGTGGGTGGGAGAGGGACGGGGTGGGGTTGGGGGGAGGTTGGGGGGCATGAGAGGGTGGGGGAGGGGGTAGGGGCGAAAAAAGGGGGGAAATTTTTTATTGTAAAACTTTTTCAATAAAAAAAAAAGATTGAAAAATGATATTTTGCAAAAGTCCTATCTTGCTACTGTGCAGGTAGAAGGTAAACAAATTAGTGTTTATAAAGAGCTACCACCTAAGATCTTAAGAGACAGAAAGGATTTTGGATTTTTGGTGAAGGAATTGAAGAGAAGTAAGATTCCATTCAGATGGGACGTACCAGTTGGCGTAATTCTGAGATATCAAGATGTGAGATACCATTTGAATACTATTGAAAAAGCAGAACATTTTTATAATAATATTTTTAAGAGAGCCCCCACATCTACATCTTCATCTTCATCCATGTTGTTAACTATGGAAAAAGGCATTAAAGATAGAGAGTCTGAAAGAGAGATTGAGGAACAATGCAAGCAGATGGAATTAGAAACTCAAAGTGCAATAGAAGAAATTCAAGGAGCAGTAGGTGGTTTTTCAGATGATTTTATTATGGATCTTCCAGAGCCAAAAATAAAGCACCCCAGAGATACAAGAGAGGTGGTACTGGACCTTGAACTGTTGAAGCAAGAACCGAAAGATAAATATACAACTCGAAATGAGAAGCAAATCTTATCAAAGCAGAAACAGCAGAGGCCCAGTACTTCACAAGAGGAAAAGGGGGATAATGGCAAGCAACAGAAAGCAGAAGTCAAGGGAGGAGCTAGACTGAAAATCACTGCTGTGCAACAGAAACTGAGTCAATTGCTCGACTCGCTTTGTGAAACTTAAATGACATTTATGAATGGATTGAATTCTCTACGGAAAGGATGGCAAATATTTTATTAATTGAAATAGTTTAAAAGACAATCTTGATCATATTTGATTTATATACGAAAATGGATTATAAAATTTTTGCAAAACTCATCCTGAGTTGGATTTAACATTTTGAGAAAAGTAAACAGATCGCTGCAGTAAGGTTTTTGAGTGTCTGCAGAGGATCTGTGGTTACCCTATTATAGCTTTTTGGAATTAACCATCTAGATGAAGAAAATAAAGATGAAAATATGTCAGAAACCCAAAGGAAGGAATTGGAAAGGCTGGCAGGATTTGAAATAGTTTTAAAGGAACATCTGGGAATGCAGCTTGTAGTCTCTATTTAAGACTTGGAAAATTGGGAAGAGCTGCATCTGTCTTTATTTGGTAGAACAGCAGTAGCTAGGTTGAATGTTCTACCTAGAGGATTACAAAATACTTTTGTGGTTGGATCTTACAAATATAAACTCACTCAGGGGGATTTTATATGGAGAGATGTTTTTTGCTGATGGGGGCAGCTGGAATATGAAGTTTATAAAAACTATGGTGGAAGAAGAAATTGATTCAATTAGGTTACAGTATATTCAACTTCAATCAAGATGAAGAGAAGACTAAAGATTGGTTTATTGATACAGAAAATTATTTGACATAGATGCTATATATTATATTTTATTATAATATGGGGGATTGACTTAGGTAAATAATTATTAATATTAGATTAGAGAAATGTTTGATATTTCTCTATTGATGGCTGATAAATGAGGTAAATATTACTATTATTAGTTTTTTACTATAATATTATTAGCTTTAGGAAAGCTTTATTATTTATAGGTCTATTTGTTATATTATTTTTTGGATTTCAATGTATTTTTTCTCGTTTAATATATGTAGATTGTGTGAAAATATTTTTTTTTGCAAGGGAAGTCAAGGGGGGGATGAGGGGGAGATGGGGTTAGGGGTTGGGGAGGGGGAAGTTGGGGGAGGGGGCTGGGGGGAAGTGGGGAGAAGAAATGATAAAATTTGTATTGTAAAACTTTTTCAATAAAAAAAAAGAGAGGCGATTAAGAATAAAAAAAATAACAAAACCCCAGGGACGGATCGATTATCAAGTGAATTTTATAAAGGACTAGGAGATATATTGGATTAGATATTATTAGAAACTTGTAATGAGGCATTACTAGAGGCAAGGCTACCAGATTTGTAGAGAGAAGCATACATTTCGTTGATACCGAAGGAAGGAGCAGATATAGTATAGTTAAAAAATATAGACCAATCTCTTTATTAACACTGATTACAAATTTTTTATGAATATGATGGCAAATAGGATGAAAAAAATATTAAATTGTATAATACACCCGGACCAAAATGGGTTTTTACCAATGAGACAAATAAAAAATAATATAAGAACTGTAATTAATGTATTAGAATATTATGAGGTGCATCCAGAGAGGCAAGTAGCTCTGTTTTTTCTGGATGCCCAAAGGCCTTTGATCAGGTCAATTGGCAATTTATGCTTCAGCAAATAAAAAACATGAAATTTGGGGAGAGATTTGAAAATATAATAGCCTGTATATATACAAAACAAAAAGCAAGTATAATAGTAAATGGAGACCATATGAATTTCTTTGAAATAAAAAAAGGAGTTCAGCAGGGATGCCCACTTTCACCCTTGCTTTTCATTCTGACATTGGAAAATTTTTTGATAAGAATTAGATCAAACAAACAGATAAAAGGATTGAATGCAAAACAAGAGGAATACAAGGCCCAAGCATTTGTGGATGGCCTTGTATTCTTCATAGAAGAACCATTAAAAACAGTACCAATATTGATAAGAGAAATAGAGGAATTCGGGAAGGTAGCTGGCTTAAAAATTAATAAAAGTAAGATCAAAATGTTAACGAAAAATGTAACAGGAAAACAAACAGAGGAATTAAATAAAGAATTAGGATTACAAATAGTAAAAAAGATTAAGTATTTAAGCATATATTTGACAGCTAGATGCTCAACTATAAAGGAGAATAATTATATAACTTTAGTTCAACAAATAAAAGAGGATTTAGAAAAATGGGAGAAACTGAAATTATCATTATTAAGGCAGGATAGCAGCTATAAAGATAAACATCCTGCCGAGGCTGCTTTACTTATTTCAGACAATTCCAGTAAAATTGGATAATTTTTTTTGTAAATTTGAATAAGATAACTACAAAATTAGTGTGGGAAGGAAAAAAGGCAAGAATTAAATAAAGTACTTTGCAGGATGATAGAAGCAGAGGTGGATTTGGACTCCCAGCATGGGAGGCATATTATAGAGCAATGAATTTGACATGGATCAGGGAATGGGTGAATCTGAAAAACTGAAGACTGCTAACCTTGGAGGGACATGATTTGTTGCCGGGATGGCACGCCTTCTTGTGGAGCCCCAGGAACAAAATGCATAGGTATTTTTGCAATCATATACTAAGAGATTCATTAATTTATACTTGGCAGGGAATTAAAAGTAAACACTATATGAAAGTTCCTGGGTGGCTATCCACAATGGAGGTGATAATACACCCCAATACCTTAGCAATTCGAAAAATGGCAAGATATTATGAAATTTTGGATCCCCAAGGAACACTAAAACAACAAGAGTAACTCAGAAATCAAGGAATACAGATAGATTGGTGACCCTATCTTCAGATAAAAACAAGATATAAAAAGGATCAAGAGGAAGGAGGAATTGAATTAAAACCGAATCGGTTGGATACACCTTTAGAAGCCACGGAGGAAAAATTGATTTCAAAAGTATACAAATATCTATTGGAATTTGATTTAGCAGAGGAATTAATAAAGGGACAAGTGATAGCATGGGCAAGGAAAATTGGGCATAATATAGAATTGGAGGACTGGGAAAAGGTGTGGGAAAATAACTATACTATAACAAAGCTAGTGGTTTATAAAGAGAATCAGTACAAAATGTGGTATAGATGGTATCTGGCCCCTTTGAGATTAGCAAAAATGTATTCAAATTTAAATCCAGTCTGTTGGAAGTGCAAGCAGGCACAGGATGCTTTCTTCCACGTCTGGTGGCTTTGCCCAAAAATTAGGAAATATTGGGAAAAAATAAGAATTTGGCTAATAGAAATAACATTACAAAAAATAGAACTCAAACCAGAGATTTTTCTACTAGGGATGATTAAAGAAAACTATAGGAAAGAAATAAAGTATTTAATATTACACATAGTCACTGCAGCCAGATTGGCACTCACCCAATATTGGAAAACTGATCAACTACCAACAGATCAATTGATAATCCAAAAAATCTGTAACTGTGCGGAAATGGACAAACTAACATTTGGAATGAAGGATAAGGTAGACTCAAAATGTTATATAGCGTGGAATAGGTGGTATGATTGGATAACTCCTAGAAATGAGAGTAAATGTAAAATTCTGTACGATAATAATAATTAACAAATATGCACCATTAATAAGATAATGGACGTGTGACCAAAGTCACTTTTTCTTTTTATGTATTATTGTCTGTATTAATATATATGTATCTTGGATATACATGGTATAATATTTTACTTTTTATATGTTTAATAAAGTTTTGATTTTAAAATAATAAAAAAAAAGAAGGGGCCAGGTCACCACGAGGCTGGTCCTGGATGGGCAGACTTCTCTCCCCACCGGCCAAATTTCGTGATGTGCTCCAGGATCTTCTGCAAGGAGATGGCGCGTGGGTGAGTCCAGCGTGAGACACTGCCACACCCCCACTGTCCCACTCCCTTTTCCCCGCAGGTTCTGTGGACAGCAAGGTTTGCCAAGAAAGGCTCCATTATTTTGAACTTCTTGCTTAGGAGTGAAACTTGGCAGTCTTCACGTTGCCCTGCAACTCTTTTAATTTTCAGGGCCCTTATTTAGTTCACCCCTCAAAGCTCCTGTTTAGCAGACCTATTTGCCAATGAAGGGGATGAAAAAAGCTGGATTTGGCCAGGGTGGGGATGCTCAGTGCAAGCAGAAACCTTGCAGCTCTGCAGCCCCAAGATAGGCCTTGTTAGGGCTCCCTGCACCTCTAGTAGGGACCTGGCCATGATAGGCTGCAAATTTTTTAACAAATGGTTCTCTGCCCTAATGACTGACTGGGTGGGCGTGGCTTTACAAATCAGGGAAGTTGCCAGAACACAATGAAGAATTAAAATACTGTATTTTCCTGCGTATAAGACTACTTTCTAACACACAAAAATCTTCTCAAAAGTCGGGGGTCGTCTTATACGCCGGGTCTCATTCTCCTGTAACCAGGCAGACCAGCCCATAAGGCTTTGACGAGCCTTAAATGGCTCTGAGGAGGGTCGTCTTATACGCCCAGTCATCTTATACGCCGGAAAATACGGTAGTTAAAATACAAGGATAAGTATCAGCAGCCAAGTTACTCTTGTTCATAAACTGAAACCCTTTAGCAGAGAGGTCATTTAAGCTCTCCAGAAAGTGGGTGGGCATATTTGGGCTACAAAATCCTAAAGAGACAAATCAACAAATTAACGCCTTGAGTGAGGGCTAACCCCATTCTGCCTTTGTTCAGACCTTGCTACCTACCCAGTCACATGCTCACCCAACCACGGCTATCCAGCCAATCATTAGGGCAGAGAACTGGTTGTTAAATTATTTAAATCCCACCACTAACTATAAGTATATTATGTCCACAGCAGAAATAAGACTGGTTTGGCAGGTCTGTTTTTAATAATTCTATGCTGTTTCTATTATTATTATTATTATTATTATTATTATTATTATTATTATTATTATTATTATTATTATTATTATTATTATTATTATTAACATTTTTGAGGCAATCTCCAAATCTCATTTCCATGATTCTCCTTATATGAAGAAACTTTAGTCAGCACAGACCCGGGATATTTTCTCGGTTATTCATGAGACCTCTTAGCCATTTGGGGGGAAATCATTAGCTCCAAATTAATCACTTTGGCTTGGAGCTGGCAAACTTATAAAACCATATTTCCCAGAACCCGGATGGAACTGGGAACAGAGAACTGTCTATTTCCCAACAGGTTCCTGGTTTAAGTGCCCTATATAGGAGCTCCTATTAAGCCACATTTCTTCCATATGCAAGCTCCTTATTCTAGTATGATAATCCAACATATCTGAAAGCAAGAATTTGTTTTAGGCTGCCATCAGGAAAAAGTAATCACGCTCTCCCTGGTTGTACTTACATTCAGGGACTTCAATTTGATCCTTGAAGAACTCACACTTGGGCCCATAGTATAAATCCTCATTACAGATGCACTTGATTCCATCATAGGTTCCACCATTCTTGCATAACTCTGGAACACAGAAGTCCACTTATACAGATCTAATTTGAAAGTTACAATCAATGCAGCAATTTACATAGAAATATAATTCTTTATCACAGTATGCATGTATAAAAATAAACAATGCAGCAGATAAATGAAGTGATCTTACAAGCGTTCATATGATGCCAAATTTTTCCTTCCTCTTTCAGCCTCTAACGTGACATTAGCTGACAGGAAGGATGGAGAGGCTGATCATTTTTAAGCAATGAAGTGAAAGATGAAATCAATGCAATTAAGAAATTTTTTAGTTTCTTGCCTTTTTTTATTAGAAAAACATTCTCTTCATCATTTATAAATGTTTGTTGCTCTTCTGAATCAATTCTGACCTTCCTTTCTTAAGATACTAACACTGCAATGCAATTATTCAAATACGTACAAAGATCTTAATCACAAACAGCTGTCTCCAGAGGAGCATTGGAGAAAGAGTCCTGCATAACAGTCCTCCTTCAAACCAAAATTTGGCAAGACCAGATTAAAAACAATTCTGTGAATATGAAATAATCTGCACAAGCCCATTAATGATTGTGCTCCCTTACTTTAGAACTTGGCACAAGGCAGCCATGTCCCAAAGGAGGTGTCCATCCTCCTAATCTCCCAGAACATACGGGGGCTTCCTGTGGACTTTCAGCTGCTGCTGAAATATCACTCTCAGCTACCCCAGACAGGATCCCCAATAGTAAGACATGAGGGAGTAGTCACTAAACAGGGAAAGCCGGAAATATCATTCACAGATTATGAAGGGAGAATCACCTCACATGATTATGCTTCTGTCACAGGCACGCTTACAAAGGATTATGTCAATGGTAGGATTTGACAGAAATGTATTGAATAGTAGCTAATCCCATTCATACTCAATCAGCACTACACTGAGACGATTCTAAAAAACATACACCATCAAGCCTGTGCTTCAGACCAAACGTCACCATACTATGATCACAGGAAAGGAAAAATTGCCATGACTTTTGAAAAGTTTAAAATAGGAAGAACTAAACATATAGATCAAATGAAAACTGATACTCACCTTTTGTGGTAGTTCTGGTAGTACTCTTGAGAGTAGTAGCTTTCGTAGTCGAAGTGGTAGTGGAACGTCTGCTAGTACTCTTGGGAATAGTGATTTTGGTAGTGGAAGGGCTAGTAGTAATCTTGGCAGTCGGAGGTTTGGTAGTGGAAGGGCTGGTAGTACTCTTCTCAGTAGTTTTGATAGTGGAAGGGCTGATAGTAGTACTCTTGGCAGTAGTAGGTTTGATCGTGGAAGGACTGGTAGTACTCTTCTCAGTAGTTTTGATAGTGGAAGGGCTGATAGTAGTACTCTTGGCAGTAGTAGGTTTGATCGTGGAAGGACTGGTAGTACTCTTCTCAGTAGTTTGGGTAATGGAAGGGCTGATAGTAATATTGGCAGTAGTAGGTTTAGTAGTAGAAGGACTGGTAGTAATCGTGGCAATAGTAGTTATGGTAGTGAAAGGGCTGGTAGTACTCTTCTCACTAGTAGTTATGGTAGTGGAAGGGCTCGTAGTACTCTTCTCAGTAGTTCTGGCAGTGGAAGGGCTGATAGTAATCTTGGCAGTAGTAATTTTGGTAGTTAAAGGGCTGGAAGTCCTCTTCTCAGTAGTAATTATGGTAGTGGAAGGGCTGGTAGTACTCTTCTCACTAGTAGTTATGGTAGTGGAAGGGCTGGTAGTACTCTTCTCACTAGTAGTTATGGTAGTGGAAGGGCTCGTAGTACTCTTCTCAGTAGTTCTGGCAGTGGAAGGGCTGATAGTAATCTTGGCAGTAGTAATTTTGGTAGTTAAAGGGCTGGTAGTACTCTTCTCACTAGTAGTTATGGTAGTGGAAGGGCTGGTAGTACTCTTCTCACTAGTAATTATGGTAGTGGAAGGGCTGGTAATCTTCTCACTAGTAGTTATGGTAGTGGAAGGGCTCGTGGTACTCTTCTCACTAGTAGTTATAGTACTGGAAGGGCTGGTAGTACTCTTCTCACTAGTAATTACGGTAGTGGAAGGGCTGGTAATCTTCTCACTAGTAGTTATGGTAGTGGAAGGGCTCGTGGTACTCTTCTCACTAGTAGTTATAGTAGTGGAAGGGCTGGTAGTACTCTTCTCACTAGTAGTTATGGTAGTGGAAGGGCTGGTAGTAGTCTTCTCAGTAGTTTTGGTAGTGGAAGGGCTGATAGTAATATTGGCTGTAGTAGGTTTAGTAGTTGAAGGACCGGTAGTAATCTTGGCAATAGTAGTTTTGGTCATGGAAGGACTGCTTGTTTTCTCAGTAGTAGTTATGTTAGTGGAAGGGCTGGTAGTACTCTTCTCAGTAGTAATTATGGTAGTGGAAGGACTGGTAGTCTTCTCACTAGTAGTTGTGGTTGTGGAAGGGCTGGTAGTACTCTTCTCACTAGTAATTATGGTAGTGGAAGGGCTGGTAGTAAACTTCTCAGTAGTAATTATGGTAGTGGAAGGGCTCGTGGTACTCTTCTCACTAGTAGTTATAGTAGTGGAAGGGCTGGTAGTACTCTTCTCACTAGTAGTTATGGTAGTGGAAGGGCTGGTAGTCCTCTTCTCACTAGTAATTATGGTAGTGGAAGGGCTGGTAGTCTTCTCACTAGTAGTTGTGGTTGTGGAAGGGCTGGTAGTAATATTGGCAGTAGTAGGTTTAGTAGTAGAAGGACCGGTAGTAATCTTGGCAATAGTAGTTTTGGTCATGGAAGGACTGCTTGTTTTCTCACTAGTAGTTATGGTAGTGGAAGGGCTGGTAGTACTCTTCTCAGTAGTAATTATGGTAGTGGAAGGACTGGTAGTCTTCTCACTAGTAGTTGTGGTTGTGGAAGGGCTGGTAGTAATATTGGCAGTAGTAGGTTTAGTAGTAGAAGGACCGGTAGTAATCTTGGCAATAGTAGTTTTGGTCATGGAAGGACTGCTTGTTTTCTCACTAGTAGTTATGGTAGTGGAAGGGCTGGTAGTACTCTTCTCACTAGTAATTATGGTAGTGGAAGGGCTGGTAGTAAACTTCTCACTAGTAATTATGGTAGTGGACGGGCTCATGGTACTCTTCTCACTAGTAGTTATAGTAGTGGAAGGGCTGGTAGTACTCTTCTCACTAGTACTTATGGTAGTGGAAGGGCTGGTAGTAGTCTTCTCAGTAGTTTTGGTAGTGGAAGGGCTGATAGTAATATTGGCTGTAGTAGGTTTAGTAGTAGAAGGACCGGTAGTAATCTTGGCAATAGTAGTTTTGGTCATGGAAGGACTGCTTGTTTTCTCAGTAGTAGTTATGTTAGTGGAAGGGCTGGTAGTACTCTTCTCACTAGTAGTTATGGTAGTGGAAGGGCTGGTAGTACTCTTCTCAGTAGTAATTATGGTAGTGGAAGGACTGGTAGTCTTCTCACTAGTAGTTGTGGTTGTGGAAGGGCTGGTAGTAATCTTCTCACTAGTAGTTATGGTAGTGGAAGGGCTCGTGGTACTCTTCTCACTAGTAGTTATAGTAGTGGAAGGGCTCGTAGTACTCTTCTCACTAGTAATTATGGTAGTGGAAGGGCTGGTAGTACTCTTCTCACTAGTAATTATGGTAGTGGAAGGGCTGGTAGTCCTCTTCTCACTATTAATTATGGTAGTGGAAGGGCTGGTAGTACTCTTCTCACTAGTAATTATGGTAGTGGAAGGGCTGGTAGTCCTCTTCTCACTAGTAATTATGGTAGTGGAAGGGCTGGTAGTCTTCTCACTAGTAGTTATAGTAGTGGAAGGGCTGGTAGTACTCTTCTCACTAGTAGTTATGGTAGTGGAAGGGCTGGTAGTAGTCTTCTCAGTAGTTTTGGTAGTGGAAGGGCTGATAGTAATATTGTCTGTAGTAGGTTTAGTAGTTGAAGGACCGGTAGTAATCTTGGCAATAGTAGTTTTGGTCATGGAAGGACTGCTTGTTTTCTCAGTAGTAGTTATGTTAGTGGAAGGGCTGGTAGTACTCTTCTCAGTAGTAATTATGGTAGTGGAAGGACTGGTAGTCTTCTCACTAGTAGTTGTGGTTGTGGAAGGGCTGGTAGTACTCTTCTCACTAGTAATTATGGTAGTGGAAGGGCTGGTAGTAAACTTCTCAGTAGTAATTATGGTAGTGGAAGGGCTCGTGGTACTCTTCTCACTAGTAGTTATAGTAGTGGAAGGGCTGGTAGTACTCTTCTCACTAGTAGTTATGGTAGTGGAAGGGCTGGTAGTCCTCTTCTCACTAGTAATTATGGTAGTGGAAGGGCTGGTAGTAATATTGGCAGTAGTAGGTTTAGTAGTAGAAGGACCGGTAGTAATCTTGGCAATAGTAGTTTTGGTCATGGAAGGACTGCTTGTTTTCTCACTAGTAGTTATGGTAGTGGAAGGGCTGGTAGTACTCTTCTCACTAGTAATTATGGTAGTGGAAGGGCTGGTAGTAAACTTCTCAGTAGTAATTATGGTAGTGGAAGGGCTCGTGGTACTCTTCTCACTAGTAGTTATAGTAGTGGAAGGGCTGGTAGTACTCTTCTCACTAGTAGTTATGGTAGTGGAAGGGCTGGTAGTAGTCTTCTCAGTAGTTTTGGTAGTGGAAGGGCTGATAGTAATATTGGCTGTAGTAGGTTTAGTAGTAGAAGGACCGGTAGTAATCTTGGCAATAGTAGTTTTGGTCATGGAAGGACTGCTTGTTTTCTCAGTAGTAGTTATGTTAGTGGAAGGGCTGGTAGTACTCTTCTCAGTAGTAATTATGGTAGTGGAAGGACTGGTAGTAAACTTCTCAGTAGTAATTATGGTAGTGGAAGGGCTCGTGGTACTCTTCTCACTAGTAGTTATAGTAGTGGAAGGGCTGGTAGTACTCTTCTCACTAGTAGTTATGGTAGTGGAAGGGCTGGTAGTCCTCTTCTCACTAGTAATTATGGTAGTGGAAGGGCTGGTAGTCTTCTCACTAGTAGTTGTGGTTGTGGAAGGGCTGGTAGTAATATTGGCAGTAGTAGGTTTAGTAGTAGAAGGACCGGTAGTAATCTTGGCAATAGTAGTTTTGGTCATGGAAGGACTGCTTGTTTTCTCACTAGTAGTTATGGTAGTGGAAGGGCTGGTAGTACTCTTCTCACTAGTAATTATGGTAGTGGAAGGGCTGGTAGTAAACTTCTCACTAGTAATTATGGTAGTGGAAGGGCTCGTGGTACTCTTCTCACTAGTAGTTATAGTAGTGGAAGGGCTGGTAGTACTCTTCTCACTAGTACTTATGGTAGTGGAAGGGCTGGTAGTAGTCTTCTCAGTAGTTTTGGTAGTGGAAGGGCTAATAGTAATATTGGCTTTAGTAGGTTTAGTAGTAGAAGGACCGGTAGTAATCTTGGCAATAGTAGTTTTGGTCATGGAAGGACTGCTTGTTTTCTCAGTAGTAGTTATGTTAGTGGAAGGGCTGGTAGTACTCTTCTCACTAGTAGTTATGGTAGTGGAAGGGCTGGTAGTACTCTTCTCACTAGTAGTTATGGTAGTGGAAGGACTGGTAGTCTTCTCACTAGTAGTTGTGGTTGTGGAAGGGCTGGTAGTAATCTTCTCACTAGTAGTTATGGTAGTGGAAGGGCTCGTGGTACTCTTCTCACTAGTAGTTATAGTAGTGGAAGGGCTCGTAGTACTCTTCTCACTAGTAATTATGGTAGTGGAAGGGCTGGTAGTACTCTTCTCACTAGTAATTATGGTAGTGGAAGGGCTGGTAGTAATATTGGCAGTAGTAGGTTTAGTAGTAGAAGGACCGGTAGTAATCTTGGCAATAGTAGTTTTGGTCATGGAAGGACTGCTTGTTTTCTCACTAGTAGTTATGGTAGTGGAAGGGCTGGTAGTACTCTTCTCACTAGTAATTATGGTAGTGGAAGGGCTGGTAGTAAACTTCTCAGTAGTAATTATGGTAGTGGAAGGGCTCGTGGTACTCTTCTCACTAGTAGTTATAGTAGTGGAAGGGCTGGTAGTACTCTTCTCACTAGTAGTTATGGTAGTGGAAGGGCTGGTAGTCCTCTTCTCACTAGTAATTATGGTAGTGGAAGGGCTGGTAGTCTTCTCACTAGTAGTTGTGGTTGTGGAAGTGCTGGTAGTAATCTTCTCACTAGTAGTTATGGTAGTGGAAGGGCTCGTGGTACTCTTCTCACTAGTAGTTATAGTAGTGGAAGGGCTGGTAGTAATCTTGGCAATAGTAGTTTTGGTCATGGAAGGACTGCTTGTTTTCTCAGTAGTAGTTATAGTAGTGGAAGGGCTGGTGGTACTCTTCTCACTAGTAGTTATGGTAGTGGAAGGGCCGGTAGTAGTCTTCTCAGTAGTTATGGTAATGGAAGGGCTGATAGTAGTCTTCTCAGTAGTTTTGGTAGTGGAAGGGCTGATAGTAATATTGGCAGTAGTAGGTTTAGTAGTAGAAGGACCGGTAGTAATCTTGGCAATAGTAGTTTTGGTCATGGAAGGACTGCTTGTTTTCTCACTAGTAGTTATGTTAGTGGAAGGGCTGGTGGTACTCTTCTCACTAGTAGTTATAGCAGTGGAAGGGCTGGTAGTCTTCTCACTAGTAGTTGTGGTTGTGGAAGGGCTGGTAGTAATCTTCTCACTAGTAGTTATGGTAGTGGAAGGGCTCGTGGTACTCTTCTCACTAGTATTTATAGTAGTGGAAGGGCCGGTAGTACTCTTCTCACTAGTAATTATGGTAGTGGAAGGGCTGGTAGTACTCTTCTCATTAGTTTTGGTAGTGGAAGGGCTGGTAGTAATATTGGCAGTAGTAGGTTTAGTAGTAGAAGGACCGGTAGTAATCTTGGCAATAGTAGTTTTGGTCATGGAAGGACTGCTTGTTTTCTCACTAGTAGTTATAGTAGTGGAAGGGCTGGTAGTACTCTTCTCACTAGTAGTTATGGTAGTGGAAGGGCTGGTAGTAGTCTTCTCAGTAGTTTTGGTAGTGGAAGGGCTGATAGTAATATTGACAGTAGTAGGTTTAGTAGTGGAAGACCTGGTAGTAATCTTGTCAGTGGTAGGTTTGGTCGTGGAAGGACTGGTAGTTTTCTCAGTAGTAGTTATGGTAGTGGAAGGGCTGGAAGTACTCTTCTCACTAGTAGTTATGGTAGTGGAAGGGCTCGTAGTACTCTTCTCAGTAGTTTTGGTAATGGAAGGGCTGATAGTAATCTTGGTAGTAGCAGGTTTGGTCGTGGAAGGACTGATAGTAAAGTTCTCAGTAGTAATTATGGTAGTGGAAGGGCTGGTGGTACTCTTCTGACTAGTAATTATGGTAGTGGAAGGGCTGGTAGTACTCTTGGCAGTAGTAGGTTTAGTAGTAGAAGGACCGGTAGTAATCTTGGCAATAGTAGTTTTCGTCGTGGAAGGACTGGTAGTCTTCTCACTAGTAGTTGTGGTAGTGGAAGGGCTGGTAGTACTCTTCTCACTAGTAGTTATGGTAGTGGAAGTGCTCGTAGTACTCTTGGCAGTAGTAGGTTTGGTCGTGGAAGGACTGGTAGTAAACTTCTCAGTAGTAGTTATGCTCTTGGAAGGACTGGTTGTACTCTTCTCACTAGTAATTATGGTAGTGGAAGGGCTGGTAGTACTCTTCTCACTAGTAGTTATGGTAGTGGAAGGGTTGGTAGTACTCTTCTCAGTAGTTTTGGTAGTGGAAGGGCTGATAGTAATCGTGACAGTAGCAGGTTTAGTAGTGGAAGAACTGGTAGTAATCTTGTCAGTGGTAGGTTTGGTCGTGGAAGGACTGGTAGTTTTCTCAGTAATAGTTATGGTAATGGAAGAGCTGGAAGTACTCTTTTCACTAGTAGTTATGGTAGTGGAAGGGCTCGTAGTACTCTTCTCAGTAGTTTTGGTAACAGAAGGGCTGATAGTAATCTTGTCAGTAGCAGATTTAGTAGTGGAAGAACTGGTAGTAATCTTGTCAGTGGTAGGTCGATTTGTGGAAGGGCTGATAGTAGATATGGGAATAATAGTTTTAGTAGTGGAAAGGCTGGTAGTCCATTTCTCTGTAGTAGTTATGGTAGTGGAAGGGCTGGTAGTACTCTTGGCAGTAGTAGGTTTGGTCGTGGATGGACTGGTAGTACTCTTCTCAGTAGTTTTGGCAGTGGAAGGGCTGATAGTAATCTTGGCAGTAGTAGGTTTAGTAGTAGAAGGACCGGTAGTAATCCTGGCAATAGTAGTTTTGGTCGTGGAAGGACTGCTAGTTTTCTCAGTAGTAGTTATGGTAGTGGAAGGGCCGGTAGTACTCTTCTCACTAGTAGTTATGGTAGTGGAAGGGCTGGTAGTAATCTTGGCAGTTGGAGGTTTGGCAGTGATGTTGAATGTTAAGGAGAGTTTTGATGAACCCTCATGTTCAATGCTAAGGATGTTTCTGCTCCATGGCTTCCTTCCGATCACCTTGTCCATTGAATCCATGCTGTTAATCTCAACAGATCCATCATTCTTTTGATCTTTCTGGACTTTACGTTCAAGGACTTCTTCCCAAGTTCTTTCATCTTCTGATTCTACCACTTCCCATTGCATATGCTGTACTTTTTTAGGTTCATTATATTTATGTCTATTTCTAGCATCATTCCTGAAGCCACCTAAAAAGAAAGATGGGGAAAAGTGAAATAGGTTTTTAGTGTGATATTTTATATTCAATGTTTTCTTTTTCTGCTCCCGATGAAAATGTCTGACTGGGACAATGGAAAAGTGGCTTTCCTCACCTTCATTTCACGTCAAACTATGCTGGACCAAAAGCAGCAAAAAGAATATATAGCTACTCCATTTAAATGTAAATTGCTTAAGATTAAAGCTGCAAAGAAAGCCATGTTGCACTTTTCTTCGACCGTTTCCCCAGTTCACTCCATCTCTGAATACAATGTCTTATCTGAAGTAGCTCTCTCATTATTCCTATTTATAGGGCTGGGCAATGAACATATATATCATTTACCGGTACTATATATAAAATTAAGGGAATAACTTTATGGAATTTTCATTATTTTTTATTTTATTTCTAGACCCGCCTTCCACTTCGAGCAGCCCATAATAAAACAATAATAAATAATAAAAATAATCATAATTAATAAATTCAGGGGCATCTAAAAGTAATAAATTGAAAGATTAAGATTAAGAATTCATCAGATAGCTGCATTATGCACTGTTGCAGCTTCCAGGAAGTCTTTGAAGTGGCCCTAAGTATATACATTCACAGGATACTGGATTTTTCTTCTGGAATATTTTTTTCTAAATAACAATTGACATTTCACCTAATTTTGCATGAAGATTTCCATGCCCTAGAATGAAAATAGGATTACTTATGTCGGTTTTGCCTTCTGTCAAATAAACATAGTCATCTTGTCAAGTGACTATAATTTACAATTGCTGAAATGGAAATACAAAATAGGTATAAAATTAGGACTAGAATCAGTAATGGACTAAATGAAAAAATATAAAATCATGCTTTAATCCCAGTAAGTTAATATTTATTTCTGTAAGATATCCAAGAAGGAATTTGTCACATTCCTATGAATTATTATAATGCACTTTCTACATGGAGCTATGCTCCCAAAATTCAGATGCTTTATCCATACTGTTAAACAATCTGGGTATAAGGAACAGAAGTGATTTCCTTATTAAAATAGTGGGCTTCATACCAGGCCGTTTCTACACAAGATTTGGGTTCTCAGTGATATACAGTAAATACTAGGAAGGTAGGGATGGCATTTGGCACAGGTTGCCCCTTCCATGGCCCTTCCTGGCCATTTACTATTTACCCTGTTCCATCAACAAATCTGCTCACATGGGAAGAGCTGCCATGTTTGAGCTACAAAAGCATGAATGACTACTTAATGGCAACAACAGATTAACATTTTCTGCATCTCTTTGCTGAAACAGTATGTCTTGTGGCTTCGCTGTTATAGTAACCATAGTATAGGGCCCAATTGGAGCAATGACCACTATAGAGAAAGAAAGGACCAAGTAAGGGAAGAAGTACTGTCATCACATTTGTCATCTCATCTGTTGCTGTTTTTCAGTGTCACCTCAGCAGCAGTGGGCATCAGAAATGGAAGTCTTGGAAACTTTGGTGGATTCTATGGGAATCATTGCTCTTCTCCTTTCCTGATTATGAATGAGTAAGGAGAATGAGGAGGAGTTTGCATCAAGTCCTAGAGAGCTCTACTTACCTTTTACAGGTTATGATCCATGAAACTATACAGGTAGTCCTTGTCTAGTGATCCCAATTGGGATTGACTGTTTGTTTGTTTGTTTTGTCAGGCCTATATATGGATAACAGGTAAAAGTATAAACATAATTTGAATATATGAAAAGAGTAAGTAAAAAGGAATATTAGGACAGGGATGGTAGGCACGCTGGTGCACTTATGCATGCCCCTTACAGACCTCTTAGCAGTAGTGGGTTGTTTCCAGTTCGCACCGGTTCACAAGGATTGGTAGTAAAAAATTTTAGTAGTTCAGAGAACAGGTAATAAGATTGGCTGACCACGCCCCCGAACTGGTCCTCGGTCCAGTCACTGCTCACTTACCCTACCCATCTCATCAGTGGCTTTGTTTCTGTTTACTTTTAAAAGCATTTTTTCTATATGGCTAAAAAAATGGTTTTAAATTTTTTTTTAAAAAAGCCTCTGATGATCGCATGGCTCAGCTAGGATCGCCAGAGGCTATCAAAGGGATTTTTTTCCCTCTTCAAAAAATCCCTTTAAAAGCCTCTGACAATCCAAGCTGAGTTGCCTAATCGGCAGAGGCTTTTTTTTCTTTTAAATGGCTCTGACGATCCAAGCTGAGTTGCCTGATCAGCAGAAGCTTGAAGAGGTTGCAGAAAAAAATGCTCTTAGAAGCTTCTGACGATCAGGCAAATCTGCTGGGATCGCCAGAGGCTTTAAAAGAAAAAAAGCCTCTGCCGATTAGGCAACTCCTCTTGGATTGTCAGAGGCTTTTAAAGGGATTTTTTGAAGAGGTTGTAGGAAAAAAATTCCTTTAAAAGCCTCTGGTGATCCCAGTAGATTTGCCTGATTGTCAGAAGCTTTTAAAAGCATTTTTTTCTGCAACCTCTTAAGGTTGTAGAAAAAATGCTTTTAAAAGTAAAAGAAAAAAAAGTTGGCCACACCCACCATCACATTACTCCCAAGCCATACCCACAGAATAAGCCACACCCACAGAACTGTAGTAAAAAAAATTAGAACCCACCCCTGCCTCTTAGGAATGGGGTGAGGTGAACAGTAAACAGTTTAAGATTAAAGTTTTGGGTTTATGTACAGTATGAAGAGTGTTGGACCTAAAACACTGCCTTGGGAAACACCACTATTAGCATGTACTGGATTTGATACAGTGCTTCCTATTTTGACAGGAAGGCAGCTATCCATTTATGTAGGAGTCCAGAAATGCCACAGATTTTAGTTTTAGAAGTAATTTGTTGTGTACCACTGAATCAAAAGCTTTACAGAAGTTTACATAAACTGTGTCTATTGCTTCGCCCTGATCGAGATGTGTAGTCCATATGTTTTTGAAATATAGTAGTTGTAGATTACAGGATAATTTTTTCTAAAACCAGATTGTTTGTTAGAAAGTAGGTTGTTTCAACTACGCTAGGATCTCCCTTTTAATCATTAATTAATTAATTAATTAATTTAATTAATTAATCCCTTAATTTAATCATTAAGTCAAGCAATAGCTAACAGCAACTTACTAATGATCTTACTTCAGTTCTCTTTTGCTTTACAGACTTCTGAAGATCATAAATGCAGGGATTAGTTATGCGGTTATTTTTTTCATCATCGTTGTATCTGTCAATGGTCTTCTTCTTCTTCTTCTTCTTCTTCTTCTTCTTCTTCTTCTTCTTCTTCTTCTTCTTCTTCTTCTTCTTCTTCTTCTTCTTCATCAAGAACAAACTTTAGATTGCTAGAATGCACCTTCTTGGCTTTGTCATTGGTCAAAAATAAGTAATTGTCAGTACAAAAGTGGACCCGTGACTTGTGCGGGTACCCATAGGAGGTTTCCGCTATAATTCTTGATGTATACTCTATCCCCCACCTGGAACGATCTACACTTGCTTATGGAGTCTACTGGTGTCTCTGTGATATAATGGAGATGTAGTCTCTCCAATTTCCTTCCCATTAATAGTTCCGCTGGACTTCTGTGGGTGGTTGCACTGGGCATTATATGCTGTATGTTTATTATCTTATCTATTTTGGCTTGAATGTCCTTGTGGCCCATCCTGGCTAGTGTCTCTTTGGTCGATCACATCATCCACTCCACCTGCCCATTCGTTGAGGGGTGTCCAGGCTTGTATAGTACATGCCTTATTCCTTGGTTTGCCAGGAATATTTCAAACTGCAGTGAATTGGGACCCGTTGTCAGAGATTACTACATTGGGCAACCCATGTGTTGTGAATAGTTTCCTCAGTACCCTTATGAGGGCTTCTGCCGTGGTTGATGTCATGTCCTTTCTGCACTGGTTCCTTCCGAATGGAGGCGTCCATCCACGCACTTGGGAGTTCCTGGGATATGGCGGGGGGCTGCATTGCCTTGGTCTGTGGGAAACCAGCTGAGATGCCTTGCATACTCTTGCGATGTGCCCCTTCCATTCGCATCATGGCAGATGGCATGCCAGAACTTGCATTCGGCCCTGGGATGGATCCCTTCACACCCGATGCACCAAAAAGCTTTTGTTTTTCACCTTTTGGTCTGAGTGGAGTTGGTGCACCTCTTTCTCATCTTCTTCCTCAGACTCTGTTTCCGCATCTTCATAGTGCACGGTGGCGGCTTCCCATGCTTGTGGCAGCTTATTCATTTTCTTCATGGCCGCTGCAGATTGTTGGGATGCCTCTGTTGCTGTCGCTTCTTCCATGGCTTCATGAAAAATGATTCTGGGCTTTGTGAGCAACTGACTTTGTAGGGTGAGGTCATGTAGAGTCAATACTAGACAGTTCCTCATGGCTCATCCATTTGGGGGACTCATATGCAGTTGTGATCTCTCGCAGATTTGCGACGAATTCACTGATGGATTCCCCCTCTCTTTGGTCTCGCCGATAGAATTTGGGTCTCCGCATGAGTGAGGATCACTGCAGAGCATAATGTGCCCTCAGTATTCTCTCTAGTACTGCCATTTCATGGTTTTTAACTCTGCTGGTGATGCAAGGGCTTTGGCCATTTTAAAAACAGTGACTCCGCAGTTTGTAAGAAAGAGAGCCCTCTTTCTCTGTTCCAAGAGGCTCAAAAGGTCATTTGCTTCCAGGAACATGTGGAAATGGTCCATGTAGGAATACCGTATCAGTCTTCTCCCACAGGGTTGAATGGAGCAGCGGGTATGATTGAAGACATCATGAGTTGGCCGGTTGATTCTGAGTTCAATGGTCGATGATTGCCATGTGGAAAACTTTGTTCAGCCTTGTCCTTCAAATCCCACCTTCGTCACCCGTGTAAAATAGTGGGTGGAGAGAAGAAGCAGGACATTCAAAAGCGGTTCTTTCTTCTCTATTTAGTTCCAGCAAAAGCAATCGCAAACCGAGCCTCGGCAGCACCTTTTAAAGGGAGCTGTCCACGGCTTCAGCCACTGATGCACACTTAATTTTCCCGCTCTGACTTTGGGCCAATTATTGGTCCTTATATCAGTTCATTCAATATCTAACATATTCATCAACTATTTCTTCCCAACTATGATTGTGGCGGTAAAAACCACAATCATAAAATAAGAGAATAATGATTCGTCATGACATCTAAGATCTGTTTCCTGAAGCAGCCACCCCATTTTGCCTAAGAGGATGGCTGTCCAAATGGCTTTCTTTCTTCCATGACAGAAATTATCTCAAAGCAAAGTTAGAAACTGGAAAAATTAGATCACCTTTGACAATATGTGAATTAAACTGAAGTTGACACAAAGATATTTTTAATTAATTTATTAATTTATTATTTATTACATGTATTTATATGCCACCTTTTTCCCGAAGGACTCAGGGCGGGGAACACAAGTTAAGAAACATGTATAATAAAATCGCACTTTAAATCAAATAAGTAATTAATGATAAATATTAAACCCAGAATCAGAGTCAGCCTATTTGCTTGAACAGCCAAGTCTTCAGCTCCCGACGGAAGGAGCAGAGATCAGGAGCCGTCTGGAGCTCAGTAGGTAATTCATTCCAGAGGGTGGGAGCACCCACAGAAAACGCCCTATCCCTGGGCACCGCTAGATGACATTGGCTTGCCGTCGGAACCCTGAGGAAAGCGGCCCTGAGCGAACAGGGCGGTGGGAAGCAGGCAGGAGAAGGTCCTGTAAATATCCTGGGCCTAAATCATGTAGGGCCTTATAAGTGAGAACCAGCATCTTGAAGCAGATCCGGAGAACCACTGGTAACCAGTGCAGCTGACGCAGGAGGGGTGTTATACGGGAATAACGAGGGGCTCCCAAAACAACCTGTGCGGCTGCATTCTGGATCAGCTGGAGTCTCCAGGTGCATCTCAGGGGCAGGCCCATGTAGAGGGAATTGCAGTAATCCAAGCAGGAAGTAACCAGGGCATGAGTGACTGTGCGAAGGTCATCTTGGTCAGGAAAGGGCACAACTGGCACACCAGGCGAACCTGTGCAAAGGCCCCCCTGGTCACAGCCGTTAGATGGTCTTCCAGGGACAGCCAAGTATCCAGGAGGACACCCAAGTTGCGAGCCCTATCAATGGGGGCAAGTTTTTCTCCATCCCTCAAAACTGATGAGGCTTCTGAAATCTGAGATGCCGGCATCCACAGCCACTCAGTCTTGGAGGGATGGAGTTGAGTCTGTTTCTACCCATCCAGGCCTGTACCGCCTCCAGGCAATGGGACATCACGGAAAGGGCATCTCTGGGATGGTCTGGGGTGGAGATGTATAATTGGGTATCATCAACATATTGATGATATCTCACCCCAAAGCCACAAATGATCTCACCCAGTGGCTTCATATAGATGTTAAAGAGTAGGGGGGAGAGAACCGACCCCTGAGGCACCCCACAATTTAGGGGCCTCGGAGTGGATCTCTGCCCTCCCGCCCATACAAACTGTAAGCGACCCGAGAGGTAGGAGGAGAACCATTGTAAGACAGTGCCTCCCACCCTCAACCCCTCAAGTCACTGCAGTAGGATACCATGATCGATGGTATCAAAAGCTGCTGAGAGGTCAAGTAGGACCAGGATGGAGAAACAACCACATGTTGTTCCTGTCTATTTCATGTCTACAGAATATTTTTTTAAAAATAGTTTCATGTTCTTTAGACAGAAAATATGGATTTATTTTATTTTATTTTGCTATTTTAGATTTTTACCAGAATTATTACCCAGTTGAATAAAAACTTGAGATGTTCAACTGGACAGATGAACAGATGTTCAACAGATGTTCAACAACTTTCAACTGGACCTCCAGTATCTATTGCACAAGATACTTTGGGCTATCTAATAACATTCATCTGCGCCATGCCAGGAATATGATCCCTATTTTGCCCCATGAAGCCATGTATAGCCCAAAATTCATTAGTTTACATGGCCTAAGATGTCAGACATATCTAGTGACAATGTTAGATTAGAAATAGCAGATCTGAACCCCACCTTTCATTAGTCCTAGCACTTGCCCCATCCTTAATATTTTTTCTCAATGTATCCTTCTTTATCCCAAATAAAATATCAACAAAAATAAACAAAATAATATAATAATAATAAATAATAATAAATATAATAAATAATATAATTAATTAATATAATTATAAAATTATAATTATAAAATATAATTATAATTAATATAATTATAAAATATAATAAAATAATAAAATAAACAAAAAGGTTGCCAAAATTAGAAATTAGGCATCTGTTCAGCTGAACTCCCATACAGTATTCCATATATGAGAAAGTCCCTAATTTTTTTAGGCCTTACTTCACCAGATGAATAAAATGGAAAACCGACAATGATGAAGCTCTTTTTGTGCTTAGCTATTTCCCCTATATTTAAACATTTATGTTAAAAGAAATTATTTTAAAAATTGTAATATTAATTTCCTTTTATAATAATTAATGTTATAGCAGTTATATATAACTGTGATTGCCTGTTCCCTGATGCAATCTTTAGAACACAGTAGTACTTGTTAATTGATACCAGCAGCGCAATGAGTATCAAAAGCAATGAGCACCAAACTAATTTCTCTCATAAAGAATAATGTAGTGAGTCACAAGGCAGCCAATACTGACAAGTTCTAACTTGTGCATTACGTACCAAACAAACAATGAGTACTGAGACAAAATGCATTGAGTACCAAATTTCATGAATTTCAAAGCAGTTGAGTATCAGCAGTTGAGTGTATTAAATTTCTAACTAATTTTGATTCTATTTGATACAATAGCAATAGCACTTAGAATTATATACCGCTTCACAATGCTTTACAGCCCTCTCTAAGGGGTTTACAGAGTGAGCGTATTCCCCCAATTGCTCATTTTACCAACCTCAGAAGGATGGAAGGCTGAGTCAATCTAGAGCTGGTGAAAATCGAACTGCTGGCAGTCAGCAGAATTAGCCTGCAATACTGCATTCTAATCATTGTGCCATCACAGCTCTCTACATCATTTAAATTGTTTGTTTGATTATTTGTTGCAATGATATACACAAGAATTCCATACATTTATCAATTTTATATGTGATTTTTTTATTTAGAAACACTTCAATTTTTCCTTGTATTTCAAGACTCGTTTATGACTCCATATAATGTTTTGGTTATTTACAGTAATATCTTACTGAATTACCAAGTAGCTTTTTCAGTCACTAACTAGCATACAGAACCAGAATATTTCTACATGTATTTATTTTCCCCATTGCCATACATCTCACTTTGGAAGATGCATCATTTATACAGAGTTTTTTTTTTCTCCCAGAACCATCCACCATATCTGTGTAGTTATTTACAGCCCGAACTCTACTCACCTGTTTCTGCACAAAGGAAGAGAAAAAAGAGGAGAAATAACACCTTACTCATCAGTTAGCCTGAAAATTTGTGAGACAATCCAAATTAGGGCTACTGGAGTATAATCCGACCACAGCTGAAGACTGCAGTCTGTTTCTTGAAGTAAACGAGTTAGAACTGAGGACCTTGAACCCCTGAAAAATGGCAGGAGAAGGCTGATCATTTCACAACTGAATCATAACATTTCTTTCTTCCGTCATAGAGATTATGAGTCCATGAAAGGCAATAAAACTTGCCTGGAACTTTGCCAATCAATGTAGACAAGAAGAAAAGAGTTACAGGCTGACTTCCTGGATATGTTTGTTAGTTCTTCCCTTTGGATCACAAATCAATATAATGTAAGAAAAAAACACAAGTATACACCTACATACACACATGCACACATTACCTTTCATATCCTTATAAACCAAGTCTACAGCAGCTACAGTTTTCATCTTAATTACAGGTTAATTTTGTTCCAGTCTTGAGCATGTTGATTGTTTCCATTAATTTCTTCCGTATGGAATGTGAAGGTGGCACTATTGACCTCATAAGATTCCTGTAAAGTTTAAAGCAATGAAAAGTCTAAATCTAAAAAAAATAAAACAATGCTTTATATCTATTTTTGAAAGGCATCTATTAAACCATGTATTCGTTCCAGTTTTATCTATACTTATTAGATTTACTATTCACTGTTTACTTTTCAGCAATATGGATTTTGTTCATTTTCTAAGCAGACCAGCCCTTACTAACAATGCAATCTAAAATACCCCTGCTTGAGGGTTCGAATGAGCCTGTAAGAATCTGTTTCATACAGATATGTGTAATTACATCAGTAATAAGCTGATTGCTGTTTCTTTTTTTTTTTAATTTTCAAAACAAACTTTATTTAACTTTCGAATGTATACAAAAACAGATAAAAACCATATTAAAATATCCATGTCCATAAATCGTAGTCAATGATGAAATTCATTTCTACTCTCTTAAGTATCTATATGTGATTACTATACATATACACATGCATATACATATATATACACATACATTATACCATTCATTGCTTTCATCCACATGTCTTTTGTCGGTGAAGTCATCATGGGTACTTATATAAGGTTATCATACAAATACCTTTCCAATTTTCATTCTTAATTTACAATTCACTAAGAGTATAATAACATATATTGCTCGTTCAAATTAACTTTCATATTCAATTAAAAGTATCATTATCCATTTTGTCTTTGTTTGATCCAATCGTACCATCTATCCCATACCCTAGAATATTTTGAGCTTTCCTCATTTTTTAATTTCTGCGTTAATTGATCCGATTCTGCACACAAATATATCTTTTGTATTACTTGCTGATCGTTTGGCAAATATTCCTTTTTCCATACTTGTGCATTCGCTATTCTTGCCGCTGTAATTATGTGGTGTATTAAGTATATCTTTTCTTTTCTAATGTTTTGTTTGTAAATTCCTAATAAAAATATCTTGGGGTCTAGTTCAATTTCTTCTCCTACTATCTGTATTATCCACATTCTAATTTTCTCCCAGTATGCCTTAGTTTTGGGGCATAGCCACCACATATGGTAAAAAGTTCCTCTAGCCTGTTTGCACTTCCAGCATTTTGAGTCTAAGTTGGGATACATTTGTGCTAGCCTCGACGGGGGTAAGTGCCATCTATACCATATCTTATATTGGTTTTCTTTATAACTTACCGATTTTGTCATTTTAATATTATTTTCCCAAATTCTTTCCCACTCTTCTAATTGGATATTTCTGCCTATGTTTTTGTTCCAGGCAATCATCTTCCCTTTAATTAAATTCTTACTCAATTCCAATTCTAATAAATATTTATATATTTTAGATATCGTCTTCCCTTCTTTCGTTTCCAGAATTTTGTCTAATCTATTTGGGATTAACTCAACTCCTCCTTCATCCTTATCTTTTCTGTGTCTATTTTGTATTTGAAGGTAGGGCCACCAATCTAATTTTATTCCCCCATCTCTGAGTTCCTGGCGCGTTTTTAATATCCTGTCTGAGTCTAATATATCTCGGTATTGTATAATTTTTTGAAAGGATATGTGTTTCTTAATTACTATTTTTGAAGTTCAGTTACAAGGTGGGGAAATTCTTCACAATGCATTTAGACTTTGGCATGACTATTCCTGGACAAAGACTATCTGATTAGCTTTAGAATCATAAGCTTGATCAGAAAAAAACAAAACAAAAAAAACCTTGGTGGAATCCTAAATGCACTGAGAGAAAATCAATAGCATATAACCAATAGCATGGAAAAGAAAAATACATCTTGTTGTATTATCTATAAATATATCATTCTGAAGGAAAAGAGCCCTGAAATAATTTCCCCATAAAGGGCAGATAGCAGAAGACTATAAAACCCACCTAAATAATTGGTTCAATGTGTGGCTTTTCATTTAAAAATAAATGACTTACTCAGATTCTCTGGCAGCCTTTTTAACAGTTAAATAACTGTTTCTGGAAGGCAGAAACATATGCAAGTAACTCCATTTATCTACTACATGTACTTTTAAAGTAACCTCAGGGTATGTTTCTGGTTATATTTCCTAAGTACGTTTTTCCATTTATGTCACCTCCTGCCCATTTAGAGATGGCATGTTTCAGTTTGATATAGGCCCATGATGGCAAACCTATGGCACGCGTGCCAGAGGTGGCACTACCAGGAGTAGGGAAACAGGCTGTTTCCTGCCTCTGGAGGGCCTGGGGGGGAGGGGAAGGGGGGAAGGCCCGTTTTTCTTTCTCACCTGGCTCCAGATCCTCTCTATGCATCTGGGGAGGGCAAAAACAGCCTTCCTCACCCACTCGGAGGCTCTCCAAAAGGCCTGAAACGGCCCATTTCCAAACTTCCAGTTTGACAGGAAGAAATGTTTTTTGCTTTCCCCAGACTCCAGACTCCGTTGCATGCCAGGAACGGGGGGGGGGGGGGAGGAAATTGCGCACACATGTGCAGGGTGCATAGAATTATGGGTGTGGGCACACACGTGCACGAACTGCCCTCCCCCCGGCACACGATGGCAAAAAAGTTAGCCATCACTGATATAGGCTAACCCTAGCAGCTCAACAGCTACTTTCTAGGGGTTACTTTGCAGCCACCTTTAGCAGTAGTGCTGTAATAGCACAGTGACTGTAATTCTTGCTTTGCAAATCGAAACTCAGCAGAAACTTTCAATCACCATTTTGGTTTCTCTGAGATGCTTATTTTTCACTCCTAGCTCCAAATCGCTCAAATAGAGAATGGGCAAAGATAGTTCCTTAAGTTAGCTTGACTGAACAGTGCTTCTGTTCAATATTCTTCTTTTTATATTCTGAAGTAACCAGGAGATAAAACAAGGAGCCCATTCTGGCATCAATCGTCATTGTCATCATTATCATCATACAGCACACTTACATGAGAATATAATAGCAGTGAAAATAATCCATTGAGTATGATCTTCCTACTATGGAATCAAATGTATGTGTAAATTAGGATAGAGGGCAGAATTTCTTCACAGGCAGAGTAATTAGGGGTGACATAATAGCAGTATCCAGTATCTCAGGGGCTGCCACAGAGAAGAGGGGGTTGATCTATTCTCCAGAGCATCTGAAGGCCGGACAAGAAGCAATGGATGGAAACTATTCTTGATAATTACAACAATTAATCTGTGGAATGATTTACCTCTAGAGGTTGTGGGTGCTTTTAAAAAAGAAATTGGATAACTATTTGTCTGAAATATTCTAGAGCAGATATATCAAACACAAGATTTGGCCAGTGGAATCACCCTGGAAACAGTGAAGGACCAGTGTGTGACATCTTGGCCCGGCCCTGGCCAATCAGCCGCTGATCTACAACCTATTGTAGGTGGCTATTTGGGCCCAAATGTGGTCAGTCTTAGATCCATGGGGCCACCCTGCAGCCAGCAAGGGGCCGCCTCCACCCCACCCCCTGGGTGCGCACACAGGATGCCTGCGTCAGGCAGCTGCAGGAGCCTGGTATGATGGCCCACAGGCTAACTGCGTTCTGAGTGCTTTCCTTTCACTCAGATGCCACTGATCGGTACCTCCTGTGCACACGCCCAGGGAGCAGGATCGAGGTAGTGGGGCAGCCCCTTGCTGGCTCCAGGGTAGCCATGCAGGTCAGATCTAAGGTTGACCGTGTTCTGCCCTGGATGGCCACTCCAAGTTGTAGGTCAGTGCCACACCCATACCAGCATCTCCATGCCCCTCTTCCCAGCCTGGCCTCGCAGCCCACAAGGCTTACCTTTTGCTGGCACTACCCCCACCCCACATGGGAATAGAATGGGGCCTTTACGCCAATCGGGTGGCCAGAAGAAGCCATAGTGTTCTACTGATCCATGTATGATGGGCGATAAGTACTTGCAGGGGCTGGGGTGGGGGTGGGGGACACAGCAGGCAAACAGTGGTGGCATGTTTGGCTTTGTGGGGGCGTGGAAGCAGAACTGCCCTTTTGGCATTAGGCGAAGAGTCAGTCCAGGCATAGAGGCAACGGAGAGGAAAGGGAAGCTGGTGCTCTGCTTGCTTGTTTGTTTTTTAACCTGTTAGACCAGGGGTGAAATGCTCCTGGTTCGGACCGACTCAGGTGAGTAGGTAGCGATGGTGGCGGGCAGTTCGGAGAACCAGTAGCAAAAATCCCTGCCCCCGCCGCCCATGCCCAGCTGAGCTGCACGATCATCAGCCCTTTTTTTTCCTTTTAAATAGCTCTGACGATCCCAGCTGAGTTGCCCGCGCTTAGCTAGCTAGCAAACCAGCCTCCAGCTTGCTTACCTTAGCTGCTGGTCTCAATGCCTTGCTCCGCTTGCTGTAATATTGTACCTGCAATCCATTGCATCAGCAAGCTACTGAATCTCCCTGCCTACAATCAAGCTCATCAGTGAGCAGCTCTGCCTGCCTGCCTGCCTGCCTGCCTTCCCACCTGCAGGGGTCTCCAACCTTGGCAACTTTAAGACTTGTGGACTTCAACTCCCAGCAAAGCTGGCTGAGGAATTCTGGGAGTTGAAATCCATAAGTCTTAAAGTTGTCAAGGTTGGAGACCCCTGTTCTGTTGGGTAACTTTTTTTCCCCTTTGGGAGCTTTAAAAAAATGGTTAATTGGGGGATTTTTTAGTTGTTCTTTTTTTAGACCTAGCCATTTAAAGTTTAGGAAGTTTTAAATTTAGCTGCTTTTATATAAAAATAAAAATAAATTAAATTAAAATAATATTTCTGCAGCTTTCTGAGATTTAGTGTGTTTTTGTAGTGTTTCACTCTAACTACCCAAACACACAAAATTTCACAAAGCTGTATGTGGAATTTTGTGTGTGTAAAATGTGAAAGTTGGTTTTTTGGGCTTTTTGTGGCTGTGTGAGGTTCCTGCTTGTTGCAGGGACCATTTTGGGTCTAGCACAGCTGCTTTTGGGGTGGGTGAACTAGTTGTGTTGTGTTTTGTAGGTTAAAAAAGGGCAAAGAAGTAACATTGAATTGGCAACACCCACCCACTCAACTTCCCACCAAGCTCTGCCCACTAATTAAGCCACGCCCACAGAACCGGTAGCAAAAAAATTTAGATTTCACCCCTATGTTAGACCCTCCGGGCAGAGTTGATAATAGGCAGGCAGCGATGGGCAGAGGTTTCCCATTTTGATCCTTCCCCCTGTTGTTGCCTCTGCGTCTGCACTTCGGCCTGTCAGGCTTCTGCATGAATCTCAGCTCACCTCTCTCAGACCCTCTCGTGTGTGTGTGTGTGTGTGTGTGTGTGTGTGTGCGCGCGCGCGCGTGCACATGGCGGGGGAGGTCTCACCCTTGCAGCCCTGCACCCTCAACAGAGGCCTTCTGCGATAGCAGGCTGCAAACTAATGAAAGCTGGGGTTTTAGGAATGCTTGTTTCTTTTTCTCACCTATTACTATTTCAGTGGTGTATGCTCCAGGGACTGTGAGGCCCCCGTGCGTACACACACACACACACACACACTCATACGTGTGCACGCAAATCCAGTTCCCATTGGCTTCTTCTCATAGACAGGCCATTGTTCTTCCTCCTCTGTAGCTGATTGCAAGCCACCAGAGAGATAAGAGGAACTGGGATGGAAGCTTCTTGCAGCAGTGTACAGTCCCTTGAGCACACACCATTGAAAGCATTCCCTGCTTTGGCTATCATAGTAATGGAGGGAGGGGGGGAGGGTAGGTAGCTCGGCTATGGATGGATCTAGGAAACGAAACCGATTCTTAAGCTGTTATCAGGCCAACGGACACTGCATTCCTGGATGATGACACAGCCAGACGTGTGCTCCCACCTGACCTCTGGGAGACCTTTGGATTGGATGAGGGGATTGGGAAGGGATGTTTTCTATATGTAACTTTCACACTTTTTGCCTCAGAATCCTGCTTTCCATGTTGCGTTCACTTCATATCTAGTAAAAGTACCATATTTTAATTTATGATGAAGTCTGGGTTTTCCTTTCCTGGATACTGAAGGAAGCATACTTGACAGTAACATGTGAGAAAAAGAAACAAGCACTCCAAAAAACGAAGGAAGGAGATGGAAGGAAGAAGCAGGGAAGTGAGGGAAGGAGGGAGGGAGAGAGGGAGATGGGAATGAGAAAGAGGGAGGGAGATTATGAGAGGGAGGTTTCCTTTCAATCAATCCCCACTCAAAATGATAGTTGACCTCCCTTTTCCTACAGAACCAAAGATCACAACGGTGTAAGAATTAAAGGCTACAGGTCAATGTTCTAAGCTGATATGTACAGCAAGGCAGATGGCTTTGCTGTCACACAGGATTTATTCCTATAAAAATGAAAAAACGAAACACAATAAATGCATTTGTATCTCAGAGTTTACTCTCCCTTCTTTAATTATTCATATCTACTACAGGAAAATGAAGAACTTGGTCAAGGCCATGCAAAAAATCAGGACAAAGAAAGAATTCTCTGGAACAATTAGAATCTGCTGCGTAATTCAGCCAATGATGCAGATAGTCTGAAATCGATGGCAGGGACTTTGGATCAAATTAACTCTATATGATCTCTTCTTGCACAACAATCCCGGGCTGTACCTTTATTCACTGTGGAATACTGGAAAAAAAGCACTAGAAGACACAACTAGAGAACCATTGTAGATTTATGAAATCCCAGGATTGGAAGGGACTCTCTCCAGTGTAATAATTCTCATGGTATCCTAGACAAATTATTGTCCAACCTTTCCTTAAAAATGATGGACCATCTCTGATTTTTGTTCCACTGCTTAATGTAGTGTCTCCCAATCTTGGCAATCTTAAGATGAATGGACTTGAACTCCCAGAATTCCCCAGCCTGGAATGCTGATTGGGGAATTCTGGGACTTGAAGTCCACTCATTTTAAAATTGCCAAGATTGAGCAACATTGGCTTAATATATCTCACAGTCAGAAAAGTCAGAGTCAGGGAATGAATTTGAACCTGTGATTTTTGATAGGAGGACAGGATTTTCCAAGCTGCGAGTTTGTCTGCCAGCTTTTAGATTCAGGCCCCTCCTAGGTTGTAAGATTGCTCCTGAGGTGACCTGTCAGTAAATTCATGTAGTAGTATTAACTTCCTTTGGAAAGACTTGCTTTCTTTGGCCCTGAAAATGGTAGTGGTTGCCCTATCCTCAAGAAGCCATCCCTGAACCTGATTATTTTGGAAGCCATCCCTGAACCTGACCATCAATGTATCTCTAACCTTTTTCTTTAGGTTATTGAGAAGGTGATCCAATATCAGTTGCAGAGGAGGCCCCTAAGGAAGCTGATCGTCTGCATCCATTTCAGTCAGGATTCATGGCAGGTATGCATACAGAGATTATATTAGTCACACTTGATGACCTTGGGTGGAACAAGAGGGTGGTTTGTCTATCCGTATGCTCTTTCATCTCTCAGTGGCTTCTGTTACCATTGATTGTTGTATCTTTCTGGACCGGTGAAGGGCTTAGGAATTGAGGACATTGTGTTACGATAGGTGATGGCCCTTTCCATCAGTGTTGATGAGGTGATAAGAGAGGTTGTCCCTTATCTGCACAGCACTGCAGGGTTCCACACTTTATCCCCTCTTATTTAACATCTACATGAAATTGCTAGGAAAAGACATCCATCAGTTTGGGACTGGTATCATTAGTATGCAGATGATACTCAACTATGTATCTTGACCTTATGCCAGCCAAGTGATGCCATCAACTTTCTGCCACAGTGTCTGAAAGCTATGCAGAACTGGATTGCGAGTGCTGGGTATGCCTCAGTGTGCCCATGTGCCATCACTGTTCAATCACTGGTTACCTGTGAGCTTCCAGTCAAAATTAAAGGTGCTGGTTATCTCAAATAGAATCCTTGTCTATCAGCCATAGTTTCTGTATGTCTAATAAGATTGGGCAAAAGTAGTGTGCTTCAGCCACAACAATCAAACAGTGCCTTCTCTATGTGTCATTTGACTTTGGAATGATTCCACCCTGTACGAAAGATCCATCTGACTCCCACTCTGGTGGCCTTCCAGGAGTCTTTAAGAAATTGGTTGTTCTAGACTTTGAGGTACTGAGCTTGATGTTTACATTTTCTGTTATAAGGGATATATTTGTATACATTCCACAAGAGTTGTTTTAGAGTTGGGCTGCCTCTAAATCTTGTAAATAAAATAAATACTCTGGATTATGCATGTTTTTGGTATGGATCAAAAGATTTACTGTATTTTCCTGCGTATAAGACTACTTTCTAACACACAAAATTCTTTTCAAAAGTCGGGGGTCGTCTTATACGCCGGGTCTCATTCTTCTGTAACCAGGCAGACTAGCCTGAAAGGTTCTGATGAGCCTTAAATGGCTCTGAGGAGGGTTGTCTTATACGCCCAGTTGTTTTATATGCCGGAAAATACGGTAGATCTGAAAATTAGTCAACCATTTGTATCATGAAGACTGAGCTCATGTCATGTCATGAGTGGATGAGAACCTTGGATGAAAATTCAGGAAGATTGCCTTGCTTATCTTCAGAAACAGTAATAAAAACTGTATACTCTGAACCCTAATTTCTACACCTCAGATACAGTACTATATTTAGCTCTGTTCTGCATCTCAAGTTGCGTCATAAAACATAATGATAACAATTAGCTGATAAACAAGGTGAGGTTTCTGGTTAATAGGGTGTGCTTAGAGAACACCCTATGAGGCATCATGTCTGATCTGCTGCAGACATTTCTAGATACATCTGCTTTTTCAATGTGAAACACAGTTATTGCTTTTTGCCTCTCTTTGTTCTCTCTGAGGAACACTTATAAAACTCATAATACCTAGATACTCAATAGGAGAAGAAATACAGCTCAGGCTATAACATTTCCTTTGAACTTTGGATTACCATACTCTTAGATATACATTATAAGAATTGCTATGGTGATTAAGGTAGTTAATTGATTGCTAATAATAGTAATAATGATAATAAAAGTCAGGCTGGAAATTCTGGAATTTAACCCAATTTATCTGAATGTTTCTGTGTCAGGAAGGCTTGAGTAACTACATGTGGTTTTTATTTTTTAGTTATAGTAGAAAATTCAGGAAGACGGTTTGAAGCTATGGTAGGTAGTCAGTCTAATCCCGTTTTTTTCTAAATCTCTGCTGTCATAACCCCATTATTCACTACACGGTGTGTAGTGAATAGTAAAGGAAAGTAAAGGAAAAATAAGGTCAAGAAAAAGATGCACTAATAATTAAGAGAACTGTCTGTAACAGAGCCTGAGGAAAAATGTAAAAAAAGGCCACAAAAGAGTTAGAGCCAATGAAAGACTGATCAAGTTGTGTCAGTCCTTTGAGGAAGCAAGACTAAAAAAAGCCAAGGCCCTATAAGTCAGCACTAACTTTATGGCAGCAACTATTCTAAGAGAATCTTGCAAGATCAAATGTACTTCCTTCTTCCTTCCCTTTATTTCTATGTGAATAGGGAGGGGCCTTTCTGGGATGCTTTCTCAAGTTTCTTGGAACAGATTCAAGCCCCGCTAATTTAACCATTGCCTTTTGTAGCGGCTTTTCCTCCACTCTTATAGGCTACGAAGGGTGCCTGGCAGGGGTGAAATGCTCCCAGTTCTGGTCAGATTGGGCCATCCAGTAGTGATCGTCGTGGTTGGTTCGGCGAACCGGTAGCAATGGCGGAGCAAAGCTCTACCCACCCACCTAGGTGTTGTTACTTCCTGGTTTTAACCAGGTAAGGTTAAAGGTAAGGAAGTTAAGTAGATTTCACCCCTGGTGCCTGGGGAGGTGACAGGAGAAGGCTGCTTGCATGCGGCTGTTTCCAATGCCTGAGGGGGGGCTGGCAGGGCATCAGTGCTTGCATGCAGCTGGGGAAGGTGCTTGGAGGATTGATCGATACTGGGGCATGGTGAGAAGGGCAGCCGAACTGCATAAACTGCAACGGGGAGGGGGAGTGAAAACAGAAAGCTGCCACATGTAATGGGCAGGCAGCAGTGGGCGGCGGCTTCCCATTCTGACCTCTTCCCACTGCTGTTGCCTCTTCACCTGGACTGTGGCCTAAAACCGAGCGGCCAATTCAGCTGCCCCCCACCATGCCCCAACACCATTAGAACTCCCCAGGCACCCTCCTCAGCCATGCAAGATGACATTTGGGGCAGTGAAATCCCTTACTTGAAGTCTCACATCGCTTGCAAACACCTTTTGCACCATTCTCAGCATGAAGAACATTTACAAGCCAATCACTGGTGGGTTTCAAATTTTTTTACTACCAGTTCTGTGGGTGTGGCTTGGTGGGCATGGCAGGGGAAGATTACCGCAAAATCCCCATTTCCTCCCAATCAGCTGGGACTTGGGAGGCAGAGAATAGATGGGGGCGGGGCCAGTCAGAATTTTTACTACCGGTTCTCTGAACTATTCAAAATTTCCGCTACCGGTTCTCCAGAACTGGTCAGAACCTGCTGAAATCCACATCTGAAGCTGATGGGAGGTTTGAAGCAAACGATTTCACGCCCCAAAGTCTTGTCGGCTTGCAAATACTTTTCATGCCATTCCAATCTTTCTATGCTATCCCAAACAGGGAGGGAGGGTGAAAATAGGAAGCCACAGAGGGCAATGGGCGGGCAGCAGTGGTGGGCTGCAAATTTTTTAACGACTGGTTCTCTGCCCTAATGTCTGACTGGGTGGGCATGGCTGGATGGGCATGGCCAACTCAATGTCACTTAAGTCGAGGGGCACTTCTCCTCACCTGCCCTCTCATGACCTTGGGGATGCTGCAATGGTTGTAAGTGTGAAAAATGGTCATAAATCACTTTTTTCAGTGCCCTTGTAACTTTGAATGGTCACTGAATAACCTGTTGTAAACCAAGGATTACCTATACAAAAATACAAAAAGCTTCTTTACTTGCAAAAAGCTGCCCTAAATACCAGTCATTAGATTAGAAATGGGGGAATACACACTGAAGATCAATGGGTCACAGCTCATTGAAACCTAAACCATCCTGTCTGAATACTTTCCTTTTCCTCAGCAATACTTGCAACCTGGAGTTACAAATCAGGCAGGTTGAGCACATTGAGGAATTAAAATAGTTAAAATACAAAGATAAGTATCAGCAGCCAAGTTACTCTTGCTCATAAAGTGAAACCCTTTAGCAGAGAGGTCATTTAAGCCCTCCAGAACGTGGGTGGGAATATTTGGTCTAGAAAATGCTAAAGAGACAAATTAACAAATTAACATCTTGAGTGAGGGCTAACCCCATTCTGCCTTTGTTCAGACTTTATTACAAGGAATTTTTGGCTATGAATACAGCTGTCTATTTCTTTATCTCTTAAGTCCTGACATCTTCTGCGGGCTATTAAGGAAGGTGGGGGCTACGTTCTGCTTCTCTGAAAATATGTTTCTCCATTTCTCATTCAGGGAAATATATTCTTTTTAATATTTCTCAGAATATTTCATTCTTCCAGGAGAGGGGTGGGTGCTAACTTTCTACAATTGGTGCCATGTTACTATGCCATATTATTATGAGAGAAAACTATAACAAATTGGAAGAAGGATCCACTTATTATCAGTGAGCAATCATGTGCCTTGCCCACTCTGAAGCCATGCAAGGGATTCCTATCCCAAAGGTTCTTTTTCAAGAGGCAACTGGACTTTCTGGAAACCAAGAAAGTCCAGTTGCCTCTTGAAAAAAGCACCTTTGAGACAACCATGATCTGGATGACTGAAGAATCTCCATAGACAAGAGACTCCTGTGCTCAGTGAACTGACCAAGCACAGTTTCCCACCTAGGAGAAGCAATGATTAGATCCATTTGCACCACTTAAAGATACCAGCTGGTCTCATTTACCTCACAAGATCTCCTTAGGTAGTCATCCAGATATAAGGAAATATCACACGTCCCCAGAAAAGCAGTAAAAAAATCAGACAGAATGCCAAGCTTGCATCCTGCCTCTTATCCATTTCTTCTTATGGCTATGCCAACCCTTCTGTAAATAGCTGTTTCAGCCATGTTGGTAGTATACTTCAAAAAGCTTAAAACAACCCTTTAACAATCTTTAAGAAGGTCAAGTCCCAGGAATAAAAGGACCACAAAAAACTCGGGGGGGGGACACTCTGGAAAAGCTCAGTCTACAGATAGAAAGTTTGGGCGTACACTGTAACATGCTTAACCCAGAAGCAATTTCTGAAAACAGCAGGGCAATTAAGATAAGGATTAGGCTAGAAATACAGACACACCAGAATGTTTCCTTCCTGCCTCCCTTGCAGGATTAGCCCTGTAAAGTGGGAAATGATTTCTTCCAACAACCGGTTCTCCAAACTGCTCAGGAAATTAATATCTCATTTGGGAGAACCAGTGTGAACGGGTAGCAGCCCACCTCTGTCAGGCAGCAGTGGGTAGAGGTCCCATTTTGACCTCTCTCTTACCTCTGTGCCTGGTCTCCAGCTGAAAGGGCAGTTCAGCTGCCACCCCCTGCACCTTGGCACCATTCAACACCCCCCACCCCGGCAACCTCCCCAGCTGCACGCAAGCACCGATGCTCTGCTGCCCACCCCCCTGCCCCCCAGGCTTTAGGGCTCACTCTGAATCAATGCTCCCAGCCTTGTCTGGCCCATCACAAGTGCCCCTTGATGTGAGCAATGTCAAGTTGGCCATGCCCACCCAATCTGGTCACATGACCATCCACACCCACTTGGCCCTTTGAGAATGACCATAATGCTCATTCAGCTCTCAATGTAATTGAGTTCAACACCCCTGCTCTAGGTCATTCAAAGTTCAGAATTTACAGTGCTGGTAGCAATGTTTGGGCCATTTGGTGATGGCCGTGGTGAGTGGGGTGGACGGCAACAAAGCAGTGGCAGCCAAGTGCATTCCATTTTCACACCTCTTTCCCCTTCCATGCCAAGCTCCAGGAGCTCTGGGGGCTCCAGCAGGGGAGAATGAAAGTCACCTGGACAGACACTTCCCTGCCTCCTGCCCCGCCCACCACAGCCAACTCCAGTCTCTTCAGCTTGGAGCTTGGCTACAGCAACAGGGAGTATGAAAATGGGAAGCTCTTGGTCACCGCCACTGCTCTGCACTGCCACCCACTCGCCCACCTGCACAGCTCTCCCTCTGGCTGCCTGTGGAGATTTGTCCCTGCAGCAAGTTGGGTATCCTGCATGAATTGACAGCAGTGAGTTGCAGAGATAATTTGGCAATGGTGAGCTGGCAGGGGTGAATTGACCACACCAGCTGGCGATGCCAAGTTGCCCACTTTGGAGATTAGGTTGACCATCTCTTCTCTATGGCAGCTCCTCAAATATTAGAAAACTGTTATTATGTCCCACCCAGTCTTTCTTTTCATTAAATTAGACATATCCAGTTCCTACAACCTTTCATCATACGCCTTCTAATCATCTTTAAATAATTGCTTTTCTCTGCACTTCTCCGGAGTCTCAACATCTTTTTTGTATCATGGTGACCTAAATCTTGCAGTATTCCAAGTGTGGCCTTACCAGAGTAATATAAAGAGGTACTAACATTTTATGTAATCTTGATACTATCCTTCTGTTGATGTAGCCTAGGACCACATAGGCATTTTTTGGCAGCTACAGCACACTGTTAACTCACACTTAACTTGTTCTCCATTAAGACTCCTAGATTCCTCTCACAGTTATTGCCATTAACTAGTTACTATCTATTCTCTACCTGTGCATTAAGTTTTCCTTGCTTAAATCACAATTGGGACTGGAACACAGATCAACTCCACTTTTTGTACATGTGTTGTCATCTCACACAAAAACAAAGGAGCAGGGTTTGGGTAGCACACTTGCTATTTGGCGTTTTGTCTTCCTCTTCCATGGATTTCCAAGGTGTTACCTTGAGGTATTCCATAAAAGGTCAACCTGCAGTCCGCCAAAACTACTCTTGGGATGTTTTTCCTAGATAGGAGTGGAACCTCTGCATAACAGTTGTCCCAGTCCTGAATCCACGGTTACAGCCCAAAGGATCATCAATGCTATCAAAAACATTGAAATATCCAGCCAACATCATACACCATATCCTTCTGTCCATCTCCAGTAAAGCTCATCCATCAAGCAAATTCTTTGCTTTCATTACCAGACCAGAACTCAGACTGAAATATATTTAGAAAAGCAGCATGCTCCAATGGTCCAATTGGCCTAATCGCTAGTACTTTGCCCAAGAAAGTATAGTCATTATTACACTGAAATTTGACATTAAGCTAGAAAGCCCTCGCAACCTCAATTAATGGCTTAAAGATTTTCCTGAGCAGGCACGGAGTGGTGGTTGCTTTCAAGAAAAGAGAATCAGATCTTTAACAATGAAAAAAAACCAAACACAAAATTCAGCAATCATCACCTTTATTGATTCCAAGCAAATCAGCAAAGGTCACGTTCGTACCTCATGCATATCCCCCACTGAAAAGTTGGCTGAGTCTTAACTTGGAGAAGATGACTATGTGGCAGGAAATGTTCACATAAAATAAAGCAAGTTGGAATTTCACCATGCTTCATAATTTTCCACACCTTGAATCAAACATTTCCACAGTATTTGCACATTCTTTACACTTGATGCAAAGTCCAACATGTATTAAGCCATTTATCATCAGCCTCTTTGTTCTCAGATAGAAAGTCTTGTTAATCATTTTTTAACATTCATTCCGTATACTTCACATCAGCTCGTCCTCACTGGTTATGTGCAAGTGCAGTTCCACTAGACTCTATCCTGGAAATACGGGATTCCTTTGGCCCATTTTATCACAGTTATCAGACCAGCTGCAAAAATAACACAGATCATTGTAAATATACCCTAAAATAGAAACAAGCCTCCCACAATACAGGTAATTCTCTCCACTATTGTGTGCTATACCTCAGCAACTCTTTGGCTCTCTAAAACCAGTAGCCACTTAGCCCTTAGATAACTAGAAATAATGATTTCCTGATTTAAAGATCTCAGAATTTCCGGATCTTCTCACTAGGATATTCTTCCCAATCAGATGGTCCAAGGAGCAGTGATATGGATTAGGGATATGTTCTCCCTTGCTATGGTACCTTTGGACTTCTTAGGCTTCTTACCTTTTCCTGGATTTTTTACGCTTTGCTTTGATGAGGCAAATAACAAGGATGATATTTATCACAAAGAACACAGCCAGGGCAAGACTAAGGCCCAGCACAATCTTTTGGATAGGGAATTGGCAGTAACTATCCAGATACCAGAACGTGTCCAAATTATTGCAACTATGGGAAAGAGAAATGAATTGATTAAAAAAGCTTTCTTTGCAAGACTCTTAAGTAACTTCCAACAGCAAGAATTCATTAAAACATTGCATTAAAATAATAAAACAGAAACATTAGAATAAATCAATAGGCCTCACAACATAACTACCAAAGAAACGATAACTGTCACATTCTGTTAACCTAGATAAAAAAGGATTGATTGATTTCATTTGGTTTCGGAGCTCTAGTAAGTGGGGAGCTATCCTAGAGACAACGATGTGTCCTTCGGCTAAGAAACAGAGATGAGCATCGCCCTCTAAAATCGAAAATAACTGGACAGGGACAACCTTTACCTTTTGTTTCCAAATAGACTCCAAGGCAGCCCCAACTAAAGGTAATTATTGTGATCCAAACAAGAGATGGTGAAAGCACGAGAGACAATCACTAGAATATTTTGTTCTGGAACACCATCTGGTAATTGTGTAATTGTGATGTGCTTTTTAACATTTTTGCCATATGCTAAATAAAATAAATAAATTTAAAACACAGGGGAATTGATGCTCATTTAGTATCTTATTCATTCCTAAAACACTGCCCTCAAATCACTCTAACCTTGTAGAGTTTGTGCTAGAGTCAGTATTCCAAGAAAGCTCTTTTGAAGTATCAACCAAATTATACTAGGTTACTAATTCCTTCATTTTACACAATCTGATACTCCAAATACCTTATTTTTCGGAGTATAAGACGCATCGGAGTATAAGACGCACCTACCTTTTTTGGTGAGGAAAAGAAGAAAAAGAAATCTGCCTCTGAGCAATTTTGCCTTGTTTCAGCAAACAGCAAACAGCCTGCTTTACTTTCATTTTCGTTTTCAGCATAGCTTGATTAGCACAAAGAAAAAAAATCTGCTCCAGCAAGTTACCTCTTTGCAGCAAGCAGCAGAGCCCTGCACAAAACAGCTGAGAGCAAATCAGCTGAGAATCAGAAGGCCGATCCAATCAACTTGTGCTAATTAGCCTGTGCTGAAGCTGAAAGGAGCTGTTTTTTCTTGCTGTTTGCTTGCAAGGAGGTAACTGCTGCGAGGCAGAGGCCAAAGAGTAGAGTAAAGTGGGCAGGGCTACATTCGGTGTATAAGACTCACCTAAATTTTCAGCCCCTTTTAGGGGAGAAAAAGGTATGTCTTATACTCTGAAAAATACGGTAAAACATTTTACCTGCTTTTCTTATTTTCTTCACTTGTCATAGAATTTTACCAATTTAATACATCAATTGATCAACACACTGAGATACTAGAAATAGCTTATGAAGATCTGGTGAGTAGTTTGACTGAGACATGGCCAGAATGTTGGACCATATTGCCCTATGCAACCTCTCCCTGTGCACTAATCCAAGAATTCACCTTGGTTTATCTAGAAGCACCGGGAGATGAAACATCAGTAGAAATATCTGGAGCACTCACAGAAGACTCAAGATGATTACATTATCTGATCAGATTACTATATTAGGGATTACCTATTGGTGATAAGGGTGGCCAAATGTCAATATTTTCCCACCCACATTGCATCCACTGATAATTGTGCAGTGGTTGTGTTGAGGGTCATTTGTTCTCAGTTAGGTAGGGATGGCTTTTCAGCAGTGGTGAAATTCAAATTTTTTTACTACCAGTTCTGTGGGCATGGCTTTGTGGGTGTGGTGTGGCTTGGTGGGTGTGGCTTGGTTGGCATGGCAGGGCAAAGATACTGCAAAATCTCCATTCCCACCCCGCTCTGGGACCAGACAGAGTTGCTGGTTCTCCAAACTACTCAAAATTTCCACTACTGGATCTCCAGAACCTGTCAGAACCTGCTGGATTTCACCTCTGATTTTCAGAACATCTACTGGGCCATTGTGAGAATTATTCAAGCTATCTGATGGATAAAGTCATTCAGATCAACTCCAACATGGATTTTGACTGTGCAGGGCAGGCCAAGGTATCTGGGGTATGATCTGATGGTACAATCTGGATGCATTTGAGACCCTGGCTCATGATGAAGTAGACAGGCCTTTTGCATTGTTACTTCAGTCACATGTTTACTGGATTTGGGTTATAAAAATGGCCAAGGAGGTGACTTGTTGGGTCCATGCTGTGATGTGAGCTATTTTGATAGAAGGAGTAATACACCTCCTGCCTCAAAAGATACCCTTTTCTCTTATTGTATTTCTTCTTGTATTTCTTCTATTTATCTGTAAACTGCCCAGAGTTATAGGGAGTCGGACATCATACAAATTTAATAAATAAATAAACATTTTGATAGCAACTACATTAATAACAGCTTTGTATGTAGATTTTAGGAAAATGTGGGATTCTGCAGGCCGAAAAATGTAGTGAGATGGGAGAACATCTCTGTTAGATCTAATAACTGTTCAAGATTTAAGATTTACATCCTAATGAACCTGACTCTGAAGGACTCCTTTGATACTCCTCCTTTTGTCTACTTACATGCAGTGGGGGCCAATTTCAGAGAGACGGCAAACACCATTGAAGCAGTTTATGGAATCTTGAGTGCCACTGAAACATCTTGAGACACAGCGCACAGTACCATTCATTATGTGGGGATAATAGTAGTCTGCATACTTTATGCCACTAATATTTTTACAGGTGTCTGGAAAAAAAAGAGGTGCTAAATATATAATGAAATATGGGCAATACATGTAGGTCAAATGAACAAACTATACTGCAACCAACTATGATCTGAGGCAGCAAATTTGCTCAAATATAACAAGATAATTCTACTCCCTCACTCTGCCCCGTGTACTAGTTTTGTAGCAGTTTTGAAAAATATTGTTCTTTGGCAGAAAATAAAAGATATCTGCACAATTATGATAGAACTACAACCTCAAAGAGAGAGAATCAAGATGATTGTAAGAACTGAAACAAACAAATTTAGAAAAATTTATAGGTGGTCCAATTCTGCAAGGAAGAATTAAGGTTTTAATACAAAACAGATGGAGGGACTGAAAACTCATTTTTTCTATCTTTCTTGAGTTCTTCCTCATGTCCTCCTAACCATCATATCAATCTGTCCTGTACAGTATATCTTTAGCTTTTTCCCTTCAGTTACTGTGCCATTTATAGTACAATATTTACTTAGGGCCAAATTGAGTTTTGGCAAAAGAACATAGTCCCCTTTATATTTTTTTCATTCTTGTTCCTCAACCTTGAATTTTCCATTATGTTTTACCATCATTATTCAAGTACATCCTCAACATTACTGGATTCCCCCCCCCCCCTCTAATTCTTAAGAAATACTCAATAGTTACTGTTTTTTCTTCATTCCCAACCTATTGTCAGCCATGTTAAACTTGCCCTTAGTTGTTCCAATTTTAAAATAGTGTTTTTCCTCTTCACTCTGGCACAATTTTTCTATAGGTACCTTCTGACATACCCGTGTTTCCTCAAAAAATAAGACCCTGTCTTATATTTTTTGAATCCTGAAATAAGCACTTGGCCTTATTTTCAGGGATGCCTTATTACTTTTGGGTGTATGGAGCAAAATGGGGCTCCTCTTGCTGTCTTACCTGATTTCCAGCTCTGTCTCCCTAACCCTAACTAGAGGAAATGGTGCGGAACGGCTGCACATGTAGTTAAATATTTTCAAGGAGGGCTTATTTGGGGGGGGGGTATTTTAGTGCATATGCTCGAAAGCCCGATTTGGCTTTATTATCCGGGAAGGTTTTATTTTCGGGAAAACAGGGTACTCTATCAACAGGTGGCCGCTGTGATGCACCCTTCTTCCAGGATATGAGGCTAAGAACTGTCCCCATATTTTTTTGCCAGAGAGACAAATCACTGCTTTCCTGAAAGTAATCTATCTTCGGGATGCTCACTGTCAGTTTTCAAAGTAGATACTGTAAGTGGATTTTTTAGAAGTGTGGCTGTAGCATCCTAGATAAAACTTAATGGGAGGTGAAATGAAGCCAAGGAATCAATCTCTTTCCTCAAGCTGTCTTACATTTTACAAAAATGACAGTAAATAGTCAGATCTCACTACTCTGTCAGTGTCAGGATTAGCAATTTATGCTTATATGTTTTTCTGCTGGCTCAAGAATTGGCACTTTAGCATAGTTGTCTAGTTCCTAGCATAAATGACATCATCTTTTAGCATGACTTTCACAGCTTCTTTTCTATCTTCACCTTGTCTTTGCCTCACTGCTAATGCTAAAAGTGGGCATATGGTAGCTGGGAAGACTTCATTGATTGATTGATTCATTCATTCATTCTCCATGGATTTGCTCTGGGGGATCCCCTTAGCTTGCTTGTGGTTCCCCATGACTGTGTCATGGGATTGACACTACAAGCTGACATAAAGTAGTTAGATGAAATAGATTGGCTGGATTGAAAGCAGTGGTAGGTTCCCCCGGTTCAGACCGGTTTGCAAGAACCGGTAGTAAAACTGGCAGGAGGCTCTGCCCAGCACCCCAGATGTTGTCATCAGCTATCTGCGCATGTGCAGAAGCAAGGCACTTGCATGAGTGAAGCAAGTGCACACGCACGATCCCGTTGCGAGCCGGTAGTAAAGGTAAGTAGAGCCCACCCTTGATTGATAGATGGATTGGATCTATATCTCATCAAATATTCCATGGACTTTCATTTATGTATGAAAACAAACAGTTCAAATATCCATGGCAGTGTTAGCAGTTACACATTTAAAATGTGGATTGAACAATTAAGTAGTTTAAAAATATAAAACATAGTCCTGATAATCTTGACATGTCTACCCATCTGTTTACTGAAACTTACCATTTAGTGAAAAACTTGGAATAACAGCGAAGTTAGGTAAAGGAACAAAGCACAGCTCTGGTCCTGGGGGAGGAAAAAAGTATAATTGTATTAATTAGTTATCTGGGATGATTATATACTTTGGTTTATTTCATCCAAAATTCTTCTCCACCCAACAAAATTAAATAGGTCTTTTTAAACAACCCACTAAAGTGCAAGGAAACCATTAACTTTATTTCTTCGAGCCAGGATAGTGGAAACACGATTATTATCTTTGTTTTATTCTGCACTGCAGTTTTCATTCTTGATGAACCAAGTTCTATAAATCTCTTCCCTGTCCAGTAGAGAAGATCTGAGGCTGAGCCCCTCAAGATCTCCCCTTCTCTTCTTGGGCAAAACCTCCCGTATTGATAGCCCCTTCCCCCCAGAAGAAAAGGGAATTATGAGCACAAAAAGATAAGGAATGAATCAAAGCTGCATTTGAGCCCAGATCCTCTGCCCTTTTGCCCCAAGAAACCGAGCAAACCAATCTGTTTCCTGACTCACACACACAACACCAGTTTTGAGGGGGGAAAATCCTCCTCTGATTTGGGACAAATAGAAAAAAAAGAATGCATTTGCTGCCATCTAGTGGCTATATTGAAATGTGCAAGCCATCCGAAAGGAGGTTTGAGCCTGCTGAAAAAAAGGTGGCTGATCCTAAAAACACTCTTATTTAAAAGAAGAAAGAGCCAGGAATCTTGCTTATTTCCCACCCAGGAAAAACCATATCCAAGTGGAAGAGTTTACCCAGTCACACCATACCTGAAGGGTTAATACACTCTCCTTCGGTATGTATGTTTTTCAAGGCGTGTATCACTGCCTCTTTAATAACCTCCATTATATGCAGAATCATTTCCTCATTATTCTCTATTAGTACTTGGGAGATGGTTTTATGTTCCACAATAATACTTCCATTCCTAAAATGAAAAAATGAAGGAAAAACAATTCTTCGGGTGCTGAACTAACTTTTTTCTCCCTCCATGAAGGTATGATAAAGACTATAATACCCCCCACCTCTTTCCTGCATCAAATTCAAAATGAACTAGTGCTTCTAGTCCTTTCCATGTAATCCACACAACTATCTTAAAAAAGAGTTTAGAATAAAGTTTCAGACTGGCACAAAGTTCCTCTGGAAGCTTCCTGATGGAGTGAGATTTCAACCCTGACTTTAATCCAACTGCTTTAACTTGCAAGATCATCATTGTTGATGCTTCTCTTGAACAGCTATTTCATCCTCCTCAGATGAAATAGTTTCCTGGAACACATGGTGACTGAAAGTATAAATAAGACATGCAAAATGCCCAATCTTCAAATTCTCTAGCCATGCTTGGTTCCTTCCCTGCTCAGGCCCTGAACTATCGACATAGTTAAAAAAAGAAATCCGAAGAAGAGTTGCTTAAACCAAAAAAGAGGATCTACAATGGGAGAAAAGTTCTGCCCATATGCAAGTTCACTTGATGGCTCATCATCCCAAAGAATAAATTAGTCTCTTTCTAGACACTCACCTCATTCGTAAGATCTCCACATCACGATATCCAGGGACAGCACCATAAACACTTTTCATCTACAAGGTAGAAAAAGTAAAAGAAAGCCTTCATAAACAAAGAAATCTATGCCAGGAAAGAGACTTGAATCAGAAGCAAGCCTCCTAAAGCATTGAGTATGTGGTCTGTGCTATGTCTTGTCTAATTCTCCAGCTGTGCAAGAAGCGAGTTTTTGATGATGATGATGATGATGATGATGATGATTAGTTTAATTTATATGCCGCCTTTCTCCAAAGACTCAGGATGGCTTACAATGCATTTAAAAAACCATTATAAAAACATTTTAAAATTAAAACATTAAAAACTCATTCACACCATTCATGGCTGGATTTCACAAGATTGCAACAGTGAGATCAACAGCCCCAGGCCTGCCAGAAAAGCAGGTCTTCACCGCTTTTCGGAAGGCCAATAGGTTGGGGGTGGTCCGGACCTCAGGAGGTAATTGGTTCCAGAGAGCTGAGGCAGCCACAGAGAAGGTCCTCCCCTGCGGGCCCGCCAGCCAGCATTGTTTAGCTGACGGGACTCTGAGGAGACCAATTTGGCAATCTTACCGGTTGCTGGGAGCTATGTGGTATAGGGCTTTAAAGGTAATAACCAACACCTTGGATTGTGCCCGGAGATCAATAGGGAGTCAGTGTAGCTCACAGAGAATTGGTTTAATGTGGGTGTATCTAGGTGCACCCATGATAGCTCGTGTGGCTGCATTCTGGACCAACTGTAGTCTCTGAATACTTTTCAAGGGTAGCCCCATGTAGACCGCATTGCAATAATCTAACGTGAAGTGACAAGGGCATGAGTGATTGTGAGGAGAGCCTCCCGATCCAGGTAGGGTCGCAATTGGTGCACCAGGCAAACCTGTGCAAAGATCCCCCTAGCCACAGCTGTGGGATGTTGCTCTAATCTTAGCTGTGAGTCTAGGAAGACACCCAAATTGGGAGCCTGTTCTGAGGGGGACAATTTCTCTCCCCCCCCCCCCGCCCCCAGAACCAAGGATGGACAATCAATATAGTCTTTAGGAAGCAATACCCACAGCCACTCGGTCTTGTCTGGGTTAATTCTGAGCCTGTTGACTCCCAACCAGACCCTCATAGCCTCCAAGCACTGGCACATCACGGGTCGCTACCGTGAGAGGGTAGCGGCGTCCCTCTCCTGATTGCCCTGGTCCTGCATGAGGACATTTGGAATTATGGACCTATGCCATGCTGCATCACTGAATTGATGCAGGGTAGAGATATACAGCTGGTATCATCAGTGTATTGCTGATATCTCATCCCGTACTATCAGATGATCTCACCCAGTGGCTTCATATAGATGTTAAATAGGAGGGAAAAGAGGATGAGCCCTGAGGCACCCCGCAAATGAGGGGCCTAGGGGTCGACCTCTGTCCTCCTACCAATACTGACTGTGACTGACCAGAGAGATAGGAGGAGAACCACCATAGCATGGTACCTCCCACTCCGAACTCCCTTAGTCGTCCCAATCAGAGACCACGTCCATCCAGGTCTGAACGACTTTATCTGACAGAAACTGCACAAACTCCTCAGCTCTACCCTGCAAGGGCTCCTCCACTCCCCATACATCAAGGAGGGAGCGCGTCACCCTAAACAGGGCGGTTGGGCACGAATCAGCAGATGCAATAAGTGCAGAAAAATGTGACCATTTTGCCACCCGTATCACCACTAAATAAGTCCTAATAAAGGCTCTTAAGAGTGGTCGGTCAGAATCGGAGTTACTGGTCCTCCAGCATCGCTCTAGATGTTGGAATTGAGAAGAAGACACATTCTTGATATGAATTAGGAGTGCTGGCCTTGGTTAAAGAAGAGTGTAAGATACATTACATTGAAATGGTGACATAGATCAGATGTAGGCTATTTCCTTGATCCAGTAAATCTTACCTGCTTTTTAAACTGAGCCTGAATTTTCCGAAAATAGTTAGAGTTTGAGTCTTCCAGAGATTTTTTGAACTCTCTGTTAGTAACCCTCACCTCAGCTTTGACAGTAATGGTCACAGATACTAAAAGACAGGGAAAGAGATATTTATACAAACCTCAAAAAGTTATTTCCCTGCAGTGCAAAAGAATTCTAAAATGTGACAGGCAAGAGGTAAATGTGTTCCCATTCTCCAACATAGTTTCAAATGCCTAAATCCAAAGATCCTTATCTGGTTTGAAAACTTTTTATTTTGTGATAAAAAGAAGCAGTAAATGACTAATCAGGTATTTTTGAGGCAATCTCCAATCTTTCTTACCTGAAAGGCCAATACGAAACAAATGCTTCAAAGGATTGACTTATTTACAAATTGTTTATTGTGTAATGTATTTATTTGTTTTTTAATGTATTTTTATGTGTTTTATGTGTTTTACTAAAGTTTATAAATTTTTTTTTAAAAAATCTCCAAATCCCACCTCCATGATTCTTCTTAGATTATTTTTAAAAAACTCTTCTTTAGCACAGAACAGGCATATTTTCATGAGGCCTCTGTAGCCATATGCAGGGAAAACATTAGCTCCAAATTAATCGTTTTAGCTTGGGGCGGGCAAGCCACTGTAAGCCATCCTTCCCAGATAGGTGGAACCTGGAATAGAGAGCTATCTATTTCCCTACATGTTTCTGGTTACATGCACTATAATGGAGCTTCTATTAAGCCACATTTTCCAAACTTAGTTCTTCCATCTGCAATCTCTTACTCTAGTATGGTAATCCAATATATCTGGAAACAAGCATTTTGAGAAAATTGTGTTAGGCTGTCATCAGGAAAAAATAATCAAACTCCCCTTGACTATACTTACATTCAGTGACTGGAATTTCATCTATGAGGAATTCACACTTGGGCCCATAGTATAAATCTTCATCACAGATGCAATTGATTCCATCAAATATTCCACCATTGTAGCATAGCTCTAGAAGAATGAGACCCCCACTTATCAATGTAATTTGGGAATTGTCATTTTTGTTTATGGAATGTCTGTGGCTTTCCATTATCAAAAGAAATCTGGGCAGAGTATAGTTCTATGGACACTTGGGTCCATAGAATAAATCCACATTACAGCAGCAATTGATCCCGTCAAATATTCCGCTATTGTGGCATATCTCTGGAACAAAGTGGAACTGTTCAGGAGTGGGTTATCAAATTCCATTGCTATTGGTTTACTCATGGGTGTGTGCGCATGCGTGCAATGCTTCTGAGCATGTGTAGAAGCATCCAGGCAAATGGGCAGAGGCTTCTGCCACTGCTACCAGTTCACCCAGGGGTGGGATTCAAGAAATTTAACAACCGGTTCTCTGCCCTAATGATTTCTTCCAACAACCAGTTTGCCAAACTGCTCAGAAAGTTTACAACCAGTTTTCCTGAAGTGGTGCAAACTGGCTGAATCCCACAACTGGGTTTGCCCAACCTGGGGCGAACCAGTAGCAACCCACCACTGGAACAGTTTCCTTATATAGATTTGGAAATTATAATCTATTCTTATAAAACGCCAATTTAAGCAGGAGCATTACTCTTTATTACATATACAAAAATAAACAATCTAGCAGATAAAGGAGCTCACATGTATTCATACAACATCAGTTGTAACTGCTTTTCAAATTTTTCAATCTCTAAACTGATATTAGCTAAAAGGAATGGTGGGAAAACAGGTCAGTTTTTCAAGCAATGAAGTGGAAAACGTAGTCAATTCAGTTTTGTGTGTTTTTTTAAAAAAGAAGGAAAGGAGAAGTCTTGTATCATGCCTTTTCCATTAGAAAATCTTTGCTTTTTAAATGTTTGAAGAATATTGACACTCCAAATCAGTACTTCAATCTCATTTACTCTTTATTGCATTCATATTTCAAAGAAATGATTCAAATAAACATCAAATAACCAAAATTTGGCAAAACATGAAAACAATTCATTTGTGATCATGGAGTAATCTGTACAAGCTAAAGATCAGGAATGCTCAATGTTCTCATATTATTCCAGAGTCCTAGCACAAGGCAACCATTTCCCAAAGGAGGTGTCCATCTTCCCAATCTCCCAGAACAGATAGGAACTTTCTGTGGCCTTTCAGCTACTGCTGAAATATCCCTCTCAGCTACCCCAGCCAGGATTGCCATTAGTAAGAAAAAAGGGAGCAATCACTATGTAGGGAAAGCCAGAAATATCATCCCCACAATATGGAGGGAGAATCACTTCGTATGATTAGGCTAGAGTAACAGGCACTGTGATTAGGCTACAGTTATAAGGCAGTATTTTGCATAGAAATGTGATGAATAGTGGTTAATCCCAATCATATTCAATCTGCCCTAAACTGTACCTAATAATAATAATAATAATAATAATAATAATAATAATAATAATAATAATAATAATAATAATACTTGAAAAGTATTGAAGGCAAAGGTGACCAGAAACTAACTTGGAACTGGTTAAGATCAGGACTACTGAAAAAAGAAACAGAAAGCTTTATTTTGGCAGCTCAAGAACAAGCCCTAGCCACAAACTGCATGAAGGCAAAAATTCAACATGTTACCACCAACAGCAAATGCCGCCTTTATAATGAGAAAGATGGGACAGTCGACCACCTCATCAGTGGATGCAGCAAAATTTCACAAACCGACTACCTACAACGTCATGACCCTGTTGCTAAGATCATTCACTGGAAATGGTGCCAGAAGTTTGGATTTGAGTACAGCAAAAACCACTGGGAACATCAGGTTGAGAAAGTTTAGAGAATGAGAAACTCAAGATCTTGTGGGACTTTAGGATTCAGACTGACAGGCACTTGGTCCACAACACATCTGACATAACGGTAGTTGAAGAGAAAAAAGTATGGTTCCTTGACATTGCAATACCTGGTGATGCACGGATTGAAGATAAGCAGCAAGAAAAAATCACAAAGTACGGGGACTTGCAAATCAAAGTTGAGCGACTATGGAAAAAGAAATCATGTGTTGTTCCGATTGTAATTGGAGCCCTTGGAGCAATACCCAAAGGGCTACCCCGCTATTTAGAAATTCTAAATTTACCGGACTTGAACATTTTGACTCTACAAAAAACCACTTTACTCGGAACAGCTTACATCCTCCGACGATACCTTAACAGTTCCTAGGTCCTTGGTTAGGACTCGAGCTGCTGAGCTGTTAACCTGCCTCAAAGACTGTGAATCTCACTACAGATTAAATAATAATAATAATAATAATAATAATAATAATAATAATAATAATAATAATAATAATAATAATAATAGTCAAGCTATGCTTTCAGACCAAAGGTCACCATAATGTGATCACAGGAACAGATGAAAAAATTGTCATGAATTTTGAAAAGTTTATAATAGGAATCAGACAAGCATATGGATCAAATGAAAATTGATACTCACCACTCGTGGTAGTTGTGAACGCTGTGCTTGTAGTGCTGATACGGGTGGTGGGGTGTGGGGTGGCTCTGGTATCTGTGGGGTGTGTTGGAGAGGTGCGTATTTCTCCTGAGAGAGCACTTGTTGTTATACTTGTTGTGACAGTGCCATTGAGGGTTTCTTGAACAAGGAACTCACACTTGGGCCCATAATATAAATCTTCATCACAGATGCATTTAATCCCATCAAATATTCCACCATTGTAGCATAGCTCTAGAAGAATGAGACCCCCACTTATCAATGTAATTTGGAAATTGTCATTTTCGTTTATGAAATGTCTGTGGCTTTCCATTGTCAAAAGAAATCTGGACAGAGTATAGTTCTATGGACACTTGGGTCCATAGAATAAATCCCCATTACAGCAGCAATTGATCCCATCAAATATTCCGCCATTGTGGCATATCTCTGGAACAGAGTGGAACAGTTCAGGAGTGGGTTTCAAATCCCATTGCTATTGGTTTACTCATGGGTGTGTGCGCATGCGTGCAATGCTTCTGAGCATGGGTAGAAGCATCCAGGCAAGTGGGCAGAGGCTCCCGCCACCACTACCAGTTCGCCCAGGGGTGGGATTCAAGAAATTTAACAACCGGTTCTCTGCCCTAATGATTTCTTCCAACAACCAGTTTGCCAAACAGCTCAGAAAGTTTACAACCGGTTTTCCTGAAGTGGTGCAAACTGGCTGAATCCCACAACTGGGTTCGCCCAATCTGGGGCGAACCAGTAGCAACCCACCACTGGAACAGTTCCCTTATATAGATTTGGAAATTATAATCTATTCTTATAAAACGGCAAATTAAGCAGAAGCATTACTCTTTATTACATATACAAAAATAAACAATCTAGCAGATAAAGGAGCTCACATGTATTCATACAACATCAGTTGTAACTGCCTTTCAAATTTTTCAATCTCTAAACTGATATTAGCTAAAAGGAATGGTGGGAAAACAGGTCAGTTTTTCAAGCAATGAAGTGGAAAACGTGGTCAGTTCAGTTTTGTGTGTTTTTTAAAAAAAGAAGGAAAGGAGAAGTCTTGTATCATGCCTTTTCCATTAGAAAATCTTTGCTTTTTAAATGTTTGAAGAATATTGACACTCCAAATCAGTACTTCAATCTCATTTACTTTTTATTGCATTCATATTTCAAAGAAATGATTCAAATAAACACCAAATAACCAAAATTTGGCAAAACATGAAAACAATTCATTTGTGATCATGGAGTAATCTGTACAAGCTAAAGATTAGGAATGCTCAATGTTCTCATGTTATTCCAGAGTCCTAGCACAAGGCAACCATTTCCCAAAGGAGGTGTCCATCTTCCCAATCTCCCAGAACAGATAGGCCTTTCAGCTACTGCTAAATATTACTCTCAGCTACTGCTAAATATCACCCTCAACTACTGCTAAATATCACTCTCAGCTACCCCAGCCAGGATTGCCATTAGTAAGAAAAAAGGGAGCAATCATTATGTAGGGAAAGCCAGAAATATCATCCCCACAATATGGAGGGAGAATCACTTCGTATGATTAGGCTAGAGTCACAGGCACTGTGATTAGGCTACAGTTACAAGGCAGTATTTTGTATAGAAATGTGATGAATAGTGGTTAATCCCAATCATATTCAATCTGCCCTAAACTGTACCCAATAACAACAACAACAACAACAACAACAACAACAACAACAACAACAACAACAACAATAATAATAATAATAATAATAATAATAATAATAATAATAATAATAATAATAATAATTAGAAGAGCCAAGCTATGCTTTCAGACCAAAGGTCACCATAATATGATCACAGGAACAGATGAAAAAATTGTCATGAATTTTGAAAAGTTTATAATAGGAATCAGTCAAGGATATGGATCAAATAAAAACTAATACTCACCACTTGTGGTACTTGTGAACGCTGTGCTTGTAGTGCTGATAGAGATGGTGGGGTGTGGGGTGGCTCTGGTATCTGTGGGGTGTGTTGGAGAGGTGCGTATTTCTCCTGAGAGAGCACTTGTGGTTATACTTGTTGTGACAGTGCCATTGAGGGTTTCTTCAACAAGGAACTCACACTTGGGCCCATAATATAAATCTTCATCACAGATGCATTTAATCCCATCAAATATTCCACCATTGTAGCATAGCTCTAGAAGAATGAGACCCCCACTTATCAATGTAATTTGGAAATTGTCATTTTCGTTTATGAAATGTCTGTGGCTTTCCATTGTCAAAAGAAATCTGGACAGAGTATAGTTCTATGGACACTTGGGTCCATAGAATAAATCCCCATTACAGCAGCAATTGATCCCATCAAATATTCCGCCATTGTGGTATATCTCTGGAACAGAGTGGAACAGTTCAGGAGTGGGTTTCAAATCCCATTGCTATTGGTTTACTCATGGGTGTGTGCGCATGCGTGCAATGCTTCTGAGCATGGGTAGAAGCATCCAGGCAAGTGGGCAGAGGCTCCCGCCACCGCTACCAGTTCGCCCAGGGGTGGGATTCAAGTAATTTAACAACTGGTTCTCTGCCCTAATGATTTCTTCCAACAACCAGTTTGCCAAACTGCTCAGAAAGTTAACAACCGGTTTTCCTGAAGTGGTGCAAACTGGCTGAATCCCACAACTGGGTTCGCCCAACCTGGGGCGAACCAGTAGCAACCCACCACTGGAACAGTTCCCTTATATAGATTTGGAAATTATAATCTATTCTTATAAAACGGCAAGTTAAGCAGAAGCATTACTCTTTATTACATATACAAAAATAAACAATCTAGCAGATAAAGGAGCTCACATGTATTCATACAACATCAGTTGTAACTGCCTTTCAAATTTTTCAATCTCTAAACTGATATTAGCTAAAAGGAATGGTGGGAAAACAGGTCAGTTTTTCAAGCAATGAAGTGGAAAACGTGGTCAGTTCAGTTTTGTGTGTTTTTTTAAAAAAGAAGGAAAGGAGAAGTCTTGTATCATGCCTTTTCCATTAGAAAATCTTTGCTTTTTAAATGTTTGAAGAATATTGACACTCCAAATCAGTACTTCAATCTCATTTACTTTTTATTGCATTCATATTTCAAAGAAATGATTCAAATAAACACCAAATAACCAAAATTTGGCAAAACATGAAAACAATTCATTTGTGATCATGGAGTAATCTATACAAGCTAAAGATCAGGAATGCTCAATGTTCTCATATTATTCCAGGGTCCTAGCACAAGGCAACCATTTCCCAAAGGAGGTGTCCATCTTCCCAATCTCCCAGAACAGATAGGAACTTTCTGTGGCCTTTCAGCTACTGCTGAAATATCACTCTCAGCTACCCCAGCCAGGATTGCCATTAGTAAGAAAAAAGGGAGCAATCATTATGTAGGGAAAGCCAGAAATATCATCCCCACAATATGGAGGGAGAATCACTTCGTATGATTAGGCTAGAGTCACAGGCACTGTGATTAAGCTACAGTTACAAGACAGTATTTTGCATAGAAATGTGATGAATAGTGGTTAATCCTATTCATATTCAATCTGCCCTAAACTGTACCCATTTCTAAAAATAATAATAATAATAATTAGAAGAGCCAAGCTATGCTTTCAGACCAAAGGTCACCATAATGTGATCATGGGAACAGATGAAAAAATTGTCATGAATTTTGAAAAGTTTATAATAGGAATCAGACAAGCATATGGATCAAATGAAAACTGATACTCACCACTCGTGGTAGTTGTGAACGCTGTGCTTGTAGTGCTGATAGGGATGGTGGGGTGTGGGGTGGCTCTGGTATCTGTGGGGTGTGTTGGAGAGGTGCGTATTTCTCCTGAGAGAGCACTTGTTGTTATACTTGTGACAGTGCCATTGAGGGTTTCTTGAACAAGGAACTCACACTTGGGCCCATAATATAAATCTTCATCACAGATGCATTTAGTCCCATCAAATATTCCACCATTGTAGCATAGCTCTAGAAGAATGAGACCCCCACTTATCAATGTAATTTGGAAATTGTCATTTTTGTTTATGGAATGTCTGTGGCTTTCCATTGTCAAAAGAAATCTGGGCAGTGTATAGTCATAAAACACATAAAAGTTGATAGCAATCCAAAGATAATAGACATCACAGAGGAATAGTAAAATCCTAACCCACATATTCTTAAAAAGAGCCTTCCATACATTCTCTAAGCCAGGAATGTGGCTGAGGGAACAGCTGAATTTCCAAGACATTTTTCTTTTTTGGAAAAAGGCTAAAATAGCTATTGTGATGAAGTAAGATTCAACTGCCAAACATTTACAGTAAATTCATGTTAATAAACAGCTAATAAAAAAAGTTGACTTCATATTGTACTTTGGTTTAAAATATTTTAAACTTTGGAAGAGATGTTACTTGATTTTTTTTACAAAAAAATGTATGATTTGGAAAAAGGCTAAAATAGCTATTGTGATGAAGTAAGATTCAACTGCCAAACATTTACAGTAAATTCATGTTAATAAACAGCTAATAAAAAAAGTTGACTTCATATTGTACTTTGGTTTAAAATATTTTAAACTTTGGAAGAGATGTTACTTGATTTTTTTTACAAAAAAATGTATGATTTAAAGATGAAGCGATAATATATAAACTAAGATGCCTATTCTCATGTTGTAATCTTCAGAATATGAAATTTTCAAACTATTTTTGACAGAGTTTATTGATCTAATAATTATATTGGTAGCTTAGATCAATTTATAATTGATATTTCATGTCAATCTGATTATTCATTCATGTTCACAACAGCTCCAAAGCTCCCCTACTCTCTAACATGTTTTCGAGACAGAAACTCTTCTAGTTTTTCTAGCACGTCTTGTAGTTTTGGTTACATAAAGCAATTAATTACTGAATTATCAAGACATAAAATGCAATACAGAATATAGCTAAAAGTACTTCTATACCTTTAGTCATTCGTCCCACTTTTGAAAATGCACAGAAGAGAATCTGCCTAAGACATTATTCTTGGGAATTACCTCAGACATTTAAAATTGCACCAAAATGAGCACAAATGCTGAGTTATATTTAATTCGACTTTTCTCATTAAGAGACGAGCAGAAATAATTCTGATTATACATTCTGTTTGAAGAGTTGTTTATATCTTTGGCCCTACTCACCTGCTTCAACACAAGGGACAAGAATGAAGATTAAGAGAGCCCCCGTCTTCATTTTAGATTGTTTCTCAAAAGCCTAGGACTGAATCCAAATCAATCACTCATGTGAGACTCAGGCACACTTGAGAACCTCACTCTGTTTCGTAAAGAAAGAAAGGTAGAACTGAGGACCTTGGACACCTCAAAGACGGAAAAGGAAAGCTAATCAGCTCATAATGAACGGATATATTGTTGTTTTTTTTTCTTCTATCACAAAGTCTGAGTGTGCAAGAAGGGCAATAAAATCAAGCTGGTACTTATTGAGTCAATGTAAATGAAAAATGAGTTCCAGGCTGACTCCTAAAGATTCAATTCTTCCTTTTCAAATAATCAGATGGATAATTCCTTTTGTTCACAAGCCAACATAATGCAAAAGGAAAAACAAGCACATATATACCAAACACACATAACCCCTTTTATTTCATATCTTTTTATCTCTCATACCATGATAAACCTATTCTTACAGGAGATACAAATAATATAACTAGCTCCAGGCAGTTTGATCACAGTCCTGAACAGGGTGTCTGTTTGCTATCATCTCATTTCTTCAATCTGGAACATGGAGGTTGGTACTGTTGACCCCATATGGTTCTAGGAATGTTAACAGCAATGAAAAAGCTACTTAAAAGGCTGGGACAAGGCTTTAAAACAATTTTTGAAAGGTATTTGTTAAACCATCTATTTCTCTCTTTACCATTTTATATGTGATTATTAGTTAGATTTATTTTCCTTGTCCAATGTTCAAAATGATATATATAGTATCCCCCGATTTTAATTTTTCCACATAACCTCAACCTTGTATGGCAGCCTGGGCTAAGAGAAAGTTTCTAGCCAAAGGTCATCAAAAGATCTTTCATTAGTGAAGGTGAATTTGACTTCACTTTGGAAATCTGGGCCTTATTACACATTGGCACCTACAGTTTAATAGAATGAATGAAGGTTTCAAGCAACTATCCTCTGGAGAATATGCTTTCATAACATTCCTGAAAAAAGATTCATTCTGGACTACAATGGAAAAATTACCTGCATTAAATCCAGTCATTTTATATTGATTAGACCACAGCCAAATAGGTTTGTCAAACCCACCGCCACTCCCTGGTTTCTCCCAAGCCTGGAGTCAGCCATGAAATGCAGCAAGACATTATATACAGTATCTACAAGCTATAGACATGGCCACACAGGGACACAAGAAAGAAAACTGCAACCTGGCTTAAAGCAGATTCTATTTAGTCATCTAATTGTATAGCCACCCATTTTACCAGAAGCAATTCTGAGCAACATATATTATGGACATGTATTTCATGGCTGGGTAGTAATTTTTCAACACTTCATCTTTATGACTCTGAAAAACAGACAGCAGTGCTTCAAGCAGTGAAAACGGCAGGGCCTCCCCTTGCCTGGAGAAAGTATGTATCATAATTCTTTCAGGACTCCTAAAAATGCTGAGCAGAAACCCTACAGAAAGGCTTTGGTCAGGCACTAGAGGGCACCGAAGCTATTCAGTACCTATGAGGAAAATGAAGAAGTGGTAGAGGGCCTAAGTAGTTGTCCCTACTACATTCTTCATGTAGTAAAAAATCAAAATTGTTCCTATTAAAACATCTTTCTGCTTCCTGTAATTGTTACAGAACATTTTTTACATTTTATCAAACATAGGCTCGCATTTATGAAGGCAAGATTTAATGTGATCCCCTCGAATGTCCTCGACAGTAGGCTCTCGGGGGGAGTAAAATCCTCCTATTGTGCATGTGATTGCCGATCCCCAGAATCTCTGTTTCACATTACATTCGTATGTCCCCACTACCGAGACATAAGATCAAGATTCATTTCCCCTATTTCCCAGAGATTCCCTGGATCACCTGATCTGTTCAGCCTTTATTTCCTACTCCAGGATGCAGACCCTAATATAACTTCAAAGGTGGCAAAAAATTTTGCTGCAGTCATGGCGGAAAAAAAAAAACGGGGGAAGAGACGGATAATTCCTATGGCAGAGGATCACTAGTATTGGTAGTACAGATTGTATCTGAGGTAGTAGATGGTGTATTGTCGCATGATCTATTTACAATTGTAAAATCTACCCTCCCCTTTTTATGTGTATTTAATTTGGTCTCCGACCGCAATAAAAGCTATCTATCTACAGAACATTTTTGTCCCCAGCAATCTAAAATTAATAGGTGCATATAACATAGATGCTTATGCGAGTAAGATTCTCAAGCAAAAGCAAGCATTTAATAGTGAGTGCCATACCAAGTGCACTAATCAAACAGATGGCAAGAAAGTAGGGGCAGTCAAGCACAAGCCAGATTATATAGACAGTAAACACAGGATCAATCAAAATGGGCTCAAATGTCTATACACCAATGCACAGAGTATAAGGAATAAACAGGATGAATTAGAAATTCCAGTAAATGAGGGCAGATATGATATTGTTGCCATTATAGAAACTTGGTGAGATGAAACCCACAAATGGAATATACAGCTAGAGCAGTGGTGAAATCTGAACCAGTTTGCCACCGGCTTACTGGCTGCATATGTGCACAGTGTGCCAAACACACACTGTGCATGTATGCATTCACAGTGTGCACCAAAAGAAATTTGGGAAGGTAAGTAGAGCAGTGGGGGAGTGGAATCAGCTGTGCCATGTGATTTAGATCTAGTGATTAAAATCTAGCGATTTTAAATCGCGCCGCACAGCTGATCATCGGAAATACCAGTTCAGAGGAACCGGTAGCTTTTTTTTACTACCAGTTCACCGTTTTTATCACTACTGGTTCACCCAAACTGTTGCGGACTGGTAGTATTTCACCACTGAGCTAGAGGGATTTAAATTATTTAAAAGAAACAGACCAAATAAAAGAGGAGGTGGAGTTGCACTATATATAAGAAATAATTACATCTCTACAGAAATAGAGCACAACAATGATGAAAATTATCTTGAATGCATTTGGGTCAATATCAAAGGGGGGGAATGACATTGCAATAGATCTATATTATAGGCCACGCAACCAAACAGAGGAAATAGATGAACTTGTTTGCTAGTCATCTAGCTAAGGTATGTAAGAAGCACATCACAATAGTATGTGGAATTTTAACTATCCTGACATCAACTGGGAGACAAACTCTGCACCAAGTGGAAGGGCCAACAGGTTCCTAACAAACCTAGCAGACAACTTTGTTTCCCAAAAAGTAGAGAAGGGAACAAGGGGTTCGGCCATATTGGACTTAATTCTCACTAACAGAGATGAAATGGTAGAAGGTGTTAAAGCTACAGGAAACTTGGGGGCAATTGATCATGCAATATTGGAATTCAACATTATTCAAGCACAAGTAGTAGAACAAAGTCAAAGTCTTGGACTTTAAGAGAGCTAATTTCAATAAATTTAGAGAGAACTTATGAAGGATTCCATGAATGAGAATCCTCAAGGGGAAAACAACTCAAGAGGTTTAGGAAATTTTGAAAAGTGAGATTATAAAAGCCCAGTCTAGCACAATACCAATAAAGAAGAAAAATAACAGCTCTCAAAACAAACCAGCATGGCTGCATAAAAAACTCTCTGACAAATTGAAAGACAAGAAGGACAAGTATAAAAAGTAGAAAGTGGGAATAAGTAAGGCAGAATATCAGCAAATATCAGAGCCTGGGTAGCTCAACAGGCTAAAAGCAGACTAAAGCCTGTTACTAACATCCAGCTGTCTGCAATTACACCAGTTTGAATCTCACCAGGCTCAAGGTTGACTCAGCCTTCCATCCTTTCTAAGATATGTAAATTGAGGACCCAGTTTGTGGGGGCAATAAGCTCACTTTGTATAAAATATACAAAAGTATGAAGGCTATTGCTTAACACATTGTAAGCCGCCCTGAGTCTTTGGAGAAGGGCAGCATATAAATCTAATTTTTTTAAAAAATAGCCCAAGCCTGTAAAGATGAAGTGAGGAAAAGTAAGGCTCATAATGAACAAAGGCTTGCGATAAAAGTAAAAAATAACAAAAAAGCTTCTTCCAACATGTTAAAAACAAAAAAAAAGTCAAGGAAACAATTGGTTCATTGCTGGGAGAAAGTGGCAAGAAGGTGACAAGCAACAGGGAGAAAGCAGAACTACTTAGCTCTTTTTTGCATCTGTCTTTACACAAAGGGAAAAAATAGTCCAACCTATCAAAAACAGCACCACAAAGAACAGATTAGCACATATTAAAATAGGGAAGAAAATGGTAAGTCAACACCTGTCTATCCTAGATGAGTTCAAATCACCAGGACCAAATGGATTACACCCCAATGTTCTGAAGGAACTGGAGGACGAGATCTCAGAACCACTGAGAATCTTTCACAGATCCTGGAGCACAGGGGAACTGCCAGAGGGTTAGAAAAGAGCTGATATAGTTCCCATCTTTAAAAAAGGAAAATAATAGATCCAGGAAACTACAAACCTATCAGCCTGATCTCAATACCAGGGAAGATTCTGGAAAAGATAACTAAGCAACAAATCAGCGAACCCCTAGAAGCAAAGAAAGTAACAGCCAAAAGCTAACATGGGTTTGTCAAAAACAGATGCAAAGTGACAAAATTAGTGGACCAGAGAGATACTGTTGATATACAGTAATTTACTTGGATTTCAGTAAGGCATTTGATAAAGTAGACCATAATCTACTACTAGATAAAGTAGGAAAATGTGGGTTAAACAGCATCACTACCAGAGCAGTAGTAGGTTTCAATTTCGATCGCTACCAGTTTGTTCATGGCATGCACACACACATACACACACACAATGCTTTTGCGCATGTGCAGAGACATTCAGGTGGGCGGAGTCTCCCGCCACTGCAGCTACTGGTTTGCCTGATCTGGGGTGAACCAGTAGCAACCTATCACTGGACCAGATGAATTCATAACTGGCTGGCCAACCACACTCAACATGTAGTCTTCAATGGAACTGCATCTACATGGAGAGAAATATGCAGTGGAGTACCCTAAGGCTCTGTTTTAGGCCCAGTACTCTTCAACATCTTCATCAATGATTTGGATGAAGGAATTCATCAAATTTGCAGATGACACCAAGCTGGCAGGAATAGCCAACACTCCAGAAGATAGGCTTAAGATACAAAAGGATCTTGACAGACTAGAACATTGGGCACTATTTAACAAAATGAAATTCAATGGTGAAAAAACTAAAATTCTACATTTAGGCAAGAAAAACAAAATGAATAGGTACAGTATATGTGGTACCTCGCTCAATAGTAGTAACTGTGAGAGGGATCTTGGAGTCCTAGTGGACAACTATTTAAATATGAGCCAGCAATGTGCAGCAGCTGCCAAAATAGCCAACACAGTTCTAGGCTGCAGGGAGGGATAGAATCAAGATCACGTGAAGTGTTAATACCACTTTATAATGCTTTGGTAAGGTGACCAGTGTTGGTCGCCATGATATAAAAAAGATGTGGAGACTCTAGAAAGAGTGCAGAGAAAAGCAACAAAGATAATTAGGGGACTGGAGGCTAAAATACATGAATAAAGGTTGCAGGAACTGGGTATGTCTAGTTTAATGAAAAGAAGGGCTAGGGGAGACATGATAGCAGGGTTCCAATATCTCAGGGGCTGCCACAAAGAAGAGGGAGTCAAACTATTCTCCAAAGCACCTGAAGGTAGGACAAGAAGCAATGAGTAGAAACTAATCAAGGAGAGAAGCAACTTAGAACTAAAGAGAAATTTCCTGACAGTTAGAACAATTAATCAGTGTGAATGCTCCAACACTGGAAGTTTTTAAGAAAATATTGGATAACCATTTGTCTGAAGTGGTGTAGGGTTTCCTGCCTAGGCAGGGGGTTGTACTAGAAGACCTCCCTTCCAACTCTGTTATTCTATTTCTAATTCCAGCCACATACACATTCCAGTTACAAATGTCCTGTTAAGAAAAAGCTTGAGAGAAGCTTCCCTCCCCCTTTCACATGTACTGTAAATTGCATTCACTACTAAACCTAAAGCCACATGAAATGGTTAAAAAATTCTCATAAGAAAAAATTCATAGCACGCTAAAGTGACCCTGAGTAGCAATAGGGGAAAAAACTTTTGGTCCAGTAAATCATATTGTTTTTATTCACTGACTATATTTCAGAGATAGTATGGCAAGCATGCTGACCTAGTAGGAAGGGATAAATAATGATAAAGTTGCACAGATGGATTTATCTAAAGCGTTTCAATGTCAGACTGTGGTTTCCACTGTCTCTGCCCTTTTCTTTATTTTGCCTTTGCAATGTGTGGGGCCAGAGGCATATGAGTTCTGGTTCTGGCTTTGATCATGGTCACTCCGGGAAGTTTCAAAACTTTCCTGCATTATCGAGTGCAAGCAAATAAAACAAAGTTGTATTTTATCAAAGTGATTTGACTGCTTTAGGAAACCAGGTTTTGGGCCTAAGAACACATTTTTGCTAACGGTTTCCTTATTGCACCGTGTTACATAGTTTATTTTTATGAATAAGGACATTTTAATCAGATTTTTCTTTAGTATACTTTAATTGCAACACCATTGCAAAGTATACAGAAAGTTAGATTTTAAAGTATAGCTGAGTTTTGTTCACGTATTAGATTGAACAGGTAAAATTAGAGGAATTTACATTGAACTGCCACCTGACAGCTAACCTCCCCCCAGTGATGGGATTCAAGTAATTTAACAACCAGTTCTGGACTTCCTGTGGCACCGCAGGCGTTGATGATGCTCCCTGAGGAGCGCCAGCCCCATAATCTCGTTAAAGCCGCTAGAACAGCGAAAATCAGCTGTCTAGCGGCTTGAAAACTCTCTCCCTGAGTAAAGGGGGGAGAGGAGAGCAGACGGGTATAGGTAGAGCCCCCCAAGAGCCCCAGGAATGATTCTGGGGCTCGAAGGGCGAGGGCTCCCTGGAAAGCCTGTCAGAGCTCCGGATTCAGGATGAGTCTACTTTATGCAGAGCAAGACACCGCAACCACTCCTGCAAACAATGATCTGAATTAACATCGGAACTGAAGCAGGCAGACAAAGACAGGAGAAACAAACTTGCAAGTATTTTAACTTTAACTCCAAAAGTGTATTACTTCCTTCTAAAATACAAAGTGAAGAAAGTGCAAGATGGCGATTGAGCTTTAATGGGGCGTGGAAAGTGAAAGTTAAAAAGTTACAAGGAAAGCCTCATCCAGCGCTGGCAGCCCCAGTCTAAATTTGGAGACTTTTGTATCGAAAGATAGAAGATATTAAATCGAAAAAGATTACAATGGAGATTTTGGGGGGGGGGGGAAGGACTGATATTATTTAAGGATTGGAAATTTTTGGAACTAGTGGACTTGACGTTTTGAATACTGAGTAAAACTAAATTGAAACTCAAAGATGGCTTCACAACAAAGAAAGACTGCTGTTCCTAAAAGTCAAATGTCTAAATTGCAACCTTTCTCTACTCCAACGGGATTACAAACAGTAACATATGAAATGTTGCTGGAAGCCCTTAATGCTACAGAGGAAAGAATTGCTGCTGTGATTAAAAGTAAAATGCAGACTGTTGCTGATGAGATGGCTGAAATTAAAGAGTTTATCCAAACCCCAAAGCGGCAAACTGGAGAAGATATGGCTGTGGAAGTTCAAAGTCAGGCAAGCCATATTGAAACATTGGAGGAGAAAGTGGAGGAAATTGAGCAACTTGATGGAAATCTGGAGGATACATTGGGAAAATCTCAGAATAAGATGAGAGCAGAGTCAGATATAATAATGAAACAATATAGAGACATGGAATTTGTTCTGAAAATGAGAGATTTGAAGGAAAATAAGCAAGAGAATTTGAAAGAGATTTTTGCAGAGGCATTTGTTCAGATAATGGAAGATCAAGAAGTAAATTTTGAATGGCGATCTGACAAAGCTTATTGTTTCAACTCTTGGGTTGCTAGACAGAAATTTTTATTAAAAGAGCCAGATACTACAAAAATTTGCAGTTGGAAATGGGGGGATCACTTAAGGAACTATTTATTAATATATAACTTGCAGGAAATGTACCCCCATTCTGGAGGATAGCTTTTACCCCTGTTTTCTTTTGACTCCAAAGGATGACTTATATTATTTTTAAATACAGATAATAAGATTTTGGTTAAAATAGTAGCAAAGGGGTTAATGACAGTTACGTAATAAATGATTTAAAATGTATAAACTGGGTTTATCAACGATAGATAAATGAAGACTAATGTAAGGCAAGATGTTAATTTACTAGAATATTTGGGGAAGAGTAGCCAAGTCCCTGCGGTGCTAATAATTTTTGAGGTAAAGAAAATATCTGGTTGACTGAATTGATTTTTTTAATTGAAAACAATAGAAGAAAAGTACGACTTTGGATTTTTTGTTGAGTAAAATACGTGGGTGGATAGAATAAAGGGAGCATTCGCAGACAATTTGGTTGTTACCTTAACTCAATTATGATAGTTGGTTGAAGGTTTAATGGATATAACTAATTAATATGGACAAGTATTACGATATTCTGAATAAAAATATGGTGGATTGCTTAAAATATTTTTATGTAGAAGATAAAATGTATCCTATAGTTTGATGGGTATATTCACAGATTGTATGGTTAAAGAGATTAAGTTGATTTTGAATTCAATAACACTAGCCAGACGCCGGGTGGAGTTGTACAGGAAGAAGGAAGATTTACTTATTATTAAAGAATAGACATTAAAAGTACTGAATCTAGCAGAGATGACAAACTTAAGTATATGTGAAAGACTATTTAAATGAAAAAAGATATATCGGAATGAAGAAGATGGACTGACCATATTCAAAACAAGTATTGGACTAAAAAGTTTTAAATAAGTTTGTGAAAGAAAACAGAACTATTTTCTCTTTTTTCTTTACTTCTCTCTTTTTTTTCTTTTTCCTTTGAACTATGCTTCATTAGTTGAGAGGGGAATTAAAGACCAAGAGGAGTTAGGAGTCTATAATAGTTAGAATATTTTAGCTTATGCTTGTTAAATGCTATACCCTGTATTTGTTCTGGGAAGTCCGGGGAGGGAGGAGGGGGAGTTGGGAGGAGGAGGGGGGAGGGGGGAGGGAGGGGATGGAAGAGGGGTGAGCGGGGGAGGAGGGGGGGAATGGTTTTTTTAATTAAAAAACCAGTTCTCTGCCATAATGATTTCTTCCAACAATCAGTTTGGCAACTGTTGGCAACTGTTGGCAACTGTTCAGAAAGTTAACATCCGGTTCTCCTGAAGTGGTGCGAACTGACTGAATCCCACCACTGCCTTCCCCTCCCCTCCCCATCATTTGCCACAGAGATGTGCTGCTGTACCTAAGCTATTCTCTAAGCAAATGTTAATTGTATGGATTTAATATTCTTACTATTGTAACATTCTGGAGTAAGACACATATCCCCTCAATTTCTCTGTTTGTCCATAATAACAGAGAACCTAACCTTTACAATACAGTTTCTCTCAGCTTCGATACAGATCTGACAAACCAGAGTCTGTAAAAGAGATGGACTCACCCTTCCTATGGAAAACAATAGAAACAAAGGAAGTCAGGAGGGAGGGAGAAGAGAGATGGCAAAGGCTGCTCTCCTTGCTCCCATCAAACCAGCTTAGAAAGAAAGACAGGAACAGAATATTTACAGTACAACAAGTGAAATAGTTATCCTGCCTCCTTTATGAATTGTTTATATTTGTAAATGAATCAATGCAATTAAGTTTGTACTTTAATTTTTATATATTTTATATTGATTGTTTGGATAAAGTGTTCATCTGTTGTATATCCTCATTAGGAGACTTTTCAAAGCTGCTTAACTGAATTCCAAATATTCAGTTCAAGTTTTAGACTGCTTTTTCTTTAGTTTTTGAGGAAGTGTATATCCCCCATTCAATGATGGGATTCAGATTTTTTTACTATCGGTTCTGTGGGCATGGCTTGGTTGTGGGCATGGCAGGGGAAGGATACTACAAAATCTCCATTTCCATTCCCACTCTACTCCAGGGGAAGGATACTGCAAAATCCCCATTTCCTCCAGATCAGCTGGGACCCAGGAGGTAGCGAATAGATGGGGGTGGAGCCAGTCAGAAGTGGTCTTTACCAGTTCTCTAAACTATTCAAAATTTCCAAAACTTGCTGAATACCACCTCTGTCCCCATTATACACACAGGAGAAACCATTTGATGGTTGATCTTTAAACAATATATTCATTCCCAGTTCCATTAAGACTTTTGCAAGTTTACAAGATATTTGTTGTTATAGATGGATATGCTTGAAACAGGGAATTACTAAGGTAATTTACACTGCATATTATATTCATTTGACCAGTGCATGGCTTATGTGCAGTTCTGCTGAGCCACATAAATCTTTCTTCCACATAGATATCATATAGTGGTGTGCAAAAGTCTTAAGACAGCATTATATTTTTGTTGTAGCAATGGTATAATGACCATATATAATTATGTCTCAATCACCTTATTCAAATACAACCAGAAAATACAGGATATTTGTATGCAGTATTCAAAAAAATAGGAAAAAGCAGAATAAACAGCTTCTATAGGCCAAAGTGGCAAATAAGCAATGTGATCTCCCCTTACCCTTGAGCAACAGCAGACACTTGGCTTCTGTAAACGTAAATGGAGCACAACCCTAGACTGTAAACGTAAATGGAGCACAACCCTAGACTGTCACTGTATGTGTCCTACTATGTCTTGCTCAAATGACCAAAAGTTCTGTTACACATATTTCTGCAAGATATGCTTGATCACTAGATGCAGTACATACACGTTGTTGGAGTGTAATTCATTGGAAGCTTGCTTATAAGACCAGCTTTCAATCACATCATTCCAGCCAAAATGCCAAAGATCACAGAATGTAACAGACATAAAAATCATAGTTTTGCATCAGCAAGGTGACTCTCAAAGGGAAATCAACAAACAAATCACATATTCAAGCAGTTATAAAGAAATTTGAGGAGTCAGGAGAGGCCAAGGACAAAAAAAAGGACTTGAAGGCCAAGGAAAATTTCAAATTCTGATGAGAAGTTTCTCAGAGTTCCTTCTTTGAGCGATCAGAGGAAGTCCAGCTGGATCCCCTGGCTCAGCATCTAGCAGCCTCCTCGGGATGCCAAATTGGGCTTTCTATAGTCTGACAAAGCTTGATCAGTAATGATCTTTGTGGAAGGGTAGCAGCCAAGAAATCACTTTTGCAGAAGGGAACAGTGTGAAAAGAGATATGCTGAAGCTCACAAAGATCAGACCGAGGACCAGTGAAAAAAAGTTTTAGGAAGTGATGAATCCAAGGGTCCAATCATTGACAATATGTGAGAAGAACAGTTGGAGAGGGATGGATGAATGAGTGCTTGCGGCCGTCACTGAAACATGATGAAAGCTGAATCCTGGTTTAGGGCTGAATTTCTGCCAATGATATTGGTGATAGTCTGAATTGATAAGATTATGAATGCTGAAAAATATAAACAGATTTTAATTTATCATGCCATTCCTTTTAGAAAGCACCTGATTGGGAATGGGTTTGTTTTTTAGTATGATAATGATCCTAAGCACACTAGAACACATTTAGTGAAGAAAACAGCTGAAATAACTCTGAACATCAAGGATTGGCCATCACAGAGTCCAGACCTGAATGTTCTTGAAGCAGTATTGGAGCACCTGGACAGAGAAAAGACAGCCTAAATCTAGGGAGAACCCTGGGGGATGCTGAAAGAAGCATGGTATAATATACCAGAAAATTACCTCAGAAACCTTCAGGACAATCTCCCCAAGAGTTCAGGATGTGCTTAGAGACAAGGAAGGTCACACTAAATACAGACTGTTAGATCGGCGCAGGAAAGAAGAGTGACCAGCTGAGTTCAAGAAACAACGTTTAATAACGAGAACTGAACTGGCTGTGCGCTGCCGGAGCTCTCCTTATATTTGCTCCGGCAGACGCACCGCCCACTGACAGGGATTCAAAACTCCCGCCGAAAGGATCTTCAGCCAATCCCAAGGCGGATGTCCTTATAAGGACATAACACTCCTCCCCCCTAGTTCTTAGTCAGTCCGTCAGGGAAATAATCACTAAGATAAACAGGACGTCTACGTGCCCGCGTAGACCTGCGCAGTTCATAGTTCGGATGGGCACTGTCCTGGACGGGAGGAGTCTGCTCTGCTCTGGGCTCCTGTCTCGGTACCGGGCTGGATCTGGCCGTAGAGGACGCGGGCTCTGTTCCCGAACCTCCGGCCGGGTCTCGGACCTTCGCCTGCGGTGGATGCTGGTCTCCCTCGTTCCTGCACGGATCCTGAGATCGCCGGTGTGGCTCTCTGCGGTGGACCGGTCCGGAACTCCTGAGCCTCGGTAGGTCCCTGGGTTCCCCTCGGTTCCCTGCTGGGCTCGGGTCGCGTCGGTCTGGGACAGGGTGCGAATTCGGCGGAGGTGGCTGGGCTAATCCCGGGGGTCCCCTGGTTGAGTCCGGCTTACTCCCGGGATGACGGGTGGACGACTCGGGTGGCGGTTCGACTCTGTCGGGGTGATGTAGGCCTACCTTGCAGGGGTGGTGTAGGCCCTCTCGGCACGGCTGGTTAGCGGGAGGTGCTTTCGCGGTTATCGGAACGCTGGGTTGTTCGCCCATGTCTGGTTGGTGTTGGCCTACCCTGCTGGGGTGGTGGAGGCCTTCCTCGCAGGGTTGGTCTTCTGCGCTGTCGGTGAGTTGTTGTGGGGTGTTCTGATGAGTTGGCTGGAGGTCCCCGTCTCTGGGCTGTCGGTTGCCCACCTCGCAGGGCTGCTGTTGGCTCCCCCTGCTGGGTTGTCCCCGGTCTACTTGGTCTTGGGTGCTCGCGTCTGCTGATAGATTCGGCGCCAAGGTGCTCGATTTTCTTGCTAGTTGGCGGCCTCCCTCGTCTGGGTGGGGTAGTCCTACCTCGCCAGGGTGGTTCGGGCCTGCTCTGTCGGGGAGGTTTGGGCCTACCTCACAGGGGTGGTTTAGGCCTACCTCGTCGGGGAAGTTTAGTCCGACCTCGTCGGGGTGTTTTAGGCCTACCTCGTCGGGGTGGTTTAGGCCTACCTCGTCTGGCTGGTTTTCACCCACTTCCCTCCACCTTTTGCGGAGCTGGTCGAGATGACGTCTCACGATCTGTCCATCTTCTAGCTCAACTCGGTAGGATTTGGGACCGGTTGTGCTGTGTACTGTAGCTTTAAGCCATTTAGGCGAGCCGTGGAAGTTTAAAGTGAACACGGCATCGCCGATGGAAAACAGGCGAAGCTGACGGCTGGCAGATGCGGGAACCTCTGAAGTATATTGCGGGTGCAGTCTGTCCAGGGGTGACCGGAGTCGCCTGCCCATCAAGAGTTCTGCAGGGCATTTCCGGGTGGCAGAGTGGGGTGTGATGTGCTGTGTCAGCAGGAATGTATCAATGCGTTCCTGCCAGTCCCCAGGTCCCATCTTGGCGAGCGACTCCTTCGTGAGCCTCACCATCCGTTCAGCCTGTCCATTTCCGGCCGGTCTGTAAGGGGCAGAGAGGGCATGGCGGATGCCCAGCCCTGCGAGGAAAGTCTCCATGGGCACGGACGTAAGTTGAGGACCGTTGTCCGAGACTAATACGTCAGGGAGTCCATGGGTGGCAAACAGACGCCGGAGAGCTCGGATCGTGGCTTCCGTCGTGGTTGATGCCATGGGGACAACTTCCAGCCATTTGGAGTAGGCATCCACCACGATGAGAAGATGGTGCCCATGAATGGGGCCAGCAAAGTCTATGTGAATGCGCGACCACGGGGAGCTGGGGGTTTCCCAGGGCGTCGGATCAGACTGAGGGGGTGCAGGTCTGACTTCTTGGCACGGGCTACACCTGGCGACCCATTGTTCAATGTCTTTGTCCAGGGTTGGCCACCAGACGTCGCTCCGTGCCAGGGCTTTCATCCGGACAATGCCCGGGTGTCCTTTATGCAGCGCGGCCAGAGTCCGTTTCTGTAAGGAGCCGGGAATCAGCACCCTGTCTCCCCATAGCAAACAGCCGCGCATGGTGGACAGCTCCTCTTGCTTGCGGCTGAAGGGCAGGAAGTCGTTGCTGTCAATGCGGGTTGGCCAGCCTCTTAATACCCAAGACTGGACTTGGCGCAGGATGGGGTCAGCCCTCGTGTGCGTTGCGACATCGGCAGATGTTACTGGACAGTTGGTGTCATTGTCAATGTGCAGCAGTTCGATCGTGGGAGCTGGATCCTCCACGGCCTCGGCGGACGGGCATCTGCTGAGCGCGTCGGCGTTCGCGATGGCTTTCCCGGGTTGATGGATGAGGCAGTAGGAGTAGCCGGCGAGGAAGATGGCCCAACGTGTCATGCGTGGGGACATGAAGGCTGGTGTCTGCTTGTCTCCGGCGAGAAGGCCCAACAGCGGCTTGTGATCGGTGACGATGGTGAAACGCCGGCCATAGAGATACTCGTGGAAACGCTTCACCCCTGCAACAATAGCCAATGCCTCTTTGTCCAGTTGGCTATAGTTGCGTTCCGTAGTGGACATTGTCTTAGAAAAATAAGCAATGGGGGCTGTACAGCCGGTAGGCAGTTCGTGGCTGAGAACAGCGCCGACGCCGTAGGGTGAAGCATCGCATGTCAGTCTGATGGGCAACGTCTCATTGTATTGAATGAGCACGCTGTCGGAGGTCAGAAGTTCCTTCACGGCTCGAAAGGCAGACTCTTCCTCGCGTCCCCACCTCCAGGGAGCCGCCTTTGCCAGCAAGCGGTGGAGCGGCTCAGCAACTGTGGCTTTCTGCTGGAGGAAAATTGCGTAGAAGTTAAGCAATCCAAGGAAAGCCTGAAGCTCCGCTTTGTTTTTGGGGCTGGGAGCTTCATGGATAGCTTTAACTTTTGATTTGGTGGGGTGGATGCCAGAGCTATCTATGAGGTAGCCCAGGAACTCGACTTCCTGTACCCCGATGATGCACTTGTCTCTCCTGACTCTCAGGCCCTTCTCCTGAAACCGTCGTAAAACGAGTCTCAGTCGGTCAAAGAGTTGGGCCTTAGATTCTCCAGAGATCAGTACATCATCGAAGTAAGGCACCACCCCTGGAACGCCTTGGAGAAGGCGTTCCATCATGGATTGGAAAATGCCTGGGGCTGCACTGACCCCGAACTGGAGGCGGTTGCACTTAAACGCGCCTCTATGGGTGACAATTGTCTGCGCCTCCGCCGTTTCCCGATCAACTGGCAGTTGCTGGTAAGCCTGGGCCAGGTCCAGTTTTGCAAAAATTTGGCCCTTGCCGAGTGAGTGCAGCAAGTGTTGCACCACCGGCACAGGGTATGCGCTCTGCGGTAACGCTTTATTGATGGTCACTTTGTAGTCAGCGCAGATGCGCACAGATCCATCCTGCTTCATGGGGGTCACAATGGGGGTCTCCCATGAAGCATGATCGATGGGTTCCAGGATGCCTTGGGCTATCAGCTTATCTAGCTGAGCATCTACTTTAGCCCTCAAGGCAAATGGAACCCGGCGGGGCTTAAGCCGAATAGGGGTAACCCCCTTGTCCAGATTGAAAGAAATGGGTTTCCCTGTAAAGGTCCCTAACTTACCATCGAAGACTTCTTGGAACTCTCCGATGAGTGCGTCGAGTTCGCCTGAGCTAATCTGGTGGATGCCTCCAATAGAAAGCCCCAACGGCTGAAACCACTCCACGCCTAGCAGGGTCGGACGGCTGTGCTCCACGACAGTGATTGGAAGCTGGCCTTGGAACTGCTTGAAGGCGATCTGGAGGTTGGTTCTCCCGAGTACGCCGATGGGATTCCCGCCAAAATCCACCAGCTTAGAATGCAGGGGTTGAAGGTGGTGCTTGCGAAGTGCCGGCTTCAGCTGCTTTATCTGGTGCCAATCGATAATGGAGTAGACGGAGCCGGAGTCGACTTCCATTGTGCACGGCAATCCTTCTGCCAACAGTGTCACATGGAATTTTGTGGCACTGTTGTTGCTGGTGAGTCCGATGGTCGTTTGGTGAACAGCGCCGCCCTGGGAGTCGTTGCGGTCGTCGCGGTTATGCTGGTTCGAGGACCGTTTGGATGGCCTCTGGGTATCGCGGCGATTTTCTTGATTGCGGGGCTTGATCAATTCAGGAACCGGATCAGAGGCTCTGCATGCCTCGGCGATGTGCCCCTTCTTGAGGCAGCGCCTGCAGGTAGCATCACGCCAGCGGCAGGATTGGCGCGGATGGAGTCCCTTGCAACTGCCGCATTGAGCGGCGCGGCGGCCATCTTTTTGAATTTCCCGCCTAGATGGGCGGGAAACTTTCAAAACGGTCGACTCTCCCTCCGAATCGGTTGGTGTGGCAGAGTCATCGGAGGAATCCGATGCCGGCTTGTGGATCTTGTGGATACCACGGGACTGGCGCATCGCAGCGGCGGCGGTCTCAGAGGTTTCTGCAGCCGTGGCCTCCTCGAGGACGTCCTTCAGGGACAGTCGCTTCCTACTCAGGAATTTTTTCTGCAGGTTGGCATCTCTCATTCCGAAGACGATCCCGTCTCGTAAGGCATTGTCAACATTTTCAAATTCGCAGTTTGCCGCGATTTGTCGCAATGCCGCAACAAAGTCTTTGAGGGATTCGCCTTCCATCTGGTTCCTTTGGCGGAAAGTGAAGCGGTTGGAAATGGGGGTGCCCGATGGTGCATAGTGGTCTTGCAGGGCAGCCTGGAGATCCACCCAGGACATGACTTCAATGTCTCTGGGTGCGACGAGGTTGACGGCGAGCTCCAATACATCGGTGCCGCAGTGAGCGAGGAAAAGAGCCCTCTTCCTCTCGTCGTCGATGTTGGTATAGCCGTTTCCCCGGAGGAATTGGCGGAAACGGATCATATAGGAGCTCCATTTCTCCCGGCTGGGGTTGAAAGGAGCCAACGAGGCGAACGGCGCTTGCGGCGTTGCCATTCTTCAGGCCGCGTCGAGTGACTTCAGCTCGTTAAGGCAATCGTGCCACGCGGGGATTCTTCTCTAGTCCTTCGTCGCCAGTGTTAGATCGGCGCAGGAAAGAAGAGTGACCAGCTGAGTTCAAGAAACAACGTTTAATAACGAGAACTGAACTGGCTGTGCGCTGCCGGAGCTCTCCTTATATTTGCTCCGGCAGATGCACCGCCCACTGACAGGGATTCAAAACTCCCGCCGAAAGGATCTTCAGCCAATCCCAAGGCGGATGTCCTTATAAGGACATAACACAGACCTTTTCTTGAAGAAGTTATTTTGTTCTGAAAATTGTATTTCTTTGAATTTTATGTACATATTTTTTGAATTATCTGTTTGAATCTTAATACAGAGAATGAAAAATAATTATGGATGGTCTTGAACTTTATTCAAACAACAGAGTGGATGGTAATCTATAACTTTTGCATAGCACTGTTCATACATGTTGGATCCAATATGAAGTAATTTGAATTCCAGATCAAAAGCTGATTGTTCCTGCCAAGTTACTATATTTAGAATTCAGATATAAGGCAGGGAAATTCTACAGTTAGGACTTTGGCATAACTTTTGCTAGGAAAAAACACCTGAGAAGCCTTTGAAACCTAAGATTTACCAGAAGTAAATTGGAAACCTTGATAGAACAAAACAAAACCAAACAAAAATTGAGAGAAAATCAGCATACAAAAGGCAGTTATATCTTGTTTCATTATCTATAAATACTATATTTCTATTTTTGTTTTGTTTCTGTGAGTGTCCTTTTTTCCCCTGGGCTTTTTAAAATTCTGTCATGCATTTTTCACCATTCTCCCAGTGATCCAAGGTAGAAGAGTTTGACCCCCAGTTCTTACTCTTTGGCCAGTCCTCCAGGCAAATTCTTAGGGTATCTATGTGGAGGACCAAAAAGTCAAGGTGAACACTGGCCTTTTGTATGTGTGCTGATATTACACATGTATACAAAAAAACAGGGCTTTAATAACTCAATTGTAATTGCCATCATGGCTTTTTAGTCTCCTTACTCATGTGTGCCTCTGATTTTCTACCATCATCTAAAAATATTATTTCCTCAAATTATTCTGTCTCTTTGGCCACTATATCACTTAAGACTCATGTTTAGAATGTCATATTCACATAACAAGTTCAGAAATTTTCTTCTATAAGTTACATAAGTTGATGTAATAAATAAATAAGATTAGCCATCATAATGTCAATCTTTAAGAGGAAAAGGACAGATCTCCCTAATAATTAACACCTAATTATTAGCAAGCTATATGGAAAATTACAAATTAGATAGAAACAGGAAAAAAATTCACATCCAAAGTGGTCTTCAGATAAAACACAATTCTTACTCTTTTATCCTTTCAGAAAGAGCTTAATGGCTTTATTGTTTTATTTCAGCATGCTTTAGCAGTTAATGATACCTTATTCAACAACCCTATCTATCTCTGTCATCTTGAGCCCTTTACAAATCACTGATCACTTTCTGGGGTCACATATTCTGCTCAGTCATAATGGGGTTTATTTGGTTTGTCTTAATATGTCATGTGAACTCAGTCATAATGGCTTTTAAACCATGATATATGGAGTAGTAATCAAGATTAAGTGGTAGTGCCTATTATAAGAATGCTAGATGTTTGTTTTATGATTTAATTTTATTTCTTTAGCCCGGTGATGGGATTCAAATAATTTAACAACCGGTTTGGCCACGGTCAGGTTGGCTGTTGTGTGGGACGAGCCACCTACAACGACCAACCTGACCCAAGTGTGGGGACAGAAAGTTGTTTGATGTCTTACTCTTACAGTTAATTCTTCCAAAGTTCCACCAAATATTAACCTTATCTCTGCCTTATATGCTTCAGCAATCCTTGAATGTAGATATAGAGATATTCCATGTAATGAATGATACTGTCCATGTGGCAAAGACTACAGTATATTCAAAACATTGACCCTTGTCCTTCTGTGTTATCACCAGAATCTTGCTTTCCCCTAAATAAATATTCCTGATATCTCCATGAATGCTTTACGTATTCTTTATGTATTAGCTACATCTAAAACCATGTAGCATGGAATCAAATGTAATAGCATTGATATGAAGAACAGGTCAAAGTTTACTGAGATAAGTATTGATTGCACAGAATTTTCATGCTGGCACTAATTTGGAATTTTTCAAAGCAATATGAAGTAGCAGCATGACAGAAAAGGAAACAGAGAATTTATTTTAATATTTAAAGTAAATATTTAAAGTGCATGGAGGGATGAAAAAGGCTATAGGTAGGAAATTCTTTATAAAACAGGGAAGGGTTCCCCTAGTTTTCCAGAATTCCCACTCAGATCAGGTATGGATAAAACCTCAAGCCCATTATCAGAAATTACTTCCTCCTCCAGCCACAGCCCTGCCCCACTCCACATGAGACAAATATGTTTTTTCAAGTTGGTTGAAAAATTCAGCTACACCTTGGCTTGTGCCATAATCAATCATTAGCTCAGCACCATTAATCATCCTTGTTAAGGAGGCAGAATTGAGATAGAAGATGCAACTAATGTATGTCTACATCTTTGTGCACTTTACAGAGTGGATGATAGTACTACATGAAGGCCACCTGGAATGTACTCCAACAATTCCATGGCTTTAGAAAATTCAGGGGTTTTGTCTCCTCTTCATTCATGCCACTTTTTCATGTTTCTCTTTTTTTAAAGCTACATTATTTTCGTTGGAGAGAATGCAGGTTAACAGAGAATGACATATTGACATCCAATAAAATATATAGTTCCAAGAAAAACTGAAGTTTGTTTTCAGACTTGGCAAGAACAAGCTTGCCAAGCTAAGAACAAAATTTTTGACAACAAAATTTCCTTATTATTGCAGTATTTTAGGATCCTCGTATGGAAGCAAATATTTTACACTAAAAAAACAATTGCACAATTCAATTAACCTTAGCTACAAGTTAAAATTGTGAGGAAAGTACTCATGTAATATCTTTAAGATAGTGATGAGTTGCTCCCGGTTTGGACCGGTTCACAAGAACCGGTAGTAAAACTGGCGGGAGGCTCTGCCCCGGATGTCGTCATTGGTGATCTGTGTATGCATAGAAGCAAGGTGTGAGTGAAGCAAGCCCATTGCAAACCAGTAGTAAAGGTAAGTAGAACCCACCCCTGCTTTAAGAAACAGTCAACAAGGCATCTTTGAGTCCACACCTTGGACTGCCAGAAATGGTGTAGGGTTTCCTGCTTAGGCAGCGGGTTGGACTAGATGACCAATAAGTTCCCTTCCAACTCTGTTAATCTGACAAAGAATACATTTGTGCCCACTACTGCCTTAATGAAACTTTTTCTAAAAAATGGGCATATGTTCAAATCAAGTTGTGAACTATGGGAATCAACTATTCTAGTATGAAAAATGACTGGGCAGTGTGTGTGTGTGTGTGTGTGTGTGTGTGTGTGTGTGTGTGTATAGTGAGATTTGTGGCATATAAATAAAATGAATAAATATAACAAACATTAAATTGGGGAAGGAGCTGGCAAATACCAATTGTAGCACTGCTAAAAACATGACATTTGCCCCATATACCTCACTTTGGAAATCTGGGTCTTATTACACACTGGCAGCTACAGTTTAATAGAATGAATGAAGGATTCAAGCAACTATCCTCTGGAGAATATGCTTTCATAACATTCCTGAAAAAAGATTCATTCTGGACTACTATGGAAAAATTACCTGCATTAAATCCAGTCATTTTATATTGATTAGACCACAGCCAAATAGGTTTGTCAAACCCACCGCCACTCCCTGGTTTCTCCCAAGCCTGGAGTCAGCCATGAAATGCAGCAAGACATTATATACAGTATCTACAAGCTATAGACATGGCCACACAGGGACACAAGAAAGAAAACTGCAACCTGGCTTAAAGCAGATTCTATGTAGTCATCTAATTGTACAGCCACCCATTTTACCAGAAGCAATTCTGAGCAGCATATATTATGGACATGTATTTCATGGCTGGGTAGTAATTTTTCAACACTTCATCTTTATGACTCTGAAAAACAGACAGCAGTGCTTCAAGCAGTGAAAACGGCAGGGCCTCCCCTTGCCTGGAGAAAGTATGTATCATAATTCTTTCAGGACTCCTAAAAATGCTGAGCAGAAACCCTACAGAAAGGCTTTGGTCAGGCACTAGAGGGCACCGAAGCTATTCAGTACCTATGAGGAAAATGAAGAAGTGGCAGAGGGCCTAAGTAGTTGTCTCTACTACATTTTTCATGTGGTAAAAAATCAAAATAATAGTTTCCTCAAAGTTGTTCCTGTTAAAACTTCTTCCTGCTGGGAAATTCCTTATTTCTTTTTTTTTCTTTGCTTGGAAAATCCAGCCACATACACATTCCAGTTACAAATGTTGTGTTAAGAAAAAGCTTGAGAGAAGCTTCCTCCCCCTTTCACATGTACTGTAAATCGCATTCACTACTAAACCTTTGAAATGCCTCCAATACACATGAAATGGTTAAAAAATTCTCATAAGAAAAAAATCACAGCATGCTAAAGTGACCCTGAGTAGCAATGAGGGAAAAAACCTGGGCTCCAGTAAATCATATTGTTTTTATTCACTGACTATATTTCAAAGATAGTATGGCAAGCATGCTGACCTAGTAGGAAGGGATAAATAATGATAAAGTTGCACAGATGGATTTATCTAAAGCATTTCAATGTCAGGCTGTGGTTTCCACTGTCTCTGCCCTTTTCTTTTTGTCTTTGCGATGTGTGGGGCCAGAGGCATATGAGTTCTGGTTCTGGCTTTGATCACGGTCACTCCGGGAAGTTTCAAAACTTTCCTGCATTATCGAGTGCAAGCAAATAAAACAATGTTTTGTTTTATTTTATTTTATTTTATTTTATTTTATGTTATTTTATTTTATTATTTTATTTTATTTTATTTTATTTTATTTTATTTTATTTTATTATTTTATTTTATTTTATTTTATTTTATTTTATTTTATTTTATTTTATTTTATTTTATTTTATTATTTTATTTTATTTTATTTTATTTTATTTTATTTTATTTTATTTCATTTCATTTCATTTCATTTTATTATTTTATTTTATTTCTTTATTTTATTTTTCATGAGCTGTGAGCCATAGTCATCAAAAGTATGACAAATCAAGGCTTGAACTATCTTGCTTTGCATGTAATGAGTCTATCTCATATATTAATTTCACCTTTTAAGTTGCATTACTGAAATAAATGAACTTTTCCATGATATTCTGGTTTTTCAAGTTTCATCTATATTTTATGAGTTTTCTTGCCACAATTGTTAAGTGAATCAATGCAGCTGTCAAGTTATTGACATGCAAGTAAATCTGGCTTCCCCATTTATTTTGTCTATCAGGAGGTCTCAAAAGGTATTCACTTGAACCCGGGACACTGTGACTGTCATAAATATAATGGTTTCATAGTTTCAAAAATATATTGAAACTCTGGAAAGAATCCAGAAAAGATCAATTAAAATGATTAGGGGGCTAGAGGCTAAAACATATTAATTCGGTATGTCTAATCTAGTGTAAGGACTAAAGGATGACAGGATAGCAGTGTTTCAATATCTGAAGGGCTGCCACAAAGAAGAGGGGGTCAACCTATTTTCTAAAGAGCAAAAGGCAAGACAAGAAACAATGAATGGAAACTAAGAGAGAAGAGAAAAACAAGAGAGGAGAGAAGCAACTAGAAATAAGAAGAAATGTCATGACAGTGATAATAATCCACCAGTAGAACAGCTTGCCTTCAGAAATTGTGGGTGCTTCATCACTGGAGGTTTTTAAGAAGGAATTGGTCATCCATTTATCTGAAATGGTATAGGATCACCTGCTTGACCAGGGGTGTTGGACTAGAAGACCTCCAAGATCCCTTCCATCTATGATGATGATGATAATAATAATAAAAATGGTGATTTCGTAGCTAAGCATCTGAATTTTGATCACATGACAATGGGATTGTTACAACAGTTGTATGTGTGAAAAATGATCATAACTCTTTTTTTCAGTGCCATTGTGACTCTAAACAGTCACTAAATGAACTTTTGTAAATTGACCTGTATATCCCTTTATGGGAGACATTTCTACTCAAACTTTTCAAAAGTGCTAAGCTGAACACCCAATTTCTCAGTTCAAGTTTTAGATTCCTTTTTTTTAGTTTTTGAGGAAGCATATGCTCCTCAAGGAAGCATATGCTCCTCAAGGAAGCATATGCTCCTCTTTATATCCATAGGAGAAATCATTGGTTAGATTTTTACATTCATCCTCTATTGCAGGGGTGTCAAACTCAAGGCCTGAGGGCCAGATCCAGCCTGCTGGGTGCTTAGATCTGGCCCGTGGGTTAACCTTAGAAACAGCAAAGCACTGGCCCGCGGTGCCTCTGACACCATGTGCAGTCCTCCCAGGCCTTATTTTCGGCCACAACGGGCCTCCTGCAGCCCTTTGCCAGTGAAAACTGAGCTCCGTTTTTGCAGAGGACTGCAGGGCGGCATTGCAGCCAAAAACGGGCCCCAGGGGGGCACGCACAGCTCACCCAAGCTTCATTTTCACTGGCAGAAGGCTGCAGGAGGCAATCATGGCCGAAAACAGAGCTCAGGAGCCTCTTTTCTCTGGCAGAGCACTCAGGCCTTCACAGGCGCCCCCAACATGAGGGGTGTCAAGCTGGCCACGTCCACCCTGGCCACATCTACCCTGGGTCCCCAAGGTGAAATACAACCCTGATGAGGCCCTCAATAAAATCAAGTTTGACACCCCTGCTATATTCCATTAAGACTATTGCACGTTTTCAATATATTTAATGAGAGCCTATGCCATAGATGGATATCCCTGAATTAAGGAATTACTAAGGTAATTTACACTGAATATTATATTCATTTGACTAGTGCAGGGCTTCTACGAAGCACATCAGTCAAAAGCAAAAAGAAGTTTTATCTGCCATGTTAGGGGATTTTCATGTAAGTATAAGTAGCTATGAAAGCATGCATAAAATTAACTATTTATATTGTTCAAAATTATATTCAGTGAATCCTCTGAATACCAAAAATTTATGTCATTAGGATCTCCTCCAATGAAAAATAAATTTTGTAATCTCTCCATCTCTTCATCTCTCCCAATTAAACTAATGATTTCACTGATGTTGGGATTGAATGAAAACAAATATACCACTTTTAGTAATTACATTTTCTTTAATAATAGCGAATAATAAAAAGGATTGAAGCTGGTCAAGTAGGAACCCGTTGTTGTCAGGCTAGAAGGACCCATTATGCCCACACAGATCAGGTGCCTTCCAAGGTCATCAGGATAAAGGCCAAATAACTGCTGACTTAGAAAGACAGGTGGGCGAAGATTAGAACCTAAGCATGCAAACCTCTAGAAGGCTTTGATTCTGTATACTTCAGTAGACAAAACTCTGGCATATATATGATTTCATTCTTCTCTGAAATAATAATAATACATAATCTTGCCCAGCTATGTCTGGGAACCTAAGTAAACTAATTCCTAAATAAAGATTATGTATCAAGGTGAGTAAGATAGCAGTTGCATTTGAGGACTAAGCAAAACTGAGCTATCTGAAACTGATACAAATGGTACATAAACAAGGTTTAGCCTGTGGAAAACTTTCCGGCCTATATTTTTGGTTTAATCTGCTGGGACTGGACATACGGAGATTGTTTTGCAATGGTTCCTATTGCTGTATGTTCATACATTAGTGCTGGGGGTTTGATTTAAAATGTCGTATGTACACCTTATATGCCCTATACTGTTCAGCATCTATATTAAACTATGTAGACTATTTAGAGTTTGGCCTGGATTACCATCAGTATGCTTGTAATTACCAAGTTCTCCTGTTTTTAGCTATCTAACGTTAGTGTTTCTGAATGATACCTAAGTTTCATAATGGGCTGAATGAAAAAGACCAAACTGAAATTAGATCCAATGAAAATACAACAGCTATTATAGAAAATAGAATTGGTAATTGGGGTTTAACCTATTCTGGATGGGGTTCCACTTTCCCTGGAAAAATAGGTTCACTTTCTCACTATCTTGTGACCTCAGTAGTCATTGGCTACACAGTACAGCTATACAAAGAACAGCATTTGAATCTATCTTGGTAGCTATACCCGTGACCCACTTGATTTAGTCAAACATCAATATTTCAGTTATGCTCTGAATTAAGTGCAAAGTGCTTTATGTGGAATCTTCCTGAAAAGCAGTTAGTGGTTGCAAGTGATACAAGATTTGGCATTTAACCTCTAGATTGGTACAAGATACAGAAATTAGATGATACATATACTAAAAATGTGTTCTATAGTAGTTACCGATTGCTTGCAGTCATAATTTCATGCACATGTTAATTTCTACACAGGCAGTTTTGGGGCATCTCATACTAACCCATGTAACACTGCTATTCTGTGAGCTGCACATTTACAGGATTGCCTTTTTCTGCTCAACCCACCAGATCTAGCAGAGAGGGCATGCTCCTATAAGAGAGGGCATGATTGGTATCCTGTGCAAAAAGCTTCCCCCATAAATCTGGATATTCCTAACAAAATTGGGCTTTCTCCAAGGCATTAGAACAGGAGATAGGACAAGCCCTTTTATTGATATGACTGGAAAGTGTCATTTATCTAGAGTGTCATACTTAGATTATTGGTTTGATTGTTGGATTTTAAACATTGTACACTGCCCACTGTTGTGGGATGGGCAGCCTGAAAATAAAACATTAGTAGAAATGAAATTCAAGCAGTAGCTTTGCTTAACATGTCCTATGTTTATTTTATCTGAAATATTAATAAATCACTGCACTGTCCTTCAGATGGTATACAAAAATGAAAGATAACAAAACTAGACTAAAGTGAATACATTGTCATAATACAAATTAAAATAAGAAAGCAGTGTTTAGCACAAAGAAACTTTAACAGAATTCCATAACCTTCATTACCATTTGAAGCACAAAAAGGGAAATTATTTCCTATGAAAGGAATTACACAGAAAGGATACTTATTAGCAACTCCTGACTACATGCAAAAATCACACTACTGAAAATCAGTGATTTTTCTGCAATTTCAGTTATGGGATATTCTGTATCATGACAAGGAATCACTATCTGGCATTGAGGCCTATTTTAATTACTGATTTTCTTTCAGCTTTCATTTCCTTTTCAAACAAAGTATTATGAACACTGAAAGAAAAAAAGCTATAGAAAAAGAATAATTAAATGTTCACTTCTTTAAAAAGATGAATGAAAGCAAATATATGTGTCTCAGGAAAACAATTATGATAAATGAATGAATGTCAAGTAAAAATGCCAGTTTGTCCATCTGCTGATCCGTTGTATCTGTTGTTCTTCTTCAGTAATTTCTGTATGTCTCTCATTTGGGGGCCAGGATATTTCAACTTGAGAATTACTCAAAAAAAGAGTCATTATAGAGGTTATCAAGGTGAAAGATAAGAGGCACTGAAGAACTGTAGAAGTTTTGCTGCTCCTTACATCTTCAATCTCCAAAAAATATTGAACATAGTTTTTGAACTGATCTAAACATCTTCCTGTGCAGGACACATAATGGAAAGGAAGTTGCTTTTATGAAAAATGTATATAGCTTTTAGAGTTTATGTTAGAGTGCCATGGTCAGGCAATAGTATTATGTTGTTGGGGTTTGTTAAAATCAATGTTGTTACTAAAATGTTGGAAAAAAAAAATAAGAGGATGCAATGGGGAAGTTAATAGTGAAAGAGCTGATAGTTGTAGTTTGTCTCAATAGTACTATACTACTAATATAGAAAAATGTAATTGCATTGCATTTTAAAAATAGTTACAAGAGTATCACACAATGGCCAAAATGTGACTACGTTGAACTCTTCTACTCTGTTTTCCCCAAAATAAGACATCCCCTGATAATAAGCCCAATCGGGCTTTTGAATTCATGGCAATAAGGCCAAGTGCTTATTTCAGGGTTCAAAAAAATATAAGACAGGGTCTTATTTTCAGGGGAACACGGTATGTTGTCATTTCTACTGACTATTCACCATTTAATTAACTTTTGTCATGAATATCCCTCGTAATTCTTTTTGCAAAACTTGAACCAACTTTCAATTCATTTTCTTGATCCACTTAGCAGATGTCTTCTGTATTTTTTCTATTCCATCTTGCTGAAGGAGAGAAATGCAGCTTTATGTAATTCCATGATGTTATCTTGGACATCTCCTGCATATAGAATAAATGCTAGGATCAAAGTAAGTAGAGTAAGTGAAACTTGTAACTGAAAAGAGGGCAGTGAGGGCAGGTACCATTTCATCTCCAGTTAGTCCAGATTGTGTACAAAAAGAAGTCCACATTTGGGATAGGCAGACCTTGCCATATTCTTAATAGGGAGAAAGACAATGGACATTATCCTAACACTTTGCCCACATGGAAACACACTATTTTATAGGACATTACCCACAGGTGAAATTCAACCGGTTCTCACGTTTCGCTCAAACCGTTAGTAAATTCCTTAGGCAGTTCAGAGTACCGGTTAAAAATAAAGTGCAAGAGAGGCCCGCAGCCCCATTGCGAACCAGTAGTAAAGGTAAGTAGAACCCACTCTTGCTGAGGCATACATACATCAGCATTTGCCTTAGTGATGGAATTTGGTTTTGTTCTTTCTGTGAACCTTCTTTTAGTACAAAGTGCCCTCATATAGCACTTCAATCAATAGTCGCCAGTGCAATTGCTCATGCTAGATAATGTTCTTACACTGGATATGGTGAATTTCATAATTCCCAAGAATTGAGTGTTATAATTATGCTATTTAGGCTAGGAGGCCCTGCCACATCATCTCATAAAGATTAAAAGTTAAAGGAAAAGTTTCCCCTCGCACATATGTGCTAGTCATTTCCGACTCTAGGGTGCTCATCTCCATTTCAAAGCCAAAGAGCCAGTGCTGTCTGAAGATGTCTCTGTGATCATGTGGCCAGCATGACTAAATACCAAAGGTGCATGGAACAGTTACTTTCCCACCAAAGATGGTCCCTATTTTTCTACTTGTATTTTTTACATGCTTTCAAAGTGCTAGGCTGGCAGAAGCTGGGACAAGTAACGGGAGCTCATCCCGTTATGCAGCGCTAGGGATTCGAACCGTAAAGATTAGTACTCACAATTGCATCTCACCGCCTTTGCTCTTCAACACAACAAGAGCAACCAAGAAAGGAATAAGGCAGATGGGGATTATGATGAGAGCCAGCAAAATATTTTCAGGTGGGTCTTGGAGAGGTCGATTCTGCACGGTGCAATTGATGAAGTAGTAATGGTGGCTGATGATTATGTAGTTCTCAGCCATGGAATTGGGGTAGTTAAGCTCCAGTTTATCAGCTTCATTTTCCAAGCATTTTCTCAGGTGACTGTATGGCCTATAAAGATAACCAAGAGTCAAGGAAACAAAATAAGAAGATAGGAACAGAATTAGTAGTGTAAGCAAGAGACTCAGAAAAAAAATGTTGGTCCATTTAGACCTACTCTCCAAAGTTAGAGAATGAGAAATAATTGCATGCACATGAATGAACATATACAAGCATGCAGACCCCATGCCTATACATGTTTTCTTATCTAATGTAAAAAACAAAAAATATACTAATCAAATATGTGGGAAATGAGGGAGGAATGGTCTGAGTATTTCCTCAAAATGCATTAGAACTTTCAATAATATTAATCTTCATTCTCATATTTTTCCCATCTAATGTGGTCAAATATCTTGTGATTAAAAAATGTATGGATCCATGGTGTAGAATATTTTGGGAATGTTTTAAATATATGTATTTGTTTAAACAGTTTATTTAGCCTCCCATCTCACAAAAGTGATTCTGAGAAACACAAAGTTAAAAACAATAAGTGACAACTATGTTAAAAGTCACAAACACAGCTCAACCCATTAAAAATCCCCAAATTTTTACTCTATTTGTACTATTTTTATTCTAGTAAGTATAATAATAACTATAATATATCTTTCTAAGTCTGAATGTGCTTGTCTCTCCCTCCCTTTATCCATTCATGAACTAGGGAAAAGCTCATTTGAGACAATTTCCCAAATTATTTTCTTGGCCCAGGCTCAGCGTCTTTTATCTGACTATTGTCTTCGTAGCAGCTCTTATATCTTTCTAAGTCTGAATGTGCTTGCCTCTCCCTCCCTTTATCCATGCAAGAACTAGGGAAAAGCTCATTTGAGGCAATTTCCCAAGTTATTTTCTTGGCCCAGGCTCAGTGTCTTTTAACTGACTATTGTCTTGGTAGCAGCTCTTCCTCTTGCCTTTAAAGCTGTTCCCTCTGCCTTGCACATCAACCACCATTAGCCAGCAATGCTAACCTAAGCATCCAGCCCAAATGCCTGGGAGAATAGCCAGATCTTCAATCCTTACAAAAAACAAGGTTAGGGCCATTCAAAACTCCAAAGAGGTGTTGTTTCATAGAGCAGCTGCTGTCACAGAGAATGTATGATCCCAGGTCCAACAATATGACATTGTTTAATAGAAGGAACCTTGATTATGTTTTTAATATGAATCGGGATAGATTTTTGTGAGTTTTAAAGAAATATTTCTAAAATATTCAGATTTCAATATCAAAATTCAGAATTTCAACTTGCAATTTTCTTTTTTATCTCCATATATCTCCTGGCCAGAAAATATAGTTATTATATTTGTTTGTTTTACCCAATGTCACATGACCTACAGTTAACTACTTGCTCCATATTGTAAAACCCTGTTACTTTTTAGAATTATAACTTTCAAAATAATGAAAACATTGTTAATTCTTTTGCCTTGAGGAATCAATCCAAGGAAGGGGGAGCATCTCAAGGAAATAAATAGCAGTAACTATTAAACGTAAGCAGTAAAATATTGCAGTAAATATCAGCTCCATGAGTCAGATAGTACACTACGCTACAGTAGGTACTTTAACTGCCATTAAGCTTACTTTAGAATCCAACATTTCATCTTTTCTTGAGCAAAAGATGAAAAGATACAGACACAACACAACCCATTTAGAATTCCCACATTAGTACTATTTTTATTCTAACAAGTATTATAACAGAATCTTTCTGAATACATACAGTTTGGCTAGTTTGGTATAACTAAGCTTGTACCAAAAAAGAGACAGACTTGGATAGGCTTGGCTTATTCTTAGAAAAATTCCGTTTTACCACTCGTTTTGAATGAAACAGAGACGGCCAAAAACATCTGTGAGACCAGGACAAAAAAGTGGACAGGACAGGTGTCAGCTTCCCACGTAGACCAGACAGGAAACATGAATAGATTAACTAATTCTACTTTATTATAAGACTATATTAACACAATCTTCCAAGTCTGAAAGTACATATTTCCCACTGCTTTTTTTTTTTTTACTGCTGGATTAGGTAGGGCAGGTCTTTTCTATGATTCCTGTTGCTCAGCTGTGGGCGTCTCTCCATTTTATCTGATGCTTCCCTAAGCATCACTTCTTTCCCTGGATGATCTTCCAAGGTCATCTTCACATTTCATTATTGCATGCTACCTAATCGCACTAATTTCAGTTAAACCTAATTATGATTAATTTAGCCTGAATGCCACCAATTAATTCAGAAAAAAGTTGCTTACAAAAATATTGTATAAATATCTGAAATAAGAAAATGTAATACATAATAGGTAGTCTATGATTCATGATTATAACTGGGATTGGAAATTTGGCCATTAAGTGAAATGGTTGCCAAGTAAAACTTTGACTGTGCTTATGATTTTGTTTCAACTTTCCCTTGACCTGTGAAGGTCATAAATGATTGGTCATAAAGTTACACTATCATCACTTTAACAAATGGGAATGACTGCTAATCGAGGCTGTCATTAAATGAGGACTACCTGTACAGTATAATTTTAAGAAAGTATCTTTGTGTTCTTCTGATACAAATAATATGAAACTTTATTATGGCAAAATCATACAACCTGCTTCCTCGGTTAAATCACAAGCCTACCATTTCCCATGGTCAGTAAAAGGTGAAACTCTGCAATACCTGCGAATAGTCTTCCAATCACACCAATATATTTTGCTGATATTGACCATCTGCTCAGTAAACAAATCCCAACACTGTTTGGTATAGTATGTGTATAGAACTAGAATGGAAAACATAAGAAATTAGTAGAAATTCTGATCTATTCCCCATCAAAACTATCCAAATATCCCCAAGTTCCCCTTCTGATTTGACTCAGGCAAGAAGGATTACTTAACCCCATTTCAGACTTATCTTTACAAACAGTTGGAAGCAAATTAATTTTGCATATCTTTTTTCAATATTTTTTTTCAATTTTAACTCAAGCTTTCAATCTTAGTTAATAAATGTGTAAAAACTTTCCCCAGATCATCAGAAAGGAGAGGAATGGAGTTGCAACTGGACTCCACCAAGGACAATTTATTATTCCAGACTGAACAAGGTTGGATGATTGTAACAATTGTAGTAAAGAAGGAAAAGAATGATGATAGAATCCCCTTGACCCCTTGATATAAATAATTCTTAAGGAAATAACTCTACAGTTTGGGAGCTGGTATTCAAGGGATCATAGGCACAATATGTTGAGGAAAAACTCTGACATTGGGAAAAATCAGATTTTTCCCTTTATTTTGTTACCCCATCATTACACTATTGTGATACAAGCTGTCTTTTTTATATATGTACAATTGACATCAAGACAGATGTACAAGGGGCGGAACTGGCATTGCCTCAGCATATTTCCTCTTAGGGAAGCTCTATCAGCTTCAAGTCCCTGTAGGCTCTTAGAAAGAACTTAACATGCCCATTGTTGGGAGGCAAATTGTCTTAAATAATTAAAAGTACTTTATAAAAAGAAACACGGATATGTGAAGACATTTGCCAATTTTCTAGTTCCCAGTGTATTATGTAAATACTTCCCTCATTAGGTATAACAGGAGGATTATCACAGGCAGTAGATGTTGAAAGCAATTCTGGCAGGACCATTTTTCTTGAGGCGCTTTGCTCATTCTTTCTATTATGGGCTAGAACTGCATAAGCTATTCACTGTCATATGCTTTCTAAATGGATGTGCTTCTCTCTAGGTAGAATATAAGATATTCTCAGCACCAAAATAAGATTCAGTGTACCACCCTATCAGCTTCTGGACATGAAAGAAGGAAGAAGCAAATCAGCACAAATTAAGCTACATGGGTAAACCCATGGTTCCTCTGAAAATGATAATTTCTGTATTATCATTAGGATGCCAAGATATTAGCAGAATTCCCATCACACGTGGCGGTATCAGAAGGGTCCCCCCCCCCACATGCATTACATTAAAGGCCTATCTAGCCCAGTGTCCTGTTTTTCAAACACAAGAAAGTCCCCATATAGAATACGACAGTTTATTTTATTTTATTTTATTTTAATTTGATTTATATGCCGCCCTTCTCCGGAGACTCAGGGTGGCTTACAATGCATTAAGCAATAGCCTTCATACTTTTGTATATTTTATACAAAGTCAGCTTATTGTCCCTACAAACTGGGTCCTCATTTTGCCTACCTTAGAAAGGATGGAAGGCTGAGTCAACCTTGAGCCTGGATAGATTCGAATTTACAGTAATTGCAGACAGCTGATGTTAATCACAATGCTTTAGTCTGCTGAGCCACCAGGCCCTTTATAACCCTCTAATAGTTATTGGCATGTTGTTTCTGATCTTGGACAAAAGAAGCAACCTATCATGATAAATAACCTGTCATGATTAACAGCTATGTAAAGTTTCATCCTTCTGAATCTTTCCAAAAGTTTTTCAGATCAGTGCCCATTGCCACATTTTGTAGGTACAGATTTCTTAGTTCAGCCCTCTGCTATCTAAAATAAGCAAAGCTATCCAAATAAGATTCATTTCTTCCTCCATTCTATGACGTGGGATAAACATGGATTCTAGCACTATAAGAAAACCTTTACCCAAATTCTTCACCCTGTTTCATTTGTAGCTTACCTTTAATTTCCTGGAGTGTAAAATTTAGACGTTTGAAAGAGAAGGTTCTACTTTGGGGAGATACAGTTGTCCCAGAATAAGCATGAAGTGTAATAGCCACTACAGTTGAGAGAAAACAGAGACAATGTAAAAAACGGAGACAAAGGAAAAATTCTAACTATAAGAAATTTAGAATTAAGAAATCCAGACTTACTGAACCATTGGGGATAGGGGCAGAAAATCCTATTAAAAGTTCAAGATAGGTTAAGTGCAAACTAACATACAAGTTTGGAATTTTGAGTTGAGGTAACAATGGGAAGCATAATCCCACCCCAGAGAAAACGTAACGATCCTCTATCCTCTCTTCTCTACCTGAGGTAGCCTTTACCTCAGTTTGCCTTGTGCTGTTGGATGTCATTGTATGATTTTAACTCCAAATCCTCAGTTAATATCTTAATAACAAAGAGCCTAACATAGATATAATTATGCACAGTTGAACTCTTAATTAATAAAGATAAGGCCACAAAAAATGGGGAAAGAAAAGAGGGTCTAAAAGCACATTTAATACAGATTCTTTGAAGCATGCATTGTTGGAGTCATATAGTGAAGTAGAGGAGGAGATGCAGAATCAAATAAATTACATTATACCAAGTGCATTTTAAAAAATTATGGGAGTTCCCCCCCCCCCAAATAAGGTGTAACCAGCATTCTATATGTTACATGCCCTTTCCCATTCTTCTTTAAGCATCTAACCACATTGTCCTTAACATATATTTTAAGACATTAAACCTATAACAAATTGGATATACTGTTCCTAATAAAGATGTACCTGATGTGTTTGGGAATTTTGCCAGTGGGCCTTGTTCCATATTACTTAATCCACTAATTTCTGCCCCACTGAGACATATACCACTTCTCTGGATTTGAGGAACTGCTGTAATGAAAAGCAAGATCTTATATTAAGAAGTTCTGCATAATTCTATAAAATGTATTTATTTGCTGTTTTTTTGCATTCTCCCCACAGTAATGTATAGCAGTTGTCAGATTTGAAACTGTGAAGTGTATCATTTGGATTACTTCTCTGTGCCATTCTGAACATATCAGTTCTATAAGCAAAATATATCTGATCTCTACTTTTGACAAACTGTAGTTTGGATCCCATAAATTGATCTCTAAAAAGAATCAGTAAATGGATCTGGCCAGCAACTGAGGTCCTTTACCCCTTCACACCCGTATGGTAGGAAAGTGCATCTCCAGCACAATGTCAAAACATTTTTACCAGGAAACTAATGTAGCCTTCCACGTATGTCTCCATACATGGAAGGCTATACTAAAGCAAACTACCTATTTCTTTCATTTCTTCTTTGAAATCATTGCAAACAAAATGAAAAGAAGAAAAAAGAGAGCGACAAATATTTCACAAGACACTCTGATTCATTTCCACTTCAGCCAGGGTCAGAATGCAAGTGGCTTCACAAATTCTGCCGAAGGCTTAATACAGCTTGGATATAAAGAAACTTGGTCTATCAAAGGCATTCTTCCTACGGAGGGATGGAGTAGTATAAGCAAAACTGAAGGGAGGGCATCTCAATTCTTAGGATTTTATATCTGAAAAATACCCCATTGGTTCTTTGAGGCAGAAAATAAATACTGATGATGTGGGATCAGGGAAAATAATGGAGGAATAAGTAAATAACTTGGGTGGGGCACATGCAGAGAGCAGAAGGCAAGGCTAGACCTACGATATGGAGCCCATTCAGGTAAGAAGCAGGATCACAGAAAGATCTGAGCATTGAATTCCAAAGTCCAACCATCCCCTCAGCATTCCTTAATTGTCATTCCAACCTGTCTGAGATGGGTGAGGACCCTCATTGTAATTGCCAGTCCAGAGATCAAAGCTACTATGAGCTCTCCAGTGTCGCACTGCCCCAAGCATCCTGTGCCATATCTTACCAAACCTGGAGAACCACTTACCTATGGAAATCAGCAAAAATAGTCTCAAGAGCAGAGCAGAGCTATCCATCTTGTACAGTCTGCCACTCTGAAGCATAGTCAGTCTGCTTCTGTCCTGTGACCAGCTTGAGATTTGAATCAGAATAACAGGAAGCACCTCCTTTCCTCTTACGGGGCTAGTAGTGAGAGTGCAGGAGACATGTGAAAAATGAGATTCAGGAGCAAGCCCTTCTCCCGGGGGCTTTGCTTTAGTGAGACTAATTTCTCCTTCCCATTTCCCCACCCATTCAGAATTACCAGAACCTCTGTAACCCCGGGACGGCCATCTCAGGTCACCCTGCCTGCCAGCAACAGAGTGCCGTTCACAGCCCTGCAGCTTTACAGGCCCAGGGTGCCTCAACTTGGCAATTTTTTATTCACTCAGTCAACTTGGTTGTGAAATCCAAGAGAAAGCTCCAAATGGGCAGCCAGGGCAGAGGGAAGAGCAGGGAACGTCAAGCTGTTGGAAGCAGACACTGCCTCTCTCCCTGTGCAAAATCAGACCCAGGACAGACAGCCCTAAGGCAGTGTTAACATCTGCACTGCTCAACTAACTTGTGTATTAGTTTTAAGAATTAAAAGATGCAAAGAAAAGAAGATGCAAAGATGCAAAAAAAGATGCAAAGAAAATATGCAAAAATGTGCTTCAATCTTAAACATTAAGAGTAAGAAAAAGGACTAAATCCTGACTAGGAGGGGGGAGTGAGGAAGAGAAGGGGTCTCTCTCTCTCTCTCCTCCTCCTCCCTCCCTATCTCCCTGCCTGCCTCCCCCGCTCTCTCTCTCTATATATACATACACATACGCATATGTACATACACATACACACCCACATATAGTATGTCTATCTAACAACTGGTGGAGAGAGGGGGAAAGATATTCTAATATGGTAGCCATTTGGGTATTTTGCCATAAATACATACACTAGTATAATGACGTACTGAACAATTTCAGCCCCAGAGTTCCCTTGTGTGGGGGACATATAAATTTAATCAATAAAATAAATAATTTCAAAATAGCAAAACATCCCAACATCTTTTTTGTATCATGCTGATCAAAACTGGATGCAGTATTCCAGGTATGGTTTTACCAGTGCAGTATAAAGCAATATGAACACTTCACACAATCTTCATATTATCCTTCTGTTGATGCAGCCTAAGATGTATTGGCTTTTTCGCAGAGGTGAAATCCAGCAACTTCTAACAGGTTCTGGAGAACTGGTAGCTGAAATCTTGAGTAGCTCAGAGAACTGGCAAATACCACCTTTGACTGGCTCCAGAATGGAGTGGGACTGGAGATTTTGTTATTTCATTCCCCTGCCATGCCCAGCAAGCCATGACTGGTAATAGAACCAGCAGTTAAAAAATTTGAATTTCACCTCTGCTTTTTTGGCAGTTGCAACACACTGCTGCCTCATATTTAAGTGGCTGTCTATAAGACAGTGATCCCCAACCATGGCTCCACGGACTGGCAACAGGGGTGCCTAAATGTAAGACCTTAGTTTTCTCACCACTGAATTGCATTTTGTTGAATAGAGCCCACTATTCAAGTCTATTAAGATCCTTTTGGATCTTGAGCTTATTTCCTAAAGTGTTAGTTATTCCCCTACCCCACCCCCCAGTTTGGTGTCATCTGCAAATTTAATGAGGTTCCCTTCTATCCCCTTGTCTAAATCATTTATGAAGATTTTGAGCATATAAGACAAAACCTTGGGGTACTTCATTGCTTTCTTCCTCCATGTAGATGTAGTTCCACCAAGGGCTACAAATTTAAGAATCCATCTGGTGGTGATGCTAGCTATCCTACATTAGTTTTATTTTTTAAAAAATATTTTTCCTTTCTACAAAATGATCATTTTCAAGTAACAAGTTTATCATGAAAACAGCACCAGTTGATTACATTTTATTCCTGTAATACTTATGCCATTTAAAAGCAGAACTGCCTATAGCGAAATTAATGAATATTGATGGTAGTAGTAGTATAGTAGTATAGTACTAGTGAGCGAAAGCAGGTATAAATCATGGAAATCTTTTTCTGTGTTTTATAACTGAAGCAATATATCTTGGCATATACTATACCAGTATTTTTCTCTGGAGTAACTTTAACATATGAACTTACCTGCTCCCAGGTCCTATTGCAGTGGTGGGTTGCTACCGGTTTGTACCAGATCAGGTGAACCGGTAGCAGTGCTTCTGCGCATGCACAGAAGCAGCGCACACTCACACATGTGCAAACCGGTAGCAACGGGATTTGGAACCCGCCCCTGTCCTATTGGTTTCTATAGCCTGGCAAAATCTGTGCCAGGTAGAAACAATTTTCTAGGATTATCTTGACAAAGGCTTTTCCTCATACTTTTTGACAGAACTCATTTAAATAGATGCATGGAAATCTGTGTGTGTGTGTGTGTGTGTGTGTGTGTGTGTGTGTGTGTGTGTGAGAGAGAGAGAGAGAGAGAGAGAGAGAGAGAGAGAGTGTCACTAACATGATTTTTTTAAAACCATACTTCTAGAGATAGCCAAGCAAATTTTGATTTAAGAGCACTTGTTTTGAGTGTTCATTAATTCACTTGCACTATAAAACATCACATACAAAACAATCACATACAGAACAATAACTAATTGACTAATAATTTCCTTTTGAATTAACATCAGTGGGGAGATTCAGCCAGTTCGCAGCATTTCGGGAGAACCAGTTGTTAACATTTCTGAGCAGTTTGGCAAACTGGTTGTTGGAAGAAATCATTAGGGCAGAGAACCAATTGTTAAATTACTTGAATCCCACCCATTGATATATATAAACCATCTATTTCATCACAGTTCTTTCCAAATATACTGGACTTCGACTCCCATGATCTTCAAAGTTTTATTTTATATCGCAGAATGAACAGTCTTTACAAGTTGATAGTTTGGTCAAGAATCAGTGAGAATGTTTTGGCGCTCTCCTGACTTTTTTAATGATTTTTTCACCCCAAATCCTGGATACCTTTAGCCCAGCTGTTGATTGTTGACGCCAACAAAACACATGATCTTCTCATTTTGATACAACAAGGCTGCATGTCAAGATAACATTCCAATAATTTGAACAACATCTCCACCCATCTCGGCATTCCTCCACCCTTAAGTAGATATCAGAATTAATCCAAGTCATGTTGTATCTGCATCAAGAGTTTGACCTTGTTGCCTGATAAAATAATTTATCTAACTCATTTGCAAGCCTGGCTCAACCATGAAATCTGTAACCCAGACCTATCCCCTGATTAGCGGCCAATTGCCACTTTTGTAAATCTTTTTTTAGATGGCTGTTATTTGGACCTTGTCAACCAGCCACCAATTATAGAATTCTAACACCAACTTAATGCTATGTATCTGCAGGAGAAAAAACACTGCCAGTTCTCCAGAGTGTATTGGGCCTAGACTCTGATACCAATGGCCAGATATTCCCATATCACCTCATTTTCATCTCCCAATCTTTTAGTGGTTTGCTCTCCCATAAAAAAATTAAGAAGAAGCTATGATCTCCTATCATAGCAACTCAGCAAACTCCCTGCTGTCCCTATCCAGAATTATACTGCAAATTAAATTAAGAAAATAAGCCCCTAAGGGCCCTATTTCAGGGAATTATGCTCATTTGAGAAGCTTTATATTAAAGGGGTATCTTCAAATATTACATATTTGTGAGGATGATTAATAATACTCCATAAAGAACCAGTGTATTGTGTGTGTGTATAACAACCAATTAACCAGTGATTGAGGGATAAGACCATATTCCTTTGGTTACTTGAGTTTAAGCAGATGCTGGTATGATTGCTCGAAGTGTGATTCTTACAATGAATAGGGGGTCAAGTTATATGGACTATAACCGCTGTTTCCACTTCTGGTTTTCTGTATTTACTATGTTGACTGTGTTGTCTAAAATGCTCCTGGATTGAGTATCAATCCTGAGCATTGCTTACTTTCACCTTTAGCTTCCTCACGGATATATCATGATGATGATGGTGGTGGTGATACTTTTGTAAAGCGATTCTTATATTATATAGATTAGTTTTGAATAGATTCCATACAGTAGAAGCTTCTTTGGGATTTAAAAAAGGCTTTTTCTGGCTATAGGCAAGTGCATTTCCAAATAGGAAGAAACAGAGAGATCCCCTCTACTGCATATCCCAAAGATCCAAGAAAATCATACAGCACAACCATATACCCCAAAAAGAGTTTCTAGGGAAGAGCATGTTAACATCTTTTACTTTTAAATGTATTCAGTCATTTTGTTTCAGAGTGCAGAGTTTGGAGTATTTATTTCAAATGTTGCTCTTTGCTTCAGTCAACCTAGCCTCTAATTTAATGTTTAACCAACTCATCACCATCTTGAATTATCATACTTCACAGTCTTAAACTAGAGTACTTTACTGGGAATCCTTAATTGCAGTCGCCTCTAAATTATCCAAATATGATAATTTAATAGAACCGAAGCCACAAACCACTCAGCAGACTTACTATAGAGGCAAAGCTCCAGAGTTACTTGCTCTTAGCTTCAACCCAGCTTAGTGCTGTTTTCCCAACTTGGGCCTCTTTAAATGGATGTATCACATCATGCAGGTTTTGGACCAAATCCAAGAGAGAACCAAGCAAAATAGAACTCTGCCTCTTGAAACCAGGCACAGGAGCTGTATCCAAGGTTGATTTCTATAAGCTCCCTGCTTTTCCCTTCCATGTATGACTCAAAACCACCCACCAACATTATCAGCCCACCTTCATCTCCCAAAGCTCTGTATTTTCACTGAACAAGGAGAAGGCTTCTCTCCACTCCCTCCCATTCTCAGGGCCACACATCTGGAACAGATCATTTACTGACAGAGGCCTGGCTTATCCGCACCAATGCCATTTGCTGAGGTCATAATGACTGGATCCAAGGCCTTAGTCGAGCAGCCTTTGTATGCTTAGTTGCCATAAACACAGCCACTGAAATATCTTAGAATTTGTAAAAACCAGTTAGCCCTAACCAGCCATTTCTGGCAACTGCCCTTGGATCTGCAGATACTGATCTTTGCCTTACAGCATTTGCTTTGCTTAAAAAAAAACAAAAAACCTCCGAATTTTTTTTTTTAGATATTAAAAGAAGTTATGAACAGTCTTAGCACAAATGTTCTGAACAGTTGGCAGTGAGAAACTAATTAAACTAATTGTTTGAAATCAATTGACTCAATCACTAAGCCCAGAGTGTATCTTATAAATAACACACACCATACAGGTGATTATAAATAAGGGCTATGCAGCTATATCATAAAGTTAAATAAAATCACAGAAACTCAGTATGATCAATCAAGTTCTACTTACTCAATCTCTTTGAAGAACCAAACACTATTTATATCTCAGTTTACTATCTTCATAAATAGGAGCTTTGTCTTGTTCCTTGCCCTAGTTTTCCACTTCTGAAATAAAAATTAAGAAATGGCTGCTTGCTAATTTATTTATTTATTTATTAAAAGGGTATGGCCACCTAGCTCACATATAATAATTCAAGATAGCTCACATATAATAAAAACACAATGAATAAATAATGCCACCCATACACCAAGCATCATACCCCCCCACTATGACACCATAACATTTTCTCGGGCATTGGCTCCTCTTCATTTTAGCCCAATGGCTGGAGAAAGAGCTATATTTTCATAGCTAAGACACTGGACTTGTCGATCAGAAAGGTTGGCAGTTTGGCGGTTAGAATACCTAGCGTAGGTCTCCTGCATAATCAGGGGGTTGGACTAGATGACCTCCAAGGTACCTTCCAACTCTGTTAACTTGTAGATCATGGCCATCCAAAAGGCTAAAAGGGCTGGAGGCTTCCAGGGTGCTGTGGGTGGCTGTTCCAAAGAGCCAGGGCTGCCTAGGAAAAGGAGTATGAGATCTCAGCAAATGGCAATATTTAACAGAAAACATTTGCAGTGTTCCCTCTCTGATATCAGATATCCGCAGGGATAGTCATTTATTTAAATAACCAAAACCTGTATATTTAGAACTCTAAAGATAAGAGCCAGAGGTGGGTTTCAGCAGGTTCTGACCAGTTCTGGAGAACCAGTAGTGGAAATTTTGAGTAGTTTGGAGAACCAGTAGTAAAAATTCTGATGGTCCCTCCCCTCCATCTATTCTCTGCCTCCCAAGTCCCAGCTGATTGGGATAAAATGGGGATTTTGCAGTATCCTTCCCTTGGAGTGGGGTGGGAATGGAGATTTTGCAGTATCCTTTCCCTGCCATTCTATGCATATCTTATACCATCTCATATTCCAGGGCTCTTCCATAACCAGGGATTCCTAGAGATCCATAATTGCAGACAGTTTGCACAGGAGCATTTGACCCAAGTTTATTGCATGCTCATTCAAATGTCAAGAACGATCTCAGCCTAATTTTGTACCACTTAGGAATAACCTCAATTTCATCTGAAACCCTACTAAGTAAATCGGACATTTAAAGCAGGGCAGTTGAATAGGCTCAGCCAACCTCCCTCCGGGAAATAATCTATCCATAATAAGGGACTGATATTAATATCCCCTAACCCAGATTATGTTGCCAATACTTGGAGACAGAAAACAGATCTAATAGGAGACCCACAACTGTAAGTTAGTTCCCTAATAAGTTGGATCAGGTCCATGGCTGCCATGGCGGCCACAAATTCCTGGGCCACCTCAGACTCTAGGCCCAAATACAGCACATTGAAGTTCCTCAAAACAGTGGTGGGTTTCAAAATTTTTTACCAGCGGTTCTGTGGGTGTGGTTTGGTGGGCGTGGCAGGGGAAGGATACTGTAATATCTCCATTCCCTTCCCGCTCCAGGGGAAGGATACTGCAAAATCCCCATTTCCTCCCGATCAGCTGGGACTTGGGAGGCAGAGAATAGATGGGGGCGTGGCCAGTCAGAATTTTTATTACTGGTTCTCCAAACTACTCAAAATTTCCACTACCGGTTCCCAAGAATTGGTCAGAACCTGTTGAAACCCACCTCTGCCCCAGAATCATCAATCTGGGAAATTCTACCATCAACTCTGCCATAGAGTCAAGGAGCCCAAGCAGGGATACTGCCATGCAGCAGGGAGGGAGGGAGAGGAGCAGCAAGTTCTTGTAAACCTAATTCAGCTAGTAATAGGTTAATCTCTACTCTGAGACACAGCAAATTTTTAGGACTTTCCATGAAAGTGAGATAAATGGATTTTTTAAAAAATTGTATTATTTGTAATATTTTAAGTAACAATAACATGCCTAGAGAATTTCAGGGAAGATGATGATGATGAGGATGAGGATGAGGATGAGGATGATGATTAAAAAATGATTCTTTTTTAAAATCTCATTTGATAATGACAATGATATATGAATCCAGCTCTTCATTCAGCGTCTCTGATCTAAACTGTTAAAACAATGAAGGGCTTTCTCCCTCTCCCCCCTTAGTTTGCATAATAAACAGAGTTAAGTATCAAAACAAAAGGACTTTTCTTTCCCTGGCTTTCTTTATTCTAGGATAGCAAAACCCCAAATAAATAAAGGTTTTTCTCTCCTCCTTCTTCGTCCCCTGTTGCACAGCATGCAAACATTCTGTAGCAAGATAACAAAATCCAAAGTAAATAAACTACAAAAGTTTTTCTAACAAAAAATAATAAAATGTATTATTGAGTTACACTGCTATTACAATTACAGAATAAAGAAGGAAACAATTTATTTGGTGCAGTCAACAACAAAAAATGGAAAATAAAATCTTAGATAAACTATCCAGTCCCACACAAATGTACTTTTGTACTTGAGCATGCATCCTCTAATTTTTAGATTTTTAAAGTCTTTTCTTTTTAGTCCTTTTTACATTTTTTTAGTTTTCCAGCCCATGTTCAACATTTCTAGAAGGAAACCTGTTCCCCAGACCTTATGCCTCTGTTCTTCCTAAATCTGGAAGAATCAATTCTCTAGAAATTTCTGGAACTGGGATCTTATGATTCTTGATGAATGTATCTTTTCTTTTATGTACACTGAGAGCATATGCACCAAAACAAATTCCTTGTGTGTCCAATCACACTTGGCCAATAAAGAATTCTATTCTATTCTATTCTTAGAATAACTAAAGTAATTTGGAAACCTAAAAGAGTCTGCCTCAAAGTCAGTGGCACTATAAATCCCATCATCCATGGCCAATGTGGGAAAAGCTTCAGGAGGATTCTTTCTCTCCCTAAGGAATTCCGGATGAAATCCTGATAGTGATGTAGGTATTATGATCGCTATCTGACCCAATGTTGTACTCTAAATGGCTACCAAAGTCTCTACCCTAGTTGACTTTTATATGTAGGTTGTCCTTGCTTAGTGACTTTAATTGGGATCAGCAACTCTTGTAGCCAAGTGCCTGGGTTATTAAGTGAAATGTCATGTGACTGTAACTTATTTTAATTCTGCCTTCTCTAGTTAACTCTGCTTGTGCAAGCTACTTGCAAAACACACAAAAATCACATAACTACGGGGTGCTGCAATGATCAGAAATATGAGGGTTGGTTGGAAACATTATTTATGCTACCATAACTTTGCTAAATGAGGCAGCTGGTAAATGAGGATTACCTGTATTAAAAAAAACGAATAAAGAGGAAGACAGGAAGCTCCAGTTCCAGCATCATACTTACATATAAAGGTAGTCCTCAACTTACAACTTTCATTTAGTGACAGTTCAAATTGACAATGGCATTGAAAAAGGTGATTTATGACCATTTTTCACAGGCACAAACTGTAGGACGTTAGCACCCACCCCTCTCCTAGAAAAATATTTCTATAGCTAAAAGAGAAATAGAAATCTTAAGACAGAAACTCAGCCCCAACTCCTCCTCAGCAGATACTTTGGTTATTTACAAGACAAAAGGCTGGGCCAGCTTATCTACAACACAACAGACATGGCTCTCAGGACATTATAGAATTAGCCCTCACTCAAGATCCAAACCAGGACAAAGCCATTAAGCCATAATAGAAATTGCCCATATGCCCTTCATCACATCATCACCCAGCAAGTTTCAACCAGGCCTAGGACACAGACAGCCTACAAAGTTAGCTAAGACCCCTGCTCCCTGGGAGTCTGACAGGGCCCAAGAGAGCATATAAATATATCCCTCTCTTCACTCCATGTGCTCTTTTTTCCCAGGATCTCAAACCATCCTGTCATTAAAATATCTTTCCAAGCAGTCTTCATGTTTCCAGTGTCTTTCTTCCCATTTAGAACCAAGCCCAGATGGACTTTTCTTCCAACAAAACTTTGCAGCATTCCCAAGATCATGTGATCAAAATTCAGATGCTTGGCAACTGGTTCATATTTATGACCATTGTTGTGTCCGAAGGTCATATGATCACTTTTGGCGACTTACTGACAACCAAAGTCAAAGGGGAAGCCAGATTCCTTTAACAACTGGGTTGAAAAAACCAGCATCAGTGATGCTCAGGACATCCTTTCTTAAGATCTGAATGACAGTTTCAAAAAATGGTCAACCAAGCCTAAAACAACCTGAGGTAGTTACATTTCACCTCAGCAATGAAGGTATCCAAATTACCAGCATTCAGTGAAGTTGACAGAACAATTAATCGGTGGAACAACTTGCCTCCAGAGGTTGTGAATGCTCCAACACTGAAAGTTTTTAAGAAGAGATTGGATAACCATTTGACTGAAGTGGTGTAGGGTTTCCTGCCTAAGAAGGGGGTTGAACTAGAAGACCTTCCAACTCTGTTATTCTATAAAATTCTAAGTTCCAGAACCATATTTTACAATGTAATAACTCTCTCAAGTACCTGAGGGTTAACATTGAGCAGATACTAACCTTCTGATGACACCTGGAAAAAACAGCTGCAAAATTGAAAAACCACGACAATTTACTGAACAGACTGGCTGGAACATCCTGAGTGCTGATGCTAATACCCTACGAATAATAGCCTTGGCTTTGGTTTATTCCATGGCTGAATATTATGCCAGCATGTGGCTTAACCACTCCCACACCCAAATACGCAATGTCCAAATCTACCACTGCCTCTGTGCCAGCACTAGCGGCCTGCAGCTGCAGCCTCTTTGCCAGTGCAAATGGCCTACCACCGCTGCTTCTTTGCCGGTGCAAATGGCCTACAGGCACAGCCTCTTTGCCAATGTGAATGGCCTGCAGCTGCTGCCTCTTGTGCAGTGGCTACAGGCCATTTGCACTGGCAAAGAGACAGTGGTGGCAAGCTGTTCACGCTGGCAAAGAGGCAGTGGCGGCAGTAGCAGGCCAGTGTGTTGGGGCGGAGCTGTGCCCAGCTGCACCAACAAAGGCCAGAAATAGCCACCTGCCATTTCCTGCTGAAAAAAACTTTTTTAAAAACCTGTTGGGCACGAAGACCTAGCAAGAAATGAGGTGTCGGAAAACCAGGTGCTGTTCCTGCACAAGGATAAATCTAAGGCTCCAGCAGTCACCACCATTGCTTCAGCTCACTTGCACTGCCCCACCTTGCCATGAGTGACATTGAGTTGGTCATGCCCACTCAGTCACATGACCACCACCGCCACCCATTCACGCAGCCATGCCCACCCGGTCATTAGGAAGAGCCAGCTGTTAAATTAGTTGAATTCCACACTGGTTACCAGCAATATCATACCGCTCCACATTAGAAGATAACAAGCTTTCGTTCAGCTATGGTTAAGGATGCTGAAGAACAAGACCCTCCCTATTCATGAGAATAATGTTCAGCCCATCACAAGATTGAAATCCTGTAGGCTAGCATGGAAAATAGCTATTCACTTAACCCTGAGAATACCTGGAGACAGGAAGGGTATTTGCCATGGTCCTGTTGGAGGCCAAGGTATTTGCCATGGTCCTGTTGGAGGCCAGAGCCAAGGAGGAGGAGCAGACAGAGATGGGGCCAACAGAGGAAGATGGTGCAGCCTCTCTGGCTCCAGAAGAGTGACTGGAGGAGTAGGATGAGGCAGCCCTGGGTCCCTCAGGCCTGGGAAGGGTTATCAGAGAGAAAGAGAGGGCACAGGACAACAGAGTGAGTGGGGAGAAAATGGAAAGAGAGGAGCAGAGAGGTGACAGAGCTCCAGAGAAGAGCAACTACCTCCCCCACCTAATCCCCGAGCAGGGAGAATGGAGAGGAGGCAGGATCAGTGCAGGGCAACCCAGTGACTCAGAAGGAGGGTGCCCCGCCCCTCGTCACCAGGCTCACCTGAGGAATAGGATATAAGGAGGACTGTGGGTAGGTGCATTTGTCAGGAACAAGTGTTGCATCCTTCCAGCCACTTACCAACATCTTGCTGACTTGCTTTGCTTTGCTTTGCTTTGCTTTGCTTTGCTTTGCTTTGCTTTGCTTTGCTTTGCTTTGCTTTGCTTTGCTTTGCTTTGCTTTGCTTTGCTTTGCTTTGCTTTGCTTTGCTTTGCTTTGCTTTGCTTTGCTTTGCTTCGCTTCGCTTCGTTTTGCTTTGCTTCGCCTCGCCTCGCCTCGCCTCGCTTTACTTCAACTTACCTTACCTTGCCTAGCCTGGCTTGATACAAGTTTGCAACAACTCCACTCTGCTCTGTGTTTTTGCTGCAGACTCAGAAAATGTTCTGAGCAACGAGGATTTCCCATAATCAGGTTTTTTGTACTGCTTCTGCTCCCAGGACTGTGCTGCTCTTCTAGATGTATAGTAGCCAAGAACTATTGAAAGCGTGTATGCATGTTTAGAGCTCTGCTCTTGAATTTGCAATGAGTTGTGGAGATTTTGGGGAAAGACTGGAGCAACAAAAGGGAATTAAGCTATTGCTTTGGCTGTATTGCTTCCTTGCCCAGCCCAGGTCATCACAGTACTTCTTGTGGCCTAACTATTATCCCTTTGTATGAAGCAACGCCAAAAGGATAGCTGAACTGGACAATCAGTTATAAGGCCATTGCTATGCCCCCACAAAAGTTTTGTATGTAATTTTGTGTATATACGTTTATTTCTCTTCTATCAGGTTGTCATCATATGCTAAATAATAATAATACTCATCATGGAGCCTGCTTGCAAATGCACCCCACACACACACGTTTTCTCAATTCCTTCAAACATGCCCATATAGGTAGTTCAAAAAGTTTGTTCCAAATTGCCTGCATTTGTGATATTGCTGAAACTAGAATCGGCTCATTAAGTGAGGAGATTGTTAAGTGAATCATGTGTTTGCCATGACTTCCCAGAAGATAGTTGGGAAGGTTGCAAAGGGTAATCTCATGACCTCAGGTGTTGCAACCATTGTAAATACACATCTGTTGCCAAGCACCCAATTTTTTATCATGTAATCACAGGGACACTGCAATGGTCATAAGTGCAAGGGCCAGTTATAAGTCACTTTCTTCAGTGCCATTGTAACTTGGAATAATTGTTAAGCAATGTTCCTAAGTAGAAGACTATCTACTTAGACTATAAGACTATTGTAACAGAGAAAAGATGCCACTATGTTTAATTCATATCTAAAATGCAAATTAACATATAAAAGTTAAAGTCCTTGTTCCAGATGAGAGGTGGCATTCAGCCGGTTCTGATTGGTACTGGAGAACCGATAGTGGAAATTTTGAGTAGTTCGGAAAACTGGCAAATATCACCTCTGACTGGCCCCACCCCATCTGTTCGCTGCCTCCTGAGTCCCAGCTGATCGAGTCCTAGCTGATTGGCTGGGTCTTGTTTTGTTGCCCTGCACACAGAGCTGGAAAGCAGGTTAGTGGGGTGGGGAGGGAATGGAGATTTTACAGTATCCTTCCCTTCCCTTGGAGTGGGGTGGGGTGGAAATGGAGATTTTACAGTATCTTTCCCCTGGAGTAGGGTGGGAATAGAGATTTTGCAGTATCCTACCCCTTCCACAATCACCAAGCCATGCCCACCAAGCCACACCCACAGAACCGGTGGTAAAAAAATTTGAATCCCACCACTGTTCCAAATGCTGTTGCTGTTTCAGACATTTCAGATAATTGGAAGGAATTAACAGTGGCTCCTAAATCAGTTACTCTTTTTTTCAAGAACTTAGAGAAAGTTAATAAAATTCATAATGCTTATTTATTCAACCACTTATGGTAAACAAATACCCTGTCCTTCTAAACCAAGAATGGGCTGTTTTAAGTAATATTAAGTTAGCAATTTTGAAATGAAGTTAATGTAACAAAAATGTCTCATGCAATTTGGACATTTCAGAGAATGTTTAATAGATTGCAATCACCTTATTATCAAAGATGCAATTCAGTGGTTTTATCCTATTATTGCCATATTTGGGATGAAATCACCAGGATATGGTAGTTATGTGGTGCATATCTACTGCATGTACTCTTAGTTATCTGCTTAATATTTAGCATGATTTGGGGAATATGACCACATGAATCAAGAGTGTAGTAATAGACTCTTTGTGTTTATTGGCATATGAATTAGGTTTTGCTTGTGTTATCTTCCTAATGTTATTCTATATATTTGTTTTGATATAATAAAATAGATTTTAAAAATAAAAGGAAATTTGTTCCTCTTAAAGTATGAATGTAACAGGCCTCAAAAACATAATTTCTGGAGTTTATGCAGTTAATTTCTGGAGTCTATTTCCTTTCCCCTACATCCTGATTACAGTTAGCTGTGCAAGAAAGCATAAGGATTTCCAACAGCAAAATTGGAGCTTTCACCTACATAGTCCCTTTTTTCTAACCCCTAATTGAACATCACATTTCAAATAATTTTTTAAAATACTGCAAATTTTATTATTACAATCTTGAACAGCAATCTTCAGTTTAAAATTAATATTTAACTATTGCTTGTGTGACAATCAAACCAATTAGCTATTTACTACAAAAATAAACATGATGGTAAAAATGACCATCTGTATTCATGTGAGAAGCATCTACAAAGGATTAGTTGGGGGACTGAAAGGATTTGCCAGTGACAACACTGTTGCCCAGGAGACACCTGATTGCCAAAAGTAATGCAATCTTCACAGAGGCTTTTTTCATGTCCCCGTAAAAATGACTATGAAAACAGTATCTGCCTCATTGTACCAGAAAATAGAAAGCTAAGATATAAAAGCTGGACTACTTAAGTTGTTACTATTTACTTAAAGTACAGCTACATAAAAATAAGAGAAGATGGGCCAAAAGAATAAAGCTAACAGAAGAATACATTGTTTTAATGAATTTTAAAAAGATGCAAATAGTATAATTAAAATATTATTTTCATTTTTAACCACCCAATAGCTCTATAAAATAAAATGAGTTTTACAATACAATTTGAGTTAAATTATGCATTCAAATAAAATGAAATACAAAATAAAGATGCCATACAAACTAGGCAACAGCAAAGCAGTCATCACACTCTAACATAATACAAATTAAGGTACAATTAAAATGTGATTAAAATACAACTTATATTTTGGAACAGGGCTTTTTAAGTGAAATATTTTTAAAGGTGCTTTGAGTTTGAACAGGAATCAGATTTATAAAGCATAAGCTTACCAATAGATATTAAACTTGGCAGCTCTGTGTCAATTCCAATATCAGGGCCATGCTATGTTGGGATTAAATTGTTTGGGAAAACAAATGGGCTGGAAATTTTGCAATTATGACCTACTTCTGGATTTTTCATATGCATCTAACTGGCTACTGAGCAGGGGCAGGTTTCAAAACCTATCGCTACCAGTTTGCTTGTGGGCGGGCGAGCGGGCGCTAGCACAAGCACTCAACACTTCTGCACATCCGCTAACAGTTTGCCCAATCCGGGGCGATCTGGTAACAACCCACCGCTGCCACTGCCACTGAGGCAATAGGACTTTGGTCTGATCCAGCAGGAGATTTTAAGTGGCATTTAAATACTTGCTAAATATGTAAGAAGTAGTAAACATCCATGATTTCAACAGAATAACTCAATTCTTTACCAAAGTGTCTTCTGATAAAAAAAAGTATCAATTCAATGGACAGGAAAGCACTAGGAAAAAAATGTGTCCAGGAGGGGAAACTGTGCTAAATACCAAAGAAAAATGGAGGTTATTGTTGCAATGAGACATTTAGTCATTTCAAAGATTAATAGTTCTAGAAAAAAAAACCAGTAATGAAATGCAGACTGGTGCTTTGTCCTGATGAGAAACATTTGCTTTACAAGTTAGGGTGAGCAAGGCATATTGGCAATGTGAAAAGAAACACTCCAAACATTTATTCCTTGTCACAAACTTAATGCCCTCCATATGTGTTGGAAAAACTCACAGCACCCCAGACAGAATGGAAGCTGTTGTCAGCACATCTTGAGAGCACCAGGCTGGGAAAGGCCACCCTTAAAGATTTGGTTTGTTCAGGGTATTTGTATTTTCTTTTTATTGCAAAGCATGTTCTGTTGAAATCATAAAGTAAGAAAGACGATGGAAAACTATGCAGAACCTGGGTTAGTAATCATAAATATTGTGATTATTTCTTTTATTTTTACAAACATTAAACCAGAATGTAGCATAATATGGACCTTTACTCCCAACATACAACATTGTTTTTCAGGTCCTTCTTTCTTCTAGGAACATCAGGTTTCTGCTTTTTCTTCTAGTTAGTTTCTTACTGGTATCACATAATTTTTACTGAGGAAGATTTTTGGATTTATTTTGAGCAGATATTCTAGACCTAACTTCCTCAATGTATGTTGTGAAGCTTCCTCACACATTCAATTGATATATTTTTAAATGAAACTAATATTTAAAAGGCAAAGCCTTCTCTGCATTGAGCATAACTCAAAGGTGAAATGCTACTGGTTCAGACCAGTTCAGCCGAACCGGTAGCGATGGCAGTGGGTGGTTCAGAGAACTGGTAGCGACGGTAGTGCGAGGCTCTAGTGCAAGGCTCTGCCCACTCACCCAGTTGTTGTTATTTCCGGGTTTTAACCAGGAAGTAACCTGTTTTTTACCCTCTGCGTATGCACGCACTACAACTCAAGAAGAGTTGTAGTGCGTGCACTTACGAACAGGTAGGGAAGATAAGTAGATTTCACCACTGGCATAATTCTTGATGAATCTATCTAGCTTTCTTGGTAACAGCTCAGAAATACTTTTCCTACATTCTATAGATGCTTTTGGCACTTCCCTGTCTAGCTTCTGACTAGGCTGTACTAGGAAAAGCTAGCTAGACTTCCAGTCCAACCCATTTATCTTCTAAATCCAGACCAGATCAGATGTTCATCTAACTCTGAAAGAGAACACCAATATGATTTCTTTGGATTCATAAAGCATTTAAACTGAACAATAAAAATGGTGAGTTTGCAAAGCAAACAATTACTGAAAAGAGATGTTGTTTAATTAAAGGAAATGTCTTCTCTTCTGTATAGTACTCATATCATAAGAATTCTACCCCCCCCAAAAAAAAGGGAGGGGAAAGAGGAGCAGAAGAGAAGACTAGAAGAGGGGAAGAAGAGAGGAGTGGATGAAGGGAAGGGGAAGTAGGAAAGAGAAGGAGAGGAAGAATGAAGAAAGTAGGAGGAGAAAGAGGAAGGAAGAGAAGGGGAGAAGAAGAAAGGTTGTGGTAAAGGTAAATGGTAAAAGAGCAGCTCCTAAAAAGTAAAAAATAAAAAGTAAAGTTAAAAGATAAGATGAATGAACAATGATGGATAGATGACTGTACATGTAAATGTGTTTATGAGAAATAAAAATAAAAACTTTTTTGAAAAAAAAAAAGAATTCTTCCCCCAACCTCCCATTAAATTAATTAGTTAATCCCATTGCCAAAGTGAAAGTTCCATTGCCAAAGTGAAGGCAGAACAAAGATCTTTGTAACAGTAGGAACGGGCTGTCTTCTCCTGTCCTCTAATCCTTCTTGCAAGGTAGGCCAGTAGTCACAGCCAAAAATAACCAAAATGTCAGGTATAAGAACAAAACAAATTGAGTACATTTTGATATTATTCAAGTAGGAGAAGAATGTCCCAAAGAAGTCCAACAAGCTTCCAAGCTGAAGAAACTTCTTGGATGAGAAGCAAAACATCTTCAAAGAAAAACCAGAAAGTCCAGTTGCCTCTTGAAAAAGCACCTTTGGGACAACCATGACCTGGATGATAGGAATCTCCATAGGCATTTAGGAGAAGAATATCTACAACTGTCTATCTTTTAGCCAATACACCACAGTATAGTTACGTTCACACAACACATATAACCCTTCTCACCCAATCAATTTTTGTACATTAACAGCACATGATCTCAAATTTCTCTATCAATCATCTAGAAATCATTTTTTCATTTCTGCAGAAATGATAAAGGAGGGCAGAGACTATAATCTCTGCTTCCAAAATCCCTTACATCTGGAGAAGAAAACAATGATTTTTTAATGGTGATACCACTGACCAATTCAAGGAGTTATACACTACCTACTATTCTGCTCTTTTTCACCTCTGACCCATTCCATCTTGTCATTCGGGAATGCAAAGAGTGATTACAGAAACAGGATGCTTAGAGAAATTCTGCCAAGTAAATCAAGGATTGCTTTAGCTCCAAAACAGAGCAAAACTGTTAATTGATTAATTGGTTACATTATCTAACTTAGTTTTTGAACATATATGGCATGCTTAATTCCCCTAGCTCCTATGATCCAATTAAGTGTGCCTTGGAAACAGGCCCATTATGCAGGCTGAAGAATCACCAACATGGGGATGGATGGGGGAGGGCAAATTATACTGGATATCAGAATAAGCAAGGAAGTAAAAATTTCCTGCCAGATAACTGTGTTTATTTCCAAAGGATGTTACTACAGGAAGGCAGGAAATGAAACTATTGTCCCAGCCAATTTGGTTGCTGAATGCCAGCCAGCCACCCAGACCAACACCTCTTTACAGTTTCATTTGTATAAGGAAGTGGACTAGTGATGGGATCTGTCTGGTGGTTTTCAAGCAACTTCTTTCATATCAGGATTTCCACATAATTCCAGTTTTCGACACATTATGCAAAGATTTGGTTCTCTTGAGAAATCTATGATGCTGGGAAAGGTGAAAGGAAAGTGAAAAATACAACCAGCAGAAAAGGTGGATGCAGTAGGAACACTGTTGAAGACATGAAGGCTGGGGACAGGTCATTCTGGAGGATCCATCTATGTGGGGCTAAAAGTGGTAATTGACTTGGTGATGTGTAATATAATCAACCAGTCAATTACAGACTATAGAATTTGCCCATCACCATTTTAGTATAGCTACCTTAATTATTTAGGAGTTCTTCATTCTTGAAACCAAATTTTTCCTTTCATCAATTTGACTAGAAGCCCCAAAATGCTATTCTATATTTCATTTCTCCAGATTCAAACTATCTGCTCCATTCGTTCTAATGAGAAAATCAGTATTTGATTACAGTTTGTATCATCCTCAACCTGGTGCAAACTATAATGAATTAGCTAGGACAGTTATAGTTGGGCTTGTGTTCAACTGGCTGAACTGCCCCCCCCCAAAAGGAATCTTAATGGTCATCGAGGGGAGAAGCTATTATCTCTGCAGCAAGTCAGTGTGAAGATATAGCACAAACTTCAACGGCCACAGTTAACAGACTATCTTGCAGACTTTGAGCCAGCAAAAAATTATGACGACATAAAATGTGTTAATCTGGATGTAGGCCCTATTTTGTCACAGTAATGAGGCCAAGTAGCCTTATTATTTTAATGTGGAACTAGTTAAGAAAAATGGAAGGGACTTCCCTGTTTTGTTTCCTTCCTCACAAGAGATACAGGTAAGAGTGTGATATGAAATTTGCCTGAATGATAAGTTGCAAACACCAAAGTGCTACACATTTATTTTGAAAGAACTAAGTCCACATCCAAACACAGTCCAGCAGACAGGTTGCAGTCATGGAACTATGATGAAATGGGAAGACCCTCTCTTTTCCCTGTTCGTGGAACTGATTTGTCACAATATGATATGAAAGTTCTGAACTAAAACATTAAGTCAGCCATTTGGAACATGACCACTATTATTAAAGTGATTGTGTTACATGTCCAGGGAACAAACTATTTCAGAAAGCCAACATGCTGAATTTCACAACATGTGAAGACTGTTGCTTAACTGAATTTGTATTTAACTATCATAAATCAGCTGTCTGAATTTGGCAGGAACTTTCATTTTTCATAAAAGAAACTTTTCTCCGATGTCATTCTTCATGTTTATTAATAAGAATTAAAGCATCCTTTATCTGTTTATATATTTACTTATATTATATATTATTTTAAAATATTGCCGGAGTTCTTTTCCATTTGGAAAAAATAAACAAAGATATTTCAGAAAGAGGATAAGAAACAACACATACCATGAGCATTACTGGTCTAAGATACTGGGAACCAGACTTCAAAGATCTTTCTTTACCTGTCAACCATTTTCCAGAGGCAATGAGTACTCTGAGCTGAAGTTATGATGGTGGCATGAAAGTTGGGCCAGCAAATAAAGACTATCTGATCATAGATTTCATCACAGGCTGCACCTTGATCTCCCTCTTCCAGTGGAGGGAGAGGCAGCAGAGGATTATATTTCTTAAAATGCATTTATTGATAAAACCAGCTTTAAGAAGCCTCATATTTTAAATTTACAAAATTATTTTGATAATTAGGCAAGCAAAACATGAATTATAGCTAGATCAATATGTTTTATTTAAATACTTATACACAGGACATTCAAATTTCCCCTTGAATCATTTTTGCATCCTCAATACAAAATTGACACTATAATTAAATTGGATACTAGAAAAAAATATGCTGTAGGATCAATTTATATAGCATATGATGGTACAACGTACATCAGCCAACTCTCACAGTGTCCAGATACCATCTGGTTGCTATCAGATCCAGTACTCTAATAATGGCCAACTAAGATGTGTGATGCCTACCAGTTTAAACTACTGTAAAAGGCAAAAGATACATTCATAATGTATCAGTACTATAGCCGATAGTCTGATGGCTATATACTGCATTTGAAATCAAAGATTGTTGTAGAACTGTTGTTAAGAGGTAAGTATAGAAAATGGCTATAAAGCTTCCATTTGTGAGCTTCAGAATAGATGTGATTAGATGCTATATAACACAGAATGCTATTCTTGCCTGATCCAGCAGAGCACTTATTATGTCTTAAATTACATCATGGAAGCAACTGTTTTTTCCCTGTTGTATCTGGAGCTGAGAAACAAAAAATATCATTTTATGAAATCTATGTAATATCTTGTAAAACACATCTAAGCCTCCAGACAACACTACATATTTTGTTGCAAGAAGCCACATGTTGTAGAAAGAATGTGTCTTTGTCACTTGACAAAAATAGGATTTCCATCCATTTTATCTACACCATAATTCTATGATTTAATATGCCTGTGCCAAAATCCATTTTTCTAGAATTATTAAAATGAGCAAATGGAAGGCATGTTCAGAAATGATACCAAAAGTCAGAATACACTGACACTTTGGTACTCAACTGCTCTGAAACTTATCAAACTTTGTACTCAGCGCATTTTGATGCAAAATTTTGGCATCAAATACTCATCGTTTGTTTCATTCAATGCACAAGCTAGAACTTGTCAGTGTCAACTCCCTTATGACTCACTACACTATTCCTAATGGGGAAAATGTGTTAGGTACTCATCGTTTTTTATACTCATTGTGTTTCCTGGAACCAATTAACGATGAGTACTGAGCTACCATTCTAACAGAGTTGGAAGGGACTTTGGAAGTCTTCTAGTCCAATCCCTCACTCAAGCAGGAAACCTATACTATTGTAGCTAAATGACTATCCAATTTCTTATTAAAAATTTCCTGTGATCACATCAGGATCAGGAGTGAAATCTAAAATTACTGGTTATTACCAGTTCTGTGGGCATGGCTTGGTAGGGGAGGGGGTTAATGTGACTGGGTGGGTGTGGCCAATTTTTTTTTTACTTTTAAAACCATTTTTTACATGTAAAACTATGTAAAAAATGCTTTCAAAAGGCTCTGACGATCCCAGCTGAGTTGCCTGATCAGCAGGCAACTCAGCTGGGATCATCAGAGCTTGGCTCTTTTCTCTTAAGTGACTCTGACAATCCAAGCTCTGATGATCCCAACTGAGTTGCCTGCTAATCAGTTTTTTCTTTTAAATGGCTCTGGTGATCCAAGCTGAGTTGCTTGATCGGCAGGCAACTCAGCTGGGATCATCAGAGCTTGGATCGTCAGAGTCACTTAAGAGAAAAGAGCCAAGCTCTGGTGATCCCAGCTGAGTTGCCTGCCAATCAGGCAACTCAGCTGGGATCGGCAGAGCTTGGATTGCCAGAGCCACTTAAAAGAAAAAGAAAGGCTCTGATAATCACGCAGCTCAGCTGGGCATGGGGGGGCGGGGGCAGGGATTTTCGCTACCGGTTCTCCGAACTGCACACCACCATTGCTACCTACTCACCCAAGCTAGTCCGAACCGGGAGCATTTCACCCCTGATCAGGATCCCTTATCAAAGAAATGATATTTCCATGTGGTTTTCTTCTGCTTCCTTAAACACTTAAGGCAGAATTTAGAGGAGATATCTTGAATATTTCTCATTCTAATTACATTTGCATTTGCCACCCATCTTACCATAGGGTAATTCTGGGCAGTTTACAGTTACATCCTAGTTAAAACAAAAATACTAAAATCAAACCTTAAAAATAAAGACACATGGGGAAGGCGGGGGCAGAGTAGGAGGAGGTAGGATCTGTTATTACTCAATCACCGCCACTGCACTGTTCCCCCACTGGAGCTCCAAGCTGATTGGCAGAGCCACAACTTTAGGCCTTTAGGAAAAGATAGAAAGGTTGGGGTTAACCTCAGATCAGAGGTGGTGGTGGTGCAAGATGTTCAAGAGAGCAGAAGCAATAGCACACAGGGCTATACTCCTGGACCCCACCATTGTGCCCCCTTCCTCTCTGCCTAAAGCCATCCCAATTCTGAAAGATCCTGGCATGACTCAGCATGTTCCTCCCCACATTCCTTCAAAGCCAACGAAGCCGTCCCCTTGATCTCTGTCAGCTCCAGTTCTGGCTCATGTTCCTCCACAGATTCTGGCTCCAACAGGGGCATGACAAAACCAATACAGAACTGTGCCACCCATCTCCATCCCTTGTAACTGGGCCAAAAGGATACCATGATCAATGGTATTGAAAGCTGCTGAAAGGTCAAGGAAAGTGAGATGGTTGCACTACCCCCATCTCACTCTTGCCTGAGATCATTGGTAAGTGCAACCAATGCCATTTCCTTCCCATAACCAGACCTGAATCCTGTCTGAAAGGAGTCCAGATACTCTGTTTCATCCAATACCCTCTGTAACTGCCAGGCCACCATCTTTTCTACAACTTTCCCTAAGAATGGGAGGTTGGAAACTGGATGAAAATTGTCCAGGCAGGTGGGACAGTGGTGGGTTCTAACCGGCGTTACCACCGCTTCTCTTCGTGCACATGCTTTGCGCACAAGCGCTACACACAAGCGTGTTAGATATCTGCCCAGCTGAGGTGCGGCAATCCACTCTGCCGCACCTATTAGCCTATTAGCTGGGCTAAAATAGAAGAAATAAAGGTAGGAACAACAGTTCTAAAACAAAGAGAACTGGTTCAGTAGTGGTCACATCGTCACCGCTACCAGCTTGGCTGAATCGGACCGAATCGGGAGCAACCCACCACTGAGGTGGGATCCAGTGATGGTTTTTTTAAGGAGGGGGTGAACCAGGCCTTGCTTAAAAGCATCTGAAAATTCCCTCCTCTAATGATGTATTGATCACTGACTGGACCCACCACTAGTCACCATCCTGGAGCCTTTTACCATCCAAGAGGGACACAGATCTAACTGACAGGTCGTAGCACTAACCGAATCAAGAGTCCTATCCACTTCATCAGGGCCAACCGGATAAAATCCAAATAACAGGGCAAGACTTCTCCCTGGGCATTTCACACAGACTGTCTCCATGCATGGGGTCCAACTGGGAATGAATCTGAGCAAATTTGTATATCAGGTGCTGAACAAACTCTTCTGTCCAGACCTGCAAAAGATCACCTGAGCCCCCCACTCTAGGATGGAACAGGTGACCCAAAACAGAGCCTCTGGGTAGCACTCTGAGAACACAGTGAAGAAATACTTAGAAGACTTACAATAACTTTATTATCACTTTGAATGTACATTAATTGGCATACATTAAAATGAAATTTGGTTGCATACAGCTCTCAAAGGGTCACCACCTCCAAAATACTCTATATCAATACATACAATTAAAATACTTTTGTTTTGTTTTGCCACTCTTACCACCACAAGGTAGGCCTTAACAGCAACTCTAAGTCGTGTCTGGTCAGTGTCTTCCCAGATCTTCCTCCAGCAGTAGAATAAGATATAGGGTCTGAAAATTGTTCTAGGTTCTTGTTAATATCATACATGAACATATGCAGTTTAGCATAAGAGATGCTAAGGAGAAGAGAACATGTGGATCAGATTGTCATTAAGCAAATCATTTTAGAATAAAAATATAATTACATCAGAAGCCAGTAATTAAAGATACAAACTCCAGTATAAGGTTTCTAATTATGCAATATTAGATTCAGGTGGGATGAGAACAGGGCATTACACTAACCTTCTTAACCTAGGTACAAACAGGAGAATAGAAGAGGAAGATGAGTAAGAGTTTAGGAATCACAGAGGGACTTGTAATAATGATATCGCAGGTTAAGAGATACACTATCTCCAGTTTTATTTCTTGGGATGTTGTGAATTCAGTTTAAGATTAAAAACTTCCCAAAACACTGTTCCCACGTGAACACCATTGGCATTGATGAATTCACCATCAGTTGATTAGAAAAGTTGGCTTTACTGGAAACAGTTTCCATCCTGCAACAATATCTGTAACACCATCAAACATCCACATCTGCCTATCCTGTTCTTTGGTAAGGACTCAATAGGTAGTCAAAAATGCCAAACCTAGTTTGAACATCAGGCTGACCATATGATGATTAACAACAACAACTATCAAGTCAAGGAAGCTACTTCAACAATATATAGATATATAAAAAAAGTCAGACCAGAAGCTTACGTCACGGCGAGACGAGCGGGAATTTCTGGGGCTCCAGAAATACCGCTAATAACCTCGCCACTGGACAGTCCACCCAGGACCCCACAGTCTTGTTTTAACTGTGGTAGTGAAGGGCACATTCTGTAGATCTCCAGGACATGGCAAAGTCCCTGGTTGATCCAGAAAAGCACTTTTTCCAGCGGTGGTGCTGCAGCCTCGGTGCTGCCAAGGCTGCGACAGTTTCAAGAAGGAGGAGGAACAACAGTGAAGAGATTGGTGAGAGATTTTTATTTTTTTATTTTTAATACAAAATACACCCTAAGAAGTGAATGAAATGGAGATAGAGTGCAAGCAATGAGAAGAGGTGAACTTATTCGAGGCTGTGTTTTTTCTTTTACCCATGTATATAATTAAAAAGACTTGGGAATTGCTTACTGTTATTATTGACTTGAACTGGCCTGGAAGGCAAAGTAATACAGGGAATTTCATTTTTTTTTTTTTTTGGAGACTGATATTGCTCAGAATAATTGGACTGGAGTCTTCCCTTTTCTTTTTCTCTCTTTTTAAGTAAATTTTCCTCTTTTAGGTGATTTTTGACTAATTTTAAAACAGAAAGAATTTTTAAAGAACAGGAGTGCGTAATGCTGCCATCTGCTGGGTAAGAAACTTTGTTTCAATGTTTATTTAACTAGCAGAAGAGAGATACATTTTAGTCAAAATAAAGAGGCTCTGAACCGAGTGATGAGAATAGAGAGCAATTGAAGATTCTGACTGTTTACACAGATGCTCTTGTATTGAAGAAGGAGCCTGGAAAAAATTAGGAAGGTCTTTTGATCTCTCTTGAGTAGTTATTCTTTTCTGGTTTGTTTGGTTATCCTTGGCTATATCACTCTCTGTACACTCTCTGGACATAAAAGTATTCAAAAGATTATTCCTTTTTTCCCCTTTCCCCTTTTCTAATTTGTATTTTTGATTTTGGGCTTGCTTATATAACCCCATTGGATTAAGACACCCAAGAGCCCAAAGAAATATTGTTTTCATATTGTTTTTTATTTTTTTCTTCTTTTTCTTTCTCCTTTTCTTTCTCTTTTTTTTTTTTTTTTTTATTTGATTTATATGCCGCCCTTCTCCGGAGACTCAGGGCGGCTTACAATGCGTTAAGCAACAGCCTTCATACTTTTGTATATTTTATACAAAGTCAGCTTATTGCCCCCACAAACTGGGTCCTCAATTTACCCACCTTAGAAAGGATGGAAGGCTGAGTCGACCTTGAGCCTGGCTAGGATTGAACTCAGAGAAATTACAGGCAGCTGGTGTTAATTGCTGCCTTTAGTAGGAGGCATTAGCCCTCTACGCTACACAGGCTCTTTTCTTTTTATATTTTTTGTAATTTTCCCTTTTTCTGTTGTCCATACTTAAAGGATTAAGGTTTTGGAAGAACATGAAGAATTATTTCTTTTTTCTTTTTTTCCCCTCCTTCTACCTTTATGTGGATTTACTTTTTCTTTTTCTTTTGTTTTATGGGGCCTTTTTTGGCTGTTTTTAATTTTTAGTTGTTAGGAAGAAGCCTGGTGGAACATTTAAATAAAATGAGCAGAAAAGCAGCAACAGTGGGAGCCGCAGTGACTAGAACATCTTCGTCACCTGCTGGGAGTCGACACACTATCCACACAATGCTGCAACAAGAGAAAGAGAAAAAGAGTCCTCGACTCAAATGATTCTACAAACACTTCAAAGGATGGAACAACAACAACAAAGGATGAAGCAACAATTATTGAAGACAGATGAGTAAGTCCAGAGGATGGAACAACAACTGCTTAAAACAGATGAAAAAGTAGTCAATATCCAACAATGTCAAAATATGAAGAAAGATTGCTCAAATTAGAGAAAAAAGATGACCAAAAGGAAGAAAAAATGAAGGAAATAGAGAATAGACTGGGAGAGATTGAACAAGAAACAATTGGACTAATTGGATGGGAAATGGACAAAGCAGAATTCTATTTAAGATTTCAAAATGTGGAAGAAGAAAAAGGAGAAAATTTAGCTGATGTTATGAATGGAATTTTGGCTGAGGCCCTAGAAGTCACTAAAGGAAAGATGATGGAGGGAGTTGATGAGATTTATCGAGTCCTCACAAGATACACAATGCGTAATAAACTGCCAAGAGAAGTTCATGTGAGATTTACAAAGAAATCGATTAAAGCACAAATTCTCCAGGCAGCCAGAGAAAAGACTTTGAAATACAAGGGGAAAGAAGTGACAGTCCTGAAACAGATACCAAAAAAAGTGAGAGAAATGAGAAGAGGGTATCAATTCTTAACTAAAATTTTGATGCAAGAAGGAATTAATTATAGATGGATAATTCCAGAAAGATTAATATTAACATGGCAACTCCAAAGATATAGGCTAAACACAACTGATAAAGCGAGAGCTTTTTATGATGAATTTTTTAAAGAGAAAGAAGCAGAAAAGGTGGTGGAGATTCAAACAACAGCTGCCCAATAAAATTTACAGAAGAAGAATTGATAATGCTCAATCAACAGAAGGCAGGGTTGGCGAGGTTGTGGAATATAAGGAACAGCATGAGGTCAGATTGACTAGAGCAATAAAACCTATTTATAAAGTATAACCATGGGAGAAAGAAAATTAATTTCAATAAATGTAAATGGACTTAACTCGGCTATTAAAAGAAAAAAGTATTTCACAAATTAGAGAAATTAAAATTTGATATAATTTGTTTACAAGAAGTGCATATTAAAAAACAACATGAACATTTGTTAATTCAACCGAAACTTGGGAAAAATTTTTCATCATTATTACAAAGCAAAAAGAGAGGAATTGCTCTATACATTAGAAACATAATATCGGCAGAGCAGAAATATGCAGACTCAGAAGATAGAATTTTGATGGTGGAAATAATTGATAATAATATGTAACTATTTTTGGTGGCAATATATGCCTCAAATAACAAAATGACTTTTATAGAAAACGTCACAATAAGATAATTGAAATTGATTATGAAAATATATGTATGATGGGCGATTTTAATGGAATTGTGGATGAAAAGTTGGACTATAAAACACACAAAACAACAAGACATAATAGAAAGAAATACATCTGAAAGACATATGGAGGGAAAGAAATGGAAAAAATAGACAATATTCTTTTATTCTGATTAATCTGGACCATTCTGAACATTCATCATGGTCCAGATTAGATATGATATGGATGACAATGGACTTGACTCTGAATATTGAACATGTGAAGATAGAAATGAATTTATGGGTGGACCACAACCCTGTAACAGCTGTCTGGAAAGGGCGGAAAGGAAGATCCAGATGGACCTTAAATAATACAATATTAAAAGAGGATGGAAGAGAGTTAAACTTTTTCCAGAAGATGGAAAGAAAGTTAAATTTTTTCTTTAAGGAAAACAAGAACAAACATTGATACAAAATTGTTGGGATACAATGAAGACCTATGCCAAAGGCCTAATTATAGATTATATAAGGAAAAGTAATGGGAAGAAGAGACACATTTTAAAATATTGACTGATGATTATAAAATATATGAAAAGGAACTCCAGAAAGACCCACATAAGAAAGAGGTTAAAATTAAAATGGATATAATAAAGCATAAAATGGGCCTTCTGGAGAAAGAAGAACTAGCCCAAAAAATAAGAAATGCAAAACAGAACTATTTCGAAAATGCGAATAAACCAGGAAGATGGCTAGCATATAAATTGAAAAAGGAAAGAGAATCAAGAAAAATAATACAATTAGATCAAGGACAAAATAAATATGGAAATAAAGAAATGGGGAAAATAATACAAGAATATTGCAGACAACTTTATAAAAGAGAGAGAATAGATGATGAAAAAGTGGCAAGGTATTTACATAAAGCAAAACTACCACAGATTCCTAAAGATGTTAAGGGGAAACTGGAAGGGAATATAACGATAATGGAATTAATAGAGGCAATCAAAAAGCAGAAAAATGGAAAGGCACCAGGACCAGATGGTCTGCTGATTGAATATTACAGGACATTTCAAGAATCTTTATGCCTTCCGTTATTGGAAGTTATGAATGAAGCAATGACAAAAAAGGAAATACCCAAATCATGGACGAAGGCTTATATTACATTGATTCACAAACAAGATACAGACCCACAACATCAAAAATTACAGGCCTATATTCTTGCTAAATTCAGACGATAAAATCTTTGCCTCAATATTGGCAAAGAGACTTAAGAGATATCTAAATAACTTTATACATTCGGATCAAAATTGATTTCTTCCAAAAAGACAAATTAGAGATAATATAAGAATAATTTTGGACACTTTAGAATACTATGAAGCACATCCTGAAAAACAGATGGCCTTGATATTTTTAGACGCACAAAAAGCCTTTGACAATGTGAACTGGTGATTTATGACACTTCAAATGGAAGAGATGGCTTTGGTAGGAAATTTATTCAGGCAATTGAAACTATTTATTCTAAGCAGATGGCAAAGGTAATGATAAATGGGGGGCTACTGTAACTGACTTTATTGAGATAGAAAAAGGCATTAGACAGGGATGTCCATTATCCCCATTGTTTATATTGATGTTGGAAGTTTTAAATAGAAATATCAGAGAAGAAAAAGAGATAAAAGGTTTGAAAATTAGAAAAGAAGAATATAAATTGCAAGCTTTTGCAGATGACCTGGTCTTTATTATTGAAGAGTCATTAATTTCAATAAATAAACTTATAGAAAATATTGGAGAGTTTGGGAAAGTCGCTGGCCTGAAAATGAATAAGGACAAGACAAAGATGATGACTAAAAATACATTGAAAAAACAAAAAGAAGAATTGATGGAGATTTCAAAAATGCAGGTCACAAACAAGGTAAAATATTGGGGATACATTTAATAGCAAGGTGTAACTCATTGAAAGAAAACAATTATAATAAGCTTAAACAACAGATAGGACAAGACCTGGTAAAATGGGGGAACTTGCAGTTATTTTTGATAGGTAAGATTGCAACAATTAAGATGAATATTTTGCCTAGATTGCTATACTTATTTCAGACAATCCCAATTAAATTAGATAAGGATTTTTTTTGTAGATTTGAACAAAATGGTGTAGAAGTATATTTGGAAAGGAAAGAAGGCAAGAATAAAACTTAAGTTGGTACAAGATGCTAAAACAAGGGGCAGTTTTGGTTTATCTAATTTTGAACTGTATTACCAAGCAGCTAGTTTAAGGTGGATTAAAGAATGGATAACTCTGAGAAACGTTAGATTGTTGAATTTGGAGGAACATGATTTGTTGATGGGTTAGCACGACTTTTTATGGTACAAAGGAATTAAAATACAGGGGTATTTTAGAAGACACCAGATTTGTGAAGCCTTACTGTTGAACTGGGAGAAGGTTAAAAAATTCCACTACTTGAAGATTCCAGTCTGGGTCTCTACAATTGAAGCTTTTTCTTATCCGGTGACATTTAGAAGGGAACAAATTATTAGATGTAGGGAATTGTTGGATGGAAAGGGTGAACTTAAATTAAAGCAAGAAATAGAAGACCAGGGATGTAAGATGGACTGGTTTTCCTATATGTAAATATTTACCAGATATCGAGAAGATCTCAAACAAGAAGGTTTTTATAATGCCTTGATTAATTTAGATAAGATTTTAATGGGTCCTGATGACTATGTAATTAAAAAATTATATGGTTATTTGTTAAAGGCAAAACTGGAAGAAGACTAAGTTAAAAAATCAATGATAGCATGGGGGAAGATATGATAGGGCAAAAAACATAAAATGTGAGGAGAGTCGTAAGTTCGAGGACTGGTCAAAAGTGTGAGGACCAGTCAAAAGTAACTTTTTCAGCCTTCTGGGTAGTCCATATGCATAAAAGGATACAGCAATAGAGAGGGATGAAGGAAGGGAAGGGAAATTAGAGTAGGAGTGAGGGTAAGAGAGGGAGGAAGAGAGGAGGAGAAGGAGAAAGGAAGAGGAAGTAGGGAGGAGAAGATGACGTAGGGGAGAAGAGAAAGTAAGAAGGAAAGAAAAGAAGGAGGTGGTAGGTTTGAGGAGAAAGATTGCTGTACAATAAAAGAGATGAAAGAGAAGAAAGCCAACCCCAAACAAATATAAAGATATTAAGATAAAGAATGAATTGTTAAACTTTAAAGAATAAAAGAGAACAAATATGAATAAATAGCAATAATTAGAAACACACATACAAACATACAATGTATTTTCTTTGAACAGAGTATTTGGCCGGTTCACAAATTTAAACAGTGTTTAGTCATTTCAATTAAATTTACAATTTCTATATTTGCTTTTTGCCATTATTTATTCTTCACTATTTTTAAAAAAAACCAATATTACCCTTCATCCTCATCTCTAATCTTAATCAAATTAAATTTTTCCCTTCTATTCTATATTATACCCCTTCCCATTGCCATCTATTTTTATATCCATTCTCACATTGGTTAATTATGTAATATTACAGCTGTTTAATACAAATTCAACATTTTAATATAATTAATTAGTTATATAACTATCTTTTTGTATATTAATCAATATGAACATGAATATTCCAATTATTTCCATGCAATCCAATTTCTTACAAATCCATTAGTTATATTTACCAATAATAACAAACCAAATAATTTCCCCCATATATTCCTCCAAACCACAACTTAACCATTTCTGCTTTCAACACAATATACAATTAATAGTATCTCAATTATTACAATTCCCTAGTTAAATAGAGCTTTTTTTCTTTTGTGTTTTAAAATCTTGAACTCTCCTCTTTTGCCCTAAATTTCCCATTGTTTGCGGTTTTGCACCTCTTTTGGTGACGAAAAAGAAAAAGAAATCTCTCTCTGCCTCATTTTGTCACCTTGCAGCAAAGACCGTGCTTTACTTTCAGTTTCGCTTTTTCAGCATAACTAGGAGGAAAAAAAACTGCTCCAGCACTGTTTGCACCTAACAAAAGACCCCTGCGCAAAACAGCTGAGAGCAAAACAGCTGAGAGTTGGGAGACCGATCTAATCAATTTGTGATAATTAACCTATGCTGAAGCTGAATGGGGTTGTTTTTTCTATTTTTGCAGGCACCGCCTACTCATTTGTTTTCTTTTAACACTGATCAGCTCTAGAGTGGCCCTTTGAAGCCCCGTGGCAAGAGTTTAAACAGTTTTTTTCCCTCTAGCCATCAGCTGGGACTCAGGAGGCAGCAATAGATTGGGAGTGGGTGGGGTAAGCAAACGGCAACCGGCCGGGAACTGGTTCGGGGCGTGGCAGCCAATTTTATTATCGGTTCTCCAAACTATTAAATTTTTTTACTACCGGTTCTTGAGAACCGGTGCGAACCAGGAACAACCAACCACTGTAGCAAAACAATTTCAGCTTGTTCAGCACCAAGAATAGGTGTTCAACATACCAACTGGCTGGTTCCTTTTCTTCCCATTTCCTGTTCTCCTGGAATGCAAGTAAGAGAATTATTGTTGCTAAAGAACTTGTGGAAGTCCAGTGATGGGCGCAGTGATTTTCCCTCCTTGTTCTCAATATAGAATAGATAGTCGTCAGTTAATAACCACCTTGGTTGTTTAGCAAAGCAGTAGGTAACCACATCTGTGCTTATGATCTCATTTCTGCTTTCTTTTGCTTTGCAGACCTGCAAAGGTTGTAAATGGGGATTGGTCATAAAGTTACATTTTCTTGGACATCATAACTGTCGATAGTCATTAAAGAAATCAATCACTAAATGAGGACCACCTGTTCTTCAAGCTTCTGTTTCAGGAAGCAAGGATAAGCATAGATTGCCTTCAATTTTTCACTTCCACAAGTGTCTGCTTGCTGTACTCCCCAGTTATAATTATTGCCATGTTGTCTAGCAACTGACCTAAGCATCTCTTCTAGTGCTGGCCGTGTCTCCTGGCATGGTCAGTCAGGGGAGTACAAAAATTAAGAGGCTGTTGGTGGGCTGCCCCCACATCTATCACTATATTATTCTTACCTTTTTGTAATATGAAGGAAGAAAATACAACCTAATTAGCCACAGTTAGGGAAATGGAATGCTGCTGCTTTGAGGCGGATCTTAAAGGTAGAAGCTTCATACAGTGGGAATTTGTGCCCATGAAGAGCTACTATGGCTGATTGCTCCACAGGAAGTGAAACAATTCATATGCAGAATTAGCTAGCTTATCAAAATTGTCAAGAGTCCCAATTTGTCTTATGGCCATGCAAGAGCCTGGTGGCACAGCAGCTTAAGCAGCAGCTTAAGTGTTGTTTAAGTGACACCAGCTGCCTGTAATTATTGGAAGTTCGAATCTCACCAGGCTCAAGGTTGACTCAGCCTTCCATCCTTTCAAGGTAGGTAAAATGAGGATCCATATTGTGGGGCAATAAGCTGACTTTGTATAAAAAGAAGAACATCGCGGGGGAGGGGGGCAAAGCCCTACTAAGCAGGTATATGCAAAAGTATGAAGGCTATTGCTTAATGCATTGTAAGCAACTCAGAGTCTCCGGAGAAGGGCGGCATATAAATTAAATAAAAAGGGGGGGGGAATTAAATTCCTACATAAATACAGATAATTTAAAAATGATGAGAAAAATGGGCATATATTGGCCAAGGGTCAAATCCACAACCAGCAAATGATGGTTACATCATGCAGAAGATGGTCCTTGCACTTTTTAAAACAGAAGACAGTTTAGCCACTTTCCTAAATTTTTTAGAATAAGAGTGAGGTTTGACAGTAAAGTAGAATGCAATAAGCCTCAACTTTGTGTAAAATTATCATTCATCATTTTGACTGAACTACTTATTGCTCCTGTTCCTGTCATCAGGCTCTAAGTCTTCTTACATTTTGACTGGCTTATCTTGTACTCATGTCAACTCATTCCAAGTTCTGCAAACTGGCCTATATGGTTATTAAGACTAGTTTAACAGATTTGTTTGTCTTCTGCTGATGACTCCCTGGCTTCCAAACTGTAAAGGTTTTTCTCTGTGGCTTGTCTTGATTAATATTTTTATCTAAATGTTCATACCTGTGCTTTCCCTTGTTCACAATGCCTAGAATCCTGCTACAAGTTTTGACTCTGGATAACAAACTAGCACTTTAACTACTTCTTACTTACATAACAGTGACCAAGCAAAATAACTCTTAAGTAGCTTCTAGTTAAGGGTGGAGGATATTGCATTAGAAATTTGGAAAAATGTAAAGCAAGAGTGAGAAGAACAGAATATTATTTGTCTGCTGCAAAAGACTTTTTTTCTTGTTTCTAGAAACAAGCACATATTTTGCTTACCTATATTATGAAGGTAATTATAGCTCTGCCCTATAACACCCTGGAAGTCAAGGAGAAAAGGTCTTTGCACAAGTATTACAGAACTATCAACTTGCCTTTTATTGTTTGAGCCTGTTGCATACCCTGATGTGCTTATCCTTTTTATTTTTTGTTTGCTTTTCAGAATTAAAATTTAATTACAATAATCTGTGGAAAATTTCAAGGAATCTATTGGCTTCACTATAATCATCAAACCATTTCCTAATTTGGATTTTTCCCCCTTTTTTTTCCCCTCTATCCAATAAATGAAGTAAAATGACTTGGAGAAGGTGAGAAAGATATAACACAATCTATTGTTGCTATTTTTTTAAAAAAAACCTATGATCAAAGAAGCAAATTATATATAACCTTAAAAGGTCAAGAACAAGTTGCTATAAAATCACATTTTAGTTTAACTTCTTTAAAATACTTTTTTTGATTCTCAAAGCAAGATGACTTTTGGTAACTTGCAGTAGAGAAAGGATCTCTAAACTGCTAATCCTTATCTTCCATGACAATAAATATCCCTATTTCACACTAACAGCTGCAGAACTTCCTTAGGCTAAGACACTACACTTATTCTTTTACTTAGACCTCCTAAATCCTTTGCTCTCTAAAGAAGCATTCTTTGAGTAACAGTCTTATTATTAGGCAGCTCTTATCTAAAGCTTTGATTTTCAGGCCCTTGCTCTCTGAACATACTGGAACATGTGAAACAATTAGGCAGTAAAAAACCAAAAATCTAGTGGGAGCACTTCAGTCTGATCTCCATTAATGCAATGTTTTAATTGTTCATATCTTATTTATGTCTGCACAACTGCTAGAAAAAAGAGGAAGGTTCATTTGTTCCACTTTGTTTTCATTTCTTTGAAACTAATTCTACTTAAAAGTAGCAGCTTTTTTGTTCTTCTCCCTATCCCGCCTGTGACTCAGAGCTTTGAAGTCCTGATTTCTTCAGTTATCTTGGTAACTAAAGACCTCTATTGTTGTGCTGGAACCAAAGCTAATGATTTTGAGTACTTCTAAATACATAATTTGAAGTATGTGTGTGGTTCCAAGGCAAAGGGAACAAAGTAGCTTTTAAAAAAAACCAACTATAATGGTCACGGTGATGTGTTTTCCCCGTACAGACATCCCTTTCTTCCTGATAATGTTGATACTGATAATAATTTGTTAACAGACAACCTGTCAAAAGTATCACAGACATACACATACAAATTTACACACATATGTACCATTCTTAGGGATCTGCAGATTTTCTGTGATTTCAATATACTTTCAATTAAAAACATACATCTATATCCACACCCATATATTCAACACCACAGTTACCTGAGCAGTTCTTGGATCACTTAGGCTTTTCCTGACACAGCTTAAATGGCTTTTCAGACAATGAAGCCAAGGATTTCCCCTTCCTTCCCTTTGTGCTATACACCCTCTACTCCACCTCCCTGCCAGGATTTTGCAAGATATTTCATCTCATCTTAATCATCAGGGGATAGAGCAATTTGTAAATGTTGGTCAAAATGATTTCACCACAGGGGAAAGGAGGGGATACTCACCTCTGCAGAAAAGTAAAGCCAGCAAAGAATTCAGGACACAAAGTTGGGAACACAAGACATTCTCATCACTGTCCAGCAAAATAAAAATTTTAAAATCAGCATTTTTGTCACCCTTATCCTATGCATATCTAATGCCCCTATTGCCCTTATATTATATATGGACATTTGGCAATGCTCCAAAGAATGGGAGAGAATTTCATGTTCTTCAATTCAGGTTCTAATGAAATCAGATTTTTTACATGTGAAAGAGTTGTCATGTATTTGCTATTTCTCTGAATGAAATAAATAACAAACAATACAGATATAGTTTGCCAAAGAAGTACTGTCTTATTCCTAATTCCTTATGTGTACTGATTGGAATAAAGTATACATATTCAGAAATTGACAAATTCTTTACTGAGACTAATTTCCAGTTCCCATACCTAAAAAGCAATTGAAAAACAACCCATGATCACCTTCAAACTTGTCAACATCAAAACAAAGAACAAAAATCATGATTCTCACTATAAAGAGAACAAATTTGGTTTAGTGGTTAAGGTATCAGGCTAAAAAGCAGGAGGCTGTGAGTTCAAGTCCTGCTTTAGTCATGAAAGCCAGCTGTGAAACTTTTGGAAAGAGAGGTTGTTTTTAACAGTAACAGAGTTGGAAGGGACCTTGGAGGTCATCTAGTCCAACCCCCTGCTCACGCAGACGACCTATACTAGGGATTCAAACCGCTGAACTGCCAACCCTTCTGATCAACAAGCTCCGCATCTTAACCACTGAGCCACCTAGCCAGGTGTTTTACGTTTTGTCTTCATTTTTTACATGTTCCACGGCAAACCAAACACTTTAGTGTCAGTTTCAAACAGAGCTGTAGAAATAATTCATGGGCTTCATGGACAGTACACATTTATAAGCCCAAATACATATAGCTTGAAGTGTACCTCCAGGAATTTAAAATAGCCTCTTTAGGAGGCTGGGGACAGCAAAAAACGGGCTTTCCGGCCCCACTGGAATGAGCCATTTCTGGCTTCTGGAGGGCCTCCAAGGAGATGGAGAAGGCTGTTTTCGCCCTCCCCAGACTCCTAGAAAGGCTCTGGAGCCAGATGAGAGAGAAAAACGGGCCTACCGGGCCATCACATGGCAGGAGCAGGGGGGGGTGTCACACGCACATAGAATTATGCATGTGGGCACCCACGTGCATGACCCCCCCTTGCCCGCCCCCTCCTGGCAAGCGATGGCAAAAAGGTTAGCCATCACTGGTATAGGGTCTCCTTTTTGAGCACAGAATTAGAAAAGAAGACCTCCAAGATCCCTTCCAACTGTTATCCTGGTCTTGATTCTATCCTTCTGTTAATGTAAACTAGGACTGCATTGACTTTTTTGGCAGCTGTAGCACACTGCTGATTCATATTTAAGTGGTTGTCCACTAGAACTCTTAGATCCCTTTCACAGTTATTGCTGCTGAGTCAGAATAACAGAAAGGAACTTGGTGTCTTCTACTTCAATCCCCTGAACAAGCAGATCTTATACCATTTCAGATAAATACCTGTCTAATGTATTGTTAAAAGCTCCAGTGATGGTGCATCCACAACTTCTGGAGGCAAGGTGTTTGTTAAGAAATTTAGGAAGTTCTTTCTGGATCGTAACCCTTACTCACTTGCAAACACATCAAACAAACAAACAAGCCAGAGAGGAGTTTTAGAAAAACTAAAACTAGTTTAATAGAAATGAACAAACAAATAAAGCCTATACCAATAGTCATCTCTCTTCTTAGCAAAGGTCCATTCAACTCTCTTGGAGTTTCTCCATATAATTTGAGCCCAGCTCTTCCTTCCTTCCTCAGAAGTAGTCCGGAGTGACTTCAGCTCGAGTGTGTGAGTGTGAATGTGTGTGTGTGGCGCTCAGCTCAGCTCAGCTCAGCTCAGCTCAGCTCAGCTCAGCTCAGCTCAGCTCAGCTCAGCTCAGCTCGCATCTCAGTAAGGTGAGTAAATCAGAGGTCTGCTCTGCTCTGAATGGCCAGGAGTGCTGTTAACGAGCAGCAGCTTAAATGCTGAGTCATGGTCAGTTAGGAAAGGTCCGGGGGAAACTCAAAGCCAAAGGCTGCAGTCTGATTGGCTCATTCAAATGTTCAAGCCAGGATCCAATCAATAGATCACAGCAATCTTTCAGAGGAACTTACTCTCACGGTGTTCAACTAGATAACTGTGCTCACTATCAGGAAATTTTTCCTTAGTTCTAGGGTGGTTCTCTCCTTGATTAGTTTCCATCCATTATCTTGCCTTCTGGTTTTTTCTTTGTGGCAGCCCCTCAAATATTGGAACACTGCAGTAGTGGGTTTCAAATCCTGTCGCTTCCGGTTTGCTCATGGGCGCGCTCACGCTCGCGATGCTTCTGCACATGCACAGAAGCTTCTGAGCATGTGCAGAGACGTCCGGGTGGGTGGGCAGAGCCTCCTGCCACCACTGCTACCCAATCCAGGGCGAACCGGTAGCAACCCACCATTGGAAACTGCTATTATGGCATCCCAGTCCTTCTTTTCACTAGACTAAACTTACCCAATTCCTGCAACTGTTGTTTTTGTTTTCTCTCATTTAAATTTCATTTTGTTAGATACGGCCCAGAGTTCAAGCGTTCATCGTATTTCTGGATCTAGTAATAGAATAAATTGGTAATTGGATACAATTAGTAAATGGTTCTTCTTTACCTCATTAAAAGTAAAACTTGCAAGGAAATGAGGGGTTGAAAGCAGGGGTAAAATGCTACCGGTTTGTAGTGCGTGATTTGGCACATGGTTTGGTGAACTAGTAGTGGCGGCAGCGCAAAGCTCTGCCCACCTGCTTAGTTTTAACCAGGAAATAACCTAGTTTTGGCCCTTTGCGCATCCAAATTTGCATGTGACGCACACACACACAAGCAGAGTACTCACTTCCAAATGGGTAGGATAGGTAAATAGATTTCGACCCTGGTTGATAGGTAATGTGTCTGGAAACCATATCTCCTAATTTAGAATAAAACCTTGTGAATGTTGCAGCTGTGAAATCTGTGCTGAGAAATGGCCCCACTGAATGTGCTCAATGGCTCTCTAAATGATTCTGTGTTGTGAGATGTAGTGTTGTTATGGAAGAGTTCTGAAGTAGTGCAACATCAGCCAGTTACATTTTTTGGAATCCATATTACTAAAACCTAAGTGTTTATTTTGTCCCGTTCTGGGGAGGGGGAACCCCTTAAAACCATTATACTGTTTTACAGTCTAAGCATACCTTCCCTTTCTGTTCCACTCTAAAAAGTATCTTATCTCTCTCTCTCTCCATTAGTCATCTATAGTCCTTGCAATTGTTCTAAATTTGTTAAGTTTGGTTATTCTATCTAATTACCAGCTATTATTGGTAGCTTGTAACAAGCATATAAAAAAGATTATAAATTTTTGTATTTTAAGACTTTAAAACACAGTAGCTTTTTTCTAATGAAAGAGAGCTGAGAAATTCTGAGAAGGCCAATAAGAGAGTTTTGTTTGACCTGAGGCAGTGATGGCTAACCTTTTTGCTGTCGCGTGCCAAAAGCGAGGGGAGTACGGGGGGGGGTCACACGGGCATGTGCCGACACCCATATTCAATGCCCCCTGCCCCCCACGCATGCACACACAATCCCCCCCCCGCACTCCCACTTTTGACACACAATGGCCCGGTGGGATTGATAGGCCCGTTTTTCGCCCCCCCTCCAGGCTCCAGAGCCTGGGAAGGGTGAAAACAGCCCTTCCCACACCGCTGGAGGCCAGGAACAGCCCATTTCGTGACTTCCGGTGATCCCGGAAAGCTAGAAAATCAGCTGGCTGGCGTGCGCATGCACACTGGAGCCGAGCTAGGGCAAAGCTCGCGTGCCCAGATACAGCTCCACATGTCACCTGTGGCACGCTTGCCATAGGTTCGCCATCATGGATCTGAGGTGTTTTGGAAAATGTGTTCCTTTTTCAAGAATACTGTGAAAACAGATACAATACCAAAAAAGGGCACTAGAATGTCAAACTCTGAACTTATTAAACTTGTGACATGGAGAATAATGTAATTGCCATAACGGGCAAAATAATAATTATTGACAAAAAATATGAACATTCTTTAAATATGCAGGGTCGTGCTGAGGATTTTGTTCAGTTTCTGCACAATAAAATCACTCAGATTCAGGATGGTCTGGTCTCCAACTGGGTAGATACGGGTGGGATGATGGAGGTCGGTCTTGAGGATGTCATCTGGGAGGAGTTCGATCCTGTTGCTCCCGAGGATGTGGACAGAATACTGAGGCGGCTGAACGCGACCACATGTTTATTGGACCTGTGTCCCTCCTGGTTGGTGCTGGCCTCCCAGGAGGTTACACGAGGCTGGCTCCAGAGGATTATTAACGCTTCTTTGAGTGAGGATGTCTTGCCAGTTGCCTTGAAAGAGGCGGTGGTGAGGCCTCTCCTCAAGAAGCCTTCTCTGGACCCAGCTATTTTGGCTAATTATCATCCAGTCTCCAACCTTCCCTTTTTGGCGAAGGTTGTTGAGAGTGTGGTGGCATATCAACTTCCTGGGTATCTGGATGAAGCTGTCTATCTGGATCCGCTCCAGTCCGGCTTCAGGCCCGGGTACAGCACTGAAACGGCATTGGTCGCGTTGGTGGATGATCTCTGGAGGGCTCGGGATAGAGGTTGCTCCTCTATCCTGGTCCTGTTAGATCTCTCAGCGGCTTTTGATACCATCGACCATGGTATCATGCTGCGCCGGCTGGAGGGGTTGGGAGTGGGGGGCACCATTTTGCGGTGGTTGTCCTCCTATCTCTCCGACCGGTCGCAGACGGTGTTGGCAGGGGGCAGAGGTCGACCCCGAGGTGCCTCTCTTGTGGAGTGCCGCAAGGGTCAGTCCTTTCGCCCCTTCTGTTCAACATCTATGTGAAGCCGCTGGGCGAGATCATCCGTGGCTTTGGGGTGAAGTTCCATCAGCACGCTGATGATACTCAGCTGTACTTCTCCACCCCAGGCCACCCCAACGATGCCGTGGAAGTGATGTCCCAATGCCTGGAGGCCGTGCGGATCTGGATGGGGGGCAACAGGCTCCAACTCAACCGCTCCAAGACCGAGTGGCTGTGGCTTCCGGGGTCCCGATATGGCCAGTTGACTCCATCACTGACCATTGGGGGCGAGTCATTGGCCCCCACGGATAGGGCTCGCAACTTGGGCGTCCTCCTGGATGCACGGCTGTCTTTGGAGGAGCATGTGACAGCCGTGACCAGGGGGGCTTTTTATCAGGCTCGCCTGATACGCCAGTTGCGTCCCTATCTAGATTGGGACTCCTTACGCACAGTCACTCAGGCACTCGTCATTTCCCGCCTGAACTACTGCAATGCTCTCTACATGGGGCTCCCCTTGAGGTGCACCCGGAGGCTCCAACTGGTGCAGAATGCGGCCGTGCGGGGGATTATGGGAGCAAGGGGGCACTCCCATGTGACACCTCTCCTGCGTGAGCTGCATTGGCTTCCGGTGGTCTTCCGGGTGCGCTTCAAGGTGTTGGTGACCACCTTTAAAGCGCTCCATGGTATAGGGCCTGGGTACTTGCGGGACCGCCTTCTGCCACCAATAGCCTCCCACCGGCCAGTTCGCTCCCACAGAGAGGGACTCCTCAGGGTGCCGTCAGCCAGACAATGTCGGCTGGTGACACCCAGGGGGAGAGCCTTCTCTGTGGTAGCACCAGCCCTCTGGAACGATTTGCCCCTGGAGATCCGTACGATACCTGATCTCTGGGCTTTCCGCCATGCCCTAAAAACTTTTTTATTTTGTCAAGCTGGGCTGGCGTAACCCCTCCCTCTTTTTTAAGCTTAAAGTTTTATGGGTTTTAAATTTTAATTGCCTATTGGGTTTTTTAAATTTATTGGGCCAAAATTATTTAATTCTTTTATTAATATTTTAAATTTTGTATTGGAGTGCTTTTTATTCTTGGCTGTACACCGCCCTGAGTCCACTATTATTTATTAATTATAAATAATAATAATAATAAATAATAATAATAAAATATGAGATTCGTTAAACATGCAGCATGTGTTTTACTTCTACTGTGAATGAAAATAAAAGCAAAAAAGATTCCAATATAAACAAAATAAGCAGAATTGTTTCATATTCTGGAATGTCTGGGAATTGGTATGCTTTGGAAAATTGACTGAAATTATAGCACAGAAAAGTCTTGTGGGCTGTTTTGTTTTTTTGTTAATGATAAAATAAATCTCACACACACAACCCTAACCCTAGAGTCGGGAACGACTACACACACTTATAAACTATAAACCTTTAGCCAAAGTCTCTCTAAACACTGTAAAAAGGCAACAGCTGGAGTCAAAGGAATAATACTAAATATATTACAACAGATATTACATACAGAATTACAATACATTTATAATTAATATAATTTAAATGAAACAGTTAACATTATTTTAAATAAAGCTCCAATATTGGGACAAAGGATGTAGAATATAAAAAATAATCTGGTAATCTGCTTCTTCTGTTATGTCCCCTTGATCTTGCCTTCAGCTTGTTGCCTAACAATGAATGTGGAGTGTCAAAATTTAAGTTGTCCTTTCTGCTTTTAAATAGTATTCTTTTTTCCTTTTAATCCACACAATCTCTATGATGCTGCCATAATTGGTCCATATTCCTGCAGATACCATATTGAGCAGGGAGGGAAACACAGATAGAGTGATAAACCAATAGCTTTACTTAAGCAGACTTGCAAACAATAATACCGGGCACTACCATTCATCAACAAGCTAGAAGTGAGGCAATTGAGATAACAGATACCAATAGGGACCATCTAATTGATTGTCTGATTATGTACCATCAAGTTGTGGTCGACTACATAGACCACACAAATTTTCTCAGTGAAAATCTATCCATAATGTGGAATTTCAGGTCTTCCCATGGTGTACCCTTTGCTACTATAACTATCCAGTCTATCCACTTTGCTGCTGGTTGTCCTCTGCTTCTCTTTATTCCTTCCCAGCATTGGATACTTCTCCAGAGAGCTAGGTCTTCTATTTTGCTTCTCCAAGGCCCAACATTTGCTTCCAAATTCCAAATAATTTGCACAGTTTTGATCTTTGTTGATATAGACATATCACATTTAAATACCATTTCCAAGACTACATGGCTGCTATTTGAAACACGAAGCCTGTGGCATTTATTTTAACTACTTGTTTCTTAACTGTTATGTTTTTTACTATTAACTATCAGCCACAATAGTTAAGAAACAAGTAAGATAGAGAAGATATTCACCATTATACTATATTAATTGTCCTCTCTAAAGCTGGTTGTTGTCATTAGTTCAGTCTTCTTTAAGTTTAACTTTGGTTCCATTTTTTTGTTTTGTTTTTGTTTTTGTCTTCTATTATTAGACTCTTGAGTTTTATTCCTGGAGCTTGCAAATCATTTTCACTTTGGCCATTAAAATAATATCATCAGCACAGCATCTTTATTTATGCTGGTATAATATTCTGATGATTTAAGGATGAGTGGAGTGCACATTAACAACAGGACAAAAACTTCCTTAGTCAGCTTTCATCTAATTCTAAGTGTGCATCTCTAATATTCGGCAGTAACGGGTAATGCATTAATATGTGTGATCTTTATGATTTTACAAATTATGTTAAGCCATAATGTGAATTTTATATTTACTTATTTGAAGCCATGCCGTGGTTACCATCCGTAAAACCAAGATGAAATAAGAAAAGTAGATAATATAATTACTGTATTTTCCTGCGTATAAGACTACTTTCTAACACACAAAAATCTTCTCAAAAGTCGGGGGTCATCTTATACACCGGGTCTCATTCTCCTGTAACCAGGCAGACCAGCCCATAAGGCTCTGACAAGCCTTAAATGGCTCTGAGGAGGGTCGTCTTATACGCCCAGTCGTCTTATACGCCGGAAAATACGGTATATTTAATTATTTAGATAAATTAATATTAAAATTATGCATTCATTTATAAATATAATTTATAAATGGCACACAATCAATGAATCAATATTAAATTTAAAACATTCAATCATAAACATGTGATGCTGACAAGACTGGCACTATAAACCTAAGGCGTAACTGAATTGGGAATATCAAGTCTGAAATGTGAAAGGAAAAATTCTACCTACACCTGGACCAAAAGTTGATAGTGGATACCTGGTCTCCAGAGAACTGTGTTTAAAGCTAGATGCCCCAATAAAGGACATTCTCATGGTCTGAGATGCTGAGGGAGCCCCTGTGCAGATTTTAATATTAAATCTGTTTTGGAAGAACTCCCTCTAGAATTTGAGTCTTGGCTTAGTTTGTTGCACAGCATTATAACTTATTCAACACACAAACATGGGTGAAAGAAAATCTAATCCTATGAATGAGCCTACCATATTTGCTGTTTTGCCTTTTTAAAAAAGCTTTAAATAAACTAGCTAATAAAAACCAATAATCCTGCCAGTTTAAAACTTTATCGGGTTTAGAGTGGATTTGGTTTACCAATAAAAAAAACTTTTCCATGTAATACACTTAATGATTTACAACAACAATGAATGCAGTTCTTGCATGGTCTTGGTCTGTTTCCTTGACCAGCATGTAAAAATTTTTTCTTCTATTTGTTAATAAACTCCACATCAAAAGGGTCTTAAATTTGGTGCGTAACATATGATTTGGACTGTAATGCGCTCAGCATTACTACTCTAGGGTTGAAGAAAGTTTTAAGTCATTTCAATACATGTGATAGGCAAAAATAATAGCGATTTACTTATTGGGAACACCTTTTATGTTTTACCTGTGATCATTCGTACCTCCCTAAAATTAACTGAAGTATAAAGCTACGTGGATTTAACATACACAGAGTGCACTGTGCGACCGCTCGTAGAGACCGCTGAAAAACGCCACAGTGCACAGTGGTTTGAATCGGAAAGGAGACTCTGTTACCGCATAGCCACCACGAGCGCGGACTTGCAAACGCAGCTTTCCAGATAAGAAACAAAACAAACTTTCTGGGCCAAAAGTGACGCTACTTTACTCCAATTAGTAAGTCTATGGATCTCTGCGACAACGGAGGCGTCGCTTTGCGGAAGAGGGCAGCGTCGGGAAGGAGGAGGAGGAGGAGGAGGAGGGCGAGTACGATGCGGTGTGTGACGCATGCGTGCTCAGGAAGGGGGTTCTGCGTTTTCTGTAGGTCACCTGTGTACGATGTCTAAGGAGTGAGTGTCGAAGAAGGGGTTTAAAGGGAAATGGGAGGGGGTAGCGAGGATCATGCCTGTGGAGTGCGCACTTCGGGTGCATTAGTACTTATGACGTCATGCAAAGTCCCTCACTCCGAAATGGGACGAGGGCTCAGAAAAGGGTATATAGACGTATCTAAAAATCAGTACATGGGAGGGCGAGAGAGGTAGAGACGTCTGCTGAGGTATCGCATGACAGCCGCAGGTCTTTGGATGCGGGCGGGGCATGGCAAAAGGTTGCTTTGAGCAGCCCTGGGCATGCTGGCCGGACTTAGTTCTTGCATTTTCCTTGCCTTTCGTCTATTTAAAGCTGAAACGTGGAAATGTCCTCCCCCATTTTGTTCAGCTATTCCCAGAGTGATAAAAAAAAAATACCTGTAAGAGCCAAATGTAAAGGCCTTTGCTTGATATCTCAAGGATTTGAATGGTTAAATGAGAAAAGATAAAAGATACTGGTTTTGCCTCTTAAGCCAAAAGTTGTAAGTGGCTCCACAACAAATTCTGGGTTTGCTTTTCGCACGTCTAGAGACTCAGCATCTTTGCTTTTCCTTCATTGGGTTAATGAGGAAGGAAAAGGAACACTTGTGGTCTTAATCACAACACTTGAGAGGAAAGTAACTTGGCTTTCTAGGAGTAAAGTTGGTGATTTAATTTATTATATGTTTTGCAGTGCTATGTGTTGTTTACATGATAACACAAATACTTTGGTTAAGTAACGCATAGGTGGGTGAGTCAATATTTGTGTTATATAAAAGTGACTTTATCTGGAAGAAATCTAGCCAAACACAGGATAATTTCTTAAAGAAAGCTATAAAATAAGGGGAGCAAAGGATGCTGGATATATCACTCCCATGGGGCATGTCCCTAATCATTTGGAGGTTTTAATGCTAAATAAAATGACAACATATGGGCCTCATCATTATCAATGTGTTGTAAAAGCAGATCAATTTAGTCTGGTTCTGTGGGCAATGCAGGTAGTCCTTGACTTATGACCACAACTGAGCCCAAAAGTTCTTTTACTAAGTAAAATAGTTAAGTGAGTTTTGCCCCAATTTATGACTTTTCTTGCTACAATTGTTAAAGTGAATCACTGCAGTAAAGTTTGTAGCACGGTTGTTAAGTTCCCCATTAACATTGCTTGTCAGAAGTTTGCAAAAGGGGTTCAGATGACCCCGGGAGATTGCAACCATCATAAGTATGAACTAGTTGTCAAGTATCTGAATATTGATCACATGACCATGGGGATGCTGCAACAGTCATAAATATTGAAAAAAAAAGTTGTAATTCACTTTTTCCAGTGCTTTGTAACTTTGAATGGTCACTAAACAAATGATTGTCTTCTGTATAGCTTCTACCTGTATAGCATCTCAAGAGTGTTAGATTACATTTTTGAAGGAAAAAATAGTATGTAAAGATAAGCTTCAAAGTAGCTGCAACAATTGGGAAAGTGATTAAAAGCCAAGGAGTACTGAAAATAATTGGCATTGACCAAGAATCGTGGAACTCGGTCATAGTTATTTTTCCATTTTATTATGGGTAGGCTTGACAAACTTTGAATAAAGTTATACTTTTCCAGTTAATTGTTCAAAGATTTTCAAATGTGTTTGTTTTTTTCCTCTTAGGAAAGTAGAGATTCCAGGCCCACCCACATCAAAATGCATTCTGTATTGGAAAAGGAAGGTCAAGTCGGAATACATGCGTCTTCGGCAACTTAAAAGACTTCAGGCAAACATGGGAGCTAAGGTAAAGATACACTTTACCTTAAGCAGAATTTTTTTTTTCAGTAGGCTTTACCTCTGCACATTGGGATGGACAAAGTCTGCCTGAAAGAAACATCTGTCTTGCAACTGACTTTCTCTCATCTTCCTGAGAGAAAGTCACTTGCAAGACAGATGTTTCTTACATCTGTCTATATAATAATATATTTATATCATTTAGTCATATATTTATATCAATCTATTCTCTATTCGGCAAATCCAGAATCTATATCCATGGAGTTTAGGAAACTCCCTGCAAACTTATAAACAGCACACTGCCTATCGCTTTAGCGACTGCCATTGGTGCCCATATGAAAACTTTTTCTCTCTGATGCTCTCTCTCTTCCCCCACTACTCTTCTCACTACTATTGATCTGCCACAGATCCATCCTGCCTCCTGAGAAGTATCCAATCAGTGTCATACAACTCATTTTTTTTTCTTTTGAGGGATTCTACAGGAGAAATATGCAGCAACATCTTTCATCTGTTTCTGAGGGAGAGGGAAAAAACTTTATTTAGGGATACCTGGAATTCCCCTTAGCCCTTATGTTTCACCAGAGTAGTGGGCAGTGATGCTTCCAGCACAAAGATGAGGCAAATCCCTCTGGCCTAACAGAGGTGAGCCACTGCCTGAATATGTATAGATACTTTTTTGCAATCATCAAAACACTTCTAGATTACATGACCTAATTATTAAGGGATGGGGGGGGAGGTAATAGTCATGAAAGTGTGGTAAAATTTAATATGTCTCAAAGCACAAAAATAATGAGGCTACAAAAGTTCAAATCCTGATAATGTGACTGCTATGCCTGTTAAAAATATGGGCAGCCTCTGATAGAAAAAGGTTGACTCTGGTTAAAAAGAGAACATTGAAAAACTAAATGTAAAATATCTAGAATATCTATTCCTAGACCAAGCCAACTCCAAAAATGCTAAAGAATTCCTGGAAACCTGGCACTCAGACAAATCAGCCATCAATAGGCACTAGAAATAAACAACATCTACATACCATTCAAAAGAGATCATCAAAAAGCCAAAAAGAAAACAAAAGGACCAAAATACCTTCTCACCCGCAATCGACACCCAGATGAACAAAGATTAATACAAAGACCAACTTTAACTAACTTGAGACCAACTATTAAAAAAGAAGCAATACCCCAGTCAAGAAACTATCAACTCAGACAAACAAGCAAACAGTAAAACACTGTTAGTATTCTAACAGGGCAAGCCACTAGAATATAAAATGGGAACAAACCCCATTCCCTTCTCTCACTGATGATATTGCCTAGTTTGGTAATGAAATTTCCAAACAACCAAGCTCAGAGTCCACAATGGACTCTGTACTGTAAAATATATCTGTGAGGAAAAAATAAAATCCACTTCCTCATGTTTATGGGTACAAAATGACTTACCAAGTCAACCTGTTTGATGCTATCATGAGAGACACAGGAGGTAGACTATTGGCATGATTGTGTATTTTGATATGAAAAGGATTTATTTTGATTGTACCAGCGGAGAAATGGTATAATTGCAATCTGCCTACCTATGTAAGATAGTTGATAGCCAGTAATGCAGGTTTAAAAATGATTTCCTTTTGCTGGGTTCCTGTGAATTGGGATCCCTCTTCCGCGATGGCAAAAGGTTGATCTGTTTTTTTCTCTTTCCTCTATTCCTGTAGAATTTATTTGTGTCTAACTTCACAAAGATTCAGGAAAAGATAAACATCCTAAACGATGACTGGAAGAAGCTTAGAGTTCAGCCTATTCAGTCTATGAAGCTGGTTGGAGGAAACCCTTTTCTGAAACAGGTGTTGCAACATATAATATACTATATTTCCTTTCCTAAGTTCATATTCACACTCCCACACTATAATATCCCTATTTTTCATGTCATTATGAAGTTCCGCATTTACCCGGAGAGAAAATTTAGATCAGTTATGTAAAGTCATTAGTATGAATATAAGTTTTTTTACAGAATAATAAAACCCATTCAGGATTGTCCAGCAAATGGCAACAGGAAAGGATGACATTCCATGTGCAAAATTAGTACTTTTACTTCCTACCAGTTGCTGCAAGATCCTCTGTAGCAGTCCTTTTGTGCTTTTAATTTCCTGATTCTTGTTATTTTTTTCAGTCCTTCTGTTTCCTAAGCCTACAATCGATTGATGTGTGTCCTTTGGGAACAGAAGAGAAATAGGCTCAAGGGTTAGGATGAGTTTAATTGATACATATTTTTTTCCAGAATTATAACTGGTAGGCATACTTGGAACTTTCTAAGTCATACAAATTAATGTCTCTGATCATGTTGAAAATGTGCCAACTGACTGATCTGTTCTATATTTAGGGATAAGGGCTTGCAAGTTAGAAGGTATGCCAACAAGCAGGCTAAGCCCAACATTTAATTTGTTATCAGTCATACGATGCTTAACAAAATCCCCATCCAGTAAGTCAAATCGGAGGGGCACGTTTATAAAAGATACGTCTACACAAAATATCCTTAATCTGCTGCTTGAAAGACTATGAGAAAGACCATCTGGACCAAGAAGGTAAAAGAAACAAGACAGGATGAGGTGAAGTACCTGCAAATTATGGAGGAACATGGATTAGGGTCTCCTAAAATGGCTGCAACACATTGCTAGATTTATGTGGGAAGAAATTATCTTTAAGATATTTTGGTAATAAACCATTCTGATTTTCATTGGTAAGTACCCAGTGTGTTACAGTGGGCCTAGAAAATAATATGATCGTTAACTTGATATGATGATGGCCCTATATATCAAGTCAGGGGTCCTATCAATAATCCATTTTCTTCCCTCTGAATGTAGAGGGTCGTGATGCCCTCTAGCGGAAGCAAGAGAGAAAACCATAGTAGAAGATTCCCATCTGATACTAAAGCGTGATCACTGAGGCATGTCATCTATCTCATTTAGTACCAGGAGTGGATGAAAATATATTCATCACAGGGGGACTTTAGAGGGGTGACTTGTATATTACTCCTTCTGATGGGGCACACTTTTGTTCTCCTCCAGTGCACAGTTGAGAGCATCTTCCCCACTTTGAGCACCCAGACTTTGTTCATGCGGACTCTAAACACTGTAGCCCTGGTGCCTATCATGTATTCCTGGTCTCCACTCCAGCAGAACTTCATGGTAGGTAATCAGCTACTGCCGTCATTCTGAGCTTGAATATGAATATTTTCTTTTGAATCCAGAACATCTTTTAAGGCCTGGTTGGAAGACAGCAGGGTTTCTTCGTGGAATACTACCCAGTGCAAGAACATCTGCTGCTTTTCGTTTTGAACCCGAAGTACATGGTATTTTTACTAAGGTTTCCACACTTGTTTGTAATACCTGAATTGTCTGTTGGGGTAGAGATAGCACAGTTATTCATCTGATTACTGAAGTTAAATTTCTTGCTTGTCTACATTGTCTCCAGTGTTCAAAACATCTGGATTCCAGATGGGAAAAGATGGCATTTAGAAGCCATGTCTTCCACAGGAGACAAAGGAAGCTCCAGTTTGATTCTGCAAAATGAATGTGTCCTATAAACAGTCTGCCATTCTCTAATGAATCTTTTTCGTCCCTAATCTCGCTTCCCAGTGTTCAGAGCTAGGGAAATGCTCACAATATCAGAGTTTATATTCTAATATTTCTGATGAGGAGCTTCTCCATCCCTTCTCAGAAACTCCTTATCACTAATAAAGTCTGGGGGTTGGGTAGGGAGTGGGAGTCTTCAGAAGCATGTATTCCAGTGATGGTGCATCCATGTTTTAAATTTACTGTCATTTTACAAGTACATGAGATTATTACAGTAATAATTGCTCACCATTTTTATGCCTTGTTGCTGGGTCACCCTTGGTCACTCTCAAAGGGCACAACATTTGGACAAAGCAATTCATGGGACTTTTGCTCCACATTAGAAGCATCTTATCTATTGGATTCTGTCAGTACTTTTGTATGTACCAACGACTTCCCTGAGTTGAAGCTAAAAGGCACTTCTCGCAGGCTGCACTCCCTCTTTTTGGATAGAATTTTTTTTTTTAAATCCTTAACTTGATAAGCTGATGTTGTGTGGGTCATGCTGTCATACTGTATTGGTCTTAGCTCCCTTCCCACATAAACTACTAATGCAAGATAGAAAAAAACATTCTGAACCCCCTTCTAAGGGATAAAGCCAGTTTTTCTGTTGCAAATAAGATAAAATTATGTGAGTCACTGCTGCCACCAGAACCTTCTCTAAAGACCACTGATTGAATGGCATGACCTTGTCCTTAAGAGTAAGTGCTCATGAAGAAAGACCTTGTGATGCTGGGGCATACTGCGTCAGCCTTCCCTAATCTAGTTCCCTCCCAGATATGTTGGACTACAGCTCCGCTCCTCTTCCAGTCAGCATAAAGAGTGCTGTCTAGGAGAAGTCTTCACTGTACAGTAAGATCAGCAGACATCCCTCTGGGTTCTCGTTAAGGAGGGCATGCAATCTGCCATTTGCAGGCTCTTCTGGTGAGTGGACAAGGGACAGCCACCTGCCTCCCTCAGGCTGTGTCTGCCCCCGTTTGCAGGTGGAGGATGAAACTGTTTTGTGCAATATTCCTTACATGGGAGATGAAGTAAAAGAAGAGGATGAAACCTTCATCGAGGAGCTCATTAATAACTACGACGGCAAAGTCCACGGAGAAGAAGGTAAAGCCTACAGAGCCTTCCACTGGGATTAAAGGGCCCCAGATCATGTATAAGGAGGAAATTGGAGGGGATAATTCTATTCTTACAAGTCAGATTTGTCTTTAAGCACAGTTTGTTCTTAATGAAGTTGAATTTTTTCCCATGCCTAGCTTTCAGTTCTTCCTTCCAGAGTTGCTCCCAGGTTCTGTTCTGATCAGTGATGCTGTTTTTCTGGAGTTGGTAGATGCATTAAACCAATATTCTGAGGAAGAAGATGAAGGACATGATACTGTAGAAGGCAAACAAGAAGCTTTGAAGGAAGACCTGCCTGTCACACGGAAGAGGAAACGACTTACAATGGAAAGTATGTTCCTTACTTCTTTTCCACATTTCCTTTCTTATTGGAGCCACATTCATACTAAGCAGCAAGTCTTGCTGCTATGTGCTTCTTCCATATAGTATCTTGTACTAGACAGTATGAATTGGCAAGAAGGGGGCTAGGATCCAGTTCTTGGGTTGTGTTCTTCAGCAGATTTTAATGGAAACATGTTTCAGCTGGATCCTTCAAAGTTCATAGCTCTTCCATTACTTCACTTTCATTCAATTATTAAATGAAACGAAGTAACAAAATAACCACAGGTTAACTTTAAGAGCTCATAAAAGTACAATATATTTAATTCATAATTTCTTTGTAATTTTGCAAAAGTCCCATAAATATATTCTGTTAGTTTGCTGGGAAAATTATAATGACTGCATAACAATATACACAAGGTAACTGAGAGAAAAAGGCACCTGTTGGCATTTTCTTCAAAATAAGTCTTTTCTGTGTTTTATAGTATAGTTTATTGTCTGATATTTATCTGTTGTAGTTTCTTTTTAATTATCTTCTGAGCCAATCCTATCATGGAAGAACAGTATTCCAGAGAGAGAAATATTTTAATTCATAAAATATCAGCAGGCTTTCTTGCATGTCTAATGTAGGTAACAAGAAAAGTTCAAAGAAGCAATTTCCAAATGACATGATCTTTACAGCCCTTTCATCGATGTTTCCTGAGAATGGCTATCCAGAAGACATGAAAGAAAGGTAAGAAGTATTTAATTCAAGCCAAGTATCGTTTTGTTTTTCTAGCCTGGGCATATCGTAGTCTAATTTCCAAGATAGATATCGGAAATACTGCCTTTGGAAAAAAATCCTAGCAGGGTCAGATATGGTTAATGGTAGTTAAAAAGAAGGCTACTAGGAAGTCTCAGGACAGTAATGTGGTTTGAGAAGTTAAAAACAACTCGGAAGAAGGCAAAAACAAACTGTACTCTTAATGTTGCCAGAAAATTATTTGGAGATGTTTAATATAGTCTAATATAATAATATTATAATCTAATATATTTCTAATAATGTTGCTACTTTCTGGGCAAGACTTGTTTAATTTCTACTTGCCTTAATCTTGTGTTTTATATTTTAAATGTTACGTCAGATAGTGTGTCTTATTTTATTTGTGATGCTTCTGTTACGAATAAGCAAACAAACTTGCAGTCCAGCTGAAGTTTTACAACAGGAGCACTTTTTTTGTACAGTTAAACAATTTATGCATTTTGACTAGACGAATCATTGCCCGGTGTATAGTTTGCAACCTAATTACTACAGGAAAATGATCTGGGATGTTAGCTTTTGTCACCCCCTGCTGTCTGCTTTGGATTCTTTCACATTATCCTCTCAAGCATTCTAACCATGCTTGTTGTCAAATGCAGAGGTTTGCATCTGATCTTCATAATACAGAATTCCTGTTCATATTCTGCTATGTCAGCTAGCATTTTGCAGACCCCAAGATGCTTCCTACCTCAAAGTGTTCGGTTTTATTTGAGGTGGTTTTATTGCTTGAACAGTATGTTAGCTAATATATACCAGTGGCCTTCAGATTATGAAATGACATTCTCTGTAAAGTAACAATTTTAAGTGCATAAGTACGGACTGTCAGAGTAGCTGCAGCCAGCTACTTTCTATTGTTTGCAGCAACTTTAGAAGGTCTCTACATGACTTTAAATGACTCTTCCCCTCCTCATTTCTTTAGATACAGGGATCTGACAGAAGAAGAATCCGACATGAATGTGCTCCCTCCCCAGTGCACACCAAATATTGATGGGCCGAATGCCAAATCTGTTCAGCGAGAGCAAGCTCTGCATTCCTTTCACACACTTTTTTGCAGGCGCTGTTTCAAGTATGACTGTTTCCTCCATCGTAAGTTCCTGATAGAATCTCTTCCTCTTTCCTGCTTAGTCTGTTCCAGTTTACAACACTTTCATGGGAAATGTTATCAGATTCTCCCTGCCTTCTATAAAGATGCATGCATAACAAAGTTAATATCACTTTGCAAAGTTATCCTAGAATGTCTACCTCCATTTATCCTCCCCACTGCATTTTTTAAAAATCATCTTACCTATCCTGCTATCTATCACACTATCCAGAATGGCTTAGAACATTTGTATAACATTTATCATGATTTAAATTATACTCAGTTACAATATTAAAGCCCCATAGATATTCCAATTAAAATCCAGGTGGGTTAGCCATTGAAATGCCAATATCTTCCCGAAACAGTCAGGCTTAAGTTTGGTTTGCTAGGTAGTAATAATACATTATGGATTAATTAGCATTACCAGGCAGACATACAAGTACCCTGTTTCCCGAAAATAAGACATCCCCTGATATAAGCCCAGTCGGGCTTTTGAGCGCATGCACTAAAAGAAGCCTCCCCCCGAAATTAAGCCCTCCCTGAAAATATCTAAATGCAGAGCTGGAAATCAGGTAAGACGACAAGGGGAGCCATCATGCTCCATGCCCCCCCAAATACTAAGACCTCCCCGAAAATAAGGCCAAGGGGTTCAAAAAAATATAACACAGGGTCTTATTTTCGGGGAAACACGGTAGTTCTCCAGTTTTTGCTATGACTTCGTTTCTGCTCTGAAAATTCCCCCTTCCCCATCTCAACCATCCCTCCCCCTTCTGTGTATCTGCATGTTTAATGCTCTGCTGAATTTAATATAGGGTGAATCTAATCCTGGATACAAATTCTTGAAAAATTATTTGACTAGTAGTAATTATTGCCTTCCTGAAATTTGAGGGTTTTTTTTAAGAAAAGGGACATTTTTTTAGTTCTTATTCTAACCCAAGCAAGATGGTTATTCTTTTTCAGCTTTTCATGCAACTCCAAATGTTTATAAGCGGAAAAATATGGAGACCAAAATTGAGACGGAACCTTGTGGATCAGACTGCTTTTTGTGGCTGGTATGTTGAATGGGGATTGCTGGGCGTGCAAAGCCAATATTATAGCCATTCATTTAAAATATAGTATAACAATTGTTATGCATCCTCCACTTATTGTTGTCATCAAATATTGTACAATCTCAGGTAAATGTTAATATTCTTCTTCACCCACATCTCAGACCTGATCACTTCATCTGATCGTGTGAGCTCTGACCTATTAAAAGTTATGCTCTAATAATAATATATATTAATTAATTAATTAATTAATGTATTAGAGGTGCTGATAGGCCCCTTTTTGTTTTTAATCTATTTTAATATGACTGTCCTTCATTACTAAAAGGACAGCATGCCCCGTTACCCTAAAAATTAAATGGCTTTTCCTAGGGCTTTCATATCTGGAGTGCAAAAATTCAGATGGCCAGCAGGTGGCAGCAAAAAATTAATTTTCTGCATTATCTTGCCAATTAATTGTGGTCCAGATTTTGCAGTCTGGATTTAGGAAACCCTCAATTTCTACACATACACTCACTTGGGGGAAAAAAACTAAAAGTACATTTAGCCAAAAGAAAATAAATGCAATTGTGACATTGTAGGAAGGAAGGATATCTTGGTTTCATACCATTCCCTCTGTCTTTATAGTACATTTTTCACTGCATGATCCTCATTTCTTTCTATCAAACACAGATTTTGTTTCAAAAAAAAGAATCTGCATCTGAAAGATGCTTCAAAATGACCATTTTCCTATACTAGAAGACCACAGTAAACAATACTATATTTTAAACAGTTTCAGTTTCTCATGTATTCAATTTTCGATCTGTACTCTCTCTTGAAAACTGCTTCATATTTCCTAATGCTAAACAGAATTTTGTATATTTTGATTTCTGTATTTAGGACAATACTGTAGTTTCTTTATTGTTTCTAAATGGCTTCCTAAAATTCTGGAGCAAGCACTTTGGCCCCAAAATTTTACAGCAAAGTCCATTGGCACTTGAATTTTTTGGAATAAAATGAGGAAAGGGGTTCCTTAGAAAGGTTTTATGCAGTCTGTAAATTACCCATTTTGTTTCATGTGATTGGTGCATGTTCCCTTCCTTTATGGGCATGACTAACTTACTGTATGACTCCTGTAAAAACTTGCCCATCTCTTCCTTCTATCCAGAGAACTTGTTAACATTTTAATTGTTCACTGTGATGCATCACTTTAGAAGGAAATGGGATAGGAGTTTGAATCTATGGTATATACAAATTGTGTGAATGTTCCAAGGATTTTCAGTTTTACCAATTTACAGCTATTCAAGTCTGGTTAAGTTAAGATACATCCTACCAGGGTTATCCAGGAAGAGTTTGAGTCTTTTAGCCCCAGGACAGTTGATAGCATCCTCAACACTATTAATGCCATCACCATCATACTGGATCCATATCCTTCCTGGGTAGTTGTAATATCTGAACAAGGCTGTGTGCTTTCTAATCTGATCTTGCTTTTTAGGAGGGAGCCAAAGAATTTGCCATGATGCATAACCCTCGGTCAAAATATGCTGGACGGCGTCGGCGCAGGAACCCCAATCCCAGTGCCACTGCCTCTACCAGTGCTGCAGCTTCTACAAGTCCTGAAGCAAAAGAAGGCGATAGTGACAGAGATACAGGCAATGACTGGGCATCCAGTTCCTCAGGTGAGTGAGGTTCTCCTGCTCAGGGGGAAGCAGGGGAACCTCAGAAAGCAGGGATGGAGAAATTGCAGAAAGCAGGGATGGAGAAATTGCAGAAATCATGGCCCCTTTCCCCTTAGAAAGCGATGTGCTCCGGCAGGCTCAAGTGCAAAGAAGAATTATTTCTTCTGCAGGATTTGTCCAGATTTTTTTTTTAATTTGATTTATATGCCACCCTTCTCTGGAGACTCAGGGCAGCTTACAATGCATTAAGCAATAGCCTTCATACTTTTGTATATTTTATACAAAGTCAGCTTATTGCCCCCACAAACTGGGTCCTCAATTTACCTACCTTAGAAAGGATGGAAGGCTGAGTCAACCTTGAGCCTGGTGACTTTCGAACTTACAGTAATTGCAGACAAATCCTTTTAATTTATACCAGATCTTGCTGGCAGTCTATTTTAGACTGATAGCATAAGCTTTCAATCACTGTGTTGAAGCACATGCAGAATGTCTTTCTGTCATCACAAACAATTCTTGCCCAGCTGAGATTAGTAATCCTGTGGCAAATGATGCCACTTGACCGGTAAACATTTTTGAGATGTGTTTAAGAAAACAAGATTGTTATCGGGTTTTGGAGTTCCTTTTTGGGTACATGCATACTTTCCACATCTATTTTTTTTTTAATTGCTCCAGAGGCAAACTCACGTTGCCAAACTCCAACCAAGCCGAAGATGAGTCCATCCTCTTCTCAGCCCTTCATGTCTGATGTGCCTCTGGAGCCTGTGGAGTGGACAGGGGCAGAGGAGACCCTCTTCCGTGTTTTCCATGGAACTTACTTCAATAACTTCTGCTCCATTGCTCGACTTCTGGGAACAAAGACATGCAAGCAGGTATGAGCCTTGGTAGGCCAGGACAGGACATGAGCATCTGGTTCCCTCACTTGGAACTCCATCTTCAACAAGCTGCATTTCTTGCTTGGCAGGTCTTTCAGTTTGCTGTAAAGGAATCCTTGATAACAAAGCTACCAGTTAATGAACTCCTGAATCCCTCCCAGAAGAAGAAGAGGAAGCACAGGTATGTGTTCAGGGGAATCTAGCAAACAAGAAGCCATGCAAGGAATAGTTCTTGAGGTACAGATGTTCTTGGGGAAAGCTTAGTCTCTGGGGTTGACAAAAACTAGCATAGTTTTATGGACTTCTTCACCACCCACCCTCCCTTCCGAAAAAGATCTGAAATTATAACAGTACCCTACACATCCCTCTCAGTGTTCTTATATTAGAAAAACTCCTGCCTCTCACCAGGTTATTCCTTCATCTATAAATTCCATTTTTTTTAAAACTGAGAGATCTAGAAAGGAGGCTAAGGAGAGTTAGAGAGAATGCATATTTTAGAAATCCAGAATTTTTCTGTCTCCAAGATTAACATTCTTTTCTCTCTTCCCCTTACCCAAACAAAGGCTCTGGGCTGCTCACTGCAGGAAGATCCAGCTTAAGAAAGGTAATGTGTTTCCTGCTGGGCTCTTCTTATTCCCATCTCCTTCCGGGAAAACAGAATGGAATATAGAAGGTTTGTCAAAGGCCAGTCAGGCCAGGCTAGGCCAAGAAACCTCAACACTCCCTTTATCTTTAAAATTTTCTCCAGAATATTCCCATCAGTAGATGAGACACTGTTTCCTTATTAGCTCTAGTGTTGTAATTAAATTGGAGAGGTATTATGCTTTAGTACTAAGTAGCAGAATTCAAAATTCCAAATGAGGAAATTCTGATTGCTGACTTCTGGTATATCCCAGCACTTACTAGGCTGGTAAACTTGAAGTGGCCTTCTGCACTAGAAACACTGTCTTGCACTGTTTTGGGATTATGATATATGCAGCATTCATGCTTCCTTAGGCTCAACTCATGGAGCCGCCAATTGCCTCCCACCGGCCGGTTCGCTCCCACAGAGTGGGCCTCCTCAGGGTGCCGTCAGCCAGACAATGCCGGCTGGCGACCCCCAGGGGGAGAGCCTTCTCTGTGGCAGCCCCTACCCTCTGGAATGATCTTCCTCCAGAATTGAGAATTATCTCCGACCTCCGGACGTTTCGTCGGGCCCTGAAGACGCATCTTTTTCAACTTGCCGGTCTAGCCTGATCCCCGCTGCATTTTTAGAATTTTTTAAAATTTTAAAATTTTTAATGTTTGTAGCGTTGCTGCATTTTAATATTTATTTGGTTTTAATTTTCAGCCTAATGTATATGTGTTTTAATTTTTAACTTTTATGTATTGAATTTTTATTTCGGCTGTTCACCGCCCTGAGTCCGTAAGGAGAAGGGCGGTATACAAATCAAACAAACAAACAAACAAATAAATAAATAAATAAATAATAAATAAATAAATAAATAAATAAATAAATAAATAAATAAATAAATAAATAAAAAATAAAAAAAAATGTTTCTTCTTCCTGCAGACAATTCATCAACTCAAGTGTTCAACTACCAGCCCTGTGACCATCCAGACCATCCTTGTGACAGCTCCTGTCCTTGCATTATGACACAGAATTTCTGTGAGAAATTCTGCCAGTGCAATCCTGATTGTAAGAAACAAAGCTATCTACCAAGCTGCCAAATAATGGCTAAGGTTTCTAGCAATTTTTGTGTGTGTGTGGGATGGGCATCCCTTTAAGTATATTTATGTTTCCTTTGCAAGGCCAGAACCGTTTCCCTGGCTGCCGATGCAAGACTCAGTGCAATACCAAGCAATGCCCCTGCTATCTGGCTGTGCGGGAATGTGATCCAGACCTCTGCCTAACCTGTGGGGCATCAGAGCACTGGGACTCCAAGGTGGTTTCCTGCAAGAACTGCAGCATCCAGCGGGGCCTTAAGAAGGTACATTTCAGTCCTAAAACGGGGGAGGACAGGAGATCAGAATTATGGGCCTAGTATGGGAATGTACCAGTTGGGAATCACATAGAACTGATTTAGCTTAGTGTTTTATTTTGCTTCTGCTAGCTAATAATGAGAAGCTGTAGGAAGGACTCAGACCCAGGTAGTTCTTGATGAGTAGTGTTGCTTTTACCACTACTCGTTCTCTGAGATTTCAGCCGTCTTTGCCAACCTCCGTAACTGTGAGGGCTGGTTTTTTTAAACTGGACCCTCCATAGAAGATAAAGTTGGCTATAATATACCTTTATTTGGAGGTTTTGAAGATAGCCTTCAAAGAATTCTGTAAGTAAAGGATATCTTATTATGGCTGGTGGGCTAGAATATGGTATCCGTTTGTTTGTTTCTTTTCTCTCCCCATTTTGTAACACTCTAGGTTTGTTCACTTGATCTAAAATTCATAAAATATGCTTCTGCCTCTTTTCTTCATAGCACTTGCTGCTGGCCCCATCAGATGTTGCTGGATGGGGAACTTATATTAAGGAGTCTGTGCAGAAGAATGAATTTATCTCTGAGTACTGTGGAGAGGTGAGTTGGAAAAGTAAAGCAGGAATCTCTGCTGCAGAAGGACAGGCTTACAGCAGCTAAGAAATGCAGGAAGTCAGTTGCCTTACGGCAACTAACAAATGCAGGAAGTTTGTCGCCTTACAGCATCGAACAAATGCAGGAGGGCAAAAATGCAATTTTTGCTAAAAAGGGGCCCGTTTCCAAACCCCCCACGTGTCACCTTTTTGCCCTCCACCAGGACCACACTGCAAGTCTCCCAAACCCTCCCCAGGCCCCATTTTTGCGAAAAATTGGCCTGTTTTTGGCAAAAATGGGTGTGCAGGGTGGGGTTTCGGGAGGCCAAAAATGGCTGCTTTTGGTATATAAGATGCACCAACATTTCCACCCTCTTTTTGGTGGAGGGAAGTGTGTCAAATTCCAAAAAGTATGGTATTTATGATGCCCTGAAGGAAAATTCCTCCTAAAGCTGTTTTGTCTGAAAAAATTAGATCTGTTTCCAGGAAGAAATTGTTGCATTCATTGATTCTGGTTCAGAATTGAGCAATACAAGGGCAGTCCCACATTCATTTATCATTGCATTGACAGAAATTAGAGCAGTGTAGCATATTTTCCTTTAACAACTATAAATGGTTTCTTAACAGTGTAAATGAAACCAATATGTTTCATTGAAAACAATTTCCACTTACGTTAATTACAGCATCTTAAACTTAGAGCCTTTTTTTGGGTTGAGAAGTTGATGGTGATGGTTTATTAAATTTATATGCTACCCAAATTAATTCTCTAATTCTCCCACTCTGTTTCATTTTACATATTGACATGTCCCAAATTTAACTCTGGCTGTATGTCAATAGTAGAAGTCAACCGTTTAAGGAGTACTGATTCTCCTGTATAGGTATTACAAGAGAAGGATGGAATGATCAAATATATTTATATATATTTCAATTGTTAATATTGCCAGTATTGAGAATATATCAAGTAATCCATATATTTTGTGTAGATAAAAAAGAACAAAAAATTCATTCCTTATCTGTTAATTGATCTGAAATGTTATTTTGATTGCCTATCAGTTTTTTACTTGTCAAAATATGTAGCTGGCAAATAAATCCAATTGTTTAATTTACTGCCCCCATCTTTATTGTTGCAAAGTGGAAGAAAAGTTCTATTTAGGTGCTCTTTTTATCCCTGATCTCACTTCTATTCCAAGCAAGATAGCTAAATTTTGTCTGCTTTGGAGGCACTATTTTCAGATCTCCCAAATCTTTGGGAGAAACTAAGCGTTCTAAATTTTGTTAATGTCTGACTTGGTCGCCTTATGGCAACTAACGAATTCTTGTCCATTGTGTTGCCTTTTCCCAGCTTATCTCTCAAGATGAGGCTGACCGCCGTGGCAAGGTCTATGACAAGTATATGTCCAGCTTCCTCTTCAATCTCAATAATGGTAATTTACTGTGGTGAGATGGAGCAGTTCACTCTATGATTTGATCTCCAATAAGGGGGGATGAAGCAACTTGGAGGGAGCAGGCTGTAGAATTCTGTCTTCCATGACTTTCAAGGGTGATTCTACATAAGGAAGTGAGCTTTTGCAGAGGCCTATGAGCTCTTTTTTTCCTGACAGATTTCGTTGTTGACGCCACACGCAAAGGCAACAAAATCCGCTTTGCAAACCACTCTGTCAATCCTAACTGTTATGCTAAAGGTGAGACTTTTTAGAGCTCTGCTCTCATTCTGACACAATAGACTCCAACTTGGAATCTTTCTAGGCAGATGTTTCCTTGCTATGTTTTTTACCCCAGAATGCAAATGTAAAAGTTAAGTGTAATGTGTTATGTCCTGGATCAAGTATATTCAGCTCCTTATAAAAAAAGAGGGTATGTTGCCAGCCATTGTAATTACTGATTTTCTTTAAAATTAGAATATAAATATCTTCACCAGAAAATCTGGTCACGGAGAATTCTGTTCATAGAAGTGGTGCTTCTATCTCTCTTAATCATAAAAAAAGGCAAGAGCAAAGAAACGGGACCCTAAATGAGAGATGAGATGTGATAAATGCTTACACAAATAAGTTACTTCTTATTTTTCCAATTCCTCAATTGCTAGTAGGCACTGCTGAGAATCACATTCACATTCTAGAGAATTACTTTGTGGCGTGGAACTCAGAGTTTAAGAAGAATGTAACGGCAATAACCATACTTGGTAGTAACAATGAACCATAACTCACACATTTTTAACTTATTCCAGGATGCCAAAAGGGCTCTTTAGATCATGTAGCAATTGTGTTAATGCTAGTTGAATACATTTGCATTCTCAGGTGTGAATATAATGCCCCCTCTAGTTTAGCAAATGACACAAGTTTTGTTTCCTGAAGGCTGGGAATGAGTGTGACAATGGGAACCTTGGTGGGGTGATTCTTGTGAAAATCTGGGCAATTGATTCAGTCTCTTTCTTGCCCCGATTCAGTGGTGATGGTGAATGGAGATCACCGCATTGGGATCTTTGCCAAGAGAGCAATCCAGGCAGGCGAAGAGCTCTTTTTTGATTACAGGTGGGTGCAATCTAAATCAGTTTTCAAAGTTTCCAAGATACTGCTTGGTATGGTATCTCATATGTATATCTTCACAAAGACCACAATGCTCTTATTCACAGCAGTTTCATTTCTCTCCCAGGTATAGCCAAGCAGATGCCCTCAAATATGTCGGCATTGAAAGAGAAACTGATGACATCTGATTGAAGTTACTGGCCCTCGGTGCTCCCAGCCAGTATCACTGCATCCTATTAATGCTGCTTTGTTGCTATATGTATGTTAGGAGGGCTTCATTTCACCTGGATTCCTCTTTAGAGAAAAGTCCAGCTTTTTCTGTGGACTTGAGATACTGATTCCAAGGCCACTTGACTAGCAGCTAGTGACATCATGAAGAATTCTGCTGAATTACTATTAGGAGGAAGATGAGGAGGCTGTGAAAAGGCAAAGTGGTTTAAGACCATTTTGTATACTGAAGCTTGCTAATCAATTTGATTCATTGTTTTAAAAAATTATATGAGCTGTAGAAAGTATTTCTTTGCTCTGGCTGCGGGCAAATTTAGAGCAGAGATTATCTCAACACAAATGTCACTTGCAGAGAAAATGATAAAGTATTATACAGAGGCCAGGGGACGAGATCAATGAATGTTAATTAATTAATTATGGGTAACTTTTGCTCCCAAGCCTCTATAATTCATTTCCTTCAGTTAGTGACTTGTTATAACATTTTCTAATCCTTTTCTCTTTCCCTCTTGGGCTTCATACTAGCACTTTCAGCAGTGAATTATTTTTTTTTCTTAGTTGAAGAACTCGCACATATTTAGTTCTGCTCTTCTCTTAAAACATTAAATTGTTTTCGGGTTGTTTTTTTTTTTTTTTTTTTGAAGCCACAAGAGATATTCTTGGTGTACATATGAAAACAGAACAATTGGGTACATGTGACCCAGGAGAGTAACAGTCTTTTTAAGAGCAATTTAATTCGTCACCCACTTTCAAAATATGTCCTCCCCCCCCCCCCACTTTATGTCCAAAACAATCAATTAGCATGCACTTTAGAATGACTTGCTCAATGAAGACAGGGAGTTGGGCTCCCTGTGGGTTTATAGGGAGTGAAAATTGATTCCACCTCCATTGTGTGGATTATTGTAGACACTGATTTTTTCATAGGCTGATATATGAGAGCTACCAATCAATTATAAAACTGGCTTATTATACTGATAAAATGTGTTTGTTGGTGCCAGCAGTAGTTTGGATTTACTACATGAGTAAGTCCCCTTGTGTGACATAGTAACACCAATGTCAGTCTTGGAGAAGAGAAGGAAGACAGTTTATGGAACTTGGCAGGGTGTGTGTAGAATGAGGTATACACAATCATGTATTAGCTACGCAAATAGCATTATTTGGCCTAAGGGTATTCATTTGCTTTTGATTGTGAAAGTGTTAGCACTTCTGCGCACAACATTCCACCTGTTCATTTCCTGGGCCAAAAGTGAGCCTGGAACAAATGAAACAATGCTAAATAGTATAGTTGAGCATATGTAGAGTGCCTTTACTGCTGGCTTAGTACAGCCTGCTGCCTACCATAAGGGAAGGAGCTTCTGGGAATGATTATACAAATGTGGGGGAACATGGTGTTCATGGTCTCTTAGAAATCAAGGAATTGAGTGGCAGCAGCAAGCCCTCCACTACCCTATTTACTACTGCTTCACCTTTTCTAGCTGCTTAATAATTGTGAGAAAAATATCTGCGTAATGTAATTTGTATCTAGTATGAGTGAAACTTAATTGTTTAGAGCGCTTCTAAATACTATAGTGAATTTAATTTCGGTGTGAGAAAAGAATGCCATATAATTGCTAGGTTTAGTTTGATTTTTTTTTTTTAAAGCCATCTTTTTGTCACTTGCAGCTTCCTAGCAGAATGCATTCTGGAGATCAATTTAATGTTGGAATGATGTATTATTTTCTAGGAGAGCTGTCAGCCTAGTTTCTCAAAAGCATCCTTAGGCACCTGGTTGGGTTAGAAATATTAAAAGTCTTCTCAAGGGAACCTAGCACTGTAAGAGACATTAATTTCTGGAAGAAAGTAGTTTGAGGGACAGTATGAAAAATGGTAGTGGACCTTTTGTTCAATTAAGAGTCATGTTCTTAGTTTATGTTTTTGAATTGGGAAGAAGAGGGAAAAACCAAGGTGCCTAGTTTTTAGCTACTGCGGTCATAGCACAGTGATGCAGCTTAACTGTTTCTGGCAAAGTTGTAACCAGGCTTATTGCTTAGTTGTTGTCTAGCATCCATACAGTGTAGATACAAGAAGAGGGAAAGGGAGTCTCATGCATGCAGAATTGACTACCACCTGCAGTATTGCACCAAGTGCAATTCTGTACTTGGTGCTCTGTATGATTGCAACTTGACTCACCAAAGCATTTGGTTGATTTTTCAGCTGATGGATGTTTAGACTTCACCTCTGCATTGCATAACATAATATTTTATAACACAAACATATATTGCTTAGCACTTCTGATATACTGCAGCTATTGAAGATTCCAGTTACTTATATAGCAGCAAAAACATTTATGCTTCCCCCACCTTGTACTTCATTGAACTGCTTTTCTTCTAGGCATGGTGGTTCAGGAGCCAGCGGCTGCATGGCACCTCCATCTTCTGATTGCTTATGACTCTTAGCTTTGCTGCTGGTAACTTATGTGCACTTTATATTATCGCTTGTAAAAGTTTGTCTTAATAAAGGTGTAGTAATAGCTAAATAAAGTCTGTCTCGTGTCAAATTTATTGGTACTATTGGAGTATAAGCTAAATTGGCAAACTAATTCCCATACATTCAAGTAAAGTGGGGAGCAAGGTATACACAACAGATCATGTACACAGTACTGTTGCAACAGCAAGGCTACAGGCTGTTTGAGAACATCCTTATCTAACTTTAATCTTTACAGGTTATAGTTGATTTTGAGGATGTTCAGAATTCTTGAAAAACCTCACATAATAATAATCACACATTTTTTAAGGCTATCATAAATAGTGTGCAAACGTCCAGACAAACACAAGCAACAATAACAGAAAGTGCTGCAATCTAGTAGTGTCCAGATTTTTTGCAGCCTGAATACTGCAGTCCTAGTCCATTTGTATAATTACAGTGGCATCAATTATTTTTGCATTTAAATTCCCTGTATATGAAATGCAGCTTTCCTTTTGAACAAGGCTTTGGCTGCAAAATGAATTGTGGCCCATCCTAATGCACGGTTGATCACTGTTTTGAGTGGGGTGGTCCAAGATGATGGTCCAAGTTCTTAATTTGGAATACTCTTTCACAACTAATTTTCCAGAGGTAAACCTTGCAGGAGGAGTGTGTCACTTCTGTAACTAGCTCAGTAAGTCCACTCAGCTGATAACAACAGCATAAAAGGTCTTCAAATGCTTTGCAAAATATTCTCGGAAAACAGATCACAATAGTGACATTTTCTTTAATTCCCAGAAATGAATATTCATCTTAATAGCCATCACAAAAAAATGCCCAATCTTGCAAGGTTACCATGAAAAGTCATCTTTAGAAATTATCCTGCAGGCTCCCTTCCTACTCACCCACCTATCCACTATTGGTTTCCCAGAAAAAGCTAACCCTTCAAAGTAAGCACAGGCTTCTCCAGACAATTGACTCTCACTAGATTTGAATAGAAAAATAATCTTGAAATGGGCTAATTTTTCTCCTTAATTATGGACAACCAGAAAAGTGAAACAGGGTTACCACAGGCTTGGGAGATGTTAGTTCTTGTCCTCACTGCAAGCAAACATAGTTTTAGGCCAGTCACTCTCAGTCTAACTCTAGTGTTGGTAAGTTACTCAGGAAGGACTATGTGCAACTTAACTTGAACACACAGAAAGGATGCAGTATGCTATGGTAGTAATAATTACTGTTAGTATGAAATATATTTTTTTCAGCTTGCCGGCTTAGCCTGATTCCTGTCAAATATTTTATTATTTTTAGAGTTTTATTATCTTTTTAAATTAATTTGTTTTAACTATGGCTATTTATATTTGTTCTTTTTATGAAATTTTAACTTTTTAATTTGGCTGTTCACCGCCCTGAGTCCGCAAGGAGAAGGGTGGTATATAAATCTAATAAAACTTAAACTTAAACTTAAATACGATTGCTGTTATTTTTGTCAGCAAGTAAGTCTATTAAAATACATATGTTGCTTGGAGAAAAACAAATTCTAGCCATAACCATTCAAAATGCATTTTCCCTCCCCAACCCACATCCAAATATATATAACCAGATAATTTATCACCCTGCTTTTTTCCTTTATTTTTACAAGTTAGTCTTTACTTTTTTCCCAAACAACTCTTTAGAAAAAATAAACTGCCTAGGAAGATGCCCAAGCTCTTGAATAAAATAAATACATTTGGCCATTGTTATAGAACCTTATAATCCACAAGTAAACTTAGGGAAAGAAGAAGGCTGGATGTTATTGGTAATAATATCCCTCCCCCACCATACAACAGACTACAGAGCACAGACTATCACTTCACTTTTAACAGATCAGGATTTTGTGTTTTATACAAACAATACCATTAAAAAATTAGTCCTTCTAATAGCTCACAACTAAAACACGAACAAAATGTAGAAAGAATTTTAAATTCTCAAAACCCCTGATTTATGAAGCAGCAAGTGGTAGCAAAGTGCAAGTGATTCATTTTTCATGCGCTATTGCTATACATACATATGTATTTTTATATATATATCAGCAGGCAAATATACCTATATTGCACATTGTTTTCTTTCAGGGCACAATATAATGTGCCAGGCTCTACATATGCTACATTACATGGCTTGACTAATGGCTTTTTTTATGCTAAGCAATTAAGCAGGAAGACTATGTGCTAGTGCATTGCATATGAGAAGGCCAGCATGAATTTTGCATTGCATTTTCCCAAAGAAGTGTATATCTCTTCAAATTGTGGAAGGATCCCCGGAGTTTAGCTATAAGTTGCTCTAACAAACTGGAGTTGAACCTGCAGGAAACAGTAGGCTACTAGTCACCTTTGCCTTCCTATCCCACTGTAAGAAGAAACTGCAGGACCAAAATGGAGAAAAGGAATATGAAAAAAAAAGTGGGCTCAGAGGTAGGGGATGGGTTACTACTTGAGGAAAAATAGATATCGTTTTGGCAGCTACCCAGGCACCAATTAAAACTTTTCAAAAGATACAAAACATATCCAGTTGGAATCAATTGAGACATTATGGAAGTCCCATAAATGAATGAATAAGCAGATAACTAAATACAATTATTCTGAATGAAATGGAGGGAAGCAGGAATATCTTTGATTAGACACTTGCCAGTAAGGACTTTGTCCAACTGGGAAATACAGCAACACCACAGGATGTGCAAGTTGAACAAGGCGAAGCACCAGGCAGTTCATTACGCCGTGAAGGGTGGAGGCAGAAATCAGTCTCCCAGCAAGTGGCACGATTGGCAGTTTGGGTTTGGTCTTGCCAAGAGGCTGCAGCCAGCACCAACGAGTAGAAGATGAATCCCTTAGGCTCCAGTTGGCTATTCTGTTTTGGACTCTTCCAGGATCTGTGGCAAGTTTTGATCTTTCCGAGAGGCAACAGGTTTAGCTGCAGGGAGAGTGGCAGGTTCAGCACTGCCACTGCCCCTGGTACTCCCACCACCACTACTACTTCCACCACTGTTGTAGTCCTGGATAGCCTTTGGCTCATTGGTGTGGTAGGAGCCCTTGTAACGGTGATGGTGAAGATACATCAAGAGAAGGGCTGCTGCCAACAGCAGAAGCAGGAAAAAGATAACTGGGGGAAGAAAGGTAGAAGTACGGAAAGAAAGGAAAGAATTAGAATAACTGGGGGGTGGGGGGGGACTAGAAGTACTTGCAGATGGAACCTAACAGGAATTAAGGTAGCCATCTCTGGGTTCTTCCCATAGCTTTCACTCCCTTTTCACCTTCCACCTTAATAACTCACCTCCAATAATAACTGCAACCCAGCCGTCATCATGGATGTACAAGAAGTCCACTATAACAAGCATAAAAAAATATACAATTAAAACTAGATTTGATATACTCCTTCATTTTCAGTTCTTTGATCTCATTGGCTCAGTCCATCCATCGATGGTTTCCTCGGGCCAATCACTTTCTCTCAGCTTAACCCACCTCACAGGGTTGTTGCTGTGGGGAAAGTAGCAAGAGGGAGGTGTATGGGATATATTTGCTACCTTGAATTATTCCCAAATTTTGAGAGCTATCTCCTCTCCTCCTAGCTATCCTATGTGCTTTTCTGCCAAGGCATCTGGAGAGGGGCAGGGTGTGTAGCACGCTTTCTAGGAGGAAACTCTTTGCCTTCCACATGCAGAATACCTTCCACATTCAATCATCCTGCCTGTTATCCCAAGATGATGCACGTGATTTGTTCCTTTTATTTGATGATTGCCACTATAGGAATCCCTCTCCCTTAGTGTGCAATATCATTGCGCTTGTTTCAACAAAGTTCCACACTCAAAGGAAAAAACAGATGTACCCCTTAGTGAAGTCCTGGCCTCAAAAAAAAAAAAATTACACTCTTCATTTTGGGGATTATAGAGTTGGCACTCCAGGATAATCCCAAAGGTGCTTTTTCAGCAGGCAACTGGAGTTTCTGGTTTTTCTTTGAAGACGTTTTGCTTCTCATCCAAGAAGCTTCTTCTTCAAAGAAAAACCAAAAAGTCCAGTTAGCTCTTAAAAAAGCACATGGGACAACCATAACCTGGATGATTGAGAATCACCACAGACACTCCAGGATAGGAACTCAGGCCCAGCTTTTTCAAAATTGTCATGTTAAGCTGCCTTACCTGGATCTATGTACCATGGGTCAAGCTCAGGAGGCATCTTAATGTAGGTGGAAGGCATTGAGGCGCAGTTGGATTCTACCAGCTTTCCGTTGATGGTGTAAGGAGTGATGGGACTGTTCCCACTAGAGCGAAATATGGTTTTCAGGGGCACAATGCTGTTGAATTTCACCCCTGAGATGCAACCTGTGAAACCCGGTGTATTGTATTTCTGGATTTCAGGATCAATCACTCCTGTCTCTGTGGACAATGACAGAGAAAAGGGCCATATTAAAAATACTTCCTTCATTCTTCTCTTTCCCTTTTAACACACAGAAAAAGCCTGAATTGAAACCAAAGGATCAGGATGACAAGACAGAAAAAAATATGGAAAAAATCCTCCCCACTTTTACTTTTATAATGAGCACTATCCATTTGAAAACAAAAGGACTATGATAAGGGCTGTGAAGACAGTGGGAGATGCTGCGATCCTAATCTGGAGAATACAAGGATTCTTGTATTATATGATTATCTCTTCGAAGGCAAAGAGAGTGTGTATTGTGCAGATTATCCACATCAATGTTGGGTTTCAAATTTTTTTACTACCGATTCTGTGGGTGTGGCTTGGTGGGCGTGGCATGGCTTGTGTGGGTGTGGCTTGGTGGGCATGGCAGGGAAAGGATACTGTAAAATCTCCATTCCCACTACATTCCAGGGGAAGGTTACTGCAAAATCCCCATTTCCTCCCTATCAGCTGGGATTTGGGAGGCAGAGAATAGATGGGGGTTGGGCCAGTCAGAATTTTTACAACCGGTTCTCCAAACTACTCAAAATTTCCACTACTTGTTCTCCAGAACTGGTCAGAACCTGCTGAAACCCACCACTGATCCACATGTGCAAAAAACAAGATTCAATTCAGAATCGGGGGGCTGGGGGGAGAGATAAGGTTCTTGAACTTGATTTCTTTTCATTTTTTTTCTTTGCCTCTTCTCACAAAATTCTTTAAAGATTTAGCAAGCTTCTTTTGTAAATCCAATATAACTAAATTATCCAGGTCATTCTCTTGGTTTGTTATTTCTATATACCTTTTAATTGTTACGATATCAGACTTAATGTTTACAATAATGAGGCATCAGGAAAACAGGATCCCCATTTTTTCTGAGCACTTTCCATAGCTTAATGTGACTGACACAACCAATGAAGCACAAACTGAGAGAATGTTTTTGTTTTTGTTTTAATGTTCCTTGGCTTTCTCAATTATCCAGAGGGCATCAGCAATAATGTCTTGTGTTGCTTAACATTTTCTAAAGCCAGCTTGAACATCTGGTATCTCTTTGTACATTAATCCTTGGAAGTTCTAATTTGTATGATTATGCCTGTATTGCATGTGTGGGTGTGAAGATCTAACTAGGTCAGGTGTATATATGTTGTGTATGTGCATGTTCTCTCTCTCCTATTATATCTGTCAGATGGCAATTGTGTATTGTGAAGCATCATATAACCAAGAAGTGAGTTGTTAGATGTCAGGTCCTTCCAAAACTATCACTGCATTCTACAGGCTCACTCTTTAACTGCTAGATCCGTGATGGAGGACCTATGGCATGCGTGCCACAGCTGGCATTCAGAGCCCTCTCTGTAGGCATGACAGCAGTCGCCCAACTCATCTCCTCTATGCATGTGTGCGCAACTCCCAACAGCCAACTGATTTTCAGAATGTGCGGAGGGCGGGGCGCATGTGGGAGATGCGTGTGCATGTGCAGGGGGGTCACATGTGCATGTGTGGGGGGAGGGGAGCGTGGGGGGGTGGCATGTCCCTCATGGCCCATTTTTGGGCCTAGGAGGCCGCAGGGTGGCCTGCTAGGCCCAAAATGGGGGGAGGGAAGTGTGGCGCGTCCCCTCTGGCTCATTTTTGGTCCCAGGAGGCTGCAGGGAGGCCTGCTAGGCCCAAAATGGGGGGTGGGAGGTCACATGCATATGCACAGGGAGGTGGGGGGGAACATGGGGATTCCGTGCACAGGGGGCGGGGTAGTGTGGGGGTTTATGCGTGCATGCACAAGGGGGCGCATTGCATTATGGGTACCGGCATGTGCGTGCGCTTTCAGCACATGATGAGAAAAAGGTTAGCCATCACTATGTTAGACCATTTTTGGTTTCTTTATATTTTTAATTCATACTTTTAATCTGCCCAATAACAAGTTAACCTAGCAATAGATTACAAACATAATAATAACAATAGTATGTGAGAGTGTGACAGAGAAAGAAAGAGAATGTGTGTTACAAACTTTTGTAGACGTGGCAGCATCTAACCAACTGTGGGAAATCTTGGGGAAAAAGCTAAATAGGATCAAACTAGTTAGTATCTGGTTTGATACTAAAAAAATCTCAGATTTATAGGTTAGATTAGGAAAATGCTAGGAAATTGCAAACATATCCCAGAAGAAGACAGTAGCAAAGCATTTCTGGGTACTTATCAGTAAAACCACCATTGTCGCAAGGTCTGTGTGGACACAAAAGTATTGTCAGCATGTACACAAGTAGCCCTCAACTTACAACCATTCACTTAAAATTTGAAGTTATAACACTCAAAAAGATGAATTGATCCTTTTTCACACTTAAGACTGTCGCATCTCCATGGTCATGTGATCAAAATGCAGATGCTTGGTAGTTGACTCATATTTACGATGGTTGCAATGTCCTGAGGTCATGTGATCACCTTTTTTCAGCCTTCTGTCAGCAAAGTCAATGGGAAAGTCATTTAACAACTGTGTTACTAACTTAACAAATGCAGTGATTCACTTAACAACTGTGGCAAGAAAGGTCATAAAATGGGCAAAATTCACTTGACAACAGTCTTGCTTAGCAACTGAAATGTTTGGCTCAATTGCGGTTGTAAGACGAGGACTACCTGTGTGGAATCACTTTTTTTTGTTTGTTTGTTTTCTCCGTTCTGTTTTGGAACTGATATTGTTTTGCTAAGGGGACACCGGTATCCTACAAAGAAGATGGGATAGGAAACAATAGGAAGAATACAGAAAAAGGAAAGGAAGAAAATAATTCAAATTCGAAGTTGAAGGTAAGGATGCATTGTGCTTTAGAAACATAAAAAGGGTTGTAATATGAGATAGGGATGCCATGAAGGATGGATAGAAATCCTAAGAAAATGGCAACAGGCTTAGGGGCATCAAGAATTGGCAAGGCCTATTGTTCTTACTCACCCATAAAACGGCCAAGATAGAGAGCCTTGGGAGAATCAAGTTTGCTGTCCACAAAGACAGAGAACTGATTTATCATGAGAGGATAATAATCCAACTAGATGAGAGAGAGAGAGAAAAGATGAAAGATATTAAGAGGATTCTCTAAAATCCAAAAGAGAATTAGATGGACTTATACATAAATGCTTTCAGTTCAAAGATAATCTACTTTCCACTAAAAAGAGAACTTTTTACTGCCCTCTTCTCTATTTAATCAAGAATTATAAACCTATCCCATCCTTTTTTATCATGCCCACATGATGGATAAAAACCTATAGATACCTGTGTGTACAAAGTCCGATTGACACGAGTAATGTTGATTCTATGTGGCTGCCCATCAGCCACTGAGCGTGTGCTCAGGATCAAGCTGAAAGGGAAGATCCCCAGTTGATAACGTAGCTGTAGGGTACCTATGAGAAAAGCATTAATAGTACAAGGTTCCTGCACCCTTACGCAGCAAAGTCAGAGGAAAATCACCACCACTGAGAGCACTGAGCAGACTGAACATAGTTTCAGTTTATTAAATGGAATAATTCTGCATTTAAGAGGCCAAGAACTCTGCTGAATCTGGACAAAAGATCTACCAAGTACTCCGTTTTGCTTCCAACATGTCCCTCAGATACTTTTGGGAAATTAACACAGGACAGAACTATAATATCTACACAATTTTTAAAATTATCACTAACAATTACCAATAATTTCTTTCTTAAGCTTGAAAAAAAAATCTCTCTCTAAATGACCATCATTGTATCATATAGCCCTGACTTCTATAAAAATGCAAAAATGGCACATTTTGCACTGTTGGTTAACAGTAAAATCTGCTTGGGTAGGAGGGATGGGGGGGAAGATAATTTGTCCAAAGCATCAAAGCTTTAACAATTTGATAAATGTCTGCCATGTCAAAAATTGAGCCATTGTTTTTATGAAAATAATTTCCATGCTTTAAGGCTTACATTTTTATCCAAATGTTCAACCCTCTGTTCACTTAGAGTATTGTGTTTTCTAACTTTCCAACATTCTTTAAGACAAAATGACTAGAGGAACATATCACTGGCAGATCATAATATTACTGGACAGTTTCCTCCGTTTAATTTTCAATCTATTTCTTAATGTTTCCTAGGGAAGACACTGCCTTTTTATTGTTTCATTTACTCAACTCAGAAAGCTATCTTAGTGAAAAAAATCTGCCAACAGTTCCCGGAGGAAAGCCATCATAGAAATAAAACAAAAAAGTAAGCGTTTGTTTTGGGATGATATTTTTATTACATAAACCACATTTCTTTGGGAAGATTACAAGAAATGCAGATTTTTTTCCCAATTATTTTCTTTTCAGAGAAAATCCATTAAGAAGCTGGTGAAACAGTCATATGTCGAACAGTCTTAGTGTTAAAGATTGATCATTGGTGAAATGTTCTTCTCATTAAGTAGGACAACCTGACATTTTTAATTGACCACTCTAAATCATCATGTGAAAACATTCTGAAAGGTTTTGGGTGAGGCAGTGGGGATAGTGTCCCAAGATCCTGGAAGGTGAGAAAGGACTCCCATCCTTCCTACTGAGAGGCAGGAAGGGAATGGAAAGTACGTGTGGTGCGAACCTCAGAAGAAGGAGGAGGTGTCAACTCAGGGGTGAAATCTACTTACCTTCCTTACCGGTTCAGAAGCACGCACGTGTATCACATATGCGTGCAGATCTTCTGCACATGCAAAAAGTACATTACTTCCTGGTTAAAACCAGGAAATAATGACATCTGGGCGGGTCAGCGGAGATTTGCTCTGTCATCTGGATCACCAAACCAACAGCCAAGATCGCTACTGGACTGGGCAATCCGGTCTGATCTGGGAACATTTCACCCCTGCGTCAACTCCACAAAGCATCTGGAAGCTATCCAAGTCATGCTTACCATCCTCACGGATCAAAATGGCCATAAAGTCATGGACAAAGGTGCTGACGTAGAGAAGGACTGCAGGGGCTGAAGTGGTGCGGAAGCTGAGCCCCACTTCCTCCCCTGTCACATTGTATCCAGGGAGTGGCTGAATTGATTGATGGAGTATGTTGGCAAACTCCTGTACCACAGACATGGGTGTTGTTAGGATATTGTAGCGCACCCACATGCCTTGTTCGAAATAGGCACCAATGTCTGCCAAAAAAACAACAGAATAAGGCAAGAGTTAAGGGAAGACAAAATCCAAGTTAGGAAAAAACTTATTTTTTTCCACCTCCCTTGCTACTCAAGCTCTTTTGCAGCCTTCCTTTCTTTCTAGCCTTGGTGGCTCTTGGGTTACTTTCCTGCTAGCATAGCCCAGTGTATCCAAAAGATATCAGGCCGGGCAAGGCTGCTGAAGCAAATTATGCCAGCCCTCCTGCCCATAGACCCAGCTCTCACCATGATTGCAGAAAGGTCCTTCAAATGCAGAGACTGTGCAGTTGCATGTGTAGTGGCTGTAGTGCTCCCAGCAGGTGCCATGATTCTGGCATGGTATCAAGGGGTTTCGACAATGCCCAGTGCAGTTTACCAGAACCCCTTCTGTTTCATTGGCTTTCCCTTCCAAGTTTAGGGTCACTCCATTTATGTGCAAACCTCGCAAACACCCCAAGAATGGATGCAAGTTGTATTCAGCAGATCCTACAGAAGGAGAAATAAATGGCTGTATTTAAAAACATTGAAGTCTCGCTAGCTTAATCAATCTATCTTGCATTGCAAACTATTGCAACAAGTTTTAACCAAATATTTTTGAAAAATCATTGGGTTGGATCCTAGAAGTTAAAAAAAAAAACCCCGTTTTCTTCTATATAATCTATGTAGTAGCTCTTCATACTTCACACTTCATACACTATTGAAGAATATGTTTTTGTATTTCTCCTTACCTGCTGTCACCAAATACACGGGGTGATTCCAATTCTAAGAACAATGACAGGACAGAGGGTTTGCTTTTAAAATGTTCCACCTTTCCGAAATTAAGAAAATGCTTCTGTCCAAAATCCTGTTAAGCATCTGTTATTCAGTTGATAAAAGGTGGATCTGGACCAACTTGAAGGACTTTTTGGGTCTGATTTACAGAAATGATTTCTGATTCACTGTTGTTTAAACACTAATAAGCAGAACAAAATTTATTAACTCTTGTCCTATATATTGAATTCTGTTTCTATGTTGAAATAGAAATACGCAGGACTCATTAGATTTTTTTTAAAAGTAAAAGCTACACTGTTCACACAATAGAAGGAAATTCCAAGATTCAAAATTTTACACCCCGTACGCCTTGCTAAGCATCTCTGAATATTATTGGCTCTGCTTTCCACAAAGCCTAAAAGTTCCTATCTCCACCATAAGTAAAACTGAGATAAATTAATGGTCCAATTATTTTTCTCTAATGGGATTCAGAGAAGAACTTCTCTTTTTAAACAAGTTACATAACAGGCCTAAGCCATTATAGACCTAGAGGCTAATTATCCTCTGCAAAGAAGACCCATGTGCTTTAGTTTAGCTCAAGCATATTTTGTTTGCTAGGCATTGGATTTTTATTTTTTTTTGACAATTCATGGACAATTGAAGGGATAGTAGTACAATAATAGGTTGTGTTCAGTTTTATATTGCTTTCAGAGAATTTAGACTTTGTTAAAAAGTGAACTAAAATAGCCATTTTGATTCAACTAGAAGCTTGGCATACCTATTTTGCTCACTGTTTTGGTACTGTAATCTATGGAGAAGGGGTGGAGCACTTATTATGCTGTCTAGCCTGCTTTAGTTCCTCATAATCCATAGCCTTAGTTCATCTGTCCTCTACTGCTTTATCATGAGCTAGTTCTTTCAGTCTTTTTAGTTGGACACCCAAAGATTATGTATTTTATTTATTTAATCTAGTTAACGTATTTGTATGATCACCTGTCTTAAAACACAACTTTGGGTGGTTCACAACAACAAAACCCCGGAACTACATTTTTTAAAAAAATGATAAACTGTAAAACAAAAACCTGGTGCCTCAGTCATTTCCTTGGGATGTCTTAACAACCTATCCATTCTATCCCAGTGCTTGGATAAAAAGCCAGGTCCTAATAGTCTTCTGGAAGACAAAGGAAGTGGGACTTCCAGATCACCTGTGGATCACCTGTGGAAGGATGTTCAGCAACAGAAAAGGCAGCTCTCAAGGTTCCACTACATGGGGTCCAAAACCCCTGGGACACAGCCTGTTCGGACCTGGACTGCAGAAGTAGCAGGCAAATGTGCTTGCGCTCCATTTGTGTGAGTGCGTGTGTCCCCTGTTTGTGAAGAACTATTCTCCCCCCCCATCCCCCAATTACCACTGCCAGTTCACAAAGCTGCAAAGGCTGGGGACCACTGCACTAGATGGAAAAATGTATAGGCTACCTATCCTATCCATTCTAGTGAGGTGGGCAATTATTCATAGAGAGAAGCAGTCCTGCAAATAACCTGATTCCATGCCATGTAGGGCTTTAAAGGTGATAGCCAGCTATTTGAAATGCACCCAAAAGAAAAACTGAGAGCTAGTGCAGCTTATGCAAGAGAGCTGTACGTTCAAGTTATTTGCTCCATGACCCATAGATTTATATAATTACATATACTGTATAATTCATTTACTGAGTAATAAATACTGTCTCTTAGGAAACTGGACTCACAATCTGAAATGTGATGTTTTATTAATCAAAAAGTCCTTTAGCAACTTATTGTTTTGATTAACCTTAATAACTATTTCACGGAGATGCTTATTTTTCTGTCCCAAACATATGCACGTGAACATTCTTACTCACCCACAAAGAGAGGTTTAGTGAGGTTTAGATGGATAAAACTCTGGGGCGGAGCTGCCCGCATCACCCAAGGAAACCGGTCAACTTGTAGCCGAGCAACTTTGACATTGATCTCTGCTTTCACTTCATGCCACTCATTATCATTGAATGGCATCTCTGAATGCACTGTTAAATTCTCATCCCCATTTCCAATGTTATAAGCAAAGACCAAGTCTTGAGAAGCTATGAAGAAGTGAGAGAATTGAAGAGTTACAGAAACATTTCAGATCTGCCCAAAAAGAAATCTCTGCTGATTCAGATATTTATGCCAATGCAAGAGAAGCCAGCATATTGAGGAGTATCTTAGAGGTCTATAGAGAAATGTCTTAGGACATTCCTTAAGTGCAACTTCTCTTTTTCCTATAGTTTTTGGCCAGGCCTTGGAGCTGTAATAAAATTGAACTGAATTGTTCCTATATCCCTAATCTCTCCCACTGCATAACCCACCACTAAGAACATTACAGAGAATCTCCTATTTCAGCGATTGACTTTATTATCAGTGTCATTAACCCTCATTGAGACAAAAAAACCCAAATGAAGCCAGCTTTTACCAGCCTTTATGTTAACTACAAGTTGGAGAGGCTTGCTCTTTGATTTCCTCCAGCCCACATGCTAATGACTAGCAACACTATTATAAATATGCCAGTAAGACCCTTGGGAGGGTCCTTGGGAGGTGCAGTCTCAATGACCTAGTCAATTAAGTCCATGCATTAACAAAAAAAAAAGATGCTACATTGTGTTAAAAGCAAAATGTATGCCCCATTGGATCCTAAATTCCATACTGTTGAGCTCCATGCGGATATAGTTCCTCGGGCCTATATTCTCTAGGAAAGTGCCCGTTGGTTCAGAAGTCTTGAAGAAGAAACTGATATCCAGGCTGTAATTGACCTTGACAGTAGGAAAAAGCAAAACTGTTCCCCTGATGAAGGATACTGTATTCCAGGAGTTGCCTGCAAATCATGAAAAAATATAGTGAGAAAACTGAATGAATGGATGGATGAATGAATGAATGAATGAATGAATGAATGAATGAATGAATGAATTAATGAATTAATTAATAAAAATTTATACGGCTGCTCAGCTCATTCTGTGACTCCAGGTGGCTTACAAGGATAAAAGCCTAATACAAAATAAAAAAGCAATACACACACATATCTGCCTTCATAATAACAATCAGATGAGCTTTATGATGGGCTCCATCCTACTTTGAGGTCCCCAGGTCTGTTGATAAAACCAGATATTCAGGGCCTTGCAAAAGAGTGTCAAAGTGGAGACTAATTTTTTCTCCACAGGGATGATGTTCAACAAGGAGGGAGCCACCATGGAAAAGGTCCTTTTTGATCCTACTACATGAACCTCCTTAGGAGAGGGGACCCATAATATTCCTTTCCTCCCCACTCTGATGGATCGGGTAGACATGACTGAGAAAAGACAATCTTTAAATAACTTGATCCCGAGGCATTTAGGACTTTGAAGGTGACAATCAGCACTTTGAATTGGACCAAGAAGCAAACTGGCAGACAATGCAGCTCCTGCGGGAGGGATGACACATGTGCACATTTAGGCCTGCATAAAACCATGCAGACCATTGAATTTTGAACCAATTGAAGCTTCAGGATACTTTTCAAGGGCAGTCCCATATTGAGCATGTTGCGATAGTCAAAAAGGGAGCATCAGTGACTATGAGCAGGGATGGAGCACAAACATTTTTTTGGTGGTTGTTTTTATACCTTAGTTAGTGAGCTGTGATATAATGATGTTACTGTTACTGTCAATTTTTCTTCTTTTAAAGGGATCGGGAGAATTAAAAAAAAACCTATAGAAGGTTTACACACTTTTGTTTCCCATCAAAAAGCAATAGGAAATATCAACTTCATTCTTTAAAACATTTGCTGTTGAATTTCATCAGCATAATCTTAAGGGTTCCTGGGGGCTACAAAAATGGGGTTGAGAATGGTATACAACAGGGGTGAAATGTAAAATATGTTACTACTGGTTCTGTGGCCGTGGCTTGGTGGGGAGGTAATGTGACTGGGTGAGCGTGGCCAACTTTTTTTTTTTTTAACTTTTCAAAGCATTTTTTCTAATGCTTTGAAAAGCCTCTGGTGATCAGGCAACTCAGCTAGGACGGTCAGAGGGGCTTTTTAAAAAATGTCTCTCTGCCAATCAGGCAACTCAGCTGGAATGGTCAGAGAGGCTTTTTAAAAAATGCTTTGAAAAGCCTCTCTGCCGATTAGGCAACTCAGCTGGGATGGTCAGAGAAGTTTTTTTAAAAATACCACTCTGCTGATCACACAACTCAGCTGGGATCATCAGAGACTTTTCAAAGCATTTTTTTTACCACCTCTTCAGCCAAGAGGTTGCAGAAAAAAATGCTTTGAAAAGTCTCTTAGGATCCCAGCTAAGCCGCGTGATCATCAGAGGCTTTTCTTTTTTACTTTTAAAAGCATTTTTTCGTCAGAAGAGGTTGTAGAAAAAATGCTTTTAAAAGTAAAAAAAAAAGCCTCTGCTGATCGTGTGACTCAGCTGAGCATGTGGGGGGGGGGGGCAGGGATTTTTGCTACTGGTTCTCTGAACCACACACCACTGGGCGATCCAGTCCGAACCGGGAGAATTTCACCCCTGGTATACAACTCATAAACTTGAGGACTCCTACTCCAGTCTGAAAGATTCACAGAAAAAGACCATTACATCATCTACCACTCTGTCCACTACTCACGGTCTCCATAGCAACGCAATGGACCCACATAGAACTGAGCCTCTGATCCAGAACGGTTTGTATCGCTCACTACAACCTGTGTGACTGGAAGATGGTCAACAAAATTCAGCAGCCCTTTATCTGCTCGCCTGGAATAGGGAATGATAAACGGACTCCCATCATTTATTAGAAATACTCAGCTCCCAATATATCATCACCCAGACCCCTTTGAGAGAAGATGGAATCGGATCTCACCACATCAAGTGTTCAGCATCACAGTTGCAGTAGAAAAGGGGATTGGCACAACTCTTCTCCATGCCACACGCACAGCGCCCAAGGCCTGGAGGAGAGCCTCCCCAGTAATAATGACGTTCTTCATTTCGGCCCATCCAGAAACTTAATGGCATCCCAGCTAAGAGAAAATAAGGCAAAATACAAATTGGAGAAGAAAATCCCCTGCTGATTCAGATCAAAAGCTGCACCTATGGGGAATCTCACTCCCAGAATTCCTAGCACACCTAGAGGGTGGGAAAGGGGGAAGGTTTTTTAGTAGAGAAAGATCCAGCTCTTTAATGAATTTTTTCAATGACTTTCAGCTTCAGCAGGGCAAACAGAATTGCATAGGGCATTAAAACACAATTTTTAACTGATTACAAATAGATAAAACATTAATATACCCATTATTTTGTTTCAGTCCCATTCTTAGTAATTTCTAGCATGCAATATATTCCATTTTTTCCTCTCTTCATACTGTGAAAAGCTATTCATCAGAATTTCTAGTTCTCTTTCCAGTTCTATCCTTTCTTACCCACACTGCCAAATTTTGTGACTTACACTGCATGTATAGGAGATATATGCATATGCTTTGAATGGCAACTTTCTCTCAGCTGAAAAGCAAAGTAAGTTGTCCAAAATAAACAGTTATAATCACTTCTCAATATATATTCTTAGCTCTAACAGAAGGTAATATATGCACCTCATGGTTGAACTTTGGAGTCTTTGGTATTCTCTTATCTGGCTTGTTTTGCTTGTAGATGTTTGCTTGTTACCGACTAGATAACATCATCAGTGCTACTGAATGTTAGATTTGCTCCCTAGTGAGTTTCCTAGCTCCCCAAAGAGTAAGAGAGCAAACTCCGCATTTACTAGAACTGATGATGTTATCTAGTTGAGTAATGAAATGTCAAGTGGAGGGCAGCAAGGAATCCAAATATATTCCCAGGACTTGGCTCATAGCATGTGTGCAAATCCATACCATCCTTAGAATGAAAGAACATCCTACATACTCACTTTGGGTGTTGAGTAGGCGAGAGAAGTAACAGTGGAATTCAATTTGCTGCTCACAGTACTCAGAGGCATTTGCCAGGGCTGATACTTCCCCCCATGATGCATTCCAGTAGTCAACTGTGCCCAGGAAAGGCCTTTCTGGGCTATAGCCTGCTACTTTTGTGAGCCAATGGCGATTGTGACGAACAATGGTCCATGCACGGTCCTCTGGAAAGTACAAATGGACAGGCAACAGTTCAAACTGAAGATCAGCTCCATCTAGTTGAAAAATTTCCAGATGTGCTTACTTCAAATCCCAGAATTCCCAGTCAGAACGGGCATTACTGAAAAATCTGGGAGTTGTTCTCCACACATCTAGAGATTGCCTGAAAATTGGGCATCTACCAGATACAACTGCCTCTTCTCTCTTTAATTTTTCTGGTGGCAGTTGAATAACTTCCCCAAATTTAATTAAAGCCAAACTCCAAATCTCTAGGAGAGAAGCTTCTAGAACATTTCAATCAGTGGTGGGTTGCCTCTGGTTCAGACTGGTTTGCAAGAACTGGTAATAAAACCAGTGAGAGGCTCCGCCCACTGACCTGGACGTCATCATAGGTGATCTGTGCATGCACAGAAGGGCATGGGCGCAAGCAAGCGAAGCATGTGCACAGGGGCAGGCACAATGCGAATTGGTAGTAAAGGTAAGTAGAACCCACCCCTGATTTCAATGTTCCTGACCAAGGGGAAAGCCTGAATTTCCATCCATTACCCGTACCTCTCATATCACAATACACAGTAAAAGGTTTGAGGGGTCCACTGCCATCTGGATCAATGGTGTAGTTCCCAGACATTTTTCCCCTGATTCGATAAGCTTCACAGCTTTCCTTGTAAACGGCTAAAAAAGAAAGAAGGAAGTGAAAAAGCTATCCATGTTCAGAAGCCCTTTAAATCCTCCCTCACTCGCCCCATCAGGCTCACGAGTATGGCAGGTCTCTCCCATGTAACCCGTCAAGTCACAGATACAAGTGAAGTCGTCCCAAGATTGGATGCATCGACTGCCATGTTCACACATGTTGGGGGTACACCTGGGACAAAAGAAAAAGCAAGTTATCACAGGAACTCTTCTGCCAGCACAGATCTACGTTTTTGAGAAATGTGTCTCCTTTTTTTCTGATCCACGTGCAGGACACTTCTTCAAAAATTTTCACGTTATAAAATGTCCAGCTACCTGTGTTACAAACTTAAAATTGCCCCTATCTTACTGATTTTCAACTTTCTCTTCCCTTAAAGATTTAACATTAACCATTAACCATTATATAGATTCTGGTCTGCATTACTTCTAGTTGATCAATCATGACATCATTAACTATATTTTTCTTGTTCTTTCTTTATTACTGAATTTGGCATCTTATAGTTATTGATTTATCTTTTCATATATCAATTTATTTTCCATAATGTTCTATTATTAGTTAGAACTATGTAAGATCTTGGTTTTTCATCCTTTTGATTAGCTGAACAAGTCTCTATCCATTTTATCTCATGTGTCAAAAGGAAGTCAAGTCGTGCAACCCTCAATTTACTTTATCTTTCCCTTTTTTGTCTTAGTGGCAACTGCCGCTATATCCCCGTAACAATTTTGAAATCCTATTAATAATAATCTTGTTTGAAATATTATCTCATTAGCAACTGAGCTGATGACCTATTATCAAATCCAAAAGCATTCTGCTTTGGACAATGCAGGTGCCTTCTGTAACTATTTGCCTTGAGAACAACTATTATCCTAACACCCTAGGTGGGGAGCTCCACGGAACATCTAAGTTCTACATGAAAAAGTTCTTTAGGATTTCTGCAAAACTGATACTTATTTGTCTCTTACCTTTAGTTCACTTAACTCACAGCAGCATAGAGAAGACTCCTAATTTTATTTATATTTTTTGGTCATTATTACATCTACATGCTCCTGACATACTTGGCTATGTGGACATTGGCAAGATTGAAACTTGCTTAGATTTATCAACCTCCTTTTGACACATGAAGTGGACAGAGGGACTTTTCAACTAACAATGACCTACAGCCTATAAGGTCACCATACTAATGCTACAAATTAAAGGAACTTCTTGGATCTCTCATTTACACCATCATTTAAGACTCAATTATGTCCACCCAGACTTTGCTTCTCACAGACATACCTGTCCGTGATGCCACATACGTTGAAGTACACCTCAAAGTACTTGCCACGCCGATGCTGACGAACCATGTCCAACTCTATCGGCTGGCGATCCACATTGAGCATCTGCATGCAGCCATGAAAAGCTGTCTGATTGGACAGGCAGCCAGTTCGTAGTGCTGGCTTGGGGCACCCTACAGAACATCAACCCAGCCATACACGCACAAGAAAGAGATACAAAGATTATATTAGTTAGGGAATAGCTATTGCCTAACTGATTGGGTTGGCAATATATATAAACCATCAATGCATGTTTGGAGTCAAATTATAATGTATAGCTTTAAGACTGTAATGCTGTATTGCATCACACTGTATTCTGATTGGCTAGCTCTGTAGCCAATGTACTTAAGAGAATATTATTATAATTATATTATGCCATTATTATTATTACATTATTATTATCTCTCTGCCTATGATCACTGCTTGATCATTGCTACTTGTTGTTTTCTACTGTTTTATTGATTGTTTTACTTCTGTACTTGTTCCTGTTTACAACTCCAAAAAGAACTGTTTTATTGCATATGACTACAACAACTAGTAAGAAGACTTTGTTCTTGGAATATCCTTGGATTGACAATTTAACTATCTTCATCTGTATATGACCTGGATTTTTTATTGGACTTTGCTTTACTTTTTCCTAAAAGGAAAAGAATATCACAACTCAGTGTGTCTGTGTATTGACAGTGCTTATTCACAATCACTCTCAGTCATTTCTCATGTGCACAACTTTGCTATTCAAGGGTTACTCTGCGCATATTCCTTAACAATATTTACCTCAATGGATTAGGCCCATATTAATTTGTATTTAACAAACAATGGGCCTCAGGTTGATTATTGATTATTATTGATTATTATGGTTCTCCTCTAATCCCAAATCCAAACAATTAAACCAGATAATGTTTTGCAGATGTGAAACATCATAATTAATCATTAAGGTTGTGCAGTGCAACTTTGTCTTGAATGCAAAAGAGTTCTTTAGAGTATGTGTGAATGCACATACCTATTTGCAACTCTTTAAAGAGATGTGCTTTTTCCTAGGAACAAATAACAGGATCATTTATCCTGCTCAGTTCACAATCCTGTTTTCCACCCCCCTGAAATTATTCAAATACTGTACCTTCAGGCTTAACCATCCAGTAATTCCAATTTACAGCTAAAAATCAAATGATGTACCCATTCTGAAAATCCAAATGCTAAATTGTGTAAAATTGGCACGCACATGTAGTGCGGTTGCTCTCTATATCTGGACAGTTGTCCACCCAAGCTTTGCAGATGCTTTATTATTTCTTTTAATGCTTATCTTCGAAATCACTATATCTACAAAACCCATTCCAAAACAGAGAGAAGCTGCTACAAATTGTAACACATCTTAAACTAGTCTTCCCCATTTGAATGTTCAGCAGATATGTTAGATTTCAGGTCTCACAGTCAAACGCATATAAAGGTCACACAGTCAGATGCATATAAAGGTGGTTATGGAAATTTATCTGAGTATTTTTCCCATAACAATTTACAACGTACCTCCAAAAAAGTACTGGTTTCCAGTACGCAACTGAATGTCTCGGTCAACACGGAAGCTGGCATCATTCTGGTCATCAATAGTGATAACAGCTGAGGATTCTTGTACCATCAAGGACACTGAGTGCCAGAAACCATCATTAAGACGATATCCTAAGAATAATAGAATACAAGAAATTAAGAATAAGTGATAGGATTATGAATAAATTGGCCGGACCTTAAGATTTCACACCAACCCTACTGAAACCACAGACTTTAAGATCCATAAAGCCTGCCCCTCTCACCATTTCCTTGAGTTTGCTAGCCATTTTGTTTTTTGTCTATTATAAGAAATATATATTTTAAAGATTAGCTATAATGCACTATCCCAGGGGTGAAATGCTCCCGGTTCAAACCGGATCGCCCGATCCAGTAGCGATGGCGGCGGATGGTTCAGAGAACCGGTAGCAAAAATCCCTGTGGCCCCCCCATGCCCAGCTGAGCTGCGCAATCTTCAGAGGCTTTTTTTTTTAACTTTTAAAAGCATTTTTTCTACAACCGCTTCAGTTGAAAAAATGCTTCTAAAAGTAAAAAACAAAAGCCTCTGATGATCGCACTGCTCAGCTGGGATCGTCAGAGGCTTCTAAAAACAATTTTTTCTGCAACCTCTTAAGGTTGTAGAAAAAATGCTTTTAAGAGTAAAAAAAAAAAGTTGGCCATGCCCACCCAGTCACATTAATCTCCCACCCCCAAGCCATGCCCACAGAACCGGTAGTAACAAATTTTAGATTTCACCCCTGCACTATCCCCACTGTATTTGTAAGCCATCATTTTACACTTTCATTTCACAAGAACTGCAAAGATTATAACCAGTTTTCCATGCCTAGAATAGTATCCAAGAGCAGCTTGCCTAACAAGTTTAATCATAGAGAACTAGTAGTCCATTTAAACACGCAAACCCCAGTCAACAGCAAGATCAAAAGGGATATATCATGGATCCAAATAGATCTCATTTGAGTGGTGAAATTAATGCTACAAGCAATTATAGTTTTAAATACCTGAGTTTCTTTGAGAACGTCAGCTCAACACTCATTTTATATGACACTTCCCATGGCCACATAGGATATATAGAAATGGGGTGGAAAAAGTCAAAGTGACTAAGACTCCCCAATTCCATCTGCAAGGGTAACATCCAGTAGACACCACAGATTTTTACACAAATACACCCACATTTATGTGTGTATAAAGTTAAAGAAAAATTTAAAAAAATAGAAACAAATCTCTGTTTGAAAGAGAAAAGTAAGGAAAATAAGGAAAAGTAGTAAGTGAAAAAAGTGCAGAAAAATAAATAGAAGAAACGACAGGCAGAGAATGGGTGGGAAGGGGAGGTGTGGGGAAGAAAAGAGAGGAAGAAAACAGTTTCTGGTCTTCTTAACAGCAGTTTCAAGTACATTTATATTTTACCATCTTTCTCTAAGATTACAATAATTTCCATCTTTCCATAGCCTATTTTTTCCAAACATTAAAGCCATAAAAAAATTTTTTTTTTAAATTGACTGTAAAAAATACAGTCAAAAATCTAAAAGGGGTTTCTAGTCATTACTAAATATAGTTATTGGCTTGGAATTACTACTAAATGAAGTTAGGTTCTGGCTTAGGCCTAGTACTGTTCAATATTTTCTTAAATATTTCAGAGGAGGAGCTAGGAGAACTCATCAAATTTGCAGATGATACCAAGCTGGAGGGAATAGCCCACACTTTAGAAGGTAAGCTCAGGATCCAGAAGGATGGATCTTGACAGATTTAAACACTGGACTCTAATCAACAAAATATAATTCGCTGCTGAGAAAAATAACACTTAGACAAGAAAACCAAGTGCAAAGGTATAGGATAAGTGGTACTTGGCTGAACAGCAGTAACTGTGAAAGAGATCTAGGAGTCCTGGCGGATAACCACTTAAATATGAGCCAGCAATGTGCATCAGTTGCCAAAAAAAAATGTAATCCTAAACTGTATTAAGAAAGGGATAGAATCAAGATCACATGAAATACTAGGACCACTTTATACTGCTTTGGAAAGACCACACTTGGAATACTGCATCCAGTTTTGGCACCATGATACAAAAAAGATGTTGAGACTCTAGAAAGAGTGCAAAGATGATTAGGGGCCTGGAGACTAAAACATACTATTAACAGTTGCAGGAACTAGGCAAGTTTAGTCTAAATCGGGTGTTGGCAACCCACGGCTCCCGAGCAGCATGCAGCTCTTTGACCACTCTTCTGCGATTCCCTGCCGACCCGGTCTCTGCCCCAAGACACTGGCCCAATCTGGCCATGGCCGATGCCAACCTTGCTAACACGAGAGCTGGCAGGGTGGAAATGGGATCCAGGAAGAGGGTATGACAAAAAGAGGGACAGCCCTGCAGCTGAGGAGCGAGCACGAGTCATGGCAGTGGTTTCCTCCTCCTCCTCCTCAAGCGACCCCTTGGCCGGCTGTTGCGTGTCCAAGAGGGTGCGCACGAGTGGGGATACCCTCCTCAAGTGAGCGACCAGGCTCGGCCAAAGTGCAGTGAAGGTGTGCGGAGCTGGTGGGTTGACTGGCTGAAGGACGAATGTCTTTGGAAAGGGTGCTATGGCTTTCTCTGAATTTGATCCCTGGGGTGGGTGTGCAAGGTTTGCAAAATGGGGCCAGCCCCCTTTTCCTACTGCCCTGCTCAGAGAAAGCTGTAGTGCCCTTGCCAAGGAGACTCATTCCTCATTCGGCCCGGATTTCTGAAAAGTTGCCAAGAAGAAAGAAAAATAATAGCAAAGAGCCCCAAGGACAGTTCGCCGGATTGGCCCAGCCTTGGCTTTCTGAGAAAGAGAGAGAGGGGAGAGAAAGGAGAGAGAGAGAGAGAAAGAGAGAAGAAAAAGAGAGAGAAACAAATGAGAGAGAGAATGGGGAGAGAAAAGGAAAAAAAGAGAGGAGGGAGATATTTGGAGAGGAAAAAGGAGAGAATAACAGAAATTAGAGGGAGAGAAAGAGAGAGATAGAGAGAGAGAAAAGGGGAGAGAAAGAAAGAGAGAAATGAGAAAATGATGGAGGGGGAGAATGAGAGACAGAGAAAAAGAAAGAAAAACAGAAATGAGAGGAAGGGAGAGAAAGAGGATCAACTCTCTCTATCACAGAGAAGAGAGAACCAACTTATTTTCCAAAACACCTGAGAGTAGGATAAGAAGTAACAGATGGAAATTTATGAAGCAGAGATTCAACCTAGAACTAAGGAGAACTTTCCTGACAATGAGAACAATAAACAAGAGAAACTGCTTGGTTTCAGAAGTTGTGGGTGCTCCATCACTGGAGATTTTTAAAAAGAGATTGGGCAGCCATTGGTCTGAAAGGATGTAGGGTATCCTGTTTGAGAAGGGGGTTGGACCAGAAGACTTTCCAAGGTTCCTTCCCACTCTGTTATTCTTTACGGTGAATTCTAATCAAACAATCCAGTTTTACAATCTTTGCTAATTCTGTTATCTACACCAACCATTCCTCTATTGTGGGTCTTTTGGAATCTTTTCATTTTTATACATATAACAATTTTGCAGCAGTTATCTTATAAAGCAGAGATTTTGATGCTTTTTTTTTTCAAAGTGGAAAAAATATTAGGAAATGGGTACTATATATATGTGGGTGTGTGTACACATATACACACAAAATCAATTCAAAATCTAATTGGAGAAGTCTGCTTTCTAATTCCTAATTCAAGCAGCATTAAATTTAAAAATATGCACATAACTGAACTTCTGTTTTTCTAATTTATTAAAACATGCAGCAGATTAAAGATTGTAATTGTTCCTGGAGAAATTATATTAAATCATTTTGTAGCTTTTTGTGCTGCAGCTCTGTAGGGACAATAACTTCCTGAATTTCCAGTCTGCACAGCCATTTTAAGAGTGCTCTAGAAATAAGGAAAAATGTTGAGAAAGTGGTTGTCTAAAATATATTGATCTTTCTTTGTCATATAACTTCATTTGCATTGCACACAGCAATAAGAAAAGCCCAGTTTGGAATATACAAATAATATACAAATAATATACAAATAATGGCTCAAAGCTAGAATGTGAAACCTGAAAATGTAACATCCCCTGATAATAAGCCTAATTGGGCTTTTAAGCACATGCGCTAAAATAAGCCCTCCCCGGAAATAAGCCCTCCTCGAAAATATTTAAATGCAAACACAGCCGCTCCCTGCCATTTCCTCTGATTAGGAGACAGAGTTGGAAATCAGGTAAGACAGCAAAAGGAGCCCCGTCTTGCTTCACACATTCCAAAATAATAAGACCTTCCCGAAAATAGGGCCAAGCGCTTATTTCAGGGTTCAAAAAAAAAAATAAGATAGAGTCTTAATTTTGGGGATACACAGTAAAAAAAAAAAAAGCAGAATGCAGGGACAAATTACGCCCAATTTATTTACAAGAAAATTACATGGATATATTGATAAAATCCTCAGGATATCAATCTGACTTGGAAGATACTTTACTTAATAGTTTCCAGTTTCTTCCTTAAAATAATAAATGGCAGAAACCAAAGATCTGATCAGAATTAAATGCCAACATCAGTCATAGACCTGGTAAGCAATTACAGAATTGCCCACAATTTCTTGCCAACCCAACTCTTCTCTTCAAAATGCTTTTGTTTAAAAAGAGTCAATACATTAAGCTATTAATTCACCTATTGACTGCAAAGTTGTCACATTTTGTTGGCTTCAAAATCTGGGCAAGACATATTACCCAAAAGAGCCAAGTGATTTATTTTCATATTATGTTTATATATAGAAAAAACAGAATCCCCCTTGCAGTGATTCATACCACTGATTCATCAAGCCAAACACTGAGGTTGGACTTAGATATCATCTTATGCCATAAAATTTTAGACTGATTTTGAGCTTTGGATCCTAATGGAATGGGTGAGCACATTTCTTAGTTGTATTAAATGAGATGATTGTTAATATTGTTTTAGGTTAATTGTTCAACTATTATTTGTGTTATTTATATTTTTGTGGGTTATTTTATTCTGTCTTTAATTATTAGCCTCCAATGATCATAAATAATATTTATCATAAATAAATAAATAAAGCACCTGCACAAAGTATTCATTCTACAAACCGTCTATGATCCAGTTATCAATATTTCATAGTATTCACTAATGTTGGCTAAAAGCCTTAATTCAAGTTCAATGGAAATATTAGGAGCTTAAAATAAAGAAAGATTTGTTTCTTTTTTGAACTTTGTCATGAATTGATCTTGAATGTGTATTTATTATTTGTATTTTTCTTCTGGAGACATTACTGCTCACTGCCCATCATTCACTGCACTATAATTGTTCTGCTATAAAAAAGTTATTGTTAAATAAAAATTTGACCATATTATCACTGAGTCTCTATTTGGCAGTTTAGAAATTGTTATATTTTCCATACGGAGATGCAGCAGACCACGTTCCATTCTTATATTGGTATTTTCATACTAGAAATGGACCTGCTAGAAGTTGGCCAAAGTTTGGGTGGCACAAATAAGCATCAGGCACTGACCATCCTGATCTAAATCTATATGGAGAATGTCTTATTACTGCAGGAGCAGATAATTAACTTTTTAATAAACTTAACATTATTTATACATACCTATCTTTTAAAGTTCTGCTTTTAAATTTTATTCACACCAAAGACGCCTTTATTTTAAGATAACTTCTCAACACCCAGACCTCACAGATTCTTGCCCATTCTAGTTGACTCTGTCACCAGAAATATCCCCCTCACACACATACTCACACATTCTCAATAACTCTTTTATTTATTACAATTAACAACCAAGGGGAGCTTGTTCACATAAAGCACTGCTGGCAGCCACCATCTCTCCTCTTTCAAAGCATAGCCGGTCCAGCCACTGATATACAAATTAGTTGGGGAGCAGACATCCATTTGTGAGAAGATGAATTTAGCATGGGAATATCTGAGACTAGCCAGTAACTTTGGACAGGAAAGGAGGCAAGACTTTAACATCCTTAACAGCCTCTGCTGAAAGCTACCATAAATACCAAGAAGGCAACATTCCAACTATAGCTTTCCCCATTATTAGCCCTATACCAGGGGTGGATTCTACTTACCTTTACTATGCAATGGGAGCACACACACGTTTCTGCGCATGCGCAGATCGTACCTTATGACATCTGGGCGGATGGGCGGAGCCTCCCGCCACTTTTACTACCGGTTCTCAAGAACCGGACAGAACCGGGAGCAACCCACCACTGTCTATACTACCACCAAATCCAACTGTGAGGGTGAATTTGAGAATCTGCCCAACCAAGAAAGCTTACCTGCACCAAGGAGAGTTATAGTTTCTTATTGAACTGGAAAAGAAAAAATATCTGCCTTAGATCCCTAATTTGTCCAGTCTTTGGGCAAGAAGGAAACAATCCAACAAGCTGTATTCCACCTTTAAGTGGATCCAGCACCACCAACCTTCCTTTTCCCCTCTCCCACAGGGCATCTTTCCAACATTAGGAACATACTATGTAACATGTTTTGGAGTCTTACCTTGGAGCCCTTTTTACTAATTGAAATCTTTACCTTACTTACTGCCTACCTGCTGCAAATTCCAGCTTCTTGGTTTTGGTTTTGGTTTTTGGTTGAGCAATTGTGACATTGACTTGTCCATCACTCAGGACCATCTCAAGCCATCCTAGGTCATCAGAAAAGGAAGTGTACATAAGCAGCCCTACAACATCCCATGTGCGGAAACTGAAGCTGACCGCCAGCGTAGTGCGCTGAGGATATCCAGGGACCTGCAAGAAGTTGTTGACCCCAGCAAAGGTAAAAGGGAACAAGAAGTTGTCCCGGCAGAAATAGCCCACATGACCCTGCAACAAAGAGAGAAAGCACGGTGATATTCACAGAGGAAAGCAAATGCAAAGGGAGAAGGTGAGTCCATTAAGGAAGGGCCACATGCACTTTCTCCCATATCCACATGCCTTCTATATGGTGACATAATCTGCTGCCTTGGCTACCAAAAAGGTCTCTGTTGGGTACCTTCTTTTAGCTAACTCTAGAAACATTCCAGAGACTCCACATGGCACAGTTAGTAAGGAATATTTATTTTACATTAAGGAAGAAGACATTAACAAAAGATGTTGCTGTCTTATCGCCTTCTGGAAGATGAGCTTTCAGTCCCTTCCTTACTTTCTTGTTCATGCTTAGCATTAAGTGGCAGTTCCCTATTGAAATATTCAGCAATCTTGCCCAATATATCCATCGAGCAGGCCTTGGAATGACAGAGAGCCCCATCCACTTTTCTCACTAGCCAGCTGGATCATCCTGATCATCTAACCAATAGGAGCAGCTGGATTGTTTGATTGATTGCTGCTGCAAGAGGAAGTAGTCTGGTCCCCATCTGCCCACTCTCTAGATCACTGATTTGCTAATAGCAGCAGGAATTCATCAATATACAGCAAGTTGCTGGGAGGGAAGACGGAGGGAGGGAGATAATAAAGTTTGTGAGCAAGTATGGAGGCCACACATAGAGACACATACACCCTTCTACACATGCAAAACTCATCAGGCTGTAAACAAGTTACTCCACAGGTGAGCGATGTTATGAGGCATTCAATTTTGCACATCATAATATCTTTCCTTTATATTCAAATAGAGGGACTTAACCCGACAGAACTATTACTGCATGCTGAGAATATGGAAAGTCTTGGAAATAGAGTAGTTTAGTAAAAAGGCAAGAAAAATTTCCCAGAGTTGGAAAGCACTTTCAGGTCTTTCAAAACATTTAGGTTTAGCACGGATCCACAGCAGAACTCAAATAATGCATGCAAAACACATACATTTCTGCCAGTAACTGGATCCATCAGACTCTTCCTTGAATTGTCATCTGGCAGTAACTATTCCATCAAGGTACAGCAAACAAGGCTGGGAAGTAGGACCACTTTATCATCCTGAGCTGTTGGTTAGTAAATGTTAGAAAAACTACTATTTAACTATAAGAATTGATGCCTGAATTTGCTTTTTTTCTTTTTATTATATTTTATATAATAGGTTTTAGACTGTAAGTCCGCAGACATATCCTTTCACTTTAAAGGAATATATATGGTACTCTAGAAGTCTTGTTCATTAAAAATTGGAGTAAGAATACTTTACAGAAAAATAATATGATTCCAATCTCTCCAGAACACGAACACTTCGAAATTTTGTTAGTTTTCTTCATGTATATTTTAAAGCCAATCTGAATATTCCAATTTTGTTTCTCCTTCCTTACTGAGTGGAAATATCAGGACTGCTTTCATAACATCAGTTTTCCTAGAGGAGATTATACTGGAGTTTCCTTTCCAGGAACAGCTATGAAAAATCAATTCACTTACAATGAAATCAGAACGGAAAAACAGGTGGCAGGCAGTAGCAGGATCAATTACAAGACAAAAGCGACATCAGCTTATGCACAGACTCAGCAGAGATTAACAACCACAAGCCAAGAGCCTGCCTCCAACTACAATAGAGCCAGTTTCTATCTTCATTGTCACTGACCAGCTCTTCCCAAAAATATCCTCCAGTTGGGTGGAGTTCAACTTTCCACAGAGGTTGACGAAGTCTGAAAGCTGAAGTCAGATAACTGCAGGGTTTCTAAGTTGGTAAGGCTGCCCTAGATCCTAGACCCAACCTACATTAATTCTTACCTCAACCCGGATGGCGGGATGCCGACGTCTTGCTAAATTAGTAATATAAACCAGGTTGTAGGCAATGTTTTCCATACAGCCACGAAAGTTTGGCTTGTAGACAAGACGCTGTTTCTCGTAGTTCCTCACTCCTCCAAAAAAGATCTGCAGAAAACAAGGAGGACACAACTCAGCTGGGAGCCAATTAAAAATCCTGATTTTTAATGGCTGCACATAGATCATGTGGCCACAATGAAAGACAGAGAACGTAGGGTTAAAGGTCATTAAGGTTCCCAGCAGATATCAACTCTATGGAGAATTAGAGAGGTACATTTCAGTTGGTTTCAAATTTCACATCCCAAATGAACATTATCACAGTGTCAATTCTTCCAAAGTGTATCACCTCTTTGTCTAAGTCAAGCTGCTCAAATTCCCCATTGAGGCGCATTTGCAGAATCTCCCCATCCAGGCTGAAGTTGACATATTTTCTATAGCGATCAAGGCGAAATTGGTGCCAATGTTGGTCATCCAAGAGGCTCCCCAGCTTCATTGTCGTCTCCCCTCCGCTCATATTTAATGAGCTGTTACCTGACGGTAGAAACCCATATGAAAAAAAACCTTAGAAATAGATTCTGTCTGATTCATTGTAAGGAATACTCAGATTAGATAAACATTTATTCTGATTGATTATTCTTACCATATGGGCTGCATTTGCTAACTATCGAACATTGATTTGATTTTAATAATATTTTAAAATATGAAATTGACATAAGATCATACTTATATGGAGTACTAATTGAATCAGTTTTATACAGCTTGTAAGTCTTCTGCTCCTTTTTTTATTCCCTTTCCCCCCCCCCCCCCTTTTGCTTGGTGCCATATTCAAATAGCTGTACAAACAAAAGAAAAGAAAAGAAATCCTGGGGCATTTCATTTCTAAGACTTTGCATTTCTGTCTAAAAATTCATTAGACAAATCTAGCCTTCAGCAAAAGAATACTTAGGGAAAAATGCATCATTTCACAACTTTAGGCAGTGCTAGGTAGCTCGCTAAAAAAAAAGGAAAAAAAAGAGGTATGCTAATTCAATGCCAATTTTCTTCAGACTTTGCAAAATTTCAGCATTTTGTCCTGATATGAAACAGGAGGTGTTTAGAGCAGACCTAGTCAAAGTCATTATATCTATCTGCCTTTACTGTAGTACCAAAAAGCATTCACATTTTTGCTGTCTATATGCATAACTTTAACTGATTGGAACGTTGCAAATGAGACTATCAATAATTCCGCTTGACTAATCTGACCAACGTTCAAAGATTAAGCAGAGTCTAACTTGCAGCGTAAGAGAAAATAAAGTTGCACACGGTGCATATTGGTAACAATAAAAGGAAAAGACAACGAGTTTCAATATGCACTGGCTGAGGAAAAGTGCAAAAGTTCTGAAAGTTCTCAACACAATTTCCTTGTTCCTATATTCCAGTAATACATCACTCCCACATTCCGTTCCTGCATGTAATGACATTGGCACATGCGGGTTGTGGGAAGGCTTCCTTCCACTTCTTTGATTAACACTTAAAGTTATTTTCACCCTCTCCACCCTGCCTTTTGGCCTTCCCCCAACACAACACCAACATTAATGGTTGTGCTAAATCATGTCTTTAAATAGGCTGTCATACTACCTGATTCCATTGTTACAAAGAAGCAGGCAATAAATTACATGCTAGCATGGAATATTATATTCCGTACACACCTTAACCCAGAAGTGGGTTTCAGCAGGTTCTGACCAGTTCTGGAGAACCGGTAATGGAAATTTTGAGTAGTTCTGAGAACTGGTAGTAAAAATTCCGACTGGCCCCGCCCCCATCTATTCTCTGCCTCTCGAGTCTCAGCTGATCAGGAGGAAATGGGAATTTTGCAGTAACCTTCTCCTGCAGTGGGGTGGGAATGGAGATTTTACAGTATCCTTCCCCTGCCACGCTCACCAAGCCACGCCCTCCAAGCCACACCCACAGAACCGGTAGTAAAAAAAATTGAAACCCACCACTGCCTTAACCTGAACACTTCTGCTGGATCGAATAGGTTATTTATCCTCCAATTTAAGCAAACCTTAGACTAAGTAGCCAAAAAAGGATTCAGTTCTATTCCTTCATTCATGGTATGGATGACATATTCAAAGGTAAAGGGCTAAATTAACCTGGCATCTTTTCCCCTTTGGGGAATTCTCAATTTTGCACCTTGGGATGAAATCAATTATGAACTACACTTAGCTAGCCCCTTCTTTATCCTATTTCCTTTAAATACTATCAATAAAATCATAGTCTGTCTTCTACTCATTCAGATGTTTAACTCTTGTTCTGAGTATTGATTTCAGTGGAATGACAAAGAGTGAAATGTGCTTTGAGATCTATCTAGTCTTTACTTTGAACCTTTACTCTGAATCTTCTCAACATGGATCTTTCAGGTGTATGTGTACTCCCCTAAATACCAAAGTTTCCGAATTAAACTGGAAATTCTGGAAGTCACAACCCTGATACAGCTCCAGTAATGCACGAGACCAGAGAAAAGATGTAATTGTGTTTAAGAGGAAGAAAATGAGTCTTTAAAAGTAATAAAATCTTAATTTAGGAATTGACAAACAGAGTTTTGTCAGTTCCTAAATTAAAACAGAGAATTAACAGAGAATTAACAGTAAAAAAAAACATATGGGATGTAGTCCTAGCCTGATTTTTTGGGATGGGCCTAATATAAACCCTACCCAAAAATAAGCCCTTATTAAGGGGGTGGGGATGGTGAACACAGGAGGCAGCTCTTCCCTGGTCATCTCATGGAGGCTCAGCCCCTTCTTGCAGCTTGCGGATCAGCTGATCCAGCAAGGGCCGGGAGTTGCCTTTCATTTTGTCTCTCTGAGCGCCTGGAGGTGTTTCCAGACACTCTTGCCAGCCCCAGCCCTACCTGCGGTGCAAGGCAACCTCGTAACCGAGGGCCTCTCTCTTCCACAGCTCATTTCGTGGCTTTGGAGCAGGATGTGACTACAGTTTGAGCTCCGCCAGGCCTGGAGCTTGTGTCTTTCTTAAGCTACTGCTACAATGAGGCAGAAAGCCATGCGGCACATCAGAATTGGCTCCCCCACTCCACCTCTGCCTGGCTGCTGGGCCTGCTGCACCTGCTACTGCTGGCCTTGCGGGACCTCTTTGCCCTCCTGGCTGTGCTACTCTCAGCAGCCCTGCTGGGCTGCTCCTGCCTGGCATGGGGAAACCCAACCCAGATCTCCAGAACACATCCCCTGCTGCCGGCCTGCCAGGGCCCCCTTTGCCAATGGTTGCACTGCCCTGCTCAAGCTCCATGGGGGACCAGAAGTGGGACGTAGGAGGGAGGGGGATATTGCCCCTTCCTCCTTTGCACCCCAAAACCCCAACTTCCCTGGCTGCCGAGCCCCCAGGCTGCACCCCTCTCACTTGAACAAGATGCACAACTCAATGTTACCCCTGGAGGCCTCCCAGTGCAACGCTCTCCGCAGCTTTGGAGCAAACCTCCACCTTCCCTGTGCAGAATTGCAAGTCTGAAGGCTTAAGATGGATTTTAAGATGGATCTTGTAACAAGTAGAGATGAAACTGCGTACAGGGGGGAGGTGGGCTGTCCCGACACCACTGTATGAGATTCTAGAGCTCATTGCCTTAGAAGAGTGAGGAAAATCCTCAGGGACGACTCACACCCTGGTCAGCACTCCTTTTCCCTCTTACCATCCAGAAGGAGATATAGAAGGATAGCCAGCCACACAAACAGGCTGAAGAACAGTTTTTATCCGTGTGCTGTCAGACTCCTGAGTGCGAAATAACATTATAATTACGTAGTATGATGGACTTGCAGGGCCGGCGCAATGTGTAACAAGTTCACACTGGTGTAATAGGACTAGTTGTTTGTTAATATGATTTATTGGGTTAGGGATTTTCTGTTTCCACTGTGAGTTGTATTGTGTTGGAGGGTGCACTGAGGGAGATCCACCAATCTCATTGTACATATGTTGTGCAGTGACAATAAAGGTTATTAAGCATTAAGCATGGAGCATTTTTGGGATGTGCGTCTATGCAAGGCTCGTCAAGGAAAGGATGATCGGCAGGAAAATCTCTCCCCCACCCATTTTTCTGCCGATTGTCCTTTCCTTGAGGAGCCCTGCATAGATGCACATCCCAAAAAATGTTCTCTCCGAAGCTTCCAGCCTTTCAATCTTGCACAGGGAAAGCAGAGATTTGCTCTGAAGCTGCGGCAGAGCGTAGCATCGAAAGACCTCTGCAGGTAACATTTCTGAAATGTTTAACATCTCACTCCATGCGTCTTTGGCACAAGAAAAGGATGATTGGCAGGAAAATGGGGGGGGGCACTGTGGGGAGTTCTGGGAGTTGAAATCCACAAGTCTTAGTGGCTAAGCGGCTGCCCTTGCTTCTGCTGGCTTTGCGTGGGCTCTTCTCCCTCCTGGCAGTGTTGCTCTTGGCTACCATGCAGGGCTGCTCCTGCCTGAAGGCCCATTGCAGCAGGCAAACAGGCAGTGGGATGGAGAGGACTGCGCTCCCACTCCCATCAGCCCCCATGCTCCTGCATGTCAAAAAATAAAATAAAATAAAGACTTCCCTGAAAACAAACCTAAATGCTTATTTTCAAGCCCAAAAGAAAATAAGTCCGAGTCTTATTTTCGGGAAAACAAGGTAGGTTTGGTGCGTGTGCTCATCAGTTTTGAAGTCTACTTGACTGCAATCTGCAGCTGATGTAATAAAACAATGCAGTTCCCATGACTTCACCCATCCCCCCAAAAAATTCTCCAGAAATGTTGCTCCAAAACTCATTATTGCTTGGGACAGGGATATAAACCACAATTCAGAAGTACATTTAGCCTCAATTCAAACTTGAAAGAAAGGTGACTGCTTCTCTTCTGACTTGCTTATCAATTGTATCAACAATTTTCCTTCTCCTCTGGCATATCAACAAAGAATCCTGGCATCTACCATGCTTCTTCCTTCTGATCTCACCAAGACTTATGCTCAGAACCAGCTGAGCTTGCTGAAGTTCCACACTGATGTAATCTCCCTGAGATCCTGCTGCGTACATTAAGATGCCCTCACGCTCCATTGTTTTGAAGTTGAACCCAATGATATCTTCAGTGGTACGAACTTTTTTGCTGCGAAACTGGTAAGAAATGGCATCATCCCCATCAAAATATAAGATTTCAGAATCTGTAGGAAAGAACAAATATATAGTTATCACAAATCAAGTCCTTTCTCCCACGCGACCATCAGTTTATCATAATAATCCCAAATGAGGCTATTTAAATCCTGGCCAATGCTAAACTTGCATGTCTGAAACTTCTGAAGAGGCTGAGGTCAGCGATCAAGTTTTCCCTGTTCTCCACGATGCAACACAATTTCCTGAGTCCCATTTGCTCCCCTTCTTACCTGGTCTCACTCTGACAAAAACACCCCACCTGGGAAAACACAACTTGAAAACAAGTTCTTTCCATCCTCTTTTTTCACTCTCAGAGCTTAAGAAGAAAAATGGGAAAATTAATCTGGCAATCATAGTTCTACCTCAAAACAAAACTGAAAAGGTGCCTCAATAATTTACCCACATATATTTTTGCATTTCTGCCATAAAAGACTGATCTGTTCCATGTATTATCTTAGCTACTCTCCTTCTAAGTGATATAAACAGAAAGACAAGCACTTCAGGTTCCACTTGCATCCCTCCCACTCCATTTTTTATGAAAATGGGGGGGGGGGAGTTTGAGAATAAATTTTCCCTACATCTTCCATTACTTGTTTCTATACTTCAGCTATAGGACATTATTCTCAGCAGAATCACTTACCATAGTAGCATCCATAAAGGCCAACTCGTAAGCCAATAGTGCCCTGAGGATTCCATGCCACAGGAATGATCCGGAGATAGCGAGCCAAAATGGGGTGATGTAGGTCATGACTGACCACATCAGTAGAATTTACATTGCCAAAAAATGTCTAGGTCAGAAAGAAGAAAAGCAAAAGTTGGAAATGCTACTTGGGATGTAACTAAGAATGTTTGGGCTTTTAATATTGCATAATTACAGCCTGTGATGAGTTAAGTGATGCCATGTCCTCCCTCTCACAGTGCCTAGAGGCTGTTAGGGGCTGGATGGAGAGCAACAGGTTGAAACTAAACCCTTGCAAGACCAAGTAGCTCTGGGTTCGTTGGTTCAGGGAGAATTGCCACCTTTGATATTGGATAGGGTGGCACTACCCATAACAGGCCCGGTGTGTAATACAGGGGTTTTCCTGAACTCACGACTCCTGTTCAAAGAGCAGGTGGCAATCATGGCCAGGAGGGCCTTTGCGCAACTGTGGGTTGTGCGCCAGTTTGCCCTTTCCTGGACCAAAAGTACCTACTCACAGTCACTCATGCCAAAGTCACTTCCAGTCTTGACTATTACAATGTGCTCTACATGGGGCTACCCTTGAATAGCATCCGGAAGCTCCAGTTTATGCAAAATGCAGTAGCCCACATTATTTTGTAGATTCCGGTGTGCACATGTATCATCTCTCTTGCGGAAGCTGCATTGGTTGCCCATTTGCTTCCGGATGCAATTCAAGGTGCTGGTTGTCACCTTTAAAGACCTTCATGGTTTGGGACCAGGTTATCTGAGGGATCGTCTCTTGTCGGTCACACCTACCCAACCCATCCAAGCGGGGAAGCAGGGAATATTGCGGGTCCCATCCCCAAGGGAGATACATCTGGTGGGGCCCAGAAGAAGGGCCTTCTCCATGGTGGCTCCCTCTCTCTGGAATATCATTGCTCCAGAGATTAGAATGGCCCCACTCTAATACTCTTCTGGAAGGTGGCGAAGACCTGGTTCTGCTAGCGGGCCTGGGGAACTCAGAGTGGGATGGAGCCCATTAAATGACTCATGTGATCTGATGTCCCCAGGGTGGAGAATGGGAGGTGGGGGGTTATTTTGTTATATTGTACTATATTAATTTATTTGATTGTTAGTTTTTATTTTTTTAAATGTGGTTTTATATTCTGTGAATTGCCTTCAGTCGCCATGGGCGAATAGGTGGCAATATAAATTAATAATAATAATAATAATAATAATAATAATAATAATAATAATAATAATAATAATAATAATAATAATAATAATAATAATAATAAAAATTAATTTCTATACAATCCTTCTCCCGAAGGACTCAGGGAGGTGCACAGCCAACAATAAAACAAACCCAATACAAAATTTAAAAGCAATTTTAAAAACATATTAAACAATTTGGCCCTAATCGTTAAAAAATAAAGCCCAATTAAAAATCATGTTTAGGCCAGCCCAGCTTGTTGGAACAATAGTGTCTTAAGGGCAGAGCAAAAGGTGCCCTCAGGGATCATCTGTATCTTCGGGGCAATTCGTTCCAGAGGGCAGATGCCCCCAAAGAGAAGGCTCACCCCCTGGGGGACGCCAGCTGACACTGTTTAACCGACGGCACCCTGAGGAGTCCCTCTCTGTGGGAGCATATTGGCCGGTGGGAGGCTATCCACAGCAGAAGGTGGTCTCGTAAGTACCTGGGTCCTAAGCCATGGAGCGCTTTGAAGATGGTCACCACCACCTTGAATCGCACCTGGAAGACCACCGAAAGCCAGTGCAGCTCGCGCAGGAAAGGTGTTACATGAGTGCGCTGAGTTGCTTCCATAATCACCCGCGCGGCCAGTTGGAGCCTCCGAGTGCTCTTCAAGAGGAGCCCCATGTAGAGAGCATATTAATAATAATAATAATAATAACAACAACAATAATAATAATACCAAAAGAATCTTGGTTTTCACAAATGGGGGTGGGGTGGGGAAATCCGAGACCAACAAGAGATAAGAAACAACATATATATTTCACATTTAGTCTCTATCATTCCTCTTATAAAAGATATGTATAGTCAGTTGGGGAAGGGCTTGTGCTAGCTCTTATAGCCATACACAATTTAATACAATGAACTAGAAGAACTAAAATTCTCACTTTTCAGAATCTCCTTATATAATTCATTCCTATCACAAAAGTCTTTCATGGGTTCTAAAATAAGTTTTCAATATGTATGAAATTTATTATAGCAAAGGAACTGAATGTGTTTTGGGTTGAATAATTTATTTTAATAGATATTGGGTAAAGTAAAAAAGGTAAGGAAGATTTATCTTTAATCATTGCCTCTTTCTTCTGAAAACTATCAAACAGCAAATTAATATTAATCATTTACTTTGAGTTCAAATGAAAGTTGAAATTTTTAGAATTAATTCTGTCAGTCTCTTCACACACAAACCAACAAAAAATCTGTTTCAACATGAGAAATATAGGAATGCATACATACATACATGTGTGTATATGTATATGTGTGTATAGTATGAATACACATATACACATACATAAACATATAAGAATGCAAGCCATCATCCGTAGTTAAAATTCTAGATTGTACTTATACATTGGGGCAAAAAAGTATTTAGTCAGCCACCAATTGTGCAAGTTCTCCCACTTAAAAAGATGAGAGAGGCCTGTAATTTTCATCATAGGTAGACCGCAACTAATAAGAAAACAAATCCAGACAATCACATTGTCTGATCTGGAAAGAATTTATTTGCAAATTAAGGTGGAAAATAGGTATTTGGTCACCTACAAACAAGCAAGATTTCTGGCTCTCACAGACCTGTAACTTCTTTTTTAAAAGGCTCCTCTGTCCTCCACTCATTACCAGTATTAATGGCACCTGTTTGAACTTGTTATCAGTATAAAAGACACCTGTCCACAACCTCAAATAGTCACACTCCAAACTCCACTATGGTGAAGACCAAAGAGCTGTCGAAGGACACCAGAAACAAAACTGTAGACCTGCACCAGGCTGGGAAGACTGAATCTGCAATAGGCAAGCAGCTTGGTATGAAGAAATCAACTGTGGAAGCAATAATTAGAAAATGGAAGGCATACAAGACCACTGATAATCTCCCTCGATCTGGGGCTCCACACAAGATCTCACCCTGTGAGGACAAAATGATCACAAGAATGGTGAGCAAAAATCCCAGAACCACACAGGGGGACCTAGTGAATGACCTGCAGAGAGCTGGGACCAACATAACAAAGGTTACCATTAGTAACATACTACGCCACCAGGGACTCAGATCCTGCAGTGCAAGACATGTCCCCCTGCTTAAGCCAGTACATGTCCGGGCCTGTCTGAGGTTTGCTAGAGAGCATTTGGATGATCCAGAAGAGGTTTGGGAGAATGTCATATGGTCAGATGAAACCGAAGTAGAACTGTTTGGTAGAAACGCAACTCGTCGTGTTTGGAGGAGAGAGAATGCTGAGTTGCATCCAAAGAACACCATACCTACTGTGAAGCATGGGAGTGGCAACATCATGCTTTGGGGCTATTTCTCTGCAAAGGGACCAGGACGACTGATTCGTGTACAGGAAAGAATGAATGGGACCATGTATTGTGAGATTTTGAGTGCAAACCTCCTTCCATCAGCAAGGGCATTGAAGTTGAAACGTGGCTGGGTCTTTTAGCATGACAATGATCCCAAACACACCACCCAGGCAACAAAGGAGTGGCTTCGTAAGAAGCATTTCAAGGTCCTGGAGTGGCCTAGCCAGTCTCCAGATCTCAACTCCTTAGAAAACCTTTGGAGGGAGTTGAAAGTCCGTGTTGCCCAGCGATAGCTCCAAAACATCACTGCTCTAGAGGAGATCTGCATGGAGGAATGGGCCAACATACCAGCAACAGTGTGTGCCAATCTTGTGAAGACTTACAGAAAACGTTTGACTTCTGTCATTGCCAACAAAGGATATATAACAAAGTATTGAGATGAACTTTTGATATTGACCAAATACTTATTTTCCACCATAATTTGCAAATAAATTCTTTCCAAATCAGACAGTGTGATTGTCTGGATTTGTTTTCTCATTTTGTCTCTCATAGTTGAGATCTACCTATGATGACAATTACAGGCCTCTGTCATCTTTTTAAGTGGGAGAACTTGCACAATTGGTGGCTGACTAAATACTTTTTTGCCCCACTGTACATAATATTATATAAGAATTTTTAAAACTATAGCTTTCTCAACCACCTATGATGGATTGACTCATAATTACATTAAGCTACATCATGTTAGAGATCTATGCAATGCGAGAACTGGATTTCATAATCTTTAATTTATAATTATCCACCTCCCATTCTGAAGAAGACCAAAATCTGGGATGAAGGGTAATTAATCTAACAATACTCCTCTCCTTCTGTCTCTCCCTATCATTTCTTTACTTCCTTGCCCAGTTATCTATCAGAATATAGTTAATTTAATTACTTTAATGATAAACTTTGTTCAATTTATCATTCCAATTTATGACAGTTTTCTTGATGTATTGTTCACTCATAAATAAGTATATTTTTAACGGCTTAGCACTATATATTGTTTTTCAATCTCTGCAACTTTAATGGAAGGACTTGGTGGGGAATTCTGGAAGTTGAAATCCATCCATCTTAAAGTTGCCAAGGTTGAGAAACACTGGCTTAGTATGCTGCATCACTATGAAGTATTCAACAAACCATGATTCAAAATTCCAATCAAAATGATGATCTTGATTTTGCAAAAAGCAGATGTAAAAGTTTCCAATACTTTTTCTTGCCTGCACAGAGTAGTGCAGTAAGAAGCACGTGAGTCTGACCCCACTGTAGATTGTTTCTGCTAAAACAGGAGAATCAAAGGTTTTCCCACAAGAATAAGGATTTCATCCTGGATTAGAATCCCCTGAGCAATTATTGGCAGAATGAAGTGGAACAAAATGTCCTTGTTTTCTTTCTTTTCCAAGTTTTGTATCAAATAAGTCATAGGGTTTATCATGTTTTGCTGAATAAGTCAGATTTGGCTAGCTTCATATAACACCAAGCTATAAATCATGACTGAGAAACTTCAACTGCTGCTTCATACAAAATGCTAAACTAATGTTAATGCATGCCTGGGAGCTATACAGTATCTAAAATAGCAGAGGAACCTAAATACGTTAATTGATAGGTCCATGAACATTTTTTTCCCTGAGTTTTTCAGGAAGGTTTAGGAGTTCTTTTAAACACACACAAACAATGTTTATGGAGCTCCTCAGTCATCCAAATCATGGTTGTCCCAAAGGTGCTTTTTTCAAGAGGCAACTGAACTTTCTGGTTTTTCTTCAGACGCTGAAGAAGCTTCTTGGATGAGAAGCAAAACTTCGTCAAAGAAAAACCAGAAAGTCCAGTTGCCTCTTGAAAAAAGCACCTTTGGGAAACACACAAACAATACACACAAACCATGCATTAAGCCTGTTTTACAACCTGAATCAAAGTTTCTATATGTTTTCTATTTCAAAGTGATTGGAAATTATATCATTATCTTGGGATAATTATAGTTAGAAAACTATAGTCTGAAGTGACATACAGGTAGCCCTCGACTTATAACCATTCATTTAGTGACTATTTAAAGTTATAATGACACTGAAAAAATTGACTTACAACCAGTCCCCACACTTACAACCACTGCAGCACATGTAGTCCCCATAATTACATGATCAAAGTTTGATCATGTAATTGTGCTACCTGTCTGTATTTATGACAGCTGCAGCCAGCTGGGAACATGTAATCGCCATTTACGAATTTCCCAGCTGGCTTCTGACAACAAATTCAAAGGATGAAGCTAGATTCATTTATTGATTTCATGATTCTCTTAACAATTGCATTTGACAATTATGTCCAAAAAAAGTCATAAAATCAGGCACACTCACTTAATAACTGCCTTGCTTAACAATAGAAAATCTGGTCTCAATTGTGATCATAAGTTAAGGACTACCTGTATAGTTCTGAAGTCTTGATTTGCCCTCCCCCATACTTAATAAAATAAACTGTGGATAAGAGATTTGTGAATTTTGTAATGAAATTTGACCCTAACCAGCGAAGAATTATCTGTTCATCTTGCCCGAAAGAACTAGAAAAACAAAACCAAAAAGTGTTATCTAAGTTTCCTTATAGGGAAAGGAGATTATGATTACTTCACTCAAGCAGAAGCATGCCAATTTCTTGTTGCATTTTTATTTATTTTATTGGTGTACCTTATTATTTCTCTTCTTTTCATTTTTCTTTTCCTTTCTTTTCTTTCTTTCTTTCTCTTTTTTCTTTTTCTTTCTTTCTCTTTTTCTTTCTTTCTTTCTTTCTCTCTTTTTCTTTCTTTCTTTTCTTCTTTCTCTTTTTATTATGCTTTCATTTGATTCCCAAGCAACATCAGAAGCAACTGTAAGTCATCCTTAAGAGTACATATTACAGTATTTTCACTCTTATTTTGAAACAGGATACAATCTGATATCTGTCAATGGCATACTCAGATGATCCCAAAAGGAGTCCATCACTTATTCTCACACACACACACATACACACACACACACACATCCCACAGGCCCTGAATACTGTCTTCCAGACTCAATTCACTTTGACAAGTATGAGAATGTTGTTGTTTTTTTCAAATTGGACTTACTACCCTGTACATGTCTGGTCTTTGAAGCAATCCCCAGCTCAGAGAGCTGTGGGCAGCCTAAATAGTAATTAATTGATGGTGGTAGCAGGTAAGGGAGGAAGGCTACACAAGAAGTGGGAGATGGAGGGACATCCCTATAGCCGACACCTGTGTTCCCGCATGTTTTTGAATGTTTATTAGTTTACACTCTTGTAGAAATCACTCGTATAGAATCATTCTTCTGTATGCTGTATACAGAAATATACAGTATGTAGCATCATATGCCAACATTCTGTCTATGGCAAGAAAGGGTGCGCCAACTGTTATTTATTTATTTGTTTATTAAATTTGTTTGCCACTCATCTTGCTTCAAAGGAATTCTGGGTAGCTTACAACATTAAAAGCAATAAAACCAGAAATATTTCTAAATATAATACAAATAGAATTATTTAATAATATTATAAATAAGCTAAATTCCTTTTTATTATTACTTTTACTAGATTATTGTCCACATAATAAAAATATTAAAAGAAAAAGAAGTAAAATGGATTTTTTCCTGACCCAAATGGCCAGTTTTGCCTTTCTCATTAACTCTTTCAGTTTTATAATCCTATCTTCCACTGTGGATATTTCATTATTCTTCCAGTAAAAAATTGCATTCTCATTGTTCAAATGACAATCTGAGGCCACCTTACAAAGAAAAAAAAACATGGTATCAGGCATCTAGAGTAGAATTTATAGCAGAATTCCCTTATGAAACCTGAAGGTCTGCAGTTTTGAAATTTAGCAACATAAACATTTTCCACTCCAAAGGTTTGCTAATTTAGCACTTATTGATGGCCTGAATGGAAGCAGAGGTTCTCCTACTGCAACACTGCTACCAGACTGAATGCAAAAAGAAAAATCCAGCTTTGTTTATTATTTAATTTGAAAATCACCTGACTCCAAATTACCTTGGATGGTTTACGTGCTTGAAAAGCAAGAACAAAACAAATTAAGAAACAAATCAGACATTCAGAAGAGAACAGAAACCAAATCAAAACAAAAACCACATCCAACCCATCAGTCATTCTGTCCCACAGCCAGGTTTTTCAAAGATTTTTAGAACATCACTTGGTAGAAGCCATAGAGTTCTATGGGGAGTGGGGGGAAAAGCAGGTATCACAACAAAGAAAGCACATTTCTTGGGCCCAATAAAACACATTATTTGAGTCCTCTCCTTTCTGCCATGGGGCCAGAAAAACAGAACTTATTTTGAAACCTTCCACTTTTATGATGATCTTCCTCAAAACAAAATTAAATCATGAGTAAGTTTGCTTCCGTCAAAGAATACTGCAACTGAGGAACCTACTACGCCTGCATAAGGTAGCTGAATGAGAAAGATATGACTAGATTTCTATGACTTTACAGAAATGAAACTATCCAGGACATGGTGAATGTAGGTATCCCAAAGAACGTCAACCTGGAAGAAGATATGCAGATGATAACAAAGCTTGAGAGGGTCAGGAGCAACCCAGGGCTAAGATCAAGAAATTTGAATCAAAGACTAGCCACCCAAATTAATTTGAAAAAGGAGTGCTAGTAAGAACCCGGGCAAGAAAAATTTTACCTCATGATTAAGGCATTATATTCATCCAATTTAAGGGCATGAGGGATACTTATTGGGCAAAAGATACATAAATGGAGCAAGATATTTTGATAAGATTGCTATAAATGTAAGAATATGTACCATAAATGTAAGAATATGGAACAAATTATGTTGTATTTGAACAGTAAGAGAAAGTGCAGAAAAAAACAGATCTAATGATCATTTATTTAGGGGAGTAATTGTATGCATGTATGTTTCTGCCAACTCACAGGAAGCATCTTTGTAAATCAATGACTGAGAGTATGCATTAAAAGCTAAGTCAAAAGCTTATAAAGTTGTGTGAAGAGGAAGGAAGAGAAACTTGTCAGAAATACCCAGGTGGTTTACTTCTAGGCAAAAGGGACTGAAACCATTTTTAGATCCATAAGAAGACTAATACTGCATTTGAAAATTACTCAGGCAGATACCTCTAATTCATTACATTATAAAGAGAAAGAAAAGGAGGTAGAGCACAATCAGACTTGGAAGATTCTGCTCTAACTAGCCAGTCTTAATTAAAAAGTATGTTTAGCTTCCTGTGGAGCTGGTTTCCTGCCCTGATCCACCTAGTGAGGCTGACAAGAATGGATTTAGAATCCATCTATAAATATTTCTAGGGCTTGCTTCATCTCCTATTACACTGCCTGCAGATCAAGCAGCAAAGCTTGCTATTGCCAGTAGTACTTTAGAGGCAATACTCAAACAATATTAAAAATACATGCTACTGACAGATAAGCAACCTTATGCATCTATTGCAGTGTCCTAGTGTGTCATGAGGAAGCAACTCTCCACGATACCATAAGTTTCCCTCCAATAAACTGCTCCCTGTACATTCTATACAGCTAGAATGTCATTGCTGTTCTTTACAAAGTGAAGTCATGCTAGATGTACTAAGAGTGTCGGCTGGCAAACCTCAAAAGGAGAGTCTTTTCTGCTATGATACCATCTTAGCCTGCCAACTCCCAATCTATTGCTGCCTTCTGAGTCCCAGCTGATGGCTAGAGGGGAAAAAATTGTCTAAACTCTTGCTGAGGGGCTTCAGAGGGCCGCCCTACAGCTGAGCAGTGTTTTAAAAAAACGAGTAGACTGGTGCATGCAAAAATAGAAAAAACAGCCCCTTTCAGCTTCAGCATAGGTTAATTAGCACAAGTTGATTAGATCGGTCTCCCGACTCTCAGCTGATTTGCTCTCAGCTGTTTTGCGCAGGGCTCTGTTGCTAGCTGCAGAGTGCTAGAGCAGATGTTTTCCCCCTAGCTATGCTGAAAAAACGAAACTGAAAGTAAAGCAGGGTCTTTGCTGCAACGTGACAAAATGAGGCAGAAAGAGATTTCTTTTTCTTTTTCCTCACCAAAAAAGGTAGGTGCAAAACTGCAAACAATGGGAAATTTAGGGCAAAAGAGGAGAGTTCAAGATTTTAAAACACAAAAGGAAAAAAGCTCTATTTAACTAGGGAATTGTAATAATTGAGATACTATTAATTGTATATTGTGTTGAAAGCAGAAATGGTTACGTTGTGGTTTGGAGGAATATATGGGGGAAATTATTTGGTTTGTTATTATTGGTAAATATAATTAATTGATTTGTGAGAAATTGGATTGCATGGAAATAATTGGAATATTCATGTTCATATTGATTAATATACAAATTGATTTATATTAAAATGTTGAATTTGTATTAAATAACTGTATTACATAATTACTTAATTAACCAATGTGAGGATGGACATAAAAATAGATGACAATGGGAAGGGTTATAATATTATAATATTGAATAGAAAGGAAAAATTGAATTTGATTAAGATTAGAGATGAGGATGAAGGGTAATATTGTTTTTTTAAAAAAACAGATGAGGAATAAACCTACCACCTCTCTCTTTTCTTTCCTTCTTACTTTCTCTTCCTCCCTTCTTCTTCTCCCTACTTCCTCTTCCTTTCTCCTTCTCCTCCTCTCTTCCTCCCTCTCTTACCCTCACTCCTACTCTAATTTCCCTTCCCTTACTTCCTTCTCTTCCTTCCCTCTCTCTCCTTCCTTCATCCCTCTCTATTGCTGTATCCTTTTGTGTATATGGACTACGCCCACAGAACCGGTAGTAAAAAAATTTAGAACCCACCCCTAGATAGATGGCTATAGAAATCAAATTAATAAATAAATAGGAATGGTCAAAACACAATTACAGAACACAAACTAATGTCCACAAATAGCATCAATGCTCAAGAAATATCATACATATATTCATAGACCTATAAAAGGAGAGAGATATGCTTGTAAATGAAATTCTTTTACATTTCAGAGATGCTCAGGTATTTTTACTACTTGATGTTTCTTGTGGACTCTGGTAAATTAGAAAGATCTTGATTTTCCTACGTGGATTATGTTCATTAACTCCTATAAGATTTCATTTGAAGTTATTATATTTTGGAATTTCTACTACTATCTAGTTGCTCCAAAAGGAAATGTCTGCACTCCTTGAACACTAGGAGGGAATTTCAGTTTTCATGGATTATATGTTCATCTATAGTTTTACTGAGGATTAACATGACCATTGATTTTTGAAGCAACAATTCTCTAGGATGAAATATAATCTTCTTGCAAAATATCATCCAGAGAAAACATGCTTAATTTTTAAAAGAAGCAGAGATGTTTGGTCCAGAGAAGCAAACAATATTAAATTTTATATAAAATTATTAGCTCTCACATGCACACAGCACTGAATTCTTTGCCTATGGCAGGCAAAGTCTAGTTCTTGATGGTGTCCATTGTTATCTCTACTAGAATATTATAACTACCAGAAAAAAATGTCATGAGGCCAGATCATTAAAACAGAGAGCATGCAACACTAGAGTTTTGATAGTCAAATCAAAGTTTTAAAATGTTTGTAATTGGCCATGATTTTTACCCCCCAAAATAATTCTCATTTTAAAAAACCACTGATAATCACACATACGCCAAATAGATCCTAGGTAACAAATGAAATTGTTATTTATGAATTTGAAAGTTATAGTTATTATACATTATTTTTCCAGGCATCTCAGTTTTGCAAGCATGGACAATCTTACAAGCTACATAATATCATCATCATCATTTTAGCCATTGTCTGTCCACTGCAAGATGAAGACCTCTGTCACATATTTTCTACCAATATGGTCCTGAGTTTCGTTTTGCCATTTGGTCGCACAATACTTGCTGATGTCATCAATCCATCTTGTTTTACGTCTCTTTCATGGACACTTTTTATCAAGTGGGATCCATTCTATGACTGCCTTGATCTACCTACCATCAGTTCTTCTTGCTATGTGACCACACACACAAGCTCCTTCACCTTGTTAAGGCCCTGATCATAGAAGGAGACACTACATATTGGCTATATAAATGTTTAAGTAAAATAAAATAAATTATAGCTGTATGTTTTTAGAATAGTAGCTAAATTGGGAAATTTTGATAATCTCTTAACAAATAGTACCCTACATGAAAAGCATTTGCAATTTGCAGTGAAGCATTATTTTACTCTCATTACAACCAACTCCCATTATTCACAATCTTCAAAGTTTCTTCTCTCACAGAAAGATCCATTCTTAGTACTATTCCGTAATAAAGCAATGCCCTTCCATGCTATAAGACAGCCTGCTACAGCTATAAATCTGAGTTATAACTTTTGAAAGAATGTATTACTAGACTGATTTTAAGAAACTCTATGTCAGGTCTTGCCAATTCCTGCCAGTTCTCGCCATCCAAGGCTGGAGAGAGGAGAGGGTGGACAAATGGTCAGTATGATTGTGTGTGTGTGATGGGAAATAGAGAGGGGGGAATGAAGGTGATGAAGACCAGAGAAGCCTGGAACTGGTTTGTACCAGAGGCACCAAGGGAAAGGAATGTGAATTGCCCACAACATCTCAGTGTTCTCATAACATCTTGGTGAGCTCTGATTGGCAAAGCACGGATTGGTCATAGGTGGAAAGAAAGAAGGGAACCTTTTCTGTATCTTTTTCATGCGGGGAAACTTTAGAGTCAGCCTGACTTTACTGCAACCAACTTCTTTAGTAAAAGAACCTTTTGTTTCAACCTAATGAAGCTGAGGGTCTTTCTTTCCTAAGGGACCATATTGGGGCAGATCTGATATTCTACACAAAGACAACCCAATGGTTCCACTTCAGTAACAATCATGGAATGTTTACTGAAGAACCCAAATGCAAATTAAATTAGATGATTTGTCATAATGAGTCACTAAAAGGAACAGTAGCAAAAAAACTATTGTAAAGACTAACACAAGCTCCCTCAGGAAGACCAAAAGAAATTTGCAATTTCAGTTAAGTAACAGCCTTCACATTTATAGAAAAATCCAGAATGAACTGAGATACACTTGCCAACAGATCAAGTTAGTATCATCCAAAGAAAACAAATTTGATCTCCTGAATCAGATTAATATTCTGTTGAGTAATGCAAAGCTAAGAATGGATCCTGAGAAGCACTGCGAGAGAAGAGAGAATGGCAAGTGACACAGGAATGTAAACATAAGCAATTAAAGTTCCAATGTTAATATTTCATGATAAAAATATCTGTGGAATAGATGATGTTAGAAATGTGTGTACAATTTTAGTATCGCACAGGATATTGTCACTAGCTTCAACCTCGTGGTAACATGTCATATAAAATAATTGTATGAAATATAAGTTCCCTTTTTTCAGGCTGATAGGCTGACATCTAAATCAGAGTTAAATTTTACCCATTAAAAATAGGGCTATGGATCCTCTAATGTTCCTAATATACTGAAGGAGGAAATATATATACAAAAGAGAGGTTAACCCAATCTTACAGCCCCATGTCTTTGCACCCTTCAGGTTTTTTTGCAAAAAAAACCCCTTCAGGTTTTTTTGAACCTTTCAGTCTGACTAGGATTGAATGATGAAGCCTTAAAGATTTGTTTATAGATAAGATAGGGGAACAACAAAGCTTTGTATTTTGGGGGGAAATGATAAATTATGACATCAAAATTGAGAAAAGATTAAGAAAGATGGCAAGATGTTAATCTGTGGGACATCATTTGAAGGGATTAAAGATTAATATTTTCAATTTGTTGCTTCTACCATAGTAGTTCTTGATCCAATTTTTCTTAATTAAGTTTCAGTAATGAAGTTTTTAAAAATCATTTATAATAGGTTTTTTTCTTTTCTATTTTTAGAAAAAAAATACAAGATATTGTGTAAAACATTATGAAATGGATTTACTGGTTTATAGTATGTATAGGTAGTTCTTGATTTACAAAACAGTCACTTAACAACCAAAAATTTAAAAATGGTACTTATGACTTAGATTCAAATTTCCAACATTCCCCAGTCACATGATTAAATTTTAGGTACTTAGCAACTGGCCCACATTTTCAGCTATTGTCAGTATCCCAAGTCACATGATTATAATTTATGTCTTCTTTTTTTGCTAGAAAACTGGCATTTAGCTCCAATTTGCAGTAAAAAGCACAAAACACAAGAAAATGGGTTCACTTATCAACCCTACCATTCACTTAACGACTGTCACAAAAAAAGTCATAAAACTGGTCACAGCCACACATTGACCAGCTTAATGAACAGCGTAAGTGTAATTTGGGGCTCAGATACTGTCATAAATCAAGGACTACCAGTATATAATTATTGTTATCATTAGTTCTAGTAATTATTAATGGGTTTTATTGATTAAGAATCAAAGAGGAAGTTTTATTATTTGTAATAGATAAAAGATGAGATATGTGATAAGGAAACACCTCCCATCTTTCTATTTTTCTTTTGCAGTTTGTTTTTTCTTGTTTATATTTTCCTTAGTTTGCATTAGATTTTTATCTAATTTTAATTAGATTTAATTTAGTTAAATTTAATTAATTAAATAAATTAGTTAATTAATTAATTTAATTATTTATCTAATTTTCAATTTTAATCCAAAATATTTTGAAAACAAAATAAAACATGCAATCTCAATCCCCAAAAAACTGTCTACTGTTGTTCTGTGTAACATTAAGCTAGATTCTAGAATCTCATTCTGGAAACAGAAAGGCAGGTTACAGTCAGTCTGGTATAGCCATTTTATTGAATAGAACCTAGAAGGAGAACATGGAACAAAATAAAAATGTTAAGCCTAACTGTCTCAAATTGATACATATATATACAAGTGGTATGGATAGTGCTTCCTCTTCCAATTTGTTCCAGTAACAATCCTGTGAAAAAATTGGCTAAGAAATATAGACTTCTGTGATGGAATCTCTACTTGAACCTAGGCCTCTCTTATTTTAGGTTCATAACCTAACCACAACATTACATTGTAATGTGACTTTTTAGAAGAGCACTGGATTGATTAAAAACTATAGTTCAGATTAAGACAAATTAAGTGATCTTTTCTTGAATTAATTTTAAATGCTTGTACAATTTGCATGCCACTTTCTGCAAAAAATTTAAATTATACTATATGGTTCCCCAACTGACTAAATTTTGCACAGTCACTCTGGATGGCTTTTCTACTAATCCAGACTTATTGCATCCACTGGGCTGCGTAAAAGAAATAAAGGAAATTGTAATCTCAAACATATGTAGGTTATTAGCTTTCACATCTTCAGGTAGTGAAAAAACAACACATTTTATAAGATTAACAAGATTGGTTAGACATATTTTATCACAATATAATGTCTGCAAGTGTCAAATTAAATTCATACCTCATCAGAAACTAAATATTTGACCCATCTGCCACAAAAAAAATCCGAATGAGCCAGTTTGGTAAATCTGATTATAATAAAATTGCTAACATTTTTAAAAAGCAGAATAGAAAAATGTTCTAATATGGTTTTTAAAAAGCACCTTGGGCTAAGCTTAGGAAGAAAACAAGACAGGGAAGTGACACTCCCAAAAGAAGCAGACAAACAGGTAGCAGACACAATAAATGAAAGGTACAAGTAAAAGATTTTTAAGAAAAGGATTAAAAGATGAAATACAAATTTATATGAAGATAAGAAATGAGAAAGGTATAAAAAACAAAAACATTACTGCTCTTGAAGCTTTAATTCAATCCAGTCAAACATGATGGAATATCATTTTACCCTGGAGTGCCACAGAATATTTCTGAAGGCATTCAGTTCATAATAGGATTGCATCCCTGCTTGGAACAGATGATGAATAAATGCATATGTAAATATATGCAGGAATATCTAGAAGCAGCCAGTTATACTGCATGCTAGCACCCTTTCTCCATCTGAGGGCAGAAGCCTTAAATTCTCTTACCCAGTTGCTCCCCTGTTGGAAATAAGGCTTCCAATTGTTGGGATGATCACCATAGAGGACAATGTAGCGTGTCACCCAATTGTAGGTATTGAAGGTCCCCTGAGTAGCAATAGTTTTTATATGTGCTTTCCTTGTCAGATCAATCTGGAGCCATGGATGCTTGTCTTGAGGATCTGGTGACCAACCACCAGCACCTGTACAACATAATATAAATAGGGAGATACAGAAGAAACAGCTTGGAATAGAAATAGAGGAAGCTAAATTCCTGATACAGTACATATATGCTGCCATTCTAAACTCTCTGCCATATGTTTGTGCACTCTGAAGAATTACCCAGCAACACAATATCCCCCTTACCTAAAAGAGCACAAGCAAACACTAAATTCTACTTCACTGTTTAGCAGCACAAATAATATATGAGAGACCAAGGAAAATATATAATACAGGTGAAATTCGAAAAATTAGAATATCGTGCAAAAGTTCATTTATTTCAGTAATGCAACTTAAAAGGTGAAACTAATATATGAGATAGACTCATTACATGCAAAGCAAGATAGTTCAAGCCTTGATCTGTCACACTTTTGATGATTATGGCTTACAGCTCATGAAAACCCCAAATTCACAATCTCAGAAAATTAGAATATCGTGAAAAGACTCAATATACTTAGTGTCCCACTCTAATCAGCTAATTAAGCCATAACACCTGCAAAGGGTTCCTGAGTCTTTAAATGGCCTCTCAGTCTGGTTCAGTAGGAATCACAATCATGGGAAAGACTGCTGACCTGAAAGTTGTGCAGAAAACCATCACTGACACTCTCCCTAAGGAGGCAAAGCCTCAAAAGGTAATTGCAAAAGAAGTTGGATGTTCCCAAAGTGCTGTATCAAAGCACATTAATAGAAAGGTATGTGGAAGGGAAAAGTGTGGAAGAAAAAGTTGCACAAGCAGCAGGCAGCCTGGAGAGAATTGTCAGGAAAAGGCCATTCAAAAGTGTTGGCGACCTTCACAAGGAGTGGACTGAGTCAGTGCATCAAGAGCCACCACATACAGACAGATCCTGGACATGGGCTTCAAATGTCGTATTCCTCTTGTCAAGCCACTCCTGAACAACAAACAACATCAGAGGTGTCTTACCTGGGCTAAAGAAAAAAAGAACTGGTCTGTTGCTTAGTGGTCCAAAGTCCTCTTTTCTAATGAGAGCAACTTTTGCATCTCATTTGGAAACCAAGGACCCAGAGTCTGGAGGAAGAATAGAGAGGCACAGACTGCAAGATGTTTGAAGTCCAGTGTGAAGTTTCTGTGTTGATTTGGGAAGCCATGTCATCTGCTGGTGTTAGTCCACAGTGTTTCATTAAGTCCAGGGTCAACGCAACCGTCTACCAGGAGATTTTGGAGCACTTCATGCTTCCATCCGCAGATGAGCTTTATGGGGATGCTGACTTCATTTTCCAGCAGGACTTGACACTTGCCCACACTGCCAAAAGTACCAAAACCTGGTTCAATGACCATGGGATTACTGTGCTTAATTGGCCAGCAAACTCACCTGACCTGAACCCCCTAGAGAATCAATAGGGCATTGCCAAGAGAAAGATGAGAGACATGAGACTGAACAATGTAGAGAGCTGAAGGCCGCTATTGAAGCATCCTGGTCTTCCATAAACCTCAGCAGTGCCACAGGCTGATAACATCCATGCCATGCCACATTGAGGCAGTAATTGATGCAAAAGAGGCCCAAACCAAGTACTGAGTACATATGCATGCTTATACTTTTCAGAGGTCCAATATTGTTCTATGTACAATCCTTGTTTTATTGATTTCATGTAATATTCTAATTTTCTGAGATTGTGAATTTGGGGTTTTCATGAGCTGTAAGCTATGGTCATCAAAATTATGACAAATCAAGGCTTGAACTATCTCGCTTTGCATGTAATGAGTCTATCTCATATATTAATTTCACCTTTTAAGTTGCATTACTAAAATAAATGAACTTTTGCATGATATTCTACTTTTTTGAGTTTCACCTGTATATTGCTTTTCTTCAAAAAAAAAAAAAATCAGATAGTTGTGTCCATCCAATCCAGCAAGCAGAAGATGGAGAAAAGTTTGGAAGGACTTTCCTAGATTTCTGCCAGGTGCCAACACATCATTGTCTTAACCCCATCACGTTCTGGAAAAAAGTGTCATGGCCACAAAGTGATTCAGTTGTTGTCTAGAGGTTCTGGGTCAATAGCAGGCAATTACAATATAATGATTGATCAAATATCCTCTCATCCTCTGCTTGGCTGCTCCTGCTGTAAGCAAAGCAACTAACCAAACCAGAGAACCTTTATTCATGGTTTATTTTTCATTACTGCCAGACAATGATGCCAGGTTCACATCTCCTCACAAGGCAGATTTGCAAAAGATTTGTCCTTGGTTCCCAATTCAGGCTTTCTAAGAAAACAATGAAGCCAGTTTAGGTATATGGTTAAGGCATCAGGCTAGAAACTGGGAAATTATGAGTCCTAGTCCTGCCTTAGACACAAAGCAGGCTGTGTGACATTGGGTCAGTCACGCTCTCTCTCCTCTAGGAAGGAGGCAATAGCAAAACACTTCTGAAATCTTGCCAAAAAAAGCAGCAGGGATTTTTATACGGGCAGCTGCCAGAAGTTCACACTGATTTGAAGGCACCAAAAAAAGAAAAAAAAAGAATAGCCATACATCTCAATCTAGACATAACACTAAGAAATTGTAATTCAAGGATGGAGGCTTCCTGATTTGTTTAGCTTTGTCAAAAGAAGTAAAGTAAAAGTAGCTAGAAAACAACTGTTAGGAAATTGTTGTTGGAAGCCTTCAATTCTAAAAGGCTATATTTTTGTCTTATCATGCTTTATTAGCCCCATGTGGATTTTGACTTTTGCACATATATGAAATTAAAAGGATAGATTATGTCATCATGCTCTGCTTATGAACGTCTTTTGAACTTTCAGAAATTTGTAATATGTAATTAATTTAGCTGTAGTTAAACTAGAGGGATTTGGGCGGGTGGGGGGAGAGAGGCAGGAATTCTGCCTGTTGAACTTACCATAAATCCGAGCAAATGTAGCAGCACGGAAGATGCTAGAATGAGAGGATGCTCCGAGGTTCCAAACATAGAGAGGCCCAACTAATTCATAATCACAGCGACCTACAGAGGAAAGTGGGAAGAAGTCATCCTTCTGGCCAAGCCAGGAGACAGCTAGGTTGGGGGTGGTGAAAAAACCAGGCTACAGGCAAGATTGGGAAGTTTTAAAAAATCCCAGAAAGTAGCCATGTGTTCCACTCCCATATTACTCCAAGAAAAATACAGAAATGGGTCCATGAAATCAGTAGGTGTCAAGCTCAACTTGAAGGAGGCTTTACTTTTTCGTCTGTCATTACATTGCATTAAGGTATAGATTTCCACAAGAAAGAAGCATGCCCCATATAATACTTTTTGAAGAAATAAGTGGGAAGAAAACGAAAGTAATTTGATGTAAATAGCAAGGGTTTGTGACTGTCAGTGATGGTGAAACAACACAAATATAACAGCAGGCTGAAATTCCATCCAGCTATTCAGTATTGGTCCCTCCCTCCCTCCTCTTCCCCTAGTTGTTTTCCCTTGTCCTCTCCCACTGCAGAGCCAGAGAGAGAGAGAGAGAGAGAGGAGAGAGAGAGAGTGGCTGACACGCCCTTGCAGGCTCTGCTCTTGCCTTTATCTGTGGGAGAGCAAAATGAGGAATTATTTTCTCATCCCTCCCTCCTGCTCATCTATGAGACATCAGAACAAGGAGGCAGCAAGGTGTTATCATGGAGCGGAAAAAGAGAATAATGAGAGATGGACACATGTGAGGGGTTCAAGCAAAATGTGCAATAAATGAAGGACACAAGTAGGTGGCCATCTGATCCTTCTCCCACACTCTAGAAATTTGCTTGAACTGCGTAGAATCGAGTCCTCTTCTGCAAAAATGGACACAGAACTCTCCTTCTTCCATCAAATCCCTTGAAAGTGAAGTAATGCAAAGTCAACAGATGCTTGGTAAACGGAAGAAAAGAAATGGTCCAAGAATGTTTACCGTTTTGCAGAGCTTGAGGCAATGAAAAGATTGGAAAAGGGAAGGGAAGCTGCCAACCAAGGCTCCAGAATAGGCCTAATACTTTAAAAGATCCTTTGCAACCAATACTGATAAAGAATTCACAGCCTTTTTTACCAAACCAAGTTATTTTGGGATGACACCTAACACTACAAGTACCACCCTCCATAACTAGCGCAGGTGATGAAAATTATAGCCCCAGGCATTTGACAGACGTCACTTGCTACAAAAGACCTGGAGTCGAATAGAAACCGATAAAAGGTGTGCCCCAACATTTACATCTTGTAAAAACCAGGCTTTTTACGTCTTGTAAAAGAGAAGGATGAGAACAAGCCAATATAAAGCCAATATAAATCCTGGTCTCCTACAAATCATTCCTGGAATGTTGGGGCACACCTTTTATCAGTTTCTTATGGCACAGGAGAGGCCAAGGTGAGGAGGCAGCATTACTAGAAAAGCCTCCAGGCCTTTCCTAACGTTTGACTAGAATGTATCAACTTCATCCCTGAGTCCCACTCGGTCAGCAATCAGGAATTCTCCCCCCATTTCCCCGCCCTGAGATCAGGCTCCTTGCCTAATTCTTTGGCAGAAGAGGGAGGAAGCCAGATGCTCTTCAAGGGGAGCCTCGACTGTATTTCGGGTCCCTTCAGCAAGGTCTCTGAGGAGCATCCCCCCAGCTGGCGGAAAGGCAGCATCCCCACCTGCTTCAAATGCGCCGCAGTCACCCCTGCGCTAGGGAGGCTCTGCCCGAGGCTCATACCCTTCCCCATCGCAACATTTCTTCCTTCCCGCCCGGCCCGATCCTTGCTGCCGCCGCAATGCAGCTAAAAGCAGACGCGCCTCGTCCCGGGACACTCACGCTTGAACCAACTGCAGTTGTAGAGATGCAGGGAAGCCGCGAAGAGCAGCACGAAAAACTGCCGGCTCCCACCCATGGTGAAGCTGCAAAGCCACACGACTTGCTGCGCTCTCAGACGCCCGGCCGCCTGGCCGCCGGCCCACGTGTGCTCCGCCAGCCGCCGCCTGCTGCCCCGAGCAGCCAGACGCGCGCTCTACTGCGGTAGTGCGCCTGCGCATACCTACCAAGAGATACCTGGGGAAGTAAGCTAGATGACGATCGAAGAGCACTCTGCGGTGGCTCAGAGGCTCTCTTAGTGAGCATGATCTTCCAATCAGTTTGCAAGAGTTTATTCATAATATTTATTTCATGTACTATTTTTCTTAACAAAATTAAACTTTCCCAGCTTCCGTGTAAGATGCTGAGGTTAATGCCCTCCCAGTAAATTGGATTTTAACTGTCATCAGTCCAATCAATACAGTATTATATTTGGAAGCCAACATTAATGGGAAAATATATTCTTCATAAATCCAGAGGTGCTTTCTCAGATTTCCTACAATGAGCAAAACTTGTAGTCCTGGCCAACTCATTTGAATGTTTAGCATCTTTAATGTCTCTTACGTATTCATCCATGACAAATACTCTTTAGAAAGTAGAAAGAACTATGTCCCAAAGGTGCTTTTTCAAAAGGCAACCAGTTTGGTTTTTTTCTTTGAAAACATTTCTCTTTTTATCCAAGAAGCTTCTTCATTTCATTTCAGGAAAAAAGTCCAGTTGCCTTTTTGAAAGCACCTTTGGAAAAACCATGACCTGGATGATTGAAAATCTCCACTGTCAGACAAAGTCTATGAAGATATTTTATCTGACTGTGTACACTTGAGTCACCATAGTTTGTTGAATTAATCCAGTTTTCTAGGTTTATACAACACAAAGGATCATTATCTAAATATAAAAATTCATGTAGCAGGCTAGGTTAAAATATGTTCACTAGTGTTGCATACGTCATGGAAGTCCAGTCATATTGATAGACATCAATATTCAGTCATATTGATAAATATTTCAAACATGATCCAAAAATATTCTCAGAAGTAAATGGCACTACTAGTATATTAAGTAAATGCCACTGAAATGGATTGGATTTATGACAAATGAAGGGATTGCAGCCTTCCGTTGGTTTTACACACTGTGTTAAGCCATGTTTTGTTTACATGCATGATCCAAATTATTCAATATAGGCAGTCCTCAACTTGCAATTGCCCCCAAAATTTCCATTGTTAATCAAAGCAGTTGTTAAGTGAGTTTTGCTCATTTTACAACCCTTTTGGCATAACTATTCAGCAAATCATTGCTGTTGTTAAGTGAATGATATGGTCATTAAAAGAATCTGGTTTCCCCCATTGGTTTTTGTTTGTTGGAAGCTGGAAAGATTAATATGGTGATCACATGACTCCAGGACAGTACAACTATCATAAAAGCATGCCAGTTGCCAACACCCAAATTTTGATCACGTGACCATGGGGATGTCACAATGGTTGTAAGTATGAACTTTTTTCAGTGCCATTGTAGCTTTGAAGAGTCAGTAAATGAATGGTTATAAATTGAGAACTACCTGCAAGCCACATTTATGGTGAATCACAGTGGACATTGATATCATGATAAGCTAAAACTCAAAGTTTTAGCTTTGAGGAACGCTACACAGGAGCCTGTGTAGCGTAGGGGGCTAATGCCTCCTACTAAAGGCAGCAATTAACACCAGCTGCCTGTAATTTCTGTGAGTTCAATCCTAGCCAGGCTCAAGGTCGACTCAGCCTTCCATCCTTTCTAAGGTGGGTAAATTGAGGACCCAGTTTGTGGGGGCAATAAACTGACTTTGTATAAATATACAAAAGTATGAAGGCTATTGCTTAACGCATTGTAAGCCGCCCTGAGTCTCCGGAGAAGGGCGGCATATAAATCAAATTTTTAAAAAAAGTCTATTTATGTGCAACATGTGAACCCAATATTAGACTCTGACATACTCACATTTTCCCTTCATCTTTTCATCAGTCTTTTCTGTCTGTAAATTGAAGGATTGGGGCATAAACATGTATTATAAATGGTTCGTTTTTTTCTTCTTTTTGACTGAGATAAAATTATACCAACTAGCTTGAGAAGGGTAGATAGATGATGCATAAGGGACTCAAGATTGGAGAGACAAGCGATTCTTGACACAAAGATAGTGAAAGGAAAGAAAAGATGCCCTGCAATTATAATTGGCTTTCACTATTGTCTGCCTTTGTAAATTAATTTTAATCAGAGAATAGAGAACATCCTCCAGTTTTCTATGCAATATTGTACCCTGCAACATAGAGTTAGATATTCAAAAGTTACTTATCAAATTAGAATATCTACAGTATGTTATTAAGAATTATGTCTCAGTTGCTGATCCTAAAGTTTACACTATTCCTCCAACTTACAGAAGAATATTGGTTCCCAAAGGCTTGAGGGTTTATGGAAGTTAAGTTGTTAAGTAAGCAGGGTGGCTAAAATCAACCTGGACTTTATGATAAAGGAAGCATGTACTGTAGTAAATGTGACGAAAATCCATTTTAAAAGCTTCAGACACAGAACAAATTAAAGAAAAGGGACGACATATTCATCTAAGTAACGGGCAATAAAAAGGGTAAATCAAAAGCTAAGGATTGCAGGGGTGGAGTTCCAATCAAGCGCAAGGGCCAAGCCCTCTTCAACTCTTCATCTTTTGTTGGCTGGAAGTTTAGCCAAGTCAGATTGAAGCACCAGCCAGCAGCATCAGGAATTCATTAGTGCAACAGCACATTAGGGTCAGTGAAGCTAGTTGCAGTATAGATTATTTTAATTTAATGTGTTATTGTTTTTTAATAGTTTTATTGTTATATCATAATTGCAGTATAGATTTTGTTTTATTTTTATGGACTGAGAGCTTGGTCATGTAAGTTTATTCTGGGATGAGTGCTTTTTATATAAGATCCTGGGCTGGAGGGAACAGATGATGGAGATCAATTCCTCCAGAAAAGTGTTTTTCAGCCCTTCTTCCTTTTTTGCTTCTTCAATTTTCTTCTGTGCTTTTGACTTTGCTACCTAAGATAAAGGCCTAGCACAGTGGTGAGATCTGAACCAGTTTGCTACCAGTTCGCTGGCTGCGCATGCATGCACACAGAACAGCAAGGGGGGAATCAGCTGTGCCGCGCGATTTAGCTTCACTAGAAAGCAGGATTTCTAGCGAAATCCCGATAATTTTTATTACTACCGGTTCATCTGAACTGGAGCGAACTGGTAGCATTTCACCCCCAGCCTAACGCTTTTCACAAAGCAGCACAAAAGCAAAACAGCTTTTCCCAAGGATCTAGCCCTTGGCATATGTCCTCCTGTCAGATTTGGCTACCCAGAGCAGAGGGATTGCTCCTTCCTTTCCTAGTAAACCAATTTCAGAGAGAGTATTTATCTGGAGTAAAGTAGCTAGGTAGACCCAGACCTAGTCTGCTTTTCCCAGGAGGTGTGGACAGAGTACAACAACGTCATGGGGAAAAGCTGGTATGGTGTTTCCTGCCTGAGTTGGAAGTTCAACTAGAAGACCTCCAACATCCCTTCCCACTCTGTTATTTTGAATCATTGATGCCCAAGGTACTATATTTTATGCAAACTTACATCATGCCCCATTTCATGGTAACAGGTACAGGGTGGATTAGAACAGCCCCATGTTATGGGGAACAGCAGTTAGTACTAACTCAAGCTAATTGAAGATTTTTTTTAATCCATTAATTTATTTGAAGTTAGAAAGTTTGGCGGAATCCATCCTATTCTCAAACTTAAATGAAAAAGAAAAACACAAAAAAAACAATCAAGTTTGTGGCTTTTTCTTTCCTAAAATCTGGTGAAAGATGAATGTTTATAACAGTTAGAGAAGTAATCATCTACATTATATATTTTCAAGGAGAGATAAAAGTACATAGAATGCCAGCCCTAAAAATGGGAGGACACAAAGATTACAATGTTTGACCCAAGGGAAAATTTCAACAAAATCCAACTGCAGTTGCCTGAGAACTTGGAGACTGGAGAGTGACAGGTAATGGAGGGCGGAGCATGAGCTGCAGAAGCTTGAATTGAAACAAAAATATGCAGCTTGACAAGTAGAGAGAAAACAGATTACTGCAAGGGAAGACTTCACCATGGATCTTATGGAAGGAAAGATGTCCAAGGAAACGGAAATGATGTCGATAAAAAAAAGATTGGCTCCATTTCAGTTTCTTCCTTTAATACAACACAAAGATAAGAAGACCTACATAATCAACTCTGAATAAACATGTTGGGGACATAACATTTCCCAAGCGCAATATGCAAACTGCACCTTAAATTGGCATCAGCCATGGAAATTACGGTCTTTAGTCAGCATAAGATGACAATATCAACTGAGCCATAGAAAGTAAGGACAACTTTTAAAATGTCAGAATACTAGATAGTAAGAAAATCTTCAAAGAAGAAGCCATTTGAAACAAGAAAGAAATATCTACCATAGTAAACATTTCAAAATGTTTTTAACGGTAGTTATACAAATTAAATTAAGTTCAGTATTTCCATATCAACAAGAAGGTTATTATTTGATGGTACTTTGCAAATCTTACATACTGCTGCCCCAAACTTGGCCAACAGTTAAAAGGAGTTGCCATCAGCCAATAGCATTGGGTTGAGCAATCTGACATCCTGGTCAGAGGTAAAAAATAAGAAAATATAAAAATGACAATATAGAAAAAAAACATGTTAAATTGACTCAGTTTATCCATTACTACAGGGAGTACTAAAATACCTTTATTGTATCTGTTGAATAGTGAGCGCAGACAAGGACACAGGACACGTATGCAGTTACATTAGTTTATTTAGCTCCAGTACAGCAATGGCAATACGAGCCGCAACAGCCTCTTTTAAAGGGAGGTATCCGCGACTTCAGCAACTGACATGCTTCTAAATTTTCCACTCTATCTACTTGCTTCTGATTGGTCCCTTTGAATGTTCATTCAATACTTAATACCACTCCCCTCTAGATCAGCACCGACCAATCCTGGACTCTCTCAAGCTACGTAGTCGCGCAAGTAGGGGGGCCTTTTCTGGGCACGACTTCACTTGCGCAGTTCAGTTGTTACAGCGATCTTGCAGCGAGAGGTTGAGTTTTGTGTCTCTCCTGGAGGTGCTCCTGGAACTCTCTTGAACTCTGCTAATCGCACAGGCCTATCTTGTTGGATATTTATTCTGTCCTCCCCCAGCTGGAACAGTGGACTGTTGCTGCCTTCAGGAACTCTCTCTTGGACCCCACATAAGTGCCCACTGTCACTAGTTGGATTTGTGTGATGTTTCTGTTGTTCGTTTGGTTGTGTTCTGTGTAGAGCATGGTCTATTTCTGTGGTTTCTATGTGAAGTTTCTTTTCTCAGCCCTGATTTCCTCTTGTGACTCGTGTTCCTTTCTGACTAATCGGCCTCTGAGCTGGTCTATGTGTCTTTTCCAGCTACGGCCGTCCTCAGTTTCTATCCTGTAGGATACAGGGCCTGTGATTTGAGTTATTTCTGCTGGGACCCATAAGGGGTTCCTGCTAAAAAAATTTGCACACACTTTATCCCCTATTTGGAATTGTCTAACCTTACTGGTGGAATATACTGGTTTCTCTGTGCTGTAATGGAGGTGCAGTCTGTCTAATCTAGACCTTGGCTTCCTTCCCATTAACAGTTCCGCGGGACTTCTGTGCGTGGTGGCACTGGGTGTTATGTGCTGTATACTTAGCAGCTTATTTATTTTTGCCTGTATACCCCTGGGCCCAATCTTGCTAAGGTTTCCTTTGTCGTTCTTACCATCTGTTCCACTAGTCCATTAGTGGACAGTTTTCCCGGTGCGGATAATGCATGTTGGATCCCTTGACTGGCTAAAAACATTTCAAATTGGTTAGCCGTGAACTGTGGCCCATTATCGGAGACTACCAAATCAGGTAATCCATGTGTTGCGAACGGAGGACTCGGATGACCGCTTCTCTTATTGTCGATGACATTAAATTGACCTCTAGCCATTTAGAGTAGGCATCAACGATGAAAAATGTGTTCCATTGACAGGGCCCCGCAAAGTCTATGTGTATGTGGGACCAAGGAGTCCTGGGATTTTCCCAGTCGTGTGGATGCTGTGTGTGGTGCTGGGCGAGATTCCTGGCAGGCTGAGATTTGTGTGTTCTCCATGGTCTCTATCAGCAACATGGTTGTGGCTGGTGCTGGGTCTTCCACTGGTTCCAGTAATGGGCATCTGCTAAGTGCATCAGCGTGATTGATGGTCTTCCCCAGTCTGTACTTTAGCTGGTAGTCATAGGTGGCGAGGCATTCCGTCCATCTCAGCATTCTTGGGGATAAGATGGGGGAGGCGTAGGTCTGTCTCCTGCCATGATTCCTAGGAGCGGCTTGTGGTCCGTGATTAGTTCGAATCTCCTTCCATATAAATACTCATGGAATCTTTTGATGCTAGCCACGGCGGCCAATGCTTCCTTATCAAGTTGGCTGTATTTTCTTTCTGGTTTGGACATTGTTTGTGAATAGAAGGTGATAGGGGCTTCTCTGCCGTTCGGCATGCAATGGCTTAAAATGGCTCCAACGCTTAATGGAGATGCGTCGCAAGTCAGTCTTAATGGCAACATCCCGCTATACTGTACTAATATGCTGTCAGAAGTTAATAGTCTTTTTATGTGTTCAAAAGCATTTGTCTCCCCTTTTCCCCATGTCCAATCCATTCTCCTATCCAGTAACAGGTGTAACGGTTCAACAATTGTGGCTTTCTGTGGCAGGAAAATATTGTAAAAGTTTAATAACCCCAGAAATGCCTATAATTCTGTTTTATTGGTGGGGGTTGGTGCCTCTCTGATTGCTTTTAGTTTGCCCATGGTGGGTCGTATTCCTGAGCCATTGATCAGGTATCCCAGAAATTCCACTTGTTTTACCGCTAATTGGCATTTGTTACTTTTTACCTTCAACCCCACCTCTTGAATCTGGTTAGCATTGCCCTTAATCGCTGCTGCAGCTGTTTCTGATTGATGGCTGATATCAGCACATAGTCAAAATAGGGAACAACTCTTTCAATTCCCTGTAAGAGGTGTTCCATGAGACTTTGGAATAATCCCGGGGCTATGCTTAACCCAAACTGCAACCGTTTGCATTTGAATGCTCCCCTGTGCATGACTATTGTTTGTGCTTCAGCTGTGGCATCATCTACTGGCAGCTGTTGGTTTGCTTGGGCCAGACTGAGCTTCGAGAATATTATCCCTTGCCCCAGGGAATGCAATAGGTGTTGCACGATGGGTACTAGGTATGCGTTCTATTGTAACACTTTATTCAGGGAACTCTTGTAGTCCCCACACAGGCTCACTGACCCATCCAGCTTTGTGGGGGTTACTATCGGTGTCTCCCACTTAGTCTGGTCCGTCGTCTCCAAAACCTCCTGGGCAATGAGTTTCTCCAGTTACTCATCAATTTTGGGCCGCAGAGCAAAAGGAACCTTCCTAGGTTTAATTCTGACAGGGGTAACTTGGGGATCTAAGTTAAATGATATTGGGGTCCCTGTGTATTTGCCCAATTTCCCATCGAAAAAGTCCGTGAAGTCCCTTATCAGCTCTTCTTCCCAGCTGTTGTCTTCGACTTGGTTGATTCCAGTCACTGCCAGTCCCAAAAGTTCAAACCATTCCAGACCCAATAGGCTAGATCTGTCCCAGTCCACTATGGTGAGGGGCAGTTTCCCCTGGAAGTCCTTGAATTTTACATTGAAATTTCCGATGCCCAGCACTGGAATCCAGTTCCCTTAATAGTCTTTCAGGGTGAGTCTTTGCGGCTTGAATGCGCTGGTTGTGAGGTTTGGGATTATTTGCTTGATGGTCATCCAGGAGACCATGGACAAATATGACCCTGAGTTGACCTCCATTTTGCATGGTTTCCCCTCGATGTACACAGTCATTGCCATCTTATTTGCTTTTCCCGTGCTCGAATGACCAACGATTATTGTCTGATGGGTTTTACCTCTTTCTGATCCTTGATCTTTGTTTCTGCGGCTTCTTCCAAATGGTTGCTTCCTGTTATTAGTTTGGAATTGTCTGGTTCTTGGCGGTGGGCTTGTTCGCCTGTTCCTATGGGATACCAGTTGGGATGCCCTGCAAGTCCTTGCAGTGTGTCCCTTTCGGTCGCACTGCTGGCAGATCACATCTAGGAATCTGCACTCCGTCCTTGGGTGATTTCCCTTGCATCCTGGAATTCTTTTTTCCCTTTGCCCTGGGATCTCCCTTTCAATTCCGAATGGAATGGAAGACTTTGTCCTTCTCTTCTTCTTCCAACTCTGTCTCCACATCCTCATAGTGGATTGAGGATTCTTCCTTCCCTTGCAGCCCTTTATTCATTTTCTTAATTGCGACTGTGGATTTCTGGGATGCTTCAGTCTCAGTCGCTTCTTCCATGGCCTATTGGAACATTATTCTGGATTTAGTGATTAACCGGCTTTGCAAGGTGAGATCCTTCAGCCCCAGTACCAAACAATCCCTCATGGCCTCTTCTAGGTTGGAGAACTTGCAAGCGGTGGCTATTTCGCGTAGTGTCGCTACAAATTCACTTATTGATTCTCCTCCCTTTGGTCCGTCCGGGAGAACTCGTGCCGTTTTACCAGGGATGAGGCTTGGAGTGCATGGTGTGCTTTCAGGATACCCTGTAGTGTTGGCCATGTCATGGTTCTTAGTTCTGCCGACAAAGCTAAAGCTTTTGCCATCTTGAATATGGCAGCTCCGCAGTGAGTGAGGAATAGTGCCCACTTCCTTTGTTCCTTTGTTGCTTCGTGGAACATGTGGAATCACTTCATGTAGGATTCCCAGTCTTCTCCTGCTGGGTTGAATGGTGCGGGGGGGTGGGTGATCGAAGACATCTTGCTTGGCCGTTTGGCTCGATGGCCATTGATTGCCACATGGAGGTTCAGTAACTTGGTGTCTGGTTGTTCTTCTGAGATCCCACCTTCGTCACCAGTGTTGAATAGTGAGCGCAGACAAGGACACATATACAGTTCACATATGCAGTTACATCAGTTTATTCAGTTTATTCAGTGTGTTTTGTCATGCTGCCATGACAGTTCCTGAAATGTACACAGATCAGGACACAAAGGACAGATATACAGATGTGTGTTGTCTGCATGTCAACACAATAGCAAAATAAAAAATAGGTTGCAATTAAATCAATCAGAATAAATCATCCCCCAGAAGCTTTTTCTGATCTCAGATGAGAAATCAGATCCATAATTTTAGAAGCTTTCACTTCTAAAAGCCATTGAAAGAGAACCTTCGTATTTTAATTGATTAGATGTATCATAGTTGTTTAATTGATTAGATGTATCATAGTTGTTAAAAAGACCATCCTGGTTCACTAAATGGAGAACTACTTGAATAAACCATTACATTTCAAGAAATTTGGACACTGAAAGAATTAAAATAAAGTGGTGACCTGGTAATCCAAGTAATGGATAAAAAAAAATAGAAGCTCAAGAAAATCAGATCCTGAGGAGTCATTAAGGAGAGTAGGTTTCCCCTGCCAGATGGACTTTTAAAAGGAGTTAGGCCCTGTTCTTTTTAGCATTTGTTTATCTTCTCCAAGATTGTCTGGAAATCACACACTGTAAAAGTAAAACCCCCAATACTGAGCGTTCAGTTGATTTGGGAGGGGGGGTGGTCCATCCATGTCCCTCCCATCGATCTTTCTTTCCTTCTAAGCTATAAAAAGATAGGAACATATTTGAATCAAACTTTATTTCTTATCACTGCATCCATGAAATCATCTTTGATAAGGTTATGGCAGTTTGCCATTATTTTAGTTTAATTTAGTTTATTAAATTTTTATACTGCCCTGGTGTACAGCCATGATAAAACAACATATACCATAAATCTTTAAAAACAATTTAAAATGTATTACATACTTTGGCCCTATTTTATTTTTTAAAAAAACCCAAAACTAAAATACCCAATTTAAAATCATACTTTCATTAGCCCAGCCTGCTGGAATAATAGGGTCTTGAGGGCACGGCGAAAGGTCCATAGCTCGGGGATCCTACTTATCTCTGGGGGCAATTCATTCCATAGGGTGGGAGCCCTCACAGAGAAGGCTCTCCCCCTGGGGGTCACCAGTCGACATAATTTGACCGATGGCATCCTGAGGAGTCCCTCTCTGTGAGACCATACTGGCCGATGGGAGGCTATCGGTGGCAGAAGGTGATCTCGTAGATACCCAGGTCCTAAGCCATGGAGCGCTTTAAAGGAGGTAACCAACACCTTGAATCACACCTGGAAGACCACTGGGAGACAGTGCAGCTTGCACAGGAGAGGTGTTACATGGGTGTGTCAAGTTGCCCCCATTATCACCTGCGCGGCCGCATTCTGGACCAGTCGGAGCTTCCGAATGCTCTTCAAGGGGAGCCCCATGTAGAGAGCATTTCAGTAGTACAGACGGGAAGTGACAGGAAAAAGGAATTTAATTAGGAGGAAAAAAAGGACGGGAAGTCCTTTTTTTCCTCTTAATTAACAGTTCTGAAAACCATAGGAGAAGTTCATCTGGGTACAACGGGGACATACATAGCTTCTAAGATCGGCCCACTTCAGTTAGTCCTGCCATCTACAAATATTACTTTCAGATTTAACCCAATGAAATTAATTTGAGGCAAATTCAAGTTCCTAGTTCAGTTTTCAAGAATAAAATCCATAATGGAAGGACACTACTATAGACAAATGGTTGCAGAAGTTGATGGACTTGGCTGAAATGGCAAAATTGACTACTTTGATTAAACATAAGTACTTTTGTTTCTACTTGGAGACTTCTTCAGAACTTCATGCTTGAACTGGAAAAGAATGAAACTTTAATTTTGGGTTTTACCAAGTAAATTGGTAGATCTTTACAGAAATGGCTGGTTCATATTATTATGAAAAAGCAGAAAGTTGTGATTTGATGTTAATGCCTTATTTTACTGCAACAGAGAAAGTCAGAAGTCAATGTTTCTTTTTCTTTTCTTTTTCTTATCCTTCCTCACTTCTCTTCCCCATCTCCCTCTCCACTGTTTTTCTATTTACTTTTGTATTTTGTATTTTACAATATCCTATAACTCAATAAAAATGTTAAACCTAAAAAAAAGAATAAAATCCATAAGGATGACTCTAAAAAGGCATCTTTTAGAGTGACAAAAAATTTGCTCTGCAAAACAGAATCCTGAAACAAAATACTAAATCACACAAGGTGTTAAGCCATACACCTTGTTTAATCATATTTTTTAATAAACTGTAATTGGCTAAATTTTGAAAATATGTTATCCCAAAAATAGACAAACTACATTTTTATGTAAATTGAAAAATTTGCTAGTCTTCTCTATCAGGTTCTATATGATTAAACGTTTTTTCTATCTTTGGTAACATTTGGTGGAGCAGATTCATTATCAAGACTGTAGTGAAATATGAAATAACATTTATCCCAAATATTTGGGATCCTTTCAAATGCATTAAAACACATATGCTTTAGAACATTCTTTTCTATTCCAGTACAAAATGAAAGGTCATCTCTAAGGAGTCATTTGGAATGCAGCACTTTTGCCCGAATGTTCTCCAGGAAATCAGTGGACCAAAGAAATGACTTTCCCATATATTTTACTTCTAGATGTACTAAACTCCATGCATAAGTAGCCAATGCTATAAAATGCCTAAAAAGTTCTATGAAAATGATTTATTCTGAAAAATGGGGGGGGGGGATGGGAACAGTTTGTCTTTGAAACACCACCTGTTCTCATTCCCAGCTCTTAACTTTCTCATATCAAAAAACACATCCAAAAAATGAACTCATTTGGTCCAGTTAGAGTCACCAAGTTGCCAGATGAATTCTTGTGACTTCCTGATATAGGACTCCAAACCCTCAGATCTATCCCACCCCTGCTGTAGGTAAAGGAAATCTTATCTACTTACTGATAAGTAGGTTGTAACCATTTCCTGACATTTTATTTTAGAGCAGGAAAAATTATAGTCATGACATTAATGTACCCGTCATGTGCTTCAAGAAAGTAGTGACTGATCAACTCTAGCATTAGTTATTCAACAGAATCCTAGTTTATCCTCATTTTGTAATGTATATTACTTGTCCCAGAAGTAGTGTCTTCTGTGAAGGTTTTGGGAGGAAATTCTACTGAGATTAGAAAGGATTAATTGATTGATTGATTGATTGATTGATTATATGCCATCAATTGTTAAAACTAATTTAACTGGGTTTTTTTTTTAATCTGAACTTGAGGAGAACAATTCCCACAGTTAAAAATACTGTTCAGCCCTAGTTAGTCCTCTCTTAGTTTTTAAATATATTTCTTAGTTTAGATTTAGGGAATAGTGTCTTACATGGCCAAAGTTCCTTACATTAGTGTCTAGTTTTGTTGAATCTGGGGTTGAAGAGTGATGAAGATGCATTCTGAGACAAGGGAGCAGTCCCTCAATACCCTGGTACTGTATGTATTTCTGCCTTCTATAATGATAGAGCAAATCTGAACAAACCTTTTATTTAAAAACATGAGAAACTAGATAGGGCTACAGTATCTGTACCACAAAAATTCACATGATTCTAGATGGTAGCAAAGCAAAACAGAAAAAAACTTCATTTAGAGTTCATCTGATTCTTATAGCCCAGAAGTGGCAGACTTAAACTAGTTAGTCAACTACAGTGGGGCAAAAAAGTATTTAGTCAGCCACCAATTGTGCAAGTTCTCCCACTTAAAAAGATGAGAGAGGCCTGTAATTGACATCATAGGTAGACCTCAACTATGAGAGACAAAATGAGAAAACAAATCCAGACATTGTCTGATTTGGAAAGAAGTTATTTGCAAATTATGGTGGAAAATAGGTATTTGGTCACTTACAAACAAACAAGATTTCTGGCTCTCACAGACCTGTAACTTCTTCTTTAAGAGGCTCCTCTGTCCTTCACTCATTACCTGTATTAATGGCACCTGTTTGAACTTGTTATCAGTATAAAAGACACCTGTCCACAACCTCAAACAGTCACACTCCAAACTCCACTATGGTGAAGACCAAAGAGCTGTCGAAGGACACCAGAAACAAAATTGTAGACCTGCACCAGGCTGGGAAGACTGAATCTGCAATAGGCAAGCAGCTTGGTGTGAAGAAATCAAGTGTAGGAGCAATAATTAGAAAATGGAAGGCATACAAGACCACTGATAATCTCCCTCGATCTGGGGCTCCATGCAAGATCTCACCCCGTGGGGTCAAAATGACCCACAAGAACGGTAAGCAAAAATCCCAGAACCACACAGGGGGACCTAATGAATGACCTGCAGAGAGCTGGGACCAACATAACAAAGGTTACCATTAGTAATACACTATGCCGCCAGGGACTCAGATCCTGCAGTGCCAGACGTGTCCCCCTGCTTAAGCCAGTACATGTCCGGGCCCGTCTGAAGTTTGCTAGAGAGCATTTGGATGATGCTCTCCAGAAGAGGATTGGGAGAATGTCATATGGTCAGATGAAACCGAAGTAGAACTGTTTGGTAGAAACGCAACTCGTTGTGTTTGGAGGAGAGAGAATGCTGAGTTGCATACAAAGAACATCATACCTACTATGAAGCATGGGGGTGGCAACATCATGCTTTGGGGCTATTTCTCTGCAAAGGGACCAGGACGACTGATTCGTGTACAGAAAAGAATGAATGGGACCATGTATCGTGAGATTTTGAGTGCAAACCTCCTTCCATCAGCAAGGGCATTGAAGATGATACGTGGCTGGGTCTTTCAGCATGACAATGATCCCAAACACACCACCCAGGCAACAAAGGAGTGGCTTCATAAGAAGCATTTCAAGGTCCTGGAGTGGCCTAGCCAGTCACCAGATCTCAACCCTATAGAAAACCTTTGGAGGGAGTTGAAAGTCCGTGTTGCCCAGCGACAGGCCCAAAACATCACTGCTGTGGAGGAGATCTGCATGGAGGAATGGGCCAACATACCAGCAACAGTGTGTGCCAACCTTGTGAAGACTTAGAGAAAACGGTTGACCTCTGTCATTGCCAACAAAGGATATATAACAAAGTATTGAGATGAACTTTTGATATTGACCAAATACTTATTTTCCACCATAATTTGCAAATAAATTCTTTCCAAATCAGACAATGTGATTGTCTGGATTTGTTTTCTCATTTTATCTCTCGTAGTTGAGATCTACCTATGATGACAATTACAGGCCTCAATCTTTTTAAGTGGGAGAACTTGCACAATTGGTGGCTGACTAAATACTTTTTTGCCCCATGTATTTCATCTAGCACAGAGAGATTAAAAATAGTTCAGTATTATTCTTGCACCTGAAACAGAATATAGGATAACAGAGTTGGAAGGGGCCTTGGAGGTCTTCCAGCCCAACCACCTGTTCATAAAGGAGACCTTATACCAGTGATGAACCTTTTTGGGACTGAGTGCCTAAGAGGGAGTGCGCACACGAGCTAGTCTAGGTCGCAACCCAGAAGAGGAGCTGCCCAAAATCAACTTCTGGTTTCCAGCATGCACATGCGCACCGACCAGCTAGTCTTCTGGGTTTCTAGTGTACATGCGCATGAGATGATCAGCTGGCCAGCGTGCATGATCACGCAGAAAAATGGAAGACCAACTCTTCCAGTTTCCGGCACAGCCGCACGCGCAAAGGCCAGCTGATCATGACACGCGCATGCACACCAGAAACCCAGAAGAGGAGCGAACTAAGCTGTGCATGCCAGGCAACATGGGTCCATGTCCCATTTTGGGCACACATGCTATAGGTTCACCATCACGGCCTAATACCATTTCAGACAAATGGCTGTCTAATCTCTTCTTAAAACATCTTTTTCGTATCATGGTTACAAGAATTGATGCACTATTCCACGTGTGGTCCTACCAAAGCAGTATATACTTATGATCTTAATACTATTTCTCTGTTGATGCAACTTAGGACTGCATTGGCTTTTTTGGCAGTTACAGAATACTGCTGGCTCCTACATAAGTGATTGTCCACTATGACTCCTAGATCCCTCTCACAGTTACTACAGTTGAGCTAGGCCTATTCTATACCTATGCATTTGGTTTTTCTTGCTTTTCTTGTCACTGAATTGCATTTTGTTGGATAGGACCTGGTGTTCAAGTCTGTTGAGATCTTTCCGGGTCTTGAGCCTTTCTTCTAAAGTGTTGACTTTTCTTTCTAGTTTGATGTCATCTGCAAATTTGATGAATTCCCCTTCTGTCTCCTCATTTAAATCATGAGAAAGAACCCTGGGGTACTCCACTGCATACTTCCTCTATGTAGATGTAATTCCATTGAGGACTGTATCTTGAGTGTGTTTCATCAGGAAGTTAGCCAGAAACATATCAGTTACTTCTATTTCTTGCTCTTAGGTGTAACTGACTCAAATTTTATATTGATGTATGTCAGGAAACACAAACCTCCAACATATTAATCAGTATCAACAAATAGGTTTTCTTGAAGGTGTCCTCACTTTATTTGTTCACTTGCCAGGTGACTTTTAGAATCCTGTGCATTGATGTGTGGGTTAACTGATAGACTTTGAGGATGAAAGTGAGAATAAAAAGTTCCAGGTGTTGTTAGATGAAACCAAAAGTTGTTAGTAAAATAACTTTGATTAAAAGACCGTTACTGAACCTCCTACTACCTAAGAGTAGTGCTTCAGTTGTTGAATGTTAGCCAGCTTTGAAATTGCTAAAGATATAAGAACCATATCAGGAAATACCATATTTTACACTGGGAATCAGTGTGAATTCACATAGTAAATTAATCCATAACATTGACTATTGAAGATTCTAGAGTAGGTGAGTTTATATACTAGGCCAGGAATGGGCAAATGTGGCTCTTTTACAACCTGTGGACTTCAACTCCCAGAATATGATTATACTTGTCAATCTGTAGTTCTCAACAATGAAGCCAGTGAGTGAGTAGAATGAATACTGTGATTTACTACTGCTATGGGGCAAAAAATGGTAGGGTTATATGTGGATTTCTCTGACAGTGGCAAGAACATCTACCAGCTGCTCTTGTTACATGGCCAACAGCAATGAAAATTCAGATAATGACTAAAGCAGTGGATTTAGATATCTTCAAAACCTAATTGGGGTGGGGAGTCCTAGTACAATAAAAACCAAAGAGGGTCTCCTCTCCTGTTTTACCAGATCCTGTTTTACCAGAGCCCTTATATACCTCAGATCCTCTATAGTGCCTGATCCATGTTGGTGGGTGATATAGAGCAATGGTGGAATTCAATTTTTTTTACTACCTGTTCTGTGGGCATGGCTTGGTGGGCATGGTTCGAGGCTCAAGGTTGACTCAACTTTCCATCCTTTCTAAGGTAGGTAAATTGAGGACTCAGTTGTGGGGGCAATAAGCTGACTTTGTATAAAAAATATACAAAAGTATGAAGGCTATTGCTTAACACATTGTAAACCGCCCTGAGTCTCCGGAGAAGGGCAGCATATAAATCTAATTTTAAAAAATGGTGTGGCTTGGTGGGCGTGGCTTGGTGGGCATGGCAGAGGAAGGATACTGCCAAATCTCCATTCCCACTCCACTCTGGGGCCAGCCAGACGTGACATTTGCCAGTTCTCTGAACTACTCAAATTTCCACTACCGGTTCTCCAGTACCTGTCAGAACCTGCTGGATTTTACCCCTGATATAGAGTCTAGACCAGTGATGGCTAACCTTTCTGCTGTCACATGCCAAAAGCATGGGGAGCACAGGGAGGTCGCCCACATGTGTGCCCACACCCATAATTCAATGTGCCCTGCCCCTGCGCCCCCCCCCCCCACGCTTTTAGCACGCAATGTCACATTGGGCCCGGTAGGCCTATTTTTCACCCTCCCCAGGCTCCAGAGGCCTTCTAGAAGCCTGGGGAGGGCAAAAACCGCCTGCCCCATCCTCCTGGAGGCCCTCCAGAGGCCGGAAACAGACCATCTCCCAACTTCCAGTGGGACCGGAAGGCCCAAAAATCAAAAATGCGCTGAAGCTGAGTTACAGCAACTCTCGCGTGCCACTGATATGGCTCCATATTCGCCATCACAGGTCTAGACCCTCTGTCCTCCCACGTCCTTGTATCAGGACCTGGGAGTGGGTCCTAATAGAGCAGAAGTTTCATCTTGTCCAAAATCATCTAATTTCCATGACAGTTGGATATTGTCCCTTACATTCAAAACAAAGAAATTTTAAACACAGAAGGGTTTTTTTTAAAAATTAGATTTATATGCCGCCCTTCTCCGACGACTCAGGGCGGCTTATAATGCGTTAAGCAATAGCCTTCATACTTTTGTATATTTTATACAAAGTGAGCTTATTGCCCCCACAAACTGGATCCTCCCAGTTTACCTACCTTAGAAAGGATGGAAGGCTGAGTCAACTTTGAGCCTGGTGAGATTCGAACTGGTGTAATTGCAAACAGCTGGATGTTAATAACAGGCTTTAATCTGTTTTTAGCCTGTTGAGCTATCCAGGCTTTTATTGTTGTTACGTAATGTAGAAAACAGGTACAGAACATTACGCACCTTCTTTTTCTTCTCCAAAAAATAAGGGACAAAAGATTTAGTTTGTAAAGCTAAACGAGGAATATTTGTGGAGCCAGAAAAAGGGGAAGATATTCCAGGATTATATATGCTGAAATCCAAAAACATATTAAGACTAAAGCCAAATTATTTTTTTTAGCTGAGATGAAGAATGTTCTCGTCCCCACCCTCTTTTAATTTGTTAATGAGGAAATGACTCTAATTTTACTTTTAAAAAAATTAACGCTTGGTTCATGCAGACTAGAAGAGATTGGAAATGAAATCTTAAGAGGCAGGTCTTACATTTGTTCCCCCTCACTCTAAAAGCTGGGAAAATATGTGATGCTTTTTCACTGCCGTCACCTCTTTCATGCTCCATATTCCTATATTCTGGTGTCAAGGTTTAGCCTACAGATAAGCTGCTTTCTGTATTTAGGTCAAATTAAGAAAGAGGGCAAGTAAACATCTGCCACCAACATTTAGAAATATTGCATATCCCAATAGCTTAATGCAGAAGAGTTGTACTACTGCTTGGAGCTTAGAGAATACCCTTTTTAATTTTCACTTATTCTAGGCTACATATTTAATCCCCTGAGTTCCCATATTAATGAGAATAAATATAATGACCAATAAATCCTGGCAGGATATTCCCTTTCCTAAGACTAGCACTCCAGCTAGCCTCAGGCAAAAGGAATCTCCCCCCCCCCCTTTGTATCCAAAGGTTTCCAGCTGTGCACTAGAGTTGAGGATCTGTGGATTCCCAGATGTTGTTGAGCTACAATCCCCAGCATTCTTTTTTATCATTTAAAAAAAGAAAAAAAGTAAAACACAACAGAGATATAATGTTATACAAAATACAAAAACTATATGTAAAAAGGGCTTTAAATTGAAAGCATACAACAACAAAAAGAAAATAAAAAATATTATTACAGCAATTACAGTCCTATATATAATTATCAACATGTAAATACCGTATTATTCAAGTATATATACAGTATATTAATTTATAATATTCATTATTTAACCTACTGTATTTTTTATAAATGAGTTCCATGTTTCATTATACTTGTATATACAAAATCTATAGGTGATTCACTCATAGAGGGCAAGCATAATCAGATCTTTAATCCTTTCTGTGAATGGATTATATATTTATCTTTCCATTGTTGCAAGATCAATTTATAAACCATAGTAATGACATGGGGAATCCATTTGCATTGTCCAGCTGTTAAATACATATTAGTTATATAGTTCAAGAGAATTTTATCTTCTGAAAAAATTACAGTAGCTTCTGCTGCAGTCATGTTTATAGTCCACTATTTTCTCTCCAAACCTATTCAGTATAGGACATTGTAAAAACATGAGTTTTAAAGAAACATTATCTTTGTTACAACTACAGTAAAATGCTTTCTTAGACAGTCCTTTTTTGTACAAATGTAATGGTGAAAAAGCCTTCGGCAGAATATATATATATATAAACAATAAACATTGGCTGTATTAAATAGCTTCAGATTTCCTTTGGAATTCATAAAGTGGATCAAGATATTACATGAGTCACCTACATCTAAAGTAAGGATTAATGGCATTTTTTTTTCTTGTATTCCCACTATTTAGATAAAGTAGACAAGAATGTCCAATTTTGTAATGAAACATCTTCACTTTGTCTTTTTAATATCAGAACCCTTAGCCTGTGCTATTAGACAATGTAGAGAGATCTCTAGAGTACAGACAGTCCTTGACTTATGATCACAATTCTATTGTTAAGTGAGTTTTGAATCATTTTTTGACTTTTCTTGCCAGTTGACAAGTTAGTAACCTAGTTGTTAACAACCTAGTTGTTAAGTGAATCTGGCTTCATCATTGACTTTGCTTGTCAGTTCGTCACAAAAGGGAATCACATGACCCTGGGACACTGCAACCATCATAAATACATGCCAGTTGCCAAATATTTGCGTTTTGATCATGTGAGCATGCAAAAGTCATAACTGAAAAATGGTCATCATTGTAACTTTGAATGGTCACTAAACGAGCTGTTGTAAATCGAGGACTACCTGTAGTACATAACCCAACTGAACATAAACTGCTTCTTCTTCTTCTTTTTTTTTTTGCAGGCAATATGTTTTGTTTATTTATAAACCTCACACTATTATTCTAGAGTTGATGCGAATGATAAATGCCTTTAGTAAAATAGCAAGATACTCTGTTCAATTGGAATTGATGCCAGTCAATTAAAATTTGCTTACCCATACATTTAAATATCAATTCCACATTTATACTGCATCTATTAAATATTTAGGCATGTATATACTAAAAGATATCTCAATTAGTGACATATAATACAAATAAAATATAGAGAGAGGGTTGTTGTTTTTTCAGATACTAACTCCCAGGATTAGCTATGCTGACTGTGATTTTAGCTCAGTAAATGGCCACCAATTCACCTTCTCCCTAGAGGATAGTAGCATTTGGCAGTTAATTTAGAATAGACTCAGTATAGGGATTGGCAGTGGAAATGGCAAATTGTATTTATTCTCTATCGGGATGGTATATGCACTGCAATCTGCCTCCCCTTAAGCTTTCAGATCAGAGAGATTTTGCTGCTGTATTATGTTGTGCTTCCATATTCAAGGTTTTATATAACTTGAAATGAGGGATATCTCTCTCTCCCTCCCTCTTCCTCCCTCCCTCCCTCTCTCCTTCTCTCTCTCAGTGCATATTCTGTACTAAGAATTTATTACCTAGTCGGTAATGAAACATCCACAAGCAAACAACCAAGTTCAGTGAGCACCAAGGAATCCACAATATATATATTCTCTGTTTTCAATTTTCACCAGGAAGCACCATGTTACAGTAGCAATTTTATCCTTACTAGGAATCTTGAGACAAACAGGACCTGGGTAAGTTAAGCTAATGTCCTATATCTAGTCATCTAAAGTGCAAAAGTCCATGACTTCAATTTCTGGCAGAGAATTTGAACTCAATAGAATAACAAAACCTGGCTACCAGCATCTAAAGTAATACGATTTATTCTAGTGGTCACTTTAACTGATATTCCGTGCCTAAATATTCCGTGCCTAAAGACAGAAGGATATTCCTCATTCTGTTGAAGAAGGTTATGTAAGAATAGTTGCACTTGCCTGAATTCCAGTTATATTTACAAAAATATTTGATTTTTCCAGTGATGGGCTTCTCTTGCTTCTCCTTCTGGTTTTAGATAGATAATAGGGTGGTTGTTTTTATTTCACTCTACTACACTGGACATAGTCCTTCTTAACCATTAGCTCTCACATTTTCTTTTCTTATAACTACTTTTAATTCCCCCCATATCCCCTCCTCAGTTCCTCCAATTGTCACAACTGAAAGAGCAAACCTTGTCTGTGCTACTATCTCTTGTGCATGAGCAGTGTGGTTTTGAGAAAACATGAGAGGACCATAAAAAATGGTGGTGATTGCTGTCCAAAATACTTGCTTCAGAGCAGTAGCTTCTGTAAATCTGACATTTACAGCCAGAGGTAGAAATAAGGGCCTTCTAGGTCTTGCTTGGTGTCAGCTCCCATCAAAACCAACTAGCATAGTCAGGGATCAGGAGGGTATGAGTTATATATTGAACTTGAAGTATCTTCAAGTTCAAAAATCACATCAAAGATTCCGTCTCTTTGTGTTTAGAATTACCTTATGTGTAAGATTGCCCTCAATTTTTATACATTGTGCTACCCATCAGATTTTGATAAAACTATGTAACATCTATGGTTCATAATCTCCATGCCATAGCTACAAATAATTTGTCTAAGAATAACACAGCTCAGCTCTTTCACTATCAAACAGGGGAACTGTCCTCTCAGTATCAGCCACATCAGTCAACAGAATTGTCAACTTATAACAAGCCTTAAATAATATTTGTAGACAGCAAACTGATGAGGGACAATAATTTGACAATGGATGAGCAGCTCCAAGTTCAAGTAAGTAGGAATATACTTGTTATTAAGAACGGCCAAGAAAACTCCATCCTTTGGAATCCCAGGTCTTGCCTTCAGTACAATTCAAAAGAAGATCAGAATAACTGTTTTTTTATATCTTTGGGAATCTCAGGCATCAAAGGCTCCTTGAACTGTTTTGGATTGAGTTGTTGGCAGCATACAGGTTTAATTAAATGTGAACTCCCCAATCTCTTCTGATTTAAGTGGATTTGGAATACCTGCCATTCAGTTTGTATTTGATTTTTGTATTTGTTATTATTTACTATAAGAAATGGGCATTAAGATTCAACCAGTTTTATAAATAGATCTCTGTGTGTGATTGGTAGTAGATAAGGATTTAAACCAAATATTCAAAACTTGAAGTTTAACAATATGCTTTATTTTACTTTATCCTTATTAAGTGAAAAATTAGAAATAATAATTTGTATGGAAGAACTATAAACTGTATTTCATTTTAATTCTGTTTGCACCAAATTTACAAGTTCGTAGAACTATAACAGTTGAATGAAAAGCAATGTTTCCATTTTCATAAGTTTAGTTTATATAAAGATATGTTAATTAATGAAATGGAAAAACAACCCTCAAAATGAGTTCTATTTGGGTAAGCTTCCTAAAACCATCACAAAGGAAGTCAACATTTTATCTCTTCAACCAGGTCCAGATTTGACTCTTTCAAGGCAAACAGAAGCCCATGATGGTATTGGTTCACTTTTGAGAAAAGGTGTAAATCACATGCAATGTAGCATTTTGAATTGATAATAATGTCAAGTTTTAAAATAATCCCTGGACGTAACACTATCTGCATCCCAGAAATTGGCAATTTTGTGTTTTCTTGCCAAAGCCTGGCTTTTGAATTTGAATGATTGTCTTTAATCAGATCAGTAGCCCTTTCTATGTAAAACTTGATGGTTGCTTTCACAGGTCGCTTACTTCATTTTTGATCATACAAATCAGCTGTTCCTAATTCATTATTTTTTTTACATTTTACATATTCCAGCAATGCATAGTATATCAATTTAGTCTTCACCATAGATAATCTGCATTGAGCAATCAAACCTCATTGAGCAATAGAGCTGTGATGAGTAAACACTGTAGGCTTTCGTTTCATGAACAGGACAAACTTTTCTTGCAGCAATTTCCAGCAATGGAATGTTCACAGTAATGAAAGAACAACAAATGCTAGAGAACACATCAGAGCTGTTTAGCACTTCAGTACATCAGTACTGCCAGCTATTGGCAATTTAAAGTTGGATGCATCGCTTCTCGTTCCACCATTGTAATTAATGCCATTAAAATGCATGTGTGTGTATGTGTGGAATGGAAAAAAAAATCAAAAGCAATGTTAAAAGCAATATCTTTATGATAACAACTCAGCCTTTCAAAAATAATTTGTAGGCTTTTGATGCACAAGAATTGATTACAAGACAAGAGGAAAAACAAGCAACAGTGACAAGAGCCAGGCATTCTGCATAAGCCAGAATTAAAATCTGGTCTGAAAATTACACTTTACAATCTTGCATCCTGATAGTTTTTAGCTCAAATTGAGCCTTGCTCATTTTTTAAAGGTAAGTGAACTACTGTTCAAGGATGGGAAGTATACATTTCTCTTAGAGAACTCCTGTTGGGAACTCCTTCACAGGGGTAATATTTCCAGGGAAAAAAGCTTTGTAATAGTGGCAACAAACTGAAAGACATACCAATGCCAGGGCCACACATCACTGAGGAGTCTATGTCACTACCTGTATTTTGTTTAACACGTATTGAAGAGCAGGATAGAGTTGCTTATTTTCTCCCCTCATTTGCAGGAAGAAGCTCCTTGGACCGGTGAGCCTCCAATCGGCACTGAATGGTATCAATGGGATTTTGAGACATTCCCATCAGACCTGCCAGAGTTATGTGAAAAGGCGGCTATCCGCATGGTGGCACGTATCTATCTTCCAATCATGGTCATCCTGTTCTGTGTTCTGGGTTTCCTTGGCAATGGGATTTTGCTGTTAGTTCGTGCCCGTTACCATCGAGTCCAGTTCCTTGGCGACATCCTCCTCTTACATCTGGCTATCTCAGACTTGCTATTGCTCTTGACTCTACCAGTGGGTGTGGCTGGGATGATGGGCACTTGGTACTTGGGCATGACTGCGTGCCAGGTTCTGCAAGGGTTCCATGCCCTGACATTTTACAGTGGCTTTCTTTTCCTCATGAGTCTTACCTTGGACCGCTACATAGCCATAGTGTGGGTACCTATTGCCCGCCGCATGCGCCCCACTGCCAGTTTCTGGGGCAAGCTTTGCTCGGGGCTGATGTGGCTATTCTCAGCAGCTCTAGCAGTGCCCAATGTCATGTATGCTCATGTGGAGGACTACAAAGACTTTCAGCTCTGCAGGGTGACTGTTGTCAGAACTACTGTTTGCTTAGTGCAAGTGGGCTTTGGTTTCGTGCTACCATTCGCTATCATGGTAATCTGCTATGCAGCCATCACACGTACTATTTGGTCCTCTCCTTATGCCCAGTCACACAAGGCCTTGTGGCTCATTTTGGCCCTGGTTTTGCTGTTTTTGGTTTTGCAACTCCCTTATGCCCTGCTCACCTTATTAGATGCAGCAGATTTAATAGGCCAGCAAGCATCAAGCTGCATGGTAAGCCTTCAGCGTGATCTTGCCCTCCTCATTACTAGTGGCTTGGTTTTTGCTCGCTGCTGCCTAAATCCTGTGCTTCATACTTTTCTGGGGGTGCGGTTCCGTAAGGACCTGCGAAGGTTAAGTAGAGAGTTTGGCTGCCTGGGGTATTGGGCATGCTGTAATGATAGACCCAGGAGTGGCAGCCATCGTGCTTCATTTACTACCCATCTGGAAGGACTATCAAGAACCCCATGAAAACATCGGCACTGCCTACCTCAGAAGAGTCTTCGAATTCTGGAAACCTGGCTTTTGCATTCAGGGAAGTGTGCAACTTTAACATGGTCTCTGCAACTTTTGACAATAAAGCTTCAACTTTGGATAATGCTAAAATATGTGTTTTGTTTGTTTTTACATTTACCACTACTTCTGTACTGGGCAGGTTATTTGGTCTGTGTGTCTGATTGTGTGGAATGGGAATAATCCACAGAGACAATGGTTCTGCCCAAATCGAGACCCAGATTGGAGAATATCTTCGGTAGCTCAAGTCCGTGTAGTTAGTACCAATGGATCTGGGAAGGAGGAAAAAGATTATGTTCTATTGAGCATGTAAAGGCTCAAAAGTGGGCTTCTGAGAGATTTACAGAACTACAGTATGTATTAGACAGTGAAATTAGTTCTTGGACCCAGGTTCAATTCTGCCTTCAGCAATGGAGATTCACAAGATTAAGTTTGGACCAGCTATTCTCTCTCAGTAAAATCTACTTCATGGGATTTTTGTGGGAAGAAATAGAATTGGGGAGCAGGGGGTTGTATGAAATAAACAAATAAATACATCCTAATCTTCCTCCATTGACCATATTCCAATGGCAATGGCGGCTGCAGCCTGATGGTGAGGGTGAATGGTGGTGGCTGGTGCCTGCAGCATGGCGGAAGGGGAGATATGGCCAGCTTTATCGTCTGGCTTTATCATTCTGGAACTGCAGGGACTCGGAGACCCCGTTTGCGATCTGGGGGCTGGAGGTTAGAGGTGTGACTGGTGGGTTTTGTGAAGTCCTGGGGGTTGGAGAGCTGGAGGCTGGCCAAGGACTAGTCATTTGGTTGCCTCGGTTGGTCTCTTCCCCACCCCCACCCCCCAGTTATGGCCTGGTTTTGGCCTGTATGTCCATCCGTCTCTAGATTGTGTCTAGGTGCACGTTATCCCCTTCCTTCGACATTTCCCCTCCCGTGGGACCATTATCATCAGCCTCTATGGACCGGCCTGTTTTTTTTCATCTGAGCCCCCAGCCAGATGGAGACTGGGCGATTGTTATGCAGGAGCAGAGGGAGCTGTTGCCATTCACCATCAGAGGAGACAGACCATCTGATTTCCATTGCCTTTTCCAGCTGGGCCAGCCACCGTGAGAGGGTAGCTCAGATACTTACCCTCCGATTGCGGCGAAAGAGCACAGGACTCCTCCCACTGCCATGAGAGGGCAATGGAGTCTAGCATACCGGCGCTGAGATCTATTTTGCTCCAGTACTTAGATTACTTGTTGAACCCTGGGCCAGATTTTATCTCTCATCCTTGCTTATTGGATGTATACCACAGCCGACCTTCTTGCATTGCAAGACTCCCCCCTCTCGCAGGCCTACCTTGATGATGGGTTTTGGAATCCCGAGAGATGGCATGTTGAGAAGAGGGGGTTGAGGGGCTTTTTAATTAGGTTTTTAGCCAAAATTTTAAAGGGTTCTAGGGGTGGGTTGTTTTACGACTGGACCTGGGGGGGTCCCCACAGATTAAGGACCAGCATGTTGGATGGTGGCAGTGGGGGATGCGGGTGGGGGGGCACTTGGGGCATGGTGGGACGAGGGTTATTCTATCCCCGTGGCTGGGAGGAGTGGTAGTGGTGGGAGCAGAGGGCATAGGGATACTGGTGGAGTGCACCCCCGCTGCCTGCAGCAGATGCACTGCTCCGGCCCTCTTTGCTCCACCTGCACTCTGGAGGGGATGGCAGTGCGGAACCCGGGACTCCAGCTGTTGTATGTTAATGCCAGGTCTGTTGTGCATAAGGCCCCCTTTAGCCGTGATTTGATTGACAAGGGGGGTGCGGACCTGGCTTGTATCACGGAGACCTGGTTGGGTGCAGAGGGAGGGGTTCCTCTCTCCAATCTATGCCCACCTGGTTTCCGAGTATTACACCAGCCGCGACTCCACGGGAGGGGTGGTGAGGTGTCGGTTGTCATTAGGGAAGGTCTTAGACCTAGGGAGGTCACTGTCCCTCAGATTGACGGGTGTGAGTCCCTTCTTTTGAAATGGGACCTGGAGTGCAGTCGGCTCTGTTAATTACATACCTGTCTCCCAGCTGCGTGACTTCAGTCCTGCCCGCACTACTCGAAGTCTTAGCTGAATTGACGGTTGAGCTCCCCAACCTGACTCCTTGTGGGAGTTTTTAATCTCTCGGCTAATCTCTCGTCAGCCAGCGAGACATCTGAGTTGGTGTGGGAGTTCATGGCCTCTATGACGGCTATGGACCTGACTCAAGTTGTACAGGGCCCAACTTACAGCAGCAGACACACACTCGATCTGATGTTCATCTCTGGGCAGTGGATAAATGCTTTGGGTAGGGGTAATCTTTCTGTACTACCCCTGTCATGGACTGACCATTCCCTCCTTCAGCTAGACTTTCCTTCCGCCAACCCCCACCACTAGGAGGCGGAACTGACCCATTGGTTCCGCCCCAGGCGCCTGATGGACCCCGATAGATTCCTGATGGGGCTTGGGACATTTCCCACTGACCTATCCTGCGATTTGCCAGAGGCCCTGGTAGATGCTTGGGAATGGGCGACCATCGGGGCACTGGATCAAATCACTCCTTTGCAGCCTCTCCTCCGACAGGGATCCCAGGCAGCTCCATGGTTTTCCGCAGAGCTCAGGGAAATGAAGCATCAGAAGAGACACCTAGAGGGCTATTGGAGGTCTTTCCATGTCGAGTCTGACCGAACACAGTTAAGAACCCAAACTAGGTCTTGTAACAGTGGAAGCGGCGAAACGTGACTATTTCGCTGCTCTCATTGCATCTGCAGAAAATCGCCCAGTAGCCTTGTTCCAAGTGACCCACTCCCTTCTCCATCAGGGAGCAAGGGAGGACTCCTTGCAAGGCAGTGCTGAGGATTTTGTGCAATTTCTGCAAGACAAAATCGCTCAGATTCGGATGGGGTTAGACTCTGACTAGGCAGGATCTGACAAGGGGATGGGAGCAGATCTTGGTAGCAACATCTGGGTTGACTTTGATCCTGTTTCTATGGAGGAAGTGGATAGGATTGTGGGTAGACAGGAGGCCTCCACATGTTTATTGGACCCTTGTCCCTCCTGGCTTGTTGTGGCAACCAGGGAGGTAACTGGAGACTGGATCCGGGCAATTATCAATGCTTCATTGAGAGATGGGGTCTTCCCCGCCTTACTTAAGGAGGCTATGGTTCATTCCCTTCTCAAGAAGCCTGCCATGGATCAGGCCTCCTTGAACAACTTTCGTCCGGTCTCCAACCTTCGCTTTTTAGTGAAGGTTGTTGAGTCTGTGGTGGTGTACCAACTCCCGCAATTCCTGGAGGAGACTGATTATCTAGACCCATACCAATCAGGCTTCAGGCGCGGACACAGCATGGAAACGGCATTGGTCACCCTGGTGAATGACCTTTGGCGGGCCCAGGATGAGGGTTATTCTTCCATCCTGGTGCTACTTGACGTCTCAGTGGCTTTTGATACCATCAACCATTGTATCTGACTGCGTCATCTTGGGGGGTTGGGGGTGGGGGGCACTATTTTACAGTGGTTCTCCTACCTCTCGGGCCATATGCAGTTTGTTTGGGTAGGAGATCAGAGTTCTTCCCTGAGGCCCCTCACTTGTGGGGTGCTGCAGGAGTCGGTTCTCTACTCCCTGCTTTTCAACATCTATATGAAACTGCTGGGTGAGATCATTCGTGGTTTCAGGGTGCGGTATCATCAGTACGCTGATGATACCCAACTTTATATCTTCACCCCGGACCAACCCAGAGATGCCTTTTCCGTGATGTCTAAGTGCCTGGAGGCGGTACGGGTCTGGATGGGTAGGAACAGGCTCAGGCTCAACCCCTCCAAGACAGAGTGGCTGTGGATACCGGCGTCCCATGATCTAGCTCCCCCATCATGATGTGAGGGGAGTGTCTTGCTTCCTCAGAAAGGGTTCGTAATCTTGGCATCCTCCTTTATTCACGGCTATCTTTAGTGGACCATTTAACGGTCATAACAAGGGGCACATTTGCACAGGTTCGCCTGGTGCACCAGTTACGCCCTTTCCTAGACAGGGACACCCTCCGTACAGACATTCATGCTCTCATTATCTCTTGGTTGGATTACTGTCATGCCCTCTACATGGGGCTGCCCTTGGGATGCACCCAGAGGCTCCAACTGGTCCAGAATGCGGCTGCACAAGTAGTTACAGGTGCTTTCCGCTACTCCCATGTAACACCACTTTTACGCGAGCTGCACTGGTTGCCCATGGTCCTCCAGATCCGCTTCAAGGTGCTGGTACTTACCTATAAAGCCCTTCATGGCATGAGCCCGGGGTATTTGCAGGATCACCTCCTACCGGTCTCCCACCACCCAGTGTGCTCACATAGGGCTGCCCTCCTCCGGGTCCCCTCAGCCAGACAGTGTCAGCTGGCGGTCCCCAGAATGAGGTAATTCTCTGTGGTTGCACCAACCCTCTGGAATGGGTTGCCCACCAAGCTCTGGACGGCCTCCGACCTCTGCACCTTCTACGCCGATCTAAAGACAGGGCTCTTTCAGAAGTTTCCCTGATCTGTTGTGGATTTTAATTTTGGGGATCTGGGAATTTTATATTTGGTTTTAATATTATTTAAATATTATCTATTGTCAGGTTGTTTTATTGTTGTGAGCCACCCCAAGTCCTATGGGAGAAGGACGGCATATAAATCTGACAAATAAATAATAAATAAATAAATAAATAAATAAATAAATAAATATTCCATTATTCCCCTCTTAAAGAGAACTCAAATGACTTTGATTATTTTATTCAGTGGCAAATCAGTATAGCAATTAAATAATATACATTCTATTTAAATTCTAAACTCATTCTAGCTCTTGTTAAAGACCAATATTTAATATGATAAACATCTCTAGTAGGTTAATGGTTTTGTATCAGTGGTGGGTTTCAAAATTTTTTACTACCGGTTCTGTGGGCGTGGCTTGGTGGGTGTGGCATGGCATAGTGGGTGTGGCAGGGGAAGGATATTATAAAATCTCCATTCCCACTCCACTCCAGGGGAAGCTTACTGCAAAATCCCCATTTCCTCCCGGATCAACTGGGACTTGGGAGGCAGAGAATAGATGGGGGCGGGGCCAGTCAGAATTTTTACTACCGGTTCTCTGAACTACTCAAAATTTCCGCTATCGATTCTCCAGAACTGGTCAGAACCTGCTGAAACCCACCTCTGTTTTGTATATATCATCTGATTCTGACCCTTTGTAGTGCTCAGCCCTTTGTATTTGTTCTTGTGCTATAAATATTTTAAAAATGGGTCACTTGCTTTTGTTGATTTAAGAAAGAAAGTTTACAATATTTATAGTTTCTTAAATCAGGAAAGTAATGGGCAAGGACTTATGTATATTCTGCAAAAAATTAGTAGAGGACATGAATGATAGGAATTTCCGGTTGGAGAATGTGCTATTATAATTAATTTAGGCAGTTTTCCAAGGACACAGTACAATTCATGGAAAATAAGACTATGAGATTAATGATCTCTAGTATTACCATGAGCTTATTTTCCAATTAGTTACAAGTAACAGAGCAAGAGGCTGTTCCTGCACTTATGTCCAGATTTTAGACTTTGCTTGGGCATCTGATGACTACTGAGGGGATAATGTTACATTTTGTCAGAAAGAGCATAGCTCTTCTTAGGTTTTCTTGTTTTCTTTAATTCTTTAACAGATCAAATGTTTTTTTTATTAAAAATTTATAGAGTAATCAATAAAGGGTTTAATTTCTCTATATTTCTTTTCAGTTGGCAGTCGTAGATTTCCCGCACTTCCGTTTTTGTTTATGATCTTGGTCATGGGATATGATCTTGGTTTGTGCCTAGGTTTGCTTGGCATGTATGCTTTCAGACCCAAATTAGAGCACAAATGCTACCTAAGTATTTAAAATATTCCTTTTTGAAACCATGGGTTGTTCTTGTCTCATCATAGGTCAGGACGTCTTCCACACACAGATTAATAGTTTATGGTTAGCTAGATGTTTTCTGGAAAAATAAGGCAAGATGTAAGAGCATCTGCACAGCAGATGGGATTCCTTCTGAAAAAAAAGAAAAGGAGCTGTGAAGATTAAGCTCTAGAGCCCACCGAGAAATGCTGTGACCCCCCACAGAACCAGTATGCCTCTGGTGTTTGATTTCTCTTTTTGCACTATACTTATAAACAGACAGTCACAAGTCCCCACAAAGTCAGTAGGATTCAGCCTGGCAGCAAAAGAAGCCATAAACTGAAGAAGCCACAGCACCTTCAACTCATAGTTCAAATAAACATGTTCACTTGAGGTAAAAAGGCAGAAAATGTCTCCTCTCAGAAGCAGAGTGTCAACTTCAAACTGAACCTGGCCTGTTTCACTGGCCACTATGTTACAGCCTATATAATGAAAAGTGATAGATGTGTGCCAAAATAGCAGAGTTTTGTTGCCTGCCTCACAGTATTTAGTCATTTTTGTTATGCTCTTGGATATTAATAAATGGGTCTTATTATGTGGTGAAAGTTTTCCTGTTGTAACTTATTCTATGCACCAAAAGGCATGGTAACGCGTAGAAATGACTGGTTAATTTCAGCCTCAGCTTTGCTTTTTATCTTTATTTTTCTCTTCTTCTTTTGCCCTACCTACATGAGCCAAATGACTCTCTTAATACTTCAGAAAAACTAAGATATAATTTACTTTCTGTTCAAATAATGTTCACCAAGAGCTAGGGCAAAAGACCTTATTCTAACCATACCATGAGGGTGGGGGGGAAGAATCAGTAACAGGGGGAACAAACAGGGAAAGGTTAAAAGACTCATCCAGAACCTCAACCATCACAGTGTACAACTTATGTGAACACGGTACTGTTGCAATTAACCCTTCTGTGTGCGAGGGATTGTTTAGTCCAAAAAAAAAAAAACACTGATGGGATTTGCCAGATGAGCTGTTGAGAAGGGAACAGAACTGAGCCAATACGCACAGGTAATGGATCCAGGTACTATCATAATTACTTTTCTCTCTGGAGTCTGCAGAGTATTCTCTGGGGACCCTCTCCATTCCCTTAGTATTATGTGATCATTGCTGTGTAGCGTTGTTGTGTAAATGGTATTAGCCAGGTCTGGGAAGCTAAGAAATGAGAGTCATATGCAGATTTAATTCATTTTCTGGGCCTACTTGATGCTGGACTGAGCTCCTTGCAACACTGCAGAAGCATCATCACTGTCATCCACAATAGAAAGTTTTCTTTCTCTAGATAGAATAAGGAAATTTGGTTTAGGGGTATGCAAAGACTTCCGAGGAAAACATTCAATGTTCTGGAATTTAATGCCGAACTTAAAATATTTTGTGTTTTTCCAGATCTTACGACCAAATGGTACATTTCATTTCTTATTGTTTTGATTATTCTAACTTCATTTTTATGATTCCTTTCTTTTCAGTTCTTCCCTGGAGATTCATTAAGCAAAAGAACAACAGGCAGGATTCCAACCTCATGGACATTGGCTTGAACTAACGAAGGGGAGAAGTCAACGACAACCAAAGTACGTTTTAAATACTAAAAAGTATTATACTGTAAACAGTTTGACAACTGTTTGTAGACAAAAGATTGTTGCTTGCCGCTTAAGTGAATGCATTTGTTTTACTATGTTAAAGTTACAACTTTAAGCATTAAAGTGTATGCATTGCATTACAAGTATGAAATGACTTGCATTATAGGTATTACACTGTTGAACTTTCAGATTGCAAATGGTAAAGTTATGTTGCTTTGTTGAGCTTTGCAGATAATTTGCCAAGTGAAAATTGTGCTTTTTAATGCATATGCATTAAAGATATTGCTGTGCAGTTGAACTTCACATTGATAAAGGAATAAATTTGCTTCTTTGTTGGTTCTTGTAGGCTGAGATACTAGTTTTGCTGTTGTGGTAATTGTTCATGGTGTCGACACAATCAACATGGATTGAGTTGAAATGGAACAATCCATTGGTGTTATTTATTTGTAGATTTTTATCCTGCCATTATTATTTTATGCCTCTATTACTTTACAGATAATCCTCAATTTATAACCATTCATTTAGCAACCAACCAGAGTTACAGAGCATTGAAAAAAGTGACTTACAACTGGTCTTACAACATCCTTATGATCACATGATCAAAATTCAGATGTTTGGCCACTGGCCATGGTATTACAAAAGCTGCAATGTCCTGGGGTCAGGTGATCACAATTTACAAAGTTCCAAGTCTGCTTTCCACAAGCAAAGTCAATGGGGGAGGCTGAATTGGCTTAACAACCCCATGATTACTTAACAACTGCAATGATTTGGTTAACAACCATGGCAAAAGTTTTAAAAGCGGGTGCAACTCATTTAACAACTGCCTTGTTTAGCACCAGAAATTGTGGTCCCAACTGTAGTCATAAATTGAGGACTACCTATAAGTAACTTAAGGTGGCAAATCCTACATAATAAACCTTCCTCCTCCTATATTCCCCATAACAGCATCCCTGGGAATGGATTGGAAGGAACAAGAGTGACTAGGCCAAATTCATGCAGCTAGCTTTCATGGCTAAGGTGGCACTAGAACTCACAGCCTCCTTATTGCTAGACCACCATCTTAACTATTACACCAATCTAGCTCTCAGAGTTGCCTGTTCTTTGCTCGGCTCACATAGAATTTGCCTGTTTATACAGGCAAATTAAACCATAAACAAACCATAAACCATAAACATCTTAGATCTTGTTTTCATTGTTTGGTATGGAAATTTTTAAAATAAAAAATTACCCACGTTGCAAATTTTTAGGCTGAGTGATCGATGGCATTCATCAAGGATTGCTACCTTACCTAACTTTATGGCCATAATGTAAAAAACAAGGAAAGGAGAATCTATTTTTTTGTTTGTTTAATTTTCACTGCTTTCTAAGAGGAAAATAGTCAAGTTTGTTGTAGTTTTGTTCTATTGGAACACAGGACACATTACAACATCTAAAGCAATTTTCTAAAAAGGGGCATTTTTTTCAAGGTTTCACACATCTGTTCTATTTCATACATATGTCTGATTCAATTCAATTCCATGCATGCAGAGAATTGTGCATACTTCCTGTGCATACTTCAAATGGTAAATTTGAAAGTATTGTAATTTGTATTGTAAAATATATGTGATGGATGTGCATAAAAAACATGTTCTATATTATACTACCCATTGATCTTTTCCATCAAACACATCTTAGGCAGAATATGATTGAAGATCAACGTGCCAAATTGTAAACTGGAAGTGATCCAACTGTATTTTGTATAATTACAAAAACAATTTAGAATCTTCAAGTATCTTCTATCTTCTATCAATACTTCTATCTTCTATCAAGAGCCTGTGTAGCGTAGGAGGCTAATGCCTCCTACTAAAGGCAGCAATTAACACCAGCTGCCTGTAATTTCTCTGAGTTCAATCCTAGCCAGGCTCAAGGTTGACTCAGCCTTCCATCCTTTCTAAGGTGGGTAAATTGAGGACCCAGTTTGTGGGGGCAATAAGCTGACTTTGTATAAATATACAAAAGTATGAAGGCTATTGCTTAACGCATTGTAAGCCGCCCTGAGTCTCCGGAGAAGGGCGGCATATAAATCAAATTTAAAAAAAAATACATCAAATATATAAGCAGCGGGGTGTGTGTAGCTTAATTTCTTTGATCCTTATGTTTTGAAGTAGAGGCAGTTCACTTGTTTATTTAATAGTGTTACACTAATTTTCTTTTTAAAATTGATTTTTAATTATCCTCCTTCCTGAATCCTTAAAACTGTTGTAGTAGAGTAAAATGTCAAATACATGCATGTTATGTCTGGAATGTAGAAGAATTGTTGTTTTCTAAAATCACCTGCAGGAGGCAGCAAACTATAAATCATGCCAATTATTTCTGCTTTCCTATCTGAAACCAAAAGGCTACATGTAATTTGTATACAATATTTTTCAGACTATAAGACACACCAAGATTTTGAAGAGGAAAACAAGAAAAAAAATTAGTTTTTGGCCTCCGCGCATCCAGTTTTTGCCCTCTCTGGCCCTCAGGAGCACTCTGCAGGTCTCTCAAACCCTCTGCATGTTTTGCAAAAAACAGGATGCACAGAGGGTTTGGGAGGCCTGCAGAGTGCTCCTAGGGGCTGGGGAGGACAAAAACGCGACATGTAGCAGGTTTGGGAGGCCAAAAATGGCTGTATTCAATGTATAAGACGCACCCCTTTGGGGGGGGGAGTGCATCTTATACTCTGAAAAGTACTGATTCTTTTAATATTTTACATAGTGATTCTTTTAATGTTTTTAGAGACATAAAACTTGCGTGTTTTTTGTGTTAGGAATTTTGACAATTTGCTTTATCCCTCTGCAATATTGTTGTGCTACATTAATGCATAATAAATATATATATACTATAGCAGTCCACTTGTCTGAATTATAGCTCGTTTCATCAGGCCTATAAAATATCCTATTATGTGCATGCAATTTCACATAGTTTGCAGGGAAGAGAAAAATATACATTCCAAATAAGTGATAAATGCCTATATACATGGGACATTCACAAGAAATATGTTACATCTAACAAATATTCTTGTACTAAATATAGTGCCTCTGTGTGTGCTTTTAATAAGATATACTATTCTCTATTTAGTCTATGAAAAACAATGCTACATTTTCTTATGAAATCCAATCCAGCTGTTTCATGATTAAGGTGATACCTGCTTTCCTGTCTCAAATCTCTAGCTATCTCCCTGATATTTTTGTTTACAAGCTTTGTGATAATCTGAAATACAGTATGTGTAAGATCTTGATTGCTTATTTCCTGGACCCATTCATCAGTCAGTGGGGTTACCCATTATCCTGTTTGAACAAGCAAGATAGACTGGTCGTCATGACTCCCCTTTTTCCTTTGCTGCTCCAATCACTCAGTTGTGCTCTTAATTAAAATTATTACTAAAATAATGTATTTCCTCTGTACACCACAGGAATAAAGTACTATTAACTGCTAGAATAAATAATCCAGAAAATTTATATTTAATGAGCCAATGTAATTTTAAGGGTTTTTTTAAAAAAAACCTACGATCTAATATTCTAAAATCTTGTTTTGAGTCTATTGCTGTCCTGCACTAGCTAGAATAGAAATTGTTGCTGTATTTTTCAAATATTCCAGCCAAGATTTCTATGGTCATTAACAGCTGCAATTCAAATGACATATCATTCCCTGATTGTTTAGATTTTTTAAGTTACATGCAGTTTAAAACACATAAGGCTGGTCACTCTGGGAAAGCAAAAAGAGCTGAACTCCTGTTTGCCAGGCCCCGCCAGTGAGTTGCTCACAATCATTGTGCTGCTATGCCTCTGTCCCTTCTTTGGCTGAATGAGCACTCCAGGCCAAAAAGCAGGGATAGCAAAACCACAGAGCCAGTTTGGCTGCTCCTGCCACCAGAAGCCAGAGCAGGCCTGGAGTCGTCGTACACCAGACCCAGACTTCAGGGTTTCTCTTTCTTTCCACAAAGTCGCAAAAATCCAACATGGAGTAGGATCTACACCCAAGCTTTAAAAGAGTACAATTGAAAGGGAGCATGTCTTGAAGAGGAAAAGATCAAAAGTGGTGTTGAACCTCCCTAGTGCTGTAGAAAAAGAAGGCCAGAGCAGGCACCTCCTCACTCAGCACCACAGTGAACTTCTACTGTGAACTTCTAGAACAGAACTTCTACTGATACAAGGGTCACAGCTCTGCATACTGGAAGTTCTTCTTAGCTCTTTTATGTCAGCTGACAATATTCAATAGAAGAGAATATATGTAACTCCAAATTGAACTGAGTCGTCCTTGAGGGCTTGTGAACTTGATTGGGGTACAGTGATGATGTTACCTTTTGGGATGATGGAATGTCTGCAAACAAAAGCCAAGCTCAGAGAGCATGAGGGACTCCAATAGTTACTCAGTGGTGAGGGAAAACCCTTCTCCACACTGCCAAAACTGTTCTTTGATCTACATATACGTTGTACCATAATTGGAAAAGGGAGATCCTGGGGTAGAAGAATGCAAAGTAACATCTCCAGGAATTCTCTTCTGGCTCTCTCACCTGAAAGTTTCATGGAACATTGCCATTCCCCATAACTTAAGTGGCAATATTTGCATGATGCTGAATGCCTTGGTTTATGTTCTCCTGAAATACAAGAGAACACTTGTAGGCAGGCAGATGCACAGCCAGCCCAGACCACCTTATTCGTGGGACACTTTGCAGCATTTTTCTTTCAGACCATAAATCATGCCAGGTTCTGAAACAAAGTAACAGCAAGTTGTTAGACTATGTGCTAGATCGTCTCCTCTGCTCCCGTTTAAGTTCAAATATAGTGAAGGATCTAATCTTCTCCCAAGTACTGAAAATTCAACTTCCTGAGCAGTTATCTCTAATTGTAGCCACGGAGTGGAGATGGATATGATCATATCCTTCATGTAGAGTAAGCAAAATATTTTCAATCAGTTCTGGTATTAAGACAAGTCTTAGAAGAGGGCAAAGTTTTCAGAAAATTCCTATCAAGTCAATTGTAGAAAAACTACTCTCTAGAAGGAACTTTTTTTTAAAATAATTGTGTGGCAAACCATCTCAAGCCTTCTTAGGGCCATTTTCCCACTTCATTGCAGTGACAAATCCAATCAATCAGAATAGAGATGAAAAGGAACTTGGGAGATCTCCTACTCCAACCCCTTGATCAAGCAAGAGACTCTATACTAGGGGTATCAAACTCAAGGCCCTCAGGTTTCTTAGATCTGGCTCACAGGGCTGCCTTAGAAACAGTGAAGGACAAGCCTACAGTGAAAATGGAGCTTGGGAGGACCACGCACAGCCCTCCTGAGCTCAGTTTTTGGCTACAATGGCCTCCTGCAACCCTCTGCCAGTGAAAACGGAGCTCAGGATAGCCACAAGCAGTCGGATCATCACAAGGGCCCCTGACACGAGTGACTTTGAGCTGGCCATGCCCACCTGAGTCAAACACAACCCTAATGCGGCACTCAATGAAATTTGAGTTTGACACTCCTGCTCTATACCATTTCAGACAAGTGGTTGTCCAGTCTTTTCATAAGAACCTCCAGTGATGAAGCACCTACAACTTCAGGCAAGCTGTTCCATTTGTTAATTGTTCTCACTATTAGGAAGTTTCTCCTTAATTCCAGGTTGCTTTTTCTTTTTGATTAGTTTCAATCCATTGTTTTTTATCTTGCCTGCTGGTAGTTCGGAAAATAAATTGCGCCCCCCTTTTTTTGTAGCAGCCCCTCAAATACTGGAATACCGCTATCATGTCATCTCCTAATCCTTCTTTTTTCTAGACTAGCCAAACCCAATTCCTGCAACTGTTCTTCATGTTTTTGTCTCCAGGCCTTTAATCGTCTTAGTGGCTCTTCTTTGCATTTTTTCCAAAGTCTCAATATCTTTTTTGTAATTCAAAGCTGGATGCAGTACTCCAGATGTGGTCTTACTCAGGATTTATAAAGCGGTACTAATACTTCCCATGATTTTGATTCTATGTCTCTGTTTATACAACCAAGGATTGTATTAACATTTTTTGGCTGCTACTGCACATGGCTGGCTCCTGTTTAAGTGATCATCTACTAGGACTTCATGATATCTCTCACAGTTACTGTTTTTGAGCCAGGTTTCGCCTAATCTGTACTTGTACTTTTGGTTTTTCCTACCTTGGTGTAAAACTTTACTTTTCTCCACATTAAATTTCACGTTGTTGGATAGGGTTTATTGTTCAAGTTTGTTGAGATCCTTTTGAATCCTGAGCTTAATTTCTGGGGTGCTGGCTATTCCTGCCAGTTTACTGTCATCTGTAAATTTTATGAGTTCTCCTTCTATTCCCACATCTAAGTCATTTATGAAGATAAATTTATGCAGGTTCGAAGAAAAGTTTCCAATTCCATCTCCTTGAATACAGGTTTCCCACAGGGCTGTGTTTTGAGTCTGTTACTGTTCACCTTGATGACCCATGACTGCTGTGCCAAGTCTGCTAGGAATCATATTGTGAAGTATGTGGATGACATAGCAATGACCGCCTTCTGCTGCATAGCTCCCAATGACTGGTAAGATCCCACAGAGTTGGTCTCCTCCAGGTCCCATCAGCTAAACAATGCTGGCTGGCGGGCCCACGGGGGAGGGCCTTCTCTGTGGCTGCCTAGCTCTCTGGAATCAGTTAAATCCTGAGGTCCAGCCATCCCCACTCTATTGGTCTTCCAAAAAGCAGTGAAGACCTGGCTTTTCCGGCAGGCCTGGGGCCATTGATCTTGCTCTTGTGATCTGGCGAGATCCGGCCATGAATGGTGTGAATGAGTTTTTAATGTTCTTAATGTTTTAATTTTTAAATGTTTTTTATAATGATTTTTTAAAATGTATTGTCCTGAATCTTTGGAGAGGGGCGGCATATAAATTGAATTAATTAAATTAAATTACCATATTTTTCAGAGTATAAGATGCACCTTTTTACCCCCCAAAAGGGAGTGAAAATTCAGGTGCATCTTATACACTGAATGTAGCCCTGCCCACCCTTTGGCCTCTGCCTCCCAGCAATTACCTCCTTGTAAGCAAACAGCAAGAAAAACAGCCCCATTCAGCTTCAGCATTGGCTAATTAGCATAAGTTGATTAGATTGGCCTCCCAACTCTCATCTGATTTGCTGTCAGCTGTTTTGCGCAAGTTCTTTTGCAAGCTCTTGTTTTGCAAGCTCTTTGCTTGCTGCAAAGAACGCTGGAGCAGATTTTTTTCCCCCTAGCTAAAACGAAACTGAAAGTAAAGCAGGCTCTGCTGTAAGTGACAAAATGAGGCAGGGAGAGAGATTTCTTTTTCTTTTTGCTCACCAAAAAAGATAGGTGCAAACAATAGGAAATTTAGGACAAAAGAGGAGAGTTCAAGATTTTAAAACACAAAAGAAAAAAGGTCTATTTAACTAGGGAATTGTAATAATTGAGATGTTATTAATTGTATATTGTGTTGAAAGCAGAAGTGGTTAAGTTATGGTTAGGAGGAATATATGGGGGAAATTATTTGGTTTATTATTATTGATAAATATAATTAATTGATTTGTAAGGAATTGGATTGCATGGAAATAATTAGAATATTCATGTTCATATTGATTAATATACAAAAAAGATAGTTATAACTAATTGATTTATATAAAAATGTTGAATTTGTATTAAACAATTGTAATATTAAATAACTAACCAATGTGAGGTTGGATATAAAAACAGATGACAATGGGAAGGAGTATAATATAGAATAGAAGGGAAAAATTGAATTTGATTAAGATTAGAGATGAGAATGAAGGGTAATATTGTTTTTTTTTAAATAGATGAATAAATATGGCAAAAAGAAAATATAGAAATTGTAAATTTAATTGAAATGACTAAACACTTTTTAAATTAGTGAACCAGCCAAATACTCTGTTCAAAGAAATACATTGTATGTTTGTATGTGTGCTTGTCTAAAAAATTAAAAAAAACTTTAAAAAAAACAACTAAAAAAGACAGGTGCGTCTTATACTCTGGTGCGTTTTATACTCCGAAAAATACAATAAACAGATCTTATCCAGCATGACAATGAAGATTCTTTTAGGAAGGAGGTGAAGGCTTAGGTGGATGGTGCAATAAAAATAACCTAGTTTTGAATGTTAATAAAATGAAGATCATTGTTGATTTTAGAAAGAACTGACATAGTCATACTCCACTTAGTATCAAGGCTGCAGCTGTAGAGGTGGTCAATATATTAAGTATCTGAGGGTGCAGTTAACTAACAATCTGACTTGGCCTCTTTATACGTTATCTTTAGTAAAGCGTGCAAACCAGCATTTGCATTTCCTGCATCAGACAAGGAGAATATATCTTTTTCCTTCCGTCCCGGCCACTTTTTACAGAAGCATGATTGAGAGTGTTTTAATAAACTGCATCACTGTTTGGTTTGCTGGCAGCAGGGCCTCAGATAGAAGGTGCATACAGAGTGGTAAGGACATCTGAGAAGATTATAGGAAGCTCACTTCCTGTCACTCAGGATACTGCTTACAAGCGCTATGTGCTTAGAGGACAAAGCATTGATAGAGACCCCACACACCCACTGTGGTCTGGTTCTGTTGCTGCCCTCTGGGCATATAAAACATTAGCAATGCTGAAGTATCAGTTGGAAAATCAAGGTATAAAGTGTATACGATAAAAATGGAATATGAAATATGAAAAATCATAATGAATGCCCTTTTGCCTCAGTACAGGAGTTAAAAGAGAGTTAAAAGAGACTCGGGGAACAAGAAGAAAACGTAAAAACTGTACATTTTATGAGGAACAAAAAAGAAAATAGCCGGTAAAAGACATTGGAACTTCCTACCCAGACACAACTTTCCAACCATTTGTCAGAAATAGTATAGGGCCGTGATGGCGAACCTATGGCATACGTGCCAGAGGTGGCATGCAGCACCCTCTCTGTGGGCACGCAAGCTGTCAATCCAGTTCAGCTTTACCGTGCCTGACGCCAAGCTGGTCCTTGGGTCTCTGCTGTGCATGTGTACAGGGGGCATGCACATGCAGGGGGCATGCGCACATGCATGGGGGGCATGCGGGGGGCACACACATGCATGGAGGCGGGGCACATATGGAGGGCATGTGGGTATGCACAGTGATGCATGCAAGGGGTACATGCATTGCATTTTGGGGTTTGGGCGCACACTTTGGGCACTCGGTCCAGAAAAGGTTAGCCATCACTGGTATAGGGTCTCCTACTTGAGCAGAGTGTTGGACTAGAAGACCTCCAAGGTTCCTTCCAACTTTGTTATTCTGTTAAGTATAGAATTCAGAGAAAGCAATCCCCCTAAATTAATTAATTAAAAGTATTTATAGCAACTATTTCTATGCTACTATTTCGAGACATTATTAATGTTGTTGTTTTTTTGGTGTTCATTCCACAATCTCTTTAGGATGTACATCAGTGGTAAGTGGGTTCCACTTACCTTCGCTATCGATTTGCAACTGTGACCATGCGCGCACGTGCGCACACTTTGCAAATGCACAGCGCTTCTGCACATGCACAGAACCTTCTGCGCATATGGAGACCATCTCTGATGACGTCCAGGCGGGTGGGTGGGCAGAGCCTCCCACCGGCACCACAGGAACCGGGTGAACTGGTAAAAACCCACCACTGATGTGCATCCACAGCATTGTCCCCTAGGAAAGTTATGTAAGACTGTGGATTCTCTCTGGAGAAGGCAATCCCAAAATAACAAGAATCCAGATTATATAGGACTTTATAGTCTTCAAGACTTTGAAGCCTAGTGGCAACCAACCAGAGGAGTTCTCATAAAATAGATGTTATTCTGCTTAACTAAGTGTAGCTTCTTGACAAACACATAGCTGCATTCTGTGCAGCAGCTTTCAGCCTGTCCTAAAGGGCAACTTCACATAGAAAAAATTGCTGCAATCTTAGAAATGACAAAGATATGAACCATTGCCTTGAGTTTTTTAGCCCAGGGACTGATATACTTGGCAGACTCACTAAGACCAGCCACAGTCTCTCAAAGTCAGGGTATCTAACACATTGCTATAGCAAGGCTATGAGTCCAGAATTCCCAAGCTGCACCCCAGCTTTTTCTGGGGAAGCGCAACCAAAAGCAGAACAGTAGATAGAAATTCCATGGAATTAGAGGGCTTCTGTTCTAATTGTACTCTTGTCTTCCTAGGATTTAATTGTAGTCTTTCACTACACCCAGACCTTTCTGGCACTAGATCAAGATTTCTACCACATATTCTGTTTGACCTAATATCAAGAGGTAAAGTTAAAGTGTATTAAGGGTACTAGGCCAGTGGTGGGATTCAGCCAGTTCGCACCACTTCGGGAGAATAGGTTGTTAACTTTCTGAGCAGTTTGGCAAACTGGTTGTTGGAAGAAATCATTAGGGCAGAGAACCCGTTGTTAAATTACTTGAATCCCACCACTGTACTAGGCCCTATAGAGACCTCCCCCAGAGATTACATATAGATGCTTAATAAGATGGGGAGAAAGCCAAGGTCAGAGGCCCTCTGCACTCAAATGCCCAAAGTTTAACCATTCCTCCCTTAGCAACCACTGGAAATGTCTACATAGGCGAGAGCAGAAACATTGTAAAATAGTACACTAATTCCTTTCAGTTGATACAAAAGATTACCATGGTCATATATCATTAAGAGATCCAACAGGAAGGTGAGAGATACACCACCTCCCCTCAATTCCTGACTCTTTATCTTCCAGGACATGCTTGTGCTTTGACTGAAAGGGATCCAAACAATTTGTCTCATACAATGTCGTCTATAGTCCAACCATCTTTTCAACCATCTTTTTAAGAATTAGGAGGCTAGAAAGTGGTCAGTAATTATTAAGACTATTGGATCCAGGGACAGCATTTTGAGGAAGTGATACATGACTATCTCCTTCTGGGAGAGAAGTATTACCTCATCCACTAAAGATGCTGAGGCTCTAGAAACAATTAAAAGAAGAGCAACAAAAATGATAAGGCGTCTGGAGGCTAAATTGTACAACACATGACTAATGGGAACTAAGTATGTTTAGCCTAATAAAGAGAAGTTTCTGGATGTTGAGACTCTTTCTGAAGCTGGGCCCATGGGATTAAAAATGTTGCTACTGTACCAGCTTCCCAGCTGCATAGCAACCTCTCTGCCTGAGCTGCTGGAGGCCATCTTGGTGCTGGCTACAGAGTTCCTCAGACTTATAATTCTGGGGGACTTCACCTCCCAGCCCTCGGTGTAGCCTTGGAGGCAGCTCAGGAATTCATGGCCACCATGGTGACCAAGAGCCTATCCCAGATCATCTCAGGCCTGACTTCGGACAGTGGTCACACCCCAGATACGATTTTATCATCAGAGCAATGGCAGTGTGATATGGTGGTAGTGTTGTGGCCCACCAGCAGCCTGTGCAGATTATGGCTGATCCCGACGAGGAGGAGGCTGGTATGGGGTTACGCCAGCAGCCTGCACAGCCAGCACTCGCAGCGGACAGCGAGGAGGCTGAAGAGGATGAGGTACCAGAGGCAGAGACTCAGCCTGGGCCTTCAGAACCTCCAGAGGCTCCTTCAAGTGGAGAGAGCGAAGTGGAGGAGCCTCTCCTAATGCTCGAGCACGCAGGGCTGCCAAAAAGCAGGAGTGGCTACTCAGAAGGAGGAGGTCTCATCGAGAGTAAAATTTGAGAATAATTGGCTACTCCTGTAGCCTATTTAAGTTGCATACAGTTAATAATTTCTTGCTGGAAACAACGTGTAATTATTATTATTATTTTTTATTGAAAAAGTTTTACAAAAAGTTTACATGTATGCCATCTATGCCATCTGTTATGTCCTCGTAGCTACAACTGCCTCGGAGCTGTCCGTGTTGCTGCCCTATGCGGATTGGCTGAAGCGCGCGCAGTATACAGGCGGGAAGAATCGCTGTTTATTATTGGTTCTCGTCTCTGGTTAGCCCCCTATTTAAAGAGCTGTCAAACAGTTACTTCGTTGTTGTTGTGTGTTACTTGCTGTTAATAAACATTTGTTCCTGTTGCCTCCGAGTACCTGCCTCATAATTGAATTTAACACCATCTATAAAACATTTTATAAAAATTCTCCCTTAAATTTTACGCTTGTGTAAATTTCACATTTCTTACCCATATTTTCTCCCATGTTTCTATCATTATTGATTGTTCAAAATTTTGCGCCCATTTTATCATACAATCTTTAATTAGCTCTGTTTCCAAGTCTACCTCTATCAATATATTATACAACCTTTTTATATGCATTTGACTTTGGTCCCTGATTTGTTTTATCAGATTTTCATCGCTTTGTGTAATACCAATTTTCTGATCTTTTCTCCATCTGGCTTGAAATTGTACATACTGAAACCAAGTTTGAATTATTTTTTCCTCTTTCAACACATTCAGAGGCTTTAATTTTGGTATACCTCCCTCTATATTAAGAATATCTCTATATGTTGTTACATTTTGCCTGCTTCCTATACTTATATTCTCTATCACGTGCCTGGGTACTGTCCATATAGGTATCTTTTCATTTAGCTTATATTGATATTTCTTCCAGACACGCAATAAAGCATTCCTCAGTATGTGACTCTTAAATGCTCTATCCACCTTTTTGTCATACACTAGATAAGCATGCCAACCGTAGACCAGATCATACCCTTCAATATTCAGGATCCTTCCATTTGTTAAATTGATCCAATCGCTAATTGCTGATAAAACAGCTGCCTCATAATATAACTTTAAATAAGGCATTTTCAAACCCCCTCTTTCTTGTATATCCTGCATTATTTTTAATTTTATCCTTGGTTTCTTGCCTAGCCAAACAAACTTAATACCTTTCTGCCATTCTTCCAAGTTGGCATCCTTTTTAAGTATTGGTATCATTTGAAAAAGAAATAAAAACTTAGGTAAAACATTCATTTTTATAACTGCTATTCTGCCTAGCAAAGACGGTAGTTTTTTCCATTTATCCATTTCAACTTGTATTTTATGCCATAACAACTCACAGTTATACTTATATAATTTCCCATTGGAAGTTGCAATATAAACACCTAAGTACTTAACTGTTTTAACTATTTCACATCCCGTCACTCTTTGTAACTCTTCTTTTTGATGTATTGTCATGTTTTTAGCTATCATCTTTGTTTTTCCAATATTTATTTTAAACCCAGATACTTGACCATATTGTTTAATTGTCTCCATCAAAACCATTGCTGATTTCACTGGTTGGGTTAAGGTTACAATAAATCATCTGCAAATGCCCATACCTTATATTCATAATCTCTAACTTTAATTCCCTCTATCTCATCTGTATTACGTATTTTATTCAACAACTCTAAAGTTAATATAAATAGTAATGGCGATAAGGGGCATCCCTGCCTCATACCTTTCTCAATTTTAAAAGTTTCTGTTAAACTGCCATTAACAATTATCTGAGCTGTCTGTTCTTGATATATTGCTTTTATAGATTGCATAAAATAATTTCCAAATTGCATCCTATGCATCACTCTCAATAAAAATTGCCAGTCAAAATCGGTCAAAAGCTTTTTCAGCATCTAAAAATATAAGCACCGGTTGTTCCTCTCCAGATATTCCAGTATATCAACAATTTGTCTTACATTATTTTTCATTTGCCTCCCTTGTATAAAACCCAATTGATCACTATGAATCATTTGTTGCATTACTGACATTAACCTATTTGCCAATATCTTAGCAAATATCTTGGAATCTGTATTCAATAATGATATAGGTCTATAATTCTTTGGATGTGTCAAATCTGCATCTTTTTTTGGAATTAATGAAATAAAGGCTGTTTTCCATGAAGGTGGTACCCCTCCTCCCAACTGTATTCTACTGAACAATTCTTTAAGAGGTACAACCATTTCTAATTGTAAATATTTATAATACACAGCCGTTAGTCCATCTGTACCAGGTGCCTTACCATTTTTTAACTGCTTAATTGCTAAGAGGATTTCCTCTTCTGTTATTAATTGGTTCAACCGTTCTCTTTGTTCCTCTGTAACTATAGGGATATTCTGCCTATCCAGATATCTCTCTATATCTACCCCTTGTATTTTATCTGCAGTGTACAATCTTGTATAAAAATCTAAAAATACCTTTTTGATCATAGTTTGTTGATAGACCTCTTTATCCTTATACTCTATTTTCTCTATGGTATGAGATTTTTGTTTTTTCCTCAACATATATGCCAACCATCTACCCAGTTTATTTGCATTACAGAAGGTATTATGTTTAGCATATTGTAAATTAGTTGCCACTTGGTCTGAAATCATCATGTTGAACTGCCCTCGTAATAAGTTAATCGCTTCTTTGGTTTTCTTGTCCTCTGGGTTATGTATTAACCTTTTCTTTTTTCTTAATCTCTTCTTCTAATTCCCTTTTTTCCTTCTGTCTACGCCTATATGCATTATTCAAATTTATCAAAACTCCATACATGAGTTATAATCCCATTGTAGTAATTTTGTGTGTATCAGCTTGTTAAACTTTTCTTGTTGTTGATTAGGTGCATATATCCCCATTAAAAGTGTTTTCTTTCCTTCTATTACCAACTCAATTGCCAAATATCTTCCTTGTTAGTCTGCTTCAATTAATTTAGCCATCAAGCCTCTTTTTAGGTAAATCACTATTCCATTCTTTTTTTCCGGAGCAGATGCAACAAAATGGATTCCCAATTTTGCATTCAGTAAATATTTTTGATCAGTTGTCCTTATGTGTGTTTCCTGCAGGCATATTATATCATTTTTAAATTGTCTCAAATGGTGAAATATTTTCTTCCTTTTTTGTGGTGAGTTTAAACAATTAACATTCCAGGTTAAAAACCTAGAAACCATCTTCAGACTCTCAAAGCTTGGCAAGAACTGATTGGTAATCTCCTTGGAATTTCTTTTTCGGTCTTGCCCCTCCCACAGCTTCTGTATCTGTATTCACAGTTTTTTGTAATAAGGCCTGTGCTTGCAACATTTTTAATTCTTGTTCTTTACGTTTAGTAACTGCTCTGGTTTGTCTTTGTTCTTTAACTTCCTCTGGTTTTTCAGTTATGTCCCATACTTGGACAGCACTTGAAAGTTGCAGTACTTCATCTGGCATACTCATAGCACCACCTTCTGCTTGCATCTGCAAATCCTCTTTTTTCCCCTCTGTTGGTTCTTTTCTCTTTTTAACTCCTGTAGATGGTGGGTATCCAAAAACTTCTTGCTTTCGAAATTGTGTTAAGGCGATATCGTTCTCCTGAATAATTCACCACTAATCTGACTGGAACTTCCCATCTGTATTGTATCTGACGGTTTCTGAGTTCATCTGCCAAAAATGCATATCTTTCTTAGATTTCAATATTTTAGGTGGTATTTCTTTAAATACTGCAACTTCTTGTCCTGCCACTTGTAGCTTGTTTTTGTAAGAGGCTTGCAAAATCTCATTTCTGATCCTTCTGGTAATGAAATAGATTACAATATCTCTTGGTAATTTTCTTTGTCTAGCTATCCATGAATTAACACGATAGAGCCTATCAATTTACCATTCAATTTCTCCTCTGGGCTCTCCTGTGAACTGTGCCAAGGCTTCCACAAAAATCTCTTTCAAATTTTCTTGAGCATGTTCTTTCAAGCCTCTCACTCTCACTGCAAATTCCATCATTCTGTATTGTGTCATCATCACATCAGCTTCTGTCTTTTCAATCTTAATTTGTGTTTCTTCAAATTTTCTGTCCAATATCTCATTAGCTTGGGCAACCTCTTCAACTCTACCTTCTACATAATTAACATGCTTTACCAGTCCTTGAAGTATCTCGACTATGTCTTCTCTTCTGTGTTTATTTCTAGTCTTAATTATATCCTTCATTTCTTCCATTTGATCTGAGACTCCTTTAAATGCACATGCAATATCTTCTTTAACTCCTTCTTTAATTTCTTTTATGGCTTCTTGAAACATTTCAAGTGTTAACATTTGTACTTGTGGTTGTGGTTGTGTTTGAGCTTGTATATCTGCTGGGGGCAATAAAGCTTGCAGCCTGGTGGTCTGGATGGGAGAACTTCCTGCACTCCCTGCTTTAGACACCCCAGGTTTTATCTGTTTTGAAGCCATTTTAAAATTAAAATCACACAGTCTCAGAAATCAGTCCAAAAAGCCAACGGAGTAAGTCCAGAAAAAAAAAGCCCCAAAAATAATCCTTAATTTTAATCTTTAAACTTTGACTTTAAACTTTGAATCCCAAAGTCTTAGTTACACAAATAAGTCCAAAAATCCAAAATTTTCAAGCGGAGCTGGTAGCTTTAAGGAGTTAATAAGTTAACGAGTCAATAGAAACTTTCCTTAACTTTCACTTTCGTCTCTTTGTGTTAACAAGCCAGCGCCATTTTTTTTCCTTTTTCCACTTCACCCCCAGCTCTTGTAGACTCGGAAAGAAGTGATGTTCAATGGAATTAAAGTGTAGTTATTTGCAATTATGTAGCCTCCTGTCTTTGTTCTGCCTGCTTCAGTTTTCAGTTCGTCTCTTTTTAGTTGCAGGGGCGGTTGCAGCGTTTTGCTCTGCTTTAAGGCAGAGGCGTCCCGGCTTTGGAGCTTTTCCAAGCTCCAGGGGACCTCTCACCTTTCGAGCCCCAGAGATATTTCCAGGGCTCTTAGGGAGTTCAACCTTAAGCCAGGCTGCTCTCTTCCCCCTCTTTTCCCGAGGGAGAAGGTTCTTCGCTGGTAGACAGCTGATTTTTCGCTGTTTTAGTGGCTAACAAAGTTGCGGGGCTAGCGCTCCTCAAAGGAGCGTCTGCAACACCTTGCGGAGCCACCGGAAGTCCAATGTGTAATTATTAAAGAGCATTTTTGAAGAGTGAGTGTCTTATTGTATCTTGTCTTCTGGACTGGTTGCCAACCTTTGCTGGACTTTGTTTATTCTTGGTATATTATAATTTTGATAAGGACCGTTGGTGTGTGTCACAATCCTTGGGAATCTGGAGCCCGGGCAGAACAGGTAGATCTAACATTTTCACCAACATGATCATATCATGCCCTAGTGTCCTTAAGATTCTCTTCTGTGGGACTTCTGGTTTGGCATCGCAGCGATGCAGTCGGGGAAATAATGGGGCTCTAATGAGCCCCACGAAAACCCCGACTGGCAAACTGCCAACAGGTCTGCGGATTGATCCTGTCCTGTAGGGACAGGGGAAAGAGAGGACCCCTTGGGTGGCCAAGAGGAACAGGCAAGTTCCTCGGAGCCCAGAGGAAATCCTCTGAGTTGACGGTGGGGGACAGCAGCCATGGCGGCTGCCACGAAGCTGGGACAAACCGGGACAAGAAATGTGGAGGAGGAAGGAAGGGCGACGTGCTTGGAAGCTGTGTGAGTGACACCAACCCAGGCAAGAAACAACATTGATGTTTATAAATAAGACCCCCAGCTTTAAATAGCGGTTGAAGATCTGTGGGGCTTGAAGATTTTGCAAAGTAATGAAAGAAGTTAAAGACCCTTTAAGAAATCTCTTTCAGCACAGATTGATTGGAATGAACTATTAACTAATTAGAACTGGATATTTGAATTTCTTTTGTTAAATTGAAACAGATTTGACTTTTGGAAAAGAGAAAAGCGATAATTAAGGACTTTGCACCTTTAAAAGCCAGACAAAGAGATTAAACGGATAACTACATAATTGCTTCAAAATGATGATTGAATCTGTGACTAAGTGAAAGTGTGGACTATAGAATCTTGTTCTCTTCTAAAAAAGAACCATTATGACTCACTATTTATTTTGGATTACTTTGAAAATAACTATGGACTTTTGAATTTTAGAGATTCCTAATCTGTCTACTGATGGTTTTACAAAGAAAGAAGAAATACAATGGAACTAATGAACTTTTAACTAATTGGCGTGGCAACAAAAGAACTGGTGCAGGAACAAAAGCGGAACTGATGGACTTCACGGGAAACAGACTTTATAACATAATTAAAAATGATATACAGAATTTTAAGCATGGAACTATTGACTATGAATTGAAATACTTATGGACATATAAGGAAATGAAGAAAATAGATAAAATTAAAAAGCAATGTTTAAATGTCTAATTGTTTAAATGGTTAAATGGTTAAATGAGTTTTAAATAAAAACAAGAGGTGCCTATGGTGTAATAAAGATAGAAAACTAAAAGATAACTAGATAGAAGATAACTAAAACTAGATAGAAGATAACTACAATAGAAGTAGGAAATTAAGGTGATTAAAAGTGATATTTTTATAAAAGCATAATTTGAGGTAACATGTTTTAGTTTTAACTTGTTAACAAAGTGCTGAAGGATAACTATGATTAACCGTTAATGATTATATATGATACAATAAGGTGCACAGATTGAAGTAACAGTTGAATTTAAGAGATTGAATTTAACATATGTTGGAAATGACTAGTACCAAGAAACAGATGGGGAAACACCCTGAAAGAGTATATTTGGAAATAGTGGATTAAAAGATAAACATATTGAAAAGGTAATACTTAAAACAAGACATGCTGGTTATCAGCAAAAAAAAAAAAAATGGAGATGTGGAGGAGAATAAATTGGAAATCAGCTAAAATAAATGAAGCTGAGTTGGAGTGATGGAGGAGAATATGTTGAAAACTCAGCCAAAATAAGTAATGCGGAAAATCAGCCAAATAATAGGTGGAGTTATGGAGGAGAATGCTGAAAATCAGCCAAAACAAAGCATGCTGGAAATCAGCCAAAATAATGGAAAATGCTTGAAATCAGCCAAATAATAGTTGGAGTTATGGAGGAGAATGCTGAAAATCAGCCAAAATAAATTATGCTGGAAATCAGCAAACTAACAGTTGGAGGTACAGAGGAGAATACATTGGAGAACATTAATAAGGGGTGGAAAAAAAAGAGAAATTGTTGGATGACAATTAAAATGAAATGAAAATTTTTGAGATGTCTGTGTAAAAATTCAAGATTTAAAGATTGGATGAAATGGGTCTAAAAACCAAGAATAATAGAAAGAATGTTGATTAATAAATTGAAATAAAAATTGAGTTGTATATATTTGGAAATTAAGATTTCATGAGGCACATTTTGATCAGGAGGAAGGTCAAGGTAGCAAAGAAGAACTAGAAAGTAAGAGTCAAGAAGACACCCTCTCAGAACCATCCATAGAGAAAGAAGGGAGGATAAGACAGGACAAAGATAGAGAGGAGAGGGAAGGGACAAAGATGAAAACACGGATGGAGACAAGAAATACGAAAAAACAGCTATAGTAGAAAATGGAAGAGGCCTTGAATCTTTTCTCTGTTAATATAAATGGCTTGAATGCTCAGAAAAAAAGAACCCAAATCTTTTCTAAATTATGGAAAATTGGAGCGGATGTGACGTGTCTTCAGGAAGTACACATAAAAAAAGGTATCAAAAAAATTCTAGAAAACCCTAAATTAGGAAAATTATACACCTCTTTAGCCAACAAAAAAAACAGAGGAGTGGCAGTATATGTGAAAGATTGGATTCTCTCAAAATTAATATATGCTGATGAAGACAGTAGAACAGTAATGATAGAATTAATACTACAAAAAAGGAAAATATTGCTGGTGGTAATCTATGCCCCTAATCAAAATCAACAGGACTTTTTCAAAGGTATACATAATAAATTAGTTGAGATGGATTATGAAGATATTTGTCTTATTGGCGATTATAACGCAATAGTGGATGTAAAAAAAGATTATAAAAGCGTAAAAAAGAACAAAAGGAAAAAAGAAACTCTTCCCAAAATTTTTTTGATATGGCCAAGGAATTAAATTTAAGAGATGCGTGGAGGGAGACCCATCACGATCAATATCAATTCACTTTCTATTCCCACCCCCACCAATCATGATCTAGGATTGATATGGCATGGATGACCACCAATATTAGAAATGGGGTGGAGAAGATAGGTATAAAGTGAATCAATGGGCGGACCATAATCCTATAATGGTATACTGGAAAGGAGTGAAAAGATTTAAAAGATGGACAATGAACCAAAGAATTTGTAAAGAATCGGATTTTAAAGAGATGATGGAAAAAGAGCTAGGATGGTTCTTTAAAATAAATCGTAAAAAAGATACTTCCACCCAGAACAATTGGAATGATTATCCAAGATTTTATTCTTGACTTTTTTTTAATGTTTTTGTTTGAAAAAATTAAAAAAAAATTCTAAAAAAAACCAGATTCTCTTCTGCCACCCTCCTCTGCAAGGAGGCCAACCTATTTGAATGGTCCACTCCTGGCTTTGGATGGACACAACTGGGTCCCAGAGGGAACTGGGGGACATTCCGGAGATTTTGCTGTAAGGCCTTGCCAAAGCCTTGGTAATGTCTGGGAATCAAAGGGTGTCCAGGGCTCTGGCCCAATTATGCCTTCACAGCCTCTTTTGACCCATCGCTCCCCGGGGTTCACAGAGTAATTGAAGGTCCTGAAAATGGTTGAGACCAGTGGTGGGTTGCTACTGGTTCAACCTGGATCAGGTCAAACAGTAGTGGCGGCGGTGGAAGGCTCCGCTCTGACTCTTTTGCGCATGCGAAGCATCGCATGTGCACATACGAGCGAACCAGTAGCAAACTAAATTGAAACCCACTACTGGTTGAGACCCCCTAGAGAGCTGCTGGAGGAAAACATCCTTTGACTCCAACTGGGTATAATGTAGAGCCGCTATTAAGGTCTATCTCATGGGAGTAAAATGGCAAAACAGCATTATTTCTCTGGCCTTACTGCGTCTGCAGAGTATTGCCCTGTAGCCCTGTTCTGGGTTATCTGTTCTCTTCTGGGACAGGGGAGTTCACTTGATCATTTTCAGGGCTGGGCAAAGGAATTTGTTCAAACCTGCTCAGATTCATTCCCACTTGGAACCCATGTGTGGTGCAGGTCCATTTAAGATACCCAGGGAAAGGTCTTGCCCATTATCTAGGAGCAGTTTGATTCTATTGGACCTGAGAAAGAGGACAGGGTCCTTCATGCTGTCAGTGCAACCAATGACAATTGGTGAAAGCCTCCAGATGGTGACTGGCAAGTGGGTTCAATCAGCAATACATTTCTCACTAAAGGAGGGGGCTTTGTAGGGCCTTTTAAGGAGGCCCTGGTTTACCCCTTTAAAAAAAAAACATCTCTTGATCCCACCTACCTGAGCAACTTTTGTCCAGTTTTCCATCTTCCTTCCCAGAGAAGGTGGTAAAAAATATGCTTGGTTGGCACTTCAGAGGGTCCTGGATGAAATGCATTACCTCGACCCCTTGCAATCAAGATTCAAGTCTGGTTATGGGACAGAAATGGCATTGTTCGCCCTAGTCAATGACCACTGGAGAGACGGTTGGGAATAGTGCAACTATCCTTGGTCTCCTTGATCTTTCATTATCTCCTTGATACCATAGACTAGGTTATTCTTTTGGGACGGCTATGAGATTTGGGGCTGGGCAGCACGGTTTTGCACTGGTTTGGCTCCTTTTTCCAAGGCTGGCATCAATAGCTGTTCATTGAGAGTAAGAGATCCAAGCTCCTTTGTGCTATGCCGCAGGGCTCAATATTATCTCCACTCCAAGATCTGAGACTGTAACTTAGTTCTGGATTGAGTGGCATTACTTTAGACAGACCAACTCTGCAACTTGGATTCACAATTCCTGCTCAAAGAGCAGACAGCAGTTGCAGCTTTAGAGAGTCTTTGCACATCTTCACGTTGTGTGCCAGTCGCAACCTCCCCTGGATCAGGAATCTGGGGCTCAGTCATTCAAACCCTGGTCATATCATGTCTGAACTACTGCAATGCGCTGTACATGGGGCTACATTTGAATAACATTCGGATGCTTCAACTAGTGTAGAATGGAGCAGCATGGGCAGTTCTTGGGACCGCTAGGGTGGACCACATTGCACTATTGCTCTGCGAGCTGCATTAGCTGCTAGTTTGCTGCGGGGTGCAATTCAAGGTGTTGCTATTACCTTTAAAGTTCTGCAGGGCATGGCTGCTTGAGGAACTGCTTCAGACCCTGGGACTGGACTGTTCCATCCATGCCAGCAGAGGAAGCAAACTGTGAGTCCCAGATCCTGCTCCTTCCCTCCCCATCTTTTAATTACAATTTTATTTTTGATTGTAATTTCTGTTTTGTTTAAGAAATATTTATTTTATTATTTAAATGCTTTTAATGCTGTAAGCTTCCCAGAGTTGCTTTGAAAGGGGGTGGGTGGGTGGGTGGATGGATGGATGGATGGATGGACAGACAGATAGACAGACGGGTGATGGACGGATGGATGGATGGACATACAGACGGATGGACAGACAGACTCCTCCACCCTTAAAATCACAAACTAGATGCTTCCAAGATGAATTCCAAACTAGGCTGTAGCTGCCTCCGAGTTGTGACTGTGACAATTTAAACACTGACCATGAGTAGTCAGGTATGTAGGCTGAAATTCCTTAGCACAAAGAGCCTGGGGAAATAAATCGCCAGCATAGTAATTAAGCTGAGTGTCCTGGAAAAGACCTATTTAGGCAGCAAATGAGGTGATAGTCTAGCAAAACTCCCAAATTCTAATGGAACTGTGTAAATGACCTTGGGGAATGAGGGGATGTTGCCTAGGAAACAATCAGACACAAGAGGCAGAGATCCCAGTGGCTTAGTTATCAGAGAAAGAAACTTAGAAAGGATCCGCCTTAATGGATCAAGCAGTTAAAAGTGGCAACAGGAAATCTGTACTTCAGACTTCTAAGATTCTGTTAATACACCCTTACAATAAGGTAAAATTAGTTCATCTAGTCATGTTTCCTGTCTGATTTAGCTAGGAGAACTGACACAGATTGCTCCCAGGACCCAGCACTCATAGGATCTTAATCTTGCAATCTGTGAAACAAACACCAGGTCACCCACCACATTTTCATGGAATATTAACATCAGCCATCCTCTCCTGCTCTGGAGTTGAGTTTGGTATAGTGGTAGGTTGCTATCGGTTCGCACTGGATCAGGTGAACTGGTAGCGGCAGCGGGAGAGTCTGGCCACCGATCCGGATGCTTCTGTGCATGCGAAGTGCCACGCATGTGTGCACCAGTGAACTGGTAGCAACAGGATTTGGAACCCACCCCTGGTTTAATGTACCAATTAAAACCTAATCAGGGAGATTTCGGACAGCGGAACCCTCTATCCATATCTAACCAAGCCTTAATAAAATATTGCAGAGCTTTCTGCGCCTTCAGCACTAATTATAGAAGACCATTCATGCCAGCAGAACGAATTCTGCTCCTTCAGACTTAACACTCATTGGCCGTGGCCAAGCCCAAGGCCATTGCAATCTCTTTTATTGCAACAGATTGATCCCTAGCTTCTATTCTATTTTTCTCTGTGTGGAAAATAGGAGGGACTGGGAGGAACTACAATCCTCCCCATTTTTTTTTCACACCCTCAATTTGCCTAGCTCCTTGACCACTCTCCAACTGCAACTATCTTATAATAGTGATCCCTAATCCATTACTATCTAACCAATAGAGAAGACTGAGCTAAACTATCTCAACCAGACTGCCAAGGCCTTGTCTTGTCTGGTCCTTTTTCTGTCACCTTCTTGGGAGATGGTTCAGTCACACCCTTCAACTCTTGCAGTTCCTGTCCATGCATCTCCTCATCTCTCCAGTTACAGCTGCACCACTCTACCTCCCATATGGCAGGGTGAGATATATGGAAAAAACTACCTCTCATATGATAGGAATATGTGAAACTACCTCTCATATGGTAGAAACACACCTAATTTCATTGAGATGCTGCTTGACCCAACTTGTGAGCCAGGGCAAGCTCAAGCATGTTTGGCATCTGCTAAACTTTAATGTTGGAAACTGCTAGACTCAGAGGTTTGAATAATGCCGGGCTTCTAGTATGAATAGGGCAATGTTATTTCTCAATTTGTTGTGCTCTGACAGCCTTTCATGTTTTTATTTAAAGATTCAAAATAAATTGTTTCCTTCCTCATCTTCTGCTCCTTTCTTCCCCATCTTTGAGTGATAACCTATATTTTTTATTGTACTTTTAAGGGGATATTGTATGTTTATATAGATTTAGATATAAATACATTTTGATATTGTAAACCACCTAGAGTCACCTTGCAGCAATATGGAGACAAATTTAATAAAAATATTGAAATGTGAATATTGATGTTTTATCTCAAATTTGTGCACAGTATTATTTCTGTGGAAATTATTATATTCCATCTAGAAGTATTAGCAAGGAAGTCACAATTTTTCAAATTCTAAAAACACAAGAAGTGTTAAAGAAAAAAGGAAAGACGGAACATAATTTCTCAGTAGAAATTGTCCATTTAAAGATAGAAGAGGCTATGCAATGCTAAATATAATGGTAAAATGAATATTTCAATTATGGGAATTTTTTAGCATCTCATCTCTAGTCCAGAATAATGATATTAGTTTAAAAAAAAAACAACTTCAATGGATGATTTCCAGGGAGACAAATGGTAATTGCAAAACTAAATATTGATCACGCTAAGGAATTTTTCTTAAAAGTGTAACTACTTCTACAGAACCTTTAGAATCAAGTGCTTTAGATTAGCTTTCTTAACTTACAGACCCAATTTTAGGAATCCACTTGGCCATAACAATTTAATCTGGATTGTTATCTGTTCCCATAATTTAACAACTTCCCAGATATGCATCAAAAAAGTGAGTGTGTGTGTGTGTGTGTGTGTGTGTGTGAGAGAGAGAGAGAGAGAGAGAGAGAGAGAGAGAGAGAGAGAGATTAAGCAATTAAGAAAGCAGGTAATTTTGGACATACCAGTTGGTGTCGCGGTGAGAATGAATGCAAATAGTGGAGCTCTGCCGAGCTCCATGAAAAACAGCCAGTATCTGCTGACCAGGAGGCCCTACAAGGTCAAAACTGCCTTGGAGGGGTGGTGAAAAAAGGAAAGTCGTTTCATCAACCATGAGGAATTTGCAATTTCCTCATTAGATCCAAAGAAAGCTCTCCTGAATGGCAGCAGGAACGACGGACATTTTGGCATGTTACAAGCTGTGACAACTGGGACAATAAGATTTGTGCTAGAGTGGTTTATGGACAGAGCATTGAAACTTTGAAAGATAACTCCAACTTTTATTCTAAAGACTTAACCCAAGTAAAAGTATTTCAAAAATAATCTCTAAGAGTTAAGAAAGTGGCAAATAGATACATGGAAAAAGCTGGTATCAGCAACCTGCAGGTCTAGAGCTGCATGCGGCTCTTTGGGCCCTGTGCTGTGGCTCCCTGTCAGGTGATCCCACCGCTGGCTGGCCCCACCCCCTGCCCTCCCCTCCTGGTCACTCCTCGTCTGGCCTGAGAAGGTACGGGCGATGGCGGTGGATGGAGAAGCGGCCAGAGATCCAGAGAGAAGGGGAAGAGAGGGAGTGAGGGGAGAGGGAGAGGGAGAGAGAGAGAGATGTCAAAAGGGTTTTGTGGTTCCCGGTGTTTTTTAACAACCAGTTCTCTGCCCTAATGACTGGCTGGGTGGGTGTGACTGGGGGGTGGTGGTCATGTGACTGGTGGAAGTGAGTGACATGGAGTTGGCCATGCCCACCCAGGTTTTGTGGTTCCCAGTGTTTTCTTTTCTGTGGGAAACAGGTCCAAATGGCTTTTTGAATGTTTAAGGTTGCAGACCCATGGACTAAAGGCTAAAGATTAAGTGTGAAAGAAATTCCCAATGGAAGCTTTAAAATATAAAAAGTCTGGAAAAGAGATAAAAATAATTGGAAAGGTGTTTATTGGGAGCAATCAGCTGTTTCGAGAACAATGATTAAGGTGGGAATTTGGAGCAGGGGAACTATATACTGCAAGAAGAGCATTACAGCATGGGAAAGTAATGAAAGTGAGAATAGATTAATACACATAAAGGAAGGAGAGAAACTAAACAACACTTGGAAGACAGCTTGACCTTGACTCCATTCCAGAAGACGTTTTGGATGTTTGGAATCCTTAAAACAAATTAAATAGCAAACAACTAAAATTCTACTGAAACTGTTTAATGGATGGTGGATTTGGAAGATCTGAGGAAATTTGGTGGACCAATTTGGACTTGGATTATTAAGCTTATTTAACAGAACGTTATATGAGGCAAAAGAAGAAAGGTGATAGAAGAAAAGAGAAAAGAAGAAAAGCTAAATAAGATTTTAAAATTTGGACAATTGGGAAGGTGAACAACTGGAAAACTATAAAGACTATAAATTATTAAAGAGCTCCATGGACTATAAATTTAAGGGATTTGGAGGTACAACCATAGGACTGGTTAAATTTTATTAATAATTGACTTTGTTAAGAGTTTTTAGATATTGGGACATTGGAACATCAGAGGTATATTGAGTATTTTTATTATATCAAACAATTATAAAATGACTCAACAGAAGATAATAGAGGCGCATGAAGAAATGTTATTGATGCTTAAAAGTATACATGAAACAATAAAGAACAATAAGGAGATAAGGGGACTGTCCAAAAATAAAGAAGCAAGTGTAGAAGATCTTCAATAAACAGGGGAAAAAGAAAAAGACAAACATAATATTCAGAAAATACATGAGAAACCAGAAGAATTGGGACGGGAGACAAAGCAAAATAAGATACAAGAAGATAAAGATAATAGGACTTCTGGTTGACGTTGTAGTGATTTTCAGACACAGGAAACGGATCTCCATGTTTCCTGTGTGGAGTTCTTCCTATTAGTGGGCTCTGAGAGAAGCCAAAGCCACCCTGAAGGGGAGGTGAAGCAAAGAGGGCGCCCTGTGAAGTCGAGGAGGGTTGCAGCTCTCCTGTCTGACCCAGGTTTTTTTTCCCTCTCCGCCATGGCAAGAAAAAGAGTCAGCCTAAAGATGGCTGCCACAAAGCTGGGACAACCGAAGAATAACAACTAAGACTGGTGCTGAAGTGAAGTAGATGAACAGTGCTGGAACTGGAAGAGAGGATTTCTTTTTGCCTTAACTTAACCCCAAGGAATAATTTGCAACTATTTGCTCAGAACTATTAGTTTAAGCAGCATCTAAGCATTCTGAGAAATACCAGATCAGAAGGCACAAGAGAGAAAAATAATAAATTTTGAAGTATATAGAAAATTGGACTCTTAAATTGGGAAGATACAGTACTGGGAAGGTATTTTAAAATGCTGGAATTATTTACCTATAAAACTTACTCTTTTATAATTGATTTATAACTAAAATGATAATTGCTGAGTGGTAATACTGAAATTTAAGTTGAGAGCACCAACTGCTGACAAAAGGAAAACTACAAGCCTGGAAATACTTATGAGAAAGACTGTGAAAATATCTATTGGATTATTGGATTATTCCCAACTACCCCAGGATTACTGGAGATTTAAATATGAAAATAAGTAAGCTACTTAATTAAAGGGACCCCTGAAAGACTTCTGATAACCCCTGGGACTATGCAGATGGAATTGACTGTTTACCTTTGGGATATAAAGAACTGTGATTAGCTCACATCTTGAAGGGCAACCTAAGGACTGAATAAATAGCTTTTGGACTGTTGAACAAAAGTGGAATTCTTTTTTTAAAAAACAAAATAATATGCTTTATAAGTAAGAAACAAGTGAAACATAAAAGGAGATGGCGTTATTTTTTCAAAACACGAAGGACATTATGGAGAAAGGATTTAAGGAGATTATGGAAAAAATGGAAAATGCTGTACAAGGGATGATGAGCAAAAATCAAGATGCCCAGGAAAGGGAGGAGCTAACAGTAGAAATGGAGGAAAAGACTGAGACAAAGAATCAGAGTAAAAGAAGACAACAAAGAAAATAACAGCGATTGATGAATTAAATCAGGGGGAAAATATATTAAGAGTTGAAAAGAGAATTGGAGATACAGCAAGGTACCTTTGAAAGGGAGATATGGACATGAGCAGAAATTTTGGAAGCCGGGCAGTGGAGGAGGGTAGAGGTGGGAAAAATACTCAAGACTGAACAACCAAGAAGCAGATGTAGAAAGAGATAAAGATCTTAAGAGAGGAATATGGGTGACAAGTCAAGCAGCAAAAAAGCATAGCAACTAAAGTATTGAAGCAGGCAAGAGATAATGGATAGATGATTTTTGTTTTTGGTGTTGTTTGCTTTGCTTTTCCTCTCTCTTTCCTTTCTCCTTTTTATAGGTAGGTGACATCATTAGAAGTTAGGTAGGATAGAAAGAAAAGAAAAAGCATGATTGTTAAAGCATGATTAAAAGTTAGAATAAGAGAATTAAGAGAAAAGGGGAATATCAATGTATACACCTTTATATAATAAAATAAGAGTAATAATAAGAGAAAACATGGAATAACTGAACGATAGATTGCAATTTTATGTAAATATGTATTACTATTAAATATATATGTTGGATTGAAAGTAATCATTATTACTAAAGCCATTAGTTTTATTTGTATTAGAATGGATGACACCGAGGTGCCATATTGTTCACGCATTGATGTATTTGTAAAAAATAAAAAAAATAAAAAACTTGGGGGGAGATAATGAAAACAATGAAGAGAAAGGAATAATAAGTATGAATCAAATAGATAATCCCTTAAGAGTTTACAATAGAACAGAGAGAAAAAAGAAAAATCTCCTCCTCCAAAAACAGAAAGGACTATGGGTGGCTCAAAGGATGCAACAGAAGGAGCAAGGGGTAAGTGTAAGGCAATATTTAGTGGGTATAAAAATGTTAGAAAGAGATATAAGATTCCAAGAGAAAGAAATATGACCAAAAAGTCAATAAATAATGGAACTTCAAAGAAGGTACCCATAAGAGATGATGGATAGAGATAAAAGATAAAAAGTAGAAACCACAAAGTGGAAAATAGTAGTATACATGTTGATAGATAATAGAATTTATTATAATCGTAAGAAAATTAAGGTTAGAAGTTGGAAGTTAGGATTAAGCAACTTAATTGTATTATTATCAACAGTGTGTAAAAACTATATTGGAAACTGTAATTAGGGACTAGAAATTTTGGGGACTTTGAAATATAATCCCGGGACTGATTAAATTTGGTTTATAATTGGCCTTATTAGTGTTTCTAGATATTTGGGATATTGGAATTATAATGAAATTGAGTAATTTTTAAAATATTAAAGATTCAGGAAGGGACAACAATCATTGGATAAAGAAATGTTATTGATGTTTAAATGAAACTAGTGAAAAGAATCAGAGAGAATGGTATCTCTGAAGTTGAAAGATTAGGATTATATATATTTAATGGTATTATTACTGTAAGATTTTGTAAAAAGGATATTGACCCAGTCAGTCCACAAAATACTTATGGTGTTAAAGGAAAATTACAAATAAAATATATACCAAAAAAAGGAAAGCAGTAATTTGTTTTTTGCTCTTACCGCCCTTAAAAGCAGCCATGTGGGGTGGGGTATTGAGTTTTGAGTTTGGTGCTGCAAGACAATGATAAATTTTATTCTTCTTCCATGTGACTTTCTGGGGTGAAGTCATGTTTTCTCTAAAGCTATCTTGTCTGCTTTAAGCTTCTGGAGCAGCTCCTTAATTGGGGAAATCATGGAATTAACCGCCCTTGGCAACTCCACAGTTTGAGTAAATCTCTTATAGCTGCTGAAGACTTGTTTCTATCTTCAAATATTCTAAGATGTTTCAGATCAATCTAAAGAGTAAAACTACTTTTGCTTTAGTTAAATCTTGATGGGGTGAAATTCAGCAGGTTCTGACGTGTTCTGGGGAACTAATAGCGGAAATTTTGAGTAGTTTGGAGAACCGAGAAATACCACCTTTTGCTGGCCCCAGAGTGGAGTGGGAATGGAGATTTTGCAATACCCTTCCCCCAGGAGTGGGGTGGAAATGGAGATTTTGCAATATCCTTCCCCTAGGTGTGGGGTGGAAATGGAGATTTTGCAATATCCTTCCCCTGCCATGCCCATCAAGCCACACCACGCCCACAAGGCATGCCCACAGAACCAGTAATTAAAAAAAGTTAATTTCACCACTGGTAAACCTATATTGTTTTAAAACTGCACTGTTTCACTTTTAAAAAGGACACAGTATTTGTGGTACTAATAGAAATTAAGAAGTTGAAAAGTTTGAATTTAAAGTTTAAAAATACTTGCTTATTTTCTGGCAGAGAAAAAAAAAAGATTTGCAGAAGAGAGCTCTATAGAGCTATCCATAACCAAATATAAAATCAATAATGAGATAAACTGGACAGAATACCACTTTCAGTAACTGCAAATCTCACTATTCAAAAATAGCTAAGGAGAAACAAGAGTTAACAGCATAACAAAAAGTTGAAAAAGCCCCAAAACCCATCCAGTCCACATCCTGTTTCCCACAATGACTAACCAGAAGGGAAGCTCCAAGTCAGGTCATGAAGCATGCAAACCCAGGCATGCACGGATGTTCCTTGTTACTTAATAATACACTGAATATGAATCTGCAGGCTCAGTGCATGTGATACTTAACTACAGTCTTTGGTTATTGAGAGCTAACCTACATATGTTGTAAATTACTAAATCCAATTTCCAAAATGATTATTTCAGGTCAAGATAGTAATTTGCAAACATTAATGAAACTGTATATAATCTAAGAAGGGGATAGCATGAGGTGAATGCATATTTGTAGCTGAAAGCATTGTATGAATACTGCCAGAGCAATATTCCTGGAGTTGAAGTCCACAGACCCTAAAGTAACCAAAGTTGTAGTAGACAGACTCCAAGAAGCCTTATTGGTAAACGAAACGGTACATTTGCCCTTCAATCCAAAATGAGTTTTAGCTTCACTGACATATTGTAAAAAACCTGGCAACTGAATGTGCGGGCCTTCAGCTCTGCAATGAAAGAATACCTGGATTTAAGCAGTGTTGTTTTTAAATTTAAATTAACCTATCTACCTGCTATCTGCTACTAATTTAGCAATCCAGAATCTGTAAATGCTAGTTGTAATCTTTCATAGAGAATAAAAACCTTTAGTTTCTTCAAAAATAATTATTTTTCACGTACATTGGGTGCCGCACACTTTTGATTTTGCTTCAAAATCACCTGGAAACCAAGGCGTTCTTTTCAGTAGTGATTCCTACCTATCGGGAAGTATTTCAATTTATTAGCAGCGTTCTCATGATATCTTTATTTAGATCAGTTAACCCCATTTCTTGGAATTGCAGGACAAGCCATCATTACTGTATTTAACCTGCAGTGATTCTCACAAACGGTAGTCGAAAATATAGTTGGCCAGTCAGTAGATGGTGCAGACAACCCCGGATTTAAGAATGGTGCTTTTTATTGTCCCGGGTTTTCTGCTGCCCTGCAGTTTCAGATCTCTTGCTACCCGTTCCCATTCCAGCCCTCCGCTTTCCATTCTCCGGGAAATAAATGCTACACCATCTTGTTCCAGTGACGCTTTTGGTACATACTTTATGCTTTTCATGAAGCATTTCAATGTTGGCAGCCAACTGCAGCTCCGTTTCCAGCCAAGGGAGCGAGGAAAGAGAACGCTCCAGAACTGACCGGCCGTCCCGGCCAACCCAACCCACGTGATGAAATATGCCGCCGCTCCCCCCCCCCTCCGGAAAGGGTGGCACTTTCTTGGGCAACCGGCAGGGCCTTGCCGTGCCCCTCCCCCGCTCCTGGACTGGGGCGGAGAGATCGGTGGCGGGGCAAGAGCCCGGTTAAGCAAGCTGAACAGACGCCTAGGTCAAGGCGCCAAAAGGTTTCTCTAAGCTTTCTCTAAACGTGCCCTAGGCGCCTCAACCTACCCAGCCCAATCCTTCCTTCCTTCCTTTCCTTCCTTCCTTTTCTTTCATTCCTTCATTCGTTCCTTCCTGCCCTGCTTTTACTGCGCAGATCCAAGCTACGGATGCCATTCCCCGGCGGCTTATGGTGGCTGCTGTGCTGCAGGCAAGGTTTCACCTTGCTGCGACGTGACTACTGTGAGGCAAGCAAGGGGGTGGCCAGTGAAGAAGAAGTTGAAGAATCCTTTGAATTGCGCAGGCAAGGCGATGAGGTGAGCTGTGCGCTGGCGGGAGCAACCTAAGAACTTCGTTCCATTCTTTTGGGAGTTCTTTCGAGAGCTAGAAGGAAAAACTATCATTTTTGTGGTCTGGGAAGAAAATGCGAGCTTCGATATGTTTCACTCCCCTCTGCTGGGGATTCAAAAGATCTTATGTAAATGCTAAGGATGCAATACTAAAGAGAGAGTAAAGTGGTCCTTGGAAATTTTCCCGGTTTGGAAGGACTTCTGATACTACTAAGAATCAATTTAGAACACACTCACTGACTGGATCGAGTTAGATTAAATTGGGCCAACGTTCTTCTTCGATTGCTTTATTTTAAAGAGTTGCAAAGGAACATGCCTTGTTTCTAGCCTCATGTCCTTCAAATGTACTGGCATTACAGTATAGCTGTCATTAATAAAATAAGTTCATATGTTCAGATTCATTGTTGGAAGAAATGTTATTCTGGTGGAGGAGTTCAATCTGTTGTTGTTAGTTTCATTCTCATCCTATTTTTTCCCCTTCTAATTTGATTGATTTTCTCAGTGTTAATCCACAAGGATTTTTTATATCTCGGTAGCTAACTGCCTTCCTTCTAATCTATATCACAGATAAATTGAGAATTTTAAGTGCCGAAATCAGGTTTAGATTATCCATGAATGTATTTATCCCCAAGTATGTGCAGTGCATTCTCCATTTTCAAACTTCTTTAGATAAATCAAATTAATCTCTAAATGGGGAACCTGTGAGCTTCTAAAGTGTTGCTGTATGGTAACTCCCATCACCCATTAAAATGGACTATGCTGACTGAAGCTGTTACAACCGCAAAATCTGGAAGGTAGACGTTCTTCACCTTTCAATTAATCCAATTGCAGGAGTGGTATGCTGACCTAGGTGAGCAGAAAAATTAGTGTTTCCTCATATTTATGCAATGCCTGTGCCATGAGTTATATAGGACAAGCTGTTGTCTTGGATGTTTGGAATTTCTTCCTTGTTTCCTTTTAATAATGACAGAGGGTCAAAGAGCTCAGACTCAAAGTGATGGAGAACAAGGCTGAGTGTTGATTGGCATGAACAGCTAGCATATAGAGTCCATCAAAATGTTACCGAAGTGTTCACAGTAAGGCCTTCAGGTCTCTCACCCCATATTTTGTACTGCTGTTCTTTTCCCCTTAAGAAGCAGAAAGAAAATTCCTCTGTCACCGCCATTTGAATCTGGTCATTCCCTTCAGAAAAAGTAGCCAAGTTAGCAAGATGAACTGTTTCTTCCATTCTTATTTACCAACTGTCTGCACAGGTATGCAAACAAGGACTTCTTGAGCTCTTTAAAGCAGTCACATCTTTTTCTAGAGTTCTTTTCTAGAGTTACACAAACAGCTACTATATTTGCACTCTGCTCCAAACTGGATTTAGGGAATCAAATACAAAGCACATAACAGCTTGTGTATTTCCAGAAATTACGTTCAGGTTTTCTTGGCTAATGCAAAAGACAGTTAGATTTTCATAGATACTTTACTGCATATCTAAAATCTTTCTCATTCAAATCAAGTTCAGATTGTTGAGCTCTGGTTCAAATGAACCTATGTTTTAAAGGCATGATGATGCCTATACTAGGGCAGAAAAATTTTAGCCCCCAAGGAAATCTTTCCTTTGTCTGGATAATCTTTTTTATGTCGTCACTTCTTGGCACTGTAAAAAGGCCAAGCTGTCCTCTCTGACAAAACTAAATTGAGGTGTGGGTGGCTTGCTGGAGGGATGGCTAGTTTTAAATCCCCAAGGGATCTTTAAAAAGCTCAGTTTAATTCAGAGCTCAGATGTGCTGGATACATTTTCTTTTCCGGGAGTTTTTCTTTCAAGCTTGCTTTCTTAGGTAAAAAAATGCATCGTCAAGATGAACGAGATATAACATGTTGAGGCAGTTCAGTATAGCTGCTAGAAGAAATTGGCCTAGAATTCTTTTGTTTTCTACAAATCTGCTATTAGAACTCCAAAGACAGAAGAAAAAAACCCACCTGGTTTTCAGAGAATCATCTGTCTGGTGATTGGCCAGCCTATCCCCCTACATTTAGTTGTATAACAGATTTGTGCCCTTTTACTTTCTCCCTTGTTCCCCAATCACCAATTAAGGAGAAATTATGAAACTATATTTCGATGGTAAACGGGGGATGGGGAGACAAAGATGCCCTGTGCTAAAAGGATGCTACAGGGAAGGGCCAAGTGGGAGGTGGGATATTTAGGTGCACAACAATAGGATTATTCTGAGAATTGAGCATCTTGACAGGGTCCATATCAGGGTTGAAAAATGAGGAATGATTCTGGATAAGCTCCCAATCCATACTCTTATTTCCAAATGATCAAATAAAAGTTCTGGGAATCAACAGCCCTCCTTCGCTCTTCCTTGATATGAAAGGAAAAGATTACCTTTCAAACTACCATTTTGATTTCACTCTAAGACCCTCTGATAAGATTTTTTCCTCCATAAATTGCTCTGTTTTAAAATCAATGACTGGTTGAGGATTACAGGAATAGTATTCTAAAGTAAATGCCAAATGCCAAGTGAAAGAAAACTGATTTTAAATCCATGGCTACTGCATCTTCTGGTGCATCTATGCTGAATTGAATATGCAATAATTTAAAAATCTTTTTTTGCTACTTCTGAATCTTTTGCCAGTTTAATAAAAATATTCTGAATATTTCTCCCTCCATATCATGCTTATTATATAAACCTCTATCACTACCCCGCTGTTATCTTTTTTGACTCCTAAATTATATGCTCAAACTGTGCATGAAGTTACTAGGATCTTCTGGTAAACGGAAACTTATCATTTGTCAGGCTGGAGAGATCAGAAACTGAAGTCGGTTGTGCAGTCAGCTAGGCGTGCTGAAATATCACCTATTCAGAGGGCATCTGCCATGCTTGAGATAGGATAGATCATTGGCTCAACCCCCACATTTTGGGGTGTGTGTGTGTGCAGGAAGCAGAACTGAAAGATGGAGCAAAAGGAAACAGATTCTTAATTTTAATCAGAAAACAGAAACTTGGAAATACATTGACGTGTATATGCTATTTCAACCAATACTAATTGCTTAAAAGGGCAGCTTTTATTTTTTTCTACTTTGGAGGCTATTGTACCCTTGGAATATTTCTTCCTGCCATTGTTTCTATTGTAGAAAGGCAATACTCTATAAATCTTTAGCATTTGAAGTTTGGTCAAGCATTCCCTTTCAGTAGTTTTTAACTTAAGTTCTATGTTCTAGCTATGTGATATAATTAGAGGAATTTTTTTTCATGATAAATAGAAGTTCTTGGATTTTTCATCCCATAGAATTCTATTTGACAGTTCTATCAAACAAAATTAGTGCCGTGGTATTGCATACTATTATGTAAATGTAGCCTTTATCTAGACTCAGGAGCAACTCTCTCACTTGAACTCTTGTTCTATATTTATTGATAGTATTCCTCACTACTGATTTTTTTAAAAAAGTACATCCATCTCAGTATTCCGCATATAGTCTTTATTTAAATTTAAATGCAATATTTTCATTCCACTTTTTCCGTGTAAAATTCCAAATAATGGGAATTATTGATTTGAGGCTGAATGATGTCTATTTTAATTTCCTGCTCATTTTTTAAAAATCCTAAGAATGACAAGTTTTTCAACAGAAGTCCTGGTTCTAGAGAAGTTATGGTACTTTAAAAATAAACATTTTTACACCATTAGTCTTTATTACCAATAAGCAATTTTCTATCTTGGATCACTAAAGCCTTTTGTCATGGGTATTTGGATAAGCTTTTCTGAATTTTATAAATCAGAATTCATAACTGTAATAGAATGGCTAAGCCTGTGAAGAGGCTTTACTATTCTTCCCCTTAAGATCTTTTGTCTCCACCTCCTATTTTGAGGTAGCAGCTTGTAAGTTCCTGCTGTCACCACTTCTTTTTCTCTGGAACTTCACCTGTCATGTTACCCCCTAACTTTGTTATAGAAGAGAAGTAGGGCTCTCACAATCTGTGCTGCCTTTCTGGCGACCGAATGATAAAAATACAAGAAGGCAGCATGATTTCATAGCACGACCTCCTGGCCATGTAACCTAGAGGTTTGTGTGCAAATAAGATTCGCCCCTTCTTCCTTCTTTGAGATCAATCCCATTAAATGCAAACAAAATCAAATTTAACTTTTTTTAAAAAAAATGAAAAATACAACATGCACACTTTTTTAAAAATTCAAATATAAAAATGTAAGTATTCATTGCTGTTAATGATAAATAACAGCTGTGTCAATTCTATGGTCACCAATTTAAAAGTTACAAAGAAAATAAAGTGATCCCAGTAGACCATCAGATGGTACTGGGTTGCTACAACTTGCACATTCTCTCCTTTTCTAGCTATATTTTGGTGCCATACTAAGTCAATCCTGATGTTCCTAGTACAAATAAGGAAGCTGAATGTGTAACATCAGCCGTTTGTCCATGTCAGGCTGGACATGATGATATTTATTTTATTTATAATCTGTATGCAACCAAGAGTCATGCCTTGAACGGTGGATTGTATGTCAGAGTCTGAGAAAATGTGTATTGTATATATGAGCTGGCAGCTTGTGCAGGCGACAGTCCCAAACAATAAATATACTTTTGTCAGGCAGGTATCTTCATTTAGGTAAGAACTGGGCAACGGCTGTTTTACCAGTGGACATGAGCATTATCTGTTTATTTTCAGTGTTGTTGAGGGAACTGCACGTAGAGAAAGAGTTGAAAGAAAATAATGGTAGTGGCAAGGGTGAGGAAACTGCTCTGCAAGTGGTCAGATTTTTCCTTATCCACTCTTTTCCTGCCACACGTTGTGTCATTGTTAGCTCTGAGTGTCTTAGAGGTATGATCCATATCATTCATTGTTTTAATGAAAATCTGTAGAGCGTCCTGTAGATTTAAAGTTTCATATTTCTCTTTTTAATTGATGGGAATTGAATTCCAGATAAGTTACTGTACATTTCTGACAGAAGCTTTTTTTGGATATCTGCCTCCTAAAATAAAATGGTTGCCAACCGGCTGCAGCAGGAAGGTAGTGGACTAATTGAAGGAAGCATATATTTCAATCCTGGTATTCTACAAGTTGTAAGAACAATGTTGAGGAGTCAGAACATGACCAAATTTTAGTAGGATATAATGCTATACTCTTGATTTTGATTCACTCTGTTATAAAATTGAAGAATTGTAAAGTTGTACATATTCAGCATTACTGAAATGTCGGATTTGTTTTGGTCCACTTACAAATTACAAATTCAGTAATTATATCAAAGCTAGCCTGTTGCAAAGTTAATCCTATGAATGTTTGGATATGCTTTGCTTTTTTCAGTGTTTTTTTCGCTCATGATAGTAACGACATTTACATCATGCCTGTTTTCAGAAGTGCATCTCAGTCTTTTTTCCCCCCTTTCTCTCCCTACATGTGCATGTAATTGTCAATAGTAATGCATGCCATTCTTCCTCATCTAGAATGAAAATATTGAAAATCAGTTAGATGGAGTTAACAGTTACAAGCTCCATGGTGTCTTGGTGTTCTGGGATACTGGAACATGAGAATTGTGGCTGAGAAATGTGAAAAGCACTATATAACTGCAAAAGCTAGGTTTCAAGCAAGAACATCATGTGAGAGTATAAAATGTAGTCCTTGCTAAGTGCCTCAGACATAATTTAAACCATATTTTAGAGTTTATAATACAGCCATATCTGCAGTCCAGAATACAGTTTTTAAAAGTGAATTATGAGGGGTAAATTAATTTTTGCAATTGTTTCCTAGATATATTTTTTTTTCAGTTCTGATGTTACTTAATCTTTCCATGGTCTGTCGATGGTTGCTAGTCTCCCTGTCTTACAGGATCATGATGATCTATGCCAACTTGGGCCAAGTTACAACAGGTGTTAAAATGCCACAGGACAGTTGGTGTCCTGTCCATTACTCAATACCTGTTGCAGTCGCCCCCTATTTTTTGCCATTCAGTTTGACTTTATATATAGTCTTGTTCTCTCTCTCTCCCCCCCCCCCTTCCCTCCCTCCCTTGCAGCTTACAACAAACCCAGCATCATTTTTTGGGGCACCTTTTGGGGACTGTATCTAGACTGTACAAAGTTTTAGATCCTACAGTTCCACCAAACTCTCACAACTGCATCTCAAACTTGCTTACAATTTTTGCCAGCATTTAGGGAATTTGCATGAATTAAGTGCCTGAGACTATAGCTTCCTGTCTTCTGTTAGGACTTGTCTGCTCCTTTCCCCTCTTCCCTTGCAGGGGAAGGGAGCTTTGGCTACAATAGGATTTTTTTTTTTTTTTTTGCTGTATCTTGCCCAACAGAGTGCTTGTGCAATTCTGAAGAGACTGCAGCCCAACACTGAGGTCGGCTGAGGATACAGGAACTTGTTCAGCTGCTGCAATTTGCAGGATGTGAGAAGGTTGATTAGCCAGACTCTGGCTTGGGAGGGGCAATAGTGCAGACTAGGCAGCCTGGGAAAGCTGCAAATTAATAATTTACTTCCTTGTAGGGTTGGGAGGCATCCTGCCTATATGAATGTTATTTATGCGTTCCCATTTTCTGTTTAAATAGCCTCTTACTTTTTGAATACATAAATGATGAAATTACAGGATAACATATTATCTATCTTGGAATTCTAATTTCTAAGTCTTCCAGAGTGTCTTCTGCCCTCATTTTCCTTAAATCTAACTCTCATGCCTTTTACGTTCAATTCTGATTGAATCCTGATTACCTTCTTCTTCTTTATCTTTCTCTCTCTATTCACCCATTTTCCCCAGGACTCTACCTTGCAAGTGAACCTCACTCAACCCAGTCGTGCTAGCAGTTGTTCTGAAAGGTGAGCATAAAAGAGTTGTGTATGAGGCAGTGGGGAGTATACTGTGTTTTTGTGGGAGAATGCTGTATGTTAGCCAGTCATATTTCTGGCTATTGTTCTCATAAAAGAAAGGGAGATTCGTAACATTCTAAATTGTTAAAACTTCCCCTCTAAAACTTCCTCTGTTCCAGACCAGAAACTTCATATCTCTCCTTTCCCTATGGTTTTCCTCTGAGAAAGGTTTCATCTTCAGGCTTCAGTTTGTTAAACTGAGTTTGTTAAACTGAGAAGCAAAAAGAACAGAAAGAAATGGAAAGCATAATGTTCATGATTACTTCGCACTTTAGGGTTCAACCCTAGTATTGAGTATAATTCCCAAGTCTCCCCTAAGACCAAATTAATACCTTCCAAGTGTATCTGCTCTGTTCGATCCTGATGTTTTCCGTTTGTTCTTGGCTGGAAAGCCAAAAAAACCCATGGAAAGAATTCTGCCTGGTGACCCACATATCTCCAACTCTGCTTCAGAGCTAATAGTTCCCAGCTGGAATCAGGCATAGCCAGGCAGGAAGTAACTATTTGGGTGAGTGATTCTTGCTTTCTTGCTTCTTATCTGTTGCCAAGGTAGGCCTGGGAAAAAGGAGAGGAAAGTAGAAGTTTCTTTTGTGACGCTGAGACAGTGGTGGGTTGCTCCTGGTTCTGTCCAGTTCTTGAGAACTGGTGATAAAGATAAGTAGAATTGACCCCTGGGCTGAGACCACTAGAATTCTGCTCCAGGAGGTTGCTGGGAGAAAGGGATAGGGTGAATGAGATAGAAGAAGGGAGATGTGAGAGGGGAGGACATAATGCTAGGCGGGAGGGCACTCATGCCCTCGTCACCTCCCACCTGGACTATTCTAACACTCTCTACAGGGGGCTCCCCTTGAGGAGCACCTGGAGGCTCCAACTGGCGCAGAGTGCGGCCACGCAGGTGATAATGGGAGCGACATGGCGTTCCCATGTAACACCTCTCCTGTGCAAGCTGCACTGGCTCCTGGTGGTCTTCTGGGTGCGCTTCAAGGTTTTGGTGACCACCTTTAAAGCGCTCCATGGCTTAGGACCTGATTACCTACGGGACCGCCTACTACCACCAATAGCCTCCCACTGGCAGATACGCTCTCATAGAGAGGGGCTCCTCCAGGTGCTGGCGGCCAAACAATGCTGACTAGCGGCCCCCAGGGGGAGAGCCTTCTCTGGGGGGAACTACTATCTGGAATGAGTTCCGCCCGGAGATACGGAGGATTCCGGATCTGCGCACCTCCGCCGCGCTCTTAAGACTTCTTTATTTCACCAGGCGGGCCTGGCCTAATCTTTTCCCCTCTTTTAATATGTACAATTTTAAATTGGTTTTAAATTATTGGGGTGTTTTAATTTGTTTGGGCCAAAGTGTTTAATTCGATTTTATGCTATTTTTTAAATTTTGTATTTATGTATTTTTATTGTTTGGCTGTTCACCGCCCTGAGTCCTTCGGGAGTAGGGCGGTATATAAATCAAAGAAAATGAAAAAGAAAATGAAAAAACATAAGAAGAACCTGGAAATGTACTTAATTCTTACTTGAGCCCCAAAGCCTAATTGTGGTATTAGGACATTTAGGTGATTGTGGTAATAGGACATTTAGGTGATTGTGGTAATAGAAATAGAAAAATAGTCGATAATGCCATGAATGCTTGCAGAGACAAATTTGCTTATCTGCAGTAATTTGTGGGGGTTGGACTATCTGCAGTGTGCTATAAAGAAACATTGAATAGGGAGAAGGAGGAGGAATTATCTTCCCTTTATTTCCTCCCCCCCAAATGCCAAGACCTCCCTTTTTCTGTATCTCTTCCTCACTCATCTCAGGCAATCTAGCCAGCATCCTCTCCTCAGCTGAGCTCCTTCATTTCCCAAATTCTTGGCAGCCCTTCTATATAAACAGCTTATTTTTAGTCTGAGGTTAACAGTGCAAAATCTCAGACTAATTTCCCAGAACTATGGAAGAAAAGGGATGGGGGAGGGGCAATATTCTCCCTCTTTCCTTATAAAAAAGCGGGGAGACTTGGGAATTATACCCCAATATAAGAATAGAAGTTTACAGAAGTGAGAATCCATTGAGAAAGCACCTGAAGGTTTTCGAAAAGTTCTCAGGCTCATATTAGTAAAATTAGGTGTGTTGGTAATACAGTGCTGCTGTTATGATTTAAAATATGGCTGTAATCAGTGGTGGCTCCTGATCCATCAAATGAAAATCCATATATTGAGACAGATAACATCAGGATCCCAGCAAATTGGATTTTTTGGCGGAGGGCGGAACTGAGATGGGTTTACTCTTAAGGAAAGATCAATCAGTCTCCTTTCATTTGTATTAATGTAGGTCTGACTGATGCCTGTTGTTTCTCCTCTGTTGCTGTCTTCAGATCTTTGCCAGTGACTGAAGAGACACACAGTCTTATCACAGAGAACTGTGGAAGGATGCAACATGAATCTGATGCTATTGTAAAAGGTGGAAACTTAGATTTATTTCTCTCCTCTCCTTCCCTTTTAAATTAAAAAAAAATCTAATCTAACTATCTTAAATCTGAAGGTACTCAGCTTTTTTTTTTCATCTTTCAGGCTGGCTGCAGAGAGAGGTCCGAGGAGGTATTAAAACTCCCTGGCTGCGCCCTCGCAAATACTGGTTTGTGTTGACAGAGGATTCTCTAGATTACTACAGTGGGTGTGAAGTGAGCGCCCAACGCCTTGGATCCCTTGTTCTCACCAGCCTCTGCTCTGTGCTGTGGCCTGACAAGCAAACCTATAAGGAAACAGGTAAAGATTGTCTGCTTTTCCATGGTTAAAGAATTTTGTGCTCAGCTTTAATACCATTGTAGTTTCTTTGTGGCAATAGGAATGAATGATTTCAGCAAAGGCTTGATTTTTGAGTTTTCTTACCAGGCTGTGGTCAGCCACTAAGATATCCAGAGCCCATAGATTTATTTAAGAAGCATTTTTAATTTTTACCCCCTTTTTGCGTAGTAAAAATAAAACCCGCACATTTTAAGAAAGTAGGTCAAATTTCCTTTTACTTATCTATGATTATCTTCATGTTAATTATATATGAGTACTTCTCTCTCCCATTCCTACAGGCTACTGGGCAGTGACAGTTTTTGGCAGAAAGCACTGCTACCGACTCTATACAGAACACTTAAATGAAGCTGTACACTGGGTTTGTGCTTTGCAGAAAGTTATCATCAGCAAGGCCCCTTTGCAGACCCCCACACAGCTCCTCATGAGTGACATTGAGGTGAGGAACCAAATGAGCACAAGGACATGCCATTGGGAGTAGGAATGGGAGCATGGTTAATAGCAATAGGGATCTGGGAGAAAATTTTGGTAGAAATAAGCAAGGGAAACATGCAATGATTTTTCTCTGAAGTGGGGACAGAAAAAGATAATTATATGCAATGTTTTGAGTGGGCCAAGAACTCAGTCCTTTATGATTAAATTGATAGCTTTGATTTCAGTATCATTTTAAGTGCATCAAAATATTTTGATGTTTACTTTTTAAAACCATATGGCAGTGAGCAGTTCTTGTTCAGAAAGGTGCTCTGAATATTCGTTAAATTAAATTTCAGAAATTTATTTGTAAGTGTAAAGATACAGATAGTCCTCAGCATATGACCACAATTGAGCCCAACATTTCTGTTGCTAAGCAAGACATTGCTAAGTGAGTTTCGCCCCACTTTACAACATTTCTTGCCACCATTGTTAAGTGAATCACCGCGGCTGTTAAGCTAGTAACATACTTGTTAAGTCAATCTGGCTTCCGCATTAATTTTGCTTGTCAAAAGGTCGCAAAGGGTATCACATGACCTTGGGACACTGCAAATGTCATAAATATGAACCAGTCACCAAGTGTCTGAATTTTGATCACATGACCATGAGGCTGCTGCAATGATTATAAATGTGAAAAATGATGATAAGTCACTTTTTCAGTTCTGTTGTAACTTCGAATAGTCACTAAATGAATACATCAAGGACTACTTGTATTTCTGTTATTTAATTTCAATTAATCTCCATGGCTGTACTATTATATACATACATACATATATATATATCGCTGATAAGGAAATAAAGGGAGATCTATTTCAAGCTATTTAGCTCTCAGCTAGCCACAACCCTTACTGGGATTCGAACTTGGGCTGTCTGCATGTTAGTCAGTTGTATTAACCTCTGAGCCACAGGTTTATTTCCTTATCAGCGATATATACATTTGGTATAAAATGGTTTGTCGTGAATGTGACTGCTTGAGGGCTCCTGGATTGGAGCTGAAAAGTGAAAAGGATGCAGTATGCTCCCTCCCACATGCTGAGGTAGACCAAGTGTCTCGATAGGGAAAAAAAACACACACACACATATACACACACACACACATATAAATATTATCCATGCCTCCTAAGATTTCTATTAGAAAATACAGATGGAGATTGGAAGGTTTTTGAAGCCTCTGTTGGGTCAATCACAATTAATGGCAATTACTGAAGTGTCATGCCCTTTACAAAGACAACAGCCATCTTAGCACATTCTGCTTAGGAAGGTGCTATGTTGGAATGAGATTGGAATGAAGAAGGTTCATGAAGAACCTGATGTTAATTTCAGTAATTTTAATGAGTAGAAATATAGATTAGATCTCTCTCCTCCCCCCCCCCCCCAATTTTCCTCTCTCTATTGCAGGAAAACCACAACAGCCCAGAAATCTTGGATCAAATTTATCGCAATAATCCCATCCTATGTTATACAGCTGGCCCAATTTATGCACCTCTTCTGCCCTTCCCTTATGCAGGTGGGTAGTGTTTCTTGGCTAGTAATCAGAATCCTTAACTTATTGACTTCATTATTTGTTATATGCTAAATTTGTGTTGCTTGTGGTTTTTCAGGAGCATGGCTTTGAGGTACCCTCCAAAACTCACCACCCCACTAAAATTTAAGATGCCAGAAAAGAAACATTGTTAAATATTTTTAAAAAAATTATATAAACTGTATTGAATTTAAATTAAAATAAGTTCCATACCACTCAATATTTAAAGTATTTGACCTAAATACAAACTCTGTGCATGAAATATTCCAGTTCTCTGCCTACGGAGGAGAAAATGAGAGCAAGAGCTTAAACAGATCTTAAATGTATAGTACCTAATTATTGTTTTTTTATCTTCTTCTCCTGACCCCGCCTTGCCCAATTTTGCAGCTCAGGGTGGCCAAGGTTATGCAGGGCTTCGTGATGAAGCTGTCAAACTCTTCCATTCACTACAGCAGCTTGAAGAATTGCGAGATCCAATCCTTCTCATGCAGGGGGTGCTGCAAACTTGCCATGACCTTCCAGCCCTGGTGGATGAAATATTCTGCCAACTGGTGAAACAGACAACAGAGCCACCTATTCCAGGGGCACCCACAGATTTGCGCTATTGGCAGCTGCTTGTGTGCATGAGCTACACGTTTATACCTTCTGTGCCTATACTCTGCTATTTGCATCTGCATCTGCAGCGGTGAGCCAGGGAAATGGGAAACATTGCAAAATATGTCTAATGCAGAAGTGGAAACTTGGGATATTCCACCTGTTGAGGAATTACAACTAACATCCTTCACCATTAGTGCTTTGCTAGTTGGTGCTGCTGGTAGCTGTAGTTCAGCCGCAGTTGGGTGGCCATGAGTTCCCATTCTTAATGAAATATTTTGGCCATAAATTGAACGCAGAGCAACTGGCAAAAACTATTTCACCCAATCTGAGAGAAGTGAAAGGGGGTGGGGGGAGTGTCTGTGTTCAACATCCTTCCTTGTTCTATATGCAGGAGCTCTTATTCACAAGGGTGTGAATAAAGGTCCCTCCCTTTTTAATGTGTTCAGAGACAACATAGTTCCAGTTGCCAATAAATTTCCATTAAATCTGCTTATGGTCTAGTAGGCAGGAAGTGGATTAGAAAGATAATTCATTTGACATATTTGAGTAATGTGCAAGGCAGACCTTTAAAAGGAATTTTTTTTTAGGTGCACTATTTTTTATGTATGTATTTCTTTATTCTTCAGTTTGATTCAGAATGTTTAATGAACAATATTTGAAAAACAGCTTCGGTCCAGCAGGAGCCTATAAAACCCTGAAATATGCCCTGCACCCAAAACCTTCCAAATAATTTCAGGTGTTAGTAATTTTTTAATTTTTTTAAATTTTGTTCAAAAAGTTAAAATGCAAATTAAAAAAAAGCAACAAAAATCCCATAATGGACAGAACATTAAACATATACGTTAAAAAGGACAAAAAACAAATACATGTACAATTATTATCCCCTCTGTTTGATTACTGACAAATATATTGCAACAATCCTAGTTTCTTCCCCTTGTGAAGCAAGCCCATAGTCTATAAACTTCTACATCTATTTACTATAGGTAGAAACAAAGTAGTTAACAGGTAAATCAACAACAAAGTTAAACTTCAAAGCCCTTTGTTAACAATGTCATTGTATTTAACGAATAGGAAGTCTACAATGGCTTCTTATCTCCCACAAATCACCACAATCATTATCTCTGATCCATTCAGATCAAATATCTTCATTTGGCCCTTAATAATAAAACTTTCCCTTAAGATTTTTAGTGAAACTTTTCCCAACAATATCTTTGGAACAACTGGAACAGTATTTTCCAATGCTGTAAATATCTCCACCACATCCATTGTTGAAGCAGTCTCACTGTGAACCAAGGTATAAAGTCTCTTGTCAGTTTTTGTTTGGTTAGGTATAATAAATCCATTTTCAAAAATCAATCCATCTTCCTAGGATAATCTCATCCAAATTATTTAACATTATGGTATGATAACTCCAACTTCTTAACAGAATCCAGTTGATCAGTCATCAAATTTGCCAATTACAAGTCTGTAAAATCCAGATCGTCTTCAAATTTCTGCAACAGGTCTCCTGCTTTCCAGCTAAACAGCACCTTCTTCTGCCAGCATAAATTTAGATTCCAGTCCATCCATCTATTAATTTGGCTTGGAAGGGTATTCTCTTTAGGTTGATTTGAATTGCAGGTAATTTTATTAAGCTAAAGGTTTTGAAGATTAAAAAACAGATTTTTTCTGTGAAGATACCCCGCCAGTCTTTATCTTTAACTTGGTGCATTATTTGCATTTTTAATATAAGGCAGACTCTCTTGTATTTGAACTTATACAACCAAAGAAAATAAATTCTTTCAAAAACAAAAAGGATTTACTGCAACAAAATGGCCACATAGAACACTGAAGAAAAAAAGGAAAAGGAAAAGTTCCATCAAAAATTTAAAAAGAAAAAATCCAGACCAGAACTTTTTAAAAATTAAATTTTGTAACGAAATCCCATATAGATGCGAATCCAGTCTGGTCAGTTTACTCAGAAAGTTGCCAGTTAGCTTCATAATAAAAGCCAAAGTAACTCAGAACGGAGAACAAACAAAAACAGTAAAGCAAGGAAGGAAATTTAACATTAAAATCCAGCAGACAATTAGAGTAAATCAGCCTTCAATCAGTCAATTAACTTTTAAAATAAGAATTAAAACAATAAAACTTTGAAATGTGCAGTTAGAAGGTGTGTTTAAAAAGCAAATAGCTGAAACGAACGATGGAAACCAGAACTCTCCAACTGCCCCTACTAGGAATTGCAGGAGAGGAATCCCTACTAGGAATTGCAGAAGAGAGGAATCCCTACTAGGAATTGCAGAAGAGGAATCCCGATTCCTCTTCACAGGAGAGCCCATGGTTGTCCAAGAATCATCTTTGGTCATTCCTAGCTGCTCCCATATGAACCAGCAGCCAAGACACCTGCTTTGGCAGCAAAATCAGTTTTTTGTTGGCAGGAGAAGCAAATCCCCACCACTACCACCACTCAGCATGCCATCTTAGAGGGAAATCAGTGCAGTATTCTTATTAATGAAACTTAAATGGAATCACTCACCTAATACCATATCGTCCCCGATCTAATAGGATGGAGAAAATGTTCCCAGGATCACCAGTGACCCACTATGGACATTTAATCACACAAGCCCTGCAAAAAAGCAAAGGGCGGGAATGTGTGCCCTCCTTGGATGAGATTGCAACACTAATCGGAAGCCAGGAAATCCCACACTCCACGCATTGTCCTGGTACTACTACCTGCTATGTGGCCATCACATCTAATGCTACAGCCGAGAAGGTGAGCAGATTGCTTAATTGGTGGGATGCAAAAAAGGGTCTAACTGATACTAGTAATATAACTTCTATCTCCTCTTGGAAATAGCAAGTTCTACAACTCTAGTTTCTTACCAACAATTAAGAGTTAGTCTTATATAGTATCATTTAACTATGTAATTTGGTAGAACAATTATATTTAGCTTTTTATTCACCATATAAATTACTAAATCATTTTCTTACCCCCCCCCCCCACCTCATCCCGTTTATCTTTCTTCAGCATGTTTGACACCAAGACGTTTGCAGCACTGAGTACTTTCCTACTGGACATTACTAGGCCTTTTGTCATTTCCCCCTTTGTCACCTTATCCCAGGTGACTCAAGAACTGATGTTGCATTTGGGTGTGACCTGTATCCCCAGCTTACTTATTTTCCACATGGAGAACTGGCAGCATAAGCAATCCTGTTCAAAGAATGTATTAAATAGTTTTATCAGGTATGAAAAAATATCCCCATAAAAATATGTGTGTCAGTTATAGCTAAATTGAAAAAAGGATCAAGAGTTGTCAATATGTTTAGAATCTTGATTGTAAAGAAAAAAAAAGGCAAGGTCTGGAGCGTGTCTGGCTGCAGCAATCATTATGGCATCAGACTGACTTATATGAGAGACCACCTACTCCCAATTACATGTACCAATTCCATTAGATTCTTTAGAAGAGGCGTGATCTGGGTCCCATCAATAAGGGATCCAGGTGTAGGTTTTTATTTATTATTTTTATATTGTGCTTTTAAGCATTATTGGACAACAATATATTTTGAGAGGTGGTTATATAAGTAGATGAATGAAGGAATACATAAGTAAGAGTAGCAGTGGCACTTAGACTTATATACCACTTCACAGTGCTTTACAGACCTAAGTGGTTTACAGAGTCAGCATATTGCCTCCAACAATCTGCAACTAACCATTTTACCCACCTCAGAAGGGTGGAAGGCTGAAGTAACCTTGAGCTTGGTGAGATTCGAACTGCCAAATTGCAGTCAGCCGGCAGTCAGCAGAAGTAGCCTGCAGTACTGCGTTCTAACCACTCTGCCACTATGGCTCTTGTAGCATGCTTTTGCAATGGAGGAGCCTCCCTTTGTCAAGTTGGGACAGAACTAAGCAAAATAAAATTTCAAATTTGCAAGACTTTAAAGCTACAATTTGGAAACACTGCAACACAACCAGAAATTATTAACTTTGCAATAGTAGGAAATATAAGGAGATGTCTGTCCCTACCCCAATTTCATACCTAAAGCTGTAGCTATGGTGGACAGGCATTATATTGGAAACTTATGAAACTATTGTTCAATTACAAGGATGTCTCAATGTGAGTTAAATCCTTTGTAACAGCCAGAAGTGTGCACTGCTTTTTAGCGCTGGAGTTAAGGTCATCCTGTGTGAGAGGTCAAGCCCAAAGTGGAGAATTTTATTCCAAAATTAACATGCATCTTCTGCCAGTTTGTTGTTTCAGCCATATAAACTGTCCACCAGTAATAGTATTCTATATTTAAGAGACATTCAGAATTTGAAGGGCAATTTTGCTATGTCTCTGCTTCAACCAGCTGTTTTGTACCATGTTTCCCTGAAAATAAGACCGTGTCTTATATTTTTCTGAATCCTGAAATAAGTGTTTGGCCTTACTGCCATGCACTCAAAAGCCCAATTGGGTTTATTCTCAGTGGATGTTTTATTTGGGGGGAAACAGGGTATTACTCTGCTATATTCTTATGTTCTTTAGCATCATATAACTGCATACTATTACCTATCTCCAGGATCTTTTTTGTTAGGGCACTGTCTGTTGCACTTTGGATCTTCTTTGGCCAACCAATAAGTAGAGAAGCAAGGACATCTATACAGTGGTACCCTGAAGGCTATTTTTTTGACATGAGCCTTCATGAACAATCAGAAGAAATGAAGTATAGGACAACTGAAGGTCATGGAAGTCTCTCTGAACAAGTCTGGAAAGTGATTAGCGCTGCCCTTTCCAGTGTATTTTCAGGTGAGTTACTCCATCTGGAGAATATGAAAATAGATTGGTACCAATTTGGACAAAACTACTTATGTGAAAGGGCACATGGAAATATTTTAGGAGTTTAATTAGGACTAAGGTTAGGATCTTAGTTAGGACTAAGAATTATTCTTCTTTTTATTAATAATAGTTGATGCATATGAGAATTGTCCAGAGGCAACTTAGATAGTGTGATTTCATTTTAATATTTCTTGATCGGTGAGTTTTGCTTTAATTAATGCATTGCTGCAAACATTCACTGTTTCTCCACCTTTACACATAGTTAGACAATGTATCTTGTCCCAAGCCCTGAATCAACTTGTTCTACACCCAGGGGAATGCTAACCTTTAAGACTTTCAGATGAGCTGCATAATATTCCTAAATACAATAGGCCCATATTGCTTAAGTGATGAAATTCCTGTCATCCACACCCGGGTGAAACGCTCCCGGTTCGGAGCAGATCATCCGATCTGGTAACGATGGCGGCTGGTGGTTCGGAGAACCAGTAGCAAAAATCCCTGCGCCCCGCCCCCCATGCCCAGCTGAGCAGCATGATCATCAGAGGCTTTTTTTTTTTACTTTTAAAAGCATTTTTTCTACAACTTCTTCCATCAAAAAAATGCTTTTAAAAGTAAAAAAAAAAGCCTCTGATGATCGTGCGGGTCAGCTGGGATATCAGAGGCTTTTCAAAGCATTTTTTTCTGCAACCTCTTCTGGGGAAGAGGTAGTTTAAAAAATGCTTTGAAAAGCCTCTGCCGATCAGGAAAACAGCTGGGATCATCAAAGCTTTTTCAAAGCATTTTTAAAACCACCTTTTCCACTGAAGAGGTTGCAGAAAAAAATGCTTTAAAAGTGTCTCTGACGATCCCAGCTGAGTTGCCTGATCCTCAGAAAGACTTTCCAAAGCATTTTTTAAAACAATTAGGCAACTCAACTGGGATCATCAGAGAGACTTCTAAAGCATTTTTTTCTGCAACCTCTTCAGTGGAAAAGGTGGTTTTAAAAATGCTTTGAAAAGGCTTTGATGATCCCAGCTGTTTTCCTGATCGGCAGAGGCTTTTCAAAGCATTTTTTTGCATTTATTTGCAGAAAAAATGCTTTGAAAAGTTAAAATTAAAAAAAAAAAAGTTGGCCATGCCCACCCAGTCACATTACCATCACCACCACCAAACCACACCCACAGAACCGGTAGTAATAAATTTTACATTTCACCCCTGATCCACACTATGTATAGTAACCCAGCAGGGAAAGTTGAAAAAGATTATTTGACTTTGAAATAATGCCAATCTATAACAGAAGTGCTGCTCTTGGTAAGTAGTTACAATCATGTCCTTACTATATATTGAGACTAGTACAGAAATTTGATACAGATGAATAAATGTAGGCGGCACACGTTATTTGTCCTAGTCTAACTTTTTTTTAAAATATGCTGGTTCTTTCTGTTAACGATCTGTACATCTGTACAAGAAGATGAAAGTCTGTTCAATATGAGAAAAGGTAACAATGCAGGGGTGTTGAAGACAGAAAACTCTGCACTCCTGAACCATTTTGATTCCAGCTGAATTACAGTGTGTGACATTAATTAATGCATATGTTAAATATTTAACGTGAAAGTGTAAGTGGGTTGCTTGAACTCAAGTTATATATCTATAAATCCCATATGTGGTTTGTTTAATATGGCAAGTTGGTTTTACCCAACTCTGGCAAATTTGAACAAAAACCGTATTCTTACTAAGTTGCTAATTAGCTATGCATTGCAGGTTGTTTGAAGCAAACTAAGTTCCATAGACAGTTTTGGTATTCAGAACATTTCTATACGTTCTGTGTCCTTAACATTTCTCCAGCTTTTCTGACTGGAAGGATGTGTACCATTTTCTTGTTTCAGATGAAGACCGTTCTGCAGCATCAACAGACAAGCATGTTCAACATCAAGAACTCCCAATAATCACATGAACAGGGAAATATTCCCCAAAATGCCAGTGGTAGAATTTTGAGTTGACTCCTAGGTATCCTGGAAGGTGTCTTGGATTAGCATATATTCTGGTCATTTGAAAAGAATAATAGTGATACTCTTTGCTCCTAAGGAGCTGAAAAACTATGTCTTCTATTCAGAGGAATTCTGTTTTCCACATCTGTTCTGATTAAATACATTTTATACAAACTGTCTCCTTGTCTCCTGTGTAAAAAAAAATCACACAAAAATCTTTGTTGCAAAGAAAGCTGAAGAGTTTTACTTTTCATGTCCCTTTTCTTCATCTGGATGATACCTGGCACACTCTTCCTACTGACAAAGTCTATCAAAGAGAGGATATAGAAACTAGCCAGAGCCACTATTTTCTTTCCTGTCGTTGTCTCTTAAGAATTAAGGGATAAATAATAATTATTTAGAGGTAGTCCTCGATTTAAAGATCATTTAGCAATTGTTTGAATAATGACAGTGCTAAACAAAGGGACTTAAAACCCCTGCCCAAAGTTACAGGCACTGCAGCAGTCCTGTGTTATCTGAACAAAATTTTGGTGGTGGCAGTCTTCCTGCCCTTACAAATTGCATTCTGGACATTATATTTGGGAAAGAAAGCTGGCTTATCTGACTTTCAGCTTCCCTGCAGATTAGGAGATTGTGGCCTCATTATAGGAAGTAACTTTGAGGAGAATGCAGACCCAGCTCGATGCAAAGCAGAGCATGGGCTTCTTTGGAGTAGGGGAATACTCAGGGCAGGCCATATGGGAGATGGAGAAGTGCTGCAATGCAGGCTTGGCCTGCAGTAGGTATCCCAGCACCTACCCCACCATTGAAGCACCTCTTGGTTCATTTGATGACCAATGGGGAGAGAGGGATTGGGTTTGTTAAGCCAATCATAGGGCGCCTTAATGACTGTCACATTAGTAGTGGGTTTCATTATTGTAAGTTGAGGGCTACCATTATTGTAAGTCGAGGGCTACTTATTGTGCGGTGTTGCTGATCAAGATATATTAAAAGGATGGCTGCAAACCCTACACATTAAAGCCAAAGAATACCAACATGTTTTTCCAAGCACTTGTACCTTCTCTGTTAGATAAATGGTGAACATCATAATCTACTTTATATTTTTTCCACAGGAATCCAGAAATATGAACATGTTTTAAAGGCAAAAAGAAAAAAAATGCTTCTAAATGCTTGCAACCAAGAGTAAAATCCAGCAGGTTCTGGAGAAGTGGTAGTGGAAATTTTGATTAGTTCGGAGAACTGGCAAATGCCACCTCTGGCTGGCCCCAGAGTGGGGTGGGAATGGAGATTTTGCAATATCCTTCCTCTAGGAGTAGGGAATGGAGATTTTGCAGTATCCTTCCCCTGCCACACCACCAAGCCACACCCACAGACCGGTACTAAAAAAAATTGGATTTCACCACTGCCTGCAACTATTTTCCACATTAAGAGAATGGCTTATACAGAAGATAAAATATTGTTTAAAAAAGCCTAGTAACTTTCTTAAGATTAAGCCCTGTTCTGCTTTCCTGATCAACACATATTAAACCAGAAGATACAAACCTTCCCAAATAGCAAGGTGCTGACTTTTCACAAAACCCTGATATACACAATGCTGTACTTATTACAGCATTACCTTTTTATTTTACTTTTCCCAAAAATTAAGCTATTTTATTTATTTATTTACCAAAAATGTATATGCCACCCTTCTCCATAAGGACTCAGGGTGGTGAACACAAGTTAAAAACATACAATACTAAAAGATAAAACAATTAAAAACCCAGTTAAAACAACAATCAATCAAAATAATAAAACCCAAGGATCAGGGACAATCCATTTGTTGAAACAGCCAAGTCTTTTAAGTCCCGCTGGAAGGATTGGAGACCAGGAGCCGTCCAAAGCTTGGTGGGTAACTTGTTCCAGAGGACAGGGGCACCTACAGAGAACGCTCTGCCCCTGGACATCGCCAGCTAATGGCAATCTGGCTTCTAAAATTCTTTCTAAGCCTGTTCCATTTTAAATTGCATGACTAGAAGAGAAGGGAGGGGCTTAAAAATAGCAAGGTTAGCAACATCTAGAGACACTGCCCAATAACCTTTCCCACAGATATGTATTGGGTAAAGGTCCTTCAGATTGTTTTTCTCCACAATGCTTAAATTGCTTTGGTTTACTTTCTAATCTTTCTTTAGCCAGATTCTCCCCTCATAGCAAATCTGGTCCCATTCTGTTTTTGGAAAATTATCCCGTTGATTGGCAAGCAGAGTCCCAAGCTTCTTCACATACTTTTCTTTCTGGCATTCCATTAGGCAGAAAAGCATAAAAAAGGTATTTCTCCACCAACCCAGTATACCGTAGGTTTTTCTGTCAGTTAGCTGTTGGTATTCTGACTCTTTTAAACAAGTCTATAATCAGTTCTGGGAGAAATATGCAATTGGTATAAAACTCTCCCTTTTCAAGACAGGATTTACTAGCCACTTTCAGAGGAGAAAAGATGGGGGGGGAATTAAGCAGAACTCTTAAAAAGGGAATAAAACAAGTATTAAAAATGGTCCCAACTCCCAGATGGTCACCTGAAAGTGACAAGGGCAATAGAAGGATTAATGACACAAGAGCAGGCAGATTAACTATTGAGAATCACTGTGGCAGGTAAGCAACAGAATAAATTGAGTGGGCTCAAATGATATGAAATCTTGGTTATTATGGCAATTGTAATTTCCTACGTATGGTATGTCTTATAACACCTGTAATATATGAGCATCATTGAGGGATAGATTGAAAAATTAAAATATAAAGAAGTCCCTCTATCAGTGACAACATGGAGCAGTATTTGCCGAAGTAGGTTCACTATCAGTTACTATATTTCTTCATTACTGACATAGATCACTACACAGCTACCCAGGCCTCCGCTGCCTAGCTTACCCTTCCTGTTTTAATCTTTCTTCATCCATTATATGCTAATGGATATGCAGATTAAATGCTGAGTAATACAAAAGTGCCAGAAATGTATGCAGGAAATACAAGTTTGGATTATTTTAAAATGCCTGTAGATATTTCTCTTCATTATCCAATCCGAGGCTCCCTCAGCAGAAACATGTTTAAATAAATGGAAGTGTGAATGAACATAGTTTAAGGTAGAAAAAGCATTTTAAGAATGTTAAAAATAAACAAAAGAAAATGGTATATTGCTTGATGTTAATCTAGCCAGATTCCTTTAGAAAGGAGGAAAAAGTTCACCAAGTATAGTATCCCTTGATTTATAATCAGAACTGAATCCAAAATTTCCATTGCTAAGCAAAGCAGTTTTTAATGGAGCTTTACCCCATTTTATACCCCTTTTTGCCACAGTTGTTAATCATTGCAGTCATTATATTAGTAACATGGTTGTTAAGTGACTCTGGATTCCTCATTGACTTTGCTTGTCAGAAGGTCACAAAAGGTGTCATATGACCATGGGATACTGCAACTGTCATAAATACATGCCAATTGCCAAGTATCTGAGTTTTCTCAGATACCCCATGTGACCATGGGGATGCTGCAACATCCTAAGAGTGAAAAAAAGTCACTTTTTCAATGCTGTTATAATTTTGAATGGTCAAAGTTAAATGAATAGTTGTAAATCCAACAGTATAGAAGAAATCTCTTCTCTTGGGAGAGAGATCTGCAACTACTTCCAGATACAAGTAGCACAGTGAAAGACTGATTTAAAAGCATTTATTGACTGATTTAAAAGCATTTATTGTTAAAAGAAGAAAATACAGACAGGAAAAAGCACATTACAAATTTATTGTTCCTGAGTGCCCCAAGAGATATAGTCAGGCCGAGTGGCAGCATGATATTCATCAATTAGTTCCTGGACAAACTTTCGGGAGTCATCAAGTTCATCAAAATTCTCTTTGAACATGTCTTCTTTTCGGAACTGTTCCAGGAAGGCTTCACGCTTGCGCAGTTTATCATATTGATGGCAGGTACGCTCAAAGAGCTAGATGAAAAGAATAACTGGTCAAAAAAGGCATAGGGAGGAATTTTACAGAGAGGGAGTCGAGTAATCATATAAGCCTCTAACAATGCCAAGCATCCTTCACTGGAGCAATAAAATAAAGTACTGGATTGCTCTTTTCAGTTTTAAGTATTATACAGTAAGAGCAAGAGGATTTCTTACTTTGGTTGCTGCTATTTTGCTTAAAAGGGAGAAGGAAGGTGCAGTGAGTAAAATGGTGCCATCCAGCAGAAATTACTAACCTCTGCAGGTTGAGGGACCCAGACCCAGACATACGGTGGGAGATCAACTGGAGTTTTATTTTGAGTAATTATGGTTTATTTTTATTTTGTTGTATTTTGTTATAAATGTTAGAGCGGTATTTGCAGGGCTAATACATTAGGCAGTAAAACACTAATTAATAAATAACATTTATTAATAACATACTGAAAGAAAAACTCAGCTACTTGGTGCTTCCTGAGCTTGTTTTCTTGAAGACATGGCATTACCTAAATTAGGTATCATCAATGCTAGTAAGGAGTGCAGTTTGCTGTCAGTTTATATTTTAGTGTATTTAGTGTATTGGTGGGGAATGGTCTTATAGGTTCTTTCGTTGGGTTGTTCGCTTGTTTGGCAGTTTCTTGATTAGGGTATTGTTTACTTGATTACTGGCCTGATGTTAACCTTGAGCTCAGATGGTAAAAACAAAACACTTTTCGACTAATCAGTTTCCAAATGCATTAAGGGAGTCCCACCAAAGCTTTGGAATAATGTAGTTTGTGATATGGAAAAGTATGGTCAGATTTATTTTTTTGGAAAGTGACTTTCAATTGGCAAATTGAAAGTTAAAATTGTTGCAAGAGTCTCAAAAAAAGAAATATAAACCATCAAAAATGAGTTGTACAACCTCTCCCAAACTGTTATAAATTCTGACTATTAGTTTCTTTAACATATCAAGATGGTATTTCATTTGTTTATCCCTCCCTATGATGTAGAACTGTGGTAACTGAATAATTGAAAATTGGAAGTACAGCCCACTGTCATCTCCATGTTTATGACACTTCAATTCAAGGCTTAAAATAGAACCATCCAGCAATCTCAGGAGGCTTAAATGCATAGATGGAATCTGTAATATAATGCAGTTGAAAAGTCCCAAGCTACAGAAGCTGTTTTCTGTCTGTTTTCCAAGGAAATGATGCAACCATCAAGGTACAACGCTCTTTAATCTCAAAAGAAGAAATTGATTCTCCAACCATATTAATATTCTCAGTTCCTAAAATGACGATGCAAATTACTTCTTCAATTCAGAAGATTGAGAAAAATGTGTGCTGCTCTATTCCAGAGTGGAGCCAAAATACAAATAAGATTACCAATTAAAGCATAAAAATGGCTATTAGAAATCTTCACTCTCCAGAACAGTATCATCCCAACAATTGTTCTCTCCTCTGTAGAAAAATCATTGCTGATAATCTGATCCTAACTGCATAAAAATTTTAAGCTTCTCATCTACAGTAACTTTTTCTCAAAAAAATCACCAGATTTTTTGCCCTATAGATCAGATATATGCCCCACAAAATATATCTGAAACATAGCTATTGTCATTGTTGAGCCTCCTAAACTGCACTAGATTAAGATTATTTCAGCATGTTCTGCCGAACAATACACTGTAACTATTTCAAACAAGCAGCTGAGATCTATCTTCCAAGCAGGGAAAGTTAAATATAAACATAATCCTGGTATCAGATTCACATATTGTGATGACTCCCCCATGCGTCCCAGATGTCAGTTTAGGGGAGGATGAACCAGTCTCAAGCATGTCAGGACGGGAGTTGATCAATGGCTGTGAGCAGCCATCTGAGAGTGATTTGGCTGAAGCACAGCTGTAGCAAGACAGCCCTTAGGCTTCAAGTGGGGAAAGCATGCAGCTGCAGCTGGTTAGGGATGAGGAGGAATTGCCTCCTGTACTTAATCCAAGAATATGTAGGACAGAGAAAAGGCAGTAGCAGCAACGGTCAGCCTGATTACATATGAGGAGGCAACATTGCCCCTCTTGATGGGCTGTACCAGAGGCTGGCTATTCAGCACAGACAGATGGAGATGATCCTGGGAACAATATGTTAATTTCCTAGCTGCATGTTTCCTGGTCATTGTGATTCCTGCCTTGACTTTGGATCGTACCTTGTGAATCCTCTTGTATTGTGGATTTAATTTAGCCTGGAGGATTTGTCTTCTTTGGGAAACTTTCAAGTGGACTCATTGGCCATTGCTCTGTGGACTAGCATTGATCTGCTTTTGGCTGGACTTAATTGGGACAGTTCTGGGGTTTTGGTGAAGGGAATTGCTGAAGAATATTAATAAACCTAAACCACTGTTAAGTGTGCATGCAAATGAGCAGGACAACAAACATATTCAGTCTGGATGGATCAATGAACAGAGCATTTGGAAAGGAGATCTGATTACAAAGGACAAGGCATTTTCCAACCAAAAGCCACTGCTCTATTCTCAAGTCTGATTAGCCCTATTTGCTCAGTCACATTTCTGCAGAAATATTAGATCAGCAAACACATCCAGGATCAAGTCCCTGATGGTTGGTATTTACCATAATTTTTGGACTATAAGATGCTCCAGACTATAAGATGTTTTGGGGAGGAAAACAAGAGAAAAAAAATCTGTCTCTGCCTCCAGCAATTTGCCTCATTGCAGCAAACAGCTGCCACCACCAATCACCACCACCACCAATTGCTGCCTCCGTGCGTCCCATTTTCAGCCTCTGTACGCTCCATTTTTTGCCTCCACATGCTCCGTTTTCAGCCTCCACGCATCCCATTTTTTGCCAGTTCCAGACAGTGGCAATAGGCAGAGGTGGCAATCTCTGCCACCTGGAACTGGCCAAAAATGAGGCATGCAGAGGCGATAGGTGGTAGCAGTGGTAGGTGGCAATGATAACAATGGGCGGTGGTGATCCCGCAGCCTGGAACAACTGATCGGAGGTATTCCAGGAGGCAGATCCAACGGTCAATCAGCTGCTTGTGCTACATCAGGCTGTACTGAAGCTGACCAGGAGGCAAATTGCTGGGAGGCAGAGGCCAGCGGGTGGGCGGGGCTTTGGTAACATTAGCTCTATAAGACACACAGACATTTCCACCCACTTTTTATTTTTGAGGGAGGGAGTTTGTCTTAAAGTCTGAAAAATACGGTAGCCTCCATTCTCTTGGTGTTAAAGAACAATTCTTGTAGATCAAATGGGCTTATTTACAGAGTGGGGATCCAGAGAAGGAAAAGACTGAGTAAATTCAGTCATCAGAAATCCGATGCTACATTACCAAATAGCCCCTCTCAATCCATATAAGAAATGAAAATGTTCTATATGTTCCTCCATAATCATTCACCAGAAATTTGACATAAAATATTATTTCAAGTACTGTCACATTGCTTGAACCTGTATTTCTTCCTCCTCAAGGAATCAATGTAAACTATTTCTGAAATGGCATGGTTGTTTTACAAGAGTATCCTATATTTCCACTCCTGTGATTCCAAAGCACCTTTGGGATATAAAATCTGAACTGCTGCACATCTCCATGCTATTATCTCAGATACAAGAACACTAAGATCCTAAATAAATAATTACAACATGAATGGTCCAAATCAAACTTACCGAGGAAATGTTGGTATGATTAGCCATCATGAGACCACTGACCCTGTGGGCTGATGGTAAGTATGGAGATTTCCTTGAAAGTGCCACTTGGATGCTGGCAGGGCCCCAAGGAATGAAGTTGGCCAGTTTCCTCTCTCGGATCCGCTGTAAGCTTTTATGGACCTGATGAGGGGTAAATGGTTTGTAAGTGTTAGTATGTATGTAAATACAATTATTCAACTGTAGTGAGGAATAACAATAGAAGAAAAGCTTCTTGAAAAAATGTTCACTCAATGTACCATTAATTTGAGAGTGTGACCAAGAATAATGCATAGGATTTCTAATTGATCAATACAGAAGATCACAGACTATCCCTGCCACAAATCAGCACATTATACAGATTTGACATAAAAAAGTATAATTATTTGACCATTGCTATTATCAGAAGCGATAGGCCTTAATAATACAACTAAAACACTGCCCAGTGTTTTTCAAACTATTGACCTGGGTTGGATCCACTTCCCCTTGGATGATGTTAAGGATGGCAATGTAGCAATGGTTTGTCTGCCTATCACGGCCCATGGATACCATCACATTTTTAGGCTGCAATAACCGACGCATGACATCAAGAACAGTAGTTTTCCTCACACTGGCCACCTATGGGCAAAATGAGACAGAAGTATTATCTGAATATTGAAGAAGTGAAGATAGTCTTGCATACAAAAGAAAAAAAGATTACAAATAGAGCTTCAGAGGATTCTTCATTTAAAGGCAATTTATACAGAGGCCCATAACCCAGAGGCCATGCATTAAAGCTATGAAACCACATTTGTTCCAATTCAAAACTTAGATCAAATGACAGAATCACACACCACTTATACAAAATGAGTTTTCCTGAATCTGGAAAATTAGGATTCCTTCTATGAACTATTTGTTTCTTTAAATAGTAAGCAACAGAAAGAAAAGAGAAATATAGTTATTTTGACAGAATATATACTCACATTTAGAGAAGCAAATAAATAAGGTAAGAGTACCCCATCTCCAAAAAGAAGTTGGTGAGAAGAGAAAAAATGCATAGCAAAAATCTTGTGCATCCCCCCACCCCGAAACACCATGCAACTGATACCCTTTGAATCATTAGTCTTTGCGATCTGCCCCTCAGCATCTTGTCCCGTTGCTTGTTGAAAAGAATGAAAAATGAAGACAGCTTTTAGCATTCTGGGAACATGGCTGCAGGAGAGTTCATGCTTTTATTGCTAGTACTATATCTTCAATAATTTCATCACAACTGCATGTAGGGCAGTATGGCCAATTCAAACAATATCAAAGTACTATAGCCTTTCTTGAAAACCTTAACTTGCTGTGTAAAACCAATCACTGTATTTTTCAAATCAAGTTATTTTTCTTTGTGCCCACCCTGAAACTTGCAATGGAGAAAAATAATCACACTGGGACATCACTGAGTAACAAACATTTGATTTGAAGGACATTCAGGAAGCTATAGATACGTCAATCTTTACATGATTGTACAATATTTAAGGCACCCACTCTTTTTCTTAAGCCCATCAAAATATTAAAAGAACAGAAAAAAGTACTCCTTAATGTATTACCCCTGTTTGTTTAGGTTGCAAGGATATAAATACGGTGCTGTTGGGATGTATGTAACTATGGGTTTATAATCCCTAATTCATGGCAACTATTGTGTTTCATTCAACAACCACTGTTAAGCAAAGCATGGTTGGTCTGACAGGTGAATTTAATCTCTGGCCATCCTTTTAACATGGCAATTCTCCAGACATCATTTCTATCCAATCTCATATAATCTGAATATATCACAGAAAATGCAATGTGAAAATCTGTACTGGAGTATGAAGACTCCCAGAACTTGATTTAAACTTAAATCACTTACAGCCTGGTCAGTGGTGAGAGGTGTATATCCTGTGATAAGGAAGTGCAACCTAGGCGTGGGAATAAGGGAGGCGATCAGCCCAATCAAATCATTGTTCATATAACCAGGGTAACGCAATGTGGTGGTACTGGCAGACATTATAGTAGAGACCTACAAAGAAAAGACAGAAGTTTCAGGACTTCCTCCCAAGAAATCAAGGAGACAACTGTAGTTTCTAACATCCTGAAAAATTTAACCTATAATCTCCAGAGTTGTTCAGAAGTATGTTTAGGAGTTGTACTTTTTATATTTCAAATGATGAGAATTTTCAAAACGGGAAATAGATACAACTACTATATTAGTTTTTGCTAGCTCTTCTTACAAATTATTATGGCTAATAAACTGGGACTGTACATAGGAGAATCATTTCATTATCTGATCACATATAATATTTCTTAGATACAGAGACTTCTTGTATGGACAACAATATTAAAACAACCAGGAAACTCTCATGAACAATGCTATCTATAAATGGCCTAAAAATTATCCTCAAAACTGAAATATAAAAAGAAATTGGGAAAACCAAGAGCCAGCATTTTAGAATAGCTTATTGTTGACAAAAAGTGAGCTACCCATAATTTTAAGACAAGAACATAGAAAATGAATGTCACCTATTCTACATTTCAAAGCTCACCTTCTTTGTTTTAAATGTATGTAATCTTCAGTGTGATATTAATATTCCAGTTTTAAAATATAGAAAATCAAGCCATTGATGCCTAGAAAATTAAATAATGTTCACTTAGAATTTCTTCCTATCATCTTCCTATCTCTGTTCAGTTCTGACTACTTTATGGAAACAGTCTTGTGCATGACTCATATCATAATCTTTCTTTTTCAAAAAGCCTGAAGAAGCCTCTGTAGGTGCTTACCAGCTGGTTGATTTGGGAAAAGGTGGGATTTGGGATGTGCAACCTGTCAGTAGCAATACGATTCAGAGCTGTATTATCTAGAACTACCTGTTAAAAAAGAAAATTGGTTTAAGCATTATTAGACCAAAAAGACAAGACACTTTTCCTGCTAAGTAGAATTGTGAACGAATAAAATGAATAAATAACATTTAAAAGAAAATTAAATCTGCCGGATAGATGTGGTTTTTTTATGTTTAGTGTTATGAATGGGGTAGGGAAGGAGGTGAATGTATGGTTTTTGTCTGTATGTATAAATAATGTTTTTGTCTTCTGTTGATTATAATTTGAAAAAATTAATAAAATTTATTAAAGAAGAAAATTAAATCACAGATAAAAGGAAGAAAGAGAAAATGGATATAAATAAATATTATTTTAAAGAGGAGCAAAGATTTAAATATATGTTAAGTTTCTTTATCCAGAATAACACTTCTTCAGAAAAAATAACATAAAAGGGAAAACCTAAATACAGCTATCAAATTAATTTCTAAATTAAGAATTTATCAGCTTTGCTATTGATTTTTCAGCTGAAGAAAATTCTCATACTGTCACTGATCAAAGGAAAAATTAAATATCATGAAAAGCATCAATTTATGCAATTTCTTTTGTAGTTACATTGTTTCTGTATGCTTAAATAATAATCTAATTAAATACTTAATCAGAATGTGATTTCAAACCAGTTCCATATGTTGTTGCCAAGAAAACTATATGGACATTCCATCAGGAGTCAAAATTTATTCATAGAAAAAAATATTTTATCAAACAGAATCAATAGGAAATAGAACAGGAACTAGCAACAAGATCTTGGATGGTAAGCACCTCATGTCATGCCAACATTAGCAACAAAAGTAAAGAAAGCCTACGTAAACAATACTTGCTTAGCAATAAAATCATCCTACTATAATGTATCTATGTTTAGGTATATGATTATATGCTCCAAGTACTACGACTAGATGAAGGGAATTTCCTTTCTTCGTCAGAGGAAAGTACTGGCATTTCCCTATCAATATTTCTTACCACACAATCAGCATTCTCTGTCAGCCGTTTGAGTGTCAAGAGAGAGTTATACGGCTGCACCACTACATCACTCATCTCATCCTGGTTAGGGAAGACAGAATATGTCTGCACCAACTTCTTGGGATACCTGTAAAAAAATGGTTACCTACTCAGTATTACAATAAAAGAGAATACATGTAATATATTTCTTTGCTGTACTCAGACACTATATATATATATATATATATATATGTATGTATGTATGTATGTATGTATGTATGTATGTATGTATGTATGATGTATGTATATGTATATGTATATGTATATGTATATGTATATGTATATGTATATGTATATGTATATGTATATGTATGTATGAATGTCTATTTTCTTACTTTTCGTAGGTTTAATGTGTGTTTTTCCTTTAAGCCAGGTTTTTCCTACGTAGCTAAGATTTTTCTGGAACCACAATAGAGTGAAATCACATTCACTACTTTCTGGGTTCTTTCTCCATCTTTTCATTCTGGCAGCAAGCAAAATTTTGTGCTGCATTGTGGGAGACCTATATAGCTATTTCTGGCTCGTTAGCCGTCCTCAGTGGGCCACACCCACATCTCATGTTCCTCCCTGTAAAGGCCCAATGTCTATTTTCTTACTTTTCGTAGGTTTAATGTATGTTTTTCCTTTAAGCCAGGTTTTTCCTACATAGCTTAAGATTTTTCTGGAACCACAATTGAGCGAAATCACATTCACTACTTTCTGGGTTCTTTCTCCATCTTTTCATTCTGGCAGCAAGCAAAATTTTGTGCTGCATTGTGGGAGACCTATATAGCTATTTCTGGCTCGTTAGCCGTCCTCAGTGGGCCACACCCACATCTCATGTTCCTCCCTGTAAAGGCCCAATGTCTATTTTCTTACTTTTCGTAGGTTTAATGTGTGTTTTTCCTTTAAGCCAGGTTTTTCCTACATAGTTTAAGATTTTTCTGGAACCACAATTGAGTGAAATCACATTCACTACTTTCTGGGTTCTTTGTCCATCTTTCTCCACCTACAAAAAGTAAGAAAATAGACACTGGACCTTTATAGGGAGGAACATGAGATGTGGGTGTAGCCTACTGAGCCAGGACGGCTAATGAGCCAGAAATAGCTATATAGGTCTCCCACAATGCAGCACAAAATTTTGCTTGCTGCCAGAATGAAAAGATGGAGAAAGAACCCAGAAAGTAGTGAATGTGATTTCGCTCAATTGTGGTTCCAGAAAAATCTTACCTACGTAGGAAAAACCTGGCTTAAAGGAAACACACACACACACACACACACACACAAAAGGGAGTGCCCTTGTTGCCTTTGGAAGATGCAAACAGATGCAGAAAATCAGATGTTGGTGTATGAGTACTGTAAGAAACTTGTTCTTTGGCAGGACCGCTAGTATTGCTTCTAGAAGCCCACTCTAAGTTTTTAATTAATATAAGAGGACTAACCGTCAAGAAACTACCAATGTTCCATTTCCATTTAACCAGAAAAGAGCATTCAGTTCTGAAATGTGCAACTATAGTAACCTAACCGACCAAGCTTAGCCTTACTAAAGCCCAGCTTAATGAACAGTGTCACAGATCCAGAAACCTGTCATGCAGTGCCCCTAGAGACGTAAGGGACTCTAGGATGTCACCTGCCACACTGCAATTCCTGCTCCAGAGTCTTAACTAATACTACATTCAAAACCACCTGGACTCAATTCCAAAAGAGCAAACCCCTCCCCCTTCTGAGCCCAGCTAGGTCTTGGAAATACATGCCAGGATGGCCCTCTCACCATTGATTAAATTATGAATAAGGGAGGCCTTATTGCAGGCTGACCTGTCATTCAGTAGCAGCAACACATAAAGGCCAAAGGCTGCCTCCCCAACCGTTGTTACCCACTGCAAGATGGTTCCCCATTTGCAATAACCACTAGTTCCTCCTCTAGCTCTTACCTAAGAGGCAACCATTCATTCACTTAAAACCAAGACATTTTTTTAAAAAAGGAGAAGAGTAAAGGCATGCTACTTCTTCATTCCTGTCCAGGGGCAAGCAACTTAACCCCTCATAGGGGTTACCTTGCTTGCCCCTGTATGGGCAGCCAATATATTTTATGAATGAATGAATAGGCCAGAGCTCAGATGGATGAACTCCAGGGCGACTCATAGTCTCCATTCACTGTTTTGGTAACTTTTATAACTTTTATAAAATGGTTTCAATCCTTTTATCAATGTTATAAATTTTTGAGGGCATTCCGGTGCTATCCCAGGGGACAGATGTGTTTGTGGTTTTGCTCAGTTTTTCATCCATGCTTCATTGTCAGTTTGCTATGGTTGTCATTTCATTAAGGTTCCCAGCATTTCTCTGCATTTTATGATGTACTGTGACATCTTATTGGCTATGCCAGCTAAGCTATCACTGCTGATTGACTGCATTGTGCCATCTTATTGCAGGCTGGACAGCAGTCTTTTCACCAAGAGGGATGGCTTTGGACTGGTTTTTCAGAAGAAAGCTGCTGCTCTTGATAAGGATTGGACTTGTGTTAGATGCTACTGAATGGCTGCAGTATTATGGTAAGGATAGAGGAGCAGGGAAGTTCGTGTACAGGTTTACATGATAAAGTATTGTTGGTGAACTGAAAAAAATAGGTGATACAAAATTGAAACAGGAACAAAAATGTTTGTCCACCTGATTTGTCAAGGTGTGAAACTGTATTCCACAGAATTTCTAAATTAATCTGTGCTTGTTCTGAATGGACTATACCTTCTAGGAAGGGCCTCTATTGCTAAAATGCTGTCTTCATTGCAACTCTGACCAAAAAAGTCATAGTTTCATTCAGCTGGTAAAAGCAACCTGGAATAAACTGCAAATGGCAGAAGATTCACCCCCTTCTCTTTCCCTCATTCTCTGCTTGGAAAACAATGGTGTGAAATACAATGTTTGATGCATCTGTTTAGACCACAAATTGGCAGGAGGACTTTGGATCTTGAATAGCAGTTATAAAAAGGATGCTTGGTTTCTGAAATTGCTTGCTCAAGTAAACATTCATCTTTTCTTTAAAATTCAAATAGCAGTATTATCTAGTTGCAAAATTAAAGATAGATCTTCTATGAAAAATTAGCAGTGCATAGAAAATGCTATGCATGTTGTGGAAAATAATTGGTTTTAACGACCTGATAGCTGAATTAATACAAATATAAAGAGGCAATTGAAAAATGGCTGAAATCAAAGATGGATTATATGAATCAGCAAATCTACAAGTGGTGACTGCGAAGGATTTAAAAGATTTCTTAAAATCTTTTACTGTTGAGATAAGACAGATAATTAAAAGATCTATTCAAGATTTTAAATTGGGGAATAAAAATGACTTGCTGGCTGGAAAAGAGGAAGAAAGTAATCAGGATAATGTGACTTTGGAGGACAAAAGAGACACTGTCGGGATTAAAATGGAGGTTATTACACTGGAAACAGAGGTTTGGAAGAGGCTTCCATTCAATTAATTGAAAAACAGCAAGAAGATTTTTTATTGCAGGTTGATAAATATTTTGACAAGTTTTGGCTCTACAGACAGAATCAATATTTAAGGAATGAACTGATTGACTATAAATACAGGAGGAGTCGAAATGGGGGCTTCAACTTAAAGGAAATAACTCCAAGAAGAGAATGAATTCCAAAGACACATCAACTACAATTTCAAACCAAAAAATTCTTGAAAATAAAAGCAGGGGGATAAGTAATGTTGAAGAAGAAAGTATTATTGGTGAAGGACTGGAAAAAATATAGAAAGAAAGAAAGACTGGTAGATTAAAAAAAATTTTTTTCTTTTTGGGGAGGATTTTAATAACAAATTTACTTATTGAAATTAGCATTTTTTAAGCTTATTTTAAGATAAAGAAATAAGGGAAGTGTTTTATTATACTTAGTTTTGGATTTGACTTAAGGAATAGGTTGTTGTTGTTTTTTTGAGTTTTATATTTTGAGGAATGTCTTACCGAAGTAAAAATGTCTAGCTAAAAATGAATGGTTTGGATAGCTTCCTGAAAGTTATGAAATTTATATTTTAAAGAATTTATTCATGATTTAGAAATAATTTAACCCAATGGATTAACGGTAGTTTTTTTTAGAGGTTATATTTTGGAGCTTCTTTTATCATGTTAAAAGGTTTAACTAAAGTTGGATAACTTTTTGAATTTTATTGTAGTTTTAAAGTATTTAAGTTTAAAGGTGGTTAACTTAAAATTTAATGGATAACTTTTTGAAAGTTTTGAAACTTATATTTTGGAGAATGTTTTGCTAATGTATATTTTAAAATGTTTAAATTAAGATTATGGTTTTTTTTTCTTTTTTTTTTTACAAATGTGAAATGTGATAAGAGAATCTATAAAAGGAAGGTTGAAGTATAATTTTTTAAAAGGGGAGTTAACGAGTGTGAGAGTTTTGAATTCTGTAGTAGTTAGCATACTTTAGCCTATCTTTGTTAAATGTTATATCCTGTTTTTGCTCTGGGAAGTTGGGGGGGGGAGAACTGGGAAGTGGGGGTTGAGTGGGGATAAAATGATGTACAATAATTGATTTTGTATTGTTTGGATGTTTAAATATAAAAAAATAAAAAACTTTTGTTATTAAAAAAAAAGAAAATGCTATGCATGTTATATTTGTAGGTTTTTTACATGAAATTATAAATTGCACTTTTGCAGGGGCATTTGAATTCCTTCTGTAAAGACCTAGTAAGCTAAAGAGACCGTTGGGTATATCAAATGTAATTTTTTCCCAACGTAGTAAAAAGTTTGTGTTTACAGAATATATTTAAGCTCTCGAAAAGATCAGTATGTCATCCATTTATACTTGTCCGAATTACTCATGAATCTGGAAAAAACTACCCTGCAATTCACCATGCCAGTTATTTATTCAAACTTGCAATATCTTGCATCAAATGCAATTAATTATTCATATCCTTCTTTCATTTTGATCAATTGATAGATGACTAACTTTGTGAAAATGCATGCCATCTGAGCATAATCTAGAAAATCTAAAATAAGAGACAATGGGTAGTGATCCTAATGGTCTTATGGTTTAAAGTCTATAGTCATGCACAATTCTAGCACAGCCGTCTCCCTCAGGGGTGAACAATGTGAATGCAGATGCTGGAGATTCAAAACAAACCTTTCTTCAAATTATCACCCAGAAATTCTTTTAAAGTAGATACAAATGTTGCTCTTTAGCCAGAATTTGGGCTTCTGACTTCAAATTGATGGCACAGTCACAAGTCCAGTAAGAAGACAACACAGTTGTTTCTTTGTCTTCAAATACAACTACAAATCCAAGTATTTTTTTGGCAATGAAATAGAGTTTGTGAGCTGAGCAGGCAAGTATGAAGCATTAAAGCAGAAAGACTGCAAATCGTACTATTTGTACTTTGGAAAGAAAAAAGAAACCGTTCTTTTCTCCCTGTGTACATCTGGGTTATTTGCAGCTAATCAGTTCCACCACAGGAACAAAGAAAGAAGCAATAACAATAGAATGGTAAGAATTCTACAGTATGTGATTCTTTATAATCAGTTATAAAGGTGTATGCATTGTAATACACAAACAGGTTTGATATTTGCCTATCAATCATTTCTACCAGCTTTTGTTTTTCCAGTGTCAGTGTAAATAAATCAAAATTTTGCACTGTAGCCTCATTTGTGAAATTCGCTGTCAAGATTATTAGGATTAAGAGTTGTATTTCCCAGCCAGAATACTTTAAATAAGAGAAATAGTAAAATATACTTCCCTGCTGTCAGCTGCTTAACGAGCAGCCCCTTGCTAAGCTCTTGGGAGAAGTATTACTTATCTGGACTAACTCAGACATTTGTTTGTTAAACAGCCGACAGGTTCCATAAGTGCAGCATTTCACAGCTGATTCAGAGGCATGAACTTCAATGGTGCAAGTTCTAGAGTACCAAGTAGAAACCTGAGCCAAGATCTCCTCTGTTTCTCTTCTTGGCCAACACTCTCTTCACTGTTCTTATTTTTTTCAGTGCTGAATTCTGAGGAGGCCACAGAGGGATTGGGAGGAAGCAATGGCAGAGGATAGCTGTAAAACCCTCTTCCATTGCCATTTCTTCCATGCTTCAATTCTTCCAAATTCTTTAGGAAGAATTCTCACCAATTCGTATCTTAGCAAGTCATTCTCAAATTTGGCTCAATCAGAGTCAAATAATTGTACCCACATCTCTGGCAAATAATTGAAAATCTGATATGTATGGACAAATTCTTCAGTGATCTCTTCTGGATTGTGGATCTCTCTATTTATACTTGCAAAATCATCAAATGCATCTCTAACTCTGTGTATGAAATTCTGGTAATTGTCCTGCACTAGATCACCGTGTTCTATGATGAATACAAATATTTACCCCTACTTTCAGCAAGTTCAGAACAATCATCTCAGTGTGATCAGTAGGAAATTCTGCCAGCCATCTGACCATAAACAATTCAGATTGAACAGTATAAGTCAGAATTAATTCTGAGGTTTTCCAAACTTCTCTGGCAAGCTCCCATGAATATAGTAATATCAATTATTCTGTCAGCTGCAGTGCTGTGTTAATTGCATTATAGCATTTTGCTGGTTAATTATTATTTAATTATTTATAAAATTTAATTAGACTGGGGAGGGGGGTTGCTTCCATCCAATCATGTCCAATTCTTGAAGACTACCGGGACAAATCTTACAGTTTTCTTGGCAACATTTTTCAGCAATGGTTTGTCATTGTCTCCTTCCTTAGGCTGAGAAAAAGTGACTGGCCCAAGATCACCCAGCTGTCTTTGTGCCTAAGACAGGACTAGAACTCAGTCTTCCACTTTCTAGTTTGATGCCTTATCTACTGCGCCAACCTAAACTGGTCAAGTGCAAATGAAATGTTGATTTTATCCGTGTTTTCCCAAAAATAAGACCCTGTCTTATATTTTTTTGAACCCCGAAATAAGCACTTGGCCTTATTTTCAGGGAGATCTTATTATTTTGAGGCTCATGGGGGAAGATGAGGCTCCTCTTGCCGTCTTACCTGATTTCCAGCTCTGCGTTTAAATATTTTGGGGGGGGGGCTTATTTTCAGGGGGAGGCTTATTTTAGCGCATGCACTCAAAAGCCCAATTGGGCTTATTATCAGAGGATGTCTTATTTTCAGAGAAACAGGGTATGTCTAGAATGTACCTGTGATAGCTGGATAGCATTTCAGGAGTATAGATAATATTTTTAATAAAGAACTTAGTTGAGAAATATAATGCAAAGTAAGCTTTACTTTTAAAATGTTCTGCTTTATTGCTAGTTTTTGGATGAAAAGTACATTAACTAAAAATTTTGCTAAAATATCACATGGAATTGTTTTGAGAGTTTTGTATAGCTAATAACTAGCAATTTACATGACAGGAACAACTGAAAACATTACAAGTGATCCATTCAGGAATATCTCATAATAACACTAAGGAGATAATTTCTCCATTGAGAATTATAACTTCTGCATGTTCTTCTCTCTTTGATAAGAAAGATAACTTATCCATCTCTGCATGCCTACCTACTATTTGTCAGTCTCTCATTAAAACAGAGTTGCTATTCACAATCAACAAGAAAAATGCTTTTTTAAAAATTCAGTCCAATATAAGACTGCCTCCACATGATCCAGCACTCTTAGAGGATGCAAGGAAGTAAACAGTAGAAATAGTAACTACAAGCAGTGGTTACGGATAAGATTCAAAACATTATGTGGATCTCTGGGAAGAACAAAAATATTGCTCCTCTGAAATCATCATAATGAAAACTGGCTACATTTAAAGGATATTTGGCATGTTATTAATCAGACTAACTTAATTTTCATCAAGTGACTATTTACCCTTCCTCACAATTTCTGAAAGTTCTGTAGAGTTATAATTCTTAAAACACTATGTTTTCCAACAAAAATAAATTTGATTTTCTTTAGCCAACACTGAAGAACACTTCTTGCCTGAGGATCAAAACTGATTATTTTAATCTTTTTCTTGTTTCAAGTTACAACTGTACAAACTACAAGGCTTGTCCAAGCTGGTGACTGGGCGGGGCAGACTTTAGAGTCAGCTATGTATCTTCCAAGTCTGCCATTTAGTAGATTTCCCCAAAGTAACCTGACTGCTTTATAATTTTCCTACCCAAAGAGAGTATAGACATAAGCACAAACACATTTGTGGCCATCACTCACCTGTCATTTAACCTCTCCAGAAGATAAGAGCCCAAGCCAGAGCCAGTCCCACCAGCAATGGAATGACACAGCACAAATCCCTGAAAGAAAAAAGCAAAAACCACTCATGCCATAATCTCCAGAACTATAAAGCCTACAACTTGAAATCTGCCATGTATGCTCCTCTTGGTTTCTAGGTGCTCACTAAGAAAGGATTTTTCAAAATGACCATCAGAGCGTTAGTATTTCCTATATTATGATTAACATGCTCTGATGCTAAATAGTTCTACTCCCCCTCCCCACCTGAAAAGAAATCTGTTCCAAATGCAAAAACACAAGCAGAGGAGAGAAGTTTCACTTTCAGTTTTACTTTCACAGCAGGAAGCAGCTTTAATACAGAACACTTGAGCTAAGCCACGGCCAGCTTCCTTCCTGTCTCCTTCTTGCTCACACTGCAAATACTGTTTCACATTCCAAAAAGCCTTCTAATGCTAAGGACTTCTACTCCCCACCTGAAAATAAATCTGTTCTACGCTCTCATGCTAAGGAGTTCTATTCCCACTCCCCACCTGAAAATAAATCTGTTCCAAATGCAAAACACATGCAGAGGAGGAGTTTCACTTTCAGTTTTACTTTCACAGCAGCAACCAGGGAATAGGATAGGGGAGGCTTCTGTGGGGCAAGGCTGAGGGAAAGAAGGGGATAGAATAGGGGAGGCTTCTGTGGGGCAAGGCTAAGGGAGGGAAGGGGATAAGATAGGAGAGGCTTCTGTGGGGCAAGCCTGAGGGAGAGAAGGGGATAGGAGAGGAGAGGCCAGATGGTCTCCCAGAGCAAGTCTTTAAAAAGTTGAGTGAAATTATAGAACCAATGTTATTAGAACTTTGTAATGATGCATTATATGAAGGGAAAATACCAGAATCATGGATGGAGGCATATATCACCTTAATCTCGAAAGAAGGTACAGATTAGAGTCATATTAGAAATTATAGACCAATATCCCTTCTGAACGCAGATTATAAAATATTTATGAACATAGTACAAAAAGGCTAAAAAAAATATTGAATGAGATTATACATCCCGACCAAAATGGTTTTCTTCCCAGTAGAAAAATAAGGGACAATACGAGAATAATTCTAGACACCTGGAATACTACAAAGCTCATCCAGAGAAACAAATGGCACTAGCCTTTTTGGATGCCCCAAAAGCTTTTGACAATTTAAATTGGCAATTTATGATTAGGCAAATTAGACAAATGAAACTGGGAACCAAATTTGTGGATATGAGAGGCAATTTACAAATCACAAAAGGCAAGGGTAATAGTAAATGGGGATATTACTAATATATTTCAGATAACTAAAGGGGTACGACAAGGGTGCCCATTGTCCCCACTGCTTTTCATTTTAACATTAGAAATATTATCAAATTCTATTAAATAGAATTAGAGCAAATTGAGAGATAAAGGGAATGAAAATTAAAAGAGAAGAGTACAAAGCACAGGCCTTTGCCAATGATATGGTATTTATTACTGAGAAACCTCTGGAATCTGGCTCCGCTCTAATATGGGAAATAGAAACATGGGGAAATATGACTTAAATAGGACTTAAAATTAATAAAGGGAAAATCAAAATGATAGTTAAAAACCTAACAACAACTCAGAAAAAAGAATTAGAAAAAGAAATGGACTTACAAATTGTTAAGAAAATTAAACACCTAGGGATATGGTTAACAGCGAGGTGTTCCTCGCTAAAGGAGGATACTTTAGCGAGTATCATACTTTTACAGACATAAAATAAGAGATGTATTGATATGAATTTGGGAAGATATAAAGAAGAAACATTATATGAAAAGTCCCAGTTGGCTATCTATCATGGAAGCTATGATCCACCCCAACACATTAGACATTAGTAAAATGCCTTGATCCTTGATACACAGAAATCTTAGATAAACAGGGAAAGCTTAAAAGTAATCAGATATTAAAAGAACAAGGAATATCCATTGACTGGTGGCCATATTTACAACTATAATCCAGATACACCAAGCTGCTTGCCTATTGCAGATCAGTCTTCCCAGCTGGTGCAGGTATACAATTCTGTTTCTGGTGTCCTTCCACAGCTCTTTGGTTTTCACCATAGTGGAGTTTGCAGTGTGACTGTTTGAGGTTGTGGACAGGTATCTTTTATACTGATAACAAGTTCAAACAGGTGCCATTAATACAGGTAATGAGTGGAGGACAGAGGAGCCTCTTAAAGAAGAAGGTACATGTCTGTGAGAGCCAGAAATCTTGTTTGTTTGTAGGTGACCAAATACTTATTTTCCACCATAATTTGCAAATAAATTCTTTCCAAATCAGACAATGTGATTGTCTGGATTTGTTTTCTCATTTTGTCTACCTATGATGACAATTACAGGCCTCTCTCATCTTTTTAAGTGGGAGAACTTGCACAATTGGTGGCTGACTAAATACTTTTTTGCCCCACTGTAAATGTATCAAGAGTAGAGACAAATGGATACTAAAGCTATATAACCACAATGTACATAAGGCAACTTTCTTTTTGAGGACTAATGTCCTAAAAGTTAGCTATTCTTCTTTTCTGCTGACAAATAATATCCATGCTCCATAACACTGAACTGGGACAATTAACCATGGGCATATGGCTGCCTCCACTTCACTCTGCCCCCCCCCCCCCCCCCACAGTCATAGTCATATATCGTCAGCTGGTCCTCTTCTCGCATTTCTCTCCTGCCAATGTACCCTTCTTTCGAGCAATTTGCCAAAGGATACTTGTCCCCAGCCAATCAGCAGTGAAGGACAAGTAATCATGCATCCTCGCTCTGCCTTCCGATTTGAGGCAGGCCCTTTTCAGCTCACATTCCTGAAGTGGCTATTAGAATGGGGGGGGGGGGGGAGTATAGAGAAACGTGTGGTTTCCCTGGCAAGAAGCAGAATACAACTACGAATTCCCATATGACTATGTTATAAAACTAAGTGCTTCTCCCTTTAATAAAAGCTGCTTATCCTAAAATTATTAGGACTCTGAACACATTGCTGCCCTGATATGATTGTGGAGGGCACGCGGGAGGGAAACGTTATGCCTGATATTGATATCCATGCCTGATTTTGAAATTCTGGTGAATTTCTATCAAGCGAATCCTTGCTCTCCTCCCAGTGATCACATCAGGGCAGCGATGTGTTCAAAGTCTAATAATTTAGGGATTGCAATCACTGTCCTGATCAAATCCAATCTCATTAATTCCAACAAAGAGAAAGAGAGCAAATTGAGAAGAACTGTCTGGACATTTGAAAAGAAGTAAATTATAATTCTGTTTAAAGCTATGGCAAATCCCTTAAACAGCTTTTATTATAGAGAAAAGCAGTTTTATAATATAGTTAGAGCTTAATCTTATATGGGGAACTGCTAGTCTCGTTTTTGAAAAAAAAGAGATTACCTTGTTTGGGAAGGAGAAAAATATGGGGTAGGGGGGGGGGGAGAGAAAGAAGCAAAAGAGGAGGAAATGCCTGTTACTGAAATCAAACAGAAACTTCGTCCTAAAAAGATCAAGGAAAACGTAGCAACTAGGAGAATAATTGTCAGGATAAGTGGTTTATGCTTCTATTACAAGAAAACAACTTTCTTTTAAGGAGGCTAATGGATTGACTTTTTGGGATTGCAACATTTGTTGCAAACATCTTTCTGCACGTTTTCATATGCATAATGTCATTTCATCCAATTCCATCTGTGCGGGGGAAGGTTGAAGTTTTTCCCCCCACCTCCCTTTCTTTCTCTTTCTCTCTCTGAGAGAATGTTCGCATTTTCTTTTCCCTGACTACAATTATAGAGAATGTGCTCGGTGGGAGAAGCTTTTGGAGCGGTTGATAGTTTTCTTTCCGAGAGGGTCCTTCGTATATATCATGCCTCTTCCTTGGGGTCTTTGTTATGCAAACTTTTTTGACATATTCTTCAGAATGCAGGAAGCCTGATTCTGAAACTTAAAAAAAATTCCTGACTTCTGGACAGCGTTAGTCAATCTCTCCCTTTCAGAAGCACCACGAATCTCTGCCTGGCAGCCCATTGCCTTGCCATGAATCTGCAGAGTGGGGACATACAGTTATTTGTCCTGTTCTGTGGACTGGCCAGGGACAAGTATCCTTTGGCAAATCGCCCAGGAAGAGGGTGTGTTGGAGGAACACTGGCAGACCATTGGTGGGGGAGAAGCGTTGGCAGAGACCCAGAGACCTTACAGATAAATAGTTGCAGTGGGGGGGGGGGGAGCTGTGGTAAAGTGGATACAGTCATGTGCCCATGGTTAATTGTCCTACACCAGACACTGCCAGACATGTAAAAGATTACATAAATTTGTACTGTAAGTCCACAAGAAAACAGAATACATTAAAAAATCTATTTTAGTAACAGATCATAAAAGTGAAAACAGTCCAAAATAAAAAGCATATACGACATCTTGTAATCTACTAGTTAAATACAAGTAAATAACTAGTTAATACAGATGGTTAATAGAAGGATTTGAAGTTTAGTGTAATATCTCGGCTAACCCATTACCTGGGATTTTTTTACATTGTATTTATATGTATTATGATTAGATGTTAGATAGATTCAATTATCAGACAGAAATCTCCTCATCTGAACTATTTGTTTATATATATTTCTCATTAAATAAGGATGAAAAATTATTTATAGACCTGCTATGTAAGGGGAGGAGAGTTTATTGCGGTTTTTAAAAAAAAATATTTTCAGCATTCAATCAGGGTGGATTTTTCTGTACATTAAATCTTAGACTTATTTGATGTTTGGGTTATTTTTTTCTCTTTTTTATACACATTTTTTTTGTTAGATATATGTTTTGTGATTTAATCTTGTTCATAAAACAAGGTTATGTATTGTGTTTTTTCTGGTGGACTTATATATGAGAAATTAAATATTTTCTGGTAGACTTATATATCTGAGAAATTAAATATTTACCTGTAATAACTGTAAGTTTTTTAACACTAGTAAACAGGCATTATATACACCATGACATATAGGTAGTCCTCAACTTATTATCACAATTTAGCCCAAAATTGCTAAGTGAGACATTTGTTAGGTGAGTTTTGTCCCATTTTATGACTTTTCTTATCACAGTTGTTAAGTAAACCATTATAATTGTTAAGTTAGTAACACAGTTGTTAAATGAATCTGGCTTCCCCATTGAATTTACTTATCGGAAGGTGGCAAAAGGTGATCACACAACTCCGGGATACTGCAACTGTCATAAATATGAATCATTTGCCAAGCATCTGAATTTTGATAACGTGACCATAGGGATACCACATAGTCGTAAGTGTGAAAAACGGTCATAAGACTTTTCTTAGTGCTGTTGTAACTTTGAATGGTCACTGAATGAACTGTTGTAAATTGGGGGCTACCTGTAGTAGAAATTTTGGCTTTTTTTTTATTACAAAAAGTATTTATGTTTGACTTAAAATAGAAACATGCTCTATTTGGAACCTCTAGTAGTTTCATACTGAGTATTCACAGATTTATTCACAGATACTGTATTTTTTAAAGTATAAATATATATAATTTTAAAAAATCCTTTAAAAAAAAGATTTTAATATGACAAAAATTGTCTAACCTTAATGTCTAAGAAATTAATTGCACTTGAGCTAATTAAAAACAGTGTAGACCAATAAAATACTCTGGCAGTGTTTTTTTATAAACCAATACAGTTGTATTTTTAAAATTGGGGGTTTGCAATCATTATCAACTATCTTTTAAAAAGGACAGATTGTTGATTCCGCTAAGCCCATGATGGTGAACCTATGGCACGCATGCCACAGGTGGCATGCGTAGGCCTCTCTGCTGCATGTGAGCCTTTGCCCTAACTGAGCTCTGCGCGCATGCCTCCCGCCAGCCACCTGATTTTCGGGTCTCTGCAGCGCTGTTGTTTAATCAAAATGCAGTAAAAACACTATACAAGCCACAGAGAATGTAACTGTATATACCCAACAGGAACAGGAAGTGCCTCACAGGAACAGATAGAGGTAAATCCTAGAGAGGCAGGAAATGCATCACTAAGCAATGGAGATGAATGCTACAGAGGAATAAAACTGCATACAAGGCCGACATAACACCTGTAACAGCTTAGGCATCCCCGGGGGCGGGTGCTCCCCGCACCCGATTTTTGGTCCCAGGAGGCTTCAGGGAGGCTTGCCCAAAATGGGAGGCGGGTGGGGGACGAGCAGGCATGCATGGGTGCGGAGAAGCGCATGCAGGGAGTGGTGTGCACATGGGCAGGGGGGCTGTCGTGTACACATTGTATTATGGGTATGAGCACGCATGTGTGTTCTATCGTGCGTGTGTGCATGCTTTCAGCATACAAGGACAAATAGGTTAGCCATCACTGTGCTAAGCCATTATAGGCTAAGCAGGATCATTAGCAGCCTTTTCACTAGGCACATATAATGGAAAGTGTGGGACTGAAATGTGGGGGAGTGGCAGGCAGCTTTTAAGAGGAGACATTCTTTTATAAATTAATGTTTAATTCTATAACACTTAATAAAGGAATATTGTTTGATCAGATCAATTTATAAGTACTTCATTGATTTTATTTACTTGTGATATCTTTATCCCATTTTTTTCTTCAGAAGCTCAATGATGTACATAACACTCCATCACTCATTTCTTCCTAACAACTCTTTGATGCATGTTCATTCTGAGAAAGAATGTGTTTCTGCAGCCAAAAGGACAGGTGCTATGGAGTATGGGCAGGCAGGCAAAAAAAGAATGGGAGCAATTTGTGACCCCTTGCCTGCTTTCCCACTGACTTTGCTTGTGGGAATCCAGTAGAAAAGGTCACAAATGATGCATATGTGACTGTGGGACACTGCAACTGTCATAATTGCAAGCCAATCACCAAGCAACCAAGTCATGATCAGGACACTGCAACAGTCACAACAGTCGCCGTTCAGTGCCACTGAATGATTAGCTGTATGAGTGTTGGTAACCTGAAGGCTACCTGTAACCCTGTTGTTTTATATTATCTTATGCCGATATGGTTATAATAGTTTCTCATGCTATGCTTATCCTTCTATCATTTGCCTGACATAAAATTGCTATTTTATGTGCTTTTATAACCTTTCAATCTATAAATTGCAGTTTAGGAAAACTGTTTTTTAAAATAGGAAAACGTAACCCAGAGCCAGGAGAACGATATAGATTAGAATTTTCCATTTCAAAGCCAGGATTCGAGTTCAATCATTCCAATATTCAAAATGGGAGGCCTTGGTTTTCAGACAAGGAGGCTAGAATTCAAAGCTCTAAGTAACAAGTTTAGTAATCCTAGAATAGCCACTGCTGCTAGATCTACCTAACCTATGACACAGGAGAAGGAACCTTGGTCTTACCTGATGCGATCCTTCTCATTGAGTGGAGGCAGCATCCAGGAATGGGTTGTCCTTGTTTGTTAACCAATAGGATGGAGACTATCAAGTTGCGAGGACACGCCTACACCAATGGTCCCCAGCTTTGGCGAAGGAATAGCGACAGCCTTGGCGTGTTATGATCCGGAAAAGAATCAACAAGTTAAACCAAAACAACAACCAAACTCACCCACCCCCAGCGGACCAGGCCAGTCCTTAACAGGGTGGGGCTGGATGCTGCCTTCACTCAACGAGAAGGATTGTATCAGGTAACACCAACGTTCCTTCTCCATTGTAGTGGAGGTAGGATCCAGGAATGGGACATACCAAAGCAGTGCTGTCCTTACAGGTGGGAGCAGCCTGGCCCTAGATCCCCCCATCAGAATGCACCCATTGGAGGACCTGGCTCCCGAAGGCCGCCTCAGTAGAGGCAAATACATCTATTTTATAGTGCCTGATAAAGGGAATGGCGAGGACCAGGTAGCAGCACGACAACCTCCTTCAGGGAGGCCTCCGTAGCCCATGCTGCACTTGTGGCTGCACTCCAAGTGGAGTGTGCTGTGAACTCTTGGGCAATGAAGGGCCTGCATCTCATAAGATTTGGTGATACACGCTCTAATCCAGCGGCCCAGGGTCGAAGGGGACCTTGGCCTCCAAGGAGGCCGGCTGAAATGAAACAAAGAGAGAAAGAAGAAGTCCACTTTAAACCTGGAGTGCTCTCCGCACGTCCAGTGTGTGCCATTTATGTTCCAGTGCATGTCCTGAAGCGGGACAAAAATTTGGGAGCACAAACTCTTGGGCCCTGTGAAACCATGAGTTAATTTTTGGTAGGAAAGAAGGGTCCAAACAACCCGGTTGGTATGAAACATACACAGGTCTGGATGGACAGAAAGGGCCGCCAATTTGGAGATCCTCCTGGCCGAAGTTATGGCGACCAGGAAGGCCACTTTGAAGGACAGAAATCTCAAGGAGGCCTCTCGCAGCGGTTTAAGTAGGACTCCTACTGAGTCCAGTAGGAGAAGGGCGGTATAAAAATCAAATAAAATAAAATAAATAAAATAAAGGGTTATCCCTATAAGTGCCTGCAGGACCTTGATAAGGTCCCAAGTCAGAAAACGGTGAACTACCAGAGACCTAAGATTTGTAGCGCCCCTAAGGAATCTGCAAATGTTTGTGTGGCGAGCCAGGGAATCCAAACCTCTGCAGAAAAACACAGATGACAGTGCCGCCACCTGGTGATGGAGTATGTTGAGTGACAGCCCCTTGTTCAGATCAACTTGCAAAAATTGAAGAATCTGGGGCACTGTCACTAAAGTTGGGTCAAGGTCCGATTTACCACACCAGGAGCAAAATGCTCACCAGGTGACATCATAAATTCTGTTGGTAGAAGCCCTCTGGGAGGCCTGGATGGTATCAATGACCTCGGACGAATAGGTGTCCTGGCTCAGAGCCCTCCGCTCAAATGCCAGGCGGTCAATTGAAGCCACTGAGGGTCCGGGGAGATCAATGCCCCATGGCTGAGGGAGACTCTGTCCAGTGGTATCCTCCAGGGTCTGGCCACCAAAAGGGAACCAAGTCGGCAGCAAGGTCACCGTGGCCAGTGCGGAGCTAGCAGGATTACCTCCACCCGTTCTGCAAGAATCTTCCTTTCCACTTTCGGGATAAGGGGAAGCGATGGAAAGACGTAGAGCAGCTCTGCCGGCCAAGGGTTACAAAGCTCATCAATGCTCTCCGTACCCGGAACCGCAAACCTCATAAAGAACCTGTCCGGTAAGCGTTGTCCGGGGTGGCAAAGCTCCTGAAAGAAATCTGGATGCAGGCGTCACTCTGAGTGGTCAATCGTGTCCCTGCTGAACCAATTTGCCTGAATATTGGCCGTCCCTGCAATGTGTTCTGCTCTCAATGATATCTGAAGGCGCTCCATGCAAATACAAAGATATTCAGCCTCATCCATAAATGACTGGGTACCCCCTTGTCTGTTAATGTGAGCAGCCACATTATGTTAGCAGTCATATTGTCAGTTAATATCAGAGAGTCTGCCAGACACCAGATCCTGGAACTCCTTAAAGGCGAGGTGGGCCGTCCTGAGTTCTAACCAATTAATATTGTGGGCCAGGTCTGACTGGGATCACCTGCCCTGGGCCACTCTATCCCATAGTTGAGCCCCTCAACCATAGAGACTGGCATCAGTTACTGAGTGTCAGCCACTCAGGCTCCCTAAATGCGCAACCATTGGCAATCATTTGGGACACCCACCATTCCAGGGAACGTAATACCACAGGAGGCAAACTAACCTTGTAAAGGGAGGAGCTGATACCTGGTACCTCTAATAAGGGAGAAAAAACCACTGGCTGACCTGGCATGTAAGCGCACGCATGGCACGATTGAAATTCAGGATACCATCTTGCCCAGAAGCCGCGAAAGTGAAGCCAGGGTACCAAACAAACCCCTTTAATGCGATTTACTAGCTCAACCAAGCTCATCTGGCACTCCTGGGAGAGATATACCCTGCATTCAATACTATCAATTTTGGCCCCCAAATGCAGCAACCATGTTGTAGGAGCCAAATGACTCTTTTTCAGATTAACAGAAAAACTGTGCTCCTGAAGCACCCGCATGGTGACCTTGAGGTCCTCAAATGCCTGTTCCTTAGAGGCGGATTGGATCAGGATGTCATCCAGATAGCATTGGACGTGCACAGGACGAGCCCGCAGGTAGGCTGCTAAGACCGCCAATATGAAAACCCTTGGCACTGACGACAGGCCAAAGGGCAAGGCTCGATACTCATAGTGCTGGCCTGCATAACAGAAGCGGAGATACTTCCTATGATCTGAAAAAATGGGGATCTATAAATAAACTTCAGTAAGATCAATTGAGGTGAGGAAGTTGCCCTCCCTGACGCCGTCGAAGATGGATTAAGAGAATGCATATTGAACCATTTGTAAGTAACGTAGCGGTTCAGTCTTTTGAGATCTAGAATTGCTCTATACCCACCCGAGGCTTTTGGAATTACAAAGAGGATGGAATAAAACCCTATCCCCTGATAGAACTCAGGAACTGGTTGAACAGCATGAATATCCAATAGGTGCTGGATAGCAGTTTCCATGAGGTCCCGTTTGACAGGATTACCCAAAACCGGATAAGAGATGAAAAACCTCGGGGGAGCAGAGAGGAACTCTAAAGGGAGGTCCAGATGGACAGTCTCCAGAACCCCGGCATCCATCGTGATATCCTCCCAACACCTGGCAAAGTGGGCCAGGCGACCTCCAGTGGGAGGGTTCGTGAGGCAATTATTGTTGGCGTCAGTAAGGGTGGCTCCTTCCCCCTCGAAAGGGCCGCCTAGGTGGGAATTGTCTAAACTTCCCTGCCCTATACTGGGGTTGACCCTGCCTAGGGTGGTATGGGCGCTGCGCCCTAAAGGATCCAACCCTCCCATCAGGACCCCAGAAGGACTGGCTTCGGGAATATGGAGAAGGTCGTGAATCTGTCTGTCATGCAAGGGAAAGAAGGACCTTACATTTTTCTTTAGTTTCGAGCAATGGCTCCAGTAACTCCCCAAACAGTTGCTTCCCTGAGAATGGGGCAGATGCCAGATGCCACTTCTGTCTGGCATCCGCCTGCCATTGTCGGAGCCAAAGAAGCCGCCTAGAGGTCACGGACGAAGCGATGGCCTTTGAGGCGAACTTCGCTGCTGCCAGTGTCGCATCCGCTGAAAATTCAAGGGCGTATGACAACTTATTGAGATCCTGATGGACTCGCAGATCAGTTAGAGGAATCCGGTCCTGCAACTGCCTTAGCCACAGCAACGAGGCATGATTAAAGAAGGACGCTGCTGTTGAGGCTTTCATGGCCCACGCTGCATACTGATGAACCTTCTTGATAAGACTGCTCAGCATGTCTGTCCTCCGATCGGAGGGCGACTTCCAGGGCATCTGACAGGACTGCTGAAGTCACCAGCACCGCAATTGGGGCATCCACTGCCAGCACCTGTAGAACTTGAGACAATTCTGGGGCCATGTTAAAAAAGCGTCTATCTAAGGAGCTGGGGTTCGCCTCTGTCCCTGGTGTAGCCCACTGCCTATTCTGAGGGTAGGGCCAGCGTTGCCTCAGCAGGCATGGATGTACCCTTGGGTGGCTGTTGCCATGCTACTGGGGCAGAAAAGGGATCAGGGAGAGAACTAAATAGAGAAGCTCTGTTGCTGGGCAGATTGCCTGTGAAAGTTAGCTCAGCAGTGCCATCTGGTGACAAGGGCTGCATAAACCTGCTGTCAAACTCTTCAGTGACCAACTGCCGCTCTTGGTAATGGTGGGAAGAGGTTGCTGCCTGTCCCTGAGGGGCATCCCTGCCTGAGTCTGCTGTCCTGGCAATCTTCCTTTCAAGCGCCTTCTGGAGTCTAGCTGCAGCTTTCTCTGCAGCTTTTGAGGGCTTAGCTGTTCTCCGCGATATCTTAGAGATTTTAGCGGCCGCTCTCCTGCTAGCCAACCTCGAGGTTGAGGTCTCTGCTCCCCACAGTTCCTTCCTGGGAACTTCGCCCTGCTCCTTACCGGCCGAAGCCTCAGTCCACCAAGTAGCTCCACTGCTGACTCCGGAAGCCATGTCTGCCATTTTAAACAAGCCACCAAGCAGCTGTGATCAAAGGCTGCCTCCGCTGTGGCTGTGGTGGCTTCCAAGCGTACCCGCAAGTGAGCAGAGGCTTGGGAATCGAGTCCCTGATCTGCTGACCGCTTGCAGGATGAGGGCAATGTGCCTGCAATCGGCAGGGACCCCTCAGAAGTCCGGCGGCTCTCGAAAAGTTCGGGCTTCTTCTGACAGCTCAGCCACCCCTCAGCTCAAAGTGAAGCGCGAAGGTACCCGAAGTGGAAATCAACAGCCTTGTTGGAAAAGGCTGTAGGGTCAGCGCAGGCTGCCCTGTCAGACCCACCAGCTGCTGGGTTGAGGTGCCGCAACGTGACCCTCAGCGCTTCATGCCGAGGCACTTCACGCTAGGATGATGATGACATGCTATGCGATGGAATATAGCTGTCACAACTCCTGTCAAACTAGTCCAAATTTAAATTAAATTAAACAAAAGGAACACCAAAGGCATCCAGGAATAGGTAGACCTATGAAAAAACACTGTCCTCAGCTAGGACTGAGACAAAGCTGGGGACCATTGGTGTAGGCATGTCCTCGCAACTTGATAGTCTCAGTCCTATTAGCTAACAGACGAGGACAACTCATTCTTGGATGCTGCCTCCACTACAATTGAGAATGTGTCTTTGTATATGTGAGGGGGAGGGAGGGAGGAAGAGAGATGGGGGGAGAGAGAGAGAGAGAGAGAGAATCTCTATCATAAGGGAAGACAAGTATTTAAGTTTTTTTTTAAATAAGTCATCATTCTGTCACATAGTTTAAATATACTGCATCAACATTTATCTTCATTGCCATTTAATGGTAATATCTGTTGGAGACTGAGAATAAGAATTTTACTGACTTTGTTATGAGGCTGCTGGAAAGTATTTTTTGGAAATGGCGGTTAAACAAATACTGACAGTGGATCTCTTTGAAGAAAGGCTAGAATCATTTACCTCCTCATTAATGGAAAGACTGGAAGGGTGTTTAGAGAAGATTTTTACTCAATTTTGTAACAAAGATATAAGGGGAGACACTGTATTAGTATCCCAGATGCCAATTAATATTGAAATGCTGAACGAAGAGGAGGAAGAAGTAATCCAGTTCAAAGCGCCTGAGGAAAATGGAGTGGATGTTCTACAAATTAAGAATGGAAAGCTGACAGGCTTGAAGAAGATTAATCAGGAGATATGGAGAGAGATCTTTCCAGAGGTTTTGACACAGTCAAATGGAAAAGTGACAGGAGGCGTTGGGATTTTTAATATAAGAAGAAGGATTTGAAATGGAACATTACAATTTCTTTACAAAAATGGACTTTCAATTCTAGTTAAAGAGGTGTGCTTATTAAAAGGAATTATTTTGCGGTGTACAAGATTGCAAGACTCAAAAATTACAGCTGAAAATTCAAGAGTTTGTAAAAATAAAAAAAGATGGAGGAATAAGACTAAAGAAGAAGGCTTGTAAAAAAGCCAGGAAAAAATGGAGATGGAAGAATTATACTCCTCCTTGTTGGAGATGATAATAATGGTGAAAAAGAATTACTATACTTGTATTAAGGGATATGATTTGTTTTGTTTTAAAAAGTTATATTAGAGTGAAAATGAATGATTTACTTATACGTAGGGACATGATTTACTTTGGAAAGTTATTTTAAGTAATGTTATGTTTGAATTGTTATAGGTTACTGGCTAAATTTTTACCTGTGCTTGGAAGTACATTTTGAACAGTGTTTTTTTAAAAAAAAACTATAAAAGTTGATAGACTAAAAGGAAAATATTGTGAATGTTAAAATTAAGGTAAGTATAGATCTCTCAATACAAATTCAAGGGCTCCTAGAAAGATATCATTAAATTTTTTTATATTTTAAGTTACATTAATGTTATCTAGAGGATTTGTAGAGAATAAGTTGAATAAGTTTATATTTAATATAAGTTTATAGGATGGAAAGTATAAGGTTTTTTACAATATATTTTACTGGAGACTAGTTGAAGCATTTTCTCATTGTGGTAATATATGTAAGGGTTGGAGATGCGATGGCTAATTGTTACTAGGTTTTGACTGGAATAAAGAAGATCTGCTTATTGCTGAAGAATGGACAAGAATGAAGTGGGACTAATTACCTTCAAGCAAGAACAGTTATATTTAGATATGAACAAGGCGAGTTAAAGTGCAAAGGGAGATAAATCTATAGATAGTTAGTGGGGGGGGGGGGGTGTTTATCAAATGTTTTACCCTGTATTTGCTCTGGGAAGTCTGGGGGGGGGGGGTTGGGATAGGAGGGGGGAGGCAGGGAAAAAAATTTAAAAAACTTTTTCAAGCTTTGATGTATTAGATACTATATTGTGATGACTATGTTTTGTTTAAATGTCTATATGTTTGCATGTTGATTATGAAATAAAATTTGTTAATATATATATAAAAAAATTATCTTTATTGCTTCAATCTTCCTGAAGAATGAAAGATATTTATTATTAGATTCTAGTAATTAAAATCTAATAATAGATTATTACTAGATTATCAGATTGTCTATTTACTACAGGTATATTTTACAATGAGTAATCAGAAGACAGTCTCCACATTACAGGTAGTCCTCAATTTACAACTGCTTGTTTAACAACCATTCAGGATCACAACAGCCTGGGAACAGTACTTTACAGCCCATGAAGCATTTTTGGCCATCGTGATACTCCCCATCACATGATCACATTTCAGGTATTGGCAACCTCTTTGCATTTATAACCAAGTGCCCTCAATCATGTGGTCTGCATTTGCAATCTTCTCTGCCAGCTTTCCCAGAAAGTCAATGAGGAAGCTGGCAGGGAATGTTAGATTTGGGGACTGTTCCCCCTGCATTCCTTTCTCCCTTAATTCTGAAGCTAAACAGATGGCTATTGCAGTCTAGTACTAGCATTCTCCAGGTCCAGAAATCTATAAGTAATCGAAGGGTTAGTACCACAAGTCTGTCTTACCTCTAGACTGTCACTGCCATCAGCTTCTCTGTCTATAATGTCAAAAATATCTTCATGGATCTTTTCTCCCTGTAAACCACAAGACAAGACTAAATATTTATTCTAAATTCAGTTGTAAATCAAAGTTCTTTTTTTATAAAATTAAGTTTATAAATCAATCAATTTTATTAAGGTTACAGACCAGCAAATAAAAGCATTAGAACAATGATAATAGTAAAAATAAAAATAAACGTCAGACAGAATAAAGTATTGCGACTGATGATGGATTAACAGTGTACAGTTAAAGTTTGTCTAATTTTACATACAGCGTAGCAGAATTTGGCCGCATTCAGAGAAACTACTTCATACTGAACAGATTACAGCAATTGCACGTAAAAAGATCACTTTCTCAAATTATTTTATTAGCTAAGGTATTATAAATTGAGTCTGTAGTCTTTTCTCTGGGAACTAGATTAAATGCAGACCTGAAATCAAGAAATGTAGTATATAATGATGAAACTAGTTTGGAGATGTATTTTTCACCCAGGTGTTGAAGAATAAGGGCATGCCCATAAATAGAGTGCCCAATACCCCCTTTGCTCTGCCAGTACATGCTCTAAATCAATCCAAAGCATAGACTTACTTATTATACTAAAGAAGCTGATAATTAGTAGGCAAGTCTCGGATGCCAGTTTTGTAAACAGGCACAATAATAATTAGGCCCCAATGCTCTAGTATTTGTACAGTCTGATCAATATAATAAAGGGGTGTGTGTGGAAGGCGGGCTACTATTCCAGATTGTTTCATAGTATTTCAGGCGTGATAAATTCATTGCATGGAGCTTTAGCAGTCTTTAGATTATTAATGAGCGTCTTTATTTTAGCACTTGTAACTGGAGCCCAGTTTGGGAACAAACTGGCACTGAGACATAAATTGAAGTCAGGAAATTCTTCTTATGAATATGTTTTAAAATGGTCCTCCCATACAGAGGCAGGTATAAGATAAGGGAGTGAAAAGGGTTTATCAAATGGGTGGGAGGCTATCAGGTTCCAAAACAAAGTAGAATTCTTGGGATGCTACTAAGTTAATAAAATTATGCCCAAGAGAAGAATCAAAGGGTGTTTGTTCCCCACTTCTTGGTTACTTTACCTGTGAAAAGCCACTAGCCCAATTATTTCCAGCTCCACCACCATCCTCAGATAGGTATATGTTCTCAGGGTTGTAAAGGTTGGCATATGGAGAATTCAGAATGGAATGGATCACTCGTGGCTCCAAGTCCAAAAGAACAGCTCGTGGGATATAATGTTCATCATCTGCCTATAAATAGGGAAGAAAATACCATAAGCAACCTGCAGAATTACCCTTCAAATTTGTTGAAATTCAGTTTCCATAACCCTTCAGCCATGGGCACTGGTTATAGGTAACAATTGGCAAGACAAATCTGCACAGAAGAAACAGCGGCTGCTAGAGGGCAATTATTATTTCTTCTATGCTTCCATCTTCATCCTTTTTGACTTTGAACACATATCTAAACTACTGAAGGCAGCTAGTCCCTGATATATTCAATAATGGTGATGAAACCAATATTAATACCGGAGTGGCTGGTAATTCAATAATTTCAGGATTCAAGTTCTCTTCGTCTTTTATCATGTACAAAAAGTTACAGAAGTTCAAGTATCTAAAGATAATAGATGTAGGAGGTGTGAGGAAAGAAAGGTTTTGCCCTTCTTTCTTCCTACTGTATATGTATTTGCATAGGAGGCTAAAAAAGGGAGAAAGAGACAATGCTTAGAGAGTTTTAATTGAAAAGTGTGTGTGTGTGTGTGTGTGTGTGTATATGTGTATGGAGAGAGAGAGAGAGAGAGAGAAGAGGAGGAGGAGGAGGAGGAGGAGGAGGAGGAGGAGGAGGAGGAGGAGGAAAGGAGAAGAGAAGGAGAAGGAGAAGGAGAAGGAGAAGGAGAAGGAGAAGGAGAAGGAGAAGGAGAAGGAGAAGAAGAAGGGGAAGAAAAAGGGGAAGAACTAGTAGTAGTAGTGAAGGATTGCAGTGACTGCTTCATGGCAGTGAAGAAGTCGGATTGCATATTTTAGATTGTGTAAAATTTTAAAGCTTAGTAAAGTACTATTGTGATACGTTTTCTTCTATATAATATTTAAGACACAACAGCATCAACCTTTGTGTTTATATATGCTTTCTACTGTATCCAGAGATTGAATATCTAGTGAATGTATACAAAAGAAACAATATTAAGTAATCTGTGATATTTCTTACAAAATTATTTCTGGAAACCTGAAATTGGGATCTGCATATGTAGTGAATAAGCTTTTGGATGCTAGCTTTACTAACTGAAGTGCTGGGATGCTGCCAAAATTGGATTCCTTACTTTTTCTTTTAATTTTAATATTATTCAGGAAAAAAAGGTATTACTGTATTTAGAAGAGTTCTCCATTTTACTAGAAATCGGATTCTACCTGCAAAGTATTTAAAATGTTTTTCTAATATTTAGCAGAAATCTGTTTTGCTCTAATTTAAGATGATCATTCTGTACTATAGCTGCGGAAAATAAGATTTGGTTTTCTCCCTGAAATATTATCTTATTGCCTTCCAGTCTTCTCAAAGTACCCTTGATCTCTCTGGATAACATCGAAGAATACAGAACAAAGTCTTGGTAACCTTTTTTCATCTGAAAAAAACGACCAGAACTCTAACACTCCAGACCTTTTAATTAAGGTCTCTAAAACTGTATTTAAACTCAAAGTCCTCAAACTTTAGAAAGAGACCAGCTTATGGAATGAAACAAATATAAGCTTCCAAGCCATGTTCCTCAGGAGTTAACAGCCTCCACAAAAATCAGTGATTCCTCCCAAAGAAATTAGTTTTCCATTACTAATAGTCATCAGTTATGCTTCTGGGTTCCATCCACTTCTGATAAAAAAGCTTCTCAGAAGTCAGTAAAATACTGGGAACATATCATCCCAGATCACTTATCAAATTACAAGCAATAGGAAAACAATTATGGAAATAATAACTCATAATTTCCTAATCCTCCTCAAGTCAATTAAGTCCAGGGGTTAATAATACAAAGTCCATAATACTCCTAAAGTCAATTAAGCCCACAAAATCCCCAAAACAAAAATCAAAATTTCACAAGATATTTTAGCCTTCTCCCAATAAGATAATGTTGAGTAGATAAACAATATCTCAGGTTTTTAAAAATGCTAGGTGTGTTTTGGTATATTCAATGTATTGATTTATCCATCATAAAAAAAAGATTGCTGATCACTTCTAATCCACCTCATCTGCTAGTCATTATGATCCACACATAAATCTAGTTCTTGTACCTTCCTTCCTATTTTATCCACTGCAATCGATATTTTTCTTCCTAAAAATATAGAACTACTGGACTCCTTTACATATGATGATGCTAACTTGAAATTCAAATACAGAATTACTCTGCCTTTATTCCCTTAATTTTAAAATACCACTAAGTTATTGTGAAGTATTTCATTTCATTTTTCATTTTCATTTTATTTGATTTATATACCGCCCTACTCCCGAAGGACTCAGGGCGGTGAACAGCCACACAATAAAATACACAAATACAAAATTTAAAAAGCAGAATAAAATTGAATTAAATAATTTGGCCAGACAAATTAAGACAACTCCATTGTTTAAACCAATTTAAAATTTACATATTAAAAGAAGTAAAAGGGAGAAAATTAGGCCAGGCCCGCCTGGTGAAATAAAAAGGTCTTAAGAGCGCAGCGGAAGGTACGCAGATCTGGGATTGTCCGTATCTCTGGGGGGTGCTCATTCCAGATAGTAGGTGCCCCCACAGAGAAGCTCTCCCCCTAAGGGCCGCCAGTCGACATTGTTTGGCCGACGGCACCCGGAGGAGCCTCTCTCTCTGAGAGTGTACCGGCCGGTGGGAGGCTATTGGTGGTAGTAGACGGTCCCACAGGTAACCAGATCCTAAGCCATGGAGCGCTCTAACGGTGGTCACCAAAACTTTGAAGCACACCTGGAAGACCACCGGGAGCCAGTGCAGCTCGCGCAGGAGAGGTGTCACATGGGAACGCCATGTCGCTCCCATCACCACCCGCGCGGCCACACTGGGGCCTCCGGGTGCTCCTCAAGGGGAGCCCCATGTAGAGAGCATTACAATAGTCCAGGCGTGAAGTGACTAGGGCGTGAGTGACTGTGCGTAACGAGTCCCAATCCAGAAAGGGACGCAACTGGTAAATCAGGTGAACCTGATGAAAAATCCTTCCGGTCACGGCCGTCAAATGCTTGTCTAAAGACAGCTGTGAGTCCAGGAAGCCCAAGTTGCGAATCCTTTCTGTGGGGGTCAATGATTCGCCCCCACAGCGATAGTCAGCGATGGCGTCAGCCGACTATATCAGGACATCGGAAACCACAGCCACTCGGTCTTGGATGGGTTGAGCCTGAGCCTATTCCTCCCCATCCAGATCCGCATGGCCTCCAGGCACCGAGACATCACTTCGATGGAATCTTTGGGGTGGTCTGGAGCGGAGATGTACAGCTGGGTGTCATCAGCGTACTGGTGGTACTTCACCCCGAAACCACAGATGATCTCGCCCAGCGGCTTCACATAAATGTTGAACAGGAGGGGAGAGAGATTTCTAATGCCAACTCTAGTACTGCCATTATCCTAGACTTAGAGAATAACAAAATTACAATTAGAAGGGACTTGGGAGGTCTTCTAGTCCAAACTCTTGCCCAAGCAGGAGACCCAATACCATTTAAGAGAAACAACTGTCCAATCTTTTCTTAAAACCTCTAGCAATGGAGCATCAAACCTGAAAGCAAGCTGTTCCACTGATTAACTGTTCTCACTGACATTAAATTTCTCCTTAAATCCAGGTTGGATCTCTCTTTGATAAGAGAGTGTCAATCCCTTACTTCTTGTCCTGCCTTCAAGTGCTTTGAAGATTACATTTGACTTCCTCTTCTTTGCCCCTCAGATATTGGAAGACTGCTATAATGTTACGTCAACCTTTCACTTTGCTAGATTAGATATTCTCAGTTCCCGCAACCATTCTTCATATGTGTTTTAGCTTCCAGTCCTTTAATCTCTTTGTTGCTTCTCTGTTCTTTGTTCTTCCTTGAACCTTCAAGAGTCTCAACATCTTTTTGATAACATAATGACTGAAACTGGACACGGTATTCCAAGTGGGGACTTATCAATGCATTATAAAATGGTACTAGCACTTCACATGATCTTGATTCTATTCTTCTATTGATGCAGTTTAGAACTGATTGGCTTTTTAGGCAGCTGCAGAACATTGCTGACTCATATTTAAGTGGTTCTCCATAGCTCCTAGATCCCTCTCACAATTACTGCTATTGAGCCAAGTATCATCTATTGTATACATATGTGTTGCATCTTTCTTGCCTTAAGTGGATAACCTTACTTTTCTCATCACTTAACTGCATTTTGTTAGACAGGGCCAAGTGTTCAAGTCTGTCATGATCCTTCTGGATCTTGAGCTAGCTTCTAAAGTTCTGGCTATTCCTCATAGTTTGGTGTCATCTGCAAATTTGATGAGTTCCCCTTCTATCCCTTCATCTAAATTGTGTATGAAGATGTTGAAGGCTGGACCTAACATAGAACCTTGGGATATCGCACTGAATGTTTTTGTCCATACAGATGTAGTTCCATTAAGGACTACACATTAAATGACTAAAACTTCATAAGGCCATCACAATCTGTGATCAGGTGTTGATATATGAATGCTTTATCATGGCTGATGTTGGTATTCTTGTCCTAAATTCTTGACAGATTTTCAGGAAGAAACGCCACAATAGTATGACACTTGATTGTCTCCTGAAAATAGGCTTTTTTTAAAAAAAATCATTTTATTTAATAGGAATGGTTTACATCTACTCTAGCTTATATAGGTACAGTGGCTTGTGTGATCAACCTCAAATATAAATGAAACGTAAACATTTTTTACCTGTTGCAGAAACAATAGTTTCCAAAGTTTCTGGTGCATAAATGAATTTATCAATTGTAATCTGTCTTTTTAAATTTTAAGTCGTTTTCATCCAAAAGTTTATTTACCCACCCAATTGGATAACTTTCCTAAAACTACTAAAAGTAAAGTAAAGCAAACATGAATAAATTAAGATCAGTTGTGGATTATATTTTAACAAACAATGCTCTTTCAAACCGTTGCACACAATCCACAGACCCTATGACAGGAAGGGAAGAAAGAAAAATATTTTACCTGATAGAAAAAGACATCCTTGCGATCAGTGCCTTCAGTAGCAAACTCCTCTACAATACCTTCAGGGCTAATACCATGTTCAGCGCATAATTGTTTCCAAAATTCAAATCCAACTGAAAAAACATAAAAGTACATAAATAAGCACTTTTCCTGTACCCTACCCGAGTCAGAGTGAAACGGTTTCAAGAGGCAATGGAGAGATATGGGTTTTATTAAGAATTCCACACTACGGTATTCTGATTTGACAGTATTATCTTTGACATGGTTCTTATACCATTTCCTATACTTTAGAAACCTGGAATTACCTCAGTTACCGTTTTGCCCCCATTAACAACCGAGGCACAACAGAATTTAATGTTCTGGGTTTTTTTTTTTAAAGATATTGGACGGCAGTTTCTTTTCCTAAGAGTGACAACCTCTCTTTTTTCAAACACTTCTACCCATAAATCAAGTTCTGATTCCACTGCTATACACACACACACACACACACACACACACACACACAGGTTCCATAGGCCTTTTCTCTTGGCCTTACTTTGGTTGCCACACTGCCCCAGCTGCAAAGTAATAATCTCCCGCGGCATACTGTGTGAGGATTAAAATCCGATCCTTTTCTCTCGGAGTTAACGCCGATCGTTCCCTGAGTTTTTCCCGCTTTTCTAAAAACAAAATTAAAAATCTGTTAAAAAAAAAAATATGCGCCGTTTAAAATCACACTGCCGTTTCTTCAGCTCTTTGCTAGCTTTATTTTGGCAACACGCATGCGCCGAAGCCATTGAAACAAAAGCATGGGGGTGCGTATGTGCACTTTCCGTACAACAAGATGGCGCCCCAAAAACGGTCACTTCCTGTGTTTTAGGCCGGCACGTGAGCGGCCAGGGGAGGGTGCGTGAATTAGTTGGGTAGCGGCCGCGTTGGAGCTACTGCGGCGGCGACGGCAACGGTTGGTGACGAAGAATGGTAATCCTACCCTTTCTTCCACCGGTCCCTCGGTGATGCTGGGCGAAGGAAGAATGGCAGCGGCGGCAGGACGGGGTGCCGGCAGTTGTAGCGGCACTAACCACAGCAGCGGCGGTGGAGGAGGAGGCCTCGTTACCGATGCCCAGGCCCCGTCTTCGGAGCGGGAGCAGCGAGTGCGCGCTTTGAGCGCCTTCTTGGGGACCCACCTCGGGCCTTACGAACCGGTCCTGACAACTCTACAGACCACGCTCACCTGGGAGAAGCCAGCAAAGAGCGTTCTTGGCTGGATTGGCGCTCATGCAGCATTCGGGTGAGCAGCCTTACGAGGGAGGAGGGTACGGGTATGTGGAAATGAAGGGATTTCTGGGCAGGGAGGAAGGGGAGCTAGCAACCGTTTCGGGCCGAGGGTGAAAGTCTCTGGTTAGGGGCTTGCCAGGATGGTACATACATACATACATACATACATATATACATACATACATACTGGTTAGGGGCTTGCCAGGATGGTATATACATACATACATACATACATACATATACACATACACATACTGGTTAGGGGCTTGCCAGGATGGTATATACATACATACATGCATACGTACATGCATACATACATACTGGTTAGGGGCTTGCCACGATGGTATATACATACATACATGCATGCATACATACTGGTTAGGGGCTTGCCAGGATGGTATATACATACATACATACATACACACATACACACATACACACATACACATACTGGTTAGGGGCTTGCCAGGATGGTACATACATACATACATACATACATACATAAGGGGTCCTTGGTGCTCTCTGAATTGCTTGTTTTCTTGCAATCCTGAGCTACAAATATTCTCCTTTACACACGAGAGGGAGAAAGAGGGAGAGGGGAGAGAGATGGGCTTTGTACCAGTGGAAGAAATTGGAAATCAGGGGGGAAAAGTACAATAAGGCGATTCTTCTCCCCTAGAAAACCAGGCCAATGTTGATGTTGTATAGAGGATGTAAGATTTCATTTACAGGGTTCTGCTCACAACAGCTCTGATTCAAAAGCAGCCCATAATTAGGAGTGCAAAAGATTAATCCTATTTCCATTATTATATCTAATTGAAATGGAATGGAAAAATAAATCACAGAAAAACTTGTCCTGAACCTAAAAAGCTTTTGTTATCTTGTTTATTTTTGTTATTTGGAAGGGGTGTGTGTGTTTATTTGAAGTGAAAGTATTTGTGTTAAAGTCACTGTTTTAGTGCATACTTACCAAGAGAAGCCTGCAAAAACCGTTGCCTAGTTAAATGGTCTGCTAGGCAAATTAAACCATATTGAGTTCATTAAGTTTTGCTTTTTGCTGAAAATGTATATAAGTTAAAGGGGTTGTTGGCTAAATCTAAATTGGAATTCTTTATAAACTTAATGGAGTTGTTAGAATGCTGTTTTAGAAAGAGGATGTCATAAGTTCATATTGCAGCCAGGTCAGTAATTAGAGTAATACAGAGGTTTTCCATTCTTTTTAGCAGTATTCTTTGAACTTTAGATATTTTTATAGATTTCCTTTATGTTTCTTACACTGATTCTCATCACCATCAATGTGAAAACTATGTTCTTGCCCAGGCAAGACGACCCAGTTTGTGGGGGCAATAAGCTGACTTTGTATAAATATACAAAAGTATGAAGGCTATTGCTTAACGCATTGTAAGCTGCCCTGAGTCTCCGGAGAAGGGCGGCATATAAATCAAATTTTAAAAAAAAGAAAGAAAAAAAGGCAGATCTGATTCCATGCTGTAACTGACTGTGCTTCCAGATGAGTTGTTCAAGAGTAGGAGTGTCAAACTCATGGCGTCACATTGTTGTCATGTGACATATTACGACTTTTCCACCCTTCACTAAACTGGGGTGGGTGTGGCCAGCATGTGATGGATCTGGCCCGTGGGCCACAAAATTGACACTCCTGTTCTAGAGGAATCAGCTTGCTGGGTTGTTTCCCACTTCCAAAAAATCGTATGTTCTACTCCAACCCAAAGGGTGGTGCAGCTTTTACTTCTTGAACAACTGAATTATGAAACAAAAAGATAATAATGGAACAGAGGATTAAGTCAGGGAAATAGTGGAATATTTATCACACAGTTATGGTCGAGAACTTTAAGAAGTTTTTGAAGTTTGGTTTTGTCACTGTGCAGCAGAAAGTTTGTTTTTTTGAAAATGTGCCATTGGATTGTATTTTATTTATGATATTGTTATTTTTTGTATTTATTGAGAAAGAAAACATAGCAAGGCATATTCATTCTATAAGGAAGATAAAAAACAGATTGCCTTAGTTATAGATAGGAATTTGAATGCTTTGAATGAATTTTTCTGTTTTGATTAAATCATTGTAAAATGAATGCAGTTAATGTCTTGGTAGTTCAAATTGTTGCAATAAATGAATGCAGTTCCATCACAATAATGCTAATTATATTTGGCAAAGAATTGAAGATATAGCTCTTATTCACTAAGGAACAAGCATGTTTTCAGTTCTTTTTTCATAAAATGTGCTAGTGTGTCATTTGATGACCATTGTTGAGTGATACTGTCTCTCATGGACTTAACACTAATGCTCAGTTTAGATTTGGCTTTAAAATAATTACTCCTTTAAAAAGTATTGTCAGTAATTCTGATTCCAACAATGAGAATGTACTTCAGTTAATTTTTTGTTTTTATTAATACAACATTATACATTGATACAATGTTCTTTCAAAATCAATTATGCAATACCAAATTGATAATTCTAAGTTATATTTTTTAAATTTTTATTAAAAGATTTTACAATTTTTTTAAAAAACTACAGAAACATAGAAGATATTTTAAAGCAAAAAGTAAATGTATCCATGTTGATCCAAAAGGGGGGAAAAAAACCTCATTATACACCATATGAAAGTCATTAAAAGACTAATGTGCTTTCAGGTTCATCTAAATCAGGGGTGTCCCTGAGATTGGATGCATCAAGTGCAGGCCATGCCCACCCCAGCTCTGCAAAGGGGAAAAATGTTGTGATACATCATGTGACAGCAGCATAATGCCACGAGTTTGACATCTGTGATCTAAATCATCAGTCTTTTTGTTAAACCAAAAACACTGAATGAAAAATTTCTTAAGTTAAAAAAAAAGCTAACTGAAAAAAATAATGCAAACCACCCAATTTAGCAAAAGTGTTGTCTTGTGTACTTTATTCTTAAAGAGCTATTTTAGCTGGAGTTTCATGTCATATCATTCAAAACTGGATTAAACCTTAATTAGGAATTTTGATTTATACAAAACTATGGAAAGTGAAAGAGAAATTTTAAAAACTCTTTGGGTTATTTCTCTTCAATATCTTTTGCTCTCTGGCAATCTAGAGTTGGTAACAATGCAGAATTATTTATCCTGACTTGTGTTTGGTGGACCAGGTAAGCTTTCCTGTTCTTTGTATATAATAATTCCCCCTCAAAAAAACCCCAAACACTGTTGCACTAACTGGATTTATTTTCCTTTAGGTTTTTTGCCCTGACCTCTCTTCATCTGATATTCTTAGTTGCATTCACTCTAATACTAATAGTATGTTTAGATCAGTGGAAGAATAGAATCTGGCCAGAAATAAAAGGTATGCTCATTTTCCTTTTCATAACTACATCTCATTTATAATTTCTCATCTACTATAATTATATGATTACCAGACTCAAAATCTGTGACTGGAGGTAATTTTTGGAAATCTTCAAGGTTCTCTGATACTAGAAAATATATTTGTGTGCCTCTGTCAGATTGTACAAGAAAGGATTGCTTACACTGCTAGTCTGTACACAACAATATCAAGTGAGAAAAATAATAGTATTTTACAGCTACAGTAAGCAAACTTTTAGAAGAAAATTGTAATAGTTTTCAATCCAAAAATATATTAATATTGGATACAAAAAACAGCACTATTCATTTTTAAATGCCTGAATATGTAAAAGGTAATTTGCCATGTGGAGTTCACAGTTAAAGAAAATATGTACAGTAGTGTAGGCCAGCCTGGAAAAAATATTTTTTTTCCTTATGTTATGGAACTGTAAAATTTTAAAAAAATATTCAAGTGACATAATATAGAAAAGGCTTTTACACATTCACTCCCCCCCAAAGTGGATCAAAACCTGTTATAAAATTGTACTTTTTATGTAACAAACAGGAAAAGAATGTTGTCATCATTACTGGAAAATTATCAGATTTACATTTAGATTTAATTAAAATAAACATTGTTAAATTAAATGGCAACATGCCATTCAAAAGCCATGTGCAAATATGCAGCCCTGATAGAGCATACTAGTCATCTGGAGGGCCCCAGTTGAAGAAACAGGCATATATTAGTGTGAATTTAGGAAATTAAGATTTAAATTTTTGATTCCATAGAACACAGTAAGATAATTCATTAAGGTACCTGCCTATGGATGCATGGTTTTTTATCATTTATTGAATAAACCATAATTATTGATAAGCTATTGGCTACCAACTGCAATTCACATTTCACAGAGTATACCAAGTGAAAGCCAAAAAATTGCATTTTAGGACAAACAGCCACTCTAAATTCCTTAGAAAGATTCAAGTCTAATAGCTGTTTAGATGGTTTCTTTCTAAAACAGTTATTGACATTTATTGTAGGCCAATAATATCTTTCAAAGGTGATGGACAAATATATAATGTACAACTATAAAAGATATATTTAGTTTCTTCCCAGTATTGTCAACTGGTAAAGACCCAAATACCAGTCAACCTGGTACTTATGAAATCTCTGTATTTCCATAATGCAATATTATCAGTCTAATGTAATGATATTTAGTAAAGGGATTTGCATTATTTTCCTAAATAACTGTAGAAAGAAGAAAAGGAGGGTATGTAATTGAGTTTCTTAAACAGTTTACAAACCACAATATCTATTCTGTTTTCTACTCATGACCATCAATAATAAAATGCCATGTCAATTTATGTTTTAATTATTCATCTTAGTATATTTCAAAACTAATCCTGTTTGTATCTTTAATGTTAGCAGTAAGACCTGATCAACTAGACAGTGGAAGGTATGAAAACTCAAGTTACCTTAATTATGTATTTTTATTGTCTATACAGGTAATCCTCAAGTTATGACCACAATTGTGTCCAAAATTTATGCTGCTAAGTGAGAAATTTGTTAAGTGAATTTTGCCCAGTGACTTTTATGACTTTTCTTGCCACATTTAATCACTGCAGTTGTTAAATTAGTAACACGGTTGTTAAGTGAATCTTGTTTCCCCATTGACTTTGCTTGTCAGAAAATTGCATAAAGTGATCACATGACCAGGGACACTACAACTGTCATAAATGTGACAGTTGTAGTGTCATCACATGACTATGGGGATGCTGCAATGATCATAAATTGAAAAACGATCATAAGTCGTTTATGTTGTAAGTCGTAAAAGGAGCCTGGATAGCTCAACAGGCTAAAAGATTAAAGCCTGTTATTAACATCCAGCTGTCTGCAATTATACCAGTTCGAATCTCACCAGGCTCAAGGTTGACTCAGCCTTCCATCCTTTCTAAGGTAGGTAAATTGAGGACCCAGTTTGTGGGGGCAATAAGCTGACTTTGTATAAATATACAAAAGTATGAAGGCTATTGCTTAACGCATTGTAAACCGCCCTGAGTCTTCGGGAAGGGCGGCATATAAATCTAATTTTAAAAAAAAAATTTCAGTGCCATTGTAACTTTAAACAGTCACTAAGTAAACTGTTATATGTTGAGGACTACCTGTATATGGCTTGCATAGCTGTAAAGATTTGTTATAATTAGCAGCAAAAGACATTTAAATACTGGCTTAAGAACAGACATTTCTAAAAATAAGAATTCATTGCATTTTTTCTTTTGTATATCTAAGTCAGAAAACTTGTTTTTGTTTAGGAGTAAGCTTAATATTCCGCAGCAAAATATCAATTGGATTAGATTGTATGCTATATTAAGTCTCATAAATCTATATGAATAAGAATGTAGCTTCCAGTTTTCTTGAAATAAAATACTGAAAGTTTGGGGGGTGGAATTCATTTTTGCTGCTTTTTAATTGTTCTGAGTACATAGTCAAGATTGTTTACTGGAAATTAATTACCTCTTTCAAATGCAAACTAGAACTATCTCCAAAGATGAATTCTTTGGCTCATGTCCAGTTTATACTATTCATGAAATGTCTTATAACTTCTATGAATTTGTTTACAAAAATGTGATTTGTTAAAATCTATTACTGCTGTAACAGATTCTTAACTCAGAAAATATTTTCTCTGCTTAAGTATCTATGAATTTTAATGAAAAGGCAGATGACATTTTATCCATTAAGATTGGAGATCAGTATACCCCAGTAAAAATTCTATCTTTGTTATGGATTTCAGCCAGGACAAATAGCACTTAGGTTTTATCTCTAAAATGTACATTACAAATATTAATTATCTTTGTAAGTGAAATGTAGCTATTTGAAAACTGTGCTCAGTGTATTTGTATTTTACAATGAACTAAAATATCTGATTTTTTTCAGCTGGGGCTTTGTCCATCCTCGACTTTTGAGTGTTCCTGAACTATGCCACTTTTTGGCCAAAGGATGGATCACAGGAGACAGCTTCATGAGAAGCCTGCTGAGTTTCAAAAAACAAAATCCTGGCAAGGTGAAAAAAAACCCAAGTAGTAGTAGCAACCATGTGTTAATTGTAGGATGGGGGAAAACTACCCCTAAGCAAAAACCTGAGAAAAGGAGATTTTTGAATATTTCTGCAAAAGAATATAATATATTTGCGTCTGTGTTATATAATTTATACACATAAGAAAAGGGAAATTGGAAAAATAAGGGGTACAAGAATAGAGAATATACACTAGCACATCCCATTTTTATTTGATGCAACTTTCAACCAACATCCTGGAATTGCCCTGATTCTGTCCCCATAGCCCATACGTTGATACTCCTGCCATGCTCCAACCTCGGCTACATATATAATTTCAGTTTGATACCACTTTTCAAAAAGCAGTTTGTTGGCAGCACTCCAAATATACCTACAATTGTCTTGAGTCATAACCAGTTTGCCTAACACAAACTGATTTCAAGGTTTTGTTTTGTTTTTGCAGTTCTGCCTTTTAGCTTGTGGTGTCCTTACATTTTTGGCTGTCTTAGGATACTACATCCCTGGTGTCTGTCTTGCCTATCTTATAAGTAAGTATCAAGGGAACAACTGGATACCAGAATACTTTCCTTATAAAGGGTGGAAATCATTTATAAACATTTTAAAATACAGGGTTAAAAAGTGGTTAACCATACCCAATTTGAGTTTGCTGTGGTGCATTGTAAAGTGTTCATTATAGCAAGCTCACTTTTTAACCACCTGTTCCAAAAAGTTTCTTGGAGGTGTTTATAGAATAGTAGTCTTCTAATCACTCTTTTTCTCCAGTGCTTGCTTTCTTATTGTGGCCACTTGCTGTATACCATAACCTGAGCCAACATCTGTACACCAAACTACAGCCAGCTGTGCAACGATTAGACTTCAGTGTTCGTGGCTATATGATGTCCAAACATAAGGAGAGACAGTGTGAGTCTGACACTAACTACCATTCTTTGAGTGCAAGAAGCTTTTTTTTTTTTTACATTTTGTTTACTGTATTTTTTTATCATTACACAAAAGACTTGGCATCTTTGTGCTTTGGATGGAAATATTGACAAACCTTTCCCTATCCTAAGCAATTTTTTGGGGGAAATGGCCATTTCTTGTAGATGTTCAAATTCTAGAATCTTATTCTGTAAATAGTCTTATTTTGGTCCTTTTTTCTTCAATTTACTTCTGTGAAGATAGATCTCTAATTTCATTTTAGCACGTCACCACATTTGGAAAGAGCATCCTGCTGGAGCCGATGAGAGTGACAGTGAAGAAGAGCTTGCTGCTTTTTGTCCTAAGGTAAAAGTAGCACAGACTTTAAAAAAGAGTATCATATTGTTGAGATTTGTGGAAAGAGTGCAATGGGAAGTGTTTTCATGACTTGAAGAATGAAGTATCTATAAATGATTATTTATTACAGGGGTGATTTTTTAAAATTTTTATTTAGGATTAGTGTATATAAAACAATTGTTAGTACATAATATTTAAATTTCATTGTGAGTAGGGGATTTTTAAACATGCTTATTTTTGATGATCTGAACACTTCAGGTGAACTATTGGAGAGAAATAAATTATTTACAATTGGTTTGTCAAATGTATTCAAACCTGTTTTTCCCCCCCCAAGTTGGATGATGCTGTGGTTGCCAAAGAACTGGCTTTCTCTGACTCTGAGCATTCTGATGCAGAAGTGTCTTATACTGAGAATGGGACCTTCAATTTATCCCGGGGCCAAACACCATTGACAGAAGGTTCTGAGGGTATGTAGATATATGGATAACATGCAAGATGCATTTGACATTAAATACCACTTAAATCATTTTGGAGGTCCGTTGGGATAAAAAGGCAAAACAAAATAAAACAGAAACCAAACTATCCAGTATGAAAATATTATAGAGCTGCTCTAAAATGTTTGCACTTAAATTGGATGTTGAGGAGTGACACTGCTGTGGGAAAATAAATACTAAGATCAACTGAATAATATGACTTTTTTATTTATTGAACAAGAACCTTTCAGAACTCAATATCTTTAATTACCCATTAAAATTCTCTTTAGACTTTGATGGCCACAGTGATCCAGAGGAATCTTTTGCTCGAGATCTTCCAGATTTCCCTTCTATCAATCCTGAGATAACAGGCATAGATGATGAGGATGACACCAGCATTGGCATTCCAAGCCTTGCCCCCCGTAACCAGGCCCAGGAACAGAACCAACAGTCTCATAAACAGGAAGCAATAACTTCAGAATTCCTCCTAAGTGAGCTTCCATTAATGCATAATCTGACAGATGACTTAGCTGGTTTTGTGACCAGGGGAATGATTCAGCTAGCCTTGTCAGGAACTTCCCAGTCAGTTGCTGTGCATAGCAAAGCACAGCAGCGAAGTGCCAAGGCCTTCCTTCGGACCTCCAGCTCAGAGCTGGATACAGATGCTGAAGGAGATGATTTTGAACTATTGGATCAATCAGAGTTGAATCAGATGGATCCTTCAAATTCCCGTGGTCAATAACAATTATCTGGCATTTGTTTTCTGGTTCCTTTATCTAATGGACCAGAATTGGAAGAGCCAGGTGCAGGAATAAGATATTAACGTACCATTTTCATATCTAATCTGGCTTGGCAAATTTGGGAAATTGTATAAATTTTAGAACAAAAGACTACTATAACAGAATCACAAGAATTTGGCTCTTGTGACCTACACCTTTGTACTTTGCCGTATGTTGCACTCCTAATTAATAAAAAAGAAAAAAAATCCTGCCTGATTTATTAAATGACCTAGTAGATAGGCTTCAGATCTTGAGAAACAAGTCAGAAATTGTCTTGTAGTTAACACTAAGTTCTTGAGCAATTCAGGTGAGTATTTTTCCCAGTTTCTGGTTTAGGATTTAAATTTTCAGTACTATTAGAAATATATATGCACAGAGATACTGTATATGTGTTTGCATCTGTATATACATAAAGCTCCCATGACCTTAGAGGTACTAGAAATTACTCCTATCTCTAGCAAATATTTGCATGTAATGATTCCAAATACATAATTTATTTAAGCCCTAGATGAGATATTCTCACACAAAATAATAGCAATAATACACAAAGAGATTTCTATAAACTTTTGAATGAAGATTTCTTACCTTCTCTCCACTAGTTAATGAAAGAATTGCCCTGTTTCATTCTAGAAGTCATCAAGTCTCATATTGATTTCAAAATTGAAATATGTCTAAATTATTTATAGATACCCAGCAAGCAATCTTATCATACTGATATATCCCACTATTGTTGACATGCCCTTATTTCATGTTATATGTAGCTGTTTAGCTCTCAGATGGATTCCTACTTTTTGAAGAAAAATATATTGCTTATTAAGAAAGCTAATTGATTTCCACTAAAAAATGACAAAGGTCAGAATCCTAAGAATAACTCCTCCAAGCTTTGAATGCAGTTTTCAAAACATAAAAGTGGGCTACACTGCCTAATGATAATTCTTTTTGAGAAATTTCCTAGGAATACAAAATGGGAACAAAATTACATCAAGTGGAAAGGAGAAGTGTAATTTAAGATAGCAGGAACGCTCCATTTGAAGACCAATTTCATCAGACTTAATAGAATAGTTGGTATATCTTGGTTGTACTGTATACATTACCGTGAAGGTACATTCCATCTCAGTAAAACATCTGCTAATATCTGGATGTTATAAATACCCTGTTTCCCCAAAAATAAGACCCTGTCTTATATTTTTTTGAACCCCAAAATAAGGCTTGGCCTTATTTTCGGGGATGTTATTATTTTGGGGTGCATGGAGCAAGATGAGGCTTCCCTTGCTGTCTTACCTGGTTTCCAGCTCTTATCTCCCTAACCAGAGGAAATGGCGGGGACAGGCTGCGCATGTATTTAAATATTCTCGGGGAGGGCTTATTTTGAGGAGGGCTTATTTTAGCGCTTGCTAAAAAGCCCAATTGGGCTTATTATCAGGGAATATCTTATTTTAAGGGAAACGGTACTATGGCACCAGAATACTACTTACATCTTTCTGTTTTGAGTAAAACCAGCAAAGGATTTTTTTTTTTGCTGCATTACAGTTTTGCAGACCTACAAAAAACAAGCCTTCTTTAAATAGTTCATACTGTGAGGAACGTATGAATTAATTATTGTGGTGCTCTGTAATTTCCTGTACAGAATTCCATACAGAAACTATTTCTATACTAAACTGTTGGAAGATTGTACCTTAGAAGTAATTATCCTTGATGGAAAGCCATCCTGGTGATTCTCTGAACAAAAGAGACTTGAATAAGTGCTGTGCTTTTATATTTTAAACATTTAGATTTGAACTACTTATAACAACTTGTGCATTTGCATATCCAGTTAGAAGGTCTTGCTCCATATTTCTATAGTAGCAATTCAGTCTGTATCATTTTTGCAGACTGAGTAGTTTCAAGGTTTACTATTTTTTCCCAACATACAGCATTAAAAGACCTTCGTAAAATACTGCCTATTGTTTTATTGGCCAGTAGTACTGTGATGTTAATGCTATGACTAATAGCACATTCTTGCAGAGAATATTTGAGGAAGTAATACATTGTACATTTAAAACAGCTTGGTTTGATAGTATTTGTGTGGCAATATCATGGTATTTAATTGCCTTTTTGAGTGTTTATAGTATTGTAGAATATTTATAGTAAATTGTCTCATTGGAGAAGTTTTTAAAATAAATAAATTTTTGATTTAAATGTATTATCATAGAAAACAAAATACAATACAGTAAAATAAAATGAAACAAAATGGAAATGGAAAACTGACTACTTCATTAGATTTTATGTGATGTTGAATAGAAAAAGGTTTAGTGCAATAAGACCATCAAACACTCCTCCATTGTATTAATAGTTAAATATATTTTAAACATTTTATTGAGTGTTTTTATCTGCTGTATCTGCTGCAAAATAAAGTATTTGAGAAAAAAAATCCTGTGTATTTCATTTTTCTAGCTCCAACAGTAAGAAATTTCTTTGAATACTTTTCCTGTTGGCCCACAGTGTCATACAATTGTTAATTTAGCTCAGAAGCTATTTTTGCACTGTTTCTCATATAAATAAAACTATTTAGATCTGATAATTATAATCACATATTGTGCTGTGTCATGTAAATATTAGTTATTGGAATGTGATGTATTTATGTACAATTAGATTTATATCCTGCATTTCCTTTAAGAGTGCAGAACAAGTTGTACAGGCATCTTTCATTTTATCTCTCATGTTAACAGAGTTATGTTCACTTGAGATGAGAAAAAGTGATTGACCCAGGTCACTTAATGAGTGATAGTGACGGAAGGTAGATTTGAACTTCACATTTCATTGGCTATTTGTATATGTATCTTTTTTGGAGAAGTTTGCTTTTTGAAAGGTTTTTAAAAATGTATATTCTCCCATTGTTTTACAGTCCATTGTCTCTTAACATTATACAATTACTGTGTCTCAGTTTAATACAGCTATTATAAAAGTAAGGAAGCCCAAGAGGAACTAAGTTCAGTGTATCTTTTGCCTTCCAGCACAAGTGCTCATACAAATTCCATTTGTATCTACTGCCGTCTTTCAGGATACGGTGAGCTCATACAGGATTGGAGCACCAACAGAGAACTATTACTTTTGAGTTCCTGCTCTTTTCAACCTCTGACTTGAGGGAACCCAGAGCATAACATCTTGAGCAGGACAGGCTCTCCAGAGTTAGCTCGAAAGTTGCAATCTCACGAGTATACTAAGAGTTACCTGAAGAGTCACCTTGGATAGTGAAATGGGTGGCATATAAATTTATTAAATAAGATTTTACTATATACTTATTTAGAGATGAAAACTAGCATCTGAAACCTGCAAAGTGTTATTTTGCTGAATCAACTTGTATCCATTATATACGCTGTTGCATTTGCATGCATTGCAGATTTCAGACTGCAGTCTCAAGTAGACTACTTTGCCATACAGGTAAATCCTCATTTAGCAATTACTTCAGACAGCAAATGCCATTACAATGGTAATGAAAAAGTAACTTGGTGACCAATGCCCACATTTGTGACCACACTGTCTTTCCCTTAGTCACATATTCACCATTAACAAATCAATAGGCATTTTCCTGTGTCCTGGGTTGTTTTTTCTTTCTCCCTTTGCAGAGGGAGAATGCTTATATAAGTAATCTTTTCCTGAACTGCTTTTTTTTTAAAATTTGATTTATATGCCGCCCTTCTCCGGAGTCTCAGGGCGGCTTACAATGCTTTTTCTCTGTAGTACAGTGCTTCTCACAAGTTAACAAGCTCAGTTCTTAATTAGTTGATTATAACTTTCGCCTTGCAGTTGCTACCTGAAATTAACAAGACCCTAATCAATTTCATTTTCTTTTTTTCCTAAGTGGAGCTTCACAGCCCAGAGGCCACTAGGCAAGCAGTAGATGCCAATTATTAAGAAATAAATGTGTGCATTTCTCATTGCATACCTGCTCACACTCTTATAATCCATTTCTCTCCAACTCAAACAAATGCATATATTAATTCCTTTCTTACTAGTTATTCCAGAACCAGGAAGAGCATCCCAAATGCTGGGAAAATGAAGAAAGCGGGCTATAAGATTTTACCCAGCTTTCTCATGAGTTCTAGAAACATTTCTGCCATTTGGGGTCTTAATCCTTTTGAAGCTGTAAAGCAAAGGAAAGGTGAATTAAAATCACAGTCTTAGTATAATCCCCTGCAGAGACAATAGAGAAGCCACCCAACGTTACAGAACAATCTCTTTTTGCCAGGATTCAATCTCAACTTGTTATACCGTCCAGATTCTTACAGTATTTGCATAGCAACTTAGAACTTACACAGCATCTTTTTTATTCTACATGAACCTGTTTGGCGAGAGGGGGGGAATCATCAGCAAACTGGTGATACTTCAAACCAGTTTGATGACTGGTTTTCTCTAGATACTTCATAAGAACTAATCACAGATGTTGGACAGAGTGAGGAGACCTGAGTTCAATTTTTCCCTTATGTATAAAAGCTAGCTGGATGATTGTGAGCTGGTTGCTGTGATTTCTATGCAGTCACCAGAAGTCAAAGTCCATTTGAAAGAATGCAAACAATAGAAGCTTTATATAGATTTTAAATATTGTGGTAAAGAAAAGGAACAATGTCATATTAAAACTGCCACTAAATCCCAACCAGAATAATGATTTCTAACTTTCAACCAACATATTTTTCTTCTGCTTCCAATTCTATTTTAGGAGCTCGGTCTATACTATCCAATAATCTACATATATGGTAGGATCGCTGTCCTGAGATATGTAGCTAGATCTCATTAACATTCTTTGAGCTGATGTTCTAATTTTCATTTATTCCTCTGTAGGATTATTCCTATGTGTAAACTGCCTTGTTTTAGGAATTTACCCAGCATTTGAACTGCCAACTGCTATTATAGTAGGGTACAGATGATATTGTTGAAGAACCCACTGCTTTTTGCTGTCACCAGGATTCTCACCCCAATCCTTGTTTTAAGAGAATGGAGTGATGTATGAAGTGTCTGCCCCGCTCCCAAATTTGTGATTAACAGTGGCCTATTACCAATCTCTGTGGTCTTGAATGGAAAGTATAGAAATGTTTGAGTAAATTTTGGGAGTCTTTTGTGGAAGGAAGCCCAACAGATAATGTTAGGTGCAAAGGAGATAAAGATGGTCTAGAATGGAGAACTACTTATTGATATAATGATCTATGTTTTAAAAGTTCAAAAACTGATTCAGAAGAAAGGAGGCATCAACAGTGAAGGCCTGGCATGTAATACCTTGGATCAGCAGACGCTTGGTGAAATCCAATGGTGATTTTAATACCCAAGATTGTTGCAGTTGTGATCTCAAAAAAATAAAATGTTCTGAGAAGATTACTAATAAATCACATTAAAGTGACTCATCTGGTGAAATGTAAACTGAGGCGAGCCTAACCTAAAGAGCCTATATACATCATAGTAGTGGTGGAGGAATACTATTCCTGGTCAGCACTATTGGGAGGTGATTCAGGCTACCAACTTGAATCTCTATCAGCTTACTTATTGAAAATGAAGCTAGTAGAAGCTGCATTTGTACTTTAAAGGTGTAGGAAGGGAGAAGCCAACCTGAGTGGTTTACCAGATGTTAGCTTCTGCTTGATCCACTACTTAGTATGTTATAGTAAGATAATATATAATGTTTTATTCATTATTGGATTAATTATTTTGTGTAGTTTAGTGCTGTTTCAATATTACCTTATTGCAGGATGTTTTAAGTGGGGGAAGCATTCCAATCCTGGTTTCAGACTGAATATATGTATAACAGCGGGCACTGGAGGGGCCATTCCAGGGAAAACAGAATCAACCATGTATCCTTAATCCTTACTTCCAGTCCAATGATCCCAATCTTGAATCCTATAAGTCTCAAGCTTTGAAGAATAAATGCCTGGTTTGTTTATAATAAGGTTCTACTCATCCATGATTTGATAACATGCATTGCAAAATGTGATATATATTGCAAACCTTGTTAGGCAAGAATGATGATGTATGTCCGATTCTGCCCTCCTAAGTTTTACATCAATCCTTATGCTAAATTTGGAGGAGAGGAGTTTATTTTAATTAATTAATACATTAAAATATTTATAGGTTTTATCTATAAAAATAACCTAGGTGATCAAGAGCCTCGTTTTTAAGACAGTGGGATGTGAACATCTGTAGGGACAAATTAAAGGTATTGCTGGGATGGCCATTCTGCACTTATATTAATCCCACAGAGATATTTTTAAATATGCCACAATTCCTAATAAAATATAACACAGATTCACAATTCAGATGGCTAAATTCTTGCAAGGTAGAGGTAAATGCATTCTCACTTTCCAATATAGTGAGAATTTATCTTATCACAGAATATATAGTCCTCTCAAATAATCCTGTATTTATCTACTGTGCATTTACCCAAATAAACCATGATGACTGACAAAATAAAATGGTTATCAATATTGAGGCAGAGGACATGCCCCATTGGATAGATGACACTCAACATGCTACTGAAGAAGAGCTTAGATTGTTGTAAAATACTGATGATTATGATACCGTTTAGATCAGGGATATCAAACTCAAGGCACGGCAGCATCACCTGACGTATCGGGACTTTTTCCCCCTTTGCTAAACCAGGTATGGGCATGACTAGCATCTGACACATCCAGCCCATGGGCCAGGAGTTTGACAGCCCTGGTTTAGATTAAAGCTTTTAGGGATATCTAATTGCTGAAGCTGCAAAGATAACATTATACTGAGAACATAGATCATAAGAAATACAAACATGGGAAGATTCAACCCAGTGAAAAATGACTCGACTATACGTTGGCTTCTGAATCATCAGCAAATTGAAATAAACTGAAATTAGTTACTTCAAGCCCAAGATTGTATTATTTATAGTCAGAATATGACAAACAAAGAAGGAATGTTATTGCTCCATAGTCAAGAATGATATAGCAAAGATAGCATTTAAATAGAAAGCTGCCACTGACTAATAGCACTTAGATTTCAAGTTTATGTCCCAATCACTGATGCAAAAGAAATGAGGTAGTTGATGATCAGATTCAATCTGAAATAGACAAAATGTACAAATAAGACGTGCTGCTTGTGGTTGGAGGCTGGAATGTCAAAAGTTGGAAATGCGGCTAGTCCCCAACGTATCACCACAATTGAGCCCAAATTGCTAACCAAAACAGTTGTTTATTATTTATTTTATTATTTATTAATTAAATTTCTATACCGCCCTTCTCCTGGCGGACCCAGGGCGGTGAACAGCCAATTAAAAAACCAGTACACAAACTTTAAAAACATACTAAAACCAATATAAATTAGGCTGAAAGTATAAATCCGACTAAAAACTCTAAAAAGTTAAAATTTTAAAAATATTTAAAAAATAGAAGGGATCAGGCAAGTTCGGCGAGTTGAAAAAGATACTGTTAAGTGAGCTTTGCCCTTTTATGAACTTTCTTGCCATAGTTGTTAAGTGAATTGCTATAATTGTTAAGTTAATAATATGGTTGTTAACAGTGGAGAAATGTAAAATTTGTTACTACCGGTAGACTTCAAATTTCAGAATGTCCTAGAGTGGATAGATTGCTGTCTGTAGAACTCCTCAGAGTTTAAGTCCATACATCTTGAAGATACAAACACTGTTCCATGGAGGCAAACTTCGGATTTTAAAGAAGAAAGAAAAAGTTTGGTGTTGGAAAAGACTCCTGAGAGTATCATAGATAGCCATGAAAACAAATAAATGGATCATAAAACAAATCAAATCAGGATTGTCATTCAAGGCACAGGAGGCAAGTTTCAGCCTCATAATATTCTTTATACATGGGAAGACTCAGTCAAATTGAGAAATCTGTCATGCTGGGAAAAGTGGAAGGAAAGTGAAGTTTTGTCTAGTGGTTAAAGCACCAGGCTAGAAACCAGGAAACTGAGTTCTAATCCCATTTTAAGCAGGAAAGCCAGCTAAAATGACTTTGGGCCAGTCATTCTCTCTTAGCCCAACCCACCTTACAAAGTTGTTGTAGGGAAAATAGGAAAGAATATTAGGCATTTTCACCCCCATGAGTGTTATTTATAAAAAAAATAATAATAAAAGTGGGATATAAATACAAATATCCCCAGTCACTGGTTTCTAACAAAAAAAGAGGTAGCCACATCCATTGTTACTATCTCTCAGAAAACAGCAAGAGGAAAATCTAATGTTCTTGGCTCTTTTTTGCAGTCCCTATGAGCTCAAAGGCAGCCTTCAAACCCGCCAGCCGAGAGACTTAGATGAACTGGTAGTAGTCACTGCTTTTCAGCAGCGCTACATTTTAAATGGCAAAAGACAGCTTTGCATCCCCAACCGTATCCCAAGTGACGTTGACGTTCAACCCGGAAGTCTATTTCTTTTGACATATATCTATTTTTGGAATCTCCGTCCTCAAGCAGCCGCTTCCGCTTCCGATTGGAGTCCCGCCCTGATCAGGATGAGCGGAGGAGGGAAGAAGCGCGACGCATCTGATGGTAACGCAACTAGAAAGCAAAGAGGGTAGTTGCGCGGATCCGTAGCCCTCTTCCGCTTTTCATATACAAAGCAAAATGCGCTTATCGTGAAATCCACTTTATTTAAAAAAAAAAATTAAACTCCCTTGTTTCCAGCATTTGAAAGCCCTTCGTGACATCCTCTATAGGATGTAGAGTGTAGAATCTTCGCATTCCCCTTCTTTTTTTTTCTTTCTTTTTTTTTTATAAAACCCTAATCGGACATTTTCCAAATTTTACATTTCCCACCCTCGCCAGGAAATGTATGGGAGTGCTGCTGCTTTGGAAAGGCTTAAAGTGGAACGTTTTTTCTTGTCTTTGTCTGATATGTACTTATTTTGTAACAAAGCAATGTTTACTCTTAAAAATGTTTTTTTCTAAAAAATACCAGCTAAAAATGCAAACTAAGGAGAAAAAGAAAAGGTATTTTTTATACTTATCAGTGGTCACTGGCCTCCCAATGAATTCGCTATTGTAATATAAATAATACAAAATATTATATTGTAAGATACATAATGCAAGATACTATATTGTAAAATATCACAGAATCATAATAAGACATATTGCTTCAATATTGACAAAGTTGCATAGCGTTTAGTAGCTTTGCAGTAAGCTTCTCTGCTTATGGCTTTGTTGCCTAGCAAATTTTTTAACAGATGGAGAATGTTATTCATCCTCCAGGTATTAAACTATCTATGAGAAAAGACTCTATTTATTTCTGTTTTATGCAATTTCCTCATATGCTAGGTTGTCATTAAAATTTTATTTTTTCCTTTTTCAATTGGAGAATGTGCTGCCATCCTGCTACGTTATCTTCAGGAGCAGAACCGGCCTCATAGTGCTCAGGATGTCTTTAGCAATTTACAGAAACAACATGGATTGGGCAAGACGGTAAGACAAGATTTCAGAGGTGCATTGAGGGACTTGTGTTAGCTCCAGTGGTCAAAATAATATTGCATTTCACTTTCCAAATGTATACTACGTATATTTTAAATTTCCCAAATTGGGTATTTTAATTTAACATAATCCTAATCTACAAGAATAATGAATGTTCATAATGTTCATGACATGAGTCCTTGAAGAAACTGATTAGTTAAGAAATATTATTGTTTCTCTGCTTATGGCATCAGTTTTCATTTGTACTGTGTTATGCAGCATGTTGCAATTTAAGCAGACATATTCACATTCTGACACAAACTTCCAATGACCTCCACCACCTGAGCTGGCAGATTTCTTCTGAAATACCATGAGTATTTTGAACAATTGTGCTCAGTTCTCCTATAGCAAAGAATTTTCTCTATCGAATTTTCATCTTCTTTTGATGTTCAAACAATTTGCAGTTTTCATTTCAGTCCTCCACTTAGTTGTGAATTTTTCTCATTCTGCATTTTCTTGTTTTCTGTTTGATTTAGGCTGTAGTGAAGGCACTGGAACAGTTGGCTCAGCAAGGGAAGATCAACGAAAAGGTTTATGGGAAACAGAAGATTTATTTTCCAGATCAGGTGAAATGCCATTCTGTGAAACTTAAATGTAACTTTTACCACCCTAGGAGAAAAAATAGAAAACAAAGCGTCAGCAAGAAAACTAACTCAGTCTGTTTCAGGACTGCCAAAATCCATGTGCTTTTCTAAAACCAAGAACCAATATCAACAACTAGAGCTATCTCGACCCACCTTATATACCAGCTGTTACACATCTTCAACTTCTCTTTTCCAGATTCTTTTAGTAACTTAAAAGACTCTGATGCCAGCCCAACACTTCTACAAGTTAGAATTAATTTCTAATTTCAGTTTGTTTTTATTAGCTAGCTGCATTAAACATTCGTTTGGGCTTCTGTCTGGATATGTGAATAGTCAGCAGAAACAGCCAGCAGGAAGCTGTATAGTAACTGGTACATAAGATGGATCTAGGTCACCACTTTTTGCGAGTTGGCGGCCTGGCTGGTGGGAGGAGGGGAGCACACATGCATATGCAGCACGTCAAGCTACACATGCCATCCTGCTATACACACGAGTTGAGTTACATTCACCCCTATGTGCGCCAGCCCACCACTTGCATGAATCAAGCTGCACATGCACACACATGTTGCCAGCCTGTGGCCCGGTTGCAAATAGGCCATAGCCCAGTAGTGGGCTGTAGCCCAAAGATTGGGGAGCCCTGATCTAGACAGGTCTGGTTTTTAGAATAGAATAGAATTTTTTATTGCCAAGTGTGATTGGACACACAAAGAATTTGTCTTGGTGCCTATGCTCTCAGTGTACATAAAACAAAAGATACGTTCATCAAGAATCATAAGGTACAAAACTTAATGATAGTCACAGGGTACAAATAAGCAATCAAATGATGCTCACCATGTAGGTATTGGTCTGGGACATAGGAATCCCACATTCACATCTCTTCTTATTCCCCAAGTGACTTTGGGACAGTTACTGTATCTGCCAACCAATCTTGTGGAGCTGTACTTTGCAGGGGTAAATTGAGGGAGGGAGTGCCATACTTCTTCATGCGTTCTGAGTTTCTGAAGAAAAATGGGATAGAAATCTAACAATAGAACAGTTACATAAATAAGAATATTAGTTTCCAGGAAACTAAAGTGGAAAGTAGAGGCATGTGAGCTTCCCAGATGAATCCATTTAGCCAGCAGTTGAATACTGAACTAGATGATGAGAAAAATTTCTTATATAAATTAAGTTGAAACTTAATATTACAAGACAAATAGTTTTATACTGTTGCACCAAATTTTTAAGCATTAGAGAAAGAATCTTGATGGAGATGCTGTTTTACAGTTTTACTAAATAAGCAAATTGCTTCTCAGCTGAAAATTATTTCTTTGTAAATTGATAATGATCGTTTTGGAAGAGAAATGCATTGGCTGAACATACTATAAGGATAGTACAAGGATATACAATGGAGGTTTTATTTTCACAAAAACTTGATTGCTTGGAATGTGGTTTGTTCCATTATAGCACAATACAAAATATACATAAAACATCTGCTGATCATCTTAGATTAATGCTCTGTCCTATACATGTTTTTCCAGAATCGTTTCGGTAATACAAGTGAATCAGAACTCAAGGGCTTGGACAATGAGATTTCAGAACTGTCTTGCAAAGTTCAGACACTCCAACAGAACTGTCGTCACATGGAATCAGGTGTGTTCAGGAAGGTTAAATCAGTTTGTTGAGTGTGAATACCTGTGCAATTGAGGCTTGAATGGCATGGAAATTGGGAATTGTTTGTATCTGAGCTGCAGCTGGGATGTCTGCAAGTATTCCCACTGACCACTGCTATTTCAGCTATTCTAACTAGAAATTCCATTCCAGAACTGAAAGAACTGAAGGGCTCTATGACAACCCCAGAGATGGTTAAAGAAATTGAAGAGTTAAAAAAAGATTGTGCCAATTATACAGAGAAACTGGAATTGATCAAATCTGCTGCCAATCATGTGTCCCCTGAGGAGAAAGAAAAGGTAACAAAGCTGCAAAGGGAAGGTCCAGTGGCAGAGAAAGGGATGGTTCAGACTGCCCACTCTGGTTGCCCCACTATTCTATACCAACCATATATAAGGATTAATCAAATCTTTATTATGGTCACAGGCCAGTATATAGAGGGTTAGGGTGCAGTCAGTTAAAAACACAGGTTTTTTAAAAAAGCTAAAAAATATAAAATAGGAAGTATATATAAAAATCTAAAGGGAAGAGTAGAAGTATTAAGTGTAGGGTAACATAAAGCTTAATATATGGAAGACTATAATATATGGAAGACTATATGAAATATAATATAAAAATTATATTATTATACTCTAATATAATAAGCTATATGCTCATTAAGTTTAGTTTAGGGCACATATCATTAGCCAATGAATTATACAGAAATTTGCATCGTTGTAAATATTCGTTACGGTAACAATTGTTCATGTGATCTGGGGAACTCCCACAACCTGGCATACATAAAGAGCATTGAAAATCAAATTGTCTAATTAAAATCTAATTCTAATTGGCATTAAATGGGAATAAACATGAATGCTCTTTTAAGGCCCTTTTCTTGCAGGTAGTTTGTCAATACCCTGTTTTGGATGCTGCAGTTTTCGTTCCTAAATCAAAGCTGGCTGCAGTCTGAGCTGTTTCATTAGACCTGAAAACATAAGGATTGCTTGGGTTTTGTTGATTGCAGGTATACAATGAGAAAAAGCTGTACTGCAAAGAATGGCGTCGCCGCAAGAGAATGGTAAGACACAATTACTTACGGTTTTAAAAATGATGTGTTGAGTGTGTATCTAGGAAACCAACAGAATACATTCTAAATATCCTATTTTTCAAGTGTAAAAGATAATATTCAAGTGATGGCTTACAATATACAGCTGCAGATTCACTTTCCATGCATAATTTAATCTGGTGCATTCTTCCTCTCTTTGTGTTGAAAATAATTTGCTTATCCGTGTCAGAAGCATCAAAATTAAAATATATAACAAAATGAAGCGAGATATACTGATAGTAGTGACTGGCTTGTCAAAAGTGGTTGTTCAGATTGATAAAAAAGTGGGAGAACTCAGCTCAGAACTGGAATCTAAAATGAGAGAAACTGATAATAAAATTACAAATGTGGATAACAAAACTCAAAGAATTGAAAATGAATTGACTATGATGCAATTTAGATTTATGGAATTTGCTGTAAGACTGAGAGGAATAAAAGAAAATAACAGAGAGGATTTGAGAATAGTTTGCACTGAGGCCCTGGCTGTGATGTTAAAGATTAACCCTGAAGATGTTCTAAGTAAGATTGACAAGGTTTACAGAGTGAATTCTCGGGTGGCAAAGCAAAGACAACTGCCTAGAGATGTGGTGATTTATTTTACAGACAGAAGAATAAGAAATGATATCTTGCAAAAGTCTTTTGTTTCTACTGTCCAAGTGGATGGAAAGGAGATTGGGATCTACAAAGAGCTGCCACCAAAGATGTTAAGAGATAGAAAGGATTTTGGATTCCTGGTGAATGAGCTGAAGAAACAGCAAATTCCATTTAGATGGGATGCTCCAGTTGGCATAATATTGAGGTATCAAGGAGAGAGATATCGATTAAACACTGTTGCAAAAGCTGAAGAATTTTATTTCAATATTCTAAAAACTGGTACAGCATCTCCACGCACATCCTCATTGATATGTATAGAGGAGGGTGATAAAGAGAAGGAATTTGAAAAAGAGTCTGAAGAACAGCGGAAACCAACGGATGCAGAGGTGGCGGAAACTCAAGGAGCAACAGGAGGGGGGTTTCTGGATGAACCATTGTTAGATTTCCCTCTGGAAGCTATAAGTGGATCACCTAAGAATACAAGACCCGTGCAGCTTATAAGCAACTTCAAGAGAAACAACAGCAGCAGAGGTTTTTGCCGCCACAAGATAAGAATGGAGCCAATAGTAAACCACAGAAATCTGAAGATATGGGAGGAGCCAGGCCGAAGACTACACCTTGGAACAGCAATTTCAGCAAGTGCTCTTAACGCTTCAGGAGACCACAAATGACAATTAAACTTTTATCTTGGAATGTGAATGGACTGAATTCACCACAGAAAAGAAGGAAAATATTTTATTATTTGAAACAATTTAATAATGATGTTATTTGTTTGCAAGAAACTCATATTAGATTACAAGATCAAAAATATCTGACAAATTCTAAATTAGGTGCACAATTTATAGCATCAGACTCAGAGAAAAAGAATGGTGTTGTGATTTATGTAAATAAAAGATTGTCACCCAAAATTATAGAGGCAGATGATTGTGGAAGATACTTAGCAATCGAATTATATACACAAAATGGAGCCTGTGTAGCGTAGAGGGCTAATGCCTCCTACTAAAGGCAGCAATTAACACCAGCTGCCTGTAATTTCTCTGAGTTCAATCCCAGGCAGGCTCAAGGTCGACTCAGCCTTCCATCCTTTCTAAGGTGGGTAAATTGAGGACCCAGTTTGTGGGGGCAATAAGCTGACTTTGTATAAATATACAAAAAGTATGAAGGCTATTGCTTAACGCATTGTAAGCCGCCCTGAGTCTCCGGAGAAGGGCGGCATATAAATCAAATTAAAATAAAAAATAAATAAATAAATTCTGGTGATTGGAATTTATGCTCCTAACTAGCAACAAGAAAATTTTTATAAATTATTATACTCTAAAATATTGCAATGGGACTAGAGATCTATTTTGCTCATGGGAGATTGGAATGGAGTAATAGACATTAAAAAAGATAAGAGTTTGGCAAAGTCATCAATATGTGCCAAATTACCACAGATTTTTTTTGATATGAAAGAAGATTTGGAATTAAAAGATATATGGAGAGAACTGGACTTTACTTTCTTTTCAGATAGACACCGATCCTTCTGTAGGATTGATTTTATTTTAGTTACAGCTGATCTACTTTTTAAAACAAAGAAAACAAAGATATTCCCGAGGACTATAACTGATCATAGCCCGGTATGGATAGAAATAGAAATGGGAAAGAACGAGAGAAGATCGTGGAGAGTAAATGAAAATCTGTTTAGATATGAAAAGAATGTAAATGAATTTAAAAAACAAATGAAAGAATTTTTTGAAATAAACCTGAATAAGGGTACCCCTATTGAAATTGTTTGGGATGCGAGCAAGGCTTATATGCGGGGGGTACTGATTCATATGAACTTTAAACACAAACTGAATCAGCAAAGGAAAAGATTAGAAATGGAAGGAGAGATAAAGAAAAAGGAACAATTATTTATAAATAACCCGACAGATAAAAAAACTACAAGAAATTATAAAACCTCTGAAAGACCAATTTCAAATGCTTATAGTGGAACAAACAGAAACTAATTTACAATTTGCAAAACATAATACATTTTGTAATGCTAACAAACCGGGCAGGCTTATACACTGAGGAAACAACAGAGTTCTCGAGTTATTAGTAGAATTGAGTATGGAGGGAAGTTTTTCAACAAAGTCTAATTAAAGAAGCCTTTTTAGAATACTATACAAAGCTATATGCTAAAGATGACATACAGAATGAACTTATAGATAAATACTTACAAGAAGGGAGAGTTACGAAAATTTCCAGGGAGCAAAAGGAGAGAATGAATCAGCTAATAATAACTGAGGAGATTATTATTGCAATTAAACAACTGAAAACAGCTAAAGCTCCAGGGATGGATGGTTAACAGCGGTGTACTATAAAAATTTATAAGCAGAAATGATTGAACACTTTAAAGATCTATTTTGTAGCATACAAAAAGGTGTTAAAATACCCCCCTCATGGAAAGCAGCCTTTGTATCATTGATACTAAAAGAGGAAATAGGTTCTACAAAACCGGAAAATTTTAGACCAATATCTCTCTTGAATACAGATTATAAAATTTTTGCAAAAGTATTAGCCAACAGATTAATGCCAGTTATGCAAGAGATGATTCATCATGATCAAGCAGGATTTATAGAAGGCAGATATATGAAGGATAATGTGAGGCAAATTATAGACTTATTGGAATATCTTGAGAAGAGTAAACAGATCCCTGCAGTGCTGGTGTTTTTGGATGCGGAGAAGGCCTTTGATCAAGTTAATTGGGATTTTCTATTGAAGACTTTAACAAACATGGGTTTGGGGGATCAGTTTGTCCAAGCGGTTATAGCAATCTACCAAGATCAAACAGCACAGATTATTAATAGAACTCTAACTACAAACTTCAATATAGAAAAAGGAACAAGACAAGATTGTCCACTATCCCCACTGTTGTTTATTTTAATTTTAGAAGTCTTTTTGAACAAAATACAGGATTCGAGTACTTTGAATGGAATAGTTATAAGGCAAGAGGATTACAGAACAAGGGCATTTGCAGATGATCTGGTTGTTACCCTAACACGGCCAATGTAATCAATAATCCAGATGAAAGATATTACAGAAGAATATGTATGGTATCAGGATTTAGATTGAATCAGAAAAAAACCAAGATGATAGTTAAAAATATGCCAGAAGGTCAAAAGAAGGAACTTGAGAGGAAGGCAGGCTTTGAAATAGTAGCAAAGGTGAAAATCTGGGAATTCAAGTTGCAGCTTCAAATACAAAACTCTTTCAAAATAATTATGAGGTGTTGTGGTGAAAGGTGCAAAAAGACATGGAAATTTGGAAAAAGCTGCAGCTATCTTTACTTGGAAGAATAGCAGCAGTTAAGATGAATGTTCTACCTAAATTTTTATTTTTGTTTCAAATGATTCCGGTGCTTAAAATGATAAACACTTGATGGAATGGCAAAAAGGAGTGAATAAGTTTGTTTGGAATGAGAAAAAGCCAAGAGTTAAACTGAAAATTATGCAAGATGTTCGTGAAAGGGTGGCCTTAAACTTCCAAACCTACGACTGTACTATGAAGCAGCAGCATTGATACAAGCGAGTGATTGGTTTGGAATGACAAAGACTGGAATATTGAATATAGAAGCCCATGACTTGGAATATGGCTGGCATGCATATTTATTTTATGAAAATAAAGTTGATAAAGTATTTGAGAGCCATATACTCAGAAACTCTTTGATGAGAGTATGGAAGAAGCACCAGCTTAAATTGGATTACAAAATACCGTTATAGTTGGATCTTGGTCATATTACACAGAATATAAATATAAAGTCACTCGGGGGGATTTTATACAAAGAGGTACTTTTTAATGATGGGGGTAGATTACAATTAAAGACACTAAATGCACTGTTGGAAGAAGGGATTACTTTAACTTGGTTACAGTATAATCAACTTCAATTGAGATGGAGAGAAGATCAGAAAACTGGTTTAATGCTGTATGAAGAGGACTTGGTAAGACAGATAAAAGATAAAGGCCAAATGCATATTAAGAGGGTTTATAATGTTTTGCTAGAAAGAGATTCTGAAAATGAATTGGTTAAAGATTGCATGATAAAGTGGGCGCAAAATTTTGCAGAGCCGCCCTTCTCCCGAAGGACTCACGGCGGCGAACACAAGTTAAGAAACAAGTACAATAAAATCACATTTTAAATCAAATAACTAATTAATGATAAATAATAAACCCAGAATCAGAGTCAGCCTATTTGCTTGAACAGCCAAGTCTTCAGTCCCGACGAAAGGAACGGAGATCAGGAGCTGTCTGGAGCTCGGTAGGTAATTCATTCCAGAGGGTGGGAGCACCCACAGAGAATGCCCTACCCCTGGGCACCGCTAGATGACATTGGCTCGCCGTCGGGACCCTGAGGAGAGCGGCCCTATGTGAGCGAACAGGATGGTGGGAAGCAGGCAGGAGAAGGTCCTGTAAATATCCTGGACCTAAATCATGTAGGGCCTTATAGGTGAGAACTAGTACCTTGAAGCAGACCCGGAGAACCATTGGTAACCAGTGCAGCTGACGCAGGAGGAGTGTTATATGGGAGTAACGAGGGGCTCCTGTAACAACCCCTGTGGCTGCATTCTGGATCAGCTGGAGTCTCCGGGTGCATCTCAGGGGCAAGCCCATGTAGAGGGAATTGCAGTAATCCAAGCGGGAAGTAACCAAGGCATGAGTGACTGTGTGAAGGTCATCTCGGTCCAGGAAAGGGCACAACTGGCGCACCAGGCGAAGCTGTGAGAAGGCCACCCTGGTCACAACCATTAGATGGTCTTCTAGGGACAACCGAGCATCCAGGAGGACACCCAAGTTGCGAGCCCTATCAAAGGGGGCAAGTTTTTCTCCATCCATCAAAAGTGATGGGGTTTCTGAAATCCGAGATGCCGGCATCCACAACCGCTCAGTCTTGGAGGGATTGAGTTTGAGTCTGTTTCTACCCATCCAGGCCCGTACCACCTCCAGGCAACGGGACATCACGGAAAGGGCATCTCTGGGGTGGTCTGGGGTGGAGATGTATAATTGGGTATCACCAGCATATTGATGATATCTCACCCCAAAGCCACGAATGATCTCACCCAGTGGCTTCATATAGATGTTAAAGAGCAGGGGGGAGAGAACCGACCCCTGAGGCACCCCACAATTTAGGGGCCTCGGGGTGGATCTCTGCCCTCCTGCCCATACAAACTGTAAGCGACCCGAGAGATAGGAGGAGAACCACTGTAAGACAGTGCCTCCCACCCCCAACCCCTCAAGTCGCTGCAGTAGGATACCATGGTCGATGGTATCAAAAGCTGCTGAGAGGTCAAGTAGGACCAGGATGGAGGAACAACCACCATCCCGAGCCTGCCAGAGATCATTCACCAGAGCGACCAATGCTGTTTCCGTGTTGTGTCTGCATCGGAAGCCCGATTGGTACGGGTCAAGGTATTACGTTTCCTCCAGGAACTGTGGGAGCTGTTGCGCCATTACAGTCTCAACAACCTTCGCAATGAAGCGAAGGTTGGAGACGGGACGATAGTTATTAAGTGAATCTGGATCCAGGGAAGACTTCTTGAGGAGAGGTCGAACTATCGCCTCCTTAAGAGAGGCAGGGAAGTTCCCCTCTCTCAAGGAAGTGTTGACAATTGCCTGGATCCAGTCTCTAGTTACCTCCCTGGCAGCTGAAACCAACCAGGAGGGACAAGGGTCCAATAAGCAAGTGAAGGAACTAAGTTTGCCCATAATCCTGTCCACTTCCTTGACAGAAACAGGGTCAAACTCAATCCAGATATTGTTCTCAAGACCCACCCTAGTCTCCTGATTGGATTCTGTCCAGTCAGAGTCCAATCCGATCCGGATCTGAGCGATTTTATCATGCAGAAACTGTACAATATCCTCAGCTCTGCCCTGTAAAGGGTCTTCCCTCACTCCCTGATTGAGGAGGGAGCGGGTCACATGAAACAGGGCCGCTGGGCGGTTTTCTGCAGATGCAATGAGGGCGGCGAAGTAATCTCGTTTCGTCGCTTCCATTGCCACTAGATAAGACCTAATATGGGTTCTTAACTGTGTTCGGTCAGATTCAGTTATGATGGAAACATGGGAAAAAATATGGGTCCAGAATGTTAAATTTACACAGTCACAGAACCTGAGGGAAAATTTTTATAAAATGTTTTATAAGTGGCATCTAGATCCCAAGAAATTATCGTGTATGTATCCTAATGTTCAGGCAAAATGTTGGAGATGTGATTGCTCAGATGCTACATACTACCATATATGGTGGACTTGCAAGAAAGTGAAGGCTTTTTGGATTAAATTATAGTGGGTTATGCAAAATGTTTTGAAGAAAAAATTACAATTCTCAGTTGTTTTTACTGGGTATAATTAAGGATTTTTCACTGACTGAAACAAAAATGATATTATATATGGTCACAGCAGCTAGATTGATTGGCCAATATTGGAAAAAAGACTCTATGCCTACTATTGAAGAATGAACTTTGAAGGTTGCCAGTTTTGCAGAAATGGTGAAGATATCAGCATATTTAAAAGACCAGACTCAAGAAACTTATATGTGGGAATGGAAGAAATGGATAAATTACGTGCAGAATAAATACCAAACAAGGAAGTATCAGATAGATTTTAGTTGAATGTTATGTAGGAATCTATAGTGTAGACAGGGAGTAGAATTGCAGGAGGGTATTGTATGATATGGTTTGATTTGGATTTCACCTTGGGAAGTCGTGGGGGGGGGAGGGGAGGGTTGGAGGGGGGAAGGGGGGGAAAAGTGGGAGGAAAAATTTGTGTTTGTAAAACTTTTTCAATTAAAAAAAATTAAAATATATAGCATAAAATTTATAATAGAAAATATAAGATTAAAATATGTACAAGATAGTTGGAAATAAGAGTATAACTTTCTTGGCATGGATGTTTTAGTAAGCTTCAGCTGTTGAAAAATGTAGCAAAATGGAAAGTTATGTGTGCTCTAAGAACTGCACCTTCATTTTCTTTGTGTAAATTGTTAAGACCATAGGATTCTTGGAAACCAAACACTTAACCTTTTTGATCAATTATAATAAAAATATGGGAAATGGATTATTGAAAAGGTAGCATAGCAACAAATAATTGTGAAAAATACTTTATTTTTCTTAAATCAGTCTTTTAACAAAATATTTCCAATTGATTTTTCTTTTTAATAAAAATTTAAAGTGACGTTTTGTATCTCAAGATGAAAGTTCCTGTTTCTATCTTTTTTCTTACTTCTTTTTGAGCCATATTTAAGTAAAATAATAGAAAAATGTCTTATAGATTTTAAAAAGTGATTTTTATTTTTATCATTATTGTCTATGTTACTCTGAGAAATTTTGTTTTCAGATTTACGGAATAACTATCCAATTGCTTGCCAGCTGTGTTTTCAACTAGCTAAGAGAAATTCATATATTTTCTCCTATAATTACTAGATCTGTATTATTTCTGTCTGCCAATCTTTTTGTAGAAAGGATAGCAACTAAACATAAGACATAATTTTCTCAACAGGCAACAGAATTACTTGATGCAATCCTTGAAGGCTATCCGAAAAGCAAGAAACAGTTCTTTGTGAGTATTACATGTAAACTGATATTGAGAGCCACAGGGATATAAGCATGCATTTCTTGGTCAGTTCCAACTGTGGATTGTTCAACTACTGGGCCAGATATGATCTGCAGAATGCTCTTCTTTTTATTTATTAACACCTTAAAAGAAATGTGTTGTTTGTTGTTCAGGATGAAGTTGGCATTGAGACAGATGAAGATTTCAATGTTACAGTACCTTCTGTGTGAACCAAGATCTCATCTGCATAATTGAAATCTAAGCATTCAAGTTTCAGTTTCTCATTCTATGTTGCTCTGATTTTCAGAATTTAAAAATATTTGCATACATTGGGGACAAGCACACTTCCCATTTTACACTTTAGTTTTTTCTTAATATTTCGCCATAGGACTTCCTAATCAGTCTGATTGTTTTGTTCTTAAAGTAGTTAGAACAAAATGTTAATATGCACTTGAGAAAATGGGGGAGGGGACTTGAAAATACTTGAATTTCGGATAGTATTTCCTCTGTAATTGGCCTGCATATTGTAATAACAGCATATTATGCCATTAAAGCAACACTACTACTCAGAGCGAGCTAATTATCCCACCAAGAATTGGGGAAAATTTAATGTCAGTTGTTACTTAGCCATCATCTTTGCTTTATGTTATGAGTCACCTTGTGAGATGCAAACATATTGAATACATTTTCTCCAAGTTAATTGGGCAATTGTGGGAGAGAGAACAGCTGGGTTTACCTCTTCTTTGTTACATGGAAGAAAAACAATGTACCTTGGAAAATTGATATTAAAAGATTAGTTTCCTGACTTGGGCAAGTGGCTATTGGATTAGATCAAAGATCAGCATACTCATGTATGGTTGCATATGACTGGCAATCACATTACAAGATCATATTGCCAAAGTTTGGAAGTAAAATACAAATTTTCAGCAGCACAAAGACTTATTTTTGCTAATGGTAATACTGTTCCCTTAAGCCAGATGTATAATACATTCATTTTGACATTTGAAGTTGCTGATCCCTCTTCAAATAAGGGCCAATATTGTGGAAATTTCTACCTGAAGGTGTCAGTGGAACATTATATATGATTCAGAGTCCAAAATAATAGGTGGATAGCCCCCCAGTCTGGGAATTAGCATTTTACGCAATTACCATGAAATAACTAGTAATTTCAACCCAAACACGTAAATCCAGAGTTTTCTAAAATATTTTTGATAAAATTAGGCAAAGCCAACAAGTCATTCAACCACATAGCAAATTTATTAGAACTGCATGTCATAATAAAAAAATAGCAAGGTCTTGTCTGAGTTAATGTCCTTCTCCACCAACCAGCAGTAGATCCAGAAAGCAATGCCTATAAAAGACAGTGGACCCACCTTTGCAGCAAAAAATAAACCAAAAACAAACAAAAAAAACAAAACCCAAGGCGCTGCAGAAGGGAGTTGGCTTAATTCACTTCATTGCATTATTAGAAACCAAGGCTGCAAGAGACTAAAAGGTATTTCCCCTTTATTGCTAATACAACATAATTGATAAGCCTATTCAGGCATTTAATCCATAGAATTGAAGTGAAGGCAAATAATGATTTCATATAGGTTAATTTTAAAAAGCTGGAGGTTGGCTACACAACAGAAGGTTGTTGCTAGATGACTTACTAGCTCTCTACAAGGCTATCAGAATGTATTATACAAAGGAAGGCAGTTTATTGCTTAACTTCCCTGGTTCTCTGCCCTTAACCCAAGGTAAATGCTACATGGAGTCATGGTAGTATATAAAACAGCTTTGTTTTTATAATCATTATATTAGCTACTACTCCTTGAACCAAACCTTAGATACAACATCTAGGCATTTAGAAAAAGTATTTACCAAACTGAGGTGAAGAGACATTAAGAAAAGAATTTGGCTCATTGTGAAACCCTGGTATATTGCAAATACATTTCTACAGGATCAGATACATTTATGCATAGGAACAGGTAAGAGCCAAGGCTTGAAAAAGATGGCAGCAAGCAATCCCCGTGAACTGAGAGCTGATTATTTTTCTGCTCATGAAGAACTTGCAGGGTAAACTGAGGGGATTCCAGAGGTAAACCCAATTTGTAGCCCTAAAAAAATGCTTGAAATGGAATTACTGGAAGGAATAAAGCTGCTTGGCCATATATCTCCAAATTAGGCCCCTTCAATGCTTTATCTTTGATTAGTAGAGTTGGCTCTTCAGTTGTTGCAGTACACCAATGACAATGTCTCGCAGGGTCTGTGGAAAAAGGCACTAAGTAAGTTGAAAACAAACTGTTTCTGGTATAAATCACCAACAATTGCTGTTCTATTTCAGTTTTGGCGGTTTTTTAAACTTTTAGCATTTGGAACAGAACTTTCATCACCTACACTGCAGCAAGATTATGGGGGGGAAATGCTGCTTCCATTCAAGTGCTTTATTTTCCTCCTAAACAGTGCCAAGAGTACTTTCCTATGAAAGACATGACCATCTCTGCCACTGTTAGGCTATTTATTAAGCACAAAAGCCAGATAGAGAATCTGACTAATGTTATTTAAGAGCCAGCAATGGATACAGTATCCACATTAAGACTTTTTTATATGATTACCTCTGAATCTAAGATTCCATGAGCAAATCATGTATATTTTTCCTATATGTGATATTGGCCATACATTCTTATGTTCTGGAATTACCTGTGGCTTACAGTGCTCCTCTATCCAGCTGAAAACACAAGCTGAGAGCTCCTGAAAGCTTGTTACAGAGATGGAGGCATTAAAGGACTGGAACAAGGAGTCCATGATACCCTGGAAAACATTGAACTTCACTTGGTCAGAGATCTGGTTCTTTCCTTCACTGGGATTGTCCTGGTGAGCTTTAACAATATCTTCATAGTTTCTGAAATGCATATATGTAGTTAGTTAATTTAGCAGAAAACATGGAATAAATTATCATTTTGTAGAAGAAACATTTCTTAAGGATAGGATGGAAGAGCTGTAACAATAAATGATAATCATGTTACAGGGTAAATATTTCTCAAAGACAGAATGCCATTTACTGTTGGAACTAAAAATACCTGTCTCCTCCTTTCCTCCCTGTAGGCATACATATTCAAGGTAAAATATGTAACATTCTTTATTATTTTTCCTGAAATTCACAGCCCTGATTGAGCTAAGAAAGACAGCCTGTGACCTTCCATAACTGAAGGTAGTTTAAAACATAGGTCTCCCTGCTCTTACTTCTAATACTGCACTTTATTTTGGGGAGATCAACTAGTGAATCATGAATATACAAATGCATAAGTCTTACACTTTCATGATTTTTAAGGCCATCACATCTTTCCGGAGAGTGGAGACTTCTTCCTCTTGTTTCTTTTTTTCTTTGTGCAAGAATTGAATATAATCAATAGCTAGGTAGCAGAGAAAGCAACAATTTAGAAAGGAGCCATTAAGTCTTTTCAAATCCCAACAGACAACATCTGGCTATTCAGATATTTCTAAGCTCAGTTACATTAAAGGTGCAATTCCATTCTCTAGAATGAAGACAGAATTAAATAGATTCACAAACACTAAGAATGACACGTTTTGGAGAACCATGTTAGTATGATGAGAATAGTTTATGGTGTCTATCTATACGTTTTATAACTATTTTTTTTTGTTAAAGATGTAAATTTAGAGAGTGGCTAAACCGAAGATTTAAACTGGAATTAAGCAACTGCTAGCTCAATAGTAGTCTGTTTGGAAATCAGACACATTTCCAAAGCTGTCTCTCATATAATCCGCATAGCCTCTCCTTCCTCTATCTCTGCAACAATCTAACACCTATATATCTCCTACAAAGTGGGTTACAGGGCTCATGAAAATTTACACCTTTTATTAAAATATTTTAATCAGAAAAATGATTATTCTATTCCATTTTGTTCTACTTGTTAGAATACAGTAGTAAGATTCAGCTATTTACAGAATTTAATAGTTATATAATGCAAACTCTAAAATTTGTACAAGTTTCTGGGAATCTTATAACAGATCTTGGAGATGGGCCAAGAAACAGATAATCTTGGGAGCCCTACTCACTCTTCTGCAGCACAATCGCCTTGCTTAGCTTCTGGGAGCCTATTGAGAAATCTTGCTGCTGGCATGTGGGTACAATTGCTTGCAAATCATCATAACCTTTCTGTTAGAAAAACAAAAACGTTACAACTCACATATCAAATCTGCCACATATGACAAGAAAATTACCTGTTCTTCGAAAATGGAAGCTTTGTAAACTCCTTGTAAGGAATTTGAGATGCAACAAATAGGACGCATGCATATATATGGTTTGTCATATTCTCACCTTGATAGCATCCCTCCGCTTTTGCTCAGCTTGTGTATGAGCACGTCGACGGCGATCCTTGTATGACTCTTTGTAGGTATCTTGTTGGTAATCAGAGTCTTCATCATCTGTGGCATGAAAAGAGTCTTTGTTGGCAAAGCAATACTTTCCTAATCACAAAGTTTCAATTTATTGAAAGAAGTTCCAATAGACTATTTAAGAACCATTAACAAAATTGCTTAGCTTCAGATTTATTTTCCAAAGTCAAAAAGAAGTAATTTGACCTTAGCTTTATAATTTAAGAAAATAATCCCTAAAAGGCACTTTCATTTCAGCATAGATACTTGAGAAAATAATTCCTTCAGCTTTCAGTTGCAACTGAAAAATTGCTTACTTCCCTTAAAGCAATATGTTTAACTGAAATGTGAAGAACCAAATTGTTTAATAAAACTAACAAACTTTTGGGATACTTAACCTAAAGACTCAAACAGAATAATAAAGAATTCTACGTAACTGATGCTAAATAAGGCAGGAATCAGCAATGTTGTGTCCACTGGCATCCTGAAAGGAGCTCACAAATCAGTTGCAGTTAATATAAAAGAAACAGTTTAAAGTGACTTAGATTTTTGGAGGAGCATGTGGAAAACCAGAAAGGATAATATGTACCTGAACTAATAAATAAACTGGTTTGCAAACTATCTAAAACAGAAAAAACATTGAAACGTAATAAAAAGAATCTGTCATTTTCAGATATTAAATATATATCAGCGGCTATTAATCCTTCAAAAATAATTGAAGTAGAAAACAGGAAAGATCCCCTAGCCCAGGGTGTCAAACTCAATTTCATAATGCATTAACATTATGGTTGCCCTCAAAGGGCCAATTGCATGTAAGATTATGATGATTCACAGCGGCCAGGTGGCATGGCTGGGTAGTCACAGCTGGATTGCCACAACTAGGTGGGTGTAGTTGGCTCAGTGCCGCTCACTGGGCATGGCTGACTTAGAATGGAACAAGTCGCACTGGCTAACTTGATGTGGGGACAATTCAGTGCTCCACAAGCTCGCCTCCCCAAATTGCTGGTATGTGCATGCACACGCACACTGCATTCTCAATTTTGGGGCTTTGGCAACAGAGGCGTTGGTAGCGGGTGAAGCACAGCTGCTGAGACTACTATGTGCTGACGGTGTTCTGGCACCAGGTGACCACCATGAAGTTGTTGTAAATAAGTGCATAGTACAGTGTTTCCCCAAAAATAAGACTCTAATTTATATTTTTTTGAACCCTCAAATAAGGACTTGGTCTTATTTTTGAGGGGTCTTATTATTTTGGGCACAATTTGGGGGTGGCAGGTGGGGAAGGATGGGGATGGGGAGAAGTGAGGGGCAGGAAACCCTGCCATGCCCGGCAAAGGGAGGAGGAGAAGAGATGGCAAGAATCACGGCTGCTTTTGCAGCCCATTGAGGCTGCAAAGGCAGCAGGAGGCCTCATGCCCTCTTCAAGAACAGTCTGTCTTACCTCAATCGGTTGCCAGGAGCTTGGTCCTGATTGAGGCTCCCTGGGGTGGCATCCGCAGCCCAGCGCTTGAGAGGATCTTGGGGAGGGGGGAAGCCCCTTTACACAACCCAGCCTTTCTTTCAGGTGGGCAGGAAGACCCCTCCTACCATGCAGCCAGTTGGTTGAGAATTGGGCAGTCCTGAGAACCACTCCCCGGCTGGACAGGGATCTCCAGCAGGAAGGCGTCTCCTTTGAGCTACTGAGTGCCAGCATGCCTACTTGTTGCTGCAGGTGCCATGCTACAATCTTGGGTCTGGTGGATGCTGCAGCTCTCAGGCCAGCTGTGCGCAGAGCTGGCATGAGAGTTGCAGCAGCCACCAGGGCCACGGCCTGAAAAGCACCTGGCTCAGTGTAACTGTAGCCTGGCCCCTGCAACACTGAATAGGCATACAGGCAGGCGCTCAGCAACCCCAACATTTGAAAATGCAGGCTGGCGTCTATCGGGCACCCAAACACTTTTCACCTGCTTCGTCTCCCTCTGGGTGAAGTGTGGCAGTTCAAGAGGTCAAATATATCTGTGTGTGAGTGTATGAGCGATAGAGAGAGAGAAAAAGAGAAACGGTGGAGGGAAACCAGATAAAAGGACCAAACCTCTCCTACCCAGAAGCAACATGCAGCCTCTTACAGTAACAAGAATTGCCTGCAATTCTCCTTACTGTGAGAGGCTACATGTTGCAAAGAAGAATGAAGCAAGGCAGTGGGGGGTGGGTAGGTGGGGTGGAAGACAAAGCAAGGCAGGGGCTGCAGAGCTGCCCCAAGGCCCCGCATTGGCTTACCTGAAGGCCCTTCAGCCAGGCCACCCATGCCAAATCTCCCCCCACTCCCAGGGCAGCCACATCCCTTCACTAACCTGCTTTCCAATTCCATTCTCCACTGTGCATTCAGGACAAAAAAAGTAGTCTGTTGGACTACAGTAAAAGAAAAATATAAAATACTGGTAGTTCAGACCTTCCAACTTCTCATGAAGAAAAAAAAAATCCCGCAAAGTTGGAAGATGTTTTTACCAGTCTCACAGACTACTTTTCTTGCCCTGCATGTGATGGTGCACAACTGAGCTGGAAAGTAGGTTAGTGAAGGGATGTGGCTGCCTTGGGAGGGTTGGGGTGGTGGTGGTGCGGGACCTCTAGGTGTGTGTGTGAGAGAGAGAGGGGAGGGGGGGATGGAGAGAACCAGGGGTGGGTTCTAAATTTTTTTACTACCGGTTCTGTGGGTGTGACTTATTTTGTGGGTGTGGCTTGGAGGTATGTGACTGGGTGGGCGTGGCTAGCTGGTCAAGTGACCAGGTCGGCGTGGCTATGTGTATAGGGACTACTCAGAGGGCTGAAAAAAGTCATTTCTGACAGGTCCTCACACTTTTGACTGGTTCTCACACTTATGACCATCCTCACATTTATGCCCGTGCAGCATTCTTAACAACCATGTCACTCATTTCACAACTGCTTGTCTTCACCATGGTGATAAGATAGGGCAAAAACGTAAAATGTGAGGACAGTCTAAGTTTGAGGACTGGTCAAAAGTGCGAGGACCAGTCAAAAATAACTTTTTCAGCCCTCTTAGTAGTCCATATGCATAAAAGGATACAGTAATAGAGAGGGACGAAGGAAGGGAAGGGAAATTAGAGTAGGAGTGAGGGTAAGAGAGGGAGGAAGAGAGGATGAGAAGGAGAAAGGAAGAGGAATTAGGGAGAAGATGGCGGGGGGGGGAAGAGAAAGTAAGAAGGAAAGAAAAGAGAGAGGTGGTAGATTTGAGGAGAAAGATTGCTGTACAATAAAAAAGATAAAAGGGAAGAAAGCCAACCTCAAACAAATATAAAGATATTAAGATACAGAATGAATTGTTAAACTTTAAAGAATAAAAGAGAACAAATATGAATAAATAGCAATAATTAGAAACACACATACAAACATACAATGTATTTTCTTTGAACAGAGTATTTGGCCGGTTCACAAATTTAAACAGTGTTTAATCATTTCAATTAAATTTACAATTTCTATATTTCCTTTTTGCCATATTTATTCCTCATCTATTTTTTAAAAAAACAATATTACCCTTCATCCTCATCTCTAATCTTAATCAAATTCAATTTTTCAGCTCTGCCAGCTCTGGATAACTCTGAGGTTGGGTTGGATCAGATCTCTCTCTCTCTCTCTCTCTCTCTCTCTCTCTCTCTCTCACACACACACACACACACACACACACACACACACACACAATTCTTTCTTTGGGATCACAGCACAGACCCCTTCTAGGATTGCTAGGCTGAAGGCTTCAGAGGAAGCATTTTGGGGATGTGTGTCTGTTGTGTGATCCCAAGTAAAGAACAATCGGCAGGAAAAAAAGGGGATTTTCCTGCAGCCTGTCCTTTCTTTGGGATCACAGCACAGACATACATCCCCAAAATGCTCCATCTGAAACCTTCAGCCTTGCAATCCTGCCAGGGGCATCTGTGCTGCTATCCCAAGTAAAGAAAGATCAGCAGGAAAAGGGGAAGGAGGCAGGCAGCTGGGGAGCTGCTATGAAGATCTGGGCCAAGTTGCACAGCCCTCTCTAGCTCAGCTGATTAGTGGGCAGCAGTTATGGGGCTGAACCTCCAGGAGGTGACCCGGGAAGAAAAGGGCTGTCTCCTGTGCTGGCCACGCCCAATCTTTCACTAGGGCTTATTTTCAGGGGAGGGCATATATTTACACCCACTCCAAAAACCAGGTTTGGCCTTATTTTTGGGACATGTCATATTTTCAGGGAAACACGGTAGAGTGCCAGCAGCAGCAATGCACCCGTCACCAGTGCCTCTGTTGCCTCCGTGACCTGCTCATCGGCCTGGCCTACCCGCTGGCCCCACAGCCACCAAGTGCTTCCCTTTCATGGGGATGCCAGCCCCCACGTGCTCGCTACATCCTGTGTGTGTGTCCAGGGGAAGTGCCCGACCAGGCTGGGACCCAAGGCTGCAGTAGCTGAGCCCTCGCCATCTGCAGGGCGGCCCCGCAGGCCAGATCTAACCACATCGTGGGCCAGATGTGGCCCACGGTCCTTGAGTTTGACATGTCTGCCCTAGACCCTGTTTGAACAACTAATACAGTTGGAAGCGCTATTCTAGTCTTTACTTTTTTTAAAATTCTTTTTATGATGCTACGATGGGGGTACTCAATAGCTGTTATTGAGTTTTTTTACCTCATTCTGTCTTTAAAAAATCGAAGGGTGATGAGGAACAATAATAAATATGAAGGTTATTAGAAATAAAGGAATACACTAGATGGACAAAAGTATTCAGGAAGCAACAGGAAGAAATCCATCAAATGGTTATGCGATTATGAATGAATTGCTGAAATCTGTGTGCACAATTATTTCAATAGCTATAAATTAAGTTAGTATTAGTCAGAAACTCATGAGATACATCTGTTGAAAATAATTGTGGATGGTGTGAACTTACTTTTTGCCTACACAAAATTTAGCCAGGAACTGTTTAGAATTATAGTACATTGGTATAATAATTAAGAAATGTCATTTCTAAATCTACAGTTAACAATTTTCACAAAGCAAGGTTATACTGGCTTAGGTTAATTTCCAACAAGTTGAGTTTGCATTGCACAAATAAAAATTAGATTTAGTATTGTCACCTAATTAGAAGATATTCCCTACTTACAAGAATGTTTAGTAATAGACGTGTCAAGCCCCAACTGGTCTGCCATACCTGGGGGAGGGGGGAATTGGACAGTGTGGCGGCAGGAACAGCCATGCGGCGGCCCAGGCAGCAACAAGGGTGCCTGGCTAGGATGGCGTCAGCTCTGGGTGCAGCATGAAGCAGCAGCAAAAGAGGCAATGGTGGCATTATCGCCTGCACAGCTGACTGGCAGCCTTCCTGGACCAAGCTGATTGGCGCCAGATGTAACAGTATGCGGAGCGGAAGCGGTCTACAGGCTGTGGGATGGAGGCTGGTGTGGACCAAGCAAAGGATAGTGGACCAAGGTGCCTGCTTTGTGGAACCGGATGCCGGTGCTGGGTGGTAGTTGTGGGGGGGAAGCTGAGGGGCATAGTCCCACCCATAAAGAGCGCTGGGAGGTGGTAGCTCCCAGTGCTGACTTTGCAACAGACTGTTACATACATATTTGTGCCAAGCCTCAGTCTTGAATAAATCTGTATCCAACAGTTCCAGAGCACGTTGGCTTCTGTGTTCACCAAGCCACAAGAGGAAATTAGATCAACACTCTGGTCATTACCAAGTCAGAAGGCTATAGGAATTGATGGGATATATAAAGAAATATGGCAACTACAGAAGAAGAATCGATCAAGATTCTAACCAATTTATACTAGCAAATCTAGAGACTGATGCATAGATTGGAAGAAGTCTACCTAAATTAAGCAAAGAAAGGTTGCTTAATAGAATATGCAAATCATTCTATTAATATCCTTGATTTCACATGGTAGTAAAATAATATTTAAAATCATCCAATGCAGACTGCAGCATTATATGAAAGGAGATGCTAGATATTCAAGGTCATTTCAGAAAAGGCAAAGGAAGAAATATTATTGTTGGTGTACACTAAAGAACTGAGAAAGCCAAAGAATAACTAATAAAAGTCTGCATGTGCTTCACTAATCATAAAAAAAGCCTTTGATTATTTCAAGCTATAAAATATGCTTAGAAAAAAAATCCAAAACCATCTCACTATCTTATGTGGAACCTATGTACAAGTCAGGAAATCAAATTACAGACAGAGCATGGCAAAAGGTGGCAAAGAAGTGAGGCAGGGTTGCATACTCTCTGCTTATTTATTCCATCTACCTGTGAAATATATTCTGAAGGAAACTGAATGGAAGAGTATGAGCGGGATTTTAAAACTGGAGGAAGATACATCAATAACTTACCCTATGCTGACGACTGTACTCTGATAGCTGAAAGTAAAATGATATGCAAAATCTAGCAATGAAAGTCAAGAAGCATAGTGAAAAATGGCACTAAGATTAAATATAAAGACCAGACTAAGGGCAACAAATACAACAGACTGAGAACTAATAATGAAGATATTGAATAGTGGATAGTTTTTACCATTTTGGATCACCCATTTACAGCCATTTAGAAACAAAAAATATTAGACAAAGGTACATTTCACTACACACTTAAGAGTAGAAAACTGAGTTTTACTGAGAGGAAATGAAGCAATCCATACCTGTATTTGGTACTGAAGAGGCACTGGTAGAACCAATACTATTAGCTCTTGATACAATCATCACTTTTTTTCTGTTTTCCACAAAGAGTGCTAGAAAATAATCACAAAAGTATTCATAACTCAAACTAATTTAATTCTTTAGATACTGTTCAATAAATATTTTAAAAAATTGATAGTCCTGCTTATATTTGAAGCAAAAATTCTACTAGGTATTAATAGCAATTATGCAATAAAAAGAATAACTGTTTAGTCAGCAAGTACTCTATGCACTGCAGTAAATGGCATTATCATTTGCAAAATTAGTTTATCTCTCCTTTCTTCCTTCCCCTCCGTTGCAATTGGTTCTTCTTGTCATTTTGATTTCAAGGCAAGGACACTATTCCCTCCCTTTTCACTCACTGTTTTATTAGGAATTCAAAGCATAATATGAAATAAGCAAAGACTATGTGCTTCTTGAATACCGCTCATGTGAACAAACTTTGGGCAAATAAGAAATGGAAGCAACCATAAATAATGCCTAACTACTTCCGTAAACTAAAAAGTGTGCACTTCCTAGTATTAATTCTTCATAGAAGAATTGCACCAGGGAAAGAGAATGATAAAGGGATTAAAACTTACCAGAATCCAACCCATTGTCATTATAAGAAATGTCAACCTGTTGAATTATGTCACAAAGAGAAAATATAAGAGATCATTTTTCCATTGTTCAACTTCGATAACTCAGGTTGTGAGTTGCATTAAATACATTTCCCTAAGCATCTCTGAAAGTTCCATGGTGACTACACGAAGAAGTATGTTCAATGGATGTACTGTTATCTCACATAGAATATATAAAATAAGTAAGCACTGCCAATAAACACACATAGAAAGAGTCCAATTTGTATCATCAGTTTTTGGCTTGTTTCTGAGCAATAAAGTAAGGCATGTTTTTACAATACCAAGCCAACATTTTGTATATTTTCCTCTGGGGAAAAATATCCCTATGGAAAGAGTTAAATTACAATGCAAGATAAAATCCCCTAAAATGCTTCAGCCTTACCCTTGCACAATTTGTTGCAATAGAGAAGGGAAGCAATGACATGTTGCAACCTTAAAAGTTATAAAGTTCAAACTCTGGATATGAGGGAAACAATACTTTGCCTCGAAGAAAATATAGTAATATAAATTAGAAAGTTGGTCACTCTTCTGTTCTATCCAGCACACTAGTGATAGTAATTACTTAATAAAATGCAATCAATAAAGCCTCAGATAAAAAGTTATTTTTCAATAAAGATAATTTTGAACATGCCAGTCATGCTTATGTTTGCTATCTATAATTTTAAAGTGGGAACTTAATGTTGCCTGTCTTCATTTTTGTTTTATGTAGGATAATTTGCAATGAGATAAGCAGCAACAAATTTACTAGCTCACCTATAAACAAACATCGTCATCCGCACTTTAATTATCATGGCAGAAAAAGCTACTGCTATCAATGGAGCAACAGTCTTATTAATTCCAGGAGTAATCTCTTTAGAATCTTAAAAGTGTCTATTTTATTATGCTATCTATGCAACAAACCAAATTCAACGAATGTTGGCATGAAATATTCCTGAGAAGGCAGTGGCTATGTTTACACAACATATTACTCCATGGCTTATTAAACCATCGTGTACCCCAATTAATCCAGTTGAGAGTTTGCACAACAGCGCGCAATCACACCGGCTACATTTGCTCACTGAACCAAACTAATGTATCGGCTACCTTCAGCCTAAGATACTGCAGGAACCCAACCTAAATATCACTCCCATCCCAGTTACAGGTAACGAGTCCTCAACACAGACAACTTTTTACGGTTAACTCAACACGGCAAGAAAAAGCAATCTTCCTATGTTCAGAGAGGTTCGCTAGACTACTCCTTTATATTTTATTTATTTATTAGAATTTTGTCAAACCAAAACGAGAACAAGAATAAAAGAATAAAAATACGATGAGAAGGAGGATAAGCACTTATTAGTGCGTAAGTGCACGCCTCCTCTACTTTCATAATACTGGATCCCAACAAAACAACTACCATCTTTCCTAAAAAAAAAAATACTGTCTGCTCTGACAGCTGATTCTGTCCCTCGCTTTTCCTATTCGCATCGCTCACTTTTCCTCCCCAAGGAGCCTCCGAAGAGACGCTCGACGGCTCCGCCATCTTTTCCCCTACCTTTGGCACATGCTCACGTCTCGTCTCCAGAGCGGCCAATCAAGTTCGGGGAGCGCACTTCCGGGAAGAAGGAGGCTCTTGGATCGGAAGGGATGCTGGGAGAAGTAGTTCCTTCGGCCTCTGATTTGACTGTGTGGGTTTCCCGCGTCCTAAATGTAAGAACGTCGCGCAGGCCTGTCTTTTGCCCATGTGCGGAGCCGCATCTCCATTTAAATCCGTCATAACTTCATCTTGGCCGAGAGGGGAGGTAACTGGAAATCCTCCTCGGAGGTTTCTCCCAAATGATCTTCGGAAGGAGCCGTTGAAATTTAAAAACCGCCTTGTTTTTTTTTTTTCCTAAGCCTTTCTTGATGTAAGGAAAGGAACCCGGAAGTGTTTGTGGCTGGAGATCGGCCTCCCCGTCGTCATGGCGGATCCTACGGACGAGCTCGCCAAGCTCGAGTATCTGTCGCTCGTTTCTAAAGTTTGCACTGAGCTCGACAACCACCTGGGCATCAACGACAAGGATCTAGGTGGGTCTCTTGGACTGGGGAGGGAGGGAGGGAGGGAGGCCAAAGCTCCAGTGGGGGCATCGTGGCTCGTGGGTTCTGTGAGGCGCCTGACGTCCCCTTCGCCTTTCTTCACCGCCGCCTTGTTCCTTCCCCGGCCTTCTGCTACTTGGCGCCTTGAATTCTTTTGGCAAAGCTGCTTTGGGCCTCCTGTGCTTCCTCCAAAGGAGCTTTTTGTTCCTTCGATGACAGTCTCGTAAGGGAGCTGTGCCTTTTTTCATTTACCGGAGGAACTCCGTCGCTTTGCTTTTGCTTCAGTTGGTTCTGAAGAAGAACCTGTAAAAGAGTCTGACGTAGCGTTAAATTACAACTGCCTTTTGAGCATCTGTCAACGGTTTTCCTAGGACAGGCAGCATTGCATGTTGCCCTAAATCAATTCTGGTTTTCTTACGGTTGTTGTTATTTTATCTAAATATATTTATGGCAAAGAAGTTAGAATAGCAGGATATGTAGAAAATGCACCAGTAATTGTGGCTGTTCCAAGATACCCAGTACATAAATTAACATCCCAGGTCCTGCATCTTTCCATATGTCAACTTGATTAATTATGCTGAACTTTTTTTCTCCTTCATGACACAGGTTGTATGGGTTGCTTGTTTGCTATCTTGAGTTATTTTGTATCAGTAGTATCTATGCCCTATTTATATGTTCTGGCTTACAGAAATTAATTGTGATGCTCTGGTTCTATTAACAATCAATGGCAGATGTTATCTATCCCAATTTTAAGTATTTAAGAGTACTGTTAAAATACTGAAATTTGCAGATGATACAACAGTCATTGGTCTCATTTGAGACTGTGATGAATCTGCATATAGATTGGAGGTACCAAACTGTCCCTTTGGTGCAGTGGAATAATCTGGAGTTGAACACACTTAAGTGTGATAGTAGATTTGATAGTAGATTTTAGGAGGAGCCCTCCTATTTTATCACCTCTTACAATATTAGACAACACAGTATCAGCAGTCAAGATCTTCAAGTTTCTGGGTTCTATAATCTTGTATAATAAGGATTTGAGATGGGCACCTTACATTAGAATAATAAAAAAGGCACAACAAAGAATGTTTTTCCTGTGTCAATTCTGAAAGCTCAGGCTGCCCAAGGAGCTGCTGATGCAGTTTTACAGAAGAATTATTGACTCTGTCATTTGTACTACTATAATGTCTGATCTGGCACAGCAACCAAACAGGACAGTTACAGACTTCAATGGATCATTAAGACAGCAGAAAAAACAATTGCAACTAGCCTGCTTTCCATTGAGGACCTGTATACAGCACAAGCCAGAAAGAGGGCTGAAAAAATATCTGTAAACCCCTCCTGGACATAAACTGTTTCAACTCCTCCCCTCAAGATGCCACTATAGGGCATTGCATGCCAAAACAACTAGACACAAAGACAGCTTTTCCCTCATGCCATCGCTCTGTTAAACGCCAAATTCCCTGTCTTATACCTAAGAATATTTACCCATATATAGGGCTGTATTGCTATTATCCTTCTCATCTTTCCTATTACCATCTCCTATTGATCTCTAATGACTTTTCGCTTTGTTGTTTTATTTTATGATTTATGATTCACCACTTTGTTGTTTGTATGTATTCTGAGAGCTTATGCACTGGAAACAAATTCCTTGAGACCTTTCACACTTGGTCAATAAAAAATATTTTATTCTGTGAAGTTTTTGGTCCCAAGTGAACAACATCCACAAATCTGTGAATCTGTTTACATCCATGTCCTTCCTCAATGGTTAAGGCCCCCCATGAAATATATTATTATATTGACATCATGGTGATTTTGTTCTTGAGTAAGTGGGTAGTGCCACTAACAATTAAGGATGAGATAGTTCATCCCAGCCTCCAGAAATTGTAACTGGACCAAATGCTTTTGGAGAATTCTTGCTCTTCCATTCTTGGTGAAGGATGTAGAAAAAGTGGTCAGGCTGGGACTTCAGAGAACCCTGGAAGAAACTGATTATCTAAACTCCTTTCATCAGGGTTTAAGGCCTGGGCATGATGAGATATTAATTGCCCTTGATCATCTCCAGAGAGAAAAACAGAATAACACTTGGAAGGGACCTTGGAGGTCTTTTGGTCCAATCCTCGGTTCAAGCAGGATTACCCTATAGTGCCTATACCATTCTAGATAAGTGGCTGCCTAGTCTCTTTTTGAAAGCCTCCAGTGAATGGAGCATGCACAACTTCTGAAGACAAGCCATTCCACTGGTTGATTGTTCTGCTGTTAGGAAATGTTTCCTTAGTTGTAGGTTGGAATTCTTGATTAGTTTCCATCCATTGCTTGTCTTGCCTTCAGGTGCATTGGAAAATATGTTGATCACCACCACCACCCCCTCTTCTTTGGCAAGTCCCTCAAATATCTGCTATCATGTCACCCCAGTCTTTCTTTTCACTAGACTAAACATACCCAGTTACCAACCATTCTTAATTTTTTAGCTTCCAGTCCCTAATTATCTTTGTTGCTCTTTTCTGCACTCTTTCCAGAATCTCAACATCTTTTTTATAAACTAGATGCTATATCCTAAGTATGATTTCAATAAGACTTTATAAGGCAATACTAATACTTCACATGATCATGATTCTATCCCCCTGTTAATACAACCTAGGATTGCATTGACTTTTTTGGATCCTGCTATACACTTCTAGCTCATGTTTGATTGTCCACTACGACCCCAAAATCCTTTTCAAGATTACTGCTATTGAGCCAGGTTTCTAATGTAGTGATAAATGCATTCTGGCCCTCCTTGTTCTCTTGGCAATCTTCAGTATCCTTGATTATGCTATGTTATCCAAGATTCTGGTTATCAATTATTAAGCTATTCATAGCGCAGAACCAGGTTATTTGTGCCACTCTAGTTGTTTCTTCCTATCCCCTCTACAAGTCTCTTCTATCAAACAGAATCATGTAATGGTATTCAGAAAGTGTGCCTTCTCTATTATGGTGCCAATTGTATGGAACAGCATGCTCACAATCTTACCAGCCTTTTCTAAGACATTGAAGACCTGGGCTAAGATATTGGTGGGCTTATTTTAACGAAAAAAATTGTGTGGATTAGGAGTCGTGCTAAAGATGATGTTTAAGTGGTTTTTTAAATTATTTCCTTGTTTTTCAATTGATAATTGGCCACTGTTACTCACAATGGGTAGCCATAAAATTAAATGAATAAAGTAGAATTGAGTGTCTAAATAATTTCAGCATAATAATTTCTCTTAATTTTTCTGTTCACAGCTGAATTTGTGATCAGTCTTGCAGAGAGAAATACAAACTTTGATACTTTCAAAACAGCTCTGGTGAAGAATGGTGCTGAGTTCACAGTAAGGAATTGTTAAAATCTTTTGAAGATATCATGTGGTATATCAGAAGTATATAATCTGAGGTTCCCAAATACTTAAGTACAAGTTCCAGACATATTACCAAATTGTAACCTCTAATATTCCATGAAAAGAAAATAATTCAATATATAATAAAAATATTCATATTAACAATATTCAAAGTAAACATTTTGTCTGTCCCCTTACTTTTTTAAGTGGGTCTGTATCAAGCCATTCAAAGGTCAAATGTCTCATCAGCCCCCAAAAAATGCAGTACAGTACTGCTTTAGGGAGGGATGTTGGCTTTATTGCTATTAAACTTTACTAAAAAAATTTGCAGCTTCTAGAATTTTTTTTTCTTTATTTACCATTTTAGGACTCCCTCGTCAGCAATCTGCTCCGTCTTATACAGACAATGCGGCCTCCTGCAAAAGCTTCCACTAGCAAAGGTTAGTATTTTTTGCCATTCATCAATTGTAAGACAAATGGACTCTTATGGACATGGATTAATTTTTTACCTGAGAAAAGAAAGTTGCAATAAAAATTAAAAATTGGTTTTAAATCATTGAAATTGTAAAATTTTAAAATAAATGGGGCAGACAAATCTGTCTATATGTTTAGAGGCCAAAACAGATTATGGAGTAGTTACATAAATTATTCTAAGGATTGTTGTTCTCATGTTATTTAATCTTGCAAAAGATCTTGGATTGCTGCCATTACTTGCAGACTTTCAATGAATAGTTCCTTGATATCCCAAGCATTTGATCTTATTAAAATGAAGATAGCCTCTTCAAGTGAAAAATGCCTTAAAAATAAGCATTTGCCTTTCCAAAGTTATATGGTACAGCATAACCAGGATATATAAATGAAAATAAAATTTTCCACTTTGTAAAATTGTGAGCAAAAAAATATTGCCACATTTTGTAGGACAGTAGAGATTTTTGAGTTGTTTATTCCTAATAGAATGTGACTAGATTACAAATCTCTCTGGAGACTGTTTCAAATTCTGTGAATAGTTGGGCATACACTTTATCTTGTAAATATCATTTTTCCTATCCTGTTCCCATTATCCAAGCTTTCCATGACTAGCGAAGTCATATGCAAGCAGGAAAGAAAAATAAAGAATAGTTTTCAAAGAGTTTAAAAAGTAGAAATGTTCTTCTGATGTAAGAAAAATTCATTTAAATTAAATGTTAAATGTGGGTTTTTATTTTGTTTTTTTGCTATCACATTAGATATTATTAAACCAAAAACAGAAAAGGATAAACTGAAGGATTTGTTTCCAGCCTTGTGTCGGCCAGATAATCCCATGGTGAGGGTAAGTGTGTGAGTTTCCTTCTTTACTGACAAATACATTGAGGATAAAAGAAGTTGGAAATACTTACTTAATGATAGTAACTGAGCCCAGGAACTCTGTCATTAAGTGACATGTCATAAATTGGAAAATCCCATGACTATATCACTTAGTAGTGGCAGTTACAACAGTTCATCATTAAGCAGGGACTGTGCAGATAGTTAAGTATGGACTACCCTTTTGACTTTCTGGGTGCTTCCCCATTAATTTTGCTTGTGGGAAGCTGGCAGAGAACATCACAAATTGCAATCACATAACTGCAACTGTGATGGCCATAAATATAAAATCCTGTCACAACTACCAGTACCAGTATCACTTGTGCAAGAATGAGAAAACAATTGGGAGCAACATAGCAAAATTCTGTACAAGACACCACATGTAATATTAGGGCATCGGAGGGAAGAAGTTGTATATAGCCAGTGAAGGAAGTTTTCAGGATAAATAAAAAATGCATCCCCTCAAAAGCAATAGAAAAATGGCTGCTGCCCTAAATTGATGGGAATCTGTTATTTAATCCCTTTCTCTCTGGGGAGGTGGTGATTTGGTTTGAATGTATGTCTTGTTAATTTCTAATGACTATTCAAAGAGTTACATGGAAATTAGTTTCTTAACTTTATTTATTTACTTATTGTACTTTGTCAAACTTGCAAATTTGACTCTGTACTGCTGACATAGGATCAAAAACACAAAACAAAATAATAAATATATAAATCACAAAACCCCTGCAACCCCTGACAGCAACTGTGGCTAAAATGTAGTTGAAAACATATTTTTATTAATAATGTATTTGCATGCTGCCTAACCCTCAGTAACTTTGGTTATTTTTCAAGGCCTTTTTCAATTGTCTTCATGATTTTCAAAGTCTTACAAAAGGGCAGTAGGGTTGGGGCTATCCAAATATGGGCAATTTGATTTTTTAGAGGGCAGATATTATGATAGTTAAGCTACACTTTCTGGGTCCTGCTTGGCGGTGTAATTTCATAGAAGAAACCCAAAGCCTGCCCATCCTGTTGGTCCTCTGAAACAATCAGAGATAGGTGATTACCTGACCCTTTACCAGAATGTTTGTGAAGATTTCAAGATATGACAACTAAAGAGCATATATAACATATTTAAGGAAAAACTAAAAAGATCATTAAAAGTTGTAGGCAGATTTATTGTAGTGTGTTGTTGTCTTAGAAAAGTGAATTGCAATTTGATTTGACTACTATCTACTCTATTTTCTCAGGATTGTTTGTACCAGATTGTATTTATTCACTGTGATGTTAACTTAATTGGTGACTCACTGCATTTCTGAAAATGAAATCTGTGCACAGAAACATCACATAGCTGTGCCCCAAAACAAAAATTTATAATATTTCTTTTCCAAGGCCACAAGGCAACTGCCATCATATAGGTTTGAGAGAATTGCTGAGGGAATATCTTGCCCTAAGGACTCTTTCTTTTTCTTGAATAGACAATGCTAGATGAAGATGATGTGAAAGTGGCTGCTGATGCTCTCCAAGAGCTAGAAGCTTTAATGCCATCTGCGGGCAGGCAGGAAAAACACCGGAATAATGAGGACCAGTATGTTCCCTTTCTCCTATTTCTCTGAGAAAGAATTTTTTTTATCTTTAAGTTATAGATTATCTAGCTTAATATTTTTATATTAAATGAAGCATTTTTTTCAAAGAATTGCAAATAGATTAGGCAAAATAGGGATGTAGTCTGTAGTAAAGATGTAATACAATATTTGGGTTTTATTTCTGTGTTTTTAATAGCTATCAATAGTCTTCTGTTAGTAACTTTACATCAAGTGTCAGTTTGGTATGGTGGTTAAGAGGCTAGAAACTAGGAGACTGACTTTTAGTCTCAGGTTAAGCACAAAATCAATTGAGTGATCCTGTGTCAATCATTCTCAGCCCTAAAAAGGAAGCAGTGGCAAATCACTTCTAAAATCTGGAAAACTGCAGGGATTTGTCCAGGCAGTAGCCAGGAATTAAGAATTGACTTGAAAACACACTTGCACACTTTCTATTGCAATGAAATCAAATGGTGCCTGGTCTCTTGCTCACTAATGTCTGATATCTGAAATAATAAGCAGTTTTTTGCTTGCTTTCTCTCTAACTCTGTAACTGCAACTGTTATAAATATATCTGATGCAACAAAAAAACATAAGAACAAATAACTGTAGAAGAATAAAGGAGTCCCCATTGGGCATCACAGGTGTATCCACAGGTGGGCATCCAAGCAGTAGTGACTATTGCTATCCATACAACCATCTTTAAGTTGTACTGTAGTGACTGGCATCTAAGTAGAAATGAGCATAATTTCAGTATGTTTTGTTGGTAGAGCCAAGAAAAAGCATAGGAGTCGCAGTCGTAGCAGAGATCGAAAGCGGAAACGAAAATCATCCTCTCGCTCCCGGACACGGGAACGACATAAGGGTAAATCCAGATACCGCTCCAGGAGCAGAAGTCCTAGTTGGGACCACAAAGAAAGAGAGAGAGCTGGAGAGAAAAGCAGTGAAAGATGGAGGGATAAACATGTGGACCGCCCTCCACCTGAAGAGCCTTCCATTGGTGACATCTACAATGGCAAAGTTACCAGCATCATGCAGTTTGGGTGTTTTGTTCAGCTTGAAGGACTCAGGTAATTCACGTCATCATTTCACTATCCTGCTGAGAATCAATACACTTTAAAAAATATTATAAGTTAGGCAATGCCTTTTTAGTGTATTTAGCCATTGCTACAAACTATTTGAATTTTTATGATTTCATGTACCCGTATTTTTCGGACTTAAGACACTCTGGACTGTAAGATGCACCTAGCTTTTGGGGACGAAAACAAGAAAAAAAAATTACCTCTGCCTCCCAGCAATTTGCCTCCTTACAGCAAACAGCCTGGTGAGCTTCAGCACAGCCTGATTTAGCACAAGCAGCTGATTGGCGGTTGGATCTGCCTCCTGGAATACCACTTATAAACTGTTCCAGGCTGCAGGGATCGCCACCTCCCATTGCCGCCCATTGCTGCTGCTGCTTATTGCTGCCTTTGCACACCCCGTTTTCGGCCTCTGTGTGCCCCGTTTTCAGCCTCTGTGTGCCCCGTTTTTGGTCTGTTCCAGGCAGTGAGAATCGCCACCACCGCCATCTATCACCGCCACCTGGAACAGGCCAAAAATGGGGTGTGCAGAGGCTGAAAATGGGATGCCCAGAGGCCAAAAATGGGGCATGCGGAGCTGGCAATAGGCAACAGTGGCGATGGGCGGCGGCAATCCCTGCAACCTGGAATAGCTGATAGGCAGTATTCTGAGAAGCAGATCCAACCACCAATCAGCTGCTCATACTAAATCAAGCTGTGCTGAAGCTCCCCAGGCTGTTTGCTGTAAGGACACAAATTGCTGGGAGGCAGAGGCTGAAGAGTAGGAGCTGGCAGGTGGGCAGGGCTTTGGCAATATTTGCTCTATAAGATGCACAGACAATTCCACCCACTTTTGGGTGGGGGGAAGTATGTTTTATATACTGAAAAATACGGTAAATGTATATGTTAACTCCCGAAGAACGATTTTATGTTATTTTTAAGGCTTGTTTGCCAGTTTTTATAAAATTGCCTTACATTTTAACTGAAATTATTAGCCAGTAATCAGGAAAGTTATGTAGGAGTGAATTGCTTCTTGTAAATGTTAAAGGTTTTTTAACTTTTTAAAACCTTTTTAAAGGTTAAGAATATAAATCAAATATGTCAGGTAATAGTATTACTATAACTAACTTCATGAATTTTGTACAGGAAGAACTAATGTTTCTAAAATAATTTGTGCTTTTGGTATTAGAAGACAGCACTGAGTTATTCTTGCTCCTCTTCCTGTGTCTTATTTCTTTTAGGAAACGCTGGGAAGGACTGGTTCACATCTCAGAATTACGTAGGGAAGGAAGAGTTGCTAATGTGGCTGATGTAGTGAGCAAGGGCCAGCGGGTGAAGGTCAAAGTACTCTCCTTCACTGGCTCAAAAACTAGCCTTAGCATGAAAGTAAGTCAGACCTCTCCATTGTCTATTAGATCATTTGACTTTTACTCTGCTGACTTTTAGATCTATTATTGCTTTGATTTCATTCTCAGTGGAATGGAAGTAATTGAGTAAAATACAAACCACCATGAGTACAATTAGAAAATATTGTATGACAGCTATGACATTTTGACATCAGAAACAAATGGAAACTTAACTTGATTTTTAGCCATTGCTCTTTTGTATTTCCTGCTATTTGTGAGATGTTAAAACAGAAACTGTTATTTATATGACATTTATGTGTTGCATTAATCACAACTTGAAAAATTAAGGCATAGCTTTTTGATCCTTTTTGGAAATAATGGCTGAGTAGCAGCATTAATTCTTTAGTTCAACTTATTTGTCAAGTTGTTTTAAAAAAAAACATTTTAGTTATTATAAGAGGAATTTGGATTGTTTCAAATGGCTAATGGCAGTATATTCATTTAACATATTCTTTATTTCATTGCTTGGTCAGGATCCATAAGTAATGTCTAAAACTCTTGAAGTACTATTAGTTTCAGAATGTGTTGGAGATTGTTTTGAATCTTGAGTTTTAAACAATATGGATATTAGGAATTTTGATATAAAAAGTTTGACTGTTAAGTGAGTTGTTTAAAGAATTTTAAGTATTTCTTAGGATTTTAAGATTCAGAAACAAACCCTCATATCCATCAGATATTCCAAATATTATTTTAAAAAGAGTGATTGTCAAGCTCCTTATCTCCCCTTTCTTGCTATATTATGAATACTATTTTATTAATAATAATCTTTTCTTGAATATTTGAAAGAGAAAATGAAAAAAGTGTAATTGAAGCTATTCCAAAGCACCATGCAAGTTCACAGGCCAAGATTGTCACAAGATTATCATCTAATTATATAGCTACAAACATAGAAGCTCCTGCTATTTTCTGTTACGTGATGCAGTTGTGGTCACTATTGGACATGTTGTAAATTGTTTATCTGGGAATATGCCTTGATGCAGATTACAAAACTAAACTCTCAGTGCTCTTATACAAAGGTAAATTCTTACTACACTATGGAATTCTCTCCCATGTCTGTATTAGGATGTAGATCAAGAGACAGGAGAAGATTTGAACCCAAATAGACGTCGCAACCTCATTGGAGAGTCTGAAGAGACAGCCATGAGAAATCCAGACAGGCCCACTCACTTATCTTTGGTCAGTGCTCCTGAAGTAGAAGATGACACATTAGAACGAAAGCGTCTCACTCGTATTTCAGATCCAGAAAAATGGGAAATTAAGCAGGTAATAATTTTCATTATGAAATATGGTTTGATGTTATTCTATAGTTCAGTGGGAGAATTGACTGTGCATAAATTTTCATTTGCTTTGTTTGTTTTGCTTTGATTTTGGCTGCTGTAAAAACAGATCATTTTGCAGTTGCTAAGCAGCCTGTGGAATTCATCCCCCAATTCGGACCTGACAGCTAACAAAAAGCCCAAGATTTTAACAGTTTTTGTTTTAAATACATATTTGTATTTCCTTCTGTTGATACCAAAGCAGTCATTTTCTCAGCAAATTGGATATTAGTGATTCTAATATGAATCAGTGGCCAACTTAGTATCCTGCGATTCTGCTCTAGAGTGTAATCTGATCATGAAGCTTGGTCATTGTTTACCATCTTCTAATAAAGCATCTAGTTCAACTATTACAGTATGTGATAAAGATTACCATTGAAGACTATTCGGAAACCATGACTGGTAAGTAATGTAATAAGTAGATTATATTTGAGACTGCCCAGAGAATACATCTCGTTAAGAAGGATGCTAGTTTTGTTATTTGAAGCTCTATTTATCATACTTTACATTTTGATCTGGAATTCAGTAGCCAGTATAATTTTTAAAGCTCTGTATAATATGGGAGTTGGATAGTGGATTGAAGTAATTACTATTATGCAAATTAATCTTTATCTTGTTCAAGGCCACACAGTCCTTAAAACTACTTTCCCCTTCACTGGGTCTCCACAGGATTTAGGCCTCTTCTGCACTTTCCATCACCCATTGTGCACTTATCTTTTGAAGATCTCTAGAGCTCTGAATCTCATTTTCGGGTAGAATGGCAGGCCACTCTTTTCCTCAGCATTTCTGGGCCATGCAGCCATGTCACAGAAGCCTTTTTGGTGTAATCACTGTGTCAGTGCTGTGTAGACTGGGTTAGGGAAACAGTGAGGCTATTCACTGAAATTGCAACTGCTTCTGGGATATGGTCATGCAGCCTAGGAATGTTGAGTTATGGCATGGCCTGCCGTCTTTCTCCAGTGTGAGGTCTGGAGCTCTGGAGATTTTCAAACGGTAAGTGTGCAGTCTCTGACAGGAGATGGGGAGAGGGCCTACATCCTGAGGGGACCTGGTGGGCTTCCTCCCCATCTTCCGTCCAAAGAGCCAAGGTTTGCAGGACAGGATGGTGGGAGAGATTGGCAGGGGGCGCTACAGTGACCCTGTGGTTGGAATATGGAATAAGGGTGAATTACTGTGGAGACGTTGCAGTGGCTGTAACTTCGATACAGGGTTATCAGTAATTTTGGGGGCATCTCTTAACTTCAAACAGTTGCTAAGCAATTAGTCATAAGTTGAGGATACCCTGTATGTAGTAAGTCATCTTGAGAAATCTTCTCCTCTTTTCTAAGATGGTATAAGTAATATGACAGAACTTTCCCATTGTACTGTTTCCTGTTAGGCCATTGTTTGGGATACTTCATACTCCCTTGAAATGAAATTGAACAGATGATCACAAAATCTGTGTAGCTTCCTTAGCTGTGCTATTTTTCATATTAAAAGTCCTTCCTACATGAATCTGGGATTTATGTTGCTGCTAAACAGTATTAAGATAATTTATTGCATTTTTCAAATACTCATTGAAGCAAATAACACAGAACAATCCCAAACTGGCTCATTCTCAAATTAGTAAAGGGAGGTGCCTTGCTCTGAACATGACAACTTCATTATAGTTACTATGGTTCTTAGCAGTTCTGTGAGAGATTCTATGTTAATATGAAAAGAAGGTTAGCTTTTTTTGTGCTTAGAGAAAGTAGTACCTCTTTGTTGTGTCTTTAAGGGTATATATAACCATTTGCTTCATTCCCAGATGATTGCTGCTAACGTGCTTTCGAAGGAGGAATTTCCTGACTTTGATGAAGAAACTGGAATCTTGCCAAAGGTTGATGATGAGGAAGGTAAACCATGATAGATCTAGTAATCGTTCTAGGTATGATGCATCAGTGTATTTCACAAAGTAGGTTTTTTGCTCCTCATTGTGTTGAATTTGGGAATGCTAATTCAGATTCTTTTCAGCAGATTACTGTCAGTTCAAATGATTGCTTAAGATACTTTCATGTTATGGAAGAGAGATTGTTCTTTCATAATCTTTGTATCTCCAGCAATCCAGAGTCCAGAACTGTCGGCTGAATTGAAATAAAGTTATGGAGGGGCTGTTCGCAATAGAAAAGGATGTTGTATCACAAATGTATGATGGTTAGCTTTGTATGTTGGTAAATAAAGAGTGGAGGCATTGGTTTGCATAATTAAGAGGCTTTAAATTAAAATTGGAACTGAATTTAATTTGTTATTCTAGATGAGGATCTGGAAATTGAATTGGTAGAGGAGGAACCACCATTTCTGCGAGGTCATACAAAACAGAGCATGGACATGAGCCCCATTAAAATAGTGAAGGTAAAGAAATACTGTTCTTGGGTCTCCATAAAAATGGGGAAGTATAACTGAATACTAGATTCAGATGGGTTTGTGAAAAGTTAAAATGCTTTTGGTATCCAAAGTACAGTAGAACAATGAAGGGCATTGAAAGCAAATTAATACTCTTTCCCATCATATTCTTCCATATACATTTGCAAAGCACAGTATCATCTTTCCCTTATCTACATCAGTTCCAGGAATCTCAGTAGTTCATCTCTTTTTATTATTTTTGTTAATGGCCATTTAGAAAACATTAATTAACAGTTAAACAAATTACAAAAAAATTAACATTAATTCTGTTTTCTGACTTTGTATTCAAGCTTTGTTGTCTTCATTGTTAAAATTTTGTATGACTATCAAATTCTTGCTTTTTTCCTATTCATTTATGTTTTGGATGATGATTGAGAATCAGTCAGGATCAGATTCAGGAAATTGGAGAAAGAAGTAAGATAACATTTTCTTGTTGATTCCAGAATCCTGATGGCTCCCTGTCTCAAGCAGCCATGATGCAAAGTGCACTTGCTAAAGAGAGGCGGGAACTGAAGCAAGCCCAGCGGGAAGCAGAAATGGATTCTATTCCTATGGGGCTCAACAAACACTGGGTGGATCCCCTTCCAGATGGTAATCTCAAACCTTTGTTCAGTATTATTTGTCTTCTACGTGCAATTTATTTGAAACCATCTAACACTCATATTTATTTCAAATCTAAATACACGCAACATGGTAGGAAATCTGCTTGACAAGACAGTTATTTCTAGTTTGTGAATTGCCCAGTATTTCCCCCCTATTAGTCTACTATCAAATAGAATTTCAAAATAATACAGCATCATAGTGTAAGAGGTTTAAAAGTGATATCAATTTTGTTAGATTGAATTAAACTTGTGGGGGTTTTTTTATAATTAGTATGTGGGTGGTTATACACATATACACACAAATACTTTGAGTCATGACTAGTTTCTCATTCCTTATTATCAAGGATTGTTTTTCCCATTTTCTTTATTAAATTCGTAGAATCATATAGATAGAAAGGATCATTTATATTATTATGTCTAGCTTCATGCTCAGTTCAGAAATGCAAATTATAATATCCCTGCAGATGGGTTTCCAGCACCTGACTGAACATGTCCGAGAACCACAAACACTTGTCAATTGGTTGTAACATTGAACTTTCAGAATGGAGGTGCTTAATGAATTGGATTGGAATAGCATTTTTATTCACTACTTTTCTTAATATGATCTCTATCAAAATATAGAGTATCTTACTGGTTGATTAGGTCATTCTACTGTGTTTCCCCAAAAATAAGACCCTGTTTTATATTTTTTTGAACCTTGAAATAAGCGCTTGGCCTTGTTGCCATGCACTCAAAAGCCCGATTGGATCTGGGGGGAAACAGGGTAGGAAACTAAAGTGCCAGGTTTGAGTATGCTTTCTCTTTGTCCTAACCAATGTTCAGGGAAGTCTTTCCATATGGATATAGCGATAGCACTTAGACTTATATACTGCTTCATAGTGCTTAACAGGACTCTCTAAGCTGTTTACAGAGTCAGCATATTGTCTCCAACAATCTGAGTTCTCTTTTACCGACTTCGGAAGATATACTAAAATAGTATTGCTCATTCATCTTTCTTTTCTCACTTTCCTTTTCTTTTCAGCTTCCCTTTTCAGTTTTGTCCCTGCTGCTTTCTTTTATCTTTCTAGGGCAGCTATTCTTACAAATTATCCCATTTGCATCATACTTTCTTCCCCCTTTTCTGATGGAGGGATATATGTGTAGACTTAGACTTATATACCGCTTCACAGTGTTTTACAGCCTTCTCTAAGCAGTTTACAAAGTCAGCATATTGCTCCCAACAATCTGGATCCTCATTTTACCCACCTTGGGAGAATGGAAGGCTGAGTCAACCTTGAGCCTGGTGCAATTCAGTCTGCCAAATTGCAAGTAGCTGGCAATCAGCAGAAGTAGTTTGCAGTAGTATATTCTAACCACTGTATCACCGCGGCTCAACATGGCTCAGGCAAACATACATTATATTTCTGCATATGAGAGTAACTGAGACAATAGTTAATAATAGGCACATAGAGAGTAAATTACTTTTAATGGATGTTCTGTTTCAAGATTTCTGACAAACACACAGAAACAGTATTTTGGAAGCAGGAATATTGCAGTTTAGGCAGAGAACAGCAGATAGGAATGTGATTCAAATGCCTAATAAAGAGTACTTGTTAGAAGAGAGCCAGACAGTCCAAGAAGCAATAATGTAGGTCTAGCTTAATAATCAGTTGCTTAGCAACTGTTCAAAGTTATGACAACTCCCCCAGAGGTGCTTATCACCTAGTTCTGGCATTTTGACCCTCCCCACGACTGCATTTTAGGTGCTTAGTAACCAGTTCACCTTTACAACCAATTGCAGTATTCTTCAGGGACATGACACAATTTACAATACTTTTTGTTGGAAACTGGCCTTCTGTTCTAGATTAAAAAAAAGTGCCCTTGGAAATACATTGATTCATTTAATGACTGCAGCATTTACTTAACAATTGCTGCAAAAAAGTTGTAAAATTGGGTCAGTCGTAGGTACCTTGGTTTAAAAATGTGATGATTCACGACAGAAATGCCAGACTCCCTTACAGCCATAAGTCAAGCACTACCTGTAGTCCAAACCAAGAGTCCCAGAATGTCAAGTCATCTCATCAGTTAATCCAAAGAGTCACAAACAAGAAGCAGGAACACAATTCAGGAGCTGGATAGCCAAATGGTTATCTCTAATAAGGACTGCAAGCACAGGATCTAAATCTGTCTGCAGCCAGCTAGTTGCAATCAATCATGCCTTGCCCTTCATTTTGCAAGAAGCTCACTGAGAAACATCACTCTTTGTCCTCTGTATACTCTGAACCTAGGGTTTGGTGATTGTGCCTCAGAATCTGATTGCTCTAGCTGAACAGGAAATGCCTGTAACTTATCAAATTCAATTGAATTCTGATTTAGTGATTCCTGAGGCTGACAGTTCTGCAGCATAGGCTCAGCTGGAGCAATATCATCAGTTTCAAGATCAGATTCAGACTCTAAATACTTTATTATTGTAATAGAATAAATAACTATCAATTATTTTAATTGGTGTTAATAAGTTAATACTGGATAGCTCAACAGACTAAAAGCCTGTTATTAACATTCAGTTGTCTGCAATTATTGCAACTTCGAATCTCACCAGGCTCAAGGTTGACTCAGCCTTCCATCCTTTCTAAAGTAGGTAAATTGAGGACCCAGTTTGTGGGGGCAATAAGCTGACTTTGTATAAAATATACAAAAGTATGAAGGCTATTGCTTAATGCATTGTAAGCCACCCTGAGTCTCTGGAGAAGAGCGGCATATAAATCTAATTAAATAATAATAATAATTTTTTAAAAATTAAAAAAAAATACAATTTATTTCTGGTCCTTTTTTGAAATTATTTTGCTTCTGGCAGATGTATGTGCATACACTTTCATTTACATATATGATACTATATATCTCATATATATTGAGTAGAAAAGAATTCCAGTAGTGGCTTCAGCAGAAGTTGGAAACCTTTCATTGGTAAGACTGGGTATTGCACGATTTTTTTATTGTGATCCTACAAATCTTTTTGGTCCTTCCTTTAGATTAGATATTATCTTAAATTCAGGATTGACTCTCATTCTGTTAAGTGTGTTATTCAGATACAATTTAGAATTCCACCTGAGTGATGGATATTCAGAACAGGGCAAATGAAGCAAACCAACATATAATAGAAATCTTCTCAATATAGTTCTGTTTGTTCTTGATATGATGACTCTTGTCCCTTCCTTCAATGACTATTCATTTCTAATGCAACCCGTCAGTTGTTTTATGTTTCAATATGGATCTCGGACTCATAATTTTTCTTCCTTCCTTCCCAGTGGATGGAAGGCAAATTGCGGCCAACATGCGGGGTATTGGCATGATGCCCAATGACATACCTGAATGGAAGAAGCATGCTTTTGGAGGCAACAAGGCTTCTTATGGCAAAAAGACGCAACTATCAATAATTGAACAGCGAGAAAGTCTTCCAATTTTTCGTCTGAAAGATCAACTCATCCAGGTAAATCGTTAAGAAAAGCAGTTGATTTCAATCATAGTAAGGATCATTAAATCCAATATCTTACCTGTCCTAGTCATTTAACCTGGACATACATTGAATCTCACTTACTCTTTGAATCCTGCATTCAAAAATCCTGAAATAGAGATTTTTGATGTAATTATTTAATACATTGTTTTCATTTATCCAAAATGCATTTAGCATGTGGTAACACCTGGCTGACATTTGGGTTGAGACGCTAAGCAGGGTCATTTCTCACTATTACATGAATGAAAGATCATTACAGAGAAACAGGGCAATACACTAGGGGAAAAAATTCTAGAAATAAACAGAAGGGAAACAAAAAGGTTATGTATTGTTTTTGAAATAATTGTATTGATGTATCCATGATATCACCAGACTGAAGTTTCACTCAAAGGAAACTTGACTTTTTATCTGTTAAATATTTTTTGTGCTTTTATCAAATATCCAAATGACTTATCTGAAGATTAAATAGCTCTCAGTAAGAAAGTAATGAAAAACTGACAAAAGGTGCATACATACATATATTTGTTGTTGTTAGTTTTGAAGTCATGTCTGACCCATCGCGACCCCACGGACAACATTCCTCCAGGCCTTCCTGTCCTCTACCATCCTCTGGAGTCCATTTAAACTCACGCCTACTGCTTCAGTGACTCCATCTAGCCACCTCATTCTCTGTTGTCCTCTTCTTCTTTTGCCCTCAATCTTTCCCAGCATTACGCTCTTCTTCAGTGAGTTCTTCCACCTCATTAGGTGGCTAAAATGTTTGACTTTCATCTTCAGGATCTGGCCTTCTAAAGGGTCAGGGTTGATCTCCTTTAGGACTGACCGGTTTGATCGCCTTGCAGTCCAAGGGATTCACAGGAGTCTTCTCCAGTACCATAGTTCATAGTTCAAAGGCCTTAATTCTTTGGTGCTCAGCCTTTCTTATGGTCCAACTTTCACAGCCATACATACCATACATACATACATGTCAGATATTTTTCATTACTTTATTACTGATATATATACATACATACATACATACATACATACATACATACATACATACATATATATATGTTTTCACGGGTATATATGTGTGTAAAGGTAATATCTCAGGTTTCTTCCCATGTAATTGTAAACAAATCTTTAGAAGAATAGTAGCGACGTTTCGTTGAAATCTCATTCATCATCTTCTGGCTGATGTTCTCAGTTTGGTGCTTATGGGCAATAAATAAATATATATATTTATTCTTACTTTTCCCATTGGGCAGCACAAAATCTGCTGGCTGCCAGAATGAAAAGAAGGAAAAGAAGAAAAAAAGCCCAAAAACTAGTGAATGTGATTTCACTCAACTAGGCTTGCAGAAAAATCTTGGTTACGTAGGAAAAACCTGGCTTAAAGGAAAAATATATACACACACATATATATATATATCAGTAAGAAAGTAACTGTTGCAAACTGTGTCCGTTCTGACAATGCTTCATCAGAATTCTCAGGTGCTGCTGGTGCAAAAATAATGGAAGTTGGTTTTCATTCACAGCTGGAAACCTTTAGGTTTCCTTACCCTGGGTTAAGTTAGTCTAAAACTTCAAACTATTGTACAGGAGATTTGATCACTAAAAATTCTGCCCAGATTTGCTTGTATTTTTCAGTGTGCTCAGTTTATTTCTCTTCCCCTCTTCTCTCTAATATGTAGAACCAAGATTGGAAACAAGATCTGTAAGATTAATAAACAAATTTCTCATTTTGATCTGACACACTCACTCATCTATTTGTTTGTTTTCTGCACTGTGGTGGCTATTGATTTTATTTTAAAAGTAAACAATACCAACCAGATTCCTCCTGAACACCCATTCTCTTTTAAATGAGACTATTTCTATGCTTCACCCTATTTTTTTCAGGCAGTTCATGATAACCAGATTCTGATTGTCATTGGTGAGACCGGCTCTGGGAAAACTACACAGATCACACAATACCTTGCTGAAGCTGGCTATACCACCCGTGGGAAGATTGGCTGCACTCAGCCTCGTCGAGTGGCTGCCATGTCTGTTGCTAAGAGGGTTTCAGAAGAATTTGGTTGTTGTCTAGGACAAGAGGTAAGATGTATTCTGCTGTTTTGTGAGTTAATTCTGCAATGTACTGAAAAAAGAAGGAATATAACAAGACTTTAAAACAGCAGCTATATTTAACTGTTTTCAACAAATTTATAGAAGCTATATCACTCACTCTAAATTAGCCATGACAAAACTTTCTCCTTGAACTCTACAGATAGGAGAGTTTACTCCTTTGAATTTAGGTCTGGGCTTGTACACAGTAATCACTTTTCTTTCTCAGAGAATTCTTCCCCATTTGTTAGTACCTGCTGTCTTGAGAATCATGCAGAATAAAGAAAAGCTTCATTTGGTTAATTTGAAGGAAATGTATGTTTTGTTTTCTGCAATTTGCTTATCTGGAATACGTTAATTTACATAATTTATTTCAATTAGGCATGCAAAACATGGATATCTTATTTTGTGAAAATTACCGTCTGACTGTTGATTTTTTTCTCAAATTTTAAAGATTACAAACCTTACTTGTTTCAATAACTACACTTTCTGAAGTTATGTGATATGGTTCTTAAATTGTGAAATTTACATAAATTGATGAAGCATGTTGTTAGAAAATAAGATATGCATCCGTAATCCAAATATAAAGTAATCCCACTTTAGAAAAAAAATAAACTTGAGTGGCAAAGAGTATTCTATGTGAGAACTCACTCTCATGATAGAAGTAAATCCGTATCCATTACCAAATAAAACAACAGATAGAAATCCAACCTTCCTCCTGAAAGAATAAATAGGGCTTGCATAAGATGCATAGCAGTTGCTGAAATTCTTCCAAGATGGCTTCTTTAGTTTTTTCACAATAAAACTACTGATCTGAATTTTTATGTTCTTGGAATTCTGTTCTTGATCTTTCTGCCTTGCCAGTTGAAAACATCTGTTATCCCGTGGGGCTAGAGAAGGTAGGTAGGTTGCTTTATAGTGGGTGTTCATAATTGGGCAGGCTTACTAAAGCAGCCATGTGTAAAAGACAACTTTCAACCACATAGTGGTTTTTATAAGTGGGTCCATAACAAAGTCTCAAATTCTAGATGTACCACCAAACTAAAGGCTGTTTGTTATTGTTCTGTTTGTAACTTCTGCCTCCAAACAAATTTGACCCTAATATCACTCTCTTAAGAGTGAGGGAGTTCATCACTGACACTTCTTTTGTTGTATTTTTTGAAGGTTGGTTATACTATCCGATTTGAAGATTGCACTAGTCCTGAAACTGTGATCAAATACATGACAGATGGAATGCTGCTTCGCGAGTGCCTCATTGATCCGGATCTGACACAATATGCAATCATAATGTTGGATGAAGCCCATGAACGCACTATACATACTGATGTACTCTTTGGTCTTCTGAAAAAGGTATGAACTCTTTCAAATCATCCCCAATGCTAAAATGATGAAACAGAAAATTGCTCAAAGAAAACAAAGCAAGCAATTTTGTCCTGAAGTTCAACCATATATTGATCCTTCGGTTTATATTCTGTTGCCTTCTTTTTTTTTAAAATGTACCCCATTTTTTCTCTGCAGACAGTTCAGAAGAGACAAGACATGAAATTAATAGTGACCTCAGCTACACTGGATGCAGTTAAATTCTCTCAGTATTTCTATGAGGCTCCTATCTTTACCATTCCTGGTAGAACATACCCAGTCGAGATTCTATACACCAAGGAACCTGAGACAGATTATTTAGATGCCAGCCTGATTACAGTCATGCAGATCCACTTGACAGAACCTCCAGGTGAGCCATGGCATGAAGACGATGTTGAGACTCTCTAGAAATTGCTTTCAAACTGGGAAAATATTCAGTATATTCAATGTAATTATATTAGCCATATTTGTTACATTGAATTTGATTTCAATTTAATTAAGATTTGAACTGGCCCAGAATAGTTTTATAATCTCTCTTCATTCTCCTTCTCAAATGGCCAAGTGAGCATTCCTAAGTTTAATATGGGCCTGAGACTGAAAAAGGTTGCATGCATGCTTCTGTAAAGCCTCTTTTATTGTATTTTAGCTTGCAATCCCTTTTCTTTTTATAATAGTTAAGTCAGAATGGGATTTTCATTTTTAATAATAAATGTGTGCAAAAATAAATCTTGTGCATTTATTTAATAATAAATGCACAAGATTTATTATTCAGGTTTGGCCTCCAGTGGAAGCTATATAAATATACCTGTTCCTTGAGATAGAATAAAAATATCTGATGTAAATAACTCTGATAAGAAAGCTTTCTTGCTCTGGGGAGCCTAATTCATCGTTTCTAATGTAAAGAGTTTTAATTTTTATGGACAAAGTAATTCCTGAGGAGATATCTGCTATTAATTTAGACTCTTTTTAACGTTGGCAGTCACAAACCTAGATATTGCACAATTCTTAAATACAAACATATATCTAAGCCATCTTATATATTAAAAGGAGAAATATTCAATATGTTACTGAAGAATAAAGGCAGAATTTCTGTATAAAGCTACTGGATAGAGAAGCAAAATTTTACAAAGGTTTTTAAGGTGAAAATGGAAATTTCAGGAGAAATCACATAATATAAAATTTTATTTATTAAATTTACTTACTGCCATAATCTAGTATAATCTAGTCTTACCAGTATATTTTCCTCATCCATAGTTGCCATAATCTAGTCTTACCAGTATATTTTCCTCATCCATAGTTGCAATATAGGTCTCCTAATTTTGAATTTCTTCTACCTGATTTACGTAATTGATTAGTAAGCAGGAGAATAGGTACCATGCTCTGTTTAACATATCAACTTCATCTAATATTTCATCTTCACTCAGCAAAGAAGTATCTGTCATTATGTTTCTTTTTCTCCTGGATGATTTACAGTTCCATTATTCAGAATAAATCATTAAAATCTGCAAATTTTACTTCAATTGTCTACTTTTTAGTGTAGTCTCACAACTGTAAAAGCCAGATACTTGCTTTTTTTAAATAAAATCAGACTGAAAAACAAATCACAAGATAAATCTGAAATCTCACACCGTTGTCTGTTTATTAATTGTAAGTGTTGTTTTTATGTTGGTCTGACTATATGATTTGCTTTTCTTTCCACAGGAGACATCTTGGTATTCTTGACTGGCCAGGAAGAAATTGATACAGCTTGTGAAATTCTCTACGAGCGAATGAAGTCCCTTGGCCCGGATGTTCCTGAGCTGATAATCTTGCCTGTTTATTCAGCACTACCTAGTGAGATGCAGACACGGATCTTTGATCCAGCTCCACCAGGAAGTCGAAAGGTATCTATTCCCATATGTATGGTTTTGTTTTTTGGGGATTTTTTTTTTGCTAGATGGTTGTTATCTTCCAATATAATGTAATTAATAATCAAATCTTTTCTAGATTGGGGAGTCTATTGAGCATCTTGTTCTCAAAAGTGAAATGTTTCTTTGAAACCTGTTAAAAGGTTGGAAGACATTTTCCAATTCCTATTGTCTTTTCGTTCTATAAATATCGGAATTCCTGATCTATTCATTAATGGGGGGGGGGAGGTGATGTTTTTGAGGTGCTGAGAGGAAATTGCATATATTTGAGAGTAAATTGAAGACAGAATAGAGCTGCTTGCAAGTGAAATGGATAACATATAAATAAAATCAATCAATCAATCAGCAAGTTTACATATTGAGTGAAAAATTAAAAGGATTCTTGGGTATATATTATTTCTTGTTATAATTTAATAGCCTCAGTTAATCCTAAAACTTTATTCCCTGTCCTCTGTTTTATTTTTCAGATGCCTTTTGAGGGTGGGGTGGGAATAAAATCAGATTATCTTCTCAGTGAAGATATTTACAAATTCATTTAGATTCTATGTTGAAGCACTATGAATGTTAAGTTTATTTTTTGTAGTTTGCTGTCACAAATAGCCTCAGGATTTTGCTGAACTAAAAAGTAACAGTATTGGATTTGCACAGTCTATGTGAACAACATCAATATCAAAAATATACTTATTCCCGCTCAGGTTGAGGCTGCTTCTGAGTACACTCTTTTAATATTTATCAGCAAGAAGGAAAAGAGTTTTAAAGAATAAAATATAAGTGTATAAAGTGATATAAGACATATAAAGAGAGGTAGAAATGGAGCAGGCATAAACTAGGTTTAGCTATGTTTTCTTTTGTTATATTAGTCTTTTAATTTGGGGGGATATTTACATTTATTACTCTGTTTATGCAGTCTATGTACAGTATAAAATTGCTTATTCTGAAAAGAAATATTGGTATGCATGTATGTATGTGTATATGTGTGTGTGTGTATGTGTATACATATATATTCCCATTGCTTAAAATTTCTTATTTTCTTCCTTCATTCTGTTCATTATTCCCATTAATGTTGGACTTGATATTTTCCCTAATAGAGTACATTAATTAAAAAAAATCTATAACAGAGGAGACTTTCACTTCTTGAACCACTTCTTACAATTTTAATTAATCTAATGCTTGGAATTTTTTTGTTTTGAAATCAGATATGGCAGTTCTGGGCAATGTGTCTGTATTTGTCTGTCTGTCTGTATGTATGTATGTACTAACCAAATTTATCATCCATCCCATCAAAGGCAACTGGATACCGCACAACAAATGGGTAAAACCACAAATAAATTTGATTGCAATGTATGCTGCCAGTTGGCTTCAGCAGTGTATACCTTTTGCTTGTAAATGGTGCCAGTGACCTGGTGGGCATCTGTTCATTGCTTCCTTTACTCAGTTTTAGTCACACTATCTAGAAGTAAACATTCCGAGGTGTTGATTCTAGCCATTAAAAAGAAGTATCTGTTACTTAGGGAAAAGATTACGATAAGTCTAGAATAAATATTAAAGTGATGGCAGATTTTCATATTGTGAAAGCTATGGTTTTCCTCTTAGTGATAATAGATGGCTATAAAACCTGGATTATTACAAAGGCTAAATTATAACACTAGGTATGATAGTTTAAAAATAACTTGAATAGAAGTGCAACAACTCTTCTAAATGAAGTAAAAGAATGAGCTTAAAGCTTAAATACTTTGGCACATTGAAAAGTCATTGAGAAAGCTTGATGTTTGGAAAATTGAAGGCAGTTTTAAAAATAGCAGAATATCTGTCTAGATATTATCACTGATTACACAAACAGGATCTTATAAGAAATCAAGGAGTTTTGGACACACAGTAGAGCCGGAAGAAGCTGAAGTACAGTGATATTATTATCTGCTGTAATGAACAAATTTTTATAGCATCTAGAAATACTTCTTGATCAACTGAAAAGAATATTTTCCAAACAATTTGAGGATATTTAAAGTACAAAAGCTCATTGTTAGAACTCTTTTTTCTTTCTGAGAAATTGAAAATGTGAGTCTGATAATAAATTTTGGGGCCTAGTAATATAATATTTTAGGAACTATGTCAGACAAGTTCACAAGCCGCTTTTTTATGTTGTTGATAAAATTATTCATTGGAGTGTAATATTCATTCCCAGCAATTCTTTATCATTTATTCTCAGTTTTTTTTTAATGTTATCTTTCATGACATGCAAAATAAAAGATCTGCCTGCATGTTCGAATCTTTAAGAGTTCTAAAGGGAGAGGCAGATTTTTCTTCATTCATATTCATGGTGATATATTGAATATGTTGAGTAGTAGTGCGGTTTGAGGGTTCCGGTTGAGAGTTCTGGTTTGAGGGTCATTTTATAAATTGCTGTTGCTGTAGTTTTAATGAATAAATAACAGTTTTTTTAATTTTATGTACAAAATATCAATTTATAGTAAATGTATGTAGAATTGTAATTTTAATTGGATTTTTAAAATTATTACTATTTTTATTTTCATTGAGGTACATTGCTCACAGTTATATTTATGTGATTTGTGTGGCCATATAGCTTTCCCAAATAAATAAAGTCCTCCCTTCTTTTTGTAAAAAGGGAGATTTAGTTATAAATTGCATATTTTTTGCAATGCAGCATACCCTTTTTCATGGATTTTTATGTGTGCTTTCTTGACCTTTTTCAATTTTTAAGAATAACATCTGTTATGTCATCTTCAGCTTAGTTTTCCATCCCCCCCCCCCCCTCCAATTTAAACCAATTTTTTTCAGGAAGAATATTTCTGCATTTTCTGTGTATAATAGACGAAGGCTTTGACCATTGAATGAATAACATGTCTTAAAAGTAGCTTAATGGTGGTCCTGTTTTCATTCCTACTTTTTTCTTGCTATATTCAATTGTTTGCCATTCCTTTTTGTCCCCCTACAGGTGGTCATTGCCACAAATATTGCTGAAACTTCACTTACAATTGATGGTATCTATTATGTAGTTGATCCCGGTTTTGTAAAGCAGAAAGTATACAACTCCAAGACAGGGATTGACCAGCTGGTTGTGACACCAATTTCTCAGGTATCTTGTATTTGTTGGATACTATGTTACTTGAAGCTTTTACTAAGGATAGTGTGCATACAGCACAATTTCTGCAGTGAATGAGAATGTCTTTATCTTATTCCAGTCTTTTGAGGAGTAACAGGTGGTCCTCAGGTTAGGATAGCAGTTGGCTCTGGGATTGCTGTTACTATATGATGTGGTGTGATACCATGTGGCCACATCATTTAGCAATGACAATTCCAGCAATCCTGATTGCTCTTGCAACCATAAGACACATAAGGTAAGCGGGAAGTGGTGGGAGTCCCAGGTAAGGAGTGCGGGAGGCCGAGTGCAGGTTAGGCTGGGGTGCTAAAAGAGAATCAGGTAGGTGGATGGCACAGCAGGGTGCATGTGCAGGAAAGTTAAGGAGGATAGCGTAGAAGAGCACACATTATTAGATAGAACAGACAGGAAACATGACTGGATGAGCTAATTGTACTTTATTATAAGTACATGAATAGAATCTTGCAAGTCTAAAAGTACTAGTCTCACTATCTCATTTTATAGCCTGATAAATTAGGAAACTCCTTTCTGAGTTTCTTTCTCTGCCTGTTATGCAGTGGCAGGTTTCACCCTCCTTGATGTGATCATTCCATAAACAGTATCTCTCTTCAAGCTCCCAGGATCATTCCCATATACCACATTACATGTGTGAAGGAAGGCTAGGAGGAGGATGTGGCAGGGTATGTGCGCAGCAATCCATGGAGGGATTTACCAGAATGACTTACGACCTTCCCTTTTTGCTTCTCCATTTACTTTTCTTTCTTTCTTTCTTTCTTTTGTCTGAAGTCAGCTTTATGTCAAATCAATGCATGAACAGTGTGGGATCTGGGTATCATACATTCTAATAAAAGTAAAACTGGTAAATTAATCATTATTATATTCAATCAATTTATATATTTCTAATAATGATGCACAATTATAATAAATTACAATCTGTCATTATTCAATTATTATGTTTTCTCTTATTGTTACTTTTATTTTATTATGTATACACTAACCTTCCCCATTCTCTTTTCTTTTATCACTTACTCTAACTTTTAATCATGTCACCTTTTACTAAAAAACATTTTCTTTCTATCCTACCTAAATTCTAGTCATGTCACCTACTAAAAGAAAAGAAAAGCAAAAGCAAATCAGAACAACTACAGAAAAGAGAAATCATCTATCCATCGTTTCTTGTCCACTTCAATACTTGAAATACTATGCTTTTTTTAAGTTGCCTCCCAAATTCCTCTCTTAGATTTTTATCTGTCAGAATCTGCTTGTTGACTATTCAATCTAGGTATTTTTCTCATCTCTATTCTCTTCCATTGCCTAGTTCCCAAAATTTCTGCCCAGGCCTATCTCCCTTTCAAACATATCTTCCAACTCTCTTAATACATTTTCCCCCTGGTTTAATTCATCAATCACTGTTATTTCTATTGTTATCTCCTCTTTGTCTTCTTCCTTCATTTCTCCTGTTGACTCCTTCCTTTTCTGGGCATCTTGTTTTCCATTTTTTCCATAATCTCTTTAAATCCTTTCTCCATGGTGCCTTTTGTGTTTTGAAAGAGTAATGCCATCTCCTTCAAAATTCTGCCCATTTCTGCCTTACAAAGCATCTTATTTTATTTTTTAAAAATTCAACTTTTGTCCAACAATCCAAGAACTATTTATTCAGTCCTTAAGTTACCCTCCAAGGAGTGCACTAGTCCCAGTTCTTTATATCCCGTGGATAAACAGTCAGTTCCATTTAAATAATCCCAAAAGTTATTTTCACAGTCCTTCATGTAAGTATTCCCAAGTTTGTAATTTTTCCTTTCATCAGCAGGTGGCACTCTCAACTTAAATTTCAATATTGCCACTAATCACGTGTTCTTTTAGTCACAGAACAATTATAAAAGCAGAATAGGTTTTGTAAATAAATGATTCCAGCATTTTAAAATGTCTTCCCAATTTAAGAGTCCAATTTTCTGTATATTTCAAAAAATATTTTTCTCTCCTACGCCTTTCACTGGTAGTTTCACAGAGTGCTCAAACACCGCTTTAATTCTAATTGAAATAATTCTAAGCAAATAGTTCTAAATTGTTCCTTGGGGTTGAATTTAAAGCAAAAGAAAATCTTCTCCCCAGTTCCGTTCACTGTTGCTCCAGTACCAGTCTTAGTTGTTCATTGGTTATAGACAGATGTTAGAGAGGAAACTGAAAACATTTTTTCAAATAAATACAAAAGAAGATACTTCTAACAAGATACTTCTAACCTACAAAACTTGTGGGACATCACAAAAGCCTATATAATGGGATTGACCATTGCATATAATTCTAAGAAAAATGAAGAAAAGAGGTAGCAACTAGAAAGCTTGCGGGAAGAATTTTAAAAAATTGGTTATGAAGTACAAAAGGACCCACAAAATAAAAAGATATATACAAAAGGAACCACAAGAATTGGACAAAATCATTCATGGAACAGAAATAAAATTAATTGGTAATATATACAAATATCTACTGAGGTATAAAATGGAAGAAGAGGTAGTTAAGGATACCATGATTAGATGGGCGAAAAATTTTGGCTACAATATAAAATTGGAGAAATGGGAAAAATTATGGTAAATATACATTAAATTGACTCTATCAACAGCATTCAAAGAAAATCAGTTAAAAATGTTCTACAGATGGCATTTTACACCAGTGTGGCTTGCTAAAATGTTTCCTAACAACTCTCCAAATTGTTGGAAATGTCCCCGGAACATATTACTATCTCTGGTGGACATATCCTAAGGCAAAGAAATTTTGGACTAAAATTAGAAGGTAGATAGAAGAGATAATTGGTTATGATGTGGACTTGAAACCAGAAACGTTTTTACTGGGGATATTGAACAGAACCTGCAATAAAGAAATTAGATATTTGATTTTGCATATAATTACAGTGGCAAGGATAGTCTATGCACAGTCCTGGAAAAAGAAAAGCTACCAACAGAGGAAGAAAAAATTAAGAAAATCCTGGACTGTGCGGAGATGGATAAATTAACAAAAGAAATAAAAGAAAAGGAAGATACAGAATATTATCAAGTATGGACTAAGTGGTACAAATGGCTGGAGATTAGGGAAAGTTAAATTGAATAAATGTGACAACTGTAAATGAATAAAACTAGAAATAAAGGGACGACAAAAATAAAGATAAAAAAGTATGAGAAAAATGGGGAATGTAGAAAGTGGAAAGTAAGAGGAACGAAACTGATATGTAAAAAGAAACACATATTGTGTATTTGTGTTTTATATGTTGTGTAGTGTTTGTAAAATTAATAATAATAAAAAGATGTTCATTGGTTGTCCCACATTGTGGCAGCTATCTTTAGCTGTCTCTTCTTTTTGCCATGGCTGAGTGGGAAAAGAAACTGGGTCAGACAGGAGAGCTGTGATTCTCCTCAACCTCATAGGGTGCCCCTCTTTGCTTCACCACCCCTACAGGGCAGCTTCGGCTCCTCTCGGAGCCCACAAACAGGGAGAAGTCAGCACAGTGAACATAGAGACCTGTTCACTGTGTCTGAAAGCGCTGCAATGTCAAGTGGAAGTGTCCATTTACTTTTCTTGTGGGAAGCCGGCATGGAAGATCACAAGTGGTAATCATGTGTGACTTTGGGATTCTGCAACCAAAGTGAGCTGGTTGACAAACACCTGAATTACAATCATGTTAAGGGATGCTGGAACTTTGTAAGTAACTCTTGTTCAATGCTGCCATAACTTCAAACGGTTGCTGAACAAGTGGTTGTAAGCAAGAACTACCTGTACATAAATTCTAAAAATGTGCTGTTACTGGCACTGAGTCTTTATTATATCATTGCAGCGCCATATTGACACTATACAAAACTAACCACTTGTCAGGATTCAAACAGTGGTGCCTCTATCATTCGTTTCTATTTTAAAGGATGGAGGGGTTTTTTTTAAAATTAATGAGTGGTACAGTGACCGAGAGATGGAGCTCTTGCCTCACAATCAGGAGGCTGTGAGTTCAATCCTAGGTAAAAGCAGATATTTCTCTCTCTGGGCATGATGAGAATATATATATCTGCTGAATTTAGTTCTGCATTGGCGACAGGAGATCCGGCCAGTAAACACTCAGCACAGTTCAGTTGCCCAGACTTCACCCCGTAAGGGATTATGGGGTCATTAAAAGACAATGATGTTTCTTTTAATGAATCTTGACCTTCTTTGAATGCTAAATGTATATCCATATTGTATGGAATATATAAAAATCGTTTCATGAGTTCCATAGAGCCCTTCTTGAACTGCTTTTGTAAATTTTCGCTTCTATGTCATATTCTGCTATACATAATATCTGCTGCATTCCTTCGATCTTTCACTTGTTCTTCTGTCTTGAATTACAATTATCCTGTGTTCAATTTTAATGCAAATTAAAATATGTGGTGGGTAAGCAGAAGGAATAAATTCTCCTGTGTATCTTTTAATTTGTGATTCCTACAGGCCCAAGCTAAGCAACGAGCTGGAAGAGCTGGAAGAACAGGCCCTGGCAAGTGCTACCGACTCTACACAGAGCGGGCCTACCGTGATGAGATGCTGACCACCAATGTGCCTGAGATTCAGAGAACTAATCTGGCAAGCACTGTATTATCTCTTAAGGTGAGCATTGGCACCTAAATGACTTTCAGGCTTTTGTTCAGCAACTTAAAAAAAAAAAGCCTTGCCCAGCTGTCTTTGTAAAGAAGGAAGTTGGGGGATTCATACAAATTAATGTATAAAGTTGAGAGTAATGTTTTGGGGACCAGGCCTAGGAAATATCTTTTGTCAATTGCCAGATGTGTGAACAATGCTTATTATCTTTTCTTCCCTTCTGATACACTCAAGGCTATGGGTATCAATGATTTGCTGTCTTTCGATTTTATGGATGCCCCCCCAATGGAGACTCTGATTACTGCAATGGAGCAACTATATACTCTGGGAGCTTTGGATGATGAAGGGCTGCTTACTCGACTGGGGCGCAGGGTAGGATCAGCATTGTTCAGATTCTCTTTAGTGCGCGGTTGAGCAAAGGAAAGTAATATTCAAGGTAACACAGCCTTTGAGAAAATGATTTGCACAGGATGCCTGTTTCTGCACTGCACTGGTGACAACTGTTTGTGAAGTCCGTCACCACTTATAGATGAAAACCTATTGGAACATTTATAGATATGTACTGAACGCAACCACATGTTTATTGGACCCGTGTCCCTCCTGGTTGGTGCTGGCCTCCCGGGAGGTTACACGAGGCTGGCTCCAGGAGATTATAAATGCTTCTTTGAGTGAGGGTGCCCTACCGGCCGCCTTGAAGGAGGCGGTGGTGAGGCCCCTCCTCAAGAAGCCCTCCCTGGACCCGGCTATTTTGGCTAATTACCGTCCGGTCTCCAACCTTCCCTTTTTAGCGAAGGTTGTTGAGAGTGTGGTTGCATGGCAGCTCCCTCGGTACCTGGATGAAGCTGTCTATTTAGACCCGCTCCAGTCCGGCTTCAGGTCTGGATACAGCACCGAAACGGCATTGGTCGCGTTGGTGGATGATCTCTGGCGGGCCCGGGGTAGGGGTTATTCCTCTATCCTGGTGTTATTAGTCCTCTCAGCGGCTTTTGATACCATCGACCATGGTATCATGTTGCGCCGGTTGGAGGGACTGGGAGTGGGAGGCACCGTTTTACGGTGGTTCTCCTCCTACCTCTCCGACCGGTCGCAATCTGTGTTGACAGGGGGGCAGCGGTCGACCCCGAGGCGCCTAGTGTGTGGGGTGCCGCAGGGATCGGTCCTCTCGCCCCTCCTGTTCAACATTTATGTAAAGCCGCTGGGTGAGATCATCCGTGGTTTTGGGGTGGAGTTCCATCAGTACGCTGATGATACGCAGCTGTACATCTCCACCCCAGACCACCCCAATGATGCCGTGGAAGTGATGTCCCAGTGCCTTGAAGCCGTGCGGGTCTGGATGGGGAGAAACAGGCTTCGACTCAACCCCTCCAAGACCGAGTGGCTGTGGCTGCCGGCGTCCCGATATAGCCAGCTGACTCCATCGCTGGTTATTGGGGGCAAATCATTGGCCCCCACGGAAAGGGTACGCAACTTGGGCGTCCTCCTGGACCCACGGCTGTCTTTGGAGGATCACACGACAGCTGTGGCCAGGGAAGCTTTTTGTCAGGTTCGCCTGATACGCCAGTTGCGGCCCTTTCTAGATCGGGACTCCCTACGCACAGTCACTCAGGCACTCGTCACCTCTCGCCTGGACTACTGCAATGCTCTCTACATGGGGCTCCCCTTGGGGTGCACCCGGAGGCTCCAACTGGTGCAGAATGCGGCTGCGCGGGGGATTATGGGAGTGACGGGACGCTCCCATGTGACACCCCTCCTGCGTGAGCTGCATTGGCTACCGGTGGACTTCCGGGTGCGTTTCAAGGTGTTGGTGACCACCTTTAAAGCGCTCCATGGCTTAGGACCAGGGTACTTATGGGACCGCCTTCTGCCGCCAATAGCCTCCCACCGGCCGGTGCGCTCCCACAGAGAGGGTCTCCTCAGGGTGCCGTCAGCCAGACAATGTCGGCTGGCGACCCCCAGGGGGAGGGCTTTCTCTGTGGCAGCCCCTACCCTCTGGAACAATCTTCCTCCAGAACTGAGAACAATTGCTGACCTCCGGACTTTTCGTCGGGCCCTGAAAACTCACCTCTTTCAGCTTGCTGGCCTAGCCTGACCCCGCTGAATTTTTAAGATTTGTATTATAGGGTTGGGTATTTTAAATATTTAATGGTCTTAATTTTAGCCAATGTTATATGCTTTTTTAAGTAATTTTTAACTTTTGTGTACTGTCTTTTATTTGGCTGTCCACCGCCCTGAGTCCGTAAGGAGAAGGGCGGTATACAAATCTAAACAAATAAATAAAATAAATAAATAGATAGAAACAGTTAAAATATTTTTTGCTATACCCCTAAGCAGGTGGACCTATTGTTGGTTCTCACACAGTGGTTTGATGCAGGGATTGGAAGGAATCTTTAGCAGCAGCAACAGCAGATGATGATAGTACCTTCTTCTGGGCGGTGTTTTTCTTTACGAATCTATTGGGTCTATGTATTTTTCGCATAAAGTTGCAAGTTAAAACTTACTTGGGGATAGTTCAACCAAATTATGTTTTTCTCCTTACTGGCAGATGGCGGAGTTCCCACTGGAGCCTATGCTATGCAAGATGCTCATTATGTCAGTGCACCTAGGATGCAGTGAGGAAATGCTCACCATTGTCTCAATGCTGTCTGTGCAAAATGTTTTCTATCGACCAAAGGTAAATTGGGGAGCATTGGAATGGAAAAGATTGTATCTTACACAGCAGCCATGCTCTGCTCGCAGCTCGACTAGGACATGGGAGAAGAATGGCTGATCTGATAAAGTGCAGATTTGATGTTGGAATGGGAAACTTGATTTCCTGCCTTATCCTTATCACACAACAGCTTCTTGATTTTAGAAGATGTTATTTAAGTCGATCTTTAAATTTTCAAGCATTATTTGATTACCCTTCTCACTTATTTTTTAATAAATAAGTTATATGTCAATTCTGTTAGGTTTGTAAAATTTAATGTAATGCAGATGAGGAAAGAGGACTAATTACAATAACATATCTTCCAATAGCACAAAGAAGTATAATTCTGAAGTGTGCAAGTTTGTTCAAATTCAGTTTTAAGAATTTAGTTTCCTAAATCAAATAAAATAATGTAAAAGGATGGTTGACATGTTGATGTAAAAGTTGGCATGTTCTACAGAGTAAGCTCTTTAATAAAACTTAACTTCCTGTTTTCTTGGCAGATCTGCTTACACAGAACCCTTGGTATTGCCTTTGTAATTTATTTTGTAATCAATGTTTCATGTATATTTCAATAATTTGTTTGAAGGTTCACATTATTTTAAAATTCTCCTTTATCCCTTTTTTGCACTTGACTAGTTTAAATATACTTATTAACATTGCATTATAAAATATATTTACCACTCTAGAAAAATGCATATTTTTATACCTGAAAGGAATAAATGAAATAAGGCTAATTTTGTTTCATATATGTAGGACAAGCAAGCTCTTGCTGATCAGAAGAAAGCTAAGTTCCACCAAACTGAAGGAGATCATCTCACACTTTTGGCTGTTTACAACTCCTGGAAGAACAATAAATTCTCCAATCCCTGGTGCTATGAAAATTTTATCCAAGCCCGTTCACTACGTCGTGCCCAGGATATTCGTAAGCAGATGCTGGGAATAATGGATAGGTGAGTTAATGAAATAGGAGGAAAATTGTTTTTCAGCCAAAAAAAACAAGCTATGGGAAACTATATTTGGCAACATATGGGTTTGAGTATAATTAGTGTTATATTTGAAGATTAGCTTCTGAGAGGAGGCTTTGTGGTATCCGAAGCAGAACATCTAGATTGTGTGTGTGTGTGTGTATAGATGTGCAGGTATATTTATGTATGTATATAGCATGGTATGTGTGTTTGGATAAATATATACTTGAGAGCAAGCAACAGAATTACATTTTTAATGTGGGCCAGTGTGCTCAGAGTAAAAACAAAAAGGCAATAAAGTTATCTTATTACCTTATCTGAAAAGATTTTGAAAAAATAATAACTAGATCTAGTATATAACAAGAAATTGACAGAAATTGATTGATTGATTGATTGATTGATTGATTGATTGAATCAGTTTGCAAAATCACTTACTAATGTGTGATTTAGGACAGCATAGACAAGTAAAATCACACATACTATCCGGAACTATTAACACACCTTACTAGAGACAAATTCATCCAACTGAAAAACACCAACAGGACCCTAATCTCCCAACTCAATGCCTGGAGTAATACCCAAATTACAGACCAGGTTTGTCTGGAAAAACATGAATCTTCTCTATAACAAAATATATCCTGCAATCCCAGGATTTGGTCATTCTACACCTGTTGTTTGATTAATTGCCACCAAGTTGGTTTTGACTTTTATTGACCATGTAAACTTTCTCTGGAATGTCCTCCTCTAATCTAGACTTTAGTGTCTCACAAAAGTGCGTTCATTGCTGTTGTAATTGAGTTAATCTATCTTGCTGCTGGTCATCCTATCTTTATTTCTACTTTTTCTGGTATTATGTACTTTTCAAAGTAGCTTCATATAGTGTCCAAAATATAAGTTTAAGCTGATCATTTTTGTTTGATTGATAATAGTCATAAGAGTCTTCTCCAATACTCAAGTTGAAAAGCATCTTGAAAGACCAATGTTATATCCGTGATGTTTCAGAGAAAATCATTGCCTGTACAATTCTAATCTTTCTAAGGATAGATACATCATGGTATCATGAGGTCAATTAACCTCTTTTTTAAAATTAATATTCCTTTTATCAGTGTATATAGTAAAGTCACTGAAATGATGGATAGTTTCAGTCTTTTGAGACTGAGTAGTAAAAGAAGCAGTGGTACATTACATGTTTGAATTCTAATAGAAATGTGCTCACAGTAGGAGGCAATATTTAACAGTCCTTTTCTGTAAAATATTGTAATTATAGAAACAGTAGAGCTAAAATAATCCATTGCTGAAAATAATACTTAGAAATTGGGTATGGACCTCTAAAGCAGTTTTTCTTTTGGGAAAAGTCTATTTTAATTAGAAAATTAAAACAGGATGCACCAGAGGATCTCACTATTGAACACATTGGTCCTAAAGCCTTTCATCACCCCTTGACTTTAACAGGCACAAGTTAGATGTGGTCTCTTGTGGAAAAGCAACAGTACGAGTCCAGAAAGCCATTTGCAGTGGTTTCTTCCGGAATGCAGCCAAAAAGGACCCACAAGAGGGCTACCGGACCTTGATTGATCAGCAAGTGGTCTATATCCATCCCTCAAGTGCCCTCTTCAACCGCCAGCCTGAATGGTAAGGGCATGGATTGAAATCAGAATTATATCTATTTGTATATCTGCTGAATTTTCTTTAAGTGGGTAAATAGAAATTACACTTTGTTTTTTATGTATAGCATACCTTTGTCAGGAAGATCTATATTTTTACAGAATAGTCTTGACAGCCTAATTGCTGGTTCATTCAGTTAGTGCCTGTGCACTTATCCGTAATACTCCATGGGAAGTAAACTAGGCTAGCAGTGTTCAGGATAATGACATCTTCTGGGGCTTCTTCAGCCAATCTCACACTGTGTCTGGGCAGGTCTAGCACTGACTTTCATTCTCTTCATGCAGCTAGTCTTTCCCACCAGAGTGGTACCCATTTATCTACTTGCAACAAGCTTTTAAACTGCTGGGTGTGTAGGGCAGAAACTAGAGCAAGTGACAGGAGCTCATCCCATCCCACAGTGCTACCAGGGCTTGAACTGCTAGATTGCCGACCATTTCTGGTTAGCAGATTCTGTTAAGTTGCTGCACCACAGTGCTTCCTTCACAGTTGCACTGTGAAACAATTATATTGCTAGAAATTTGGAAACAAAAAATATTGCTATGAACTTGAGGAATTTGTATGCATCGAGAATAATAGTATTTTGTATTTACAAATGTGTGGAGATCCTCTTAAATAGGTCGAAATGCCCCTAGAACATCATAATCTAGAGGATTTATTGAATTTGCATCATTTCCTCTATCAAGATAATAAAGTATATCACCCTACCTCTATTATGGTATGATACAATTCTGCTTTGTTGTGCTACAACTGAAAGTTAGTGAAATCTTACAGAATAGACACATAGCCCACTTTCTTATGTGACATGTTGTAATAGAGAGATTCGGCTATACAGATTCCACAACAGCTTTTAGATTATAAGTCAGAGTCAAGATTTTGCTTTCAGTGTATAAAGCTTTAAATAACAGTCAGAGACCAGAAACATGACGGCTGTTGTCACCATTACAGGTAGACTGTTGTAAGTTCTGCTGTCATTAAGCAGATCACCATCTTCAATTTTATTACCTTTTTTGTAGCAGTTATTAAGTGAATACCACAGGCATTAAGAGAAACCATTATACCCAATTTTTCATCAGAAATTAGAAGTTAAAAGCTAATTTCTAGCAAAAAAAAAAATCATAAATTTCAGTTTCATGACAACTGGACACTCCAAATGGTGGCAAATGCAGATTGGTTGCCAAATGCCCAAAATGCGATCACATGACTGAGGCAGGAGGCAGCTGTCAGAACTTTGAAACAAGATTGTTGGTAGCTCTGGGGAAGTCCATCATAACTTCAAACGGTCACTTAAGGGACTGTTTTTAAATTGAGGACTACTTATATAGTCATGGACAATATTTCAGATCATTGTAGAAGATCCTACTATGTATGCCTAGAACTGTGAAGTGCAATTTTGCGGTTTCTTGTTTGTGAGTTTTCTTTGTAATAGTGCCTTTGCTTTAAAATTGCTTAACACATTGTAAGCCGCCCTGAGACTCCGGAGAAGGGCGACATATAAATCAAATTTTTTAAAAAAATGTTCTGCTCACTGCTTACCTTTATATTTTAAGGCATTTTTTGTAGAAAATTTATCTAAAATTTTAAAATTTATTTAAAAGTCTAAAGCTGTGATTCTTAAATTAGGAGTAATTACTCCCAGGAAGGTAATTTGGTTATATCCTGGGTATAGTGAAGCAATTTGTAATTGCTTGTTTGTGAGTCAAGGATCCTGTTTGGGACTGTTGCTGCAAAAACGCTTGGGTTAAAAAAAAACATTTTGTCCATCTATTTTGTGGGACTAATGACATTATTTGAGACTTGGAACAGGAGTAATTGAGTAAAGCAATTTAAGACCTCTAGCCTAACTTCTAAAATAAGATTTTAATGTCTGCAGTTAAAAGAGCTGAGCCAAATCTGGATGTGAATGATGATTTTTTCCTTTCTTTAAAAGACAAGTTCTGCCACTTTGGAGTTGTTCTTTATTCAGCCTTGGTCCACTATACTCAAGTGAAAGCTAAGTTGCTCTTATATAGCTTTAAATATAAAACATCTACACTCCTTTTTAAATTAATTGAGCCTGAGTGTTGTTATGTGTGCCCTTTAAGAAGGGCAGTCCGCCTATATATAATGTATATGAAAAGCAGAAGAGTTCTGTTTGAAAAGAAAATGACATTCTTATCTTTTTTGTTTTATTATTAGGGTGGTGTACCATGAGCTTGTGCTCACAACCAAGGAGTATATGAGAGAGGTTACCACCATAGATCCCCGCTGGCTTGTGGAGTTTGCCCCAGCCTTTTTCAAGGTTTCTGATCCCACAAAGCTAAGCAAGCAAAAGAAGCAGCAGCGCCTGGAGCCACTGTACAATCGCTATGAAGAGCCCAATGCCTGGAGGATATCACGGGCATTCAGGCGTCGATGAACCTCATCTTTGTGTGGCACAAACTGTTCAATATCTGTACAACACACACTCTGATTTAAGGCATATTTGGCCATGTATTGTCTCAAGGCAAGCAATGAAGCAGAGAAATGTGGCACTTGAAAGGCACTATCTTCATCTAATTGATACCATTGTCAATTTCAGAGATGTCACTTATTGTTAGACAGATTTTTCCTTCTATTTCTACACTGTCCATGGATCAAAGGTTACCAAACATCTTGGTTAATAAATTAATATTTCAGTATTAATTTGTGGACTTCTCATATTGGAACCTGGTTATCATTGACTCTGATTATAGTTGAAATGAGAAAAATGCCCATTTCTAGATATAAGAAACCCATTTTTCAGACGTGATAACACTGACTACCTTTCTTTTAACCTAAGCAGGCCATTTAGAGGGTGGGGGATTGTTGGTATAACATACACTAACCTAAAAAATGCTAATTGCCATCATTATTGCATTAAAGCTATATTCCTATATTTTATCAAATATTTTTTCCAAGCAGGTTTTTTTTTGTTCCTAATTTTAGATTAAAAATACCCCGAAAATAAGACATCCCCTGATAATAAAGCCAATCAGGCTTTTGAGTGCATGCGTTCAAATAAGCCTCCGCCTGAAAATAAGCCCTCCCTGAAAATATTTAAACAGAGCTGGAAATCAGGTAAGAAGGCAAGAGGAGCCCCATCTTGCTTCATGCGCCCCAAAATTATAAGACCTACCCGAAAATAAGGCCAGGTGCTTATTTCGGGGTTCAAAAAAATATAAGACAGAGTCTTATTTTAGGGAAAACGTGTTAATACTGCTGGGCTACCCTTCTATCTTTTCTGCAATTATTTGATTATATTTTCTGTCTTCATGATGTCAGGGAGAGTCCTAATTTGCAGAACTTTTCCATTGCCCATTTCCTGAATTTAAAGATTTTAAATGTATATTAAAAAAGGACCAGCTTCATTCATATGTCCATAAGGAAGTGATGGTTCACGCAGCCATGAATGGTACAGCTCCTTTGATTTCATTTACATTATAGGTTTGCAATCTATTTAAAATAAAAAAAATTGAGTTAAACTGTGGAAGGGATTATTTTTTCCCCTACATCTGGGACTGTGAGAAGATGAATGATCCCTATCCTGTTTTAACTTTTATTTTTTTAAAAAATAAAATAATAATTATAGGGGCATTTTTCTTATTGAAGATTTTGTATTCTTGGTTATTTCACTTCCTGGCAAAAAGTGGCAGGAAATTCTACTATTGTTCTGCGGTTTCTGATGTTCGGGATTGTAGAGCCACAAAAAGTATCAAGCAGGACCTTATGTGCTTGAAGCAAGCAATTTGTCTCCTATTCTATATAAAGAGCTTTCATTATTAACTTCAATTTTATACAATGAGAAACTGCCAAAAATAAATCCTCTTTTTACAGTATCTTCAAATGACATGTATTTTTCTGAGGTCTTGAGGAAAAGAAAAGAGAAAGTGATATCCAATGATTTTATTTGGCTCAATTTGTCTGTCACTGCAAGGAGCTAGCATATGTTCAGCTAGAGGCAGCTTGAAATTCCTAGCTATTGTGCCAAACAGTGAAAACATCTGGTTTAAATTAATTTATAAGAATAAATTGGTATGAGTTGGAAAGTTGGAGGAGAAATAATCTTCTTCTTACAGAAGATTTACAAAAAAGAGAGCTGGCCTTGGAACTGTGGGGAGAGGAAGAGTGAAACTCTGAAAGGAATGCAGAAAAAGAGCAACAAAGATGATTAGAGGTCTGGAGCAGTAGTGGGTTTCAATTTAGTTTGCTACCAGTTTGCTCGTGTACATGCGTGCATATGCACGCGACACTTCTCATGTGCAGAAGCATCTGGTCAGGTGGGCGGAGCCTTCCGCCACCACCACTACTGGTTCACCCAATCCAGGGTGAACTGGTAGCAACCCACCACTGGTTTGGAGGCTAAAGCTTATGAAGAATGGTTGCAGGAATTGGATATGTCTGGTCTAGGGTATGTCTAAGGGATTTGATAGTAAGAGTTCTAATATTTGAAGGTATACCACAAAGATGGGAGGATGTCAATCTATTTTCCAAAAAATTGTCCTATTGTCCACCAGGACAAGAAGCAATGGATGGAAAATAATCAAGAAGAGAATCAACTTGAAACTAAGGGAAAAAATCCTGACAGTGAGAACAATTAACCAATGGAATGGCTTGCATTCAGAATTTGTGAATACTTCATTACTGGAATATTTAAGAAGAGATTGGACAGCTATTTGTCTGAAATGATATAAGGTCTCTTGCTTGACCAGGTAGTTGGACTAGAAGACCTCCAGGACGCTTCTGGCTCTGTTCTCGTAAACTGACATACCACAAACTAATTTTGGGATTGCAATGGGAAAGGGCAGAAGCTGGGTTAGGCAGGTCTCAGATTACAAAGGCTTTGGTACATGCTATGTTGCACAAAATGATAATTCAGACAAAAGCAATATAATCTGATTTTACTTGTACAGTCACTACTCTGCTATCTGACTCCCCTTATGTACTTGAAATTATACATTTGAAGACCCAGATTGTTGGGGGCAATATCTGTAAACCGCTTAGAGAACGCTGTGAAGTACTATGAAGCAGTATATAAGTATAAGTGCTATTGCTATGCATTTCAGTTATGTTAATTAAAGGAGGGAGACCTAGCACTGTTAATTCCTCCCAATGCCAATAATTTTATTTTTTTGTTTCCCTAATGTTCTCTGTTGCCATTTAATTAAAAAATTATGGACATAGAATTTTTTTTAAAAAATTCTAAATAATAATAATAAGTAGTACAATATATGTCACTCTAGCATTTGCCTGGCTAGTTTGTAAATTGGTCATCCTTTTTTTTCCATTCAGTCATGCCTGATTTTCAGAGACTGCCTGGACAAGTCCACGCAGTTTCCTTGGGAAGGTTTTTCAGAAGTGGTTTTTGCTATTGCCTTCTTCCTAGGACTGAGACAAAATGACAGGCTCAACACCACCCAGTTGGCTTCATGCCCAAAGTGGGAGTAGAATTTAGCCTCCTAGTTTGTAACCTGTTGCCTTACGATTCCTAAGACTTAGAGAAGATCAATGGACCATTGAATTGAACCCACTGAATTCAACAACAGCAACAAAAATATGTTGTAGAGAAAATGCCGGTAGAAATCCAGTGTAGTGGATCCTTTAAAGGGATTAGTTTAAGAAAAATATGTCACAGTTATCTTAAATCAATATACTTTCTTTGATAATGTTTGGAGACTTGTTTTGACAATTTAACATAGTACTTTGTGATAAGCAATTTATCTTCACACAGTAGTTAAATGTTGCACTTGTTCAAAGGAAAAGTTACTGAAATTCTTCAGCTTGGACTGAAAGAGGGTAAGGTTCTTCTGGTTCTTAAAATCTCATGCTCTTACCTGCTTATTACTATTTTCAAGGTGATAACCATTACTGCCTGCCATTAAGGACATTTACTAAGATTCTGAAGCACCTGAGATTCAAGGGTGAAAAAGGAAAGGGAATGTGCTGCATAAACAGCACCTCTCTAATTTCTCAAGCCAAACACAACCACTTTAAGGAGATGCAGACAAGAATTTTGTTCCGTTTTCCATATGCTCTAAGTCACTGTTTTGCCTCAATTACTTATCCTTAGCATTTGCTGCCATTGAAATTACTGATCAGAAGGCTTTTTTGGCTAGTAACAGCTAAGGTCAAGATAGCAGAGAATAATTCAAACACTACTCAGAGCTCACAGTTAAAAGAGATTCTAGCTGATATCCTTAACACTTCCCCAGTTGTGAAAGAGATGCCGCCATGTGTTGGTGAATTGTTAATTGTTAGCAACTACTTCTAAAGTGTTTTGTCTTTAAAGATTAAATTTATCTTACATATTCACCAGCTGGGAGATTATTGTGTTCCTTTCCTCAAAATGCATGTAAAAACAATGAGGCTACAGAAGCAGCAACAGCAGCAGTAAATTTCTGGATTGTCTTCAATTCAGGCTCAGCTGACCCATCTTTGCAGGCTTTGGTCAATCTCATAATTGCAGGTTTTCAAGAAGGTCTACCTGCATGATATATGATACATACTTCATGTTTTTTGTTCTGGTTTTGAGTCGTCTGAGATTGTTTTTGGATTAAATTTTTCCATAGCTTTGTAGACCCTGTGATTAATTGGATAGAATGCTATAAAATTATTTTCCAAAAATAATTACCTCAAAACAGATATGCTGCAGTTAATTATACAAATTGCAAATTTCCATTAAAACTTATTTACCAGCACAACCATAGGCTACTCTTCGGATAACAATGCTATTCAGCAGTATCCATTTATAGCATAATCTTAGAAACCACATTGATTTCTCCTTCCAGTTGGGTTAATTGTTTTTATGCTGCTGTTTTGATGTGAAAGATATCCTTGAACTAGGGATGAAATCCAGCAGGTTCTGACAGGTTCTAGAGAACCAGTAGTGGAAATTTTGAGCAGTTCAGAGAACTGGTAGCAGAAATTTTGACTGGTTCGGAGAACCAGCAAATACCACCTCTGGCTGACTCCAGAGTGGGATGGGAATGGAGATTTTGCAGTATCCTTCCCCTGAAGTGGGGTGGGAATGGAGAGTTTGCAGTATCCTTCTGTTGCCACGCCCACCAAGCCACACCGTGCCCACCAAGCCACACCCACAGAATCGGTAGTAACAAAAATTTGGATTTCACCACTGCCTTGATCCAACTTCTTCTCTAAGATTATATAGATGAATTTACATCATACAGTACAGTAAGGCATAACAGTGGTTAGGGTTAGGGTTAGGGTTAGGGTTAGGGTTAGGGTTAAGGTTAGGGTTAGGGTTAGGGTTAGGGTTAGGGTTAGTATTGTAATAACGAGTTGTAAGAACCCAAGTATTCTTGAAGTAGCACTCATAGGAAAGGGCACTGATGAAAATAGTGTTGCAACAGCAGCTGCTCTTTTGAAATGTCGGCTCTAATATTCTAAAAATGATGCTTTTAAATTTGCAGGTGATAATATACTTTTAAGAAGACATCTTCATTCAAAATGACTCCTTGACAGGCTGGAACATTGGACTAAATTCAGCAGAATGACATAACCTAGCAAAAAAGGAACATATAGATATAGAACTCAATGGAAACCTAGGACTTCTAATAGAATATCAGCATCTGCTGAACATCAGCAATCTGTATGATGAAATAGCTAAAACAGCTTGCATAATCTTGGACTGCATTAGTAAAATGCCTTAAACACATTACATGTAGTTCCATTGTTATGAAGGTCTGTAAGAATATACTTGGAATTCTGGTATCACATGAGATAAAATGGAGAAGCTCGAGTGATTTCAAAGTTAACATAAATTACCATAAGGAATCTAGATTATTAACCTGAAAGGAACTGGTCAGGTTTTGTTTGCAAAGAGAAGACTGAGGAAAGGAGGATAGTCTATGCCTGAAGGCTCTCCAATAACACATTTTACTTGCTATTTTAATTTTGAATGTGTCTTTTTATTTTCTAGTGGAAGGTCATAGAGAGCTAGTTTGGTGTAGTGGTTAAGGCATCAGGTTATAAACTGGGAGACCCTGAGTGGTACTCCCACCTTAGACCAAAGCCAGCTGGTTGACTATAGATCACTTTCTCTCCAGGGGGCAGGCAATGGCAAACCACTTCCAGAAAACTTGCCAACAAAACTACAGGGACTTGTCGAGGCAGTCACCAGGAGTCAAAAATAACTCAATGGCTTTTTAAAAAAGATTTTGATGTGACAGATGGTAAATTTGTCACATAATCAGCATTCTTGTGCTTCCCGAACCAGCCTCTGAAAAGGGAGTTAATGGAGAACCCAGAACTAAAATCACAAGTCACAGTCATACAATATCTTGCTGAATGATTGACCATCCAGCATAAACTCATTGTCACATAATTTTCCAGTTAATTATCATGGGTTTAACGATGGAATTGCTGGTCCAAATTGTAGTCACTAAGCAAAGACTACTTCTGTCTTTTGCTACAGCCTTAATTTTTTTTTTGGCAGATGAGGAACTCCTGTTTTCAAGCAGTTAAATGTTATTGCAGAAGCATGGTTGCTTCACAATTTTGTCTTGACCCAAGTAATCTATTCAATCACTGGAAGAGACTTTTTATTTTTGCTGTTTCTCAGATCCATGGTGGGGAGAAAATATGCCACTATGGTAAATTTGATTGCTAAGCCAGAAATGATGAGACCAATTATCCTCAAAACAAAAAATATACTAAACCAATATCATAATTTTTTTCAAAGTATTATATACACATAGCTGTATAGAGAGAACATATGCACATTAACATTTATAATTGAGTTCTCTAGTTTCACAATTTTCAAGCATCAAGGATAATAATAGCAAAGTAAATAAGGTCTTTCTACAGAAATAAATGATTTGTCTGCCAACATCTATCTTGGATTATTTTAATATTTAAAGTTGTACTGGGATTGATCATTGTAAAATATCAAGTTAGCAGAATTATTCAAGTCTAATCACCATTTCTAGACAGATATTCAAGTGACAATGAGCTCAGGTTTGCTGGAATTTGATTTGATGGAATAACTATTGCTATTTGGAAATTTACCCATTGCCTTGAGTAACCTTTCAGTAATGTGAATACTGAATATCTCATGAAAAGTTAAGAGCTCTCATTTATAGTGTCACAGGAATATGTACTACCTTCTAATAACTGCTGAAACTGATGAAATATTTGTACCAAAGGGAAAGTTCATACAATATTTTCTCTCCTAGAGAGACAGAAAATTTATGATCTGTTTGCAGAGAAATGATAAATCAAATTCATATCTGTATCGACACTAATTTTACTCATTAATATTTTTTCTGTAATTATATTTATTTAATTAATTAATTAATTAATTAATTAAATTTGTAAATCGCCCTTCTCCTTGTGGATTCAGGGCGGTGTACTGTAAATTTCAAAATTTAAATTTTTTTTAAAAAGAATGAAACAGTTTTGACCCAAAAAATTTAAAACATCGCAACTAAAATCCATAAACAATTAAAAAGCTAAGTGGGGGGGAGGGGTTTACGCCAGCCCAGCTTGATGAAATAAAAGAGTTTTTAGGGCACGGCGAAAGGCCCGGAGATATGGTATCCTGCTGATCTCCGGGGGCAAATTGTTCCAGAGGACAGGTGCTGCCACAGAGAAGGCTCTCCCCTTGGGGGTCCCCAGCCGACATTGCCTGGCTGACGGCACCCTGAGGAGTCCCTCTCTGTGGGAGCGTACTGGCCAGTGGAAGGCTATCAGTGGCAGAAGGAGGTCCTGCAAGTACCCAGGCCCTATGCCATGGAGCGCTTTAAAGGTGGTAACCAGCACCTTGAAGTGCACCCAGAAGACCACTGTAAGCCAATGCAGCTCGTGCAGGAGAGGCATCACATGGGAGCGCCCATGGAAGTCTTAAAGAAGTTCTGTTCTTTGGTATTTCTATAATACATAATTGTTTGCATTGGAAGAAATATCAACATGATGTTAGTGGATTAATATTAAATATTAAATTTATATCTTCTTTCTTAAAAGTAGATTGGATGATACCTTCCAGCATAAGAATATCTTATTTAATAAGTGCAGGTAAATTAGAATCAGATATGGCTCAGATTAGTTTCAGAACTGCATAATTGTAAGACTTCTTTTTAAATAAAAATAGTCTTTATTTATATTTATCATTAAAAAAGGAGACAACACACCAGATAAATGACAGAACAACAAAACAAATAACATATATGTCTATAAGTAGTACCTTAATAACTTAATATTTGGTACAATATATCTATATTACATTCTGGGGGAGACAGAACAACCTAATTTACATTTATAAATCAGTTAGGTCTATCTGACCTCACTTTACTTGTATAATGTAAGTTTTTCAATGAATACAACTCCTAATCTGATTTGGGTTATAATTTTCTCTTTGATATCCAAGTATATAGTTTTTCCCAAGATAAACATGTTTGCGTTTGGTCTCAATCTTTCAGTTTTTTGGTCCATTTATCTGCTTTCCGCACAATCCAAAATCTTCTTTCTAATTGCTTCCTCTGATGGGGTATTTTTATCTTTCCAAAATTGAGCATATGTTAATCTCACTGCCGTGAAAATATGTAGTGTAAGGTACTATGAATCTTTTTGATATTTTCCAGTTTGGAACCAAGCAAGCATGTCTCTGGTTCAATCCCTTGGTTTAAGATCTCAAGCCACTTTTTTATTTCTCCCAAAATTTTACTGCTATATATCATCTTGTAAATATTTTCTTTGTACGCAGTAGAAACTACTAGCTTCATATTCCCCCATCAAATCTCTTGCCATTTTTCCAGATGGATTGGGTAGCCAAAATTTTTCCCCCAGGCAATCATTGTATCTTTTATTATCTTGTCGCCAATCTCTAATCTCACCAGCAGTTTATAGCTTTTAGAAATCATGTCTTTTTCCTGGCCCATCAAGATTTTGTCTAACTCCTGCAAGTCGACATTTATACCTTTCTTATCTCTGTCTTTTTAATATTTTGATTGGGTCTGTAAATAGGTCCACCAATCCAGTTGCAATCCCTGGGAATTCAACTCCTGTTTGGATTTTATCCCTCCTCATGCATTCAGCAAATCTTTATACATTAATTTTTTCACAGGCTTGTATAATTTTGGATATGTCAATGCTTCTAAAGGTGATATCCAGCACAGTGTTTTAATATAGTATTTTTTACTAATCTCCCAATTTTGAATTAAGATGTTCCTTATGTAATGCCGGGTAAACCATTCGCTTTGTGGGGTGTTATCCCGCCAAAGTGCCATATGCCAGTCCTGCTGTAAATCATGGCCTTCTATCTTGAGAAGACGGCTATTGCCTAAGATGATCCATTCTTTTACCCAGACTAACAGAGTGGCTGAATAGTACTTCTCCCAACATGGTAAACCCAGGCCTCCCCTTTCTTTTATCTCCTGCATCATTTTTTTTAAATCCGGGGTTTTTTCCCCTGCCAAATAAATTTAGTTATTGCTTGATTTAGATCCATAAAGAATTTTTTGGATAAGTTCACTGGGGCAGTTTGAAACAAAAAATTAAACTTTGGTAAAACATAGGATTTTATCGTTGTTACCCGTCCCAAGAGTGACAGTTGAATTTTACCCCACTTGTCAAGGTCTTTTCTTGTTTGGGTTAATAATTTATTATAATTGTCTTCTTGTATGTTCGAGCACCTGCCAGTTAACCAGATTCCCAAATATTTAATTTTCTTAATCCTGTCGCTTCCTGTAAATCCTTTTTGCCTTTCTCTAAAATATTTTTGGTTAGTATATTTGTTTTCTTTTTATTGATTAATAGACCTGCTACCGCCCCAAATTCTTCAATTTTTTCTAACAAGAATAAGCAAGATTCTGTGGGATCTTCCAAAATAAAAGCCATATCATCTGCAAAGGCCTGCATTTTATATACCTGGTGTCCAATTTTAAGGCCTTTTATTTTTTCCTCGTTTCTTATTTTGCACAGTAGTGTTTCTAACAATAGTATAAAAAGTAAAGGGGATAGAGGGCAACCCTGTCTTGTGCCTTTGCCAATAGAAAATCATCCGTCAAATCTCCATTTATCAGTTTGTTTAGAATAGATGGCTTTAACTGCATTTATAAATCTTTGTCTAAAGCCCATGTGTTCTAATTGTAATACTATAAATTTCCAATTAACTCTGTCAAATGCCTTCTGGGCATCTATAAAAACTAATGCAACCTGTATACCTAGATGGTCTTCATAGTATTCAAGTACGTTTAGCATGATTCTCAAATTATCTTGTATTTGTCGTGACGGTAAAAACCCATTTTGATCAGTATGTATAAATTCATTTAGAAAACCTTTTAATCTATTTGCTAAGATTATTGTAAAAATTTAATAATCTGAATTCAGAAGGGATATTGGTCTATAATTTTTTATGTCTGCCGGAGGAGGATCTTCTTTAGGTATTAAACTGATATGGGCCTCCCTCCATGAATGGGGAATTTCTGCTTTTCCAAGAACTTCATTAAATAAATCCTTCATATGTTCTCCCATTACCTCAAACAATGTCTTATATAGCTCGGCCGGGAGTCCATCTGTGCCCAGCATTTTAAATTTTCCTGTTTCTTTTCTGCTTTTTCAACCTCCGTTTGGGTAATTTTCTCTTCCAAGATTTCTTTCGTTAAATTGAGTATTTTAGGTAAATCCGAATTCTCTATACAGTTTTTTGTCACTCTTTCTATGATCTCCTCTCTTTTATATAATTCCTTGTAAAAATCCACTGCAATTCTTTCTTTATCTTTTATTAAATTTCCATTCTTATCTTCTAATATTTCAATTCGTCTACTCTGTTTCTCCTTTTTTAACCTAAATGTGAGCCATCTTCCTAGTTTGTTAGCTGACTCAAAGTGTTTCTGCCTTGCTGCCTTTATCTTATCCTTCAGCCCATCCAGAACTAAGAGATTAAGTTATCTGTTCTTTTGCTTCAATTGACACTGGGTTGTATTGCAATTGTTCCTCAGCTTTTATTAATTTACTTAATATTTCACTCCTCTCTTGTTCTTTTTAATAGCCATATGTTTAATAATAAAACCTCTTATAAAGGCTTTAGCAGCATCCCAAACTATTGGAAGAGGCATTCCTGGTGTCCTATTTTCTTGAGAGAAAAAGGTCACTTCTGTCTTAAGCTTTTGCATAAATTCAGATTCTTTCAAAATCTCTGGTCTCATCATCCATCTCTTCCTATTTTTCCCTTCTTTCTTTAATACAGTTAATACTGGGTTATGGTCCGCCCAGTCATTTGGCATTATCCTAACCCCCGTCACTTGAGAGTTAAGTTCTTGTGACATCCAAATCATATCCAACCTGGACCACGATTTGTGCCTGGCAGAATAGGTGAATTGTTTAACTGTCGAATTGTGCTCACGCCAAATATCTTTCAATCCTAATTCATCTCTCATTTCATTACAAATGGCTGGTAAGATCCTCTTATCTTGTCCCCTTTTTTGAATTTTCCCCTGTTTTGTAATCCTGTGTCCTATTGATTATTGCATTGAAATCACCTAAGAGACATACTTGTTCGCATTCCAAGTCTCAGATTTCTTTTCGCATTCTTCAAAAGAATCTTCTCTGCTTGGTGTTAGGAGCGTAATTTCCTATTAATAATACCTTGCTCTGCAGTAATTCCACCTCTAGTATTAGTATATTAGTATACTATAATTAGTATAGACGCGGTAAGCTTCATCTATATTGCCATAGACTTCTTCTTTTCTTTTTCCGACTACTTCCACAATCACTTCCCCCATAATCTCATCAAGATGTTCCTCTTTATCCTCCACCACATTCTGGAGATGTAAGAAAAAGGCAGATTTCTCCATCTCTAAAAATATTACTTCATCCTCAAGTTTCCCAACCGCTTGTGCACATCTCCATTCATATTTCTCTATCTGGGTCTCCACACTTTCAGTAGTTTTTTTGACCTCAATCAGCCGCTCTTCATGTTTGGACAGGGTTGATCTCATCTCTCCCAATGTCTCTTTAATTTGTTTAATCTCTCCTCTTAATTCACTCATCTCAGTTTTCAAGTCATCAAAATTTTTAGATGTCGATTCTTGATTTTTCTTCATTATTTCCTGAATGTTCTGAAACATGGCCTGAATTCCTTGCATCATAACTGGTTTCTCTGCTGTTGGTAGGCTTTCAGATGACTTTCTTGACCCTGGTGGAGTTGTTATCGGAGAAGATGCTACTGTTGAGGCTACATATTTCTTCATCACTTTTGTAGATGCCACTGTAGTGGACATGTTAGCCAAACAAAGGAGACTTTTCCAAATTATCATACACTAATATTATTTAGTATATCTAGGATTACACAATCAATTCCACTTTTCTACTTATTTGAAGCTCTTATTATTATTCAGCTTCGATTCTATAAAATTATAATCATAAATCAATTCAAATTTATCCTATTTATTTGCAATTAAATAAAGTCTATGTATATATCTGTATATGATTTCAATATTTATTTTAAGCATAGTTAAAAAGACATACATAGACATACAACATATAACATATACAAACATCTTAGTTTCTTTTTCAGCTACTTAACAGTGATCCATTTTTTACTAAATATTAAATATTTACAGATATTATAATGTTAACTTATTCAGCCTTTTTCTCCTATTATATTTCAATTCTACTAACATATCAATTGATCTACCATATTATCTTCCTTCCCTTCCTTCCTTTAATTTATTGCCTTATTTTTCAACCATTCATACCAATTATTCCACACTTTGTAATATTTGGTTTCCTCTTTCCCCTGAATTTCTTTAGTTAGTTTATCTAGTTCTGTGCATTCCAAAATCTTTTTGATTATTTCCTTATCTGGTGGTACTTCTTCTTTCTTCTAGTATTGTGCATATATAATACGTGTTGCAGTCAATATATGTAGTATGAGATACTGTGTTTCTTTGGTATAATTTTCTATTGACATCCCTAATAAAAACTGTTCAGGTTTCCTGTCTATTGAATTCTTAATTATTTCTTCAATCCAGTTTTTAATTTTCTTCCGGAAGTTTTTCGCCACCGGGCATGTCCATCATTGATGATAAAAGGTTCCATAACTAATCTTACACTTCCAGCATTTTGGCGAGTTGCTGGGAAACATTTTCGCTATTCTTGCTGGTGGAAGGTGCCATCTGTGAAGCATTTTCATTTGGTTTTCCTTGTATGCAGCTGAGATTGTTAATTTCATATTTGTTTTCCACATCTTCTCCTACTTGTCCAACTCTATTGGGTAATTAAAATTTTGGGCCCATTTGATCATCGTCTCTTTCACCGTTCCTCTTCCATTTTATACTGAAGTAGAAATTTGTATATTTTACTAATTAGTTTTTGTTCATTTTTTAACAGAATTTTATCAAGGTCAGATTGTTCTACTCTAATTTGATCATTTTTCCTCTCCTCAATATATTTTGATCTTATTTGTAGGTATGACCACCGTTGTATTTCCCTACCTAAGTCCTGTTCCAATTCATGTTTTGTTTTTAGAGTTCCCCCCTCATTGACAATATCCCTATATCTGTTAATTTTGAACCAGTCAATCAAATTTGGATGTGTTAATATTTCTTCTGGGGAAATTCAGGGTGGTACTCCTATATAGTGATGTTTCTTAATTTTGTTCCGTATTGTTAAAAGTGAGTTTCTAATTACATGTCTTTTAAAGTATCCATGAGTGCTCTGTTTCCCCCCCCCACATAGAAAGGCGTGCCACCATACATGAAGATCGTGTCCCTCTAATATTAGGAGTCTTTAATTTTCTAATTCTATCCACTCCTTTATCCAGACTAAGCCAGCTGCTTGGTAATAGGTCTCCCAGTCCAGGAAAGCTATTCCTCCTCTGTCTCTTGTATCCTGTAGTACTTTTAATCTAATTCTGGCTTTCTTCCCCTGCCAAAAAATTTTTGTGGTCATTCTATTTAATACGTCAAAAAAAAAATTTTCCATTCTAATCGGTATAACCTGGAACAGGAATAAGATTTTGGGTAAAATACTCATTTTTATCATCACTACTCTTCCTGTCCAAGAAATTTGCAGCTTTGTCCAATTTCTAAATCCTTCTCAATTTGCCAGACCAATTTATCATAATTTTCTTTTTTGATTTATGAGCTTCTTGCGGTTAGCCAAATTCCCAAATATTTTATTTTTTTGGCGGTTTGTACATCCATAATCTTTTCTAATTCTATCTCTTGTTTTTTTGGAGAATTGTTAGTTAATATTTTGGATTTATTTTTATTTATTTTTAAACCCGCCACTGCACCAAATTCTTCTACTTTCCTGATCAATTTAGGGCCTGATTCTAGTGGCTCTTCAATTATAAAAACCATATTGTCCACGTAAGCTTGAATTTTATATTCCTCATTCTTGATTCTCAAACCTTTAATCTCTTGATCTTCCCTAATTCTATTTAAAAGTTGTTCCAGTGATAAAATAAAAAGAAGTGGGGAAAGAGGGCAACCTTGTCTTACTCCCTTTGTTATCTCAAATCCTTCTGTTGTGTCTTGATTGAACATTACTTTTGCTGTTTGTTTTGAGTATATTTTTTTCAACCATTTTTCAAAATTTTTGTCCAAATTCCATTTTCTTTATCAAATTTGTCATAAATTTCCAATTCAGATTATCAAAAGCTTTTTGCGTATCAAGAAAAACCAGTGAAATTTGCTTCTCCGAATGTATTTCATAGTACTCTAATATATCAATTATTGTATGTGTATTGTTTTTAATTTGGTGTTCTGGTAAGAAACTGCTTTGATCTGGATGAATATGCTTATTCAGAATCATTTTTAATCTTTCTGCAATTATTGACATAAATGTTTTATAATCAGAATTTAATAGAGAGATGGGCCTGTAGCTTTGTATTAGTTGTTGGTCCGAATCTTCCTTTGGAATAAGTGTAATTAATGCCTCGGACCATGATTTTGGAATATTTGTCTCCTGCAGTACCTCATTAAATATATCTAGCATTAGCCCTCCTATCTGATTTATTGTATTCTTATATAATTCAATCGGGGGTCCATCAGGACCTGGAGTCTTATTGTTTTTTGTCTTTTTATAGCCATTCCAAATTCAGTTTCAGAAATTGGTCTATTCAATATTTCCTTTTGTTCATCTGTCAATTTACAAACACTTATTTCCTCCAAATATTTTTTAATTTTGGATTCTTCTTTTTTGTCTTGTGTGTATAATTTAGAGAAAAAATTATAAATTATTCATTTTTTATCTTCTTTTCTATATCGGATTACCCCTTCTTCATCTTTCAGGTATTGTATCATCCTTTTGTCCTTGTCTTTTTTCAATTTGTAGGCTAGCCACCTACTTATTTTATTTGCATGCTCAAAGTAGTTTTGTTTCGCTATCTTTATTTTCCAACTAATTCTTCCTGTGTTATCAAATTTAATTTATGTTTAATTATCCTTCTTTCTTCTTTAATTTTCTTATTTTGGGGGTTTTCTATATATATTTTCTAATTTTTGGAGTTCTTCTTGTAGTTTGTTTTGTTGTAAATTTTTCTCTCTCTTTTTCTTCGTGATATAAGCAATTGAGACCCTTCTAATATAAGCTTTTAGAATGTCCCACAGATTTTGAGATGAAGTATCCTCTTTTTTGTTTATGCTCAGAAAAAACTCTTATTTTTTCCATTTGCCTTTTATATTCTTTCTCTTTGCATACATATTGATTTAAAGTCCACCTTTTATATCTTTTTTGTCCCTTCCAATTAATTATTATAGGGTTATGGTCTGCCCATTCGTTTGTTCCAATATCTATTTTTTCCATTTTCAATTGCAGTTGTGTTGAAATCCAGGCCATGTCAATCTTGGACCGAGACTGGTGTGGATGTGAATAATGAGTATATTGTCTCTCTTCTTTATTAATTTCTCTCCAGCTATCTTTTAAACCTAATTCTTGTATCATATTGAAAAACTCTTTTGGTAATATTTATTTCTTTTTTTTAATTTTCTTCTCACTATAATAGTCTTTTTTACTATCCACTATAGCATTATAGTTTCCTATTATGCAAATGTTTTCTATCTCCTGTTCTGCTATTTTATTATGTAATTTTTTATAATATTCTTGCTGATTTGAATTTGGAGCATATATCACAACTAGTAAAAATTGTTTCAATTCAGTATCTAATTTGACCATCAAAATTCTGCCTTCATCATCCGCATATTTTAATTCTGATTTTATTCTTTCTTTTATATATACAGTTATTCCCTTTTTTTGTTGGGATAGAGACACGTATAATTTCCCTAATTGCTTATTTTCCAATAATTTTTGAAAACCTTTTTTCATATGAATTTCTTGTAAACAAATAATATCTATGTCTACCTTCTTTAATTTTGAAAATGTTTGTGTTCTTTTCTTCTGAATATTTAAACCATTGGTATTTACAGAGAATAATGATATTGCTTCTTCCATCCCTTACTGTACTTGCAGTATGCAGTATGTCCAGACTGCATAAAAATTATTAAATAAAATTTACAAAATAGATACACAAAGATGGAACACAAAGATGGATACATAAAATAAAACATAAAAGATAAAAATCTACAGTAGAACCTATAGGCCATTCTCAACCAAATTAATTACTGTATTAGTTGAGATATTTAAAATATAATCCAAATGAGAATGTATATGAAGTTAAAAGAAAAGAATATTCTTATTTGGCTAAAGTATAGTTGTTTTCATAAGAATATTCTTATCTGGCTAAAGTATAGTTGTTTTCATATACCTTTTAGGATCCTTCAGTATCTTAATTTACAGTAATTTTTAAAAATCCTAGGCTGTTTGGTAGCCCTGCTCTTAGGCTGATGCTGCTTTGTATCCATTTATCCATAATAAGACTCTCCACATAAAATATTTTAAAGGAAAAGTTTGAGCTGGCTTGTATTATCAAAACTGTTAGAAATGTGACCTCCTGGGTTTTGAGTACGGCACAAGCCATGACCCCTGAGGGTTTGGAAAAGGTGGCTATTATTTTGCAAGGGACTCTATGGCTTTCAGATATACTACCCTGTAGAATACTCAATGTGAAACCTCATTTATGAAATTGTGCTAGGGAACAAATCCAATTGCTGCTTCTGTACCTGAATCTGCGCATTAAGTTTTGCTAGTTGTCTAGCAAGGAATCATTGCTTTAAAACAGGGAATTGCCTATTTCGCTGGAAGAATCTTAATGGCCATATGCAAGTCACGTTGCAACATGAAACTCAGAAATCCAGGGTTCCTCCAAATGTCCTCAGCAAGTTTCCATGAGATGGAAGAAATACCATTTGTTCCAAATGCTGCATTAACTTATGTTGGTTTTATCAAATTAATTATTTGTACATACACTTGCTGTTGGTGTTTTAACAATGCTTCAGGAAGTTGTTTTGCAGATAGTAGAATATCCCAGAGATCTGGTAGTACCATCTCCATAATCAAAGTCAAAGTTTGATGACTCTCTAATCAGAAAGTAGTGAGGCTGAAAAATCAACGTCATTCTTCTGAGGTACAGATTAGGAAATAGATACTACAAAGACTACTGGAACTCTATTGTTTTAGGTTATAATAACAAAATCCTGAAAGCATGATAGAGTTTTCCTTTGCTTCCTCTTATTCCAAAGAGAATTAAGGAAGGATAATCTTGATGTTATTTTTCACCCTTTCCTTTTTCTCAGAATGGGCTGATATTTAAGAGGAAATGTTCTTGCATTTCCTCTTAAATATTCTCTCAATACCCCTTTACAGTATGCCTATTTAACACCCTGTCTCCAATAATTAATTCCAAAAAACATTACAATGACTACAGATTGTTTTAATAAGGAAATTTTAGGATTCTTAGATACTTATAGCTAATCCTTGAACCTGAACTAGCTCATTTAGTGGATTGCCAATTCATTTTTTAATATTGTATCCTTCATCTTGTGAAATCCTACCTTTATTTTTCTAAGTTCTTTTTTATATCGTTCTCAATTGCCTCAAATAATAATTTATTAAACTTGTATGCTCAACAACTCTGAGTGACTCATAATCAAATAATAAAATCGATAAAACTTTAAAAATTAAGATAAAAGTTGGGCAGTGTGACAAAATGAGAAATCTCACTTTCTCACATTGAAATCCTGGTTGAAGAGCCAGGTCTTTGATACACTTACGAACAACAGATGAGGGTTATTCAGATCCTGTTCCAAAGGGCAGGAGTGCTATAAAGATGGCACATTTCCAGGGCCCTAGAAGATGGTATTGTGTAATCCAAGGCAGGGGTCCCCAACCTGTGGGCTGAGGCTCACTACTGGCTGCAGTCTATTCACAACCGGGCCCCACTCGCGGAAATGTCTCAGGTGCTCGCAGCCCCACTCATGTGAGTAGCGGTTGCTTGCCTGCCCCTCCCACAATACCATCCCTTCTTTTCCCCCTCTCTTCCACTACAAGCCACTAACTAACTCCAAAAGGTTGGGGAACTCTGATCCAACTAACACAGAGCATCCCAACCCTTAAGGATTGAATTGTCTGGACATTGTTATGGGAGACATACATTCCCTCAAATAAGCAGACCCTATACCATATAGGCAGTGGTGGGATTCAAATAATTTAACAACCGGTTCTCTGCCCTAATGATTTCTTCCAACAACCAGTTTACCAAACTGCTCAGAAAGTTAACAACTGGTTCTCCCGACGTGGTGCAAACTGGCTGAACCCCACCACTGCATATAGGGCTGTTTATGGATAACAAATAGCAACTCATATCATAGCTGGATGTAAAGTGGCAACCAATATGGCTCATTAAGCAGAGGCAAGACCTTCCCATAATTGTAGCATTCTTGTATGTGGGAATTGGGTGAAATGCTACTGGTTTGGATTGGTTTTCCTGAACTGGTAGTAAAAATGCTACAAGTTTGGGCAAACTGGTATTTCCAATGATCAGCTGGGGCATAATCAGCTGTGACACGTGATTTATATTAACTAGAATTGTCAGACTTCCTGCTTTCTAGCTAATCTAAATCGCATGGCACAGCAGATTCCCCCCCTCGCTGTTCTACTTACCTTTGCAGACTTGGAAGGCTTCAAAATGTACCTTTTTTAGTGCTGCACGGGTGCACCTCAGGTGCATATGCACGCATGCGTGCATACAACACATGCTTGGTAGCAGACTCATAGAACCTGTAGCAGACTTCAGAGGATTTTACTGCTGGTGGGAATTATCTTGGGAGATTGGGCAGAGCCGGGGGGGAGGGAAGCTGCAGCAAGGAGAACAATTGGATAAGAGGCAGTTTAGCTCACAAAATGATTATGGGCACAAAAAATGTCTCGGAAGGGACCCTGTCTATTTTCTTGGGTTGTAAAGGTGACAAGGGGATGACAAGGGGAAAAATGTACTTTTGCACTAGAAGACTGATGTCCGTCTTGAAAGATAGTCCATACAAGAAGTATGCCCAGATGAACTAATTCAAGTTTATTGTAATGTTATATTAACACAATCTTAAAAGACCTCTTCTCCTGTCTTCTAAGGCGATTACTACATATCATTACAATTCTGAATCAGTTGAAGCTTCTGGTTATTTTTCAAGAATAGCCCCATATAGAGAGCAGTAGTAGTCAAGTCACAAGATGATTAGAATATAAATGACTTAAGTATCTGAAGTGTTCCTAATTTGATAAAGGGTGAAGTGACATACCAGTTATGCAAAAGTCTTCCTAGTCACTGTTGACACTAGCTCTTTAAGCAGGAACTATGAATCCAGGAAAAACTCTGGATTGTGAATCAATCTTTAGTAGAAAGTGCTGCCCTATCCAAGGTCAAAAATGAACATCCCCAACTGGTCTTTTAATTCTTCTTTTATTTTGTCCAGTAGTGGTAAAAAGCATACAGATAAAAACATATTTAAACTGCTAAATATTAGGCTAGTATTTTCCCAAGATCTGTACAACAAACAAGGTCATACAATATTTATTAATAAATTATTCAGTTTTTCAAGAGTTGGTCCTTCTGAATTCAAAATGGTATCAACAATACATACAGAAAGAGATATATTAGATTTATGGAAAACAAAGATTAAGAACAAAAAAAGCCATTAACTTCCAGAATATACATTCAGTACTGGCAATGATACAGGAGAGGATGAATAAAACACAGGAATCAATTGCTAACAATCATGAAGAAAGTAAAAGGAATCACGAAGAGCTGAAATCGGATGTAGGAGAAATAAAGGATAAACTAAAAGGAATGGATGATAAAATGGAGAAAATACAACAAAATATAGCTAAAAATGAACAACGAATTCAAAACATTGAAGTAAAGATGGACCAAGCAGAAAAAAAAATGGAGGTTATGGAAAGCGACCAAATGACAATAAATAAAGAACTGGAAGATTCAATTTTGTTCCTAGAAATGGAGAAGGCGTCCTTTTATCTAAGATTTCAAAATATAGCAGAAAGCAGGGACGAAGATCTGAGAGACTTGATGGTGGGAATTTTAGCGGAGGCAACCCCCAAAAATGAGGAAATTAATCGAGAAATAGATTAATAGAGGTCTATAGAGTATACACAAGTTACTCTAGAAGGAACAAACTACGCAAAGAGATCCACATTAGATTCTCAAGAAAATCGGTGAAAGAGGAAATATATAAAATAATGAGAGAGGAATCAATTACCTGCAAAGGAAAAGAAATAATAATATTAAAACAAATACCAAGAAGAATAAGAGAAATAAAGAAAAACTATAACTTTCTGACAACAGAACTGAACAAATACAAAATATTGTTCCGGTGGATGATACCCGAGGGAATCCTGGTTTCATGGCAAGATAAAAAACACAGACTTGATACATTAGAAAAGGCACAACAGTTTTTTGACAATCATTTTGTACTAGAAGAAGAACAAGAATCGGAAGCTCAACAAGAAACTACAAGCCAGGATGACCAAGAGGAAGAAGCACAAAGAGAACGAGAAGGAAGAACAAGAGGGGAGAAAAAAAGAATGGAAAAAGAGGGAGCAAGGGAAAAAATACGAATCACTGCAAAAAACACCAGAAAATCCAGGACAGTAAGGAGATAGAGGATTGGAATGGCGAAAGAACTAAGACTAATATCAATTAACATAAATGGTCTAAACTATCCATCTAAGAGGTCGCGTGTATTTAACAATCTTTACAAATTGAAGACAGACATTATAACATTACAAGAAGTCCATAACAAAAAACAACAACAAAGATTGCTAGAAAACAAACGATTGGGAACACTCTATACAGCACTAACAGAACAAAAAAAGAAAGACATAGCAATGTACATCCAAAATCATATACAAGCAAAGCAAATATTTGCAGATGTGGAGGGTAGACTTTGATGTTTGAGATTAAAACAGAAACAAAAACAATACTATTAGTATCACTTTATGCGCCGAATGGATCTCAAACTGACTATTTCAAAAAAATACATAACATAATCAAGGAACTAGATTACCAAAACATACGTCTCATTGGAGACTATAATGCAATCGTGAATGCAGAAAAAGACTATCAGAGCAGTAAACAAAACAAATCAAAGAAGAAAACACTTCCGGATATGGTACAGGAATGATATGGTACAGGAATTCCAACTACAAGATGCTTGGAGGGAGATTAATCACAATAGAGAACAATTTACATTCTACTCAACCACACCAATCGTGGTCCAGAATTGACATGGCCTGAATGACAGCAGAGCTCACATTAGATATCAAACAAATAGAAATAGTAAGAAATACATGGGCAGACCACAGTCCGATTGAAATACCATGGAAGGGCCATCAAATACGGAGAAGATGGATGATGGATTATGAAGGATAAACAATATGTAGAAATGATCCAAAGAGAATTGAAAATTTTATTTCAAATTAATCTAAAAGAACATACCAGTCTCCAAAATCTATGGGACACAACCAAAGCATACATTAGAGACCTAACAATTGCTTACACTGCAAAAAAAATAAATAAAGATAAATAACAAACCCAAGAAAAGTTACTGGCGGAATTGCAATAATATGAACTAAAATTATAGGAAGAGCCACACAATCAAGAAATTAGAGTGAAAATTAATTTTACAAGACATAAAATATACCTGACCACAACAACAGAGAGAGCAAGGAAAATAAAGATGGTCAAACAAAATCAATTTCAGCATGCAAACAAAACTGGGTGATGGCTGGCCTATAAATTGAAAACAGAAAAACAGAAGAGAATAATACAGCAATTAAAAGATGAGGACGGATGCACCTACAACAACAATGAGCATAAAAAACGAATCACAAAGGAATTTTTTAAAAACCTATATGCAAAAGAAGAAATTAGAGACGAAGATACTATAGAATACTTGAACAAAATAAAAATCCAGGAACTAAAAGAAGATCATATTGAAGCACTGAATAAACTGATCTCTATGTTAGAATTAAAAGAAGCAAGGAAGATACAGAAAAACAACAAGTAACCGGGAGCAGATGACATACCACCAGAGTTTTATAAGATATTCCAACAATCAATAAATGACATGTTAATACAAATAGATAACAATGCACTTTTGGAGGCTGAAGTCCCACAATCATGGAACGAAACAATAATCACGTTAATACCTAAACAAGACTCAGATCCCACTGAAATCAAAAATTATCGACCAATTTTCCTCCTTAATGTAGACTACAACTATTCACATCTATTATAACACAGAGACTGAAAAATTTCATTAAACATTACATACATCCTGATCAAAATGGATTTATTCCTGGGCAACAAATCCAAAACAATACAAGAACAATTCTTGACACCCTCGAATTTTATGAACAAAGACTGGACAAACAACTAGCTTTTTATCAAACAAAAAGTGTTTGATAATCTCAATTGGACTTTTCTAATAGCACAATTGGAAAGGATGAAATTTGGAGAAAGATTCGTAAAGATGATCAAAAAGATATACTACACCCAAACCGCAAAGATATTAATTAATGGAGAGACAACAGAATATTTTGATATAAAGAAGGGGGTAAGGCAGGGTGCTCCTTGTCACCTATACTGTTTATCTTAACGTTGGAGTTATTACTAGAAGGAATCAGAGAATATACGGAAATAACAGGATTAAAGATAAAAGATCAGGAATACAAACTGCAAGCTTTTGCGGATGACATAGTACTCATCCTAAAAAAACTATTACAATCTAGATTAAAATTATTGACAAAAATACAACAATACGGAGAAGTGGCAGGCCTGAAAATCAACAAACAAAAAACAAAAAATGTTAACAAAGAATCTCACCGATCATCAAGAAAAAGAATTGGAAAACATACTGGGGATACAAAAGTAAATAAAGTGAGATACCTAGGGGTGTGGCTCACCAACAGAATCTCAACACTTAAGGAAGATAATTATAATAAATTGGCCAAACAAATAGAAAAAGATCTAGAAACCTGGACAAAACTCAAATTATCTTTTTTAGGAAAAATTGCCATCATTAAAATGAATATTTTACCAAGAGTGCTGTACCTATTTAGGGTAATACCAATAAGCCCAGGTAAAACATACTTTAAAGATATGGACAAGATGATACTAAAATATATCTGGCAGGAAAAAAAGGCAAGAATTAAATTAAAGTACTTACAAGATAAACGAAAGAGGAGGAATGGGACTCCCAGACTGGCAGATTTATTACAAAGCATCATCACTAGTATGGATTAAAGATTGGATCGAGCTCAAAAACAGATGTATATTAACATTGGAAGGCTTCGACTTGACAAAGGGATGGCATGCATATTTATGGGAAGAGAGACAAAAAAAACAAGAACAATTTCGTAGACACATCCTGAGAGACACCTTGATTAAAACCTGGAGTGATATTAGAAAGAATCACTATGATAAGATCCCACGGTGGATTTCAACAATGGAAGTGCAAATATATCTGAATACATTGGACATAAATAAAATGAAAACATACCAAGATCTTCTAAACAAAGAAGGAAAACTAAAAACAAGAGAAGAACTAAGCACCCAAAGAGTGGAAATCGAATGGTGGCCATACCTACAATTAATTAATAACAACAATTTACAACTTTCTCTTGGAATATAAATTGGAAGAGGAAATAGTAAAAGAAAACATGATTTCAAGGGCAAAAAACTTCAGATACAGCGTAGACTTAAGCAAAGATTATGGAAAACCAACAGCAGATTGACATTATCAGTACCGTATAAAGAAAATGCTTACAAGATGTTTTACAGATGGCACCTCCCACCGGCACAGATCTCTAAAATGTTTCCAAATACATCTTCACTTTGTTGGAAATGCCAAGTACAGAAAGGGACATACTACCACATGTGATGGCTATGCCCCAAGGCCAAACAATTCTGGACCAAAATTAAAATGCAACTGGAAGAAATAACAAAACAAAAAAATACCATTGAGACCGGAAATATACTTATTAGGCATATACACATGTAATTATGAAAAAGAAATATCATACTTAATCACACACATTTTGACCGCAGCAAGGATTACTTATGCACAAAATTGGAAATTGGAAGAAGTCCTAACATTAGACAGAATAATATCTAAAGTGATGGAGTGTGCTGAAATGGACAGACTCACCAAGGAAATCCGAGAACAGGAAGAATCTGACTACTATCTGGTTTGGCAAAAGTGGTATCCATGGCTGGAGAAAAGGACAACCAAACAAAAGAGGATCCCAAAGGACTAAAACTAAATTCTGTACCAAATTAGATACAACAGAAAATAACCAAATTATAAAATAACAACAATGTCGTTATATAAGGTGAGGAGAGAGTATATATAGAGAGAGGAATATATGTTACCGATGTCGTAAGAAATTAGATATTATATTTAAATGTCATTTATGTTGTGTGTTGTGTTGTGTATTGTTTTATTTGTACTTGTATGTGTACTTTGTGTGTTTTTATAGCAATAAAACAAAAAGAACAAAATTAATTTAAGGACCTCAAGGTAATGATCATGAAAATAATCAGTAGCCATGAAATACTGATTGGTAAGACGAAGAAACAGAAAACTGAACAATGAGCTAATGAAAATGACAGAAACCTGAATGGGACTATTTGAAGGCAACTGGGGTTTTTAGTTTTGAGTAAAGATAGATAAGAGAAAAGTAGAAATATTATTGATTGTTGCAGTTATGTTCTTCTTTTACCCTTGGAAATTCCAGGCAATATACACAGATATCTCCCCCTTGCCCTCCTTGTATAGTATATTGGGCTAAGAGATGATTGGTTTGAAATCAGTCAAAGAGATGACTAATTCGAAGCTATCATGTGGCTTGAAGCCGCATGATGGCTTCAAGCTTGGTCTTCCCAATTTGGACCACTATATCAGGCACTCTGCATAACCATGCATAAAATCATGTATGATATGGAGAAGAGTTTTTTCCTCACTCAAAATAGAACTTGAAAGACATCAACTGAAACAAACTTTAAGGAGTTTCCGAAATAAGGAACAGTACATATTTCAGACTTAAAACAGCAGAATTCACTGCCATCAGAAATACTAATGGCCTCCAAAATACAGAGTTTTAAAAGGGTACTGAATTTAGGGAATTAAAAGTCAGTGTTCCGTATTTAATCTCCCTGGAATCCTTTCAGTGTATTTTATCTACCAGCAGCCAGGGAAGGACAATGGAGAAGCCATTCAGTCTACACATGTGAGCTTTCCAAATACATCCCGCTACCCTGTGTGAAAAACTGAGCAGATCCAGCAGGACTTTTTAGCTGTTCTTATCATACTATAACATTTTGCTGCAAACCACGTTGCATTTGAATCAGTGGTGGGTTGCTACCAGGCAAACTGGTAGTGGCAGTGGCAGCAAGAGGCTCTGGCCAACTGCCTGGATGTCATCACAGATGCTCTGCACATGCGCAGAAGCTTCTGTGCATGCGCAGAAGTGCCACATGCTCCCAATAGCGAACCAGTAGTGAAGAAAATTGAAACCCACTACTAATTTGAATCATAAAAGAATTTTTTCTTCCCCATTATATGAAGGCCTCGTGTCATTTACCCTTACTAAACATTGTGTTCTTTGGAGACAGGAAATGATAACATGATTTCAATTCCTTAATCTCCCACAGAATGACTCATTTGGTAAATTTCGGATTTGATATTTATACTGGAGATTGCTTGGAATCAGCTCAAGCACTTAAACCATTAAAACTGCATTTTAGGGGACTGAAAATTAAGCTCTTCTGCTGGTGCTCTCAAATGTTGTTGATGCAAGGATGTGCTATGAGGTAGGATTGGACTTGCTGATGTCATTACAGTATAATTCCTTTTATAGGGCATTTCCCTTCCTTTCTTTATCAATTAGACTTACTGCTGCTATGCTTTTTTAAATATACGCTGAGTCTCTCAGGATTTTGAATACTTTACTTTCTTGTAGGTCAGCAAATCTGAGGCTGTTATGTAGCTAGCAGCAGGTTTCTGATTTTTCTGACTCTAAGTATTACTAATATCAGAGGCATTTTTCTAAGATTTGATGCAGCCAAGAAACAAACTGTTGTCTCTTCTTGGAGGCAACACCCAGTTGCACAGAAAATTCACTATTTCTGCTTCTGGCAGTTTAAATACATCATGAGATCTAATAAACCACATATTTCCAGGTAACTAGAGGCAAGGATAAAAAGAATGAATCTGAAAGAAATCTATAAAAAAGGAAATGAAACAAAGCACTGCTAACTGGATATTTGGATATTGGATATTTAGCATTTTGTGTATGAGTTTCACATCCCTGCTAATAGACAAAGGGAGGTTGATCATAGCAGAATATTTTGGTAGGTATTTTGGCTTCTGTGCAAGTTTTTTAGGCATCTCTGTTGTGGGCACAGCGGTGGTTTGGGTTTTGTAAAGAAAGGAAGTCATAATCCATGTATTTCTTCTTCCCCTAGACAAAGCTTTCTCTTCCCCACCATCCTAATCATATCACTATGTTTATTTTTTCCTCTACAATCTTCACTGCAGAAAAATAGCAGATCTCCAGGTGCAGTATCTCCAGTCTGTATGCAGAAATACAGTGGGGGAAAACTATGTTTGGGTAGGGGAAATTTTCTACTCCTTGCTAGAATTTTTTTAAATTGCATAAATGGGAATTATTCTTGTGTACGTTGATGGATCTGACTTGTTTTTCTATCATATTTCAAAGTGTGACTAGTGAGTTAAATATGCTTATGTAACATGCTGCATGAGATCAACAGGGCCAAAAGTGTTGTGCTGCAGATTTTCATAGGTACTCAAAGGTCTGATGCATCTTGCTGCAGTGTCTAACAATAGTCAGCCAGCATTGATGGATTCCAGTTGACCTGATACCATTTTTCCATTGTGGCAATGTTGTGGTGAAACTTTTCACCATGTTCTCACTGACTAAACCTAGATTTTTGGGAAAGAAGCCAAATGTGAATGCAGAAAATGAATCAATGACATATTGTGCTTCATGATCTTGTATGCTGTAAGAAGTTTCTCAGTAGCTGAATGTAGTCTAGGTGTCCTGTAGTTGCCACAATAATTCTCAACGACATCCTTGAATTTTATACCCTTGACCGAAGATTGGTACACTCCTTCTATCTGGAATGATTGTTTTCTTCCACCAAGCATGCAGCTTTGGGAGAGATGCACATGGAGCGGTGAAGGAGAAAGGGGACACCTGCCTAGCCAGCCAGAGCAGCCGAATCAACCCTGGTGAACAATGGGATGACAGATGTCGCAGCCAGATTGCCCTCACATCCTTTGAATGCTTTCCAAACTATTTTCTCTGGCCCCACTAACAGACTTTTGGACTACTTGTCATTGATAACATATCTGATGTGTGGATAAACAAAAATGCCTTCTTTAATCTTGGCATCAATTATTCTTGGAAACAGCTGTCTCAAACAATGAAAACTTCCACCTTCCAAGTTCATCACTTTCACAAAGGTTTTCACCAATCCAAGTTTTATGTGAAACAGAAGCAAAAATATCCATGTTTTTGTGTTTCTTTCATGGGTGCAGATATCGAACAGGTACTGGGGTGTACACTCAAAAAACAGAAAATTTCTAAAAAACTGAATGTAAGTTAAATTACATTATTTTTGTGATTTGCAATCAAATATTTATAAGGAACACCCAAAAGTGCTCAGGGAGCAAAATATTTGTTATCCAATGTACATGTTTTACTGCAGGTTTGAAAGGAAACTACAGCCACCTATCTCCACAACCCCCATCTCAGACACACCAAAAAGAGCCAAGCCCCCTACAACTGACCCCATCCCATTGGGTTCACAACCCCTAGTGACTAGCTCTAACATCTGTAGTCATGAAAACTTTTGAAAGGCTAGTATTGTCCCACTTGAAAACCATTACAGATCTGCTATTAGACCCCCTGCAATTTGCATACCGAGAAAATAGATAAACAGCTGATGCTGTTAATATGGCTCTGCCCTACATCCTATAACATCTTGAATCTCCAAAGACCTAAGCAAGGGTCCTCTTTGTAGACTTTAGTTCAGCATTCAATACCATCATTCCAGATACTCTTCTAACTAAGCTAAATCAGCTACAGGTATCTGAACACACTTGTAAATGGATCATAAGCTTCCTAACAAACAGGAAGCAGCAGGTGAAGCTAAGCAGAATTACATTAGATACCTGTACAATTAGCACAGGAGCCTCCCAAACTGTGTGCTCTCCTCTCTTCTCTCTGTATGTCAATGACTGCATCTCTAACAATCCATCTGTTAAACTACTGAAGTTCGCAGATGACACAACAGTGATTGGTCTCATTCAAGACAATGATGAATTGGCATACAGATAGGAGGTTGGACAACTAGCCTCATGGTGTGACTGGAACAATTTGGAACTGAACACATTCAAAACTGTAGAAATGGTGGTAGACCATACTTCCATACTTCCACCTCTCACAATACTAGACAACACAGTATCAATGGTAGAGACCTTCAAATTTCTAGGTTCTACCATATTGCACGTTCTAAAATGGACAGCTAACATAAAAAATGTCATCAAAAAAGCACAACAAAGAATGTTCTTTCTGCACCAACTCAGAAAGCTCAAACTGCCCAAGGAGCTGCTGATCCAGTTCTACAGAGAAATTATTGAATCTGTCATCTGCACCTCTATAACTGTCTGGTTTGGTTCTGCAACCCAACAAGACAGACACAGACTTCAGAGGATAATTAGAACTGCAGAAAAAACAATTGCTACCAACCTTCCTTCCATTGAGGACCTGTATACTGCACGAGTCAAAAAGAGGGCTGTGAAAATATTTACAAACCCCTTGCATCCTGGACATAAACTGTTTCAACTCCTACCCTCAAAACAACGCTATAGAGAAGTTTTTCCCCAAACACCATCACTCTGCTAAACAAATAATTCCCTCAACACTGTCAAACTATTTACTAAGTCTGCACTACTATTAATCGTCTCATCGTTCCCATCACCCATTTCTTCCCACTTATGACTGTATGACTCTAATCTTGTTGCTGGTATCTTTACGATTTTTTTAAAAAATTTGATTTATATGCTGCTCTTTTCCGGAGACTCAGGGCGGCTTACAGTGCATTAAGCAATAGCCTTCATACTTTTGTATATTTATATTTATACAAAGTCAGCTTATTGCCCCCAATAAACTGGGTTCTCAAATTACCCACCTTATAAAGGATGGAAGGCTGAGTCGACCTTGAGCCTGGCTGAGATTGAACTCGCAAGTAATTGCAGGCAGCTGGATCTTAAATGCTGCCTTTGTAGGAGGCATTACTCCCCTATGCTACTCAGGCTCATTTATGATTTAATTTGTTATTGTTTCCTGATTGCTTATTTGTAACCTATGACTATAATTAAGTGTTTTATCTTATGATTCTTGATGAATGTATCTTTTCTTTTAAGTACACTGAGAGCATATGCACCGACAAATTCCTTGTGTGTCCAATCACACTTGGCCAATAAAAAATCTATTCTATTTTATTCTATTCTACCAGGGGACCTATACCTTAAGCTGAGAAGCTGGGGGAAAAAATCTTCCTCCCCGATTGCCTGTGGCTTTATAGATAGGTCTAGTCTGGAAGGAACAGCATGCATAACCTGGTGTCTTCCAAGATTTTTCAATTTCATTTCAACCCAAAGGCAGCCATCTTTGCTGAGGTTTATGAGCTTTTTAGTTCAATCCATCACTCCCATTCCTGTTAGTGGGAAATAATCACCACTTACAGAAAATAAGTGATAAAGACTACATATTTTATGTTAAAAATGAGAAATAGATGGTGATTCTGATATTTTCATTATTTCAAAATTAGAACATATTTTAAGGTGAAATGCATATATTATGCAGTAACGATGGAGTTCTTGAATGGCAGCAGTATACTTTTTTATGGTAGTGAAGTTAAAGACAGAATCTTCCACTTTCTATACACTCTCTGCTGTAGCAGATTTTGTTTACATTTTCTTTAAAAGGCTATGTAACAAGACATGACATGTACGCGTACACGTTGTATTACGCACAATGCTCGAATACACGCGGGAGCAAAAAATTAACGTGGAAGTGATGGCTTCTTAGAAAGTAAGGAGGGAGAGAGGAGATACGGCTCTTTTTTTTTTCTAGAGAAAGTTTCCAAAAGGATCGAGCCTTTCTCCCTCTTTCTCCTTCCCCCACCCCGTTTGCAACGTGTTGCAATTCCGCTTAGTATACTCCCGGTTGCCAAACCGCTGAAAGTTTGCCTCCACTTTGGAAGTCTTAAAGAAAGCTTCCCTCCCTCCCTCCCCACCCGCCCCTTTTCCCTTCCGCCCACAACTGGCTGGGCAGCCAGTGGGGTTCGTGACGCAGCGTCTGAATTCTTAGAGGGCAGGGAGGGGCTTGGGGGGGGGGCTCTCCCTTTTTCCCATCTCCCCGTCTTTCTCTTCCATCGCTTTCCTAACGGGAGGAGGGCTTGGAGGTGGAAAGCTACTGCGTCCAGACAGCGCGGCGACGGGGAGCCGGAGGATCCAAGAGGAGAAAGAGGACCCACCGCGTCTCAGTGAGTTGTCTTCTCACCTTGTCCGAGATGAAGCTTCCCAGACCCCCCTCTTCAACGCTGCCTCGCCTGCTAAGTTACACCCTGGGCATCCTCTTCATCATTGAGGTCGGACTCTATGCTCTTCCTTCAGGTATGCTCCCTTCTCCTCCCCTCCCCCTCCTTCCAAATTTGCGGCGTTTTGAGATGGGTGTGGGTTGGGAGAAGGCAATTGTAGTACACCCTGCATTTCTTTTTTCCTTTTCTTTTTTTAAAGGAGTAGGATCCTGAGTCCTGGCTAATTTAGCAAATTTCCCCACCATTCCTTCTCCCTTTTTGTTGGACAGTTGTACGGCCCTTGGGAGTGTGTGCCTGCGAGTGGTAAAGGAAGGAGAGACCTGAATGAAACCAGATGTGGCTTGGAATGGCAAAGGGAGGGGACTAGTTGGCGTGAACGACAGGCTGTTTTTTAAACTTGCTTCTTTTGCCCCTCTCCAACAACAACACCAGCAACAAAAGCCATCTATAGTTGGAAGAGTTGCTTTCCAGAGTTGCTTTGCATTTGAACAAATTCTCTAGGAAGGGAAATTGGCACGTAAAACTGCAACCCCAATACTCGGAGTTAGATTTGGGAATTTCACTCTCGGACAACTGTAATTCAGTTCCGCTGCTCTCAACGTGTCCAGGCATAATAAAACCCATATACAGTACACGACTTCGTGCCAGTCAACCTTTGTAAGGATGCAAGAATTAATTCTATTTTATTTATTAGATTTTTAGCCTATCTTTATTACTTTTATTTAACTCAAGGCAGGAAACATAGGTATTACTTCCTCATCCTATTTCTCCCACAGCAATAACCTTGTGAGATAGTTTGGGCTGAGAGAGTGACTAGCCAGCTTTCATGCTTGTGGGGGAGCCAGAACTTGGTCTCTGGTCTTTAGACCAGCACCTTAATTACTACACCAAACTAGCTCCCCCCAAAAACAAAGAGTCGTCCAAACATGCAAAAAATGTTACCCGTTTGTGCTGGAGAGGAAGGTAGATGAGAGAGATGGATTCCAAGATACGTGTTAAATTATCAATGTCTGTTTTATCCTTGTTTCTACTCCCCACCCCCCCTTTATTTTTTCTTGCCAAATTGGGGGAAAATTTAATAGACCAATCCAGAGACAGATCAGTGGCATTTTTTTAAAATAAAAAAATTGCTTTTGCTCTCCAGCTTTTTTTTTTAAAAAAATTCATTTTTATTTCTCATAAACACATTTACATTTATCCATCATTTTTCATTCATCTTATCTTTTAACTTTCATTTTTCATGTTTATTTTTTCAGGGCTGCTCTTTTACCATTTACCTTTACTCCACTTACTACTACTTCTCCTTCCCTTCTCTTCCTTCTTCTTTCTCTTCCTACTTTCTTCGTTCTTCCTCTCTTTCTCTTTCCTACTTCTCCTTCCCCCACTCCTCTCTTCTTCCCCCTTCTAACCTTCTCTTCTACTCCTCTTTCCCATCTCTTCTTCCTCTCCTTTTCCCTTCTTTCTCCTCTCCTCTCTTCTCCCTTCCTCTCTCTACTCCTTCCCCTCCCACTTGTTGTTCAGTTCAATCTAAAGTGGTATTCGAGCAGCCCCAATTTTCTAATCATCTATATTCTCATTTCAATTTCTTATTCAATTAATATTTATTTTTGTTTCATCATTTGTGTACATTTTTACTGATCAATTAGCTGATGAAAACAATAGCATTGCAGTGTGATGTGTATCTGAAATTACCTATAGTCTTGTTTATTGCAAAGACTTGAAATAATAACAGGTTAACATATAACAATTAAAGGAGGAGATACCATTTGCCATATCTATTTAAACATGTGACTTTGCCATTATTGGACAAATCTGACTTAAAATAGGAAGATCTGTAGCCATGAATGCCATACCAGTTTACTTTCATCAGTCGGAAATGGTTCTATTTGTATGCAAAGTTATAGAAAAACCAAGTTGTAACTAAATTATACTATATTGAAAGAGCTAAGAAAAACATCAGTACAGATAGTCCTCGGTTAAGAAAGCAATTGGGACTGGAATTTGTATACTATGTGGTCATAAAGCATAATATCACCTGACTGCATTACTTAGCAAAAGGCAGTCCCAGATGCCGATGTAGCTGCAGGAATGTGCAGGCTGTTAAATGGGAAGAGGTGTGAGAAGCTGGCAAGGAAGGTCATAACTGATGATCATGTCACCTGCCCTGGGACATGATCATCCAAACTGTGATCATGTGACTGCTGCAATGGCTGGAACTTCAAGAACCAATTGTAAGTATCACTTGCTTAGGGCCATGCTAAGTTTGAACCAGTGGTGAAATGCAGCCGGTTCTATCCGGCTCTGGCGAACCGGTAGCGCAGGCGGCAGGAGGCTCTGCCCACCCACTAGGACATCATCTCATCCTGTTTTTGACCCTCTGTGCATGTGCAAAAGGCTCTGCGCATATGTGGAGGAGGCGCGCACACTCACATTTATGAACTGGTAGCAAAGGTAAATGAATTTCACTCCTGGTTTGAACAGTCACTGAAGGAATGGTTGTAACGTGAGGACTACTTGTATTATCACAGATTTTTCCTTATTCCATTTTCCTGTGTTTTCAAGATTCCATTCAACCCTAGTAATTACTTTCATTTTTCTTCAGGATGAATGGGAACAAAGACCTCCTGCTTTCATAGCAATTTAAATAATATTCAGGTTTCATTACACTACACTACAGCACACAACAGGAGTGGGAAAACTCAGGCCTTCGGATGTTGCTGAACTTCTATTAACTAGCACAGTAATGGCTAACGATTTTGCCATTGTGTGTTAAAAGTGGGGGAAATGTGAGAGGGTCGCATGCTTGTGTGCCCCACTCATAATTCTATGCATCCCGCCCCCCGCGAATGGGTGTATGACCCCCCCCGTGCTCCCCCCGCTTTTGGCATGCGATGACAGAGTGGGCCTGGTAGCCCATTTTTTGCTCTCCCCAGGCTCCAGAGCCTTTCTAGGAGTCTGGGGAGGATGAAAATAGCCTCCCCTCCCCCCCCGGAGGGACTCCCAGACTCCTAGAAAGGCTCTGGAGCCTGGTGAGCATGAAAAATGAGCCTTCTGGTCCCACTGGAAGTCAGCAAGTGGGCTGTTTCCGGCTTCTGGAGGACTTCCTAGGTTGTGGGGGAAGTTGTTTTGCCCTCCAGAGCCTCCTATAAAGGCTCTGGAGCCTGGTGAGAGCAAAAAATGGGCCTTCCCAGCTTGTTTTCCGACTTCCAGTGGGCCTAGAACCTGGAAAAATCAGCTGGTGCACACCGGAGCTGAGCTCACCAATATGGCTCCACGTGTCACCTCTGGCACACATGCCAAAGGCTCATCATAACGTGTCTAGCACCTCTGGTCATTGATCATGCTGATTAGACTGAATTTTCTTCAGAGAATCAAGAGATATATCCCTTTCCCCTTACTATCCACTCTTCTTTGAGTAGCAATTTTTTTTTGCTATTGTTCCAATTGTCAATCCCTATCCTGTTTCTCTTGAATCTTTTTGTCAGAGTGAGCACAGTGTGTCTATTTTGAGACAACCCAGGATGTATACATACATGTACTAGGCAAAGTCAGGCAATCAGTCATCAACTCTAGCATGGAAGCACACATGGAGAGAAAGATACAGCCTCATATAGGGCCTCTCTTATATTATAGCCTCTTAAAGTGGTAGAAATCAAATACCCCTGCTGACTCTTTGCTACCATTGCATCATCGTTAGTGTTAAAACATTACAGCAGCTGGTCATCTATTAAATCATCATTACCCTGACACTTTTGGACATTCTTGACCTGTTTTTGATTGTGCTATATGTTATAGGCCAGTGATGGCTAACCTTTTTGTTGTTGTGTGCCAAAAGCATGCATGCATGTCGGCACCCATAATACAATGTGTGTCCATGCGTGCATGACATCCCCACATGTCCTACCCCCTGCTCATGTGCACCGCACCACCTCGTGCTCTGTTTTGGGCTAGCAGCCTCGCTGCAGCCTCCTGGGACCAAAAACGGGCCGCGGAGGGATGGTGCCATCCCCCCTGTCCCATTTTGGGCCTAGAAGGCCTCCTGGGATCAAAAATGGGCCACGGGTGGACCGCACTCTTTCCCATGTGCCCCCGCATTCTCCCCCACCCCCGTGTATGCGCACGTGTCTCCCACATATGCCCCACCTCCCGTGCGTGCACAGCAGAGATCCAAAAATCAGCTGGCTGGCTGGAGGTGTGCGTGCATGCATGGTGGAGCTGAGCTGGTGGATAGTTTACATGCCCACAGAGAGGGCTCTGCGTGCCAGTTGTGGCACGCGTGCCATAGGTTCACCATCAAGGTTAATGGCAAAGTAATGGTTGGCCGCCTTATCTGGCTTGCTTGCTTTTCCTTTCAGCACATCATCACTCAATGCAACAATATCTACCGATGAGGGCACTAAAGAAAGTCAAAATAGAGAGGCAGAGGAGGTGACAGATATCATTGGAAACCAAGAAAAAAAACATTAATGGAGAGGGAAATGCAGGGAGAGAAATGGCTGAATTGGAGATTGGCTAGTGACCAGAGAGGATATATGCATATATATCCCAGTGCTTCTCAAACATATCTCTGATAACATTTGTTAATAGTTATCTGCATTTGCCACCAAAGTAATTTATGGTGAAGCATTACACACTTTATACCAGTAGAAACTGTATAACAAGGATAAGACTTTTTTTATATCAGTACAGTGAACAATGACTTAAGTTTTACTTACAGGCAAAGAGGGAGAGATGGAGGCAGCATTAGAGAAAAAACTGCTGGTGATCTCAGAGCATACTTGTGGTTTGCTAAGTATTCTTGGATATTGCATAATGACAATCCATTCCCCCACCCCACCCCCTCGTCAAATTGTCCTTGAGTCACAAATAGTAGATACAGTCAGTTTATTTTTTAAAAAAATATATTTATATTAATTAATTATAAATTATTTATTATTTATTAATTTATTTGCTGCTCATCTCATAGCTAATGGCTCTGGGCAGCTTCCCGCATAATAATAGCCTCAACTAATTAATCATTGTGTGATTGTTAATATTTAGGGTTCAGAAGTTTATAGTGTCTGAATACTAAATTTATACTGAATGTATATAAAATAAATAGGAAGAAAATGAAATGAGCATTTAGTCATTGCTATGCTTGGCCCTCAAAAAACGTGAAAATACAAAAATGTGGAAATATTGTACATTATGATCCTGAGAGATCACAGACTTCACCAAGAGCCAATGAATAGATTTAGATGTAAATTGAAATAATATTGTTATTGGCTCTTGGTGAAGTCTGTGATCTCTCAGGATCACAATATACAATAACAAAAATCAAGACTCTGAATGTTTCACTGATAGCCATGGTCAGAGAGATGCATTCATCGTGGACCAGCCAGGATTCTTCCATAAATATCTATAAAACATACCTATCGTGCTATTCCATTTCAAACATTATGCAGAATGCAAATATATATCCCCTGAGACTCCAGGCCTAATAACAAAATCAGGTCACAAGGGATTTCTGGAAAATAAGAAGGGAATGGAGTTGAACTCGTTTGAGAGGCGAGAATGTAACATAAGACTTCATTAATTTATCAATCTGTTCTAGCTTTTTGCCATCTATGTACAACTTGAACTTGAACTCTGCACCCCCCGCTTCACTTCATCCTCCACCCTCCACCACCTTGCTTCGTCCTCCAGCCCCCTGCCTTGCCTCCTGCTCCATTGTGGCTGTGAAAAAAATAAGTCCTGTCCTAAAAATAAGCCATGGATCTTATTTTCAAGGAAACAGGGTATTATATGGATCTGCTATTGAAGTATTTTGCAAATTCAACTTGTACAAAATGTGGTTTATAGATTTTAGCTAGATATTGGAAGCAGTTACAACATTGCTAAAATATATCTCTTAGCTTTGATGAGTTTATGAACCTATTCAAAGTCCACTGATGTCCAAGTTTCCAGGTAACAATTCCAATTCATTTCTATGGTCTATTTGGCACTGTTTAACTTTTAGTTGTTTTGTGTCAAAAGGTACAACCTTCATAAAGGGATGAAATGCTACCGGTTCGCACCAATTCGGGTGAACTGATTGTAATAAAAGCTACCAGTTCAGGCGAACTGATAGTAAAAAAAAAGCTACTGGTTCATCCAGACGATCAGCTGTGCCGCATGATTTATATTTGCTAGAAAGCAGTAAATCCTGCTTTCTAGTGAGTCTAAATCACGTGGCACAGCTGTTCCCCCCCTCGCTTACCTTTTTAAGACTCCTTTTTCAGCATGAAGCACTCATTTAGTGCGTACTGCAGATACACGTGCGTGTAGCGTGTTTGGTGTGTACTGGGCATGCGTGCGCAGCATACATTTGGCATGTACTGCATGTGTGCACGCAAAAGGTGCTTTTGGCGAGCACCATGTATGCCAGCTTGCAGCGCATGTTTGGTGTGCACTGCACGGGCAGTGAACCAGTGGCAATCCGCGGAGGATTTCACCACTTCTTTTAGATTATTGAATAACTTTGTGTTCTATTAAAATATCTTCATCAAATTATTGCCTGTCCCCTAGATGAATACAGCCATGAAGAGGAACTCAAATCTCTCTGGACATTTGGTTCCAGTGTCAAATTGCTTTTATTATTATAAACTTGTTTTAACATTCATTTGGAATAATTTTTCTTGTAATTTAAATCCGTTATTATATGTTTTGTACTGTTAATAGGGAACAAGTCTTGATCTGTAATATCCTTTCAGGTATATGAAGGTGTTTTCATATGTCTTCTCTTTTCTTCACAAGATGAAGCATTCCGAGTTTCTTCCAGCTCTCTAAATAAAGCTGAGATTCTATGCCCAAAAATCTGTACAGGTAGTCCTAGAATTACAACCACAATTGAGCCCAAAATTTATGTTGCTAAGTGAAAATATTTGCGAGTTTGCCTCATTTTACAACTTCTCTTGTCACAGTTGTTAAGTGAATCATTGTATTTGTTAAGTTAGTAACATAGTTGTTAATTGAATCTGGCTTCCCCATTGACATTGCTTGTCAGAAGTTTGCAAAAGCTGATCATATGATGCCAACACACTGCAACCATCATAAGTATGAACCACTTGCCAAGCATCTGAATTTGATCATGTGACCATAGGAATGCTGCAACAGTTGAAAGCGTGAAAACAGTCATAAGTCACTTTTTCCAGTGCTGTGCTGACTTTGAATGGTCACTCAATGAATTGTGAGTCGAGGATTACTTGTATTGCCATTCTCTGAAAATGTTCCAGTTTCTTCTTAAAGTATAATTCCAAGAACTACACACCGGTTTGTTGTAGACTAAAGAGTAAACTTGAACAATTATTTCCCATGATTTGGAAACTATGCTTCTGTTGGTGCAGCCTGAAATTTCAATTCCTTTAACCTATTAAGGTAATTTTGAAACTTATTTCAAACTATCCATATAATTTTGGATCCTCTGTAAATTTAATAAGCATTCCAATTTGATTATGAATTACTAGTAAGCATTAAATATATATGTTTTGATTTGATATAAAAGGCATCTTTTAAATAAAATATTTTTGTTCAGAGATATGACAAAACTAAATATTTTAGAAGCACTCAGTGGTGGGTTGCCCCGGTTTGCACCAGTTCTATAGAACCGGTAGTAAAAGCGATGGGAGGCTCCGCCCATCGACCTCGACGTTATCAAAATACTTCTGCATATGTGCAGAAGCTTCTGTGCTTGCGCAAAAGAGCACACGTGTATGTGAGTGAAGTGAGCGCACGCAAGCGGCCCCATTATGAACTAGTAGTAAAGGTAAGTAGAACCCACCCTTAGAAGCACTGATAAACAGTTATAAGAATCTTTTTTGGTGAGTCTGTGTTTTTGTTTTTTTGTTTTTAATTTGATTTATATGCTGCCCTTCTCTGGAGACTCAGGGCGGCTTACAATGCGTTAAGCAATAGCCTTCATACTTTTGTATATTTATACAAAGTCAGCTTATTGCCCCCCCAAACTGGGTCCTCATTTTACCTACCTTAGAAAGGATGGAAGGCTGAGTCAACCTTGAGCCTGGTGAGATTCGAACTTACAGTATTTGCAGACAGCTGATGTTAATCACAATGCTTTTAGTCTGCTGAGCCACCAGGCCCTGTTTTCTTCAGATGTTGTTATAAAGAGCGGTTATTGAAAGTAAATATGGAGAGAAAAATGAGTGTCCATTTTAAAAATTTAACATATTTCAGGGATTGTGCAAAAGTAAACAAGCTTATCCTTTTTCATTAAAATATGGATTTAAATTTCCTTTAAATTTACATTTTGTTTTAATAAGTTGTAAAATTCTATCGTTTTGTTAAATACTTAAACATTAATTTTTAAAAGTTAACTATTTGTTTATCTTTTACTTAATCCCAACCCCAATGAACTAATTCATTTTATTAATGGTTGGTGAAACTGCACAAATCAATTTATCATTTTAGGAGACTGTGGCATTGCAGAGTTTGAAAACTCCTGGCCTAGGCAATTTTCTGAGATGCCCTTATGGCTTTTAGTTTACATTCCTACAAGAAAGGCAGCTTTGTTCTGCCAGAATGAATCTTAATGCTGTCACTCCAAGTTGATGAAGGTGGGAAATGCAGATGGACTTTGATTGATTTTTGTTTAAGTTCAGGGATATGAATAGAAAGCTGAACAGCTCCCCATTAATTTTTTTATTGTAAATAGGAGGGTGGAACACCAACTAATTTAAGGGGGAGGGTTTTTGCTTTTGAAGCAAAATAAAAGATATGTTATAGTTATAAATAATTAACTTGCATGCGTGTTGGAAGATGGTTTAATTTCTGAAAGAAATGACTTGTGAGGAATGATTGGGGGGTGGCGGTGGCAGAGGGAAGCCATGTAACCTATTGCCTTTCATGCTTGTGTGTGAGAGAAAAGACTAAATGTATTCAGTGGAAACATGTCAGCAGGAAAGCTGAAAAGCGATTGCTGACACCAGTCCTATCAAGAGAGCAGCAAAGGTTTCCAGGTCGAAAAGGCTCTTAGAATTTCTATCCTGAAGAAGGGCCCAGGCCCAACTAATGGCAAGAAAAGGTTCTCTTGGTCTCCATAAAATCTCACTAAATATGGAAATGCACTCTTTTCTCATTCAGGTATTTAAAAAAGGATAAATGTGTATAGTTTAGGTTTAGCAGATTGTTTATTCCTTCCTCTTCGTTCAGGCAGATTTGAGTTTATATTTCTATCTTGTCCTGAGCAAAGACTAGAGGAAAACCAAAGAGGAATCTCCCAGAAGCTCCCACCAATTTTGACTCTTTTTAGGGGAAGTTGTCAGGCCTTGCTATGTTCCTGGAGTGATAAGCCATCATCTCTAGAAGATGATTTAACATCTCTTTGTACTGGCATGTAGGATTGAGAAGGAGAATACAGTTGTGGATTATCTAAACAAATGTCTACTTCTGTGATGGTGAACCTATGGCACGCAGAACCATATTGGTGGGCACGCGAGCTCAGCTCTGGCACTCATGCGCGCAACAGCCAGCTGGTTTTTGGGTCTTCTGGGCTCATTGGAAGTCAGCAAACGGGCCATTTCCGGGGTGGAGGCTGTTTTTGCCTCCCCAGGTTCCAGGAAAGCCTTGAGCCTGGGGAGGGAGAAAAACGGGCCTACCAGGCCATCTCGTGCCAGAAGCAGGGAGAGTGCGGGGCGGGATGCATAGAATTATGGATAGGGCACATACACACACACTATCCCCCCGCTCTCCCCCCACTTTTGGCGCGCAATGGCAAAAAGGTTAGCCATCACTGGTCTACTCTGTCTCCCAGCCCTTTCTCATCCTGCTCTGGAAACTGAAGTTAATTCCTTAACTGAAAGGAGATTGGAAAGTTAATGAGGATGTATTTCTTTTCTTAGCAGAAAATTCAATAGATTAGAGCAGAAATTTACAGAACATCAATAAAGATTTTTCTTAAATTTGGTGATGCGTTAAACCTTCAAAAAGCTGTTCTCCAAGTCTATAATCTTGTCCAGGGAAGATTTTAAAACACATTCTATGCATATGGAAGGGAAATACCCTGTTTTCCCCAAAATAAGACATCCCTTGATAATAAGCTCAACCGGCCTTTTGAACACATGGCAATAAGGCCAAGTGCTTATTTCAGGGTTCAAAAAAATAAAAGACGGGGTCTGGTTGCTCCATCCCCCCTGGCAGCTGGGCAGTGCTGCACACGGGGCATTGAGGCTGTCGGCCGTGTGGCTCTTTGCCAGTGGCTAGCCTGGTGAGAAAGCGCACAGCCTCGGCTCTGCACTCAGGGAGGCGAGGGGGAGTGGTGTGACACTCAATACCCTGTGTGCAGCATCACCCAGCTGCTGGTGGGGATGGAGCAGGGCTGGCCCACCACTGCAGGGCCAGCCGCCTGGTGCAAAACCTCACAGTTTTTCTCATCCGAGTCCTCAGTGTTACCCTCCTTGCTCAAGCAGTGGTGGGGTCCACAGGAATCATTCCTGTTCCTGGGCTGCAGCATTGCCCAGCCATCCCCACCGGCAGCTGGGCAATGCTGCACATGGGGCATTGAGCGGCTATTGGCCATGTGGCTCTTTGCCGGTGGCCAGCCCGGTGAGGAAGTGCGTGGCCTTGGCTTTGCACTTGGGGAAGCAAGGGGAGTGGCGTGACAGCAGCTTCCCTGCTCAGCCCCGACAAGCTACGCATCCATGGTGCCTGCACTAGCATCCTGAGAAAAGCAGAGAAGATCACTGCTTGCAAGAGGACAAGAAGAGATAGCAAGTGTACGTCACGCCATGGGAAAAATGAGAAATGCTACTGCTTGGGGATGGGGGGCAAGGAGAACGCCGAGACTCAAGGAGTAGATCAGGTGGAGCTGGCTGACTCAGGGCTGCTCAGAAGCCTCCCCCGCCCCTGCCAGATGTTTGGCTGCCTCAGCTTCAGATTGCTCCCTCTCTCCTCATACATAAACGCATGAAAACAGAGGTTGGAGAGCTCTCTTGCTCACTCACTCGCTCTCCAAGCGCCCCATGCAAGCCCATTTTAGGAAAGGGCGTGCACGACTGGACATGTTTGGCTGCAGGGGGAGACATGGTGCAATGGGGTTGTTTTGTTCACTGGTGGTGCTTCGGGAGGGCAGGTGAACATTTGCAGCTGACAACTATAATGAATATGTCCACCTGCCATCCTGAAGGACTGCTGCCGTTCGCTTTCATTTCGTGGCAGAAGGAAGAAAGGGAACTGCGGTGGCGCAGTGGTGCTCCAGGGGTGCAGGAGGACATCTGCAGCCAGGTGGGGAGGCAGGATGGTGAGATCGGCAGTGACAAGAGCGGCAGTGGTGACCCCTTCCAAGCGCAATGCATGGAGGCGGCGGGCAAGGCATCCCCGGCATGCCTGTTGAGTGGGCGACCAGGCAGGCGGGGGCAGGGCCACCAGAGATGATTGCTACTGGTTTGGCGAACCAATGGCAATTATCGCTATCGGTTCAGCCGAACCAGTCCGAACTGGTAGCATTTCACCCCTGCTATACAGATCATAACACTGTGTTTTGAAAAAGTAAATTTATACATGGATTTTTGGATACTAATCAATAAAACCTGGGACACTTCTCACCTTATTGTTACAAACTGACAGTTAACATAAAATAGCTTTTACAAGAGGACTGGGAGTTGCTGTGAATCTTCTTTTTCAAGAATGTGCTTCAGATTATTTTACTCTTCCTTCCTAATTCAACAGTTGAACATTACATTAAAATATGAAGGATGCTGTACAATTACAATCATTGCATCTAAAAAAAATAAAAATAAAACATAACAAGATAGAACAGAACAGCTTATCTACAATTCTAATATGTAACTTACATAGAATTATAACCAAATACAGGTAGTCCTCCAATTATGAATGTAATGGAGCCTACCAATTATGTCCGTAACCCAAGGATTCAAAGGAGTGAATTACATAGCTTGACCATGATCACTCTCTGCTTTTGCCCACACATTTGCTAATCAAATACACAGGTCGTTAAGGGCACATGAGGTATCTCAGGGTGGGGAAGGCCACCTACTAAGATATCTCATGCTTCGCCCCCATTTGGGTCACTTATCTTATGTAGTTCTCGACGATCAATGGAGCTGTCCACGCTCCACCCTCTCTACCACGGTTTTGCCTTGAGCAAAAGCTTGTTGAGGCCTACAAGGACTAGAGATTGCATCCCTATAGACTCCAGTCATTTTTACGAAAAGCCTTTGCTGCCAAGAATGGAGCCCAGTAAGGGCACATGCGCACTTCCAGGCCTCCATTCTCAGCAACAAAGACTTGAGGAAAGTCCTTTGCTGCCATGAACAGAAGTTTCATTCTCAGCAGCAAAGGCCTTGAGGGAAGGCCTTTGTAGCTGTAAATGGAGACCCGGAAGGATGCACATGCCCCTCCTGGCCTCTGTTCTCGGTATCAAAAGGTTTTTGCAAAAATGACCGGAGCTTATAGGGATGCAAACTCTCAGCCCAGTAAGTGTCAGCAAGCCTTTGTTCAAGGCTTTATGCTTTGGTAATTCAGGCCTTCCCGCCATTTGCAAAGCCTTTTGTTGCAGATCTCATCCAGACCTCCATTTACAGAGAACAGAGGCCCAAAGTACCGTGAGATCAGGCGAGATCAATAGCACGACATCTCATGCATCTGATCTCACGTCGTCTTGCGGTATTTTAAGCCTCCATTCTCTGCAATTGCACTGAAGGCCTGAAGCACCGAAGTAGACCAAGAAACTGAAAGCTCGCTAGATCTTTGCAAGGTGAGTATTCACAGGCCTAGTACCTGTGGAGACCCGGTATGGAGGGTAAATAGGCAGGGCAAATGTTGCAGAGCCTCTGCGGTCATTCGTAAATGTGAATGACTGCTGTGATGCTGCAACATTTATAATTTCAGAACTCTGTCATAAGTACTTGGGGGATATGTCGTAACTTTGAATGGTGGCTAAGTGAACTGCCATAACTTGGGGATTACCTGTAAAAGGTAACTTGGGGATTACCTGTAAAAGGTAAAACAGTGGATTAAAAATCGTGCAATGAAAGGATACAGAATTGGTTCCACTGGAAAAAGTTTTTCAAATCATGAATTTTAAACCACTTGGGGAATCTCCATGGGCAGAGAAAATTGCACCAGTAATCAATTCCATGGAGAAAGAGTTTTCCAGGGAGTAGAGAAGTGTGGTTTCATGTGCTGTCTGCATCCCACAGATGGGGTTTCACTAGTTTGCGTGGCCCAGTTGCTGGCATGTTGTGGATCTGGTCCATGGACTGCGGATTGGGGATCCCTAAAACTATCTCTGAGCAGTTTAAGTGTCAGCATATTGTCCCCATCAATTAATCCAATTACTTGATTAAATGTCATATTGAACAATTCTTCTGGTCATCCATTTCCAAGTTGTATTACTTGGTTTGTTTTGACAAAAGAAGCAAAATTGAGTTTATTTTTAAAATTGTACCATTTTAATGGTAACTAAACATAAAAAGCCTTAGTACTCAACATTCTGCTGTTTTTTTTCTACTACATGGGTAGTCAAAGTCACGTCGTCACATGATGTATCGGGATGGGCGTGGCCAGTGCATGACTTATCCGGCCTGTGGGCCGGGAGTTTGACAGTCCTGTTCTACTGTCTTTGCCAAAGATAGGGAATCTCTTTAATCCAATCTATCCAATTGGCTAATTTGTGTCTGTGGCCTATAATGCTGTCCATTGCTCCTTCTTCCTTTACTCTCATTATCAGGTTTTCAAGATTGTTTTACTTTAATTTCAGATTTCCCATTACTTATTTCATTAACAATCTCTTCTTCACTTCCCCATCTAATCTGTTGTCAACATTTCCATTTTGTCAAAAGCTCTAAATTAATTCTATTTCTATAAATTGTGCATTATTATATTATTGCATAAGATGTCTCATTATGCTTTTATGTTCTTTATTCTTAACTGCATGAACTGTTGTCATTACATATAAAAACATCTGAATAGTGAAAAATACAGTCTAGTCATTTTACTTCCTCAAATCTAAAACAAAGAAAAGAAAAACAATGGGAAAAATAGGCAAAAGGAATCATTTTGTTCCAGTCAAAAATTGTCAGTGTTCTTGGTTTATCTTATAATTAAATCCATTCAGTATGTTATCTTTTTTCCTCTACAGAAAGAAAATATTGTAGCTAATTGCATCCAATCTGAGCCCATTTGTATTCAATCCATTTGTACTTGGATTCTTATATGTGATTCTAGGGATCTGATGAAATGTTATATTTGGATTGGAAGTGTCTGATGTCTGGATTCAGGGCTCCTAAACATCATCCCACTAAGTGGACTCCATGTAGTGTCAGGCTTGAGGTCACCCTAGGCAACATCTGGGTATTCCTGTTACAGATGTGGCAAAATGTGGCAACACTGCATTGCATAGCAAGGAAGATGAAACAGCATTACATTGAACTAAGTGATTGAGCTGCCAGTATCATAATTTCCCTGTGGTGTGTCTGGGCTCTTTTATTGTAACCTAAAGTAGTGTGGAAAAATATGTTAGTGATAGCTATAGCTGCTTCAGCTTGGTATTCCTTATATGATAGATTTTAATTAAGTAAAGCATTGATTGGTGTCTATTGGCAACTTCTGTATTCTGAGCCTGCTGGAATCTGACTTTTGCTCCTATGAGATAGTCAAGAAAAAATTAAGTCTGCTTGTCTGACATATTTCAGAATTTTGATCTCCCTTGAGAACAGCAGCATTTCACTCGGTATTTTCATTAGAATATTAATCAGGATGAGATTATGATACTGTTCTGCAAAATACCATAAATAATTGCCTTGAGGCAGAGCAGCTGTGCTGTAAACTTTCATGAGGGAATTGCCATCCAGCTGTCTAGAAAAGAAAATGGTATTTATTGCCTTGATCATTTTTATAGCAGTATTTGTAGCAGGAGAATTTGCTGTGAAAATGAGTGTTTTTTCTGGATTCTTCCTTTTTTAATTTTCAAATTAATATATTAAAGTTTAACCAGGAAATTTCCTTAACAAATCATCCCTCTCTACTTTGGGATGGCCTGTCTCACTTCTACACTGATTTCTCTAGGTTGGTATTAAACTAATGCTACGAGAATTTAATTTCATAGAAGTGATGCTGTTTTTAGGAGCCATCCAAAAGGTCAAGATGGTTATGATGATTATACAATTGAAGCTTCATCCCTATTAATGTATATCACACACATATGAAAAAGTGTGGAGGATTGGATTTTTGTGGGTGTGCCTACTATGTTAACTTTTAAAGCTCTTCTCCCAATAAAGAAATCCTCTGCCATTTTTCTAGGTAGAAGATAATTGTTTTCAAATTTCCAGATGCCAGAGTAAAGAGGTACCGTATTTTCCGGCATATAAGACGACTGGGCGTATAAGACGACCCTCCTCAGAGCCATTTAAGGCTCGTCAGAGCCTTATGGGCTGGTCTGCCTGGTTACAGGAGAATGAGACCTGGCGTATAAGACGACCCCCGACTTTTGAGAAGATTTTTGAGTGTTAGAAAGTAGTCTTATACGCAGGAAAATACAGTAAAATAATCAGGTGATTAGATAATAAGACATGCTTCCAGAAGTTTGCCAATCTTGGCTGAATAATAATATTTAAAAGTAAGAGGAAACAGGAAAAAATAGAAGTGGAAAGAGAGAAAGAGAAGGAAAGGGCAAACAATTCATCTGTAGTGCAGCCTTTCCAGCCTAGGGACCTCCAGATGCATTGCAAGCACTCTTCTGCTTCTTTATCCTCAACAAATAACTATTCTTAACATTTCTGAAACGCATCAGGTTGGTGCCAGCTCCTGTATTTAACTGACTTCAGGGTCTATCATCCCATTTGCTTAATCTAGGTTTTTTAATTCTGATTCTTTGGTGTAAATGATCACCCTTAAAGGAACCGTATTCTTGATTCTTGATGAACGTATATTTTATTTTATGTACACTGAGAGCATATGCACCAAGACAAATTCCTTGTGTCCAATCACACTTGTCCAATAAAAATTCTATTCTATTCTATTCTATTCTATTCTATTCTATTCTATTCTATTCTATTCTATTCTATTCTATTCTATTCTATTCTATTCTATTCTATTCTATTCTATTCTATTCTATTTATTCTATTCTATGTAAAAATTATCATATTTTGAAAATAATTGCATAATTGCAATAATAGTGTCCATGTGTAGTGTCTCCCATTTCTGTAAGTTGGATTTGAAGGGACTGGAAAAATACTGTATGGGGGTTTAAATTTTTTTATGAGCTTACACCTCAAATTTAGACAAGAAAGCAGCCAATGACTATCTGAGTACAATGTGTTCTGATATCTGTTAAGTGTAGATGCTGTATACTGCCCAGAATATAGCCAGATAAATTTGATAAACAAACATACATACAAAGGCCAGTAACAACTTATAGTCAGATTCTTCACCAGGTTGCAAAGAAGATCTACAATGCAATAGTCCTAAAGAAAGGCGTAATTACATGAGGAACAAAATAGACACATTCATTTTGAGGTCTGCCCATGCTTGCTCTTGTTGCACTTCATCTATTAAAGTTTTCATCACCCCTAAAGACATGAATTTTACTATAATAGATCAAATAATCAGAAGAATCGTCTTTCAAATAGATCCAAGATTTTATTAATCAGGTAATTTATTGAGGGACGTGGTTGTCCCAGTTTCTGCCAACCTAGCAATTTGAAAGCACATAAAAAATGCAAGTAGAAAAATAGGGGCGCTGTTACCTTCCCTTTGGTGGGAAGGTAACAGCATTCCGTGCACCCTTGGCGTTTAGTCATGCCAGCCACATGACCACGGAGACATCTTCAGACAGCGCTGGCTCTTTGGCTTTGAAACGGAGATGAGCACCGCCCCCTAGAGTTGGGAACGTGCAAGGGAAACCTTCACCTTTATACCTTAACTCTTTATTAATCAAGAAACTGATGACTGTTTTTCTTTTTTTCTCTTCAGCAAAAGGTCATGATACTTCTTGGGGCTGTAATTTTCTAAGTTCTACAAGCTGTAATTTTCCAACTTTAGCCCTTTGTTTTTAGAGTAAGTTGATGCTTTTTTTGTTTGTTTTTTTGGCTCTCTCACACTTTTTGCTGACTTAGCTTACTGTGACCTGAAAGTTTCTAAAACCACAAAGCTAAGAATATAGAGCAAGTTGGAGAAAGCTGATTCTTCTTAAAATGTGCTGTTGGTCTTTGTTTGGAAGGGGAGTTTATGTTTCTCTTTTTGCTGCTTAAAAAGAGAGATCCTAAAAGTGCTTAACTTTTTTTTTTAAGGTGGTGTCTCAGAACTCATATTTTCTGAACTGAAAGCACATAACTAGCCAGAAATCCTGCTAAGAATTTTCTTGGAAAAAAACCAGTTTAAGACAAGAAAGTTAATCATAGCAGTAGTTATCACTGGAAATTTGAACTAAAACACTAACTAAAACCTTATGAGCGTATATATTTATTTGCAATCAAAGTATTATATATCCTTCTCGTTAATTGTCCCTACACTCAGCAGACTGACTTGGTCATTCCTTTCCAAAATGTTTGATTACAGATGTGGGACTATTTTTTTTTTATTTGATTTATATGCTGCCCTTCTCCGGAGACTCAGGGCAGCTTACAATGCGTTAATAGATCCTATTGAATCTAGGATTTCCCACATCTATACCCCAAAGGTCTTTTTAACTGCATTCTATGTTCTAAGGCTCTATTTCATATTTATTGTCTGCTTCTTCTTTTTCCCTTTGTAGATATATCTAATTAATATAATTAACAATTACAGCTTGGAGGTCTTTGACTCCAACACCCTGCTCACGCAGGAGACCCTATACCCGTGATGCAAACCTATGGCACGAGTGCCAGAAGTGGCATGTGAGGCGTCGTCTGTTCCTCTTCTGGGCTTCCGGGGCACACATGCGCACTGGCCAGCTAGTTTGCTTGTTACTGGTGCGCATGCATGCGCAACAATCATCTGGCCTTCATGTCTGGCAGCGGCCAGCTGAAAATGCGCTCTTAGCATGAGTGTGCATTGGTCATGCTATCATCACTCGCATGCAGCCGCGGGAAATCCACGCTTAGGCAATTAGGAGCACTGCTGTCAGGCGCTCCTCTGCACCCGCCCATCTGCCTGCTTGTTTCGTCAATACCACTGCCGCTGCGAGGAAAGGCCCTGAAGCTGCTGCCTGGGATCCATATGGGCTGCCACAAGGGGAAACAAGGTATGGCTGGACACTGTCTGGAGTGCGAGGCTGGCAGGAGGAGGAGCCGTCACTGCCTCTTAGCTGCGCAAGTAGCCTGCCGCCATAGCCTGCCGCCACCCTCTTCACCCTGCTGGCTGCTCCTGCTACTGACAGGGAAGCAGCAGTGTGAGAACTGGTGGGGATGAGGGGATGGTGGTGGCAAAGATGGCTGAGTCGGGGCTTCTCTGTCTCTCTGCCCGAGCAGTCTTCTGGCACAGTCCCAGGCCTCCAGGGGAGGGATTGAAGCCTGCTGCCACCTCACCAGCTGCTCCTGCCACTGGCAGGGAGTGGCAGTGCAAGAACCAGCAGGGGCGAAGGGGTGGCAGTGGAAAGGATGGCCAAGCTTCCCTGTCTCCCTGCCCGAATGGGCTTCTGGCATGGCCCCAGGCCTCCCGGGGGGGGGGGGGGATTGAAGACCCAGCACACCCATCGTTTCTGCTGCTACCCCATTGCCCCTACTGACAGCGGTTCTCATGCTTCCCTCTCAGTGGCAGGAGCAGCCGGCGGGGCGTTGGAGGCCTGAAATGCAATGCATTTTTTTGGCTTCCACACACCCCATTTTTGGATTTGGGGAGGAAAGTGTTTTCAGGTGGCAGCTCTGCGATCCTCTCCCTGAATCAGAAAAGTGCATTGCATTTCAGGCGGCAGATCTGGCCAGAAGGAGAGAGAAAGTGAGCCTTTGGAGAAGGAGAGCATGCAGCTCTGCAATGTGCATCGGAAAATCATGGAGGAAAGCGTTTTTGGGCAGCAGCACTGTGATCCCTGTCATATATTTTTTTGAACCCTGAAATAAGCGCTTGGCTTTATTGCCATGCGCTCAAAAGCCCGATTGGGTTTACTATCAGGATGTCTTATTTTGGGAGAAACTGGGTAAATCAGTGCTGGCTTCTAGTTATAATTTTATTTGTTTCTAGATGTTCACAATTTGTATTTTGATTACCTTTTCCAGTAACTTCTCAGGCTGATTGGTCTGTGGTTTTGTGGATATGTTAGGATATAAATATTGTATACATAGGATTATTTTACTTTTCATCAAAAATTAAGTATAACATAAAAAATAACCACTGCAATTCAAAACAAGATGGATAATTTGAATATGTTTATCTAAATATATGAATATGTTTATCTACATAGGGATAAACCATATTTACATACAAAAAACTATGAAGGAAACAAAAAAATTAATACATATTATGCAGCAGCTAACACCCTTACAAACAGGGATTAACATCAAACAAACAATACAGCAGAATACAATCAATAAACTACCAAGAAGAAAACCACACACACCAAAACTGGCACAGCAAATTACTGGATACAAACATGGAACAAACTCCATACTCATTTACACTGATGATGTTATCCAGTTGTGTAATGAAATGTCAGCATACAAAACAACTAATTTCAGAGAGTACCAAAGATCCTATACAGTGGGGCAAAAAAGTATTTAGTCAGCCACCAATTGTGCAAGTTCTCCCACTTAAAAAGATGAGAGAGGCCTGTAATTGACATCATAGGTAGACCTCAACTATGAGAGACAAAATGAGAAAACAAATCCAGACAATCACATTGTCTGATTTGGAAAGAATTTATTTGCAAATTATGGTGAAAAATAAGTATTTGGTCACCTACAAACAAGCAAGATTTCTGGCTCTCACAGACCTGTAACTTCTTCTTTAAGAGGCTCATCTGTCCTCCACTCATTACCTGTATTAATGGCACCTGTTTGAACTTGTTATCAGTATAAAAGACACCTGTCCACAACCTCAAACAGTCACACACTCCAAACTCCACTATGGTGAAGACCAAAGAGCTGTCAAAGGACACCAGAAACAAAATTGTAGACCTGCACCAGGCTGGGAGGACTGAATCTGCAATAGGCAAGCAGCTTGGTGTGAAGAAATCATCTGTGGGAGCAATAATTAGAAAATGGAAGACATAAAGACCACTGATAATCTTCCTCGATCTGGGGCTCCACGCAAGATCTCACCCCATGAGGTCAAAATGATCACAAGAATGGAGAGCAAAAATCCCAGAACCACACGGGGGGACCTAGTGAATGACCTTCAGAGAGCTGGGACCAATGTAACAAAGGCTACCATCAGTAACACACTACACCGCCAGGGACTCTGATCCTGCAGTGCCAGACGTGTCCCCCTGCTTAAGCCAATACATGTCCGGGCCTGTATGAAGTTTGCTAGAGAGCATTTGGATGATCCAGAAGAGGATTGGGAGAATGTCATATGGTCAGATGAAACCAAAGTAGAACTATTTGGTAGAAACACAACTCGTCGTGTTTGGAGGAGAGAGAATGCTGAGTTGCATCCAAGGAACACCGTACCTGCTCTGAAGCATGGGGATGGCAACATCATGCTTTGGGGCTGTTTCTCTGCAAAGGGACCAGGACGGCTGATCTATGTACAGGAAAGAATGAATGGGGCCATGTATTGTGAGATTTTTTTTTTATTGAAAAAGTTTTACAATACAAAATTTTTTCATTTATATTTTTTCATTTATATTTTATATATTATAAATTTTATAAAAAAAATTATAATCCATTTTTGTATATAAATCAAATATAGTCAAAATTATCTTTTATACTATTCAGTTAATCAAATTTTTTTCCGATCCTTTCTGCAAAAGATTTGAACAATTCAAAAGTCTCCTTGTGTTGCACAACAGTGGTTTTCAGTCGAGTTTCCTCCTTAACTTCTACTTCTTGTTGGTTAGCATCACCCCCCTCCTCTTGTAGGGTACTGGACCTCTGCTGTTTCTCATCTCGAGTTGTAATTTTATTTTTTGATCCTTGCTCGAACAGTTCAAGGTCCAGTACTCCCCCTCTTGGATCTCTGGGATACTTAATTTTCTCATCTCGAAAATCCATAATAGAATCCTCTGAACAACCACCTGGTGCTCCTTTTTCTTCTGACACACTTTGGATTTCTTCCATCTGCTTACTTTTCACAGACTCTCTTTCAGGTTTTTTATTCTTAACCCCTTCCAAGGCTCCCTTAAAAATATTATCGTAAAAATGTTCCGCTTTTTCAATAGTATTCAAACAATGTCTCACACCTTGATATCTGAAAGTTACACCAGCTGGAAAATCCCATCTGAATGGGATGTTACTTCTCTTCAATTCCTTGACCAAAAAACCCAAAATCTTTTCTGTCCTTTAAAATCTTCGGTGGCAACTCCTTAAAAACACTAATTTGTATACCTTCTACCTGCACAATAGCAGAGTAGGATTTTTGTAGAATATCATCTCTCAATCTTCTGTCAGTAAAGTAGACAACAACATCTCTAGGCAGATTCCTTTGTTTGGCTACACGTGAGTTGACTCTATAAACTTTCTCCATACAACCAAGAATTAGCTCATCTTCCAACTTTAATAATTCCGCAAAAGCCTTTGCACAGACTGTTCTTAAATTTTCTCTCTTATTTTCTCTTATGCCTCTTAATCTAATTGCTGATTCCATAGCTTTAATTTGAAGCATAATCACATCATTCTCTATATTCTGGTTTTTAGCATCTGCTTCCACCAATTTTTCTTGTATTTCTTTCATCTGGGAGTCAAACTTGCTACTAATTTCAGTCACTTTCCTCCCCATTTCCACCACTGCACTTGAAAGATCAGAAACTACTTTGGTAATAGTTTGATTCAATTGGTCATATTTTCCCTGTACCAACTCCTCAAGATTCTTCTGTGAACTTTTTATCTTCTCAACAACACTCCCTAGTTATGAAATCTTTTAAATCCTCATCTGCAGTTCCCTGCAAATGAGTCATTTCTGCTTTCTCCTTTATCTGAGTTGTAAGGGAGCCCCCCCCCCCTTCCTTTTGGTTTAGGAGTCATACTTCTTAAAAAAAGGGATTTTAGCTTTTATTTTTCCAAAGAAACAGAGAAATTCTTCTTTTTTTCAAAAAACCCCCCAGAAAAATTCTATTTGAATCAGTCCTTATTTCTTTATTTCTTTTCCCTACTAAAATATTTCTTTTAAAATACCTCAGCGCTGGCTAGGCTCTGCTTTCACTTTCCACTCTCCATTTTCTCCGAGCAAAGCCAGTCACCATTTTCAAAGCACTTTCACTAATCACTCTCTTTTTCCTTTTCTTTTTTTTCTTTTTTCTTCTAAAAAATTAGTAAAAAAACCATACTTGCATTTTTCCTTTTTGAAAACTCCTTATTCAGCTTGTTTAAGTTTTCCATCGATCGTGGTGTTGCTCACGACGTCTGGCTCCGCTAGTTAAAGCAGAGATCCCTCTCGACGCGGAGCCTCTCTGGGGGGTGGATAGGGAGCCATCACCCTGAGCCCTCTCCAGGACAAAAAAAAGGTCCTGGGGGCGATTCAGAGGACTCAACAACACCCCCAGAAGCTCTACCCGCTCTTCCGATTGAAGAGCGGGATTTTCGAGCCGCCTGCCAGCTGTGAGGCGGCTGTTTACGCGCCGGGAGGCTGGCGGTCATGAAAAGACCGCCGACAATGATGGAGGCGCCACCCTGAAGCCTATTGTAAGATTTTGAGTGCAAACCTCCTTCCATCAACAAGGGCATTGAAGATGAAATGTGGCTGGGTCTTTCAGTATGACAGAGATCCCAAACACACTGCCCAGGCAATGAAGGAGTGGCTTCGTAAGAAGCATTTCAAGGTCCTGGAGTGGCCTAGCCAGTCTCCAGATCTCAACCGCAGAGAAAACCTTTGGAGGGAGTTGAAAGTCCGTGTTGCCCAGCGACAGCCCCAAAACATCACTGCTCTAGAGGAGATCTGCATGAAGGAATGGGCCAACATACCAGCAACAGTGTGGGCTAACCTTGTGAAGTCTTACAGAAAATGTTTGACCCCTGTCATTGCTAACAAAGGATATATAACAAAGAATTGAGATGAACTTTTGATGTTGATGAAATACTTATTTTCCACCATAATTTGCAAATAAGTTCTTTCTAAATCAGACAGTGTGATTGTCTGGGTTTGTTTTCTCATTTCGTCTTTCATAGTTGAGGTCTACCTATGATGACAATTACAGGCCTCTCTCATCTTTTTAAGTGGGAGAACTTTTTTTAAAAAATTTGATTTATATGCTACCTTTCTCTGGAGACTCAGGGCGGCTTACAATGCGTTAAGCAATAGCCTTCATATTTTTGTATATTTATACAAAGTCAGCTTATTGCCCCCACAAACTGGGTCCTCAATTTACCTACCTTAGAAAGGATGGAGGGCTGAGTAAACCTTGAGCCTGGTGCGAGTCAAATTTACAGTAATTGCAGACAGCTGGTGTTAATCACAATGCTTTTAGTCTGCTGAGCTATCCAGGCTCATTAACTTGCACAATTGGTGGCTGACTAAATACTTTTTTGCCCCACTGTAGTTCAATTCTGAGCTATATATATTGTGTAGCCAATGATCAGGTGGACCTTGGGGTCAAATGCATCATCAGTTTGAAATTCTTGTGCATAGGTAGCATGTAATAAACTTTTAGTACTTTGGTTACCAGGTGCATATAACCAGGAAGTAACTATTCCTGGTTACTTGCGCCTGGCATATTATCTTTTGTTAGATGTTTATAAATTGATAAAGGAAAATACTGTAAGGTATAGATGAAGCAAATCTTAACAAAAAATAAAATACCTAAAAAGTAGAAAAAAATGATGTAATAATAGCAACAACAACATTGTGACCAATGATAACAAATAATAGCAAATATCAACAAGCATTGATACAAGACAAAAATGTATAGGAAACAAAAATTGAATGTTGTAATAATGTAATTTAATAAAAGCACAAACAATGTAACAAGGAGAATTACATGATCAATTTCTACGAAAATCTGAAAGGAAAAAGAAGAAAAATAAAACATGGCAGTGGCTTACAACTTAAAAAAATATGAAAGCTTGAATTTGGCTGCATAAGAGCAAACTATTTAAACTAATGCAATCAAGACCAGAATTGCAAAATCATCAAATGATCCAAAATCGAGATTGTGCAAATAAGCAAGAGAAACAGTAGATTATATATCCAGCTTGTGTAAGAAGATCTCATTAATTGATTACAAATAATGACATAACCCAGTTGCAAAAATGATTCACTAGAACTTCTGTATAAATTATTCTATATCAGTGATGAAAAATTGATGGGAAAATTGATGTTGAAAAAGTATAGGTACTCCTTTACTTGGGACAATAATTGAGTCCTGAATTATGGTAGTAAATCTTGGCAGTAGTTAAACAAAGCGACTTATACTCTAAAAAATACAGTATATTTTTCTTTCTGTTATCTCCAACATGAAAAGGATTTGAGAGAGAAGCGAGGGATGAAATTGTTTTGTACAGGTAGTTCTCCACTTACAACAATTCATTTAGTGACTGTTCAAGGTTACAGCAGCACTGAAAAAGGTGATTTTTTACACTTTCCCACACTTATGACTGTTTCAGCATCCCCATGGTCATGTGATCAGAATTCAGATGCTTGGCAACTGACTCATATTGCAGGGTCCCAGGGTCAGGTGATCACCTTTTGCAATCTTCTGACAAGCAAAGTCAATGAGGAAAACAGATTCACTTATTGTATTACTAACTTAGCAGCTGCAGTGATTCACTTAACAACTGTGGCAAGAAAAGTCGTAAAATGGAGCAAAACTCACTTAACAAATGTCTTAATTGACAGCAGAAATTTTGGGCTCAATTGTGTTTGAAAGTTGAGGACTACCTATATTCCATACGCTTATCAAACTTTGTTTGATAATATGTCTTTTTATGTTTTTACTGTCCTTTGTGACTCTGTACCATAAGCATCAATGAAATCCTAAATCAGCCCTATCCAAAACTGACATTCAACTATTCAGGGGTTTTATCCATTCTGTTCTCTGTGTTAGGCAGCTTGCTTTATGATATAGACTTAAATTTGGAAGAGCCAAAGACCAAGTCTCTCTTTGGTGTCTTATACACATTTTGTTTCACTCCAGGTCTTTTCCCATTCCATATTAATTTACTAATAGTTTTTTGCCATATTTATTGTCTGCTTCTAACTTGGTGCCAGGGCCAAATATAGATAGCTTCATTCGTGAGGTATTTTCGGCATGTGTGTCAGGTAGTTGATACTAAATGGTTTTCTGTATTTGAACCTTCAGTAGCAATAGTAATATTTGTTGTTGTTTATTTGTATTTTCTCAGACTCTGGTATATTTCTCATCTATAACACTGGTCTGCAGAGCTGCTTGGAAACAAAGGACACTTTGGTGAAAATTTCTAAGATCTGTAATGCAAGTCTTCCTGCTCAGAAGTGGAAATGGGTTTCCAGGAATCGGCTTTTCAACGTTGGAAACATGCAGTGCTTGGGAGTCTCCTGGAAGACTGCAAACAGCAGTGCCACTACCCATGCATTGGCCACTTATGAATGTGACCGTGAATCTGTCAACATGCGGTGGAACTGTCGGAGTCTAGGGGACCAGCTTTCCCAGTATTTGAGCTCGAGATTGGGGAACTGGTCACTGACACCAGCTGAGAGAGGTGACCAGGCTCGTGGAGGACAATGGAAGATCTATGGCCATGATGAAGATTTGTGCTCTAGGCCATACTCTGGTAAAACCCATGTTAGAAGATTCTGCACTATCCAAATTTAATATCTTTTAAATGTTTTTGTTAAAATTATAAGCAAAAAATACCATTAACAGATATCATTGACTCTAATGAGTACAGGCTAATAGTAATACATACATATGAGTTCAAGTTATGTAATTTAGCATTTTTACTTCCAATAGCCAACCAGCTAGCTGCCTTTGCACCTTGAAAGTAGAGCAAGATGGCTAAAATGTTCCCTGGATCCTTGGACAAATGTTGGAAGTGTAATTCGGTTAGGGGTACTTTTTTTCACCAGTGGTGGACCTGTTCTCAGATCAAGAAGTTTTGGGAAAAGATTCAAAAATGGTTGAATGAGGTAACAGGTGCAAGTTTCCCCCTAATTCCAGATTCTTACTTGGAATCAAATTAAAAGATGTGGGCAAGCAAGATTGGCACCTATTCATCCATATTACAACAGCAGCGAGAATGGCACTTGCCCAGCAATGGAAAAACACAAATACACCATCAGATCAACTTATAATAAATAGGATATTGAATTGTGCTGAATTGAACAAATTAATATATATCCTAAGAGAGAAAAAAGAATCCAAATACTACAGTAACTGGGAACGCTGGTATATTTGGTTAAAGAAGAGAACAAACATAGAGTAAACAATATAGTATCAAATACATATTTAATCATAATTATATAGCGTTTGATATTTAAATTAGTCAATGTTATCTGAACAAAAAGATTTACCAGGATGCAGCTATGAATAGGTATCTGCAGATCGATATGACTCCTGGTTAGTCTTTATATGTAGTTGTCTTTATGTGTTGTGCTATGTACTCATATCTGTTTGATAACTACATTATATGTTTTTTTATTTGTAAATAATTAATAAAGATAATTAAATAAAGATAATTAAAAAAAAAGAAAGTAGAGCAAGATGGTGATAGGTAGCATTTCATTGTCCAAGCATTATCAGATCATTGCTATGGCAATTAAAGGGTAATTTCTGGGCTTTTGGATGTTCCCAACATCCCTTAATTTTAGCCCTGCTAGCTAGAGGTACTAGGAATTGCAGTTTATCAATATCAGTAGGATTTATAGGTAGGCAATCAGTGGTGGGTTGTCCCCGGTTCAGACCGGTTCGCAAGAGCTGGTAGTAAAACTGATGGGAGGCCCCGCCCCCACCCCCGGATGTCAGCATTGGCGATCTGCGCATGCAAATTATTTAGTTTTTCTCAATCCAGTATTAATGCAGAATTTTAAGACTGATTTTTGCATTAAAAATAACCAAAGCAAATTTAGATTAGAGTAATTTAATAATACATATAGAATTGTAACCTATAATTGATAAGATAGGTATGTGTATTTTTTCCCAAAAGAATACATGGAGAATCTTCATTGCCCTCCATTGTCTTTGCACATAGTGAAGAACTATGTTTCAAAGATTCAATCTCATTTAATTGTATTTTGTATTAATCTATAATCCATCTATTAACACAAAAAGAGTTTTGTGGCATTTTAGTCTAACCAATTTTATCATCACAGATAACAGTAATTATATTGAATAATGTTTAAAGTTCCATAAAAGATTGTTTTCAGAAAAGATGAACATATCAAGCTTTCTGAAAACTTTTAGTTGTTCAGATACTGCCAAAACATAAACCAAATTATAGGAGTAACTTTTCCAGTATTTAGCTATCACCATTCTTGACAGGAATAAATATTTTTTTCTTAAGAGCTAAGAAGCATATTTTTGAATACTACCAGGGACTGAGTTATCTGCTGAATATTTATGAATTTAAGTGCAAAAGTCTACTTTTATGCTTTAGCCACTTCATCTTTTTCAACAAATAAACCTTGAATTTTCTATTGTTCTCCACTTGATGAAGAATTTATAGATTCTGTTGAAGAGTTTTTGGGGAGACTATTGCAGGTGGGGTGGGGAAATACAGTCATACATGGATTGGAATAATCTTCCAGCAATTAAATATGTATTAGATCAATTTGAGATTAGGCAGCACAGGCTGATTATGGCTATCCATAAAGGAATTATAGAATCTTAAACTGGATTACAAAGTGTTGATTGCCAAACCTTTTGTTCAAAATTATAAACATTTCCTTTTTCTAGCAGAGGACAAATATGAGCTACAGCTTTTCCTCTTTTCCAGAAATTTACACTATCCAAGGCAACTCTCATGGAAAGCCCTGCACCATCCCGTTCAAGTATGATAATCAGTGGTTTCATGATTGTACAAGTATGGGACGTGGAGATGGTCATCTCTGGTGCGCTACCACACAGGATTATGGAAAAGATGAGAGATGGGGATTCTGCCCCATTAAGAGTAAGCTGTTTCCGGTTATACAGAATTGTGGGCATATGACACCTTAGACTAATACTTTTCAATTTATTCATGAGAATGAAGTGGTGACTGTGCAGTTAAATGGGTTCTTTTTTTTTGCTAGATTCCACAAAAGTTTATTGTTTCTTCTTTTTCACAGCTAAGCTCCTAAGGCTTAGGACTATGACTTCCTGAATAATTCTGCTACTAAAAAATCTTTATAGATTTTTCCTGGGCCTTTTTGTTATTTTTTTCCTCCGGTCAACTTAACTCACCTATATTGCTTTCCTATACTTCCTGCCTTTAGTTGCTACTTTGCAACTAGGTTTAAATTATATGTATGCATTTTTCTTTAGTACTTGCTTTCTTTTCCTGCATTATATGATCCTTCCCCTTAGTAACTAGAACAGTGAAATACAGATTTAGCAGTACAGCCAGACTGAGTACTTTCGTCATGGAACACATAGAAAAGTGGTATTTATATAGGCACTGGATATGTATGCAAATGCATATGCATATACATATACAGATTAATTTACAACTGCAGTTCAGCCCCAAATTTCCATTGCTAAAGCAAGACAGTTGTTAGGTGAGTTGCACCCCATTTTATAATCTTTTTCCCAGATTTGTTAAATGAATCACAGCAGTTGTTAAGTAAGTCATGTAGTTTTTAAGCAAATCTGGCTTCCCCCTTTGACAGAGGCCAACAGGGAAAGTTCCAAATGGTCCCACTCATATGGTCCTGAGACACTGCAACTGTCATAGATGCATGCCAGTTGCCAAGTGCCCAAATTTTGATCACATGACCAAGGGGATGCTGTAAAGGTGGTAAGTGTGAAAACCAACCATAACGTCACCTTTTTTCAGTGCTGTTGTAACATTGGATGGTCACTGGATGAACGATTTACCTATAGTTGTTATTTATTACTGCAATTGGAAATGGAAACTTGGTTGCTAATTGAAGCAGCCACTAAGTGAAATTGTGCTTATAAGCTGTGCTTACAATCTTATTTCAACTTTCCATTGTTTTACAGACTTGCTAAGGTGATAAATGTGAGGATGATTGGTCACAGTGTTACTTTCTTGATCACTGTTGCAACTGTGAACTGTTATTGTAGTCCTCACTTAATGACCATTTGTTCAGCCATGACAACATTGAACAAATGGTCATTATTACCAGTCCTCAAAGTTACAACCATTGGAGCATCTCTACAGTCACGTGCAGGGCTGTGGAGTCGGAGCCGGCGTCGGAGTCGAGGAGCTGGAGTCGGAGGAAATTTTGGGTACCTGGAGTCGGAATCGGAGTCGACAAACAATGCACCGACTCCGACTCCTACTAAATTTAGACTGGAATTTTAAAAAAAGCAAGTTTAAATGTCCCAATTCTCCCGACTCCACAGCCCTAGTCACATGATCAAAATTTTTGGGCACATGGCAGATCGCATTTATGATCACAGCATACAACATCTGTCACCCACCAATCTCCCTCCCATCTCTGCCTTTTAGCTGCCTTGCATTCTGTCACCCCTGCCTCTCTGCTGCCCTTCTGCCTTCCACTTCATTGCCCATTGCCCATCGCCCTCCGTCCCTTATGTCTCCCAAGGTGTCATGTTACCAAGGGCAGCAGAGAGGCAGTGGGAGGAAGATTGCGATGGTCAGCTGGATGCAGCTGGCAAGTGAATAGCAGGTGGTGGTAGTGGAGTGCACAGTGGCCAGAGGGGTGAAGGGGGAGTTGAAGTGGAGCATGTTAAGAGAGCAGAGCCTGTCTGTAGAAGGATGCTTGCTGGGCCTGGCTTTGGAGAATGCAGTGGGACAGAGACAGTAATTCATGCAGGCCAGGATAAGCATGTGGTTCTCGCCTAAAAATGGCACCAGCTCTTGCTTAATGACTGTAAGCAGGATTACCAAAACAGTTGCTGAGCAGTGCAGGCTCATGAAGTTTCCCATAAGCTTAATGACATAAATTCTGACCCAAATTAGGATTGTTAAAACTATATATCTTACAATAACAATGAAAGCTTAATATCAAATTCAGCATTTAAGAAATGTATCCTCCTATGCAGTCGCTGCAATCTTTATGAAAAGTACATGTACAGTTATGCATTGTACATTGTAGTCTTCTGAATCCAACAATTCTACCTTGCGTATTCTTCTTTTCTTTTTTTCACGTGATTGTTCCCTAGGCAGTCATGGCCACACAACTTAAAAAGCTGTAGAATGAATTTCCAAAAATGCATAACCTTTTTTAGACTTTATTTGCTAACTAAGGTGAGGACGTATTGTGTTAACTTGGAGTCTCTTCCTTTTCGTCCTCTCCTCGTAGGCAATGACTGTGATACATTCTGGGACAGAGACCAACTCACCAATAGCTGCTATCAGTTCAACTTCCAGTCCACCCTGTCTTGGCAGGAGGCTGGAAAGAGCTGTGAGCAGCAGGGGGCTGGCTTACTTAGCATCACTGCGATTCATGAGCAGACTTACATCAATGGTAAGCATTGGAAATATGTACTTGAAACAGGTTCTCCTAGTAAAAGAGATGGAAAAATGTTTTGCTCTGCAGACTGACATGTTTACCATTCTTTCATTTATATAGACTAACAATAAGCTTTCTAAAAATGGTTGTTTGTTGGGTGTTCTTCAGTATTTTGATAAAATGAATATCAATACAGAGAAAGTATCGGTGTGTATGTATGAATGTGTGTGTGTGTCTATATGTATATACATATACATATATATGTTTTCTTTCCTTTTTGTAGGCTTTATGTGTATTTCTCTTTAGCCAGGTTCTTCCTACGTAAACCAAGATTTTTATGCAGCCCTACTTCAGTGAAATCACAATCCACTAGTTTCTAGGCTTTTTTTTTCTGGCAGCCAGCAAACACTCTGCTGGCTTATTCTCCCAATGGGCAGCAGAGTGTTTGCTGGCTGCCAGAAAAAAAAAGCCTAGAAACTAGTGGATTGTGATTTCACTGAAGTAGGGCTGCATAAAAATCTTAGTTTATATAGAAAGTACTGGCTAAAGAGAAATACACATAAAGCCTACGAAAAGGAAAGAAAACAAATTGTGTGTGTGTGTGTGCACATGCATACATATACATGTGTGTGTGTGTGTGTGTGTGTGTGTGTATATACACACCTACCTGTATATAAGGGACGCAGTAGTTCAGTGGCTAAGATGCTGAATTTGTTGATCGAAAGATTGGCAGTTCAGCGGTTCGAATCCCTAGTGCTGCATAATGGGGTGAGCTCTTGTTAGTTGTTCCAGCTTCTGCCAACCTAGCAGTTCAAAAGCCCGTAAAAAATGCAAGTAGAAAAATAGGGACCACCTTTGGTGGGAAGATAACAGCATTCTGTGCGGCTCAGACATTTAGTCATGACTATGGAGACATCTTCGGACACTGCTGGCTCTTCGACTTTGAAACAGAGTTGAACACTACCCCCTAGAGTCGGGAACGATTAGCACATATGTGTGAAGGGAACCTTTACCTTTACCTATATATAAAATATTTGAATATGCAATATGAATATTGTAAAAGACAACTGTCTGGTGCAAATGGATGGCACAGAAGAGAAGAGATTCAGAGAAGACTAGTTTGTGTTTGGTATGGATAATTGGCTATCACCATGGTTTAAGAAGGATGTGGAAAAAAGTACTTTATTAGGTGCCATTATGGCTTAGTATGACTTATGGTAGAGGATCGCCTCTTGTAATTTTCTATCTTTCTCTGATTCTATTAGGACTGCTGACAGGATATGGTTCCACACTCTGGATTGGTCTGAATGACTTGGACCTCAATGGGGGCTGGCAGTGGTCTGACAATTCCCCCTTGAAGTTCCTCAATTGGGAAAATGGTAAGCTGGACACAGAGACTGAAAACTGAGTGAGATTATACAAATAAAAAAACCACATATTTTATACAATTAAGAGTATAAACAGATCTTGCTTACTAACTGTATAGATTCCTATTGTATAAATATGTATTCCCTCTGTGTGTGTGTGTGTGTGTGTGTAAAATGAAGAGCCAGACAAAATATAAAACATTATCTGGGATAATACAAGATATCATATTGGACTGTAAAAATTCAGATATGTTCCTTTCACTACCATTTAGGGCAGGGATGTCAAACTCAAGGCCTGGAGGCTGGATCTGGCCCACGGGCTGCTTAAAACTGGCCCACAGAGCCACTCTGGAAACAGCAAAGGACTGGCCTGCGATGCCTCTGCCAGCGAAAATGGCGTTCAGGAGGGCAGCGTCCCCCTAGAGCCGTGTTGGCAAACCTATGACATGCGTGCCAGAAGTGGCACACAGAGCCATGTCACCCGGCACACGTGGAGTCGCCCATTTCTCTTACGGGTTCCCAGGACACGCATGTGCACCAGCCAGCTAATCTGCTGGTTACTGGTACGCATGTGCATGCAATGATCAGTTGCTCTTAAAGTCTTAGCATGTCTGCGCATTGGCCATGCTGCCATCACCCGCATGCAGCCCCGGGACTCCACCCTTTGCCAGCCTGGAGCGCTGCCACTAGTCACTCCCTGCGCTCAGCTGCCTGCCTGCCTCACCACAAGGAAAGGCCCCGAAGTTGTGCTGCCTGAGATCCACGTCAGTTGCCACAGGGGGAGGCAGGAATGGCTGGCTGGACGAGGCTGAAAGGAGGAGGAACCATCACTGCCTCTTAGCTGGTGGGAATGACCTGCTGCCGCAGCCTGCCACCATCCTCTGTCCCCCACCAGCTGCTCCTACCATTGCCAGATAAGTGGCTATGCGAGTACTGCTGCCGCTGGGGGCAAGGGGTGGTGGTGGCATAGATGGGCAGTCCAGGGCTTGCCTGTCTTGCTGCCCGAGTTGGCTTCTGGCATAGCCCCAGGCCTCCGGGGGAAGGGATTAAAGCCCTGGCCCGCTGCTTCTGTCACTACCAGGAAAGCAGCTATGTGAGAACTGCTGCTGCCGGGGGCGGCGGTGGCAAAGATAAACAGTCTGGGGCTTCCCTGTCTCCCTGCCTGAGCAGACTTCTGGCATAATCCCAGGTCTCGGTGAAGGAGGGAGAGAGGCAGGGAAGCCCCGGCCTGCTGCTCCTGCCGCTGCCACCCCCTTGCCCCCAGCAAGAGCGGTTCTCGTGCTGCTGCTTCAGCAGCACAGGAGCAGCTGGTGGGGCAGAGAGGGTGGGGGCAGGCTATGCTGGCAGGCCGTTGTCGCTGGGTAAGAGACAGGCTGCTCCTGGACAGCGAGGAGAAGGGGAAGCCGCCAGCGGGAAGGCGAACTGCCCCAGGAGGACCGAGGAGAGTGCAGCTCCTCTTCTCCGCTGGTGGAGATCCACCAGCGGAGAAGAGGTCGTGGAAAGCAGTAAGAGGTGTGCGAGCCAGGAAGCGGTCATGCTCTCTGGCAGGAGAGGGTTGCACGTTCATGCAAGCAAAGGTTTGTGCAACCCTCTACCACCAGGGAGCATGACTGCTTCCTGGCTCATGCACCTCTTACCGCAACTACTTCCCCACCGGTAAATCTGCATGAGTGAGGAGTGTTAGGAAATGGTCATTGCCTAACTATTTGGCCAAGTAATATATAAGCCAACATTATATGTTTACAGTATGAATATGTATAATATAGCTTTAAGAGTATTGCTGAGTCATTCTGCATCCTGATAGGATAAGCTCTGTAGCAACTGTATTTAAGGAGAGTTTGATTGTGTTCTGTGTGGACATTACACCATATTGTTACCTGCTGGTATGTTGTCGATATCTTCGGTCTCTTTACATGGTCACTTTGATCATGGTTTATTTATTACTGCTTTTATGAAATGTTTATATTGTTCCTGAATGATTCATGTCTTGTTCTACAAACCAGTAAGAAGTTTTGTATCTCTGGATTGGTTATGCATGGCTAAGACCATGGTAAAAGGTCTATGGATTTGGTAAAAGGACTATGAATTTTGCTTTGCTCTATAAGTAAACTACTTTAAAAACCAGTTTGTATGCAGTTTATTCACAACTACTCTCAGCACCGTTTCTATGCGCAAACACTCTATGCTCTGCTTCATAACCAGTCCTGGTTATCTCACAGCTATATCCTTAACATTGGTTATGAGCCCAGAGCCAACCAAAACTAACCAGAATAGCTCAGAGCTAAACAGAGTTATCTAGAGAACTGAGAGTTAATGTGAATAATATAGACAACTGTGTTTGTTATATATATAATCCAAGTGAAGATGGCTCACGAACAGGCATCCAGTATTTCCATGATAACCCGGTTGGATGGAACAAACTATGTTGCCTGATCTACGAAATGTAATCTACTTTTGCGTAGGGAAGGACTATGGGATGTAGTTAATAATCCACTGGATGTAACAGCATGGAATCCTGATGATGATGAAGATGAAAAGAAACTAGTCAAATTCAACCAAGATAATGAACAAGCTCTTTGCATAATTGGACTGACACTGAGTGACCAGCAGCTTGTCCATATTTGTGGTGAAGATTCTGCTGCTAGGTGTTGGAACAAACTGAAGAGCCTATATGTTCATGATAGTGTGGGTGCTCATATACATCTGACACGTAAATTCTTCTTAAAGGAGGAGATATGATGGTTCATTTGGAGTTCATGACAAGAACTTTTCAAGAGCTGCATGAGAAGGAATTTATTTTTTCAGAACTGCAACAAGTTTACATAATCCTTTCTTCTTTGGATGAGAGTTATGACGACTCTGTTTCTTCACTGGAGGTTTTGACCAGAGATGAACTAGCATTGACTGGCATAACCAGCATGTTGTTGGAAGAGTCCAGAAGAAGACTAGATAGAGACCAATTGAGAGAGAAGCAACCAAAAGAAGAAAAAGTATATTCAACTGCCTATTTTGTAAAAAGATGTTTTTCTTGTGGGGCTCAGGGTCATATAGCCAAATATTGTACTAAGAATAAGAAAATGACTGTTGGTGATAAAAAGAGACCCAAGAAGGTTTGTGATTTGGCTATCTCGAGTACTACAAATGTTAGCCATGATTTGTGGGTTGTTGATAGTGGTGCATCGCAATCCATCACTAGGAATAGAAATTTTTTTGTTGAACTGAATAAGAGCAACCAACATGTTACATTAGCCAATGGTTGGAAGATGAAAGTAGCTGGGGAGGGTATTGCACGTTGGTCATTAATTGATGAAAAATCACCAATGCTGTATACCTGGATTGAAATTCAATTTGCTATCTGTGAAACCATTATTGCAGATTGGATTTGTGGTAACATTTCAAGGGGATAAGTGTTTAATTGAAAAAGAGGGTGAATGTGTTACCACAATGTTAGAACATGATTTATTTGTGTTAAAAGATAACCCAGCATTAGTGGCTAATTCTAAGTCAGTTTATGAAAACAATAAACCACACGATGAATGTATTCATCTACTTCATTGAAGATTGGGGCATATAAATTTCAGGATGTTAAAAAAGAGTTATCTGAAGGGATACAGTTAAAACCTTGTAGTAAATATTTGCATTGCAACGTCTGTAATCAGGAGAAAAGTAAAGCAACCCCTGCAAACCAAATAAACAGGTTTAAAACCAAAAGGCTATTAGAAGTAATATTTGTTGACCTAATAGAACCCAAACAACCCAGTATAGGGGGAGCCTGCTACATACTCAGCATCATAGCTCATTACTCTAGATATGGTTTCTGATACTTAATGAAAACAAACATTTGCTGAAATCTGAAACATTTCAGCGTATTAATAACTGGCTAAGATTGGTGAGAGGAAGCACAAAAATAGAGTAATTTGTTTGGTAACCGATAATGATACCAAATTCACTAATCAAAGGTTTGAGAGGATGTTGCAAGAGGCAGGTATTCAGCATAAACGTTCTGCTCCGTATAGACCATAACACAACGCTTACGTGGAACGAAGAGGTCAAACATTACAAGCCATGACTAGGGCAATGTTAGCAGATTCTATTTGCCAGAAACCTTATGGGGTGAAGCCATTACATGTGCAAACCATGTTTTAAACAATGTTGCAAATTCATCTATTGGTGAATTACCGTTTAAATTACGGCACGGTAGAAAACTAAACTTAGTTATCTGCACATGTTTGGTGCTCCTGCCTGGGTCCATATCCCCTCTCCATTAAGATGGAAGGGACAACAGAGCTAAACAAATGTTTTTTGTTGGTTATGATTCAAACCATCGATCATTTAGATTTTGGGCACCAGGAACCACTAGTGTTTATTGTAACACCAGTGCAAAATTCCTGGAGCATACAGGATGGGATAAGCTCGAGCGAGCTGATTACAGAGACGATGATATTAAATGATATCCCTGATGAAGATATAGAAAATGTAGAGTTTACTATAAGGAAGGAAGAGGAACAATGTTTAGGGGAGGAGTCAGTTGAAATGCCTGACATGAGTCCTGTATTGCCTAGGAGGTCTAATATGGTGAGATATCTGCCTTATAGATATAAAGCAAATGTGGTTTATCAAGTTAAAGTAGCACCTTCCATTTATGATGATATAAAGATGTGTCCTGAAAAGGAGCAAATGGCATGGAAGGAGGCTATGACTAGAGAAATCAAGTCTTTAACTAATTAAGTGTTTATGAAGATATTCAGTTACCCCCAGGAGAGAAATTAATCGGTTGCAAATGGGTCTTAAGTTGAAGACAGGTAGTGATGGGAACGTAGCCCAAGGTTTTGCTCAAATGGCAAAAGATTACGATCAGGTATTTGCTCCCAGTTTAAGAGCAATCACATTAAGAACAATGCTAGTGTGGCGGCAAATAAGAATTATAAGATTAATCATATAGATGTTGAGACGACATACCTGCATGCACCATTACATCATAACATTTATATGAGGAAGCTGTTAGGAGTAAAAACAAATGGAAAAACAGATTGCTGGAAATTAAAAAAGAGCTTATACCGTTTGAAGCAGTCAGGGTTTGAATGGAATCAGTGTATTGTTAAAGAGCTTAATGCTATTGGGTTTAAGGAAGGTGTAGCAGACAAATGTCTTTTTAGAACACATTAGTCTATCCACCATGGAAGCGGAATTCTCGTGTTTATCGCTAGTGTGTACAGACCTATATATTATAAACAGTTAATGATAGATATTGGCTTAGCAGTAGATTATCTGATTGTAGTTTTCGAAGACAACCAAGCTGCTATAAAGATGGCTGCTAATTTGGTAGTGAATATGAGGTTTAAATATACTGAAATTTGATATTTGAATGTATGACAGTATACAGAGCAATATGATAACACTGGAATATTTTATGTCAGAAAACAGTATTGCTGACAATTTAACCAAGGCACAGGGTACAATTAAACATTATTATTATTTTATTATTTATTATATTTATAAACCGCCCTACTCCTGGGGGACTCAGGGCGGTGTACAGCCATAAATAAAACATTTAAATACAAAAGTTTAAAATAGAATAAAACGAATTAAATAATTTGGCTGATAATTAAAACCCTAATAATTTAAAACAAATTAAAATTCATAATTAAAAGGAGAAAATAACTTAGGTCAGGCCGGCTTGTTGGAATAAATAGGTCTTGAGCGCACGATGGAAGGTGCACAGGTCCGGGATCCTCCGTATATCCGGGGGGAGCTCGTTCCAGATGGTAGGTGCTCCCACAGAGAAGGCTCTCCCCCTGGGGGCCGCCAGCCGGCATTGTTTGGCCGACGGCACCCGGAGGAGCTCCTCTCTATGGGAGCGTACAGGCCGGTGGGAGGCTATTGGTGGTAGCAGGCGGTCCCGTAAACATAGGATGTGTTGCGAGGATTATGGGTTGAGATTGTGAACCAGTATATATTATCCTCCCCAAAGGGGAGTATGTTAGGAAATGGTCATTGCCTAACTAGTTGGCCAGGTAATATATATAGCCAACATTATATGTTTACAGTATGAATATGTATAATATAGCTTTAAGAGTATTGCTGAGTCATTCTGCATCCTGATTGGATGAGCTCTGTAGCAACTGTATTTAAGGAGAGTTTGATTGTGGTCTGTGTGGACATTACACCATATTGTTACCTGCTGGTATGTTGTCGATATCTTCGGTCTCTTTCCATGGTCAACATGATCATTTATTTATTACTGCTTTTATGAAATGTTTATATTGTTCCTGAATGATTCATGTCTTGTTCTACGAACTGGTAAGAAGTTTTGTATCTCTGGATTGGTTATGCATGGCTAAGACTTGGATTGGACTATGAATTTTGCTTTGCTTTATAAGTAAACTACTTTAAAAACCAGTTTGTATGCAGTTTATTTACAACTACTCTCAGCACCGTTTCCGTGCGCAAACACTCTATGCTCTGCTTCATAACCAGTCCTGAGATAACCAGTCCTGGTTATCACATAACTATATCCTTAACAAGGAGCTTTGCTCTCCTCAGGTCCTCCTGGGGTGGCTTGCCACCCCACTGGCAGCTTCTCCTTCTCCTGGCTGCTCCAGGAGCAGCCTGAGACTCTGCTTTCCTTGGCAAAGCACTTCATCACTGCAGTGCAGGGGACATGCGCGGCACTGGGGGATCCGAGTAGTTGGAGGAGCAGAAATAGCAACCAGAGCTGCGCTTCCAGCAGATATGCAGGGTTTCCACTTGCAATACCGCCTCTGCCATGAGGGAGAGGGTGGGTAGGCTGTGGGATCAGCCTGTCTCTTAGCTGCCGAGAACGGCCACAGCCTGCAGGCCCCTCTCCAAAGTTCCTCACAGCAGAGGCAGCGTTGCAAGTGGGAACCCTGCTTACCTGCTGTACAGAAAGATCAAGCATCCACTTGAATTATCTGTCCCGTCCCTTTTCTCTCTTTTTTTTTAAATTAAATCTTTATTAAATATTTACATTAAGATTAACACAAAATAAACATTGAAAAACAATATAAATGGTGAAATGTAGAAACACATAAACACAAGACTGGATTATGATTATTTTTTTTTTTGTTTGAAGATTGGTTGTTGCAGAGGTAGGGTTTCTTCTTCTCTTATAGATCAACCTGATAATCCTAATGAAGAAAATTGTGGGGTGATACGGACAGAGTCCTCAGGAGGATGGCAGAATCGGGATTGCAGCATTGCTTTGCCATATATCTGTAAGAAGAAACCAAATGCCACTTCTGATACATTCTTCACAGGTGCGTAATTTGGAATGCAAAAAACCCAACCAATTTGAATATTTTAGTTTAAACATAATAACAATACTGCAGAATATAAAATGTCTATGGATCTTTTTATATATAGAGGGTCTTAGTACTGGAGAAATTGTATGGTAAATTAGGAAATGTATTGTATATTATCCTAGGCTTTTTGTGTGACAGGATTAAATGAGACCACAAATTATGTGCTTAGCCTTGACCTTCTTACCTGAATAAATTGGCCAGAATGAGATCAGCTAGAGATCAGTACCAGGGGTGAAATTCTCCTAATGGCGGGCACAGCAGTCAGGATGGGAGGTGACTAGGTAGAGTAGCTATAGGACCGAGTCTGCAGAAAGCCAGGAAGTCCCACCTCCTCCTGGAGGCGGGAGTCTCCTTTCTGCAGACTCGGTCCTATAGCTACTCTACCTAGTCACCTCCCATCCTGACTGCTGTGCCCGCCAGTCAGAGAAGGGGTGTATCAGGTAAGGACCAACGCCCATTCTCTGAAGTCTGCTACTGGTTCGCTTCACTACTGGTTTGCTTCATGTGTGCATGCGCAGTGTATGCCAAATGCATGCTTTGCATGTGCATGCGCAGTGCACACCAAATGCGTGCTTTGCATGCAGGTGCACTGCAGGCACTACCACACAGCGCTAACAAAGGAGGATTAAGAAGCCTTTTCTGCATCTTCAAAGGTAAGTAGAACAGTGGGGGGAGGGAACAGCTGTGCCGCAAGATTTAAATTCGCTAGAAAGCAGGATTTCCTGCTTTGTAGCGAATATAAATCACACGGTACAGCTGATCGTCAGAAATACCGTTCGCCTGAACCAGTAGCATTTTTTATACTACCAATTCACCCGAACAGGTAGCATTTATTATTACCGGTTCGGGCGAACTGGTCTGAACCGGTAGCATTTCATCCCTGGTCAGTGCCTCTTTGCCAGAAAAAGATATTCCTCTCTAGCTTGCAAGAGGCTGCAATAGGGATCTATTGAAGAAAGCCATCGAAAAGGGTTGACCAAGTAATCCTTTTGGAGTGGGATATTCTCAGTATGCTGAGATGCCCAGTTTAATTGCTCCTTACTTGTCCAATTCAGCAGAAGAATTAGTACTCTTGAATGCTATCCAAGTTAAATAGTTACTAAGTTTTGGTAAATGATCTTACCAAAAGGAACAAATTAAAAATAAGTCCAGATAAACTGGAGATGCTATAAGAAAATCAAGAAGTGATCTGAGGGATTGAGGTAACCTCTTTTTAGATAGATTTGCATTTCTGTTGAATGGATAGGTTTGTTGAATGCGCTTTGATTCTCACTGATTTACAGGTAGCAGCTGCAAATTTCTCTTATTGTGCCTTGGAAAAATGCCAATGGAGTTCCTGTCCTCATAATAAGAGTGGCAGATACCTCCTTCTGTTGTAGGAGCAGAGGAAAAACGAAATCAACAAATCAACAATCACCATTTTCTAAGGGTGTATCCTGGCATCACACCCAGGCAAAGTGCCTTTTGCAAACCTGTTCTGCATACAAAATCAGCCCTTGCTAGCCTGTGAAGAAATAAATTCAGTGCTGGGTTCCCAGCTCTTTTCACAAGATTCTTCTCAGCTGAATTTGTTGCCAGATTCTTTCCTGGCCTGAGGCTTGATTTTTCACATTGGTCTTCAAAGAGAGGCTAGATAGCCAAAGATACAAAATTGGGCCCTGAATACAGATTGGATTGCATGACCTCTTAAATTTCTTTACTGCGTTATGATTCTAAGCCAATCGCTATGGTTTCCTGAAATTAAAAGTTTTGCTTTTGAGGCAGAGCACTTTGCAGTAGCAGCTTCTTATATGTGTATTCACTTTGTGGTTCCAACAATTGCCAATCCCTACCATCTTCCATCTGTTGTTTTATAGGAGTTCTTAAGAAACTGTGTAAACCATAAACGGAAAAGGTACATCAAGCTTACTTATAGATCTTAGAGAAGTTTTCCATGAGGTTGATGCTCTCCTGAGCTAGAGCAAAAAGCTTGCAGTGCTGTCTGTATTCTTTCTAGCAGCCCAAACAGAGGGGTTGATTTTGCAAAGAGCAGTAGGAATCCAGCCAGTTGCCAATCTTATGAAGATGACCGATCTCTGCAATATGAAGCACTCATGTAGGAAATCTTCTTTAGCTTTTCAATGAAAAGTACCATTTTCTTGCTGCATTGCTTTGATACAGTTTAAGCCTCACGCTCAGTAGCAAGCTAGCACCAAGATGGTGGTCTTCGTGTAAAGATCAGTGGTGGGTTTCTACCGGTTCTCCCTGGTTCAGGCAAACTGGTAGTGGTGGCGTCCGGATGACTCTGGACGTCATCATGGATGCTCTGCTCATGCGCAGAAGCACCGCAAGTGAGCGAAGCATGCGGGCAAATGCGCGCACTCCTGATTCCAAACTGGTAGCGAAGATAAGAGGAACCCACTACTGATAAGGACATAATAAATTGGGGCAAAGGGCTGTATGGATAACTCCAGTCTTTTCCATGATAAATTTGTCTATCTCTTTCAATCAGCAGGAAAGCTCATATAAAAAGGACCTTGTGTTGTTCCCAGGCTCTGGATTGTATTTCCATAATCTCTCAATGTTTAGAAAATCTGTAAAACCTTTTCTCCAGGCTTTTCTTTGTTAGATGATTTTAATATTTATTTTATTATTATTTTGAGGATTTGGGAGAGGGATATATTGAATGGTTTAGATTTAAAAGGAAGTACACAGACTTTCAAAAGACTTTCAGAGCCTAAAAGTTAGGCACTTAGGGCACCAGTGTAAAGAATAAGAAGGGAATAAATATTTGCATTCTATTTGAAAAGAAACTATGGATGGAAGCTTTTAGTTTGAATCCTTTTATTAATATTTGTGATTAAAGAATTAGTAGGGGGGTTTATATGGCAGAAAGTAAAACTCTGTGCTAGGTTTAAAGTACTCTGTTTTCTGGGTTATAGATCTTGGCTGAAGTCTCACAAGTATGTCCCATGGCTCTTTGATTCTCTTAAATTTATGTACTATAATCCCAGTAGAATCTGAAGTGAAGATTGATTGTGATCCCAGCTGGCAGCCATTCCAATCTAACTGCTATTGTTTGATAAGTGAAAAGAAGAGTTGGGTAGATGCCAAAAAGACCTGCTTACGCAGTGAAGGGGATCTGGTGAGCATCCATACCCTCTCTGAACTGGAGTTTGTCACCAAGCAAATCAAGCAAGGTAAGGAATAATTGATTTTATCATGCCCTCTGGACCCTTATAGCTTGAAGTATACTCAGAATTTCAAACTAGTATCCCAAGCATTCCCCTTAAGCAGCAGCTATGCAGTAGGCAATTTCATTTATAAAATGATTGCCATGGTGGCAGTCAAAGAGAAAAAGAGAAGACTAGAAGATTGATGATCACATAGAGTGTGTCTTTAGTAGAAGAGTGGTACGTATGTACAATCTCTCTCTTTCTCTCTCCCCCTGTAATCATATTACAAAATGGGTAAATAATTTTTATTTTAGAGTTTACAGAAAATAAAATGTGACTTAGATGTAGATGCTTATTCAATTAGCTTGCTTTGTGGCCAGTGGCTTTAAAATGATGATACGTCCAAGTCAAATTGCAATGACTTCATAAATACAATTTTCTTTGCAACAATATGGAAATTGTTGACCATTGCCTTCCATGTTTTTAAGATTTCTAGGCTAGCCTAGCCCTGATATTTTCTCATGGGTACATGTCCAAATAATAACCAGATTGATTCTCCTTAGCATTTTAAGAAGAACCAAGTTTAACTGACAGATTACTGAATTAAGCTAAAAGGAAATAAATCCTTCTTGTTCCCAATAACTCTTAATTCAATTAAAAATGTTGATTGGCTGGGATGTAGCCTTGAATTGTCATTTTGATAATCAAAATAATTACCTCTACATTTCATTTAGCTGATTGCTGATTTTTGGGTCAGTTATGAGGCTATTCCCCTCAAGGATTAAATCAATTTTTCTAAAAATCTAAATTGGTTTTTTTATGATACTTACTGAACTTTTAGAGTGAATCACTGTGTTGTATGTTTGTGAAAAATCTTCCTGAAAAGAACATGGAGTAGAGAGAATAAAGGCAATGCTGAAATTGAACTACAGTAGTTTGGGAATAAAGGTGAAGATAAACAAAGGAAATTACAAAGGAACTTTTCTGGGTGCTACATCCAAATTCTAAATTCCATGTTTTCATAAATTTAGCAGCATTCTGCTAAATTTTTATATATATATTTATATATTAGAGAGGGCAAGTAAATTAGAAAGGCAGAAGTTGTGCATTGTGTGATGTAGTGAATAGAAAGAAGTATATTACTACTATATTACTAACATATACACAGAAGAGGATTGTATAACCTCTCTTCTCTTGTTCCCTGTTGTACCAGATGTTGAAGAACTTTGGATTGGTCTGAATGATCTTCGACTACAGATGAATTTTGAGTGGTCAGATGGCACACCAGTGCAATTCACATTCTGGCATCCTTTTGAGCCCAACAATTTCCGAGATAGCCTTGAAGATTGTGTGACAATCTGGGGGCCGGTATGAGTAAAATTTTGGAAATCTTTCTATCATAAGAGAAATATATAATTTTAGCATACATAGGACTCTTCATACTATGTATCAAAAAGTTAAAATAATACCTTGTACTTGTAGGTGAATATAACTCCTCACTAATGAATTGTGATTTTGGAATCTTAAAGGATCTGCACTTTAAACTCTTTTTTTTTCCTTAAAACAAATTTGATTGTAAAGAAATGACTTACTCAACTTTCCCCAAAAGAGTTATGTAATCAAAGACCTATTTATTTTCTTCACAGACAACTGAAGCAGACAATGCTTTGTAGGAATCCATTCCAATTTGTTTTTTTATAGTTGGATCATCCAGATATATTGATAAACTTGAAACATTTACCTTTTGAAGCCTTTTGAGGTTTTGCCAATAGCTGTATAACAGGTTTAAATAACCCTTTTAAAACATTTATAACATATTGCCTATAGTATTCCTTTAGATTGCAAACATTTTGGTTTATGATATCTGGGAGATTGTATGTAGAAGGAAAGTTGGTTTACTTGTTTTAAAAACTGATTTCTGAAACAATGATTGCAGAAATATGCCCAGGATGTGCTAAACAGATCAGCATTGCAAAAGGCATTGTGGACAAAAATACCAATTGATAGTCTCATAACAAAAGGCAAAAGATACCATGAAGATTAAACTCATATTAGATTCAAAATTTTCATACAATAAAAGGTTTGCAAAATTGATTAAGTTGTAAATATACAGTTGGCACCGGAAGCTGGTAAGATACGATATTAATGTTTATAATATTTAGAAACTGGACCCAACTGTGAAAGTAGCTTTTACTAAGTTGAAATTTCTGTGCTTCCATCCAGGAAGGAAGATGGAACGATAGTCCTTGCAATCAGACTTTGCCTTCTGTCTGTAAGAAACGAGGTCGAATAAGTCAGGGGAAAGAGGAGGACCATGGCTGCAGAAAGGTAAAGATATTATTTTCCTACATATATGTATACATGTACACATACCTATGTAGGTACAGCATCAAAGGCAAAAGAAGGAGGTCCAGAAGCTGCATTTTGTGGCTCAAAGACTGGCTTATACAGAACTGCTCTGAAGATTCATGTATGAAAACCGAGACAAAGCTTTTCCTTTCCAGTTGGTTGAAGTCTCTGATGCAGGAGTGACTAATGATGAAAAGTTTACAAATCCTGATTAAAAAGTTAGTTACATGAAAATTGAATGTAGAAAAGCAAGCATGAAGAATGTGAAAGCTTTTTTCCCCTTCAGAAATCAGCAAGTATGCTTTTTGTTTAGTGTGGTCCAGCACACCTGCTGGGTAAGCAATTTATCAAAGTTATTTTACAGCATGGGTTTCCACCCAATGTTTACTCTTAACTGCTTCCCAGGCAAAGGACATTTTTAAATAGAGAATCTTAGATATCAGTGCCCAAACTGACACAGAATTATTGACAAAAATAGAAATTTTAAATTGGTTGGCTAAGAACAAAAACACTTTCCAAACCAAAAAGTACCTGTCAATGAGATTGATACAATTTCTAAGAAAAGCCTATTCTAGAGCAAGATTTGAATTGTTGGATTCCATGGACAAATATGGGCACTTCCATCCCTTACCATACCATGAAAGATCATGTATACAAGTATAGGTAATCCTTGGCTTACATTCATTTAGTGACTGTTCGGAGCTACAAGTAAGACACTGGAAAAAGTGACTTATGACTGTTTTTCACAACTGTTGTGACATCCCCATGGTCACATGATCAAACACTTTGCAACTGACTCATATTTATGCCAGCGGCAACGTCCTAGGGTCATGTGATCACTTTTTGTGACTTTTTGCCAAGTAATGTCAGTGGGGAAGCCACATTCACTTAACAACCATGTTACTTACTTAATTTAAGAGCGCAGAGTGCTTAACAACTGTGGGAAGAAAGATCACTCAGTTGTGGTTGTAAGTCGAGGACTACTGCAGGTAGACAGAATGGGGCACATGATTTGGAAAATGGTGCAAGGGAGAAGGCTCAATGCAGCCAGCATCTTCCACAAGTACAGTAGGGATAAGCCAGGCCCCCCTTATTAGCAAAGGAGGAAAAGGGTGAAGGTCAAGCTGGATGCAGCAGGCCTGTGGAACACAGAGCAATGGGGTTAATTGTGGCTTTGTGCACAGGTGGCTGGCTGTGGTGTTGGGCTTGAGGCAGCATTTTTCAGTTTCAATTGACTGACACTGCTAAAGGTTTTCCATTCCATTCCAGGGCCTGGCACTGCTGTTGCATGTGCTGTTTTGGAAGGTGGCCAAAAGAGCATAGATGGGGGTTGGGGGTGAGAGACAGGTAGTGGTAGGGTTGCAATGCACCTGCAGTTACAAGTGTAGGTAGCTATGCACCTAAATTTTGATCAAATGACTGTGCAGAGGCAATGCAACTGCTGTGAGCATGGGTTGTAAGTTCCCTTTTTCAGTGCCATTGTAACTTCAAAATGTCATTGAATGAATTCTCATAAATCAAGGATTACTTGTATGCGGTGCCCCAGCAACTGAAGATAATTTTCATCTTTTTTTTATTGTCAAATGTAGGCCCCTGTATGGTTAGAAAATTTAAACATTTACTAAATATTTAAATAATAGCTCACTGCAACCTAAATCAAGATTGACCTATTTTCTCCTGGGTATAGAAGGACATACAGATTGTGAGCAGCTGTTAAGTGTATAAGCAAGACTATTCAGCTAAAAACCTGGTTGATACAGGTTGATGTATCAGGTAAAGACAAAATATTCAACTGAACATGGATTCTCTGTGTTTAGCACATTTATTATTAGTTTCATTTACCTATTTTATTGTGGAAATAGACCATGTAATTTTACCTTTACATTATTTTCTTTGATGTGGTCATAAGACTAATCTGCTGTCTTTGCCATTTGGAAAATAAAGTACACTTACTGCATGTTCTCTGTTGAGTGTCCCAGCAACCCAACCATGTCCAGGGGGCATATACATTCCAGCTGACCAAAAGCAAAATGTTTCAGCCTTTCTATCTCTGCAGCAACTATAGAGGGAAAGGTATTTTTTTCAGTATTGTAGGTGTTTTATTATGAAAATATTTACCTGAAAGATTTGTAAGACTAGTTAGAATTATTTCCCCAGCTTTACTTCCCATCCAAGGGACAAAATTACCCTGTGACAATCTGTTCATGCACATTTTAAATTAATCCTCATTGTATACCTCTGTGATTCGGGATGCAAAAATCATGGCAATCCAAAAACCAGCTAATAATTGTGTCAATTCAGCAGATATAATCTGCCTGTTCATTAGTAGCAGAGGTAAGACTCCATTCGATTGAATAAAAGTCTAGCTTTCCTAGCCATTAGGTTGAGATTATGGGAGTTGAAGTCTAGCACATATGAAGGCCATTTGGTTGGGAAAGACTATGCTAGCAGCAGATGGAAGGAGGCAAAGCAGTCATATAGGGTGGAAAAGTACCTTGGAGATCTTCTAGTCCAATCCCATGTCAAGAGGGGTTGCTCTCCATGTCAAGAGGTCTTGCTCCTGCAAATTGCTGTAAGAAGTTTGGCACTACATCGATTCAACTTCAGAATTGGAGAGTTTAGAATTATATATAACTTCTCATTAAAATTTTTATTACAAAAATCTGGGATTGATTTGTGGTTATCATCAGCTTCCTTTGAAGCCTCCCTTGAGGTTTCCTTTGAAACTACCCTTAATGATTGTTAGGAAATGGTCATTGCCTAACTAGTTGGCCAGATAATATATAAGCCAGCATTGTATGTTTACAGTATGAATATGTATAATATAGCTTTAAGAGTATTGCTGAGTCATTCTGCATCCTAATTGGATGAGCTCTGTAGCAACTGTATTTAAGGAGAGTTTGATTGTGTTCTGTGTGGACATTACACCATATTGTTACCTGCTGGTATGTTGTCGATATCTTCGGTCTCTTTACATGGTCAATTTGATCATGGTTTATTTATTACTGCTTTTATGAAATGTTTATATTGTTCCTGAATGGTTCTATGAACCGGTAAGAAGTTTTGTATCTTTGGATTGATTATGCATGGCTAAGACTTGGATTATTAAAAGGACTATGCTTTTGCTTTGCTCTATAAGTAAACTACTTTAAAAACCAGTTTGTGTGCAATTTATTCACAACTACTCTCAGAACTGTTTCCATGCACAAACACTCTATGCTCTGCTTCATAATTGTTCTTAGTTATCTCACAACTATATCCTTAACATTGGTTATGGGCCCAGAGCCAACCAGAATTAACCAGAATTGCTCAGAGCTAAACAGAGTTATCTAGAGAACTGAGAGTCAAACTGAATAATACAGACAACTGTGTTTGTTATATATAATCCAAGTGAAAATTTTTTTGTTGAACTTAATAAGAGCAACCAACATGTTACATTAGCCAATAGTTGGAAGATGAAAGTAGCTGGGCAGAGTATTGCATGTTGGTCATTAATTAATGAAAAATTACCAATGCTGTATATATCTGGATTGAAATTCAATTTGCTATCTGTGAAATCGTTATTGCAGATTGGTTTTGTGGTAACATTTCAAGGGGATAAGTGTTTAATGGAAAAAGAGGGTGAATGTGTTACCGTAATGTTAGAACGTGATTTATTTGTGTTAAAAGATAACCCAGCATTAGTGGCTAATTCTAAGTCAGTTTATGGAAACAATAAACCACACGATGAATGTATTCATCTACTTCATCGAAGATTGGGGCATATAAATTTCAGGATGTTAAAAAAGAGTTATCTGAAGGGATATAGTTAAAACCTTGTAGTAAATATTTGCATTGCAACGCCTGTAATCAGGAGAAAAGGAAAGTAACCCCAGCAAACTGAGTCAATGGGTTTAAAACCAAAAGGCCATTAGAAGTAATATTTGTTGACCTAATTGGACCCAAACAACCCAGTATAGGGGGAGCCTGCTAACTACTCAGCATCGTAGATCATTACTCTAGATATGGTTTCTGCTACTTAATGAAAACAAAATCTGAAATATTTCAGCGTATTAGCAACTGGCTAAGATTTGTAAAGAGGAAGCACAAAAATAGAGTAATTTGTTTGGTAACCGATAACGGTACCAAATTCACTAATCAAAGGTTAGAGATGATGTTGCAAGAGGCAGATAATCATCATAAACTTTCTGCTTCGTATAGACCATAGCAGAATGCTTACGTGGAACGAAGAGGTCAAAGTAAACTACTTTAAAAACCAGTTTGTATGCAGTTTATTCACAACTACTCTAAGAACTGTTTCGGTGTGCAAACACTCTATGCTCTGCTTCATAGAGCAGAGCACAACTGGTTATCTCACAACTATATCCTTAACAATGATATTAGTTGTTCATTTTTTTCATTTTGAGTTACCCTGTTGCTCTTTAAATTCCTGTTCTATTTTCCTTTGCAGAAATTTTGCTAATTTTAAAAATGTGTGTAAATAAACTTAGCAGTTAAGCAGTTAAAAAGACCCAAGGAGGCCTTCTAGGTGGCTTTGCCTCCAGGGTCACATAGGCAGGGTAGCCTTCTCTGCTTGCATTTGTGTCTGTGCAGGGGAGGTGACTTCATATACACCGCTGCACATGGAAACTGGAACAATATCAGTTTGAGTTTTTACACCTAAGGAAGGTGTAAAAACTCCAATTACCTTGCTTGCTGCCACCTGAGTTATTAAAAATGACTTTGAATGAAAAACTTAAGATGGATTTGGGGATTCTGAAAAACAAAGCACCAGCCTTTAAAATCATTTGGATAATGGCTTATCTGTGGGATCTATTTCACCTTATTGTAAATAGGTATTTTGTAACTGGCCAGATCCATCATTGTGTCCATTTTGTAAGTACACCTATCTCTACAGATTTTAAAAGTATGCTTGGGTTGGAGGGGGGAAAAGATCTCTATGCCCCCATAACTTTCCCTCTCAATTTTATTTCAATTAAAAAGATTATCTTCATTCCCATTTTGCCAAATTGAGGAAATGCATCCAAAAACACAGGACTCATCTATTTTGGTCTTAATGGAAATTCAAAACGCATGATTTTAATCCAGTTTTTCCCACCTCCCAGAATATTGTGATGATTCCCCCCTCCTTTCCCCTCCCATTCTCTTTTAGCAGCAACATGTCAAACTTTTTTTGTTTCTCATGCTGATATTCCCATATTATTTATTCCATTGCTGGCCCACAGAACTCAGTACAAGCATCAGGAGTTTCTGTTTCTTTCCATATGATAATCAGGAGCACCTTTTATGAAAGAAGTTAATCCAGTGATGGGATTCAGCCAGTTCGCACCACTTTGGGAGAACCGGTTGTTAACTTTCTGAGCAGTTTGGTGAACTGGTTGTTGTAAGAAATCATTAGGGCAGAGAACCAGTTGTTAAAATATTTGAATCCCACCACTGAGTTAATCCAAGTGCTGGATGTCTAGTTAGTTTTCTTAGGCAAGACTAAAAACCTGAATGAATGGGCTAGCTTCCAAGATTTCTCTTACTTTTAAAATGCTGACAGTTTTTCAAAACCTTACTCTGAGCTAAACATTTTTTCACACAGCCAAGTGGAGTCAGCATTGTCTTAATAATCAACAAAGCTAGAAGAACTTCCTTTTAAATATATATTTTTCCTCATGTACTGCCATGTGTTTAATATATTAACAGCAATTTACACCACTACAAATTGTCCAAGAATTTCTCTTTTACAGAATTTCAGGAAACAATTCTCTAGGTACCCTTTTAAGATCATCACTTAGAATACATGAAGACTGAAGCAATAAGATAGCAGGCATATGCAAATGTATTTATTTGTTTATTTTCCATCTTTATTGTTATTACAAATAATTCAAGATAACAAACATATCCAGCACATCTTCCTCGTCCAATTGTCCCCACAACAAGAACACTGTTAAAGTGGGTTAGGCTGAGAGAGTGTGACTGGCCCCAGATCATCCAGCTCGCTTTCACGGCTAAGGTAGAACTTGAATAAAATAATAAAATAATACAACTATAAAAACTATGGATGTGACCAAGACCTAATTGAACTGTTATTTTTCAAAGTGTTAGATTTCCATTCTTGTAATTCCTGACTTTACTGAACTGATAATGTACTATACAGTTTTGTATATGAGATGATTCTATTTCAGAAGATACCTGAAGTTTCTTTCTCGAGCCTGCAAGTTTGCATGTCATTTTACTACTTGTTTATCTTTTTATTTGTTTACCTCTCAAGTGATTTTTTTTAAAAATTAGATTTATATGCTGCCCTTCTCCGGAGACTCAGGGCAGTTTACAATGCGTTAAGCAATAGCCTTTATACTTTTGTATATTTTATACAAAGTCAGCTTATTGCCCCCACAAACTGGGTCCTCAATTTACCTACCTTAGAAAGGATGGAAGGCTGAGTCAACCTTGAGCCTGGTGAGATTCGAACTTGCAATAATTGCAGACAGCTGACTGTTAATAACAGGCTTTTTTAGTCTGTTGAGCTATCCAGGCTCTCTCTTGACTGGTAAACTGCTTTTATTTATTCTCATTTATTCTCTGCATTGATAGTAGCGAATTCCGTGGTTACCGTCAAAAGAAGAAATAAATAGCATAGTAAATAATAAGAAATTCTAATGGTTGGTACCTGTGTATATAGGGAGAGAGGCAGTGGAGAGTTTCTATTGGTTCGGGCAAACGGGTAGTGGTGGCGGCGGGAGGCTCCACCCACCTACCCTGATGTTATCACGGATGCTCTGTGCATGTGCAGAAGGTTCTGTGCATGCGCAGAAACGCTGTGTGTGAGTGAAGCAAGCGTGTGCACGCATGTGCTCCCAGTTCTGAACTGGTAGCAAAGGTAAGAGGAACCCACTACTGGAGAAAGCGAAAGTTATTGTTATGAGATACATAAAATAAATAGTTTTAAATCAGGGGTGAAATGCTCCCGGTTTGGACCGGATCACGCGATCCGGTAGCAATGAAGATGGGTGGTTCAGAGAACTGGTAGCAAAAATCCCTCCACCATCACCACCCCCCATTGCCCAGTTGAGCCACACAGTCATCAGAGGCTTTTTTTTTATTTTTAAAAGCATTTTTTCTACAACTTCTTCGGCCGAAAAAATACTTTTAAAAGTAAAAAAAAAAAAGTTGGCCACACCCACCCAGTCACAACACCCCCCCCTACCAAGTCACGCCCACAGAGCCAGTAGTAACAAATTTTACATTTCACCACTGCTATAAACTTAGCGGTTCCCATGTTCCCCTATGTTATTTGATTATCCTGTGACAGGTTTACTAGCAGGGCTGTGGAGTTGGAGCCGGAGTCGAGGAGTCGGAGTCGGAGGAAATTTTGGGTACCTGGAGTCGGAGTCGGAGTCGGCAAACAATGCACCGACTCCGACTCCTACTAAATTTAAATTGGAATTTTAAAAAAAAGCAAGTTTAAATGTCCCAATTCTCCCGACTCCACAGCCCTGTTTACTAGGCAGTGATGAATAATGGAGATCAGCAGCACAGAAGGAGCACTGTCATTTGTACTCCTTCAGTTGTTCTTTTTAATTCTTTTCTGGCACTCTCTTGTTGGCAGATAATAGTATTTCCATTGTTACCATCAATTATGGCTTGGAAGGACTGAGAAGGACAAATAATACCTGGATAATATTTTCAGCTACTGTAGGTTGCTAGAGTCTATTTGTTTCATCCATTGTAACTTTGTGACTGATCTTGACAATATGCTAAGAATTACTAGATCTGGGCTGCAAAACATTGACCAAAAAAATAGCAGGAACGAGATAAAGAAAATGATCAACTTCTCATCTCATGGATTTTTGCTGCCCAGATCCGGTAGCCTTACTCCAGATAGATAAAAATATCGCTTCGGAGCCCTTCTATAATAATATTCACTCTGTTTTTAATAAGGTAATTTAACATTTCATTAAGTTAAAAATTCTTGGAATATTTTCAATCTTTATTTTGTCAAAAAAGAAATAATGTAATTGTTGATGCAGACTAATTAACACATGGCAATATGGAGATAATCTTGTTCTGTTCTGCTCAGGGTTGGAAATGGCACAGTCCATCCTGTTATTGGCTGGGGGATGACCATGTGATATACAATGAAGCTCGGAAAATGTGCATGGATTTTGGCTCTGCCCTGGTCACCATCACCAACAGGTACGTATCCCACTATAAGTTACCAAGAGGAGTTTTTGTATTGTGGCATTTTAAAAAAATATTCAGGTATTGGTGAGATTGGCTTCTAGATGCTCCAGTGTAAAGTTATTACCCATTTTCTTCTTGGTTGCCTTTGGAAGGAATATGTGCTACTTGGATGCCAGAGATAGTAGCAAAATGGCAGAACGTCTGAGGAAAGATTAGGGTTGGGGGAAAAAGTGAGGAAATTATAGATTTGTTCCTTTTTTCCTGGACCAGGTTTGAACAAGCCTATGTGAGCAGCCTTATCTATGGCTGGGAGGATGAATATTTTTGGACTGCGTTACAAGACATAAATGAAACTGGTTCTTTCCATTGGTTGAGTGGAGATGAAGTCACTTACACCCATTGGAACCGCAACCAACCTGGTAAAAGTTTATATCATGTTCCAAATCATAAGAGTATAAGTGTATACACTCTTATATACTTTGTTATAAGTACTGAATATAAGGAAAAAAACCCCTCTGATTTTGTATTTATATTGATGTGGTATATCAATATACAGTGGCCTTTTAGAAAAAAAATCTTGTGGTTTGCTTTATTAAACATTCATTTTGTGTGAATCAGCAATGAAAATGTTCATATTAAAAATGATTAAGAAATGGATACTATCTACTATTTTAAGGGTCAGTATCTTACTGAATTACAATATAGCTACATTTGAAATACTGTGCAAAGTTCTGGTTATATTATTTCAAAATCTTCCCTATGAAACATCTCCGACAGGGGAAAATTATTAGGCTTTCTTGGGGTTATATAATACGCTGCATGATTAGTGACATCTCCTTCTTAGGTTATTATCACCTCAGAGAGCAAAAATACCTGTACCTGAGAGCAAAAATGTTCAGGATTTCATTATGGCCCCGTATTACTCTGCACACATCAGTATCTTTAGAAAAATGGTTATCATGATATCATCGACCATAGCAACCTTTTGTACTGGCTGCGGAATTTAGGACTGGGTGGTACAGTGTTGCACTGGTTTAGTTCCTTTCTCTGTGGCTGGTTCCAATTGATGCTAATGGGGGCCTTTTGTGTGGTGCCTCAGGGCTCGGTACTCCCTCCTTTTTTAACTGCTGGGTGAGATAAACCAACACCATAGGTTGAGATACCATCAGTATGCTGATGATATTCAGCTTTATATCTCAATCCCTGGTGACACAAGTGATGGTGTGGCTGTCCTTTTGTGGTACCTGGGCTGTGGAAGCCTTGTGAGGGACAACAGGCTTCAATGGAATCTTCTGTAAGACAGAGTGGCCGGGGATATGTAAAGTCTTAGGACCCAGAAGTTTATTATCTTTAGTTCTGAATAGGGTGGCCTTATTCTAGGCAGACTTGGTATGCAACTTGGGGGTTCTTCTAGGCCCAAATCTCCTGCTTAAAGAGCAGATAGCTCTTCTGGATAGGAGAGCCTTCCCACAACTTTGTGTGCCAGTTGTGCCCTTTTCTGCATTTTGAGACTCTGTGTTCAGTCACTCTTGCCCTGGTCATCTCCCGCTTGGATTACTGCAGTGCGCTGTACATGGGGCTACACTTGAAGTCTATTTGGAAGCTACAGTTGGTCCAGGATGGAGCAGCACAGACAGTTCTGGAGGCCCCTAAGGTGACACATGTAACCCCACTGTTACGCAAACTGCACTGGCTGCCTATCCACTTCTGGGTGCAATCCAAGATATTAGTTATCACCTTTAAAGTCCTTTATGGCGTGAATCTAGGATATCTGCAGAACTATCTTTCCCCCAATGGGATTGGTTTGCTCTGCTCATGTTGGCAGAAGGGCCCTACTGCAGATCCAACCAGCCAAGGAATTTTGACTGCTGAAATCCAGAAAAAGAGCCTTTTCTGCTATGGTCCCTACCCTTTGGAACATCTTGCCACAAAAGTAAGATCCACCCTCTTTTTTTAGCTTTCAGAAACAATTTTAAAATGTGGCTGTGCTGGCTAGCATGGGGTCCTGAAGGAGAAGCTGTTGGCTGAAGTAGTTGGTGCACTAACAGAGAAGGGACCCTCACCTCTCCCTCCAAACCCTTTTTTTTAAAAAAAAGTTTTTTTTAGTTTTTGTAACTTTAATCTGTTTTTATATTTTTAAGTTTCAGATATTTGTGTGTTTTATTTTGCTGTAAGGTATTTTGCTGTAATCGTGAAATGGGTAGCATGTAAATTTGATAAGAACAATAATAATAGTAAATCATCTCTTTCAAAATAATACTATGGAAATTGAATCAAAGGAACAAGGAGCATCTGAAATGAAAAAAATAAAACAAAAAACTGTATCCAGTATCCACCATATATAACATTCATCATTCATTGTATGGTATTAACTACAGTCTCTAGCCATCTTCCTATAAAAAGTTTGCAATCGATATGACAATAACATTTCAGCTTGAATACACATTTGAGAAGATCAGAATGGTATTTTGTGATTCAAGGCAGGAGAAAGGTCAGCTTTTGTAATGGTAGCAATCTTGTGGTATTGTGAGTCAGAAAGAAAATATTCACTTAAACCTTTTCTCTTGTGTATTTCCTCTTTCTCGTGAACTTATTAGGTTATAACAAAGGTGGCTGTGTTGCTTTGGCCACAGGAAGTGCCATGGGCCTGTGGGAAGTAAAGAACTGCACTACATTCAAGGCCAAGTATATCTGCAGGCAGAATCTGGGGACACCAGTAAATCCTGAACTTCCTTCACCCCATCCTACACCCAGCCTCACTGGCACTTGTCCTTCAGGTTGGACCACCACCTCCAAGCTGAGATATTGCTATAAAGTAAGTCCTGAGTAAAGGAAGTCAGCCAACCACCTTAGTGATGCTTGCAGTGATGCTTTGCAGTGATGCTTAAAAGTTTGAATTTTTAATATTCCTGCATAAATATGAACTAAAACATCTGTTTTCTACACAAGTTTTAAAATTAGATAGAGAACTCAATTAAATAAGTGAGTCAAAATATTAGACTTCTTATTGAGGAAAGTGATCCAAAGATGCAAATTTGTGTGTGGCAAAAATGTGAAATTTTGTTTTCAATAACTGGTGTGCCTGCCTTGTGCAGCAGTGATTGCAACTAAATGTTTCCGTTAACTGTTATCTGCCCTGCACATTGTCTTGAAGGAACTTTTAGGTAATTCCTTCTTGCAGAACAACTTAAACTTAGGGATGCTGGTGGACTTCCTGAGATAAACTGCCTGCTTCAAGTCCTTCCACATTTTTCTAGGATCTAGGACTTTGACTTGGCTAGTTCAAAGATTCATTTTCTTTGGTTGTATAACTTGTATTTTGGGTTGTTGTTTTGCTACATGACCCACTTTCTTTGGAGCTTCAGTTTATATACATATATTATGTTTTGTCCCCTACAGAATTAGCTGACATAATTTAGAATTCATGGTTCTATCAATTATGGCAAGCCATCCTGTTCCACAGGCAGCAAACTAGCCCCAAACCATGATGCTGCCATCACCATGTTTCACAGATGGGATAAGGTTCTTATGCTGAAATATAGTGTTTTCCTTTTGCCAAACATAGAGCTTTTCATTCAAGTCAAAAAGTTCTTTTTTGGTCTCATCTGTCCAGAGGGCATTCTTCCAATAGCCTTCTGGCTTATCCATGTGGTCTTTTGCAAACTAAATGACCATCAGTATTCTTTTTGGAGAGTAGTGACTTTCTCCTTTTAACCCTGCTATGCAAACAATTGTTGCCAAATTTTCTTCTGATTATGGTCTCACAAACACTAATATTTGATTATCATCCCATTAATTGAAAAATATGACTCTAACTTCTCCTTCAAATGAGCTGATAATCCTAGAGCAGCGATGGCTAACCTTTTTGCCATCGCGTGCCAAAAGCGGGGGGAGTGCAATGGGGTCACACGCACGTGTGCCCACATGCATAATTCTACGCGCCCCGCCCTCCAGGCTCCCCCTGCTTTTGGCACGTGATGACATGGTGGGCCTGGTAGGCCCATTTTTTGCTCTCCCCAGGCTTCAGAGCCTTTTTAGGAACCTGGTGAGGGCAAAAACATTCTTCACCATCTCCACCCCCACTCCCAGAGGCCCTCTGGAGGCTGGAAACAGTGTGTTTCCTGACTTCTGGTGGGCCCAGGAGGCCCAAAAATCAGCTGGCCAGCGCATCCATGCCAGAGCTGAGTTCGCGTGTCCACCAATATGGCCCCACGTGCCATCATAGTCCTAGAGGTTCACATACTTTTGCCCCATGCAGATATGTAGCTTTGGATCATTTTCCTCAATAAATAAATGAACTTTAGGGGCAAAAAATCAGGAACCAGGATAGATAGAGTTTAGACTACAAGTTTATGTTATGCTACCTATTCACAAGAATCTGATCTACTAATGGTCAAGGCCAGGTAAGAGCCAGGGGGCTGGATTTAAGTTTCTTATGAGGGCATAGAGATTCCAAACTGATGATTTATTTGTCTCTGCCCTCAGGGCCTGCCCTCAGGCTGAGCCATCTCCTATATGAATAAGTCTAAAGTTTGTAACTCATTCGTTTAACTGAGTTTTCTTTATCTAGTTTTAGAACTTGTGTGGAAAACTAGTCACATTTTAGGTCATATTTATGCAAATATATATTGAACAGTCAAAAAAGGTTCACAAACTGTATATTCAAAGGATTAAAGGGAAAGAGAATGATTTTAATTTGAACTGATTTTAATGTAGCAGTTTCATAATTCAACATAAATGCTATAGTTCGAATGTGATTGTATTTCCTAGCTGGTATGATACAGTAACAGCATATTGGTTTGCAAGTCAGAGATCCTCTAGTTTTACAGAATAGTGTGAAAATATTTGTAATAAAGTGCTTTTGAAGGCTGCCTAGAAGCTGCAATTAGTGTAAAATATAGTAGCCAACTTGTTAGATAGTTGGAAAGAGGAATTGCTTTTTAGGGACATTATATTTGATAGTGCTGCTTTATACTGCTTTGGGAAGATTCCATTTTGAAGACTTCATCAGTTTTTTGTTCACCATGATACAAAAAAAAAGATGTTGAACATGCACAAAAGAGCAACAAAGATGATTAGGGGGCTGGAAACAAACATATGATGAACTGTTGCAGGAACTGGATGTATCTACTCTAATGAAAGAAGGACTAGGGGTGACATGATAGCAGTCTTCCAAGATCTGAGAGGCTGGTACAGAGAAAAGGGAGGTCAACTTAAAGCACCTGAGGGTAGGACAAGAAAATAACAGAAAATTATCAAGGAACCATCCAACCTAGGACTAAGGAGAAATTTCCTGATCATTGAGAACAATTAATCAGTGGCACTGCTTTGCCTCCAGAGGTTGTGGGTGCTCCATTAGGTGGAGGTTTTTAAGAAAAGATTGGATAGTCATTTGTCTGGAATGCTATGGGGTCTCCTGCCTGAGCAGGGTGTTGGACTAAAAGACCTCCAAAGTCTCTTCCAACTTCGTTATTCTGTATGGTAAACTCTAATATGTTATCCATTGGTTTCTAAGTACAGTTCAAAGTGCTATTTTGCTTGGTTCCTAGGTACCTTCCTGAATATGCTCTCTGAGAAAACAGCATAGGAGTCCTCATTACAGAGAGGTTAAATGGCAAAACTTATAGATAATGCTTTTTCACTGGGAACATTTCCCACTTTTGGTCTGGTGGCTTTCCAGAACCAAGTTCAAACAGTGCTTTTTAAGAAAGTTTGTGGGGGGGAGATTAATGCACGGTGTTTGTGTCATTGTAATGTACTGTATTGCTGTCCTTGTTCTAGTACTGTTTGTAAACTACCCATTCAAATTATAATAGTATATAATACACCAAAAATAAATAAAAATAAAATAAATATAGAAGACCGTGATTTTGAATGTAAGAGCGAAGGTTACCAGGGAATAACAGATGAGATGAAAGAAAAAAGGAAGGAAGGAAGGAAGGAAGGAAGGAAGGAAGGAAGGAAGGAAGGAAGGAAGGAAGGAAGGAAGGAAATTGACATACTTTATGGCTATGAACTGAGGAGAAAGGTAATGGGTGTAATGAATAGATTTGTAGCTCTGTCACACATTATTGTAAATATGGTTTTGGTTAAGTAAGAAAGAAACCAAACCCCAATCAATATTGAAGGCTTGAGATAGAATAAAAAACATGAGATTCACATTATCCTATCCCAAGTGCCAACCAAGTCATAAGAAAACATGATGCTCCTTTTGCATATTTATCAGATTCTGCCTTTGTTGAGTCTTCAGGAGAAGAGATATTATTCCAATGGAGCATTCTTCTTTAACAGGATAGTATTTATATGCAGTATTTATGTGAGACATATCCTGTCATACATTTCTAACAAAAAACAGAGTCAGTCATGCTGGGATAATAACAGGGATAAATTAGTAAAATTACCCTTTCTCCTTAATTTTTGGACAGGTATTCAGCTATGATAAGCTGCAGGAAAAGAAAAATTGGATCACATCACATTTGTTCTGTCAGGAATTAAAAGCACAGCTCTTGAGCTTGAGTGATTATGAGGAAGAACATTTTGTAGCCAATACCCTCAACAAGATTTTTGGGTGAGGAATAAAATAAGTACTTAAGTAATTTTGTGACTAATTAGAAAATGTATACTTTGGAGTTACAGGCTTATATACATTTGTGCATTTCTCTGTGCTCCTGAATATATACATGCATTGGCTGAGTATAAGGTAATTTTACCCAGAGTTTCTATATATTTGGTAAAGGCCCAAACTGACCTCACTAAAAGCATTACTTAAATAATGGCAATACTTTTATTTGGGCAAGTAATTAGGGGAAATGAAGAAGAAGATGAATTGTTCAAATTTTTCTCAGCATCAAAAGCAAAATCAGACTACTTCACTTAATTATATCAAATGGATTTTTTTTGCAATCATTTCTTTCTTTCCCCCTTTGCTATGACCAGGGAGTTGGAACCTGACATTCATGAGCAACATTGGTTCTGGATTGGCTTGAATCGCCGTAGCCCGAGAGCTGGGGGAAGTTGGAGCTGGAGTGATGGTGTTGGAGTGAGTAGTAGATTTTATATTTGGAATATACATGGAAAAGTGTAAATATTTAGACAGTATTTATTAGTTTGTTTATTAATCAGCTTTTTCTAAATTACAAATTGAGCTGCAGTTTGTTTAATATAGCATTAATGTTGTCTGCTTAGGCCAATTAGTCAAAAAAAATTACACTGAAAACAGAAAAACCTATAAACTTTATAATAAATCAAATAACATTCTCTCTATTTGATGCATTGGTGTATTTTATACACCAATGCATCAAACAAATTAAATGCCAATATTTACATGAAAAAAAATCTGGAAAAGGTTTGGGAAAATATGGGTTTTGCAGCAAGAATATCTGTGTCTTTTTTTCTGACTGAAGAATTCTCACTATCAGTTATTTCTACTTTTGATTAATTATACTGGAATCCTGAGGCAAGCTCTGCTTTCATATATACTGTATTTTCCTGCGTATAAGACTACTTTCTAACACACAAAAATCTTCTCAAAAGTCGGGGGTCATCTTATACGCCGGGTCTCATTCTCCTGTAACCAGGCAGACCAGCCCATAAGGCTCTGACGAGCCTTAAATGGCTCTGAGGAGGGTCGTCTTATACGCCCAGTCGTCTTATACACCGGAAAATACGGTAGTTGTTTATTTTTGACTTGGTGAATAGTTTCAGAATTAGACTACTTTAATAATTTAAAGCACAAACATTAGAAAATATTTCATTTTTCTCACCCAAAATGCTCTAACTTTTGAAAAACTAAACATAACTCAGGAGAGGAGGAAATAAGAGTATGCTGGCAGAGGATCAAGAGCAGCCTATCTGTGTCTTTTTGCATCTGCAGCCAAACATCTGAGAGTTTTTCTCCAAATCTCTTTGGAACTAACTGCTTCCCATTTGGTTTTGGCCTTTAGTTTTCTTATCACAACTTTGACCGCAGTAATCATGATAACGATGACATCCGTAACTGTGTGGCCCTGGACTTGGCATCCTTGCAGTGGGTGCCTCTGCAGTGTGAAATTAAACTGGACTGGATCTGCAAATTGCCCAAAGGTGACTGGGATTGTAATGAGGAGGCAGGGAGGGAGCAGAATAAAAGAAGTGATGAGATTGCACAGAGCACAAGGTATTTGAGATAAGGTTTGGACATGGTTTGTATTCTTAATTCCATTCTCTGTTTGGGGAATTGAATGCTTACCGGAATGTACTTATGAATACTATTAAGTATTTCTATCACATTTTTTGCTGTTTCTTTCTTCATTTCTCTATGTTTTTAAATATGAGGTTTTAAAGAAGATTTATTAACTAATTTTAATGCCTACTAGCTGTCAGTTACTTTTGAGAATGTCCATCTAAGTAGATCATATGAATAATATAGTTACAGCTATGTACTTCAGATTGAGACAGTTTTGCCCCATTTGATTTGCAAGGTTAACTCTTTTTTTATGACTGTCCTTGATTTTTTAAAAAAAATTAACTGTGTCCACTACACTTGCTTTTCTTTTTATTGCTGCATTATGATGGCAGTTATTGTCTAACTCACAAATTTATGTGGATAGCTCATTACTAATTGCTCTGAATTTTGACAGTGAAGGAAATAGAAGAATCCATTACAATTTTAATAAAAAGGGAAATAAATTCACTTTCCTTATGGGTCTTTTAAATAAAGACAATTCATGTTATTTCTTTCCTGAAAACAGTTTGATATATTTGATGGAGATATGATCTGTCATTTATTCATTCATTTATTCATTCATTCATTCATTAGGGACAGAGGTGAAAGAACCAGAAACAACCATCCAAGGTGGGTATATCTAGTCCTATGTCTATATATCCTAATTCTGTTCCCCCATTTCTATAAAGTTATGTCCTTTCTTTGATTTGTATACACAACAGAGGTTTGTTCTGATGCACGCAAATTAAAGATAAGAAAGTTAACATTATGGTTTAGGGATTTTATGAACAATGGATGTCAAGACTTACATATATAGATGTGGTAGTATCCCTCATTATCAGTAGACAATTGTAGTTGGCAATAATGGGTTATATTTCTTAAAAATAAATTATTTTTTTCAGCAGATGGTTGGTAAGTGTTTTTGTTAATCAACTAAAACTAGAAGGGATTTGATATCTACAAGTTGGATGGACTTGCAGAGGCCTGATATGTATGAAGTGGTTTTAAGAGATGTGCTATGTGGATTAAGTGCTTTGAGAAAGTGCAAGTCCCTAATTAAGTGCCAAGGGAGGAAGGCAATAATCAATGTCAATAAGGCCCTAGGTCTACAAGACAGATCAGTGCTTGATGCAGCAGAAGGAAAAGTTTATTAAAATGAAAGGGGGGGGGTGGCTTTTGTGAGTGTATACCTGAGCATATTATGATTATGGTTTTTGGAGGCATATGTGATCTGGAAAAAACTGAAAAAGAAAAATAATTGACCGAAGCTGAACACAACATTTATTTTTACTGTATAATACTAATCTAATCCTCTGGCTCCAATATGTTATATTCAGCACAAATTCCATTTAATGTAAATGTTTGTGGGAGGTGCAACATTGATTATTTTTAAAACAATAAGAAAGTTAAGTTTGTTGAAACTTCTGTCTTATGGGGGAGGAAGTGATTTTCTGTCATGCATTTGATTTTGATTGTGTTTATTTAGAAACAAGGTATTGTGTTGTAGATTGACCCAGCATGATATTTATTTTACTTGATACGTTTGCTTTTATAGCTCTAATATGCAGGTTATATTTAATAAGTTTTATTGAGTGTTGATTACTGACCAGACTCAAAGAATTTGATTTGACATTTATTTTATCATAGGTGAGAAACAATTGAAATCAAATTCCAGTCAATCCCATTCACTGTGTGCAATGGTGATTGATGAAGGGGGTTGTACTCCTAACAATATCTGGATGGCAAGAAATTTATGGTCAAGATATTGTGTTCATAAATATTATATGCTAATGAGCATAATGTTCACGTACATTAGTTTATGAGCAGAAACCTGTTCATTCACCAATACTCTTCTCTTAGGACAGTGATAGCGGACCTTTTTGGCACCAAGTGGCCAAACTGGAACGCGTGTGCATGTGTGTGCACTGGAGTGCCAGAAACCCAAAAACCACCTGGCCAGTGCACAAGCATGTTGGTCTTTCGGTTTCTGGCACACACATGTGTGCTGGCCAGCTGGTCTTTGCATATGCTGGAGCACTGGAAACCCGAAGACCAGCTGACTGGCACGTGCATGCCTGTTTTTCGGGCCATTTTCAGGCTATTTTTTGGGCTGTTTTCAGGCAGTTTTTTGGGGCAGTTTTCAGGCTATTTTTCAGGTAGTTTTCAGGCCAGGGTCTGGAAAAGGCCTGAAAAATGGCTTGAGTTTTTGCCATTTTGGGCCGTTTTTTTGCTGTTTTCCGGCGCTCTGGCACCTACGAAGATCAGCTGGCCATGTGTGCACCAGAAACCAGAAGAGCAGCTGGCGATGGCATATGTGTCCACAGAGAGGGCTCTGTATGTCGCCCCTGGCACGCATGCCATAGGTTCGCCATCACGGTTTTAGGAGAACAAAAAATAAAACAAAACAATGAAAGAGTAACTAGCTAAGTAAAAGAAATGATTCCTTGGAGATTACAGTATTTGCTGTATCGTTGATTTTTGTACAACTAATAAGCACTAAGACAGACCAATTATTTTCTCACTTTCTCTGCAGGAAGTAATGAGTGGTTAAAGTTTCAGGATGCTGAATACAAGTTTTTTGATCACCATTCAACTTGGGTGCAGGCTCAACGGATTTGCACATGGTTTCAAGCTGAGTTGGTATCAATTCATAGCCAAACTGAATTGGATTTTCTGGGCCAAAACTTGAAGAAGGTAGGATACTATCTAAAATATGATGATGTAATGAATTCACATCAAATAAAATTAGTCAAATTGGTATTGTCTTGCCTTAAGGATTGTAGGGGTTTCAAGATCAGTCAAAAGATATTTTCATATTTTCATCCATCCAAAACAACTTTTTTATGGAAAAAACAAAAATGGAAGAAGTTGTAAGATTTATAAAAAGAAGACAAAGTAGTTTTGATTTTCTCTAGAAAACAAAATATGTGGAGGATGGACTACCTCCCTGATAATACATCTATTTGGAAAGCAGTCTATTACAAGAAGGGAGTATTGATGATTGAAAGGTTGGGAGGGTGGTCTGGAGGAAGATCAAAAACAAGGCTCTATTTATATCATAACTTACTTTTGCAAATTTATATAGGATATTATATAATTTATTTTTATTGCTTTTTAATTATTAACAAAAAAGAAAAACACAAAGATAATAATTTGGAAATGCTTATATTGTGAAAGGGAAGAGAAAAAAAGACCATATAAAAGTGCTTTAGCAAAAAATTACGAAAAATTAGAACAAAGGAACAAATAGTATGTCATTGTAATAGTAAATAGTTGGAACTTCATATTTGTTAAACTAATGCAAATATTATTCAGTGAACTTCTAATATATTTATACAACCATCATTTTTAAGTTATCCTATAAATGTATTCTATATAAATGAATCCTTTATTTCATTATAGTTGTCTATACAAGTCTACATCTATAAGCAATTTGCTTGTAAGTAAGTGTAATCAAGCCTTCAATCTATTGACTAAAAGTGGCCATACCTTTATCTTTCCAACGATGCAGTATCAGTCTTAGCCATAGCAAGAGTGTGGAAAATCCATTTACGTCATCCAAATTCCATGTACTAGAGTTCAAAAGTACATTATCCTCCAAAAAATTTTGTTGCACATATTTATACAATCCACCACTTTCTTGCCAAACTTGATAAATAGAGAATATTGTGGAAACATATGTTTTAAAGAAGCATTTTCCATACTACATCTTCAATGAAGTGCTGTTTTTAACAATCCTTTTCTATATAAATGTAATGGGATTCCAATTAGTAAGTGTTCAGAGTGTAGTGTATGCATCTTTTAATTCAAACATGACCAATTGTGATTTTGACTTCTTATTTTAAGTTAAAAAAGAAAGCTATTTTTCCATTGATGTGTTATAGAACTTTATATTTCAGTGCAGTTGGTTAATGAGCATATGTTTTGAATATACAAGTTCTCAGATTCAGTTTCTGGCATTTTCATGTGAAGGATTAAGGATTAATGTACAGAATTATTTTTATTTTATATTTAAAAGTACCTACAAAGAACATAGAACTAATGAGACCATGCTGTTGGAATGATCCTAATATTAATAGCATTTTCCTAATGGAAGGGCCAGGTAACTTTTATCCATAATGTGATCCTATTAACTGTATAATTTAGCCTTCTACATTAGGTGCATATTAGATGGCTTCAATGAGAACCTTAGCCAGACCAGTGGGCAAGCTAGCTGAACTGAGTGGAAGTTTTAATTCAAAACATCTGAAGAATGCCAAACTCTGGAAGACTGCTATATCTAATATGGGTTTTTTTAAGGTGATGGTAAAGTGTTTTTTTAAACAAATACTGGGCTAGACAAAACAACATGGTTTGGTATAAGAGAGCTTGCTGTGTGCAGTTATGGTTTCATGTATAGGTAAGCTATGTGGGGATTGAAGCCTTACTAAGGATGAATCTGGGCAGATTTGTGTGCATTTGCACTTAAATTGATATTTTACTCTGCCTTTCTTCAAGAATATACAAGGCGGTGTATGTAAGGTTATATAAAAGCATGTTGTTTGATCCATGAAAATATAATAAAGAATTAATAACCTTAAAGAGAGATTGGTGGACTTGTGATTGAAGGCTGCAGCGTCAACAATTATTTAATAGTACTGAGGCATGTTTCATCAAAAGCTAGAATAATGAAAGGAGGAGGCCTAGGATGGCATTTTTTTTAGTCACAACAGGTAGTTTGACATTGGAGAGAAATGATTAGTTCTCTTATTCTCATTCTCCTCTTACTCACCATGAAATTTCTAATGCCAATATATACAATCTTTGACCAGTTTTCAAGAGGTCAGGAGGAACATTGGTGGATTGGATTAAACACCTATGAGAACGATGGACGGTTTCGGTGAGTTTTCTGTGTTCTTCATTAACACCTGTCACTGTTCTAGTAATGTTTTTATTTCATGGCTTCACCTTTGCTTAAAATATGAAAGCCTCCCTCTGTGCGATTTACTTCCTTTAGGTGGTCTGATGGTTCTCTGCTGAATTTCATCTCATGGGCACCTGATAAACCACGGTTTATCAACAAAGAAAGGAAATGTGTGTACATGACAGCTAGCCGAGGTTAGTAGTAGATATTCATGGTTTTGCTTGACTTTCCCAAATGATAATTGATTTCTTTCTTTAGTGCCTTTATTGTGTCTTTGGCTAGTTGGCCTATGCCGGGGTGGGCAACTGTGGCCCTTTTACAACCTGTGGACTTCAACTTCCAGAATTCCTGAGACAGCCAAGCTGGCTCAGAAATTCTGGGAGTTGAAGTCCACAGGTTGTAAAAGAGCCACAGTTGCCCACCCCTGGCATATGGCATAACACAGGTATCCCCAACCCCCTGGCCACAGCACATTACCAGGCCTTGAGCTGTTCGGAACTGGGCCACGGAACCAAGTGGGTGAGCATCTCCACTTGCACAAGCAGCAGGCAATGGGTGTGTGTGCCCACCACTCGCGCATATGGAGCTGCACACTTTGCCACTGCTCATATGGAACTATCCCCTCTTCCCTCCTCTCCCAACCCGGCCGGTCTGCAAAGCTGGAAAGATTGGGAACTCTGCATAATATTTCTTTGCTTTCTTTGTTCCTGATACTTCTCCTGAAGTTGGTGCTTGGTGCATGACAAAAAATCATGTCAATAGTCCTATGATGTTTGTGGAAGCCAAGTTGTGATTCTGGCAGCAGGCCCAGCTCCAGATGGGTGACCAGACGATTTAGCAGAATTTTTGCAAGGTTTTTTCTTGCAATGAGGAGTAGTAAGATCCCTTAGTAGTTTGTCAGATACAAAATTGTTTAATGTAATAAACAAACATGAACATAAAGCAATACGAGATTACATACTGAAGCTGGAGTGACTGACAGGTTATTAGTTTAATTTGCATCACTATTTGTTTCTGCACTCTATATGCAGCTGTACAAAATTGTGCTACTTTATAGGCAACACAAAGGAATTCATCTGAATGCTATGGAAGTCTTGTTTAAAGAACCATAATTTACACTATAGATTCCTGTAACATTTGCAATAGAGTAGAACATGGCTTAACTATTTCAGTCAACACTAAGCATAGAAATCTGCTGTATGGCAAAATAGATGGAAGAATAATAAATTGATCTTGCAAGAAATGTTCTCTAATGTTTAAGAGAGTCCAAGGTGGTGAAATGTTTGACTGCAGATTCAAAATAAGACTTTAGCATGCATCGTTATTGGGAAATTAAGTTCATTTGCCAGTCAGTATTCTGGACTTGTTTGTTTGTCAATACAAAATTGTGCAAGTGTCCTCAATTTTCTTCTAAGCCTGATTATTGTCTGAATAAATAATAGTATAAAATGCATAAAGTAAAATTGATATTTTCCAACCAGGAGAGATTGGATGCATATCTTGCAAGGAACTGATTAAAAAATTAAACACTAAAAGCCAACAGGTCAATTAACTATCCAGATGTTCCTTCTCTATCAGTTAATAGAACAGTTTCTTACCAGTTTTCCAAGGGGATATATATAGGAGACTGAAAAAGTTTCCTTCTTAAGAACTTGGGAGATAAATTGGATTCAGAAAGCAAAGCAACTGTTTTCTGTAATTTATCCTATTTCTTAGAACATACCTTGTTAAAGGAACTTCAGAAGTTCTGTGGAGGTAGTACAAGTAAGCACTTATTCTTAACCTTTGTAAGAATATTCTTACTCTAATATTCTTAGCTGGTAAGACCAAATCATTTTCATTTGTAACCTCTATATGGCAGAAGAAAGTAACCTCCCAGCCAATTTTAGGAACCTCTGTAAGTTCTCTGTAAGAACTCCATGTGAAACTTTTTTTCTCTCTTTTACTCCTGCAGTTCTTTTCATGTTTCCTTTACTTTTCCATCCTGTTTTCCTTGTAGACGGCCATGGCCTCAGAAAGTCTCTGGATACCTTGAAAGAACATTTGAATAGTTGGTGTTGCCATTCTCAGAGCTTGGCCCTTCAAGCAGCAGCCTAGCCAGGTTATAGTATCTCCTGCCCACAGCCTATGTAATAATTATTCCCATTTGCCCAAGGGTGATATGGTGACATGGAAAGCAGCATTGATTTCTTCTATCATGCTACTTTATCAGATAATGGAGCTAACCTTGAAGCTGTTTCAGGAGCTAAGGAACCGTCCACTATGTGGACAGGAGTCCTTCAAATATTTCTGTTTGACGCAATCTTCGCATAGATGCTCAGGAAAATTAAACGCTGTTTTGTCCAACCTCTTATAAATGTACTGGTTGTCTACATGACTTATGATGGAGGAGGAGGGTGGGGATCAATAACTTTTTAATCTAACAAATTCATCTGCAGATATCCCCTTTCCAGATGTACTGAATATCAGTCATCAAGGCAACGTGAGTTTTACCAGGTGCAGAGGAAGGTTCTTCCATTGCAGTTAGTTAATACTAGCCTAGAAACTATCTCTAAGTCTTTAAAGGTTGTGCCAGTACAGTTAATCCTTGACTTACAACAGTTCATTTGTGACCATTCAAAGTTACAATGGCACATTTTTCACACTTATGACCATTGTCTAACCAGGTCACATGATCAAAATTCAGATGCTTGATAAGTGGTTCATATTTATAACAATGTCATGTTATATCTGAGAATAGAATAGAATACAATACAATACAATACAATACAATACAATACAATACAATACAATACAATACAATACAATACAATACAATACAATACAATACAATACAATACAATAGAATACAATAGCAGAGTTGGAAGCGACCTTGGAGATCTTTTAGTCCAACCCTCTGCTTATGCAGGAAACTCTGCAAGTATTGTTGTAATCCACCTTCTTTGATTATCAAAGTCGAGCAGCTTGCAAACAAACAAATCCTCCTTAAAAGCTTCCACTGCTCTTATCACTACAAAAGCCCTTCTCTTGTCTTCAAAATAAAAGTTCTCTCCAATCCACAATTCCAATCAACAGCCTAAAAAAGTATCCATTTTGCTTAAAATTCACGTTACCAATCTTTGCCAATTTTTCTCTTCTTTTTTATTTTGTATTTCCCCAAGTCAATTTAGAATCCAAATCCAAATTCCAAAAACCATTTCTTTCTTACCTTTTTTTAAAAGAAAAAATCTTCTATTACAAGGCTTTAATTTTAAGTTTCTCTTTGTTCTTTTTTCAACAATCAACAGAGATCTTTTTAAATTCTTTCCAATCCTCTTCACACCTATTATGGGTTTTTGTTTCTTCTAATTTTTTAATTATCTCCACACATTTTAGTTCAAAAATCAATTTTCTTTTCGGGCTTTGCCACTTTAAACTTCACTTTACTCTTCTTCTTTCATTGCCCCCATGCCCATTAACTGCTGTTATTTTGCCTGGGCACCTTTAACAAATTTAAAAATCTTCCTTTTTTGCCTATAAGCTGGCAATCACTCATCTGGCTTCAGTACTCCGTTCAAATCACTGCTCCCGTTCAAAACTTGATCTGGTTGCCCCAGTTTAATGATGGCCGTCACCCTCGCTGTGGAGTCAGAGTTTCCTTTGACCTCCAAGGAGCTTGCCTGTTCCTCTTGGTCGTCCAAGATGCCGCTCCTTCTCCATCCCTACAGGACAGATCTGGTCCAAAGACCCCTTGATAGCGGCTTGTCAGCCTGGGATTTCGCAAGGCTCATCAGACCCTCTATTCCCTGACTCTCTCGCCATGACGTTTCCGGTCAAATCTGTTATGAACATTTCTTAGGTTCTTGTAGGACTGCAGTTTCCATTACATTACATTCTTTCTAGATAGAAGATTTTTTTTTAAAGGCAGCAATTTCAACATATATAAAGAAAAAAATAGATTTTCTTTTTTTTAAAAATCCCATGATAGAAAGCTTGAAATGTTTTTTTCTTGCTTTTTTTCCAATTAGCTAAGTGCCAAAATTGGTATCCTTATCCACCATGGAGAAACTTTGTGCAATGCACCAAGCTCATAGAAATATTTGTAGTGGTAAACTTCTTTCCTGTCTTAGTTCTTATTTCCTTGCTATTAAAGCACTATAGTTTCTTCTCTCCCCACTTTCCATTCTCTTTTTAACAACTGGAATGCAATTAACCATTAATAAGGAATGTGTATAAAGTTCCTTTCATTTATATTTTATTTTAGTGGTGTGGGTCTACATGGCTTTTCAGACACAGCAGGTAAGAGAGGAAACATCCCAAGTTTCATATTTTAGAGTTTTTCTCTGCCTGAATTTTAAGAACAAGTCTTGGTACCATTTATTAGTACAGCAGTTTCTTTGAATGGGCCACTGTGTTCTGGAATCCCTTGAACAAAGCTCATCATCATTTTTCCATCCTCTGTAGAGGACTGGGGTGACCAGAGATGCCTCACTGCTCTGCCTTATGTTTGCAAGCGTACCAACATCACCACTGTGCAGCCCTCCTTGCCTGTACCAACTCCTGGCAGCTGTGCCCAAGGCTGGCATGCCTTCATTAATAAGGTACACAGATCACTGTATTGTAAATCATTAAGGGAGACAATTTGAGAGGAATATCTGTCTGTGCGTCCTCTTTGAGCTGAATATGTGAGAAGAAAAAGAAAAGTTTGTGGAGAATACAGAAACCATTTCTTCACAAATATTCCTATTCCTGGCATCAGGGCATTTTCCAGAAAGTCTGAGTAGAGTTGTCGTTTCCCTAGTTAATATTTAACATATAAGAATAAAGAGCCAGTGCAGTAAAATGGCAAATATGGTTGATGAGACTTCTGACTGAAATCCTAGTATGTGTTGTGGCCTGTCAGCGGCCTGTGCAGCTAGAAGCTGATTCTGACAGGAGGCTGGTGTGGTGCTGCATGAGCAGCCTGTGCAGCTGGCACTTGAGTCAGACAATGAGGAGCCTGGAGAAGATGTGGTGCTAGAGGCGGGATTCAGCCAGGGCTTTCAGAACCTCCAGAAGCTCCTATAAGTGAAGAGGAAGAAGAGGAGGAGCCTCTTCTCAATGCACAGGCGCGCGGAGCTGCCAAAAGGCAGGAGTGGCTCTTTAGGAGGAGGTCTCCTCGAGAGTAAGGCTTGGGGCTAATTGGCCACTCCCTTAACCTATTTAAGGAAGGACAATGACTGGGGCAATTAGCAGGGAATAACTTCATTCACTCTCCTTCGTGTCTGGATCTTAGTTTTCTGCAAATTGCTTCTGGGCTTTCTGCCAACCATAGTAAGATGACGATTATTTATTCTTTGGATTCTTGTAGGCTGTTAAGAAAGTTAATTAACAGCCTTTGTTTGAAAAAGACTGATTTAATTTAGTAAACTAAGGTTTCTACAGACTTTGTGTGTGCTGCGTTCTTTGGGGTCCGTAGCTGGGGCAGAACAGTATGGTTTACTCGATGTCAGACATTACTGGTTGGTCTACATCAGGGATCCCCAACCCCTGGTCCTTGGACTGGTACCGTGCCTGGCATGCCAGAAACTGGATCGCACAAACAAGTGAAGCCCCATCCGCAGGATATAGGCAGCATGTAAAACCACGCCCCCTCCGATCTGCGGAAAAACCTCTGTCCATGGAACCAGTCCCTGGTGCCCCAAAGGTTGGGGGACACTGGTCTACACTACCTCACTAGGTTGTTGCAGGAAGTAAAAGCGTTTTTAGAGAGGGGAATAATAAGAGGAGCAGTAGTAAATTATTGTAAATAAATCTGCACCAAAAAGATTTCTTCACATCCTGTTTTTTATTCTTTCTCTCTGTTGTTTTTATAGTGCTTTAGGATCTATAATCAAGAAAAAGTGACATGGCTGGAGGCAAAGCGGAAATGTGAAATTCAGGGAGGTATATTGGCTACTGTCTCCAACCTGCTTGAGCAAGGTGGGTTTTATCCAAGAGTGTATGTGTACACAGAGAGATGCTTGTTCTGCCTCTGAAAAGTGGACAGGTTTTGGTCCCAGAATACATATGAGAGTTCTTCAAGAGAAAAAATAATAATAAGGGAGAATGGTATTTTTCTTGGGAAAATTCAGTTAATGAGGTGTCTGTGGGGAGTGGGGGAGGCAGATACTGAACTTAGTGTGGTGACCTCACAATGCAAACTCTTTGTTAACGTATTGAGAGGTTACAGGCACATACTATACTAGTACAGGGGTCTCCAAACTTGGCAACTTTAAGACTTGTGGACTTCAACTCCCAGAATTCCTCAGCTATCAAAGCTCTTCTGAAAGAAATAATATCATGATTGGCTATGAGTTTCAGTAATAACTAAAACAAAAGTGCAAGCTATCCCTTTGAAAATGATTTCCGTATGAATTTGGAATTTCCAGAACACTAAAATAAATAATCTTGCAGTTCCCAGGAAGGAAAAAAATAGTTTTTTTAAAAAATCAATGTGTGATAGCCAGATTCATCTGTTTCTTTCTTTGCCTCTCAACATCATAGTTAGTAGTCTTTGGTAGGGATATCTGTCTTAACCCTAAACTGTACTGAATTCAACTTAGAATAGATGTGTTCTCTGATAGAGCAGAATTTATTTTGTGGAGTTCTCTCCAGGAATATCTGAAGTAGTAATAAAGAATAGAGGGCCCTGAAAATATAAATACTGCATTTATTTTAGCTGTTGAATAACTCAATTAGCAGATTGTCTATTCTAAACAAGATAATTGTAGAATAATTGTAGCAGTCTCATTATTGCCAAAAGACTGCTCAAGTCTATGCCAAAAAGTGACAGGATGAGTACCATTTCAGTCCAGGGCAAGCCTTTTTTTTAATGCTATGGTCCGAGCATAGATTTAGAGGAGATAATATTGAACAATTCTGAGCTGATGTCTTTGGCAGTACCAATGTTAAAATAGTATTCTGACTCCATCCAATGAAGCTCATGATATATAAAATATGTTAGCTTTTAGATCTCCTTTATCTTGAATGTTGATCAAGGACTGCAGTAAAATAGAGGTAACAAAGCCAGAAAATGACAGCAAATTTTATACTATGGACAATAAGAAACGCTAGTAGAGGGAATAGTGGGATTCAACTTTTGAGTTCCTAACTCCATTTAGAAAAACAGCTCTATATTCACTGCTTTTTGTCTAATCGTACACCAAGCACTTTCCAATCCTTTGTTTCTTTGTTGCAGCTTTTATAACAACTCTTCTTCCAAATGTGACCTTTGATATATGGATTGGCCTCCATGATTCCAAGAAGGAATTTCTCTGGGTAGAATCTGAGGCTGTCAAGTATGTGAACTGGGCCCCTGGAGAACCATCTGGATATGGAACATCCATTGATAGTGATCAGCCGGTGAGCTGAACTTTTACTGTTAATGGCATAATGAAGGCTCTGGATTAAATAAAGTACAGGAAACATATTCAAACAGGATTACAATTTCTGTTCAGGCTTCCCTGCCAAAAACAGCAGAAGAAAAGGCTATGCCTTATGTATTTCTAGAATGCGGCTTTTGAATTCTGACTTCTGAATTTTTGAAGCTGGTCAATCATGAAAATGGCCTTGTGTATTCTCATAAACAAACGACAATTTTGTTTATTTCTCTTTAAGCATTTGGCATGATTTTCAGAGAACATTTTTCTTTTCCCTCTAAATAAATATATCCATATTTTTTGGACTATAAGACACACCAGAGTATAAGACACACCTTAGTTTTTAGGGCGGAAAATAAGAAAATAAGAAAAAAGCTGATTGGCGGGTGGATGGCCTCCCAGAATACTCTCAATCAGCTGTTCCCAGAGGTGAACTTTAGCAGCAGGTTTGTTGGTTGTCAGTTCTGCGCCTTGCTTTTTTTTCAAGCCTCTGAAACCTCCCTTTAAGAGACTTTTTTCAGCCTCTGAAACTTCCCTTTAAGAGGCTTTTTCCTTCGTTTCAGAGGCTAGGCGGTATAGAAGACGCACCCAAATTTTCACCCTCTTTTGGGGGGAGGGGGGAAGGTGTATCTTGTACTCCAAAAAATACAGTATAATAAAATTGGGTTTTTTTTGTTTTAGGTGATCATTTAAATATATTAAAACTTGCAATTAGTGTTAAAACTAGTATCTAGGGCAGCATTCTGTTACTTACAGATTAACCAGCCACCTGTTTTTTCAAAGATGCTACTAGCACATCTTGCAACACAGGTCATCTTCAACCTACAATTGGCCATTTAATGACTGTTCAAAGTTATGAGAGACTCAGGAAAAAATTGCTTCTAATCTGCCCTTGAAATTCTGATTTCCCCCCTTATCCCCAAGGTCATGTGATCATATTTTAGGCATTTGGCAACCTGTTCATACTTATGACTGGTTGTCAAGAGTCCTGTAATTACATAATTGCCATTTGCAATCTTCTCTGCTCTTTTCATCAAAAATTCAATGTGGAAGGCTAGATATGTTTTTTCTAGCTTTTATACTCTTAAGAAAGATTGCACTTCCTAGCTTTTTGCCTGAAAAACTAATAAATGTAAAAATTCTGAAGAGTAGAAAGCTCTTCAAAGAAGATCCATCAGAGATCTGGGCTTAATTTTTTCACTGCAGTGTAATGGTTTCCTTCTGCACATGGAAAGGAGCAGATGGCCTGTAGTGGGCCGAAGAAACAAAGCTTGAATCTTTGGGATCTGAGTTTGTAAGACTTAATGCAGGAATTCTCTTTGCCCTCTTTTGGCAGGCAGCTCTTTCTTTTTAAGAAGAGATTTAACAACCATTTGTCTGAAATGTATAAGGTTTGAGTAGTAGGTTAGACTAGAAGACTTCCAAGGCCCCTTCCACCTCTGTTACTCTATTATTCTTCTTTGTCTACTTACTGACCTGTGTGGTTACTTAGCATCCACAACTCAGAGTCCTGGGATTGCAGTTGTTGAATTAGATGGTCATATGGGCACCTTACTTAACTACCACAATGACTTGCAACCAAAATTCCAGACCCAATTGTGGTTTTAAGTCGTGGACTACTGGTAATGAGTTCCAAAGTTTGGTAAAAATGAAGTAGCAGTTTGGTTTGGTTCATGTAGCGTGAATTAAAGTTGAATAGGATAGTTAGTGGTTTGACATATTGCAGGAGTCAGGTTACTGTGTCGACATATTGTGTATACTAAGTTATCAGGCTTATTTATTCCACAATATGATTATTGTTCAGGTATAACAAGTTATGTGAAAACCAGAACTTGGTTTACTGTTCAGTGTGTTGCTTATTTTTTTGTTTCTCTGGAATCCATTGTCTATTCTGCTTTGCCTATATACTTGTAACATTTGCCAAGAGTACTTTCATATGTGTCATGTTGCAATAATCATAAGACAAGAATTGGACAAGTCAGTGTGGAAAGACTCAATCCATTAATCAAATCAATATTTATTTGGTCATAAGCCAGCAGACACTCAGACAATTCTTTTTTTAAAAAATAGTTTTATTTCTTTAAAAAAAGTACAAACAGAAGATTTATCGACAAACAGATCACGGCGAGAACATTACACAATGCATATCATTCAATTTAAATAAACAGATAAAAACCAAGATCTAATCTAGCATTGTCCTCTTTTTATTCTATTATCTAACCAAACATACCATAGGTCCCAACATTGGAAATGTGCAGAGTCCTTTTGGTCTCTTAAAAGTTTAGTTAGCCTATCGGCTTCTGCACATTCCATGATTTTCCCTATAATCATATCTTCAGACGGTAGATCTTTACCCTTCCAGTTTTGGGCAAGGCATATTCTAGCCGCAGTTGTGATATAAACAATCAGTAATTTCTAACAATCACCTCTGAATGAGTTTCCAAAATTCAGTTACTCTGGGGCAAGTCCACCATACATGGAAATAGGTACCTAACTCCCCACATTTCTAGCAGTTTGTGGAGAGTCCAGGAAACATTTTGGATAGTTGGGCAGGAGGAAGGTGCCACCTGTATACCATCTTATACAAGTTTTCCTTATAAGTAGTTGCCATCAAAAATTTCAATTGTCTAGACCAAATTTCTTCCCATTTTGTCAAATCGATTGAGTGCCCAATATTCCTCCCCCAGGCAAACATCGAGTCTTTGACGATCTCGTCACTATCCAACGGGTTATTAAAAAGTTGTAGATCTTAGCTAACATTTTTTCCTCCTTCCCTAATATAATCTTATCTAGCTCCTGCAGGGTCCTATCAATACCTCCTTGCTCCTTATCTTTTTTATATTTGGAGTTTATTTGAGCATAAGCCCACCAATCCACTTCCGTTCCCTGCAGAGCTAATTCAGTTCTTGTTTTTAAACAGCCTTGACTATCAAGCAGCTCACAATAAGGTAGATGTTTTTCTTTATTGTATAATGGGGTGTATGTCATGGCTTCTAGCAGGACCAGCCATGAGGGGTCAAAGAATAAAATTTGTCTTTAATTTTCCTCCATGTTTTGATTAAAGTATTCCTCAAATAATGACCTGCAAAGCACATGTGTTTTTTTGCCCTCTCTTGCCAAAGGAAATAATGCCAACCCTGCTGCAGCCCCGAACCACAGCCGTCTCCTTCTCAACAAGATCCAATTCCTTACCCAAACTTAATTTGCAGTTTGGTAATAATACTCCCATTTAGACAAACCGAATCCCCCTCTACCTTTCACCTCTTGGAGCATTTTAAGTTTAATTCTAAGTTTTTTATTTTTGCCAAATATATTTGAGAACACATTGATTTAATTGTTTAAAAAAATTATTATCCAATCTGGCTGGGGCTGTGTAAAATAAGTAAATCCATTTTGGGAGAATATAAGATTTTATGACCGCAATCCTACCTAACCTGCAACTTCTTCCACTTCTCTAAGTCTTGTTCCGTTTGTCGGAAAAATTTCAAATAATTATCCTCCTTAATTGGCAAACACTTAGCAGATATTTGAATGCCTAAATACCATATCTTTTTTACGATTTGGAATCCCAAGTTCGATTCTATTTCCTTCCCCTGATTTATTGTCAAATTTTTAATCAAGACCTTGGTTTTTTCCTTATTTATTTTTAGGCCCGCCACAGCCCCATATCTTTCTAATTCTTAAGTTAACTTCGGGCCTGATATAAAAGGGTCTTCCAGTACAAACACAAGGTCATCAGTGTATGCTTGTATCTTATCCTGCTGGTTCTTGATATATAATCCTTTTATTCCCGAATTTCGCCTAATTTCAATAACGGTTCCAGTGTTAAAATAAATAGAAGTGGAGAAAGCAGGCATCCCTATCTAGTACCTTTCTCAATACAAATTTTCTCAGATGTATCCCCATTAATCAGAATTTTGGCAGACTGTTTCAAGTAAATTGCACGGATTGCCCAAGTAAAATTCTCCCCAAATTGCATATGACGTAACAAACCTAGTAAAAACTGCCAGCTCACATGGTTAAAAGCCTTTTGCGCATCCACGAAGACCAAAGCTAACTGTTTATCAAAGTGAACTTCATAATATTCTAGAATATTCATGATTATTCTTATATTGTCTCTGATTTGCCTACGAAGTAAAAAACTGTTTTGGTCTTCATGGATAAATTGGTTCAAAAATCCTCTTAGTCTGTCTGCCAGTACCACCACGAATAATTTATAATCTGCATTGAGGAGTAAAATTGGTCTGTAGTTCTGGATGAGGAATAAATCATTACCTTCCTTCGGCAGGAGAGTTATTAGTGCTTCTGTCCAGGAACCCGGAATCAATCCCTCCCAAATTACCCCATTAAATAATTCTACTGTATTTATTTGTTTGTTTGTTTGATTGATTGATTTATATGCCACCCTTCTCTGGAAACTCAGGGTGGCTTACAATGCATTAAGCAATAGCCTTCATACTTTTGTATATAACTGCTTAGTAGGGCTTTCGCCCCCCACAAGCAGTGCTCTTTTTCATACAAAGTCAGCTTATTGCCCCCACAATCTGGGTCCTCATTTTACCTACCTTGAAAGGATGGAAGGCTGAGTCCCTTGAGCCTGGTAAGATTTGAACTTGCAGTAATTGCAGGCAGCTGGCAACTAAGTGCTACTTTTTTTTTTTTTTAATTTGATTTATATGCCGCCCTTCTCCGGAGACTCAGGGCGGCTTACAATGCGTTAAGCAATAGCCTTCATACTTTTGTATATTTATACAAAGTCAGCTTATTGCCCCCACAAACTGGGTCCTCAATTTACCCACCTTAGAAAGGATGGAAGGCTGAGTCGACCTTGAGCCTGCCTGGGATTGAACTCAGAGAAATTACAGGCAGCTGGTGTTAATTGCTGCCTTTAGTAGGAGGCATTAGCCCTCTACGCTACACAGGCTCCTTTAACAGCACTTAGTCCCCTGTGCCACCAGGCTCTTTGTAAGACCTAGATATGAGGACCTAGAACTTCCCATAGTGCCTTATAACATTCCATCGGAAGGCCGGGGGTCTTCCCTGTTTTTTGTTTCCCTAAGACCCTTTCAAATTCCCCTTCCGTAATTTCTCTATCCAATATTTCCCTGGACATATCCGGGATTTCCGGTAAATCGGACTCTTCTAGATATTTCTTTATTTAATCCTCGGGTTTGTCTTCATTTCTGAATAGATTGGTGAAAAATTCCTGCACTACTCTTTTCTTCCCCTCTTCCTCTACAATCCAATCACCATTATCATCTTTCAAGTTATGAATTCTACTTCTTTCCTTCTCTTTTTTTAATCGATACGAAAGCCACCTTCCCGGTTTGTTTGCACTTTCAAACTCTCTGTTTCATCCATCTAATTTTCTTTTCTAGGTTCTCCTGGTATATAAGATTAATTTAATAACTCACCATTTTCAAATTCATACCTAATTCTCTGCTGTTTGGATCCTGTTGCAACGCAGCCTCACTTTTTGCCAAATCCCCTAATAGCTTATCCCATTTAGCCTTATCCTCCTTTCATTTCCCAGCTATATAGTTTATCGCCAAGCCCCAAAATACTGCTTTAGCTGTATCCCATATAGTTGGGAGATTTGTGTCCTCAGTATTATTTTCCTGGAAGAAAAATTCCATCTCCTTCTTTGCATAAGTTAAAAATTGCTCATCTTTAAAAACCCTTACATCTATTCTCCATGTGGGCCTTGTTTTCAAACTTCCCCATGTGATCCAAAGCGGATTATGTTCTACCCATTCATGAACACCTATCTCTGCCTTTCGTACCCCCTGCTGTAGTTCCCCTGACATCCAGGCCACATCTGTCCGCGACCAAGATGAGTGCCTGGGGGAGAAGTATGTATACTGTCTTCCTTCCGGATGTTTTTCCTTCCATATATCCCTAAATTCAAATTCCTCCTGTATTTGGTGGCAAATAGGTGGCAATCCTTTTTTTACTGTTCTCTTTCCTCCTCCCTGTTTCCTGTTTCCAAGAATATAATGTTTGTCTTTATCGGCAATGGCATTAAAATCCTCCAATAAGCAGATATGTGAATAATCATAATCTGACAATTTATTATAAAGACTTTGGAAAAAACCTTTCTGGTTCCCATTAGGTGCATAGATACAAACCAATAAACAGGTTTTTTTTACAAATTTCTATTTCAATCATTAATAATCTCCCTTCATCATCTGCGAAAATTAATCTGGAATTTGTATGCTTTTGAACATAAATTACTATGCCTCTTTTCTTTGTTTCTGCCAAAGATGTATATAAATTGCCCAATTTAGTACAATTTAGTATGTATAGGTGATCTCTTTTCATGTGCACTTCCTGAAGACATATTATGTTCAGACCTGCTTTTATCAATTTGTTGAAAACCTTTTTTCTCTTATTCGGACCATTCAGCCCATTAATATTAACTGACATCAAACGGATCTCCTCCCCCATCCCTTCTCCCTTCTTCTACTTACCCTCTACCTGGGGTTTCTTCCTTGTTTGTCTTGTTTCTCTCTGATTCAGTCCTTCAGCTCCTACCTCTACCTGTCTTCTTCCTTTCTTCTTCCTACCTAGCTGTTCTAGTTCCCTTCTCTCTTCCTCTTCTAATGATTCTTCCCCACTCTTGCTTTCTATTCTTCCTTCACATCAGATTCTAAAGACTTAAGATGTCTACTAAGGAAGTCTCTGGCATCTCTGAGGTTATCAATCTTCATCTTTTTGTCTGCCCACATAAATTGTAATCCTTCAGTCAGAAGCCATCTATAAAAATATCTATTTTATGTTTTCTTAACTGGGCAGTTAAAAAATGATCATTTCACCGCAATTCCTGCACCCATCTGGGAAGTTGTTTCAGAACTATTAACTGTCTGTCTTGAAATGTTATCATTTTTTCTCTTGCCTTCAGAACCGTTTCCTTCCTGAAGGCCTTCTTAGAAAGCCTGACGTGGACCTCTTTCGGAAGCCCCTATCTCCTAGCATAACTCATATGGACACGAAAGACATCATCTATATCTCTCAAAACATTTTCTTTACCTATATCCAGGATACCAGCCAGAATGTCTGCCACTATGTCTCTTAGTGGTTCCCCTCTTTCCTCCATGATGTTCTGTATCCTTAGGTAAAAAGCTGACCTTTCCATCTCGAGGAAGATAATCTCTTCCTCCAGAGCTCTATTCACCGAGATCTGCTCCCTCTCATTCCCTTCCAATCTCTCTTCACACTGCCCCACTCTCTTCTCTACCTCTTGTACCTTACTTTCCTGCTGCATCATTGCCCCCTGAACACCCTCCAGTCTCTCATTCAGCATTTTAATATCACTTGTAACAGCTCCCTGTTCCCCCTTGAGGTCTAATGTCAAGTCTTCTAAATTCTTGGAGATACCTTCCTGATTCCTTGTAATCACCTCACACATTCCTGTAACATAACCTGGAGACTTGATAATGTAGAGGATTTCCCTGCAGCAATTAAATCATCCAAAGATTTAGATGATGAGGTTGAAGATATAGATGTAACCGGGGAGGCATTCGCTGGAAGTGTCAACCTTTTCCCCCCGCTTTTGCAGTTGTCACAATTGTTGCTCTAGACATCTTGCCTGTAAGGTTACGTCCAACACTTTCGAATTTAATTATGCCAGTTATATCAATTCTGCTTAAATGAAATTCTCAAAATTAACTGGCCAATCAGCTTTGGACTAGCCAACTCCAGAAGCAAATTATATATCCAAAACGCTCAGGTCGGTATTAATCAGTGTAGTCCATAGTCAATGGGGGTTAATTTCATTCAGCTAGACAAAATTCTCAACGTAGAAGCAGATCCATCTGTAAAGGTGCATTCAAATCTCTCCACCACTAAGAGCTCAGCAGATACTATAATTTTGAGATTGCCACTGGGAGGCAGCAGAGTGTTGTTCTATATAGTCAGTGATGATCAACCAGAAAAGAATAATCCCAGAAGGAAAGAGTCCGTTCAGTCCACAATTCCCGATCCTCCTAGAGAGAAGTAGTTGGCATACAGTAGCAGGGGGAGGAACCCACACCAACAATTTTCAGACAGTCAGACGCAGTTCTCTTTTCAGTCTCAACTCAGTTCAGCAGTGGCCAAAAAGTTTGAGATAGCAGAACAAACAGCTGCTTTCCCCAGCTTAGCTCCAGTAAAAAAGAAGTGGCACTTGAATTAACTTCTTAACTCCTTTTCCACCACCACTCTCACTCAGAATAAGGGAATCAAAAGGATCAAAAGAATCCTAGAGAAGGAGTCCTTGCCCGCCGCGATCAGGTTTCCCTTCCAATACTGGACAATCACCGTTTTGAGGCCGCCATGACTGGCACCTTCTTCCTAACCTGTGACAGGAGAGATACACTGTCGCGTGCAGGATCGCCACTTCCACACGCGCTGTTGCTCCTCTCCACTTGCAGCTGCCTCTCTGGGGGCAGCCGCCGACATGAAAGCCGCCCAGATTAAGAAGTTTGCAAGATCAAGGCAGGAGCGAGCTCCATGTCTGTCTTGCTTGCATGATGACATCACCATAAACCGCACACTCAGACAGTTCTTGATGTTGTTTGATAGCTACTTTCTCATTATGATTGCAGGTGTATGTATGATTTTGATTTTTCTGGTTCTGTTTCTCATAGACCAACTGCGCTGTAATGTGGCATGGCCTCCCTTCCCTGTTTACAGGCCGTTGGGATGATAGGAATTGCCAAGAGGAAAAACATATTTTTATCTGTCAGAAGAGCAAAGGTAAGAGTTAGGAATAATGCAAAAAAAAATAACTGGCTTAAGGTATGCTTAGCAGAGAGGGCTTGTGATAATTTTGATTCCTTGTGCCAAGAATGTTGGCATTCATTTCTGTTGTGCCCAAAGGAGAAAGAATTTTATTAGTCTGTGGCAACAAGACAGATACAAGAATCTGGTAGCAAGACTTCAAGACTGGCCAACTTGAAGCATATTATTTCATGGGCAGCAACTCTGTTGTTCATCAATTACATGCATGTTCATGAAAATCGCTGCTTCTCATCACAGAATATACCCCAAAAAGGTTGATTAGTCTTAAAAATATTTCCAGACTCTTAATTTGTTTATTGTCAAAAATCCATTAGTCTTGAAAATGCTGTTTTTCTGAGCACTTATTCAGGATGCTGTGGCCTTTGGTTTCTCTCCGCAACATGCATCTGATGCACAAGTTCTATCCACTGTTCCTTACTCCAACTGATTAAGTATCAAATAAGATAGATACATCCTTCTCATTTTTTATTAACAATGAGAAAACAGTCTTTAACAATGGTTAGAAGTAGAATATAGACGTTAACATTCTTCTCTCCCTTATCCTCATCTACCTTATCCTGGTCAAACTACATAGAGTAGGATGAGGTTTCCTAACTAAAGAATGAAATATAAATGTTTTAAATGAGAGGGTATAATAATATCTATAAATATATCTTGGTTCTCTCACCATCCTTATACAGCAGCTTCCAGAAGGAACTAAAATTCTATTTCACAAAAATGGTAAGAATGTAACACAAAAATAATCATTAAAATTTGAATAAAACACACAGAAACTACTTGATAGTCAGCAAATTGCTACTAATTTTGAATAAAATCAATGTTGCTTTGTTAATGACTCTAAGGTATATTGACTAAGCTTTTATTTTCTTTCTCTCAAATTCTTCCTCCACATTCAAGATCCTACTCTGAACCCTTCTTCAACATCCTTCTCTCCTGTTCTCAACTCTACTCTTTCATATCTTAACAACACTTACCGTGTCTTGATGAAGCCGCTCAAATGGCATGAAGCTGTGTTGTTATGTGAGAGTCTCAATGGAAGTCTAGCAAATGTGATGGAACCATTCACCCAGGCCTTCCTCACTCAGGTAGTCAGCAGCTTACATACCCCACTCTGGATTGGCTTGTCCAATGAAGAGGTGAGTCAATTATATTTAGAAACCATAGCATTTAAATCAAACCCGCCTTGCATGTAGTGAAAAAAAATGGAAGCATATCTAGAGTCTGACATGGTCTTCAGTTTATGTGTTGGCTAAATTCTGTTGGGCAACAGACCGAAATGGCAGCTCTGCAGTGAACCCTGAGCTTAGGGAGGCGATGTTCAGCATTTTCAGGGGTGTCGGGGGTCAGTTAACCATCTTTTGATCCCCCTCCCAGCGAGCCGAGGTGTTGCTGGCTCGATAGAGCCGTCGATGGAGCCTGAGGAACAACTGACTGTTGGGAAGAAAGTTAGAGAACAGTATGGAGAACGCCACAATTGGGACCCAACTGTCAGGGCCTAGATGGCTGCCAGGGCAACAATGGTGCTGGTAGGAGTGCTGAGACAGCTGGAGGGCGGTGGCAGTACCTGGAGGCCTGGCTGCGAAGATGCCCCGTTATTGATGGAGAAAAGGGCAGCATTACAAATGTTAGGATCCCTCAGTTTTGAGGGATCTGGACACTCCCCCTTTTTTTCTGAAGCATGGGAGGGGGCTTAACAACTTAATGGGCTGAATGGCCTGAAGATCAAGGTCATGAGGAAGGGACTGAGGATTGTTAGCTGGGGGATGACAGTTGGTTTCCCCCCCCCTTGACTGTTCCTCCGCCCCCCCCCCCCCTATTAGACTTAGGCCTAATATGACCACTCAGCATAAATTTATAGCTATTGATTGATCTGCAGCCTTATTTGACCATTATTTGATCATCTTGTCCTCCCTGGATTCCCCGGATTATTCAATCATTTATTCCATCCTATGACTACACCTTGTTTTTTTCTGAACTAAGCCTCGGCTATCGCTGGTATCAGGATGGGAAGAGACACAGACACTGAGAGTCTTGAACTATCGTGGGACGGACCATCTTCTTGTTTGATGTTATGACTCTGGTTTGGTCACCATGAGAGGGCGGCCTTTGAGACTTTTTCCCACCATTGAATAGACTTATTATAATCACAAGACTTCCCATTGTTGTGAGAGGATGATGATGTTCTGATGTTTTTAGCATATTGTCTTCTCTTTAACATCTTTTCCTCCCTTATTTAATCTACCTGTTTTTAACCATCTCAAACACCCTTTAGAAGAAAATGATCCTTCATCACTCTCAACTCGTTGCTATTCTTGAATGTATTCAACTGCGGAGCTCCTTGCACTGTGAGACTCCCCCCTCTCGCAGGTTTGGCCCTCTCAATTATCGAGGGCTGCCGTTGATAATGGCTTTTGGAACCCTGAGAGGTGGTATGCTAAAAAACAGAAGCTATGGGGTTTTTTAAATAAATTTTTAGATCCAATTTTAAGGGGATCTGGGAGGAGGGTGGTTTTTAATAACAAAAATGAGACTGGGGGGTCTCTTAAGGTTCAACAGCCATGCCATGCTGACAGTCCCGACGGGTTGGGGGGGTTGGGAGTCGTGGCGGATGCTCAGAGGAGGGTGGGACATTCTATAGCTGTGATGGTGGGAAGGGGCAGAAGAAATCAAAGTAGGAGTGGGGAGCATCATACCAGAAGCATTCGGATGGTGGCTTGCTCCCATACCTCCTGCTCACCCTGCTTTCCTGGGGATATGAGAGCGAGGGAAACTGGTCTCCGTCTGGTGTATTTGAATGCCAGGTCCATGATGAATAAGGCCCTCCTCATACGAGACCTTATTGATGGGAGGGTGCGGACCTGGCCTGTATCACGGAGACCTGGTTGGGGCAAGAGGGGGGAATCCCTCTCTCTGACTTATGCCTCCCAGGCTTTCGTGTCCTGCACCAGCCACGATGCCAGGGAAGGGGCGGGGGGGTGGCAGTGGTTGTCAGGGAGGGTCTGAGTCCTAAGGAGGTCACTGTCCCTCAGATAGGCGGGTGTGAGTCTCTTCTATTGAAGTGGGACCCTGGAGTTCAGTCAGGCTTGTTGGTCACATACCTATCTCCCAGCTATGTTGCCACAGCCCTGCCTGCACTGCTCGATGTCTTGACTGAAGTGGCACTTGAACTCCCCAGCCTTCTGGTTGTTGGAGATTTTAGTCTGCCTTCGATTGGCGAGTCATCTGAGACAGTCCGGGAGTTCATGGCCTCCATGACAGCCATGGACCTGACTCAGGTTATTCAGGGCCCAACTCATAGGGGAGGACACACACTCGACCTGGTTTTTCTCTCTGGGCAGTGGATAAATGGTCATGGTAGGGGGGAACTTTCCATCACTCCCCTGTCATGGACTGACCATTCCCTCCTTAGACTGGACTTTCAATCTGCCAGCCCTTGCCGCGTAGAGATGGAACCCATAAAATGGTTTCGCCCCAGGCGCCTGATGGACCCAGAAAGGTTCTTAAAGGAGCTTGGGACATTCCCCACCTCTCAATCCTGCAATTCAGCTGAGGCTCTAGTGGCATCCTGGGAACGGTCGGCTACTGACGCCTTAGACAGAATTGCACCTTTGCAGCCTCTAATCCACCTAAGATCCCGGGTCACTCCTTGGTTTTCCATGGAGCTCCGGGAAATGAAACGTCGGAAAAGACATCTAGAGGAACGTTGGAGGTCCTCCCGATCTGAATCTGACCAAACACAGTTAAGAATCCATATTAGGTCTTATCTAGTGGCAATGGAAGCGACGAAACGAGATTACTTTGCCGCCCTCATTGCATCTGCAGAAAACCGCCCAGCGGCCCTAATTCGTGTGACCCACTCCCTCCTCAATCAGGGAGTGAGGGAAGACCCTTTACAGGGCAGAGCTGAGGATTTTGTACAGTTTCTGCATGATAAAATCGCTCAGATCCGGATCGGATTGAACTCTGGACAGAATCCAATCGGGAGACTAGAGTGGGTCTTGAGAACAATATCTGGATTGAGTTTGACCCTGTTTCTATCAAGGAAGTGGACAGGATTATGGGCAAACTTAGTTCGTCCACTTGCTTATTGGACCCTTGTCCCTCCTGGTTGGTTTCAGCTGCCAGGGAGGTGACTAGAGACTGGATCCAGGCAATTGTCAATGCTTCGTTGAGAGAGGGGAACTTCCCCGCCTCTCTTAAGGAGGCGGTAGTTCAACCTCTCCTCAAGAAGCCTTCCCTGGATCCAGATTCACTTAATAACTATTGTCCCGTCTCCAACCTTCGCTTCATCGCGAAGGTTGTTGAGACTGTAGTGGCGTAAAAGCTCCCACAGTTCCTGGAGGAAACGGAATACCTTGACCCTTACCAATCGGGCTTCTGGCGCGGACACAGCACGGAAACGGCATTGGTCACTCTGGTGAATGATCTCTGGCGGGCTCGGGATGGTGGTTGTTCCTCCATCCTGGTCCTACTTGACCTCTCAGCGGCTTTTGATACCATCGACCATGGTATCCTACTGCAGCAACTTGAGGGGTTGGGGGTGGGAGGCACTGTCTTACAGTGGTTCTCCTCCTACCTCTCGGAATGTCGCTTACAGTTTGTATGGGCAGGAGGGCAGAGATCTACCCTGAGGCCCCTAAATTGTGGGGTGCCTCAGGGGTCGGTTCTCTCCCCCCTGCTCTTTAACATCTATATGAAGCCACTGGGTGAGATCATTCATGGCTTTGGGGTGAGATATCATCAATATGCTGATGATACCCAATTATACATCCCACCCCAGACCACCCCAGAGATGCCCTTTCCGTGATGTCCCGTTGTCTGGAGGTGGTACGGGCCTGGATGGGTAGAAACAGACTCAAACTCAATCCCTCCAAGACTGAGTGGCTGTGGATGCCGGCATCTCGGATTTCAGAAGCCCCATCACTTTTGATGGATGGAGAAAAACTTGCCCCCGTTGATAGGGCTCGCAACTTGGGTGTCCTCCTGGATGCTCGGTTGTCCCTAGAAGACCATCTAACGGCTGTGACCAGGGGGGCCTTCTCACAGCTTCACCTGTTGCGCCAGTTGCACTCTTTCCTGGACCGAGATGACCTTCGCACAGTCATTCTTGCCCTGGTTACTTCCCGCTTGGATTACTGCAATTCCCTCTACATGGGCCTGCCCCTGAGATGCACCCGGAGACTCCAGCTGATCCAGAATGTAGCCGCACGGGTTGTTACAGGAGCCCCTCGTTACTCCCATATAACACCCCTCCTGCGTCAGCTGCACTGGTTACCAGTGGTTCTCCGGGCCCGCTTCAAGGTATTAGTTCTCATCTATAAGGCCCTACATGATTTAGGTCCAGGATATTTACAGGACCTTCTCCTGCCTGCTTCCCACCGTCCTGTTCGCTCACATAGGGCCACTCTCCTCAGGGTCCCGACGGCGAGCCAATGTCATCTAGCGGTGCCCAGGGGTAGGGCATTCTCTGTGGGTGCTCCCTCTGGAATGAATTAACTACCGAGCTCCGGACGGCTCCTGATCTCCGCTCCTTTCGTCGGGAGCTGAAGACTTGGCTGTTCAAGCAAATAGGCTGACTCTGATTCTGGGTTTATTATTTATCATTAATTAGTTATAAATGCATGTAATAAATAAATAAATAAATAAATAATAAATAAATCATTATTCTGGAATAACAAATGGTGAAGGTATAAAGAAGTAGTGAATTCTGACTGATTCACATTTCTAAAACCTCCTATGGAGAACTATTATCAGACTCTGTGGTGCAAGTATATATATGGTAAATGTATGCCATCAAATATTTTGTAGCCAGATTGATTAGTCCAGCATAGTGAAACTTTATATATATTGACTTTTTTTTAGGGGAAACGCAATTATGAATGGTTTATAGATGAGAGCATCTCCTACACAAACTGGCAAGATGGAGAACCACAACAAATTGTGGGGTGTGCATACATGGATATAGATGGAACATGGCGAACTGCCACTTGCAACACAAAGCTTCAAGGGGCCATCTGCAAGTTGAACACAGGTAATTTACCTGCATGATAGCTATACAGATAGAGGAGGGAATGCTGAAATAAGGACTCTCTTAATGAAGGGGTTAGGAAAAAAAAATATTTTGTTATTTGTTTTTAATAACTAAAACCAATGTATTTGCTAAGTTCTAACCAAGTATTCTGCTTCAGGACCTCTTTCTTCACACAAGTGGAGCTACAATGGAAGTTGTCCTAAAACAATAGAAGATTCCTCTTGGGTTCCTTTCCGAAACCATTGCTATGCTTTCCACATGGAAGTTATTCTAGGTCAGAAGGAAGCTGTGAAGAAATGCCAGAAAGGTGAATCTTGCTAGAATGTATGGATTCTTGTCTTGTTTGTTTTGGCTGTTTTGTTTGTTGGCAGTGTTGCATATAATTAAAGCATTGGAGGTCCAGATCCGATGGCATTTTCTTTTCATGATTCCCTGATCCCAAATATATAGTAAGGTATAGATGGGGGTATGGATGAAGAGCAATCTCCTCTTTTTCACTCTGCCTATTTTTATATAAAGGTTAGGTGACATTCTTTTATCTTTGGTTTGAAATGTATGCTGTTATTATTTTTTCTATTTCTTATTCTTATTCTAGCATATTTGGTGATAATTATTTTGTGTCAGACCTTTATTTAAGAACATTCTTCCAAAATTCCAATATTTTATTGCAATCTCACCAAAGATAAAAGAATATTCACTTTGATTGCCAGCTTCTCAGCCTCATCAATACCTTCCCAACATCTCACTGAACATTGAGAAGTTATGTGTGAAGTTCATATTGAGGGTTGATGCCACTAATGTAAATTTCCAGATATAATTCCTGCATGGATACTCAAAAGAGTTTTTTTGATGCCTAATAGAGACTGCCAAAAGTTATTATTTAATTATTTCTGTTGAGTCACAGACTCATTTTGGCCCTGAAATAGGTTTACCATGATTTCTTTCAAAATCTTATAAAACTTTGAAGTTATGTCATTACATTCTGTGAATATTTTTTTCCAAAAATTGATAGATGTCTATTTGCAGATTCCATCTCTTTTTTTTTTTATTTTGTCATATTGGATTGTCATAGCATCAAAGGTTCTGCGCAGGAGTTTAGCTGCTCCTAGTACTGCATTCTTGGACAAAGAGCTCTGATGTTGTTTATGGGATCTCTTGGAACCATTCACTAGTTTGAGTTGTTCCACTAAGTGTTCCTACCACCACTGGTACCACTTTGGCCTTTACTTTCCAGATCCTGTACAGAATAACAGAGTTGGAATATTCCTTGGAGGTTTTCTAGTCAAACCTCTGTTCAAGCAGCAACAAATGGTTATCTAAACTCCTCTTCAAAATCTCCACTGTTGGAGCACCCACAACTTCTGGGAGCAAGTAATTCCATTGAGTAATTGTTCTCAGGAAATTTCTCCTATGTTCTAGGTTGGTTCTCTTCTTGATTACTTTCCATCCATTGTTTCTTGTTCTGCCCTCAGATGCTTTGGAGAGTAGATTGACCAGTGTTATTCTGTCATCCCTAGCCCTTCTTTTCATCAAACTAGACATGCCCAATTCCTGCAACCATTCTTCATAAGTTGTAGCCGTCTGTCCACTAATTATCTTTGTTGCTCTTCTCTGCACTTTTTCTAGTTCAACATCTTTTTTATATCATGGCGACCAAAACTGGATACAATATTCCTCCCCCCCCCATTTTTTAATCCTTTCTATTAGTTTATAATATGAAATACAAAAGTACAAAAGCAAATAATATGAAAAATGGGGGAGGGAAAGGGAAAAGTGTAGAGAAGAAGAGAAAAAGAAAGAAAAGGCATTGACTTCTGACTCTCTTTGGTGCAATAGAGTAAGAGTAACATTGAACCTCAAGTTTTTACTTTTACATAATAGTATAAACTAGCCTTTTCTATAACAACAGATCTATCTAATCAATAAGACCCAAAATCAAAGTTCCATTTCCCCCCATCTCAAGCACCAGAAGCTGTTTCCAAGTAGAAACAAAAGTACCTGTGTTTTTTTCTTTTATAAAAGCAGTCAATTTAGCCATCTCTGCTATCTCTATTAGCTTTTGCAACCATTCATCCATTGTGGGGATTGAAGCATCCTTCCCGTTTTGTGCATAAAGAAAATTTGCTGCCATCAACTTGTATAACATCAAAGTTCCAAATTCTTTTCAAAGTCTTTTTCCATTAAACCCGAAAGAAAAGTTTCTGGTTTTATCTTTATATTCAGTTTAAGAATCTTCTGTGTTTGAATATGAATCCTACTCCAATATTTCTTTGCTTTATCACATGTCTACCAAAAGTGATAAAAAGTCCTTTCTTTATATTTGCATTTCCAGCATTCATTTGAAATACCTTTATACATTCTTCATAACTTATCTGGTGTTAAGTACTAATGATACATCATCTTATAAAAATGTTCTTTTAAATTGTAATTTAATGTAAACTGGATGCAGTATTCCAAGCGTGGTCTTGCCAAGGCATTATAAAATGGTACTAATACTTCATGTGATCTTGATTCTATCCCTCTTTAATGCAGCCTAGGACTCTGTTGGCTTTTTTGACAACTGCAGCACACTGATGGCTCATATATAGATCCAAGATCCTTTCACAGTTACTACTATTGACCCAGGAATACCTATTCTATACCTGTGCATTTGGGGCTTTTTTCCCCTTAAGTGTAAAGTTTACTTTTATCACCACCAAATTTCTTTTTATTAGATAGGGCCCAGTATTTATGTTTGTCGAGACAGCCTTTTGTATCTTAATCCTATTTTCTTGAGTGTTGGCTATACCAGTCAGCTTGGTGTTATTTGCAAATCTGATCAGTTCACCTTCTATTTTTTCATCTAAATCATTTATGAAGATATTGAAGAGTATTGAGCCTAAGACAGAATTGTGCCTAAGACAGAAGACAGTATCCCACTGCATGCTTCTTTCCGTATAGGTGTATTTCCATTAAGGACTACATATTGAATGTGGTTGCTCAGCCAATTACAAATCCATCTGCTCCCTACCCCACATTTTTCTATCTTATCAAATACCCCATTTCCCTGAAAATAAGACAGCCCCTGATAATAAGCCCAGTCGAGCTTTTGAGTGCATGCGCTAAAATAAGCCCTCCCTGAAAATAAGCCCTCCCCAAAAAATATTTAAACGTGTGCGCAGCCGGTCCCCGTCATTTCTTCTGATTAGGGTTAGGGAGACAGAGCTGGAAATCAGGTAAGATGGCAAGAGGAGCCCCGTCTTGTCAAAAAACAGGTAAGATGGCAAGAGGAGCCCCGTCTTGTCAAAAAACTATAAGGGTCTTATTTTTGGGGAAATACGGTAGTAGGTTGTGGTCTAGTTTATCAAATGCCTTACTGAAGTCAAAGTAAATTATATCTACAACATTTAGCTGGTCCACTAATTGTGTGATATAAAAAGGCAATAAGATTTGTCTGGCGTGATCTGTTTTGATAAATCCTTGTTGGCTTCTAGGTGCTTGCAAATTTGTACTTGCTTATCTTTTCCAGAATCCTCCCAGATAATGATGTCAGCCTAATAGTTTTGTAGTTTCCTGGATCCATTTTTTGGGAGGTGGGTGGGAATATATGGTTTAGCAATTCTGATATTATGTCTGCAAATTCCTTCTGAACCTTTGAGTATAATCCAGTTCCTCCTTCAGGCCCTGATACTTCTCCAGCTTCTCATACTCTTCTTCCTGATGTTGCTATCACTTGACATTGCTACATCTATCACCACCACTGTCTTTGGTTGTTGTCAGTGTCTAGTTGATTGGCTAGTACCTATCTGTCTGTCTGGATCTAGAGTCTCGGTGGTGCAGTAGTTAGAATGCAGTATTGCAGGTTACTGCTGACTGCCAGCTTCTGGCAGTTCGGCAGTTCACTTCTCACCGGCTCAAGATCTATTCAGCCTTCCATCTTTCCAAGGTAAGTAAAATGAGGACCCAGACAGTTGGCGGCAATATGCTGACTCTGTAAAATGCTTAAAGAGGGCTGTAAAGCACTGTGAAGCAGTATGTAAATCTAAGTGCTGTTGCTACGTAGAAGCCGCATAGGATCTTAATTTTCTTATTCTCCACAACCTTCTCTGGGGTCCCATGTTCTGTGCAGATTCTCCTGGCTTCTGCTAGCTACTTGATTGTGCTGTACAGTTTATGCCAGCTACTTGGTTGTACCACTTTATGGTGTACACACACACACACACACACACAGAGCCATCTTTACTATTGTTACTGCATGCATAAAACACTTAGATAAATCTTGTTCTATCTTTTCATATTCCCATATACAATCTAATCTGAAATAAGGTTTATGTCTGTTAGAATAGAACAAATTTGATTGGAAGTTTGTCCCTTGTGTTAGTGTGTCTATCATTGAATCTGCAATAATATAAATATATATTGCAGGTATCTTTAATATTTTCCTAAGAAATATTTTCCTAAGAAACTATATTTGACTGATTTCGCAACTAAATTTAAACAATAATAACTTGAAATGAGTCTCATTCTTCTTTGGTAAATATAAATTTCCACTGTATCCTTCAATAATCCTTACACTTTAAAGTTTAAAGCATCTTTAAATAAAAGTGCAAACCATTTTGACTTGCTAGTATCTAGAGAAAAATACTATATTAAAATATTTGTCTTTATTTAGGTACTATCTATCCAGGAAGTTTCTTGTAACATAAAAATTGAAGGGGAATAAATTTTACATGTCTAAACAGTTTATAACTTTTAAAATGGATCTTTCAATTCTCCAAAAACCAATTAGATAAATATACTACTATCACACATGAAATATTATTGATGCTGTGATTACCTGGCATGCCTTAAAATTATTTTAATTTATTCTGGGCTTTTAAGAATGAACTTTTTGTTGATTATATCTTATTCCTTGTTTCTTTTCCCTTCTGAAACTTGTCAAAGCCATCAATGCTGACAAATCTCTCCCCTATAATTATCACTAAATTGTTCATATTCTTGTTCACCAACTCCCAACCTTGTTCAGTTTCTGTATAGGCATAAGCATCACTCTAAGCTCCTTTGCGCTCTAAATGAGGAAAGATTTTGCTGGCCAATAAAAATATATCCTTATCTTAATAAATTACCTATAATTTAACTATATTTGCTTAAATCCTAATGCAAATTAAAGTTTTATATATTATACTACAATATAACTGGTCAATATGGTTTCTTTTATTATTTTTTCCTTTTGATCATCCCTTTGGAACTGTGTCTATTTTGATGTTTAAATTGTTCAATTTGCCAACATCAGTGGAAATCTTCAAGTCTGCCAGAAATTGATTCAAGTCCTGAATAATAGAAATTATCTCTGTCCTTGTATTTTTAAAGTTTCAATGGATATCTCCATTCATAGCAATTTTCCATTTTTATCAACAATTCTATTATAGGCTTGAATGCAATTATATTTTGTAGAAGTTTGATGAATTTCTTTGTCTCCTCCCCAGTTCATTTTCTTCAGCTTCCTAAGTATTTTATCTCTGGTACATTAATTTAGAAACTTAATTAAAATAACCCTTGATTTTATTTAACTCTGCAAGCCTGGAATTTTGAATTCTTTGGGCATGAACTGTACTATAGTATACCCTTTTCAGCCAAATGTAAATCAAGAAAAAGATTGTTACAAATTGTTTCTATATAATTTATCATAGTATTGTTCTGTTTTTTCATTGATGCCTTTAATATAGAGGTTCATTTGCTGTGATATTCGGAATCTGCCAGAGGCATTTTAAGATCCATAATGTCTTTCTCAATTATTTTTTTATGCTAAAGGCTGTTTCAGTACTTAAAACTTTGGCCTGACTACAGATAGTTCTCTATTTATGATCACAATTGAGCCAAAATTTCTGTTGCTATTGTTAAAGATCTCTTTGGGGTGATAGGATAATTCGATGGCTATAGGCAGCAGTTTGTCCTCATCTTCCTCTTTTCAGCTGGAGGACTGCCGGTTATTTTTTTTTCTTTTTCATGCCAGTTCTGACTCTTTTTGCTTCTTGAGTTAGCATTTCTCAGTTGCTTCAGAAGAGAATTCAGTGGAGATAAGCAGTTGATAATAGCTAAAAAGAGCAAGTTAAGGTACAAGCAGGGCATTCAGCACCAGTATCTTCCATAGAAGCTCAGCCACACATCTGACTTTAGCTTTATTTATTTATTTTATTTATTTGCCACCCATCTCTTATCCAATAATTGGATAAATAGATGAGAGTGTAGGAGTATTTTAGCAAAATTGAAGTACAATAATTCATTACAAATTGTCATATTTTTCCACCTGTATTCCTGTAAAATAGATATTATGTGTGTATTTTATGTAAAGGAAATAAAGTAGGGACTGGTTTTTTTTGGAATTTTATCACCCGCATCCTGAAATTATTTTTTGTTGCCAAGCAGCGGAAAGGAACATAAAAGGGAAGTTATCAAGAGAAATGCAAAATAATAATAGAAAAGAAACAGAAAAATATTTTTATTCCTATTTTGTTCCTGTTTTAATGCAAAGCGGATGCGTGAATAACGTGTGGAATCTTCGATGCAGAAATTGTATCTTTTTCGAAGCTAAAGCTCCACACCAATACTATCCAACAATATCAAACAACATTAAAATAAAATTTAAAAATCAGAGGCTATAAGGGAACTTGGCTCCTGAATCTGTTTCTTACAACTGGGCAGTTTGAAACAAATCAGAAAATTTCTGATTCAGTCCAGGTCAAAGAGGAAGATGTTTGGAAGCACAATGTGGGCCTTCAATCAATTCTTTTATGTCAAATTGGCAACAGCATTTCTTTTTAAGGAGTACAGCTAAGTAATGTATTTATGTGTGTATGCATTTATTTATTAAATTTGTATGCCGACAATCTCGCTTCCAAGTGACTCTGTGTGGCTTCCAACTAGAAAGCGGAAAACTGTGAGTTCTAGTCTTGTAGTAGCCATGAAAGCCAGCTGGATGATTTTGGGCCAGTCGCGTGCTTTCACCCCAATCCACCTCACAGGCTGGTTGTTGTGGAGAAATATAGGAGGAGGAAAGTATGTCTGCCACCTTGAATTATTTGTAAAAATAATAAAGTTGGGATATGAATGAATGAATGAATGAATGGCATATATGCAGTTGCTTGGAGGGATGAAGTGGTGGTGAAAATCAAGGAATCATTTCACTCTGATGAGATTTGCCTATCCATCGATGCTGTCAGAAGAATAATACTATTATAGTATAAGTCCATACTTACAATAGTATGGACCGTGCATTTAAGGAATTTGGTTGGCAAGGTCCCAGAGAAGGTCCATTTCTCTGGAATGCTGTTTCTCCCAGGTGAGATCAGTACTCACCCTTTTAGCCTTCTAAAAGGGCCAACTGGCCTGGGACTCCAATAAGTCTCAGTTGCTCCCTTCCTTTTCATCTTTGTCAATTTAATTTTAACTGTATTTTAAATGTATGGTCTCTATTTATTTTTTAATATTTTATATGGAATTTTTAATTGAATGTTTGTATAATGCTTAGAGTTGGCTTTGATGAGCTGGTGGCATATAAATTTGACATTTTTTTTAAAAAAAATCAAAATCTGCAGGATGGCGAGTATCCTGACTAAAATCCCTTCCTTTTGTGTTGACTGTGATGTCTAATAGATAAAAGAGATAGAGCATTGTTTAAGATGCTGCCATTTTGTAGATTTTGACACTCCCAGCAGATACCCATGTATGTGAAGTTCTCTTTCTTGTAAACTTCAGTTTTACAGGAAGATTGGATAAAATTAATCGAATGCATTTATTCACAAGAATAAATATGCAATATATTTTAGAATTAAAAATAATTGTAAAATATATTGCATATTTATTCTGGTAAATATCCTTCATATGAGGAAAATTTTCAACAGAATTGTATATTTTAAGGGCCTCTGAACTATGCCAAAGCTTTTCTCTCACAAGGAAGTGTAAATTCTTCTGTAATTTATAGGCTGTTGTATCTCTTCTATTCTCCACAGTTGGAGGTACAGTGCTGTCCATCCTTGATGAGATGGAGAATATCTTTGTTTGGCAACATCTACAAGTTTATGAAAGCCAAGCCAAAGGAGTATGGCTGGGGATGTCCTTTAATCCCAAAGGTAAATCAAGCAGAATTGAGAGACTGCATTACTGTTTAGCACTTAGATAACTTTGGTAACTTTGAAATTGATTTGCAGCAATGTGCTATGCTAAAGAGTCATTCTCTGAAAGTATACTTTGACAATGTATAAAGAGTCATTCTCTGAAAGTATACTTTGACAATGTACTTATTAACTTTATATCCTATTGTTTCTCCAAAGGTGGTTTACATGAGATCTCTCTTCACCTTTTCTCCTACAAAAATAAACCTGTGAACTTGGCTGGGCTGACAAAGAGAGACTGGGTGTGGCTGGTGGAATCAAACATGTGTCCCCCCCAGTCCTAGTCAAATGCTTTAATGACTATGCTACTGCTTTTTGCTGCTTTCCAACATTTGGTGGTCTGAGGAGATTCTCTAGAATGGCTTTTTCACTAATCACACAAAGCATGTTTCTCCCTTCTGTACAGGGGGTACCCTTGTTTGGCATGACAGCACGGCTGTAAACTATTCTAACTGGGGACAACATGATACAGGACCAAGCATGATCAGCCCAAATAGCTGCTATTGGATCCAGAGCAGCAATGGCGTCTGGCGTCTGGGCTCTTGTTCAAATATAACCATGGGAGTCATCTGTAAGACAACTCGAGGTAAGGAAATTAATTAAGTTTGTACAGATAAAATCAGGGTAGGCTTTTAATGGCCCTAAATTGAACTACAGCTCTGGAGAATGCAAACAGGATCTGGAAGTTCTTACCCATCTATTTTAGGGCAAGGACCAATTATAACAGATACCGTTTTATGGTTGGAACAACTGTTTTTATGATGAAAAAGCAAATATTTTCATGAAGACCTGCGGATGAATTTGAGGAGTCAGGGAGAATTTCGACCAGTCGGCTGATGGGTTTAGACAGGAATTATTTGGATTGCATTGTTCTTTATTTTCCTGTAAACTGTGGTTGGTTTGTGGTAGCCCTGAGTTAGAATTGGGTCTTTGATTGGGCCAACTGAAATTGAAAGAATCTGCATTATTCTGCAGGTTTATGGAATTCTTTAAAAGGCAAAATGACAATTAAAAGAGAAACCCTTATTAGATAAAGGAAAGACAGTGATTACACATAATCTTTTCTATTCTGCCCGACTAAGCATTTTAGGAATCCAGAAAGGTTTACATATGTTCACATTTTTCTAAATTGGATTAATTAAAGCATTACTCTAGTTTGTTTAATATTATGATGGAAGACAAAAATTAAGGGCTCCACTAGATGTAAAACTGATCTATCTCCTTGTTGAGTATGTGGCTAAATTGGAGATGTATTGTTTGAAATCAAGGCATATTTGATCACAACTCAGGTGATGCTGTAGTAGAATATGAGTCATTATGGAATAACTTGAACAGCATTGAAGAGGTAGGTCAAATGATATTGGGACAGGAAGCTGACATTCTTTATTTCTTTGTATTTTCCATGGCAGTGAAAGGAAGCTCCATCTCCAAATCAGGTATGCTTTATAACTCAGTTCGGTTGCCTAACCCAACACAGCTTTTAACACCACTGTTGGAACTAATAGGGTGAGAGTTGATCTAATTATGCTGTAAATACAAGGCCTTGCATATGAGTGTCCAAATTGAATAAAAACAGAAGGTAAATCAAACTAATAAAAAATACATTCTGTATGACAGATATTTGAAGCAGGTTGTTCAACTTAATGATTTCCTCTACTCAAATTCTATTAGGTAAGCGTAACAAAGGTACGCATACCAGAAATAGACCTTCTTTAATCCTTCATCCTGCCTACCTCTTCTTTTACCCACTCTACCTCAGATGTGAAAGCAGCATTGACTTGAGAAGTATAATCAGGATTAGGTAATTTTGAATAGGACTGGAGAGTCATTGACTTTACCAAAGAGGATGCTTTGGTATTTCTCCAATTTTTTTTTTAAGGTGGGGGGGAGCAGGGCAGTGAGACACATGTGGTTTGTAATTTTGCATGGATACTGCCATGAGATTTGTAGTCCCACCATGATGCCTTGTATGTAAAATGTTTATAGAGCATCATTTACTACTGAAGAGAAAGTCCCTTAAATTTTATCCATTATTCTTTGAAAGAAAGTAGTAGAAACAATTGAACAAATTGAATTTAGCACATCTATATAAAATTGCAGATTATGGCTATTTTGAGTAGTTTTGATAAAGTCTATAAGTACACAAAGTAATTAGATAAAATATCCATTTCTGGATGGGTTGGAATGTCCCAATTTCAATTATTCCTCTCTTAGTGTTCATCAAGTTAGTTGTTATTGGTCAGTTTTACACACAAAGTTATTTTGCTCACTATTTTTTTGAATACTGTTCAGCTACAAAAATGGATCTTTCCTCCTAACTTTTCTCCTTTTACTGCAGCTTTCGTGGAAAACACAAAAACCATTGTTGTTGTCATCCTCTCCTCTCTAGCACTCTGTGCACTGGTAGCAGTGGCCTTCTATCTGTATAAGCGCCGGTGGATTTCAGAACAAGGGACATTTGAGAGTGCTCGCTATAGCCGCACCAATGCTACTCCTAGTGAATCTGCTGAAAAGAACATCCTGGTATCTGATATGGAGATGAATGAACAACAAGAGTAATGGTGAATCTGTCAAGTGTGGGAGTAGGGTAGGGATGGGGGTGGTGGGAGAATAGGGATGGGAGGGTCACAAGCACCTGTCACGAACAATCTCAAAACCAAGTCTCGCAGGAGAGGAGAACTGCTGAGTCAACAGCAGAAGGGTTGGAAGGCAGGGCAGCAACCCACTAAAGAGATGTGGAGAAATACTAAAAGGGGCTTTGTAAGAAATCCCAGTTTACCTTTGTCCTACTCAGAGAAGAGAAAAATGATGATTCATCTCTTGGAAGGAAAATCTCATTTTGGAACTTATAATCGCTAAGTAGTTATACAACTTCTTCACATCTCTTTAGAGACTTAGTATATCAGCATTTTTTCTCTCCGATAATAATAGCAAAACAAGTATTTTGTTGTATCTTTTCATCTTGCTCTTCCTACCCTGTCTGTTTCTTTCTCTGATATGTCCTTCCATTACTTCTCAGAGCCATGTGAAAGGCCCTTGAATTCTTTTAGTTGAGACCAGATCTTCTATTCCACTGCTGCCCAGGGACTTTTTCTTTTTTTAAGCCATGATGCTATCATGAAACCATTGCCATAGAAAGCCTTCCCCCAAAACCATTGAAAGCAGCATCACTGAACTTTCATATTTACGAGTACCAGCTTCATGACAGAAATATTTACAGTAGTGCTTAAACGCTGGTGAATCCCTTTGAAGGTTCAATATTTCTGCATAATGTTTTGACTCATCTGTTTAATTGGTTTTTCTTTATCTAGTTTTAGGACATGTGGAGAGCAGATCATGTTTTAGGTCATATTTATGTATAAATATTGAAAGGCTTCACAAACTTTAAAGCACCAGTGTAGATATATTTATTTTATTAAATTTATGGATGGCAAATAAATTTAATAAATAAAATAATAAATGAATACTTTGGGATGGCAAACAATATAAGGATGTTGAAATGTTTTGGCAATTAGAATACTTTATACAATACTGCATAAAAAATGGCCAGAGTATTGTGTAATTACTATTCACTGATTAAAAAAAACTCTTGTAATTAAGAATATGCAGAAGGTGTGGTGTTCAGATCTTTATATCTCTGAGAGAAGAATAATCAGAATGAGTCAGCTGTACTGCAGGATTACATTTCCCCAGATGAAATAATGTTTGAGCACTTAAAATAAATGCGGGCAGCCAAAGGAGTAACTGCCCTATGTAAAATAACACAAATAGGAAACCATAACGCACATTGTATAAAACCTGATACAAAAGAAAGGTATCATCCAGATTTTGGAACCCAGATGTGCTCAGAATCTGAGTTTCATCACAATCATAAAATGACCAGCACAACACAAACTTTTGTGTGCGAAGAAGATATACTGTATGAGTGCAGGAGCATAATTTGTATTATGACATTTGGATTCCCTTCTAGATATTTTATTTATCCCCCTACTTTGGGTAGCCATGTTTCAGGAACAAAAAGCTGGTCTGTGAATTGATGTTCCATTCCACATGGATTTAAAATCATTTGAAAAAAGTAAATCCTTTATTTTTATTTAAGAATAGCATATAGGCTGCTGGGCAACTTAAGGTTTGGATACCAGATGCTAAGAACCAATGAAAAAATACTGTACCTGCTTAGAAGAGTGGCTTTTTATTATGATAATTATAATAATTATTTACAGAAATAAAGAATAAAAGGAGCCTCATTTAAAACAGGGACCCTATGAGAGCCTTCTATTTTACGTTTTCATTTTTAATTAAATATTTCTGAGTGGTAACTGTGACAATGAAGTGGGGATAAATATTTTTACAACTTAGATACTTAAGGAATTTATTGTATATGAAAACAGATTTTTCACTTAAGCTGGATATTAAGTGTTTGTAAAAAAGCTATACCTATGACATTTACACAGCCAAACACATTCCACACCAACAAATAGTAAGGGAAGTTTCAAAAGTAAATCTAACTTTCCCGTTTTCCTTTCTCTTCCCTTCATAACTGCCTGTTTCATGGGCAATGTTTTGATTTGTGTCTATATATATGTGTGTTTATATAGCTCTCTTGCTCAATATTTTTCTCCTCAGGGGATAATTTAAATCAAGATAGAGCATTTAGATTTTTCAGAGTCTGTCGTAGGATGGGCAAGTTGCCTTTGAGCATGTGCAATTTTTTTTCATCTCACTGATGAGACACCCTGATGAGACATACAAGCAGTCCTCCTGCATCTTAATAATGCTAGAGCAGAGGTCAAGATTTATAGCATTGGGCACAAAAGATTTTACTGACGAAGTAGAATCACTTTGCAGTAATATTTAGGACAGGATTTCTGTGCAAATATCTTGTGGAAACTGACCATGTGTGTTCACTGAAATGGATATTTTTTATAAGAAGCACAGGTTCCTTCCCGAGGAACCACTGGCATGCTCATTCAATTTTGTTTAACAGGGGAACTGTCTTGAAAGCATCTCTTGTGCCAGGCAGGCCAGCTAACATGTGTTCAAGGAGTAAGTGCAATAGCAGAGCTGAAAGGATGGGAAGCTTTTCAAGATCATCCTCTTCATTCTCCCAGCTAGTCAAGCTGCTGCTATTCCTTCAGTTTCTCTCTCCATAATGACTATACTGTAGCCATTATGTTTCTTATATTCTTCTTATTATTTGCTTTCAGAGTAAATCAAGTGTAACTAGAAATGATTAATTCCATAAAGGAGGGGAGAAGTATCCTGCCACTGAATATACTGGAAAAATGTTTCAGATTAAATATTTCCTATTTGTTTTTAATAATGTGAAAAGGTGCTAAAAAAAAAAGAAACTGGCATATTTTAAAATAGATTGCTATAGCTTTTTTTTAAAAAAAAATAAGTATTTTGAATAAAGCTTACTTTCCCATCATTTTCAGCAAAATGTTTTTTTTCCCCATGTTTTCAACAGTTACAAAGAATCAAAACAATTCTTACCGTTTGTGATTTATTTTATTGTCTCAGGGTGTATTACAGTGCTGATCTTTGCTTTAATTAATATTGGGAAGATTGTATTTTATATGACCTAAATAAACATTGTTAATTTTTTCTCTGCAATGGAACTCAAGTTAGAACTCAAAATCATCAGATAGTCTTTTGTGTTATGTAATGTATGAAGCAGAAAAACTTTTAAAAATCAGTACTATTTAATTCTAGCCTTAGCCAAATTTTACAATTTATCCCAGTTTAATTGCAAATACCTATAATATTATGCAACATTGCTCCTTTTGAATTATACAGGTAGCTAATTAAATCAAAATATAGTATATTGAGAAATGAGATAAAGGGAAATTTACTAGAAATAGAGAACTAAAAATAGTCTCTAAAATTGATTCACAAACTACTCATGTGATCTCCCTTTAGGAAAATAGTCAGAATAGTTAACACTATCAACTCTAATGCAAGATGAAAATCAGAATGCCAGTGAAGCTTTAGATTGTATTGATGAAATATTCTTACTTAATCTTAGATATGTTTATTTAAATCATTCCTTTTCAGGGATGCAGTTGCAAAGGTTTTGATAGTTATTATCAAATACTATGAATTAAAAAAGAATTTAAGAAATTGCTATTCAGCACAGGTTTAAAAGGTTGCATCCTGGATTGATCACTGAAAGCATTCACTGTTTATGTAGTGTAACAAAGAAATGAAGTTTCTTTGACAAGGATTCATGCAACTGTAACCAATATGGTATGTTTGAACTACAAAAGTACTTTAAGAGCTATCGGTACTCTTGGATACCCTCCTGTGGGCATAGGGACTCTTCAAAAGTACTTCCTATATTTATAAATTATGTTCCTAGATTTGTAATTTATGACAATGTAACTTTTCAAAAGCTGTCTCTAGGTTTAGAAGCATAATACGTTCTTCAAATATAGCTTATTGTGGCAACATGGAAATTAGTGACAGTGTTCTAAGAGCTCCAACTGAGGCAAATTATCTGGGCTACAGTTGTTGGTATTGTTATGACATTAAACCATCATGAACTTATGGCATGTGCTGTAATAAGCATGGAAATGAAACAATCCTCACCAAGGAAAAATTACCAAAAGATGTATAGCAAAATAAAACAGGTGAGGTTTAAAGAAAACTCTGTGTTTATCTCAAGGTAAAGAGAATTTACATCAAAAACTATTAAATACTAGAGTTAGACAGATAAAGGAAATACCTATTGGATTTTCATCCTAAAAGGGTGATAATATAACAGTGGTATTTTATATAACTAAGCAAACTACCTAATCTGCAAAAAGGGTAAGGTGGTGATTGGACAGAGAACAAAATATTGTGTTATTTTATTAGGTTCTTGTGCCATGCAATGATAGGCAAGATGTTCATACAACAGTACATCAATTCATTTACATCTGTGTCTCACAGATTGTTTTATAAATGGGGCACACAACTTTATTTTAATATACAGATAATTATGGATCTTCAAGAAGCCTCTGATCCATAGCAAAATTATGCAGAGTGGCTTCTAAAGAAAGGGTAGAAAAACAAGTACCTAGCATCCAGAAGATTGTTAAATTTCAGTTAAAAAGTACTCACAAACAGAACTGTAGCCATTGTTGATTGAATACCAGTTGCTGGCTAGTCAGTAGGAAATCACTTTGCAAGTTGCTATTAATAACCCATAGTATTGAAAAAAGTTAATAATATAACTTAAGACAAGAACCGAACCACACAAACAACCCTAGACCCTTAGAAGGCTTTAAATTTAAAAAGGTGACACTGAATATGAATGGTGCACATATTCATTTTGGCCTGGTGTTATCAACGGGTGAAAGTGGAAGGGTGTAGAGGAGAGTTCTGTCAGATTTCTAAAGGGAATTTACTTCTTCAGATCCTGCTTGACAGTTCTTAGCCACTGTTGGCAGAATTGGTTGGATCTGCAGTAAATAAATAAATAAATACATTTTAGACTTTTTTGCCTCATAAAACAGCAAAAATGTTAAACTTACTGAATACTGCTGTTGAACGCAGTAAAGTTCCAAACAATGTAATAAATTGTAGCTTAATTCTAAGCAGTAACATAGTCAATTAAAATGAACTGAATAGGCCAAGTAAAGGTATTTATTTCCACTGTAACAAACTGGGACCATCCAAAAATAAGTGTCAGAATCACTATTGCATTTGAATTCATTTATATTTGCAAAGGCCTCAATTAGCTAGAATTGTTTAATATATCTAGTGAAAATACGTGGCTTGTGATATTGACCATACAAAAAATAAGGAATAAAATGACAATTCAGAAAAATTTAGATTAATCATTAATTTAAAAATAATATGCATTAGTATTAACAAAATCTTCCTAAATTAGTGATAAAATTGCATTTATGCATTCAAAAACATTTATCACTTTATTATTAGTAGTTAAACTAAAATAACCTGGAATCCCAAAATAACAACTAGAATAATATACTATACTTGTGACATGGCATATACTATACATATTTGAATGTCACACATTCAAATTAATTTGTCAAAGTCAAGAAAATATTCCAAGTATTCAATCTCAGAATATATTGGGTATTTTTCTGAAATGTCATATAATAAAGGATGCTTGTCTTGGCATAAACATAGTACATTTCTCCAGATAACTGCCTGTTTATTTTATTTATTATCTTCAAGGAGATTATAAAGATAAGTTTATGTCAGATGTTGACTATACAAAAACTAATCAACTACAGTGTCTCCTTGCTATAAAATAATATTGAAATTCTGCAAATAGCACAATGCATTTTAGTGATTTATGGATTAAAACCTGAAAACTTTATTTTAAATATGTGCCCCCAACTTATTATAGGTAATAATCATTATAGGTATTATAGAATACAATCTGGCTTATCACCGGAACCAGAGGTTACTCTTCCAAGCCTTTGGAATCATGCTGGAGCCGATCCTCAGGGAACTTCTCTCTACCAGAATGTGTGCTTTTGACTTCTATACATAGTATTTATATGTAGCCTGGTTGTGTGTGACTATTTATTTGTTGATTGGGGTGTTGATGGCCATCTATTAAGTCATTAGCTGTTTACTTGTGTTGCCAAGTCCTGGGCTCCTAAGTATCTGATAAACTGGTGGAAAATCAGCACTCCTGTTGACTGAGAAGTGGCCCATTTCCCAGGCTTCAATCATTTCCCTGGCTACCTTTTACCTGCTCAGCCAACAATTTTAATAGCTTTGAAATGGAATGTATATCCTTGTTCATTGCAATGTCAGGCTACCAATGAGTTCCTTATCTCCTGTCTTGTCTCCTGCTGTTGTGTTCTTGCAGTCTGATGGTTTCTCCCCATCTGTCCTATTTTATCACAGGGGCAGTCCATGGAGGGATTCAGGTAGATTACATTAGAAGTATCTCCCACCTCCAAGCAATCTTTGCAATGTATGATGCATTATAAAGATGCACTGCAAAGATCACTTGGAGGTGAGAGATTGTGGGAGAATAGCAGCTACTAAGATTGTTAGCCGAGTAGGTACAAAGATATCCAGGAAAACCATTGAAGCCCTGTGGCTGATTTACCACCAGTTTATCAGGCACTTAGAACCCAAGGACTCGGCAATACAAGGAAACAGTAACCAATGACTTAATAGCTGGCCATCAACACTCCAATCAACAACTAAAAAGCCACACACAACCATGCACCACATAAATACTACACATAGAATAATCCGAAGCACACATTCTAATAGAGAGAAGTTCCCTGAAGTTCCTTCTTCCTTGAGTCTGAAAGCTCAGAAGACTAAACTTCTGGTTCCAGTGACCAATGCAGATTAGATCCTGCAACATTATTTTGGGACACCTATATTTGTCTTCATTCATGATATAGATATTGTCATTGAAGAGCAATGATTCTAAAAACTAGAAAAAAATGTAACATCTTGCCTGAATTGAAACCTAGGGAATCAGATGTTATTTTCTTCCTAATACCTTTATAGTAAGATTGCCATCTTAACACAGTAGCATCCATATGTACATAATCACCTAGATAGAAATTAAGTATTTTTCCACAGTAATGGAAAAACATAGGAAGGATGCAGATGAAAAATCATGCCACCTGGAATTCTCATACAATTCTGTAAATAAGCAGGATAATTGCCTGACATAAGCCTTGCTTAGAAATACCCTGTCACCAAAAGTAATGGGCAGTAGTTGAAACTAGTGAATAAAAAACTCTGAACAACAAAGAATGTATTCTGGATAAATGTACATCGGTATTGCCAAATGAAAAGGTTTGAAAGAAGCAGTACTGCAACACCTTTATTAAGATGCAGCTAAGTAGCAAGCAAGGTTGAATGTTACTCTGGTTTCTACGGACATGGGGGTGATGTTGGAGTCTGGGCAAAACTCCAGTTTTATATATCAGATATATCAGGACTGCATGGTTATCAAATTCCCTTTTAATAGCTCCAGAACCCTTCATTACTGAAACTTGGTGCTATAGTTTCCCACCATTTTGATGCAGGAAGTATTCAGGAAGTGTAAAGAGATTGATCTACTTACAACCATTTGTTTAGCAACCATTCGAAGTTACAACAGCATTGAAAAAAGTGATGACCTTCTAACAATTAGAATTAGAAGGACATGATTTAATGAAGGGATGACACATCTTTTTATGGAGTACCGGGAGCAAAACATACAAACATTTTAACAACCATATTATTAGAAATTCGTTAATTGGCACATGGCAAGAAATTAAGAATAAACATATGAAAGTTCCTGGATGATTATCGACAATAGAAGCAACAATGCACCCAACACATTAACAAAGCAAAAGATAATAAGATATAGGGATATATTGGAATCACAGGGATTATTGAAAACACAGGAAGAACTTAAAAAACAAGGAATATTAATAAATTGGTGGCCCTACTTACAAATATAAAACAAGATATAGAAAAGACCAAGAGGAAGCAGGAACAGAACCAAAACTGAATCGATTAGATAAATTATTGGAAACCAAGGAAGAAAAATTAATCTCAAAAATTTATAAATATTTACTAGAATTTGATTTAGCAGAAGAATGGGTTAAAGGACAAATGATAGCACGGGCAAGAAACATTGGACGTAAAATACAGCCAGAAGAATGGGAAAGGGTATGCGAAACCAATTATAGCATGACAAAATCAGTAGGATATAAGGAGAACCAGTTTAAAATGTGGTACAGATGGTATCTGGCTCCATCGAGGTTAGCAAAGATGTACCCAAACCTAAACCCAACATGTTGGAAATGTAAACAAGCTCAGGGTACATTCTTTCATGTCTGGTGTCTTTGCCCAAAAATCAAGAAATACTGGAAGAAAATAAAAATTTGGATATCAGAAATAACAGCAGAAGAAATAGAATTAGAACCAGAAATCTTTTTATTAGGTATAATTAAAGAAAATATTAGAAAAGAAACAAAATACCTAATATTACACATAATTACGGTGGCCAGATTAGCATTAGCACAATTTTGGAAAACAAATCAAGTGCCAACAGAGCAGCAAGTTATTAAAAAAATTTATACATGCGCAGAAATGGATAAATTAACACTGAAACTAAAAGACAAGGAAGACTCAAAATTTTTTAAGGTATGGAATAAATGGTATGAGTGGATAAACCAAAAGAAAAAAGGGTAAAGGAAATTGAAAGTAACAAATAGGCACCGTCATTAAGATAACAGAAGTAATAAGTCACTGTCTACATACATGTATATAAAGATTTATACATATACATATATTTAGTTTGTATGTGGTGATATGTATTGTTTTATGTAACTTTAGAGTCGTGAATACTTTGTACAGTTTTTAACTTCAATAAAGTTTGTTTTTTTAAAAAAAACCCAAAATAAGGAAAAAGTAATGACCAGCCCTTGCACTTATGACCCTAGTAGCATCTCTATGATCATGTGATCAAAATTTGGTCACTTGGCAACTGGCATGTATTTATGATGGTTGCAGCATCCCAGAGTCAGAGGTTCGGATCACCATTTGTAATCTTCCCAGCTAGCTTCCAGCAAGATAAGTTAATGGGAGATGACAAATTTGCTTAGTGATACATAATATGGTTGAAGGACCTGACTTCCCTTATATTACCTGAAGGACCCTGAAGAGGTTGAGAATCTGAGTTCCTAAATGTAAAATCAATAGGCTCAGGTGGAGGTTCTTAATGGATAACAATATGCTATGTGAATGTGGAGAGAGACAGAGCCCAGCCCATCTGCTGATATGTAGCTACTACCAGAAACATGTACTGATGACTTATTTCTGGCTAATAAATTTATTTCAAGATAAGTAACTACAGAAAATTGGGAACTATCACTGTTCTATAAAGAGATTTCTGGCTTTCTAAAACCCTATGGAATATCCTACATAATCATTTTAATGAATTTAAGATTCTATAGCTAATTGATAATGCTTATATATTACTAATAACCGTAAAGCTGAATAACAAGCATTCTAGTTGTTTTAGATTCTGAACTACAGCTTCAATTTATTATTTGGAAAGTTATAATTTAATTGTATATTGTCCAGAGTGAGATGGACTGTCTCTAAACTAAACTTGATAAATAAGTAAACAAACATTTTATGGAGTTTTCAGAGTAATGAGGCTTAATTCAAGAATCTTTCACTCTTCATTATAACAGCATCTTTGCAAAGATTAAGAATACAATTTTAGCATACACTTTTCTCATTAAGGGAAATACTGGCACAACTATGTCTAAGGTCATGTTTATATCCATAAAGTGATGAAACTGATACTGAAAAGAAAAGGGATCTGCACCAATCATGCCAACTGACTTTCTATGTCCATCATAAAGGAAGATTACCTACTTTGATTTCAGTAAAGTATTTGACAAAGCAGACCAAAACCTACTTCTTAGTAAATTAGAAAAATGTGGGATAGACACCATCACCACCAGATGGATTTGTAACTGGCTGGCAAACTGCACACAATGTGTATTCTTGAACGGCATCTATATGGAGAGGATAAGCAATGAGGAATCCCAAGGTTTTGTATTAGCTCCAGTATTCTTCAATATCTTCATACATTATTTAGATGCGGGAATACAAGAGGACTTGCAGTGGACACCAAGCTGGCAGGAATAGCCAAACACCCTAGAAAATAGGCTCAAGATCCAGGAGGATCTCGACAGTTTCACATTGGACCCTACCTAACAAAATGAAATTAAATGGTGAGAAAAGCAAGATTTTGCACTTAGGCAAGAAGAAAACAAAGGTTTAAGTATATTGCATTTCCCAGAAAATAAGCCCTAACCTGATTTTTAAGTGTGCCTAATATAAGCCCTAACCCAAAAATAAGCCCCAGTGAAGGGGTAGGTGTGGCCAGGATAGGTGGTGAGTGTGCATAGACCGACGGTGTCTGGCAGCAGCCACAGCCTTCGCAGCACAGGTGAGTTGATATCCCGTCCGAGCAGCAGGCAGAGGCGGGCTGAAGCATGCCACATAGGCCACAAGAAAGCCAAGAGTCAGTGGGCCAGAGTGGACAGTTGACTGTGAGCAGCTCATCACATCTCTCAGCTTGCCTGTGGCCAGCACGGCACATCTGGATTGCATGCCTTCCACCTTGTGTCTCTGCCTCCATATGCTGCTGGTGCTGCTGCAAAAAGACGAGCCTCCCATAGCTGTCTGTCTACTCTGGCCCACTGTCTCAGCTTTCCCACGGCCTGTGTGGTGCATCCAGATTGCCTGCCTCCCACTCCCATGCATCTTTGTCCGCTGCTTGGACAGCGAATCAACTGCACTGTGCAGACCGCGCAGTCCCAGAGTGTGCTGACCAAGGGACTGGCGGACTGCAGCTGCTGTCAGATACTGTTGATCCCCACACACTTGCCATCTTGTGTGCACTAGGAGGGTGGGGTTCCCAGCCAGTCTGATCACCCTGAAAACCCAAGTGCTTATTTTGGAGCCCCCCAAAATATAAGTCCAGATCTTATTTTCAGGGAAACAGTAGAATAGGTGGAATCTGGCTCAATAGCAGTAACTGTAGGAGGGATCTTGGATTCCCAGTGGACAATCACTTTAAATATGAGACAGCGGTAAGATGCAACTGTCAAAAAAAATGCAATCCTCAGCTGCATTAACAGAGCTAGAATCAAGATCTTGGGAAATGTTAATAACACTGTATAATGCTGTGATATTGGAACTTGGAATATTGCATCTAGTTTTGGTTGCCACAATATAAAAAAGATGTTGAGACTCTGGAAGGAATGCGAAGAAGAGTGAAGATGATTAGAGGACTGGAGACTAAAACCTGAAGAACAGTTGCAGGAATTGGGTATGTCTTGCCTAGTAAAAAGGACTGGGTGAAATGATAGCAGTGTTCCAGTACTTGAGGGACTGCCACAAAGAAGAGGGGGTCAATCTATTTATCAAATCACCACAAGGCTAAACAAGAAACAATGGATGAACATTAATCAGGGAGAGAACCAACCTAGGAGAAATTTCCTGACAGAACAATTAGCCAGTGGAATGACTTGCCCTCAGAAGTAGTGGGTGCTCTTATCACTGGAGGTTTTTAAAAAGATTGGGCAGCCATTTGTCCAGAATGGCATGTGGATTCTTGCTTGTGCAGGGAGTTGGACTAGAAGACCTTCAAAGTCCCTTCCAACTCTGTTATTCTGAAGTTTAGGGTATAGTGAAATCTCCTTCGATATTTCTTAAACAATACGTTTTTAATCCCTCCAAGTCAGGGGACTGCAGTTTTCTTGGCAAGTTTTCTAGAAGTGATTTATCATTGGCTGTTTCCTAGGGCTGAGAGAGTGTGACTAGCTCAAGGGCACCCACCTGGCTTTGTGCCTAAAGCAGGACTAGAACTAACAGTCTTGTGGTTTCTACCCTAGTGCATTAAGTGCTATGCTATACTGCCTCTCTTATCTGATTATTGGTACTATGTTACAAGAATCTGTATAGTTAAAAGTCCATCAAATAGTCATTAAACTATTGATTTTTGGCTTCCCAAGCTATTCAAGGTGGGGGATCATCAGAATTCAAGTCTAAACAAACTGGAGAAAGTTGATATATGTGATAATGCATCAGCAATGTTTTTGTGTTATTTAAATACAGTAAGCAAAAACAGGTCAATTGCTAACCAAGAGAAGGAAAGCATGAAACATTCTGACACTAAAGCACATTCAATTCCAATATCATTAATCTTGAACTCCCATTCTTCAAAAACAGAACTTCCAGAGAAGACACGAGCTGAGTGGGGAATAAAGCTAAGCTCTGTCACCCCCACAAGTGTTAATTAATTACAAGGTACTCAAAATATCCATGTTAATAATTTCTGCTATTGCAAAATTTCACTTTGATTATCTTATATACATTCAAGTGTCACATAAAATTGTCACTGCTCTCATTTCATTTGTTTGATTTCGCTATATAATATAAAAAATGGCCAACCATGACTTGTACCTGATAAAGGCTTTAGTTCATAAAACTAATGCTACAAGTTTTATTATTGATTATATTACTACCAAATGTCTTATGTTGGGACATTCAAGATAAATATATCCTTCAATTCCATCTATGCCATTTGTTGCTGATCCTTTAAACTTGCTGCACTTGACTCTAACTTTCATACTGCAATATTCAGCTGATTAATTCTGGAACAGGTGAGCAAAACTTGCTAGAAAAACTATGACCTATTGTCTCAAAGTTCTGTTTTAGGACACTTTTGGTCAACCTAGTTAACTAGTATTGCTGAAAGAAATCAATGCTGAATAGTGTGGCGGAAAAAGAGTGCCATAAAAGTGTATTATTCAACACTTGTTGCTTTAGCAATAATGCAAATTATACATTGACTTAGACCGGCTGTCTCCAATCTTTCTGGCTTTGTGGGGGGAAAGGGGGGATGGTTCCATGCAAGTGGGGAGCAAGTGTGTGTGCAGCTCCATTTGCACAAGCGATGGACATGCACCCCCACTGCTTGCACGTGCATTCGCTGCTCACACAAATGGAGTTGTCCATGTACAATCGTCCATCCACTGTGTCCACAAATGGACCTGCATGTGCGTGCTCGCTTGCCTGCTGCTTCCATAGCCCAGTTCTGAACATGGTGCAGCCTGGTAATAAGCTACAGCCCAAGAGTTGGGGGCCGTGATTTAGATTATAAAGAAATAAGAACAGAACAACTTTTATTATAGCTGGTTTTGCATTATGACAGTTACTACACACATATTTTTAATTATACAGTTTTTAAAACTGGTTTATTACACCAATAGTTGTGCTCACTCAGAACTATATTTTTCTACATATTTTGTAAAATTGAATATTTGAGAGACAGGAAACTTCATAAAATGTAAACCAATCTATATAATTTCTGAAACAAAAAAAAATCAAGTAATCTTAACAATTCTCTGGCCACTGCATTGATTATTTTTTAAAACACATTGGAAAATGCAATATTGGTTGTACTTCTAAATGGAAAGAGCTGCAGAATCCCATTGTTTTCTACTCTCAATAGAGAGCTTCAAGAGATTGAAAAAAATTGAAAGTCACATAAGATATAAGGTTTATTTTTGCTATCTGATTTGATGCTAGAAGAAGAATGTATCATATTGATGCCACAAGTAAGTAGTAAACAGTTAAGAATTTTTAGGCATTGTAAGAAATAACGCATAAGATGTTTGGAAACTATTAAATAGTATGCATCTTGCTGCAACCCTATATAAACCTACTTTGGTTTTCCTCTGTTCTAGGTTGCCTTGAGAGCTAGAGAGAGAGAGAAAAGATTAATATACATTTCTATTAATAATAATAAACAGAAACATGATTTTCCAAAGCCTTAATAATGTTATAGAAATAACTTGGAAAAAGTCTTTTAAAAGATAGAACCAATCTAAAATAAAAGGAGAAAGCATAATACTAAAACTTTTAGTATTGTAACCATTTAAATTACAGTGCTATAACATTTTATCCAGTTTGCTGGAATTTTTAAAAAAGTGATTCCTTTGTGACTGGATAAAAGCTTACGTCCTAATATATGTCTAGAAGGTACGACATAGTCTTCCAACTTTGGATATTTAATAGCGGATATCTCAAATGAGGTATGAATTTCTAATATCTCAATGGATATTGTTGAGCTTTCTGAAATATTCATTTTATTCTAAATACAAAGTACTTCACTGAATGAGTACTGTTGGTCTATGCAAGGCATGCTGCACATTTGTGATACGTTAGGTATTAATATTGAATGAAGCTTCATTACATCTGCAATTAATTTATACTTTTCTAAAGCAGCAATATTTCACAAATGTGTGATAAATTTTCTAATTAAAAACAACTGTATTACAAAAAGATGTAAATATGTGTATTATATAAAAAGATAAAATAATTTGCACTATATTAAAGAATATACTTTGTAAAAAAATTGAGAGCCAAATTAATGTTGTGGGCAAAATGCTGGACTTAAAACTAGTAGTATAACATAGTATAACTATGTTATAATTCTCCCTTAGGCATGAAGGCCAGCTGGGTGATTTTGACACTGCCTTTTAGCACTGTAGTTTTGGAGAAACAGGAGCATAATTATTTAATGTACTGCATATTATATACATAAAATTTATGCTATGCATTTTATTCTATGCATAATTTTTTTTTTGTTTTTTACATCTGTTTTGTGGATGTTTGGGTGGTTTAGGGGTGGAGATTGTGGTGAGTGGAGTGTGTTTGGAGATTGTTATGTATGTTGGACTTGGTTTTTGGGTGTTAAGTGAATTTCGTTGTACTGTACATTGTACAGTATACATTGTACAATGTATACTGTACAATGTACAGTATACATTGTACGTGTATACTGTGTATACACGTACAATGACAATCAAGTTATTTGTTTAAAAAAGAGAGATGTATTCCTATTTACCTATACCCTTTTAATCCAGTAATGACACAGGAAACCCTGAGATTCCTAGGCTGCTGTGAATAGATATGATAAACACAAAAGAAATGCTAATTTTCCTATGTAAACAGAAAGAAAAAAATAGATATTATTCTGGCTATTACCCTATCTCTGGAGGCTTGATTGTAGTTTAATCTCATGAGTTCTGCAAATCTTTGCTCATATAGATGAAGCAGCAGTACAAGATAAAGGCCTGAGTTCATCAGCTCATCCTGGGCCTATATGTTAAATAAGACATTATGAGTTTGTTCCACAAAAGAAACAACAAATATTATATTTTTAGGAGTATAAGATGCTCTGGAGTATATGATGCACCTTAGTTTTTGGGGAGGAAAATAAGAAAAAAAAATCTGCCTCTGCCTACCACATCCATCAATATTCATCTGGCTAGCATCCTTAGCAAACAGCCTGGCCAGCTTCAGCACATTAGCCTGATTCAGCATGAGCAGCTGATTGGCGGGTGGATTGAATACCCCCAGTCAGCTGTTCTAGAGTGTGGAACTAATCCAACAAAGCGGCAGCTGTTCCAGGTTGCCATTTTGGCCTCTGCGCCTTGTTTTTTCATTCTCCAAAAGCTCCATTTGAGAGGCTGAATTTGCAGGCTCCAAAAGCTCCGTTTGAGAGGATACACGGAGGCTAAAAGGTGGGGGCCGGCAAGTGGGTGGGGCTACATTCGATGTATAAGACACACCCAAATTTTCACCCTCTTTTAGGGGGGAAAAAGTGTGCCTTATACTCTGAAAAATATGGTAATTTTCTCTTAACTGAGCATATTTCTGTTACCTTCTGGCACAAGATTCATGAATACAAGATAAATATAAAAACTTTAATCCTTTCTACTGGATAGTTTTTGAATATTTCCCATCACTATGGTACATGATATGAGGACTTTATTTTGTGAAGAAGGAAGAAATGATTTCATGAAAAATAACTATGCAATTAGAACAGGATTTGTAAATAGTACTTTCTAACATAAACCATCAGTTTTAAAATTCCAGAATCCACTATGCTTTTTTAACTGATCTTAATGACATTTTCCAGACACCTGCCCTACCAGGTACATTAAAATGCCTCTAAGATGTCAATTGTGAATTGCAAACCATCTTATTCAACTAGCATTCATGTTTGCTGTCACCAAGCTGAACAAAACCTGAGTCCCTGCATAACTTGAATATATCTTAACTTCAATGTGTGATAAATTAGTACAAATCCCTTCATCCTGTCTTCCACAGAAGGGAAATAGCTTGCTAGCATCAACACCCTAACCCTAACCCTAACCAGGGAACTACCAAAGGACTGGAAAACAGCTAATGTAGTTCCCATCTTCAAAAAAGAGGGAAAAATAGATCCAGGAAACTATAGTCCTGTCAGCCTGATCTCAATACCTGGAAAGATTCTGGGAAAGATAATCAAGCAATGAATCAGTGAACACCTAGAGGCAAACAAAGTCATAACCAAATGCCAACATGGGTTTGTCAAAAATAGATAATGCCAAACAAATCTTATTGCATTCTTTAATAAAGTGACAAAATTAGTGGACCAGAAGAATGCTGTTGATATAATTTCCTTGGGCTTCACTGAGGTATTTGATAAAGTAGATCACAACATACTACTTGACAAGATAGAAAAAATGTGAGTTAGACATCATCACCACCAGATGGATTCATATCTGACTGACCAACTGCATTCAACATGTAGTCTTCGATGGAACTGCATCTACATGGAGGAAAGTATTCAGTGGGGTACCCCAAGGCTCTGTTTTAGGCCCACTATGTTTCAATATCTTCATCAATGATTTGGATGAGTGGATAGATGAGGAATTCAAATTTGCAGACGACACCACCAGAAGATAGGCTTAAAATACAGAAGGATCTGGACAGACTCTAACAAAATGAAATTCAATGGTGAAAAAAGTAAGTTTTACACAAGAAAACCAAATGCACAGGTATAGTATAGTAGGTGGCATCTTGCTCAACAGCAGCCACTGTGAGAGGGATCTCGGAGTCCTAGAGGACAATCACTTAAATATGAGTCAGCAGTGCATTGTAGCTGCCCAAAAAGCCAACACAGTTCTAGGCTATATTTACAGAGGGGTAGAATCAAGATCACATGAAGCGTCAATACCACTTTATAATGTAAGACCATACTTGGAATACTGCATCCAGTTTGGTTGCCATGATATATATATATATAAAAAGACTCCGGAAAGAATGCAGAGAAGAGCAAAAAAGATGATTAGGGGACTGGAGGCTAAAACATTTAAAGAATGATTGTTGGAATTTGGTATGTCTAGTTTAATGAAAAGACTAGAGGTGACATGATAGCAGTATTCCAATATCTCAGGGGTTGCCACAAAGAAGAGGAATACAAGCTATTCTCCAAAGCACTTGAAGACAGGAGAAAGAAACAATGGATGGAAAATAATCAAGGAGAGAAGCAACCTAGAACTAAAGAGAAATTTCCTGATAGTTAGAATAATTAATCAGTGGAACAACTTGCCTCCAAAAGTTGTGCATGCTCCAACACTGGAAGTTTTTAAGAAGAGACTGGACAACTATTTATCTGAAATGGTATTGGGTTTCCTGCTTGAGCAGGATGTTGGACTAGAAGACCTCCAAGGTCTCTTCCAACTCTGTTATTTGTGTTATTCTGAATAAGCCCCAGATTCGTATGGAATCTACCTGGACCCCACTGTTGCCACCAATGGACCAATGAAATAGGTCCTGTCTCCCTTCAGTGGGGAATAATATATGTAAAAAAATATCTTAGTTATCAGGACATGATTTGACCATGACATGGGAATCACAGACAGTTCTTCCAATTCCTGATTAATTGCCACTGCTCCAAACTGAAAACAGGCCAATGCCAATACTGGCCCCAGGATGACCTGGGTTACACTCATGGCTGTCACGGTGGCAAATAGCCTCAGAACCATCTAAAGAGAAGACAGATAAAATTGGGAAACTTCACTGCCCCTCAGAAATGGAGTCGAGTTCAGACAGGGAGATCATCATGCAGCAGAGAGCTATAACAGTAGCCCCAATCTCAACTGATGTCTAGAGAGCAATTTTATCTCACATGAAGTAACTTTTGGGACAACACATCTGAAAGCTTTGAGAAACACCTCTCCATTACCTCAGAAAGAGCAAAGAAATAACTAATTCTAACTAAAGTAGAACAAAGACTAATTGAGCATGTAGAACAGCACAAAACCAATAGAATAAGGTTGTCTGCGTTGAAGTTTGTTCCAAAGCAGCAGCATAACCATTGCAAGATGCCACTACCGTGATATCAAATATAAGCACTCATTCATTACAAGAAACAAACCAATAATAAATCACACAGATGCTGTCATAACTGAAAGCTAAAGAATGCACCATCAAAATGGAAGATCAGGCTAGAAAATAAGATTAGCAAGTTGAGATCAGTTGCAAATTAGTTAGAACAGATAAAAAAAGGTGAAGAACAAGACGACCAAAGAATGCTTAATCAAGAAATACCATTTAGAAACAAGGAAGATTAAGGAAGCACTGGAAATCATAAAGCAGCAAGTAACAGCAATAGCCAAGAAGATAGAAGATACGAAGTTTGGATTTCTAAGTATAGGTAGAATCTCCACTTTCATATAATTTTCATCAAGGAATATAATCAAAGACACTTGCTTTCTTCAATGAAGGATGGATTTGTCAGAATAGCTATTTCTTACCTGAGACTGTTGATGATTGCTGTAGTAGTCATTCACATTAAAATCATCCAGATCTACAGTGAGAGTCTGCTTACACAATTCACAAGTTTTCACTGCACCAAGCTCAGCACCTAATGAACACAAATTTTTTGCTATCTTATTTATAAGATATATTTACTGGAGATTAAATAGTTTAATATATTCTCTAATTATACCACATATTTGATCAGTTCATAGCTATATATACAATTTTGTAGTCACAATCACATTATAGAATTCGTACTTTGTTTACTGATGTTAACATATTGATATCCATTTTACACCCTTCGAGACATTTATTTATTTATAAAATTTATCTCACCACACAGTAGGCAGTAATGGTCAGCTGAAACATGCTTGAAATGTACAGATAATATGGGTGTGTGCTTTCAAATGATTGGAGCTATTTGGGCAGGTCCCTCTGGTTTTCTTGGCAAGATTTTAGAACAGATTTGCCATTGTCTGCTTCCTAGACTGAGAAAATGATTGGTCCCAGGTCACTCAGGTGGCTTTATGCCCAAGGTGGGACTAGAACTCTTGGTCTCCAAATATCTAGACTAATGCCTTAACCATTATACCAAATTGGGTCTTATATTAATAGGGAAATATAATGCTTTTGTGTCAGAGGCAATTTATTGCACATTTTGAGCATCTATAAAACATTGCTTAGTAGTATCCTACCTAATATGAAAAGTCTAAAACCGGTATCTGCAACCCTCAGTTTTCTTTTTACTAATGGTTTCCCAAGAAAGCAAAATGAAAAATAAATAGAAATTTGCTGAAGAAGAAAATGTCAACAAAATGACCAACAATAAAGAGGATTCCGGTTATCTGTTCAAATGAATGCAGAACAATGAAGCTACTGCAGCAGTAAAATAAAACACATACACACAAAAGGAGGGAATGGAGGCATATATCTAATAATGCAAAAATGGAGGTGAGAATCCTATCAGCTATATAGACACTACAATGGATAAACTACTATAAAAATCTGAAAGTTTCTACCTTTCCTTAATGTGTTCATATATCTGTGAAGTACAAGAGATATATAGACAGAGGAACTATATTATTAGTAAATATCCAGAAAGTAGGGATAATAAGTAAATTAGTAAATATTATCAAAAAAGTAGGGAATTCTGCTTCTTTGAGAAGTACTTCCATTCTCTCAGTATCCAAGGTTTATAGATTTTATTTATTTATATACATATATCCTTCTATAACATATATCCCTCTAATTTGAGGGCCATCTATCCGTCCATTTCAGGTTTCTTTTCTTTATGGACACACACATGTCACAGCTACATAGCAGACTTGTTAATAATGGCATACAAAGTTCTAGCATTGCCCCTACATTGTACCATATGACTCTCACTAGGTGTTGTGCTTTGTGATTCTTGACGAGTGTATCTTGTCTTTTTTATGTACACTGAGAACATATGCACCAAAGACAAATTCCTTGTGTGTCCAATCACACTTAGTTCTGTTCTATTCTATTCTATTCTATTCTATTCTATTCTATTCTATTCTATTCTATTCTATTCTATTCTATTCTATTCTATTCTATTCTATTCTATTCTATTCTATTCTATTCTATTCAAGTCAGTAAGCATAGTTGCATTACTTTCTTATTCAAGGACAATAATTTGGGCAAACATTTACAACAGAGCATTATAAGTTTGCTCTTGATTCCTAAGAATGAAAGATCTTCCTCTAGGAATTCTGGGAAATTGGAGGAACTGATGCAGAGTTCTCTGCTGTGCACTTTTTTATTTTTGCTGAGAGGAAAATAATATAAAGGAAAAAATAATATAAAGGAAAAGAACAATCACATCATAAGAATATTGCAGAGTGCTGGGAAATTGGATGAATAAAAGGTAGATTGCAGGTGCCAAAAACTGCAGGTTTTTTAAAAAATAGATTAATGTGAATTTAGATCATTTATTTATCATGTTGGTAATGTGAAATTATGCATTATAAGGTCCATTAATTAATTTTGTAGATTGTTGTAGGAAATTACAGTCTGGTTTGAAATTTAGAGTATCTTCCTTTCAGATAAATACAGTAGTTATGATTAAGATCCATTAAGCTCAATAATGGAAGTGTTCACCAAAAATAATTAATTGTCGTTCTTTAAGCACTTACTTAAGCATGCACATTGAACTTAACCTGCAGTCTAAGTTTGGACTAACCAATCAATAAAAAGTAAAATCAAAATAACTGTAGCTAATCCATACCTAGTTAAGATTAGCCATGAATTATTATAATGATATATTGTTACAATATATTGAAAATGCATATGTGGCATTTTATTATACGTGTGTAAGTCTAATACATACCTCATTTGTTCTTGCTTCATTTTTTTCTTTAGTTTTTATACACATATAACCCACACATATATACATATACATACACTGTGTGCACAATTATTAGGGAAGCTGTATTTTGGAGGATTAATTTTATTATTGAATTACAACAATGCTTTCTTTTTTTTTTTTTTTTTTTTTTTATTGAAAAAGTTTTACATTACATTTTATAATATAAAAACCCCCCCCTTCCCCCTCCCTATCCCCCCCCCACCCTATCCCTTCTATCCCTCCCCCCTCCCTTGACTTCCGCTATTTGACAAACATTAATCTTAACATATTCAACATTCTTTAAAGGCGAGATCCCTTTAAATAAGAAGTTCAACATTAACACTTCACTAACATTACACATATTTAAAAAATATAGATTAATTAGATTAAAGCAATTTAGTTAATTAAACTTCTTCAAAAATAGATACTTTATATCAAAAAGCAAAAATAGACAATTTTTAATACATTCTTAAACATCTTAGATTGAGCTTAATACATTCTCTTTAAAATTTAATCTATACCTCAATTATATACTCTTCATTTTAATAATGATAATTAACCATTTGACTAACCATAAATCTTAAACTATACATCAATTATAGATTCTTCAGTTTAATAATAATAATAAACCATATAACTATTCATACATTTACTTAAGTACATTCTAATTCTAATTCAACTGAGCACTAATTGAAATTTCTTGCTTTGGTATTTCCCTTTCATATAATCAACCCATTTCCTCCATTCCTTAACAAAAGCTTCATGGGTCCTTTCTTTTAGGTATGCAGAAATTTTTGCCATCTCCGCCAGATTAGACATCTTCAGTATCCATTCCTCTATGGTAGGCACTTGGTCTTTCTTCCAGTATTGGCCTATCAGTAATCTAGCTGCAGATATCATATACAATATTAATCTAGTATCGCTTACTGAAAAACCCTTGATTATTCCCAACAGAAAAAACTGAGGAGAGAACTCTAACTTCTTCTTCAAAATATTCTGCATCACCCACCAAAGTTTAATCCAAAATGGTTTCAACTTCCTGCATGTCCACCAAATATGAAAATATGTTGCATCCAAACAATCACACCTCCAACATTTAGGCTGAACATTTGGATACATACGTGATAATTTTTTGGGATCTAGATGCCATCTATAAAACATTTTATAAAAATTTTCCCTTAGGTTCTGTGCTTGCGTAAATTTAACATTCTGGACCCAAATCTTTTCCCATGTTTCTAACATTACTGGTTGATCAAAATTCTGTGCCCATTTAATCATACAGTCTTTAACTAGTTCCCCTTCTGAATCTCTCTCCAACAATAAATTGTACAATCGCTTAATATGCATCGGTCCTTTACGTTTTATCTGAGTCACCAAATCCTCTTCATGTAGCATTAATCCGGTTTTCTGATCTTCTCTCCATCTCGCTTGAAGTTGAAAATACTGCAACCAAGTTAAATTAACTCCATCCTCCAACAGAGTATTCCAAGACTTCAAACTCCAACTGCCCCCATCAGTAAAAAGTATCTCTTTGTACAACAACCCCCCGAGTGACTTTATTTTTGGCAAAATATGCCCAAGATCCAACCACAAAGGTATTTTGTAATCCAATTGGAACTGGTGCTTCTTCCAAACTCTCAGCAATGCATACCTTAAAATATGCCTGTTAAATACACTGTCTCTCTTGTCTTCATAAAATAAATATGCATGCCATCCAAATTGCAAATCATGGCCTTCTATATTCAAAATCTCTCTTTTGGTTGTTCCGATCCAATCTCCAACTTGTATCAATGCTGCTGCTTCATAATATAAACGCAAATTTGGAACTTTCAGGCCGCCACGTTCACGTACATCTTGCATGATCTTAAATTTAACTCTTGGTCTTTTCCCACTCCAAATAAATTTATTTAAACCTGCTTGCCAGTCCATCAGATATTTGTCATTTTTAAGCACCGGAATCATTTGAAACAGAAACAAAAATCTAGGTAGAACATTCATCTTAACAGCTGCTATTCTACCAAGCAGAGAAAGTTGCAGTTTTTTCCATTTATCAAGATCTTTTTGAATCTTACACCAAAGTTCTTCATAGTTATTTTGAAAAAGTTTTTTATTGGATGCTGCAACTTGGACCCCTAGATATTTCACCTTTGTAGCTATTTCAAAGCCTGCCACCCTTTCCAGCTCTTTCCTTTGTGGTTCCAACATATTTTTGACTATCATCTTAGTCTTTTTCTGGTTCAGGCTAAAACCTGAAACCAGACCATATTCCTCTATAATGTTTTTCATCTGTATGATAGATTCCAATGGTCGTGTTAGGGTAACAATCAGATCATCTGCAAATGCCTTTGTTCTGTAATCTGTTTGCCTTACAACTATACCACTCATTTTGTCCGAGTCCCGTAGAGCATTTAACAGCACCTCTAGCGTCAAAATAAACAACAATGGAGATAATGGACAGCCTTGTCTTGTCCCTTTCTGTATATTAAAGTTAGTAGTCAAGCTGCCATTAATAATAATCTGTGCTGTCTGTTCTTGATAAATTGCCGAAATTGCTTTGATAAACTGATCTCCAAAATTCATCTTGTGCAAAATCTTTTTTAGAAAATCCCAGTTGACTCGATCAAAGGCTTTCTCCGCATCCAAAAACACCAGCACCGCAGAGATCTGTTTCTTTTCATCAAGATATTCCAACAAGTCTATGAGTTGCCTAACATTGTCCTTCATGTATCTGCCTTCTATAAAACCAGCTTGGTCTTCATGAATCACATCTTGAATAACTGGCATCAATCTGTTGGCTAGTACTTTAGCAAAAATTTTATAGTCCGTGTTCAGGAGAGATATTGGTCTAAAATTCTCCGGTTTAGCAGAGTCTTCTTCTTTAGGTATCAATGATATAAAAGCCGTCTTCCACGAGGGAGGTATCTTTCCCCCCTGTTGAATATTACAAAACAAGTCTTTGAGAATCTCTATCAGTTCCTCTTGCAAAGTCTTATAAAAAACTGCTGTCAAACCATCCGTCCCAGGAGCTTTGGATAATTTCAATTGTTTTATTGCGTATGAAATCTCTTCCGATGTTATAGGCCGCTCCAGTCTATCGCTTTGTGTACTAGAAATTTTTGTAACTCTCTTCTTCTGCAAATATTCATCGATAAGACCTTCTTTAACTTTGTCAGCTTGGTACAATTTCGAGTAAAAAGTTAAAAAGGCTTGATGTATTAAATTTTGCTGATATGTTCGTTTCCCTTTATATTCAATTGCATTTATCATACGAGAATTTTGTTGTTTCCTCAAGGTATAGGCCAACCATCTACCAGGCTTGTTAGCATTGCAAAAAGTATTATGTTTGGCATACTGGAGATTAGTTGCTGTTTGTTCAGCCATCAACATCTGGAATTGTTCTTTCAAGAGTTTTATAGTTAACAATACCTTTTCATCAGTCGGGTTCCTAATAAGCAATTGCTCTTTATCCTTTATCTCCGTCTCCAAATCCAATCTCGACTTCTGTCGAATTTTTTTATGTCTAGAGTTTATATGTATCAGTACACCCCTCATATAGGCCTTGCAAGCGTCCCAAACTATCTCAATAGGTGTACCCTTATTCAAATTGATGTGAAAAAATTCCTTAATTTGTTCCTTAAGCTCCTTGATATACTTTTCATATCTGAAGATGTTCTCATTCATACGCCATGATCTCCTTTCTCTCTTGCCTGGGTTCATCTCAATCCAGACTGGACTATGATCTGTTAAGGTTCTAGGAAGGATTTTTGTTTTTGTCACTACATTAAGTAAATCAGTAGAAACCAGCATAAAATCAATTCTCGAAAAAGATTTGTGTCTATCTGAGAAAAAAGTAAAATCCAATTCCTCTGGATGATGGATTCTCCAAACGTCCTTCAACTCTAATTCTTCTTTCATAGCAAAAAAAGTCTGTGGTAGCTTGTTCCCTTTTTTGGCAGATGTCTTTTTATCCAATGTTGCGTCAATCACCCCGTTCCAGTCTCCCATAATCAAAAAAGATTTGTAATTCCACTGCAAAATTTTCTCATTCAACATTTTATAGAAACTTTCCTGTTGCTGGTTCGGGGCATAAATGCCAATTAAAAGCACTTCGACATTCTGTACAGTTATAGCAACAGCGATAAATCTCCCCTCCTCATCCGCTTCTATAAGTTTAGCTGGTATTCTTTTAGCAATGTAAAAAACAATTCCATTTCTTTTAGCCCTACTAGAAGATATAAATTGTAGTCCAATTTTAGAAATTAAAAACTTCTGGTCCTGGGTTCTTATATGAGTTTCCTGTAGGCAGACAACATCATTGTTATATTGTTTTAAATAATGAAATATCTTTCGTCTTTTCTGCGGTGAGTTCAAGCCATTCACATTCCAGGATAAAATTTTAAATATCATTTTGACGATGGTCGAAGCTCCTGAAGCAATTCGCGAAGAGTCCCAGCCACCGCTGACGTCTTCGGTCTTGCTCCTCCCACTGCTTCTGAGTATGACTTTTTCCCATTCGTTGCCTTCTCCTCCTGTGGTGTCTTCTCCTGATAAGTCTCCAATCGTTGCTTCCCTGCCGCTCTGGTTATACGTTGATCCTTGGGTTCTTGCATCAGTAAGTCCAAATCCGGTTCCACCTCTCTTGTAGCTCTGGATTGCTTTGGCTTCACCTCAGTAATATCTATTAATGAGTCTTCTGGGACACCTCCTACTGCACCTAGAATTTCCTCCCTTGGGGCTTCTTGACCTTCCTTTGACAGTCCCTCTTGAGAAGCCTGCTCAACTGAGATATCTTCAATAGGTATAAGTGTAGAAGAGCGAGGTGAAGGAACTTTTTTCAACACATTATTATAGAACTGTTCCGCCTTCTCCACCGAATTGATACGATATCTCACATCTTCAAATCTTAAAACAATACCAACAGGGACGTCCCACCTAAATGGAATCTGACGCCGTTTCAACTCATTCACAAGGAAGCCAAAGTCTTTCCGATCTCTTAACATCTTTGGTGGTAATTCTTTGAAGACCCCAATTTGGTTGCCACCGTATAGAAGCGTAGATTGAAAAGAGTATTGCAAAATGTCATTTCTCAGTTTCCTCTCAGTAAAATAAATTACAACATCTCTTGGCAAATTTCTCTGTCTTGCAATACGTGAGTTAGCTCTGTACAGCTTGTCTATTCTATTATCCACCACCTCTGGTGCAACTTTCAGAAGCTTCGCCAGCACCTCCACGCAGGTTGCTCTCAGATTTTCACGATTATTTTCCCTAAGGCCTCTAAGTCTTAAAGCAAATTCCATATTTCGAAATTGTAGCATGGTAATCTCCTCTTCAAACCGCTGACTCTGCACCCCCACCTTAAACAACTGCTCTTTTACTTCCTTTTTATTTGTTTCAACTTCAAGATTTAAATCCTCCACTTTCTTCTCAACCACCAGTAAAGCATCAGTAAGAACCGTGGCTACTTTAGTTACACTCTGCTGTAATTCTTCAGTTTTTTCTTCCACTAACTCCTTCACTTCACCCACCACTGTAGTCAGCCTTTGATCCAATTTATTCATCTGGCCAGCGAGTTCTCCCATATATTTATGTATAAATGCTTTCAAATCTTCTGTCTCACAATCCTGTGTCTGTTTTGACTACAATTACAACAATGCTTTCAATCAATCCAAAACGTTAATAAACCTCAAACCTGAATATTTAAGAAAGTAAAAGTGATTGAAAGTAAAAGTAAAAGGCTTTCATAGGAGAATATGTGTGCACAATTATTGGACAACTATTAGCGTGCAGAATTATTATGCAACTAAATGAAAAATGAATTTTTTGCCATCTCACTCATTTATTTTCATCTGTTAACGTGAGAATAATAAACAAACAACTCAAAATTTACAAACAATTCTGACATGTGACAGTTTCAATAACATACATAAGCCTTCCATTCATGGAGTCTGTCAGTTTCTTTTTTTTTTTATTGAAAAAGTTTTACAATACAAGAATTTTATTCATTTTCACCCCCCCTCCCCTGTTCCCCCTCCCCAAACCCTCCCATCCTCCCTCAACTCCAACCCCTTCCCTCCCCACCCCCCCTGACTTCCGCTACAAGTTTAAAAAAAAAACCAAAATTTAGAACAAGGGAAAAAGAAAAAGATTATTAAATACTCAAATTCTAATTAAACAAATTTCAAAAGAGGAAGAGAAAGAGAAGGAAGGAAAGGAAGAAAAAGAAAGGTAAAAGAAAACAAACATTAATATATTTCTAAAAGAAACAATATTATAGTAAATAAAAAAACCCCTTAATAACCATTATAATTCTATCCTGACTACACCCCTTAACTAAAAAAAAATCCCACAAACATAAAACATAAGAAATATATATGCATATATAATTATAATCATACAATTATGTCATTAAGAAAATTATCTTTTGTTTAATTCATTTCTCAGTCTCTATAATCCAACTTTCAATCTTCTCTTCAACTTGATTGAAGTCAAACATATTTCCTCACATAGATCCTGCTTCAATAATCTTCATCTTGCCGCTGCCCCCATCAGCAAAGTAAAATATTTCTCCACACAACCCCCCGAGTGACTTTATATAAATAATATCCAACCACGAAGGTATTCACACCTCTAGGAAGATTCATTCAAACTAACTTATGCTACACCTAAAAATAAGCCTTCGCAGCCTAACCAAACCTTGAAGAAAAAAAGGAAAAAAAGAGAAGAAAAAACCAACTAGAAGCTGCATTCCCAGATGTTCCTTTAAAATTCTTTCAAATCCTGCCACCCTTTGCCATTCAGTCCTTCGGGTTATAAAGTATTTTCAATTACATAGTCTTCTCCTAGATGAGTTCCACAAAAAATATATAATTGGGTAACCACTGATCGCTGCTAATTTTGCAGCAATCTATCAACACTCAAGATATCATGTCCAATCCAGGATAAACTACATAGTAAAATTTTTGTAATCCATTTTAATATATAAGTTTAGTGTTCTTAGAAAAAATTTTTATAATCCATTTTTTCCAAATCTTTCAATGCTTTCTAATTCAGTATCAAACGATTCACGTTGCTCCTTAAATTTATCATCTGTGGTTTCCAGTCGGATTTCCTCATTAACTTCTAGTTCCTGTCGATTAGCATCACCCCCCTTTTCTTGAAGAGTACTGGACCTCTGCTGCTGGTCATTTCAAAGTAAAACTTTATTTTTTAAATCTTCCTCCAGCAGTTCAAGGTCCTGTGATCCCCCTCCAAGGTCACTGAGGTGTTCAATTTTCTCATCAGAAAAATCCATAGTAGAATCCTCTGGACAACCACCAACTTCTCCTTTTAGTTTTAACACACTTTGATTTTCTTCTTTCTGTTCACATTTTGTAGACTCTGTTTTGGATGTTTTATTCTTGAGATATTCTGGTGCTCCCTTAAAAATATTTTGATAAAAATATTCTGCTTTCTCTATAGTATTCAGACAATGTCTCACACCATGATATCTAAAAATTATACCAGCTGGAAAATCCCATCTGAATGGGATATTACTTCTCTTCAGTTCCTTGACCAAGAAATCAAAATCTTTCCTGTCCTTTAAAACCTTCGATGGTAGCTCTTTAAAGATCCTGATTTGTGTACCTGCTACCTGCACTCTCTCAGAATAAGACTTTTGTAAAATATCATCTCTCAGTCTTTTATCAGTAAAATAAACAACGACATCTCTAGGCAGATTCCTTTGTTTAGCCAAACGCGAATTAACTCTGTAAACTTTCTCTATAGAACCCAAAATTAGTTCATCTTGTATCTTTAATAATTCTGCAAAGGCCTTTGCACAGGTTTTTCTTAAGTTTTCTCTGCTGTCTTCTTTTATACCTCTTAGCCTAATTGCAGGTTCCATGGCCTTAATTTGAAGCATAATAACATCATTCTGAATGTTGTGATTTTTGGCCTCTGCTTCCAGAAGTTTCCCTTGTAATTCTTGTATCTGAGCTTCAAATTTACTACTAATCTCAATCACTTTCTTCCCCATTGCAGCCACCGCAGTTGAAAGATCTGAAGCTACTTGAGCAATAATTTGACTTAGTTGGTCATATTTTCCAAAAACCAATTCCTCAAAATCCTTCTGTGATCCTTTTATCTATCACACTCTCTAAGGACCTTGTAATTAACTCTTTTAAATCCAGTTCTGTAAATCTCTGCAAATGAGTCATTTCAACTTTATTCATCTGACTCAAGGGGGAGCCCCCCCTTCCTTTAAGTTTAGGCATCTTTGCTTTTAAAAAGGACCAAAAAAATTCCTTCTTACTTCAATAGAGAGAAAAAAAAAGGGGAAAAAAACAGAAGAAATCTATTTGACTCAAGCTTGTTCCTTTAAATTCTTTTTCTGTAACAAAATATTTCTTTCAAAGTCTTTCAGGACTGGACTCCGCTCCCATTTCCGCTCTCACTTTTCTTCAAACAAAGCCAGTCGCCATCTTAAAGGACTTTCACTTCTCTTCCTCTCCTTCCCCCTTCCCCTCCTTCCTCCTCCAGAAAATCAGTAGAAAAAAATCCATACTTGCTTTAACTTATCTTCTTTCTTTTCCGGCTTGCTCCAATTATCACTTCAATTGTGGTGTTGCTCCCAGCATCTGGCTCCGCTAATTAGCGGAGGACCCTCTCGGCGCGGAGCATACCCCGGGGGTATGGAGGGAGCCATCCCTCTGAGCCTTCCCCAGGACAAAGGAAAAATTCCTGGGGCGACTCAGGGGTGCCCAGCCTCACCCCCAGAAGCTCTCCCTGCTCCTCCCGTCAAGGAGCAGGTCTTTCGAGCCGCCTGCCTGTTGCACGGCGGCTCTAACGCGCCGAGAAGCCGGCAGGCATGAGAAGCCTGCCGCCAATGAGGAAGGCGCCACCGGAAGTCCAGTCTGTCAGTTTCTTGATCTGTTGACAATCAACTTTTTGTGCAGCAGCAACCACAGCCTCCCAGACACTGTTCAGAGAGGTGTATTGTTTTCCTTCACCATAAATCTCCTGTTTAAGAAGAGCCCACAAGTTCTTAATAAGGTGAGGGTCAGGTGAGGAAGGGGGGCATGCCATTATTCTTTCATTTTAAAGCCTTTACTGGCTAGCCATGCAGTGGAGTACTTCAATGCACGTGATGGAGCATTGTCCTGCATTAAAATCATGGTCTTCTTGAAAGATGCAGACTTTTTTCCTATACCACTGCTTGAAGACAGTGTCTTCTAAAAACAATAGGTTTGGGAGTTGATTTTGAGTCCATCTTCAGCCCTAAAAGGTCCAACTAGTTCATCTTCAATAATACTAGCCCATACCAGTACATCACCTCCACTTTACTGGCATCTGAGTCAAAGTGGAGCTCTGTGCCCATTACTGATCCAGCCACGGGTCCATCCATCTGGTCCATCAAGAGTCACTCTCATCTCATCAGTCCATAAAAGCTTAGAAAAATCTGTCTTCAGATATTTCTTGGCCCAGTCTTGCCATTTCAACTTATGCATCTTATTCAGTGGTGGTCGGTTTTCAGCGTTCCTTACCTTGGCCATGTCTCTGAGCACTGAACACCTTGTACTTCTGGGACTCCAGGTAGGTTGCAGTTCTGAAATATGACAGCACTGGATAATGAGTTCCTGGTAGCTTCACGTTTGATTCTTCTCAAATTGAACTCAAGTTCGAGGCTCAAGGATGACTCAGCCTTCCATCCCTTCTAAGGTAGGTAAATTGAGGATTCAGTTTGTAAGGGCAATAAGCTGACTTTGTATAAAAAATATACAAAAGTATGAAGGCTATTGCTTCATGCATTGTAAGCCGCCCTGAGTCTCCGGAGAAGGGCGGCATATAAATCTAATTTTAAAAAAAATCTTTGGCAGTTAAAGTGTGTCTTTTTTTCTCAACACGTTTCTTGAGACCCTGTTGACTATTTGCAACAAAACATTTGATGGTTCTGTGATCACACCCCAATATCGTAGGAATTTCAAGAGTGCTGCATCCCTCTGAAAGACTTCTTACAATTTTTGACTTTTCAGAGTCAGTTAAATCTCTTTTTTAGCCCATTTTGCCCGAGGAAAAGAAGCTGCCTAATAATTATGCACACCTTGATATAGGATGTTGATTTCCTTAGGCCACACCCTCTCTCATTACACAAATACACATCATCTGATATGCTTATATCCACTAAGCATTTAAGTTTATATAGCTTGGAGGTGGAAAATATGCATATAAAGGATATTGTCAAAATACTCACTTGCCTAATAATTGTACACATGGTGTGTATATATATATATATATATATATATATATATATATATACACACACACACACACACACACACACACACACACACACACACATATACACACACACACACACAAAACACACACATGTATACTGTAACTACACACACATATGCACATATAATATCCATCATACTGTATATATATGTTTCATCCTGCAGTGGATAGACAATGGCTAAAATGGTAATGATCTCTCTCTCTCTCTCTCTCTCTCTCTCTCTCACACACACACACACACACACACACATACATAGACATATATATATATACACACCATATTTTTTGGAGTATAAGACACACTTTTTCCCCCACCAAAAGTGGGTAAAAATTTGGGTGTGTCTTATATATCGAACGTAGCCTTGCCCTGCCCACCTGCCAGCCCGCACCTTTTAGCTTTGCCTCCCAGCAATTTACCTCCTTGCAGCAAACAGCCTGTTTCAGCTTCAGCATAGTCTGATTAGTACAAGCAGCTGATTGTTGGTTGGACTGGCTTCCCGATCCTGCAGCTGTTTCAGGCTGCAAGGATCGCCATTGCCTATTGCCGCATGGGCCTCTGCTGTTTGCTACAAGGAGGCAAATTGCTGGGAGGCAGATTTTTTTTCTTGCTTCCTCCCCAGCGTCTTATACTCTGAAAAATATGGTGTGTATATATAAATCTTGGTTTACGTACAAAGAACCTGGCTAAAGATAAATACATATAAAGCCTACAAAAAGGAAAGAAAACAAATACTGTACCTTTTCAGGGAGGATACATGAGATAAAGGTGTGGCTAACTGATGAGGGGTTTGATGCTGCCAGAAAAAAAGCGTAGAAACTAATAGATTGTGATTTCACTGAACTAGGGCTGCATAAAAATTTTGGTTTACATAGGAGGAACCTGACTAAAGAGAAATACACATAAAGCCTACGAAAAGGAAAGAAAATATACATACATATATACATACATACATATATATATATATATAAGTATGTATGTATATGTGTGTGTGTGTGTGTGTATGCTTTCTTATCATAGGTTTTTGTATGTATATTTTTCATATATATATATATATATATGCACATACACACATATACATATATACAAACATATACATATACATATTTTGTTGCTGTTAGTTGCGAAATCATGTCTGACCCATCGCAACCCCGTGGACAATGTTCCTCCAGGCCTTCCTGTTCTCTACCATCCTCTGGAGTCCATTTAAGCTCACGCCAATTGCTTCAGTGACTCATTCTCTGTCGTCCCCTTCTTCTTTTACCCTCAATCTTTCCCAGCATTAGGTTCTTCTCCAGTGAGTCCTTCCTTCTCATTGGTCATTAGGTGGTCAAAGTATTGAGTTTCATCTTCAGGATCTGCTTCTAAAGAGCAATCAGGGTTGATCTCCTCTAGGGCTTGATCACCTTGCAGTCCAAGGGACTCGCAGGAGTCTTCTCCAGCACCATAGTTCAAAGGCCTCAATTCTTTGGCGCTCAGCCTTTCTTGCAACTTGCAACTGGGAAAACCATAGCCTTGACTATGTACACTACATATACATATATACATATACATATACATATACATATACATATACATATACATATACATATACATATACATATACATATACATATACATATACATATACATATACATATACATATACATATACGCATACTCATACACACACACACACACTTGATGGTTGAGCTATTCAATAACACAATGAAATGTCTAAAATGTTTATGCTAATATTAGTTTGTTCTTTGAACCTGTAACCATACCTGATTTTATTTTAGCCTTTAGCCATGACTTTAGACATTCCTGATGGACAAACCGAAGACTTCCTCCACATCCACAAGGTTCTAGCAGAGGATTGGTTACAGATCCTCCTGCAATTTGGCATATCCGACACTGATCTCCCTCCTCTTCAGGGTCTTCTGCCAGGAGACTGGAAATACAAGGAATTTTTCAATGTTGCAAAATTTAAATCCAAAGATCTGGAAGAATGGCATTTAAAAGTCCATACCTACAATAGGTTTGAGAATTATCAAAATAAAGGAGCAGTGGGAAGAAGCAATTTCTTACTTTTGAATTTTCTCTTACATGCTGAGTATACTCAATTTAATTATAATACAAAATTACAAAAGGAATAATGTCTCTCTTTTTCAGGCTTCAATCAAATTAGCAAACAACTTTGTTTCTCAAAAACTAGAGAACTAAAGGGTTAGATATACCAAACTTAATTCTTACTAAACCAAATGTACAGTATAGAATAGGGGGTATCTGGCTCAACACCAGTGGTTGTGAGAGAAATCTAGTAGTCCTAGTGGACAACCACTTAAATATGAGCCAGAAATTTGCTGCAGCTTCCAAAACAGCCAGGCCTAAGCTGCATCAACAGAGGGATAATATCAAGGGCACATAAAGTGCTAGTACTGTTTTATATTGCACTGATAAGATCACACTTGGAATACTGCATCCAGTTTTGGTTACCACAATACAAAAAAGACTGTTGAGACTCTAAAAAGAATGCAGAGAAGAGCAACAAAGATGATTACGGAGTCAGAGGCTAAAATATATGATGAACAGTCTAATGAAGAAAAGGACTAGGGATGAGATGATAGCAGTCTTTCAATATTTGAGGAGCTGTTAAAGAGAAGAGGGGGATCACATTATTCTTCAAAGCAACTTTATTTTCCAAATACAGAACAAATATGAAACGGGTGGGTTCTACTTACCTTTACTACCAGTTTGCAATGGGGCTGTGCGTCTCATCTCATCTCTCTGGAACCCGCACTGCATATCAGACATTAATACAATTGAACGTGTCCAGAAATATTTCACAAGAGTCCTCCACTCCTCTGCTCACAACAAAATACCTTATACCACCTTAGTAAACTTAGAACTACGCCGTCTTTGGTATGACCTAAGTGTAGCTCATAAAATTATCTGCTACAATGTCCTACCTGTCAATGACTACTTCAGCTTCGACCACAACAATACACGAGCACACAATAGATACAAACTTAAAGTGAACCGATCCAAACTCGATTGCTGAATATATGACTTCAGCAACAGAGTGGTCAATGCCTGGAATGCACTACCTGAATGTGGTTTCATCCCACAACCCCCAAAATTTTAATCTAAGACTCTCTACTGTTGACCTCACCCGATTCCTAAGAGGTCTGTAAGGGGCGTGCATAAGTGCACTAGTGTGCCTACCGTCCCTACCCTAATGTTTCCTCTATTTGTATCTATTTTATGTATCCAATCCATGCTTATATTTAAATATATATTACCTAATACGTTCTTGACAAATAAATGAAATAAAAAAATAAAAATTCATAATTTTTTTTTACTGATTTGTTTAAATACAAAACTTCTTTGGTTTCCTTCTAGTTTTGCTTCTTACCTATAAAAGAACCCTTATATTTTGTGAAAATATCAGTCATTTGGATTTACTAGGCAAGTTGTAAAAGACAAAAATTGCTAAATAGTTTTCATTAAAAGATTGCATGTTCATAAGAAATTTAAGAAATTTCTTAAGAAATTAAGAAATTTAAGAAGAATATTGCTACATTAAGTGAAAGGTCCAAGTGAGGGACAAATAACATTCTACCTTACAAACATGAGTTTGAAGTGCATATTAGAGCAGGAAAACTAAACTGCCTGAGGACCCTGGAGGGGTAGGAGACAAATAACAACAAACAAGTTGTGACGGTAAGAATATATGGGCACAATAGCAGATACTATTTATTTTTAAAGTTTCACTCTATGCATTAGACTTTATATTGCTGCTGTAAAGGTCATGTTATAATTTATATTGCTTTTTAAGTCCTATGCACTGTTTTCAGAAAGTATATAATCTTGTGGGTTTTGGAATCCAGTGAGGACTGTATCTGGGCATGCCAATCTAGACTACTTTGTTGCAACTTTCTCCAAATGTTTTGGTTCCTTACTTAAGAGAGCACTTTTCCCAAAACAACCCATCTACTTCAGATCATTATACCATGATCAGCTAGAAGTTTTCAAAAACTTTATTAATATGATCAAAAGGTAATAGCTTTCATTATTGCTTCCTAAGAACTGGCATTCACTGCACCCATCTATGACTATGGAAGGAGGCATTCAGGAGTATTACCCATAGATAGTCTAAATTCTTTTTAAAATACCAGTATCTACAATTTTGTTCATTTCTGTGATAATTGAGGAATGGAAAAAGAATAATGGTGCCATATATAATCCCATTAATAAAATGGGATTGACATGGCTTGAGAACAGACTGAGAAACTAAAAGCAAGCCAGCTAGCCAGTCAGCCAACCAATCAACCAAAAAACACAGCTTAGTCAGCTAAATTTCCTATCTTGTTCCTTCTACTTTGTCATTCTGCTTGAAAAAGAGTTTCTGGAATTCAAATTCTTGCATACTACTTTATAATCTGGTAATGGCAAATTGTAAACAGTAAAAGCATTCTGGCATTATCCTCAAAAGCAGCATGATTGCATGATCGCTTTTGGTGTAAAAGACAAAAATTTTACAATCCCTTGTTAATTATAAAAATTATTACACACTACAAAGGGATTTTAAATATGAAGGACTTTAAAATTAAAATTTATTATAATACAGAACAAAAAATGCTTGCCAAATTCCAGAATTGTTTATAGCAATAGCAATAGCACTTAGATTTACATATCACTTCACAATGCTTTACAGCCCTTTCAAAGTGGTTTACAGAGTCAGCATTTTGCCCCCAACAATCTAGGTTCTCATTTTACTGACCTCAGAAGGATGGAAGGCTGAGTCAACCTTGAGTCTGGTGAGATTCAAACTGGCAAATTACAGGTAGCCAACAGTCAGGAGAAGTAGCCTGCAGTACTGCATTCTAACCATTGCACCACAACAGCGCTTATATTTTGTTATTTACATTAATCATCAAGCTGGTTTAAAAAGTTCACTCTATTTTAGAATAATGAGTTGCCCACATTTACAGATAGTGAGGTTAGTTTTTAAAGAGCTTCTCATTTATGATTTGCTTTTTCCCAATTTGTTTTTGAAAACAGATGTTAGGATTTCTAATGAAATTCACATGGTTCAGCTCAGTTTTACTTTTAAAAATGGAAAGCTGCTAGAGGCAGATGGTCACTTTAGTGACAATGGCAAAGGCATCAATTCATACTGCATGAGAGAAGGCAATAGTAAATCACTTTTGTATTTTTACAAAGAAAGCCATATGGATAGAATATATAAAATGCCTGATGATACAATGCTATATGATGGGTCCCTCAGATTGGATGGCACTCAACCTGCTACTCAGGAACAGCTGAGGATCTTTCATAGTACTAATGGTGCTTATTATGTGGTTAGATTAAATCTTTGGGACATCAAGTTTCCATTCAGGAAAAAAAAATCTGTACTTGCAAAAACAGGACTACAGCAAGAACATGGAATCTAAGAAGCACTAACATGGGAAAACTCAAAATAGTAAAAGATGAATGAGAACAAATGGACATTTTAGGCAGTAGTGAATTGAGATGGCTTGGGATTGGACTCTTTCATTTAGGTTACACTGTTTTATTACTCAGGACATGAAAAAGAAAGAAGTGTTTCTTTTACAATTAGGAAAGATATAGCAAGAGCAGTACTTGATTACAATGCAATCAATGACAAAAATAATGTTTATTTATTATTTATTTATTTATTTATTTATTATTTATTTATTTATTTATTTATTTAAATTTTTATACCACCCTTCTCCCGAGGGAGTCAGGGTGGTGCATAGCCACAGTAAAACAACATATATCACAAAATTTAAAAAACAGATTAAAACATATTAAATAGTTTGGCCCTATATTAAAACTCAAAAACTAAAATACCCATTAAAATTAATTATTTAACCAGCCCAGCCTGTTGAAACAATAAGGTCTTAAGGGCACGGCGAAAGGTAAGTAGGTCGGGGATCATACGTATCTCTGGGGGCAATTCATTCCAGAGAGCGGGTGCCCCCACAGAGAAGGCTCTCCCACTGGGGTTCGCTAGTCGACATTGTTTGACCAACAGCACCCTGAGGAGTCCCTCTCTGTGGGAGCATACTGGATGGTGGGAGGCCATCGGTGGCAGAAGGTGATCTCGTAAATATCCAGGGCCTAAGCCATTGAGCGCTTTAAAGATGGTAAGCAACACCTTGAATTGCACCCGGAAGACCCCCGGGAGCCAGTGCAGCTCACGCAGGAGAAGTGTTACATGGGTGCACCGTGTCACTCCCATAATCACCCGTGCGGCTGCATTCTGGACCAGTTGGAGCCTCCGAGTGCTCTTCAGAGGGAGCCTCATGTAGAGAGCATTACAGTAGTCCAGACAAGAAGTGACGAGGGCATGGGTGACTGTGCACAAGGCATCCCGGTCCAGAAAGGGACACAACTGGTAAATCAGGTGAACCTGATAAAAAGCTCCCCTGGCCACAGCAGTCATGTGATCTTCTAAAGACAGCCATGTATCCAGGAAGACACCCAAGTTGCGAGCCCTCTCTGAGGGGGCCAAGATCTCACCCCCAATAGTCAGCGATGGAGCCAGCTGGCTATACTGGGACGCTGGAAACCACAGCCACTCGGTCTTGGAGGGGTTGAGTCTGAGCTTGTTTCTCCCCATCCAGATCCGCACAGCCTCCAGGCATCGGGACATCACATCAAGGACATCATTGGGGTGGTCCGGCGTGGAGATGTACAGCTGAGTATCATCAGCGTACTGATGGAATTTACCCCAAAACCATGGATGATCTCACCCAGCAGCTTCACATAAATGTTGAACAGGAGGGGCGAGAGGACTAACCTTGTGGCACCCTACAAACAAGGTGCCCAAGGTCGACCTCTGACCCCCGGCCAGACTGTGTATGACCAGAGAGGAAGGAGGAGAACCACTGCAACACGGTGCCCCCCATTCCTAACCCCTCCAACCGGCGCAGCATGATACCATGGTCAATGCTATCAAAAGCTACTGAGAGATCTAATAGGACCAGGACAGAGGAACAACTCCTGTCCCGAGCCCTCCAGAGATCATCAACCAATGCGACCAATGCCATTTCGATGCTGTATCCCGGCTTGAAGCCCGACTGGTACAGATCTAGATAGAAAGCTCCATCCAGGTACTGGGGAAGTTGTCACACCACCACACTCTCAACAACCTTTGCCACAAAGCAGAGGTTGGAGACTGGACGATAATTCACTAATACAGGTCCAGGGAAGGCTTCTTGAGGAGGGGCCTCACCACTGCCTCTTTCAGGGCAGCGGGGAAGACACCTCACTCAAAGAAGCATTAATAATCACCTGGAGCCAGCCTCGTGTGACCGCCCAGGAGGCCAGCACCAACCAGGAGGGACACAGGTCCAATAAACATGTGGCAGCGCTAAGCCTACCCAGAATCCTGTCCACGTCCTCGGGAGTCACAAGGTCAAACTCCTCCCAGATAACACTCTCAAGACCCACCTCCATCACCCCATCTGAACCTACCCAATCAGAGTCCAAGCCTTCCCGAATCTGAGTGATTTTGTCATGCAGGTTCTCTGCAGACGCAATAAGAGCAGAAAAATGGTTAGATTTTGCCGCTCTTATCGCCACTAGGTAGATCTTAATGTGAGACCTCACCAGTGTTCGATCAGATTCGGAGCAGCTGGCCCTCCAATCGCTCTCCAGGTGTCTTTTCCGGTGCTTCATCTTCCTTAGCTCCTCAGAGAACCAGGGTGCCAATTGAGATCAGCACTGGGTCAGAGGCCGCAAAGGCAGAATGCGGTCCAAAGCTCCAGCGGCCGCCTTATCCCAGGCGGCCACCAGTTCTTTAGTCGAGTCATGAGCCAGAGCCTCAGGGAATGGCCCAAGCTCCGTCAAGAACCTATCCGGATCCATCAGGCACCTGGGATGGGACCACCTAGCTGATTCTGTCTCCCTGCGGCAGAGGGAAGCGGCTCGAAAGTCTAGTTGAAGGAGTGAGTGATCTGACCATGACAAGGGCTTGATGACTAAATCCCCTATTTCTAGATCATTCAACCACTGACCAGAGACAAAAATCAGGTCCAGAGTGTGTCCCCCCATGTGAGTGGGGCATTGAACTAACAGGGTCAGGTCAATGGCCGTCATGGAAGCCATGAACTCCCGGGCTGCCTCTGATGTTTACCGACAGATGGCAGATTGAAATCCCTCCTGACAATAAGTCTGGGGGTATCCACCGCCACCCCGGTTATTATGTTGAGCAGCTCAGGCAGGGCCGTCGCTACATGGCAGGGAGCCAGGTACGCAGTCAGCAGGCCCATCTGCACCCCACAACCCCACTTCACTAGGAGGGACTCACATCCGGCTATCTGAGGAACAGAGGCTTCCCTCTGACAAAGACTTTCCTTAATAATAGCCGCCACCCCCTCCCCTCCCCTGAGCCCTCGGCTGATGGAATGTGTGGAAGCCTGGTGGGCACATTTCAACGAGGGGAACCCACCTCACGGCACAACCAAGTCTCCGTAATCCCTGCCAGGTCAGCACCCCCGCTCCTGAAAAAGATCGTAAACGAGGGGGGCTTTATTTATCGTAGACCTGGTGTTGCATAACATCAGCTGGAGGCCCAGGACCTGAGGATCTATGCAACCCGGGGAACGAGAAACACATTGGGGACCAGAGTGCGCAATCGCTCACAAACAGCAAGTGTGCACTCCCGAAACATCCCCCTGCTACCGCCATATCTGCCCCTCCCACCCACGATACTAATTAAACAGCCCTCACCCTCGGCTCCTAGCACCCCAGCCAGACTCCCATCCCCATCCCTCCTGTCATGACCATCAGACATGCTATGCTGCTCTGTAACTATATGGACCCCCCCCAGTCCATCCCTATGACCAACCTCTCCCCTCCCCAAACCCCTTAAAATCTTCACTAATGATTTAGCTAAAAAACCCTGCAGTCTCCTCTTTGCCGCATGCCACCACTCCGGGTTCAAAAACCTGTCATCAAGGTAGGCCCTTGATAGAATAGAGGGCCAAACCTGCAAGAGGGGGGAATCTCGCAGTATCAGGAGTTCAGTTGCCAAATACATCCAGTCACTAGGGGATGCGAAAAGGCCTATGGTCAGGAGGACCACTTCAATGATTTAAAGTCCAAAGGAGAGGTGCCAGTCTTAGGTACAAGTAAACCGGACTCTGCTGCCCTCTCACAGCAGTGAGAGGAGACATGTGTCTTTCGACACCCGGGAGTAGTTGACCAAATCACCCACTCACGGTGGTTGGCCCAACACGAATGGTCCAAAAGATTGATGGACCCGGTGATGAAATAACAGCCGAGCACTGTTATTTCATATTCATATCCTAAATTGTAACTCTCCATATGGTTAAGGAGAAAAGATGGAACAAAGCCAGTCCATGGGTTCAGGGACAGAAGTCGTAAACAGAAAGTGTAGTAGCTGTATCAGGAGGGGGTAAAAATGGTTACAAAAAAGGGAGATACTTTCCAGCAGACTGGGAATAAACAGGGTGGCGAGTGACCATAATAAGGCCTGAAAGCAGGCCAAAAAGGAGGGGAGAGGAGGGAAAAGGGCTACACAAAGTGCCAGGGGCGAACACCCCTCAGTCATCTTCCAGTCCCCAAATCACCCCCAGGTCTTCCATCGGTCAACAACACTCCCAAGCTCAGCCTCCACCAGATCACTGTGGGGCCTCTGGGTCACCATGGGGCCGGCCCTCCAAAGATAAGCCAGATACCCTGCAGCAGCCCAGGCGGTTCCACAATGATAAGCTGCCGAAACTATCCCCTGCCATCTCACTAGAAGTCCTCAGGCTGCTGCTGCCATTTCTGCTACTGTCCCAGCGGTTGCCATTGCAGCTGCCGCCACTACCATCACCACCAGCCTCCTTGTCATTTTCATCATCCTTCCCTAGCCCTTGCAGGCATTTCCCGAGGGGTCCAGGGTCCCAACGAGAGCCCCGATAAGAGGGCCACGTTGCCGCTGCCACCGCACTGCCACCGCTCCAGCAGTCGCTGCCAACAGATACAGAGCCGGATGCCGCCATCCAGGCCGATATAGCCGTCCTACACTGTCCTTTGCAAACGCCGACCTCTTCCTGGCCAGGGCGTCCTGGAGAGCAAAAAAGCTCTCAAATGAGCGGCAAAAAACTCCACTAGCCGGGCAGGGGCCATAGATGCTCTGTTTGGCCCCCCAAGGCCCCCCAATGGCCAAAACGTCACCCTCTCAGCAACCTCGAACTCAGCAAGGAGCCTCCATCCTGGGCATGCGCAGATCAAGAAATGTTGATTAGACATTGTGACCAACCCTTCAGTCATTCAAGTTTATGCTCCAACCATCAATGCAGAAAAAGAGGAGGTTAATTAGTTTTATGATGTTCAACTTGAAATCAATAGACTATGCAAGCAAGTAGTGCTACTTATGATTGGAGACTGGAATGCCAAAGTTGGAAACATGGAAGAGGAAAATGTAGTTGAATTGTATGGCATAGAAGACCAAAATGAAACAAGAGATTGAATTCTCAATTTTTGCCATGTCAACTATTTCTTCATAGAAGAACATTATCTTCAAAAACAAGGAAAAACAAGGATAATCTTTCAAAAAATCTCTGAACTCAGAAGAAGGTCCAACCTTGAATTGGTATACTAAAGCAGGGGTTACCAACCTTTCAGACCTCAGGAACCACTAAATTCATAATTTTAAATCCCGTGGACCATTAATAGAGTGCCACTTGCTGAAGCACCTGGACTGGAATGACGGGATGAGGTCCTTCAGGCACTTAGCTTGGTCACCTGTTTCTGCAACCTTAAACACTCAGAGCCATTTGGACTCATTTCCCATAGAAAACAAAACACTGGGGGTCACAAAACTTGGGTAGGTGTGGCCAACTCAACATCACTCATTCCCATCCAGTCACATGACCTCCCCAGCCGTGCCTACCCAAGTTTTGTGGCTCCTGATGTTTTCTTTTCTATGAGAAACAGGTATCTCTCTGTGTGTCTCTCTCTTTCTCTCTCAATCTGATTTTCTGGCACTCTCTGGGTCTCATGGGAATTTCTTCGGCCTTTGTTGGTGCTGGACGCATCTTGGTTGCACAGGGAGACACACAACCTGCTCTCTGGCCCAACAGACTCACTCAACCCGGATTATAATGGGCTGCAGGAGGAGGGGATGCCATTTTCCCCATTGTGAAGCACGCAAAATTGAAATGTGCTGCACAAGGTGCTGCAAGAACAGTGAGCAGGCCATGGAGGCACCACCAGCAGCAGCGGAGAGAAACAGCCATGTCAGGCCAGTGTCTTGGGCTGGAGAGGAAGTCGTGGTCTCCCCGAGCAACTGAGGTGTACACAGCACTAACAAGGGCCAGAAGAAGCACCCATGAGACCGAGCAAGAAATGAACCAAGTACAGGGGTGTTTTGCTCCCATTCTGAAATATGGAACGAGTCTCCATCCTCCGTCCTTACCTTCTCAGGCCAGGTGAGGAATGACTGGGAGGGACAGTGAGGGCAGGGCCAGCCACTGGTGGGTTCAACCGAAAGAGAGCTACAGCAGGAGGACAAAAGAGCCATGTGTTGCCACCACCCATTGCTTCGGTCTGCCTGCGCCCCCCCCGCCCCCCCGCTGCAGTAGCACCATTACCTCATTCCGGCTGGCAAGGGCTGTGCTACTCCTTGTATGTCCTTGTATGTTGCACCACTTGCAAAGTTGCACATTGCACATACCATACCTCTATGGTGGAAATTTCCAGCCCCACCATGACCTGCTTGCCCGGTCCCATATTCCAGAGCTCTAGCCCATTGGCCATCCCAGAGCAGCTCTTCCACCAAGGTGTACTGCGGACCACCAGTTGGTGACTGCTGTACTAAAGAATGTTAATGGACAGATGGTTACCAATTCAAGGGAAATAAAACAAAGATGGAAGGAATATACTGAAATATTGTACATCAGAAATGTTAGCATCCAATATACCTGAAAAGATATTCCTTACTTGCAAGAATCTCTAATACTAGAAGATGAAGTTACATCAGAACTCCAAGTTTTATCAAGTTGAAAGCTACTACTAGAATACTCACAAACATGTGGTAAGCCACAGAAAAAGAATCATAATAGATCCAACAACAACACAGTGGCCAACAGATTGGAAAAGTTGCTACATCCTAGTTCCAAAAGAAAGAAGAAATATAAAGTTCAAACTGAAGACAGATAGAACAACCAGTCTTAACTGAAATGAAGATATTGAAATAGTGGCAGGTTTCTGCCATTTAGGATCAATCATCAACAGACGTTAGGCCTACATTCAAAGACAACACAGTGTGATTCAATTGAGCAATTCTTTATTTACTTACATCTAATAAACAGAATCCGACAAACTAAATCTATAACCTTCTAAACTAATAGATTAGACCTGGGCATTTTACAACCTACAGGTCACATCAGGCCCATGGGCTGTCCTTTTCTGGCCCATGTTGTTGGTGTGTGTCTGACAGTATCGCTGGCGGAGGGCATGGTGGTAATGGGGATATGGTGGTGTCAACAGCCTTCCACAACAGTCCCAGTATCTCGAGGAGAAAGAAGAAAGGGAAAAGGAGAGGAAGAAAAGGGAGGGGAAAGAGGAGTAGAAGAGAAGGTTTGAAGGGGAGAAGAAGAGAGGAGTGGGGGAAGAGAAAGGGAAATAGGAAAGAGAAAGAGAGAAAGAACGAAGGAACTCGGAGAAGAGAGAGGAAGGAAGAGAAGGGGAGGAGAAGAAGAAAGGTTGGAGTAAAAGTAAAGGGTAACAGAGCAGTCCCAAAAAAGTAAAAATGAAAAATGAAAGTTAAAAGAAAAGATGAATGAAAAATGATGGAAATGACTGTACATGTAAATGTGTTTATGAGAAATAAAAATAAAAAACTTTTTAAAAAAAAACAGTCCCAGTTTCTCATGTGGCCTCTTGGGAAAATTAATTGCTTATCCCTGTAATATATATATCCTAGGAGATTATAAGGTGTGGTTATCCTGAACCTTTTCCTCCTTCCTCCACTCAATTCAAGACTGCACAGTCTCTTGTCTTGGCTCCCTCTCCAGAATATGCTTCCTCCTCCCTCAGAAGCCACAGGGCTGCTGCCAACAGTTCCCTCCACTCACACACACTCCTTCTTTAGCTGCATATTCCATCAAAACGGTCAAGAACAAGCAATCAAAAAAAATTGCCATATATTAGCCCTTGGTAGAGACTTGGAAATGTTATTGAAAAACTCTGCTGTGTCTAAAACTATAAAGATCAGAATTATGCAAGCCATGGTATTCACCGTGGCACCCTACAGAAGCAAAAGTTGAACTCTGAAGAAACAGGATACAAAGAGTATTGATGTCTTTGGACTTTGGTATTGAAGACTCCTGCGAATACCATGGACAGACAAGGCAGCAATTAAATGAATCATCAAATGATTTAGTCCAGTTCTCACTTGAGGCACAAATGCCCAGGCTCAAATTATCCTATTTTGAATATATTATGCCATGACCAAACTCTCTGGAGAATACTCTAATGTAGAGAAAGTCAGAAAGAAAGAGGACAACCAGCAGCAAGATGGATGGATTCAGTTGCAATGCTCTCATCACCATTGTACTTGTTGCAATGGTGATGAGTGCTTGTCAGAAGATGTGAAAGATCAGATTAGAGATGGATCGTCATGGAGAAAATCTACCCATGTAGAAGAGCTGAAAACAACCTGTCGACACAATCAATAAATGTTCCTGTAAATAAAAACATTCTATGGATTACACAGTTATTTTAAAATCTCTGTACAAATGTGATTCAGTGAAAACTAAAGGAGGTGAAGGAGGAGAGTATCCATTATTTCTCAAACTCCAGTAAATTGAAGAATATGCCAGAATGATTATTCCAATATTGCACATTACACCATTTGAATCATTGCATCATTTGTGTAATAATACTCCTACCCAATGTTGTATCGTTACAAAACAATATTTTATTGTATGCAAAATCCATTGCAGCAAGATCTGGAAAATCTAGAGTTTATTTTATATGAATCTTTAGAAATGTTTCACCAAATCTGATCACTTATGCAGAAAATCCTATTTCTCCACATTAGAGCTTACTGTTTAAACTCTGGAATTGAAAAATGATTGTAGCATGACATCATTTAAAATAGTTCTAGATCAAAGGTAATAGATTCCTTTTATACTTTAACTTACACCAAACAAAATACATACTGTAAGTGTCAATGTTCCCCCACCCACTAGCTTTTACTCACCTCTCTTGCAACTTTTTTAGCTTCTCGGGATCTGTTTCAGCTTTATTAATCTCTTTGGTATTTATTGAATTACAAGAAGTAGTATTGCTTATATAGTTGCTTTGATTTCGCAAATCAGATACTGTCAGGAAAATTGGAACTTGATCAGGTAAAGGACCAGTCATGTGAAGATGTGCTGTGAAGTTTGTCCGGAAAAGAGATGGAGGAGATTCTGTGGATGATGAAGAACTGTGGGAATTCAGAAAGTTATCTTCATCATGAGAAGCAATGCTTGGAGATATGCTACTTAGACCATTGCTTATACTGTCCTCAAGCAGATTGCTGTCATCAAAGTGGCTGACTGTGGGTGACGAAGATTGGCAACTTTCAGCACCTGAAAAGGAATCTCTGATTCTTATGGGAGATAGTTGTCTGCGAGCAGGTAGTCTTGGATTTCCATTCAGTTCTGTGATTTGCACAGGACCTGTTACAACATCCACGCTGCCTGCCATGTCACTTCTGTTTGCAGTTTGTATTAAGGTACCTGGGATATTAAGTGTAGAATGCATAGAAGGCCTTTGCACTGTTGATCTAGCAGAAATAAAACCAGCGTAACATCTTTGATTGCTCTCAAAACTCTGTCTTTCTCTGCCATACACATTGCTCCTTTGCCAGTCTTCAGGAGAATTTAAGTTACCAGGAGCCTCAACAGCTGCTGCACTTTCTGCTTGTGGGATTTTTGTATTAAATTCCAAATGTTCACTTTCATTTTTATGAGCCTCTTCCAAAAGGTTTTCTTCAAGAGAATAAGATTTTTTTTGATCTCTTACTTTTCTTTGTCCTAATGAATGTGGTTCAATAGCTGAGTCCACTATTACATCATGTTGTCGTAAAAATCTATGGGAAAATTCAGCCCTACTTCCATCACTCCCAACTCCAGTTTCACAATTATGTTGTTCCACTTGTGTTAAAGATATCGTACTACCTCTACTTTGATCAAGAAGAGGAGGTTTGTTAAGATCAACTGAAATAAGTTCTTGTTCTAAGTTATCGTTTTTGACGCCTTCATTTATTCCAACAGATGCTTCCACATTTGAGCATACTGCTGTGTAAAAATCATCTTCTTTGGACTTCATAAGGGTGTTTCTAATGGGTGGAAGATTTGAATTACTTGATTCATTTGATAAAGAAGAATTATTAGCAGTCTGAACAGAAGAATCCACTGAATTAGCCAAGGGCTGCTGTGCTACTGTAAGAATATTTCCTTTCTTAAGATCCTGGTCTAGGTTTTTACTACTTATGTTTAATTTAGAGGACTGGAATATGTTCTTTTTTTCTTGAGGTTTTTTCTTTGTCTTCTGAATAGGACCATTTTTTTGTCCTGTGATATTTTGTGGTTCTGTATTGAAGAGAAAATTAGCTTTTATAATTTATTTGTCTATAGCCAATTTCCTGAACACTTATTAAATATAATGATTCAACAATGATGGAAAAAGCTTCTATATAATAGAAATGCAGGCTATATAAATTGATGAATAAATAAATAAATATTTAATTTTTGGAATTAAATTAAATTCCACAAATTATTTATAGTAAAATTCTTTAAATTGTTGTTTCATGTTTGAGATATTTTGACAAACGCAGTGAGATTTTTATGTCTGAGATAAACTGGGGATGGGGTTCAGTCAAGTGAGATAAAAGAGTTTCACCCCATCTCTGAGATAGTCCACTTGAAAACTGGTTAGTTTTTCTATATTAGGAAAACTTTTTACATTTAATTAATTTTAAATTATAGGAGAAGTGGTCATACTATTTGATGAAGTAGTTATATTTTTCTAAATATGACAGCAAAATACAATAACAATGGAGGATTGCATGTAGAATGATATATTTGCAATTCTGCCAAATAATAATTGGTCACTGACCAAAATAAATAACTACTACAGTTCTGCCTCAAATCATCAAAGCAACACAGTCTGTTATATCAGTGCTACAGAAAATGCCAGGAAAATATGAAAAAAATCATAAACTATGATACATAATTACACACTGCTGCTTTTCTCTTTATTTTTATAAGATGTCCTTGCATACTGGGATTTTAAATACATGGACCTGCCTCATTTAGAAGCTTAAAGTAACTTTTAACTTTAATCAACTTTGCTCATGTTTTGTCCTTTAGCTACAATTAACCTGACAATATTCTATGTATTCTCTGTCTGCTAAAGCAAGCAAGAAATCGATCTAAAGAAAAATTCCATACATGTATAAAAGATTAGCACAACTTGCACAAGAATTTCTCACCAGATCCTCTAGTAATCTTTGCTATTCCCTGGAGCATTGGCGTTTTCCTTCCTTTTCCTTCTGCTTTTCTAAAAGTTTCAGAGTCTGGATTTTCCAGTACATTTCTCTGGTTCATTTGTTGTCTTCTTGATAAAATTGGCTTTGGAAAACCTATTAAAAACATTGGCTTATTAATTCACTTGTTTTAGAAAGATTAAGATAGGGGCAATCTTGAATCAAAGTTTTATTAATTTAGAAACACATCATCCCCTGCATTGGAATAATAAATGTAGAAGGCTAAAGAGATTTTAATAATAAAGAATGCAAGATGCATTTGGAAAACACTGGGAAAGATGAATACGTTTGATCTTTTCCCTCTGAGAAATATTTGGAGTTCATAGACAAAACCAGTACCGATTCTTTAGATCATCTTGTTATTAATCAGCCTTTTATGACATTTAAATTTGAAAGAAGAATTTGGATTGTGCAAACAGATGAATCAATTAAAAGATCTTTTGAGTGTAGAATTAGTTGTATCAGGAATCCTAAATTATTAGTAATATTGGGTGTACTCTTGGATGATTTCAAATTTATAGTTCAAACCAGTGATGGGATTCAAGTAATTTAACAACCGGTTCTCTGCCCTAATGATTTTTCTTCCAACAACCAGTTTACCAAACTGCTCAGAAAGTTAACAACTGGTTCTCCCGAAGTGGTGCGAACTGGCTGAATCCCATCACTGGTTCAAACACAGAGTTATTTTCTTATTTTATTTTAAAATGCTGGTAATCCAAGAATCATGTTGCCTTAGATGGAGTTATATTCAACTTTAAAAATTCTGATTTTAAATCTCTGGCTTTGTTGTTCAGATAGCAGATGTGTCCATGAAGTATTCAACCACAAGGTTTAGTTTAATCAAGACTGGATAATCACAATTTATTCTATATGAAATACCTCTGAATTTAACTAATATTAGAAGAAATACACTCTCCAAAATAAATCCCCACTCAGTTCTACAGAGACATTCTTCTGAACCTACTAGATTCCTGTAGCAGCTTAGCTATAGAGTGAAAGATTGGGGATTTCAAATCTCTCCACTCAGAAGCCTTCTGAGTTTCCTCAACATAGCTCCATTTCCTACTTTGGTGTAGTAGCTTGATAAATTTCTGTTATCTTCCAAAGAAAAATCACAACTGACATTTGCTCTTAAATCAAGAAAGAAAAGAAAGATATGCCAAATGTAACTTGTCTGGCATATTAAAATTTTAAAAAATGAGGAAAAAATGAAATAAATTGTATAGTACCACCTTCTGGTCTTGAACCACTGAGGTATATGGCTAGCCATTTCTGCTCTCACCACTTTTTGGGAGATAGACCAATTCACAAAATAAAACAATAAAATTAAACTATGAAAAATGGGAAAATAGAAAAAGTGTTTTTTAATATTAAATGGTAATTTGCAAGAGTCAACTTCATTAGAAATAAAAGAGAGTTGTTAAAATCACAAAACAATCTCAAAGAGAAAAATGGCAGAGTAAAACATTAATGTTGCAAACCATTCTGGCAGAATCCAACTCTACTGCAAAGAAAATTCAAGGTGCATAAAAATACAGCATTACTAATCTAGTGCAGAAAAAACAAATTCAAGAGGGAAAATATTAAATACAAACACATGAAATAAAATAACAATGTCCCATAATTTTCTGGGTAAAATTCTTTGTTTATCAGTTGTCACTAAAACAACAGCCTTCTGCTTGCTTCCTCTGTACTTTCTCCCCAGAAATTTTTAAAGGTTTTAATTTTCCTCTTAATCTTAAAAAAAGATGAAGAAATTCTTCTCTTTGTCAACTTGGCCCACATCTTCTTACACTCTTGTTCCCAATGACATCTCCCTGCAATCTCCAAAAAACAAACAAACCCACAGCTTCTTCCTAGAATAGAATAGAATAGAATAGAATAGAATAGAATAGAATAGAATAGAATAGAATTTTTTATTGGCCAAATGCGATTGGACACACAAGAAATTTTTCTTGGTGCATATGCTCTCAGTGTATATAAAAGAAAAGATATGTTGATCAAGAATCATAAGGTAGTTATAAGGAGCAGTTGTGGGATTTAAGAAGCCCTGATGGTGCAGTGGCTAAACTGCAATATTGTAGGCAAACTGCCCATAGCCTATAGTTTGATCCTGACCAGGCTCAAGGTTGACTAAGCCTTCCATCCTTCCAAGATCGGTAAAATGAGGACCAAGATTGTTGAGGGCAATATGCAAATAATGCTTATACTGTAAACTGCCCAGAGAGTATTGTAAAATACTATGGGGAGATATATAAGTCTAAATGCTGTTGCTATTGCTGTTGACTCTGTGCTTTACAAACTGTCACCTTAGAGTCAAGATTGATTACTGTCCTATAAAGCTTTTCAGAACAGCCTTCTATTTTGTCATGCCTAGACTAGAGTCTCTGGGAGATACATCTTTCTAGTTTTTGGCTATTCACCATCTTCTGAATGCATTACTTATTTCACCTTATTTTATTGTCTGACTGAATTTGAGGTATTCATGAATAGTCCCTGCAGAATGAAATGTATTGTTTTTCCATCAGCTCTGATTTTATATTTATATTTATTGTTGTTGTTGTTGTTATTATTTGCATAGTCATCCAGATGTTAGACTGGGTTTGGCATTTTTGTCTACCTAGTGAGTCCTTACCAAGGACCTGGATATTTGGTGGTGTTACAGATATTGTTGCAGGATGAAAGCTGTTCCCAGTAGTCATCTTTTGCAATTTACTGATGGTGAATTTGTCAATGCTAATGATGTTCAAGTGATGCTGCAGTTGTTTTGAGATTGCATCCAAAGCACTTATTTCTGTGGGTACTATCCTTACTCACCTTTGCCACAGGCGTTCTATTTCTATTTGTATGTGTTTGCATTTTATTATCTTCTCCAGTTTTTTCTCTTCTATTCTGCTGTCTCCAGGCACCACCACTATTCAGACTCCTTTGTCTTTCTTATCAACAATTGTTATGTAATGAGTGCCTGTCTATTTGAATTCTAAAATCCCAGAGCAATTTAACTTCTTCATTTTCTATGAATTTCTCTATTTTATGGTACCGCCATTTCTTTCTTGCAGACAAATGAAATTTCTTGAAGATCTTCCAATGCATCATTGTTGCTATTTTGTCATGCTGCTGTTTGTAGTCAATCTGGGCAATCTTCTTGTAGCAACTTACCAAGTGGTCCACTGTTTCTTCAGCTTCTTTGCATAGGCAGCACTTACTATCTGTTCCTGTCTTCTCAATTCTGGCTTTGTATGCCTTTGTCCTTAAGGCTTGGTCATGTGCAGCCAGAATTAGTCCCTTGGTCTCTTTTTTCAACTTTCCTGCTCTTAGCCATTGCCAGGCCTCATTATTATTTGTTTTTCCTGCTATTTTTTTTAATGTAGTGGCCATGTAGTGCTTTGTTTTACTGTGTCTCCATTCTGTTCTTCATTTGGTTTTTCCTGTAGGCCAGTTTGATCTCTCCAGAAGTCAATAAGCCTTCCTGGTATACTAACTTCAGTGCATCCTGTTCATTGTCCTTCAGATATTCTTCCAAAGCCCTCTTTTTTCTTGTAATTACTTTCAACATTCCACACCCACCTATTTGCCTTGGTAGGTAGAGTTAATGTCTGTTAATGTCGCTGCGAGGACATGAAGGACATGATTCATTGTCATTATTTTTTCTGTTTTCCTATCAATTGCTTTTAATTCTGTTTGAGTCCAATCTTCTATTCCAGCTGTGTATCTAATGACTGGAATTTCCCAGGAGTTGATTGCCTTGATAGTATTTCCTCCATTGAATTTAGACATTAAGATCCTTCACTCTCCTTATGTATTCACCTTTAATATTTTTTCTTGACTTCAGTATGTTTGATATTGTCAGCTTGAAGAGATATCCAGCTATTTGTAGTAATCATCTTCATCCAGACTCTTAATGTTATTTTCAGGGGGCATCTTGACCTTCAGTTTTCATTATTTTTTCTTGTTTGATAGTGAGTGTGGCACATTTGTCCAATTCAAACTCTATTTCAATATCTTGGCTATATATAAGGACAGTGTTGAGCATCAATTGTATTTCAGATGATGTTTCTCCATAAAGCTTCAAATCATCCATGTAAAGGAGGTGGCAGATGTCTGGCAGATGTTTTTGATGCTTGATAGTCATGGCCTGAGTTATTCAATATTGTTGACAGAAGAAACTGTGCAATGACAAACAGTAGTGGTCATAGTCAGGGGTGGGTTCTACTTACTTTTACTACCGATTTGCAACGAGGCCATGTGTCATTATACTCTACTGTATATTCATCAGGGATATGATTTAGTTCATATCTGAGCGGCCCAGTGCTTTTCCCTACTTTCTTCAATTTAAGTCTAAATTTTGCAATGAGAAACTCATGATTGGAGCCAAAGTCAGCTCCTGGTCTTGTTTTTACTGACTGTATAGAGCTTCTCCATCTTTGGCTGAAGAGCACATAGTCAATCTGATTTCTCTGTTGACCGTCTGATGATATCCATGTGTAGAGTCGTCTCTTGGGTTGTTGGAAAAGAGTGTTTGCTATGACCATCCTATTATCTTGACAGAATTCTATCAGCCTGTGCCCTGCTTCACTTTGTACTCCAAGGCCAAATTTGCCTGTTGTTTCTGTTATCTTTTGGCTTCCTACTTTAGCATTCCAATCCCCCATTTTGATAAGGACATGGCGTTAATTCTATAAGGTGCTATAAGACTTCATAGAACTGGTCAATTTCATCCTCTTCAGCACTAATGGTTGGGGCATAGACTTGGATAACTGTGATATTGAATGGTTTGCCTTGGATTCGAACTGAGATTATTCTGTCATTTTGGGGATTGTATCCCAGCATTGCTTTTCCTACTCTTTTATTGATTATGAAGGCTACTCCATTTCTCCTGAGGGATTCTTATGAGCAATAGTATACCTGATGGTCATCTGAATTAAATTCACCCATTCCTGTCCATTTTAGTTCACTGATTCCTAAGATGTTGATGTTCAGTCTTGTCATCTCTTGTTTGACAACGTCCAGCTTGCCTTGATTCATGGATCTTACATTCCAGGTTTCTATGGAGAAAAAATCTTTACAGCATCAGACTTTTCTTTCACTACCAGAAGCATCTACAGCTGAGCATTCTTTCAGCTTTGGCCCAGTTGCTTCACTCTTTCTGGCACTACTAATACTAGCCCTCTGCTCTTCCCCAGTAGCATATTGGACATCTTCTGACCTGAGGAGCTCATCTTCCAGCATAATATCTTTTTTCCTTTTGGTACTATCCATGGGGTTTTCATGGCAAAGATACTGGAGTGGGTTGCCATTTCCTTCTCCAGTGGATCACATTTTGTCAGAACTCTCTGCTATGACCTGTCTGTCTTGGGTGGTCCTACATGGCATAGCTCATAGCTTCATTGAGATACGCAAGCCCCTTCACCATGACAAGGCAGTAATTCATGAAGGGGAATAATACAATTACATATACAGAATTTTTATCTTCCAACTTCAATATATTCTTCTATAGTTATTTTTTTTATTTTTCCCATTTGTTGGGATTCTTACCTCATTATCTTTAAATAATACTATTCTCTCTTTATTATTTTCATCACTTTCTCCAAAAATATATGAAAACATCAATAACATTTCTTTATACAATATTCTTAACCCCTAATATTTTAATATTATAAATATCACTCAGTATTCCACCACATTTTCAATATTTCAATTTTCTATAAACACCAATAAAGCCAGTTATCAATAAGATTTAATCAGTCCCAAGATTATATCTTTAAGTCCCCTGAATTTATAGTCCTTGAAAACTGTTAAGGATATTGTTGTGTTAACCAACCAGCAGAACATAGAGCACAGGAAAACGGTGCTGAGAGCAATGAATAAGGTACGTACAAATTGGTGTATCAAAGTTTTTAATTTATAGTGAAAAAACAATCTCATAGTTTTTAATCAATCCAAGTCTTTGCCAGTCCAGTGATACAAAAATCTTCTTACCATACAAAACAGCAGTAGGTAATAACAGCAAGTTCACACTGATAACAAACCACAATGGTAGCATATCCATCCACAATGATAGCATCTCCATACACAATGGTAGCATAACATCAATGACTACATTTCAGCTCCCTTCTTAAATACAGTTACAACAGAGCTTATCCAATTAGGATATAATAACTCAGCATTACCATGACTCAGCATTACAATGACTCAGCAGTACTACTTAAAGTCATATAATACATATTCATGTTAAAGTCATAGAACACATATATTGTCCATATATTGCCTGGATAACCTGTTAGGCATACACCATATCCTAACATTCTCCCCTTTAGGCAGGCCAATATATACCTGTCTATATTCTCAAGCCATAGCTTTCGCAACACATCTTATGTTTAATTGCACCCTGTGCTGTGGTGAAATTATCGGCAATATTGTTTTCAGACATACAATATTCCAACTGAACCATGTTGCTTTGAGTGCCCTGACGAACATTTAAATAACAAATATCAGTATACTTAGACCTTGTCTTAACCATTAAATTAGTCGCCATTTTTATAGCAGCTTGGTTATCTTCATATATTACGATAGGATAATCTACCTTTAATCCAACATCCATCATTAGTTGTTTATAATAAATCAGATCAGTACATACTAGTGACAAACATGAGAATTCTGCTTCCATAGTGGATAGACTGATATCTTTCTGTTGTATTGATTTCCATCCAAACAGTTACCTAACATTATCGCAACACCTGATGTAGACTTTCTGGTGGTCAAATCAGTAGCGAAACTGGCATCAGCATATGCACTCAGTGTAAGATCACAGTTAGGTTCTAAATATAATGCATAATGCATTGTCATCTTTAAATATCTCAATATTTGCTTTGCGGCCTGTCAATGGGAGTGACATGGCGCTCACATGTGACACCACTCCTACGCGGGTGCGCTTCAAGGTGTTGGTTCTTACCTTCAAACTCCTCCATGGCTTAGGACCTGGGTATCTACGAGACCACCTTCTGCAACCAATAACCTCCCACCAACCAGTACGCTCCCACAGGGTAGGCCTTCTCAGGGTGCCATCACTAAAGCAATGCCGACTAGTGGTTCCCAGAGAAAGAGCCTTTTCTGTTGGGGCACCTACCCTTTGGAACAGGTTACCCCCAGGGATACGAATGATCCCAGATCTTCGTACTTTCCGTCGTGCAGTTAAGACCTTTCTTTTTCACCAAGCCGGTCTGGCATAAATCTTTTCTAATTTTTTAAATCTTTATGCTGAAGATTCTTAACTGTTGAGCCAAACTGGCTTAATTATTTATATTCACATTCTATATGTATGTCATTTTAACTGTTCACCGCCCTGAGTCCTTCGGGAGAAGGGCGGTATAGAAATTGAATAAATAAATAAATAAATAAATGCCGATTTGTTGGTTCTGCATTATATCTTGCTAATTGGTTTACGCTATAAGAAATATTAGGTCTTGACCAATTGCTAATATAGGAAAGCCTACAGAGATTGATAGATCTCCTTACTAAATACAGGACTTTGGATTTCTCCATGTTGAAAATCCTGTGCCAATAAGCGTTTTAGCTGGCTTACATAACTTCATGCCATAGCGTTTCAACATCTGACTTATCTTGCTAGACTGAGATAGTTTATATCCTCTAACTGTTTGACTAATATCAAGGTCCAAATAATGTCTAATATGACCTAAATTCCTAATCTTAAATTTATCTTGTAACTGTCTAACAATATCCATTGCTTCTTTATCAGTTTTGGTTATAATTGCTATTTCGTCAGTAAATAATAGTAAAAATGAAACTAAACTATTATTCTCTCTTTTAAAGAGACATTTGTCTGCCACACCTTCCTGACAACCAATATTATTAAGCTCTTTCACTATACACTGGTTCCATTCAAACTCTGATTGTCTTAAACCATAAAGGCTTTTATTTAATTTCCAACAATCATTTTGATCTTTTGTTTTAACTCCTAACAGCTTTCTTATATAAATGGTATGTCTTAATGGAGCATGCAAGTATGCTGTCTCCACATCTATATGATTAATAATATACTTATTCTTTGCCGCCCACACTAGCATAGTTCTTAACGTGCTAGCTCTTAAACTTGGAGCAAACACCTCATCAAAATCTTTTTCAGTTTGAGAAAAATCTTGAGCTACAAGGCAAGCTTTATGGGTTACAGTCCCATCTATTCCTTCCTTTACTTTATACACCCATCTACAACCAATCAATTTCTCTCCAGGTGGTAATTTAACATTTTCATAAACTCCTAATTCAGTTAATGAATTAATTTCTTTACTTATTGCCTCCTTCCATGCATTCTGCTCTTTTTCAGGATACATCTTAATGACCTCAAAATTTGAATGTTCTATGTTAACCTGGCAAACCACGGTTGCTTTATACCTATCAGGTGGATGTCTTTCTCTATTAGATCTCCTAGGCAATACAGGACTCATTGCAGGTGTTTCATCTGACTCCTCCCCTAAAACTATCTCCTCTTCTTCAACCTTAATAGAAGACTCTACATTGTCTATATCCTCATCAGGGGTATCATTAATCATTTGATGCTCAATGCTAACATTATTGTCATCCTGTCTGTAATCTACACGCTCAAGTTTATTCCATCCTTCGTGCTCTAGAAATCTTGCATTTGCACTACAGTAAACACTAGTAGTTCCCTGTGTCCAAAATCTAAAAGACTGATGATTTGAGTCATAGCCAACAAAAAACTATTTTCTGGCTCTCTGTTGATCCTTTCTCCTCACATTAGATGGAATATGAACCCAAGCTGGGGCTCCAAATGTGTGTAAGTAACTAAGATTTGGTTTCCTCCCATGCCATAATATAAATGGTATTTCACCGTAGATGAATGTACAACGTTATTTAGCACATGGTGAGCACACATAACAGCCTCACCCCATAAAGTTTCAGGCAAACCAGAAACTGCCAATATTGCTCTAGTCATGGCTTGTAATGTTTGACCCCTTCTTTCAACATAAGCATTGTGTTGTGGTCTATACGGCGCAGACCATTTATGCTTAATTCCTGCCTCTTGCAAACTTTTTTAAGCTTTGGTTAGTGAATTCTGTGCCATTATCAGTTACTAAGAACATTACTTTAAACTTCTGTTTCCTTTCAACAAATCGCAGCCAGTTATTTATATGCTGGAATGTTTCACATTTCGTTTTCAATAGATAACAGAAGCCGTATCTAGAGTAATGATCTATTATGCTTAGAATATAGCAGGCACCTCCTATACTGGGTTTCTTGGGTTCAATCAAATCTACAAATACTACCTCTAATGGCTTTTTGATTTTAAAACCATTGATAAAATTTGTTGGTGTTACTTTATTTTTTTTGCTGACTACAGGCATTGTAATTCAAATACTTACTACATGCTTGTATTTGTATCCCTTCAGATAACTGAACTGTTTTCTTTAACATCCTGAAATTTATATGTCCTAATCTCCGAAGTAATAGATGAATACATTCATCATGTGGTTTATCATTCCTATAAACTTGCCTAGAATTAGCTACTAATAAATACTGGGTTCTCATGTAAAATAAATAAATAAATCATTTTCTAATACTGTAGTAACAACATTGCCATTTTTCTCAATCATACACTTATCATTTTTAAATGTTACTGTAAATTCAACTTGCACTAAAGATTTAACAGATAGCAAATTAAATTTTAACCCAGGAATATATAACATAGGTAATGGTTCATTACTAAATGACCAACATGCAACACCCTCTCCAGCTACCTTAACCTTCCAACCATTTGCTAATTTAACATGTTGGTTACTCTTATTCATTTTAACAAACATTTTTCAATTCCGGCTGCATTTCATGGAGCCCAGCGGAGCACCGTTATTTTCCAGCCATTCTTGCCACGTTGTCAACCAGAAGTGTTCTCCTTTTTGTAGTCAATCTGTGCTACATTCAGTTGGTCTTCCTTCCAACTGGGCAGTTGGAAGGAAGTTGGAAGTTAGGGCAGTTTCCTTTCTGTATAGGTGGAAAGAGATTGTTTTCAACTAAATGCTGTTAGACTGCATCAGCTATCACATCAGTTAGCTATTTTGAAAGTTGTTGGTAAACAAGTAATTGACCTGCGATTGCCTGGTGCGGCCCCTTTTGCTGGATCTTTCATTATCAGGTAGCTTTTCCCAGATGTTAGTCACTCTTCAATTTCACCTCCTTGTAGTATGTTGTTAAACTGCTTGGCAACACCTGGATATAAACTAGTTATGTGTTTCAACCAAAAATCATGCAGTTCATCTTCACCTGGTGCTGACCAATTCTTGATCTTCCTTGCTCTTTTCTCTGCTGTTATTATTAGTTCTTTCATTTCAACTTCTGCATCTTGTTTTATTTCTTTGGGTTATTGCCTATCTGCACTCAGAACTGTACTGTTTCTTCCTTGTCAGGTACTGACTGATTCATTGCTATTTCTTCACTGATAGATTGGTAGAAACGTTTCTGATTGGATTGAAATTGGAGATTCTGCCTATAATTCGCAATTCAAGTTTCACATCTGCTGATATTCCTGGCATAGCTGTTATTTGCTACTTTATTATTTCTAGTGCTTCCTTGATCATCCTTGTTTTAAGTGGTATTACTTAGGTACTCTTTGGTATTCTTGTTCTCCAGTTTTTCTTTCCTCTGTTCTAGCTTGCTTGTCTGATCTCAACTTGCTGGTCTTATTTTCCAGTCTAATCTTTCATTTTTGTGGTGCACTTTGTTTTTTTCTTCTTTGTTGATTTTGCCTCCCAGGTATTCAGTTGTACCTGCAGCTGTGCTGTACGTTAGTTGGTTTGTTTCTTGTAGTGAGTTGGTGCTTAAATTTGATATTGCAGTATTTGCATCTTTTAGTGCTTGTGTTAGCTGTTTCTTTGGAGCAAGTTTCAATGCAGGCAGCTTTATTCTGATGTTTTTGTATTGTTCTAGATGCTCAGTTATACCTTGTTTCAATTCTTTTACTTCATTAGTTAGAGGCCTTTGTTCCTCCTGAGGCAGAAGACAGGGTGCCTGGTTTCCAAATGAAAATAATTGTACATCTCAGCTGGATTTCTTTGCTGCCAATTCCCCCTGGTTTGCCTCTATATTCTTAGTTACTTCTGTCAAAGTTTTGATTTCTTTGCCCTGTGTAAACCTTTTCAGTTCTTCCAATTCTCTTCTGTGAATAATTTATTTGGTATTATAAATCAACATTGATTTGGTAGCCTCTGTTCTGTTATTTCTAATTCTGGATGTTGTTCTTTTTAGAACTGCTGCATTTGTTTAAAATAACCTCTTGTTGTTGGACTTGATCTGTAATAACAAATCATTATTTCTTTGTTTTCAGTCACTGTATATTTGCAATGGGTAAACATCCTTTCTCCCAGTATTTTGCAGCTGCTGGCCCTGTTGCAGGACTGTTACTCAGCCAACAGTCCTGAGTCCTGTAGCCAATTTTTCACAAGATATCCAGAAACTCCAATATCTAGTGTGGACCTTGTTAACCTGTAGCCCCACTGTATAACTGAAAATACATGTTACATGACATTACACTGTTATAAATTCAGGCCTCTTTCAACATTTAACTTGTTGGGACTGAACATTACAGATGTTTAATGAATCTATATTAATTACCAAGCAAGATAATATTTGAGGTTAATAATGATAAACCATATAAACATTCAAGCACTTTAACAAAGAATATTCAAGACTGATGGCTGCAAGGGAACACATAAAAAACTGTATTTGGGAATTTGGCAAATTATTCAATTCCTTAAGAGAAAGATGAAGCAAAACTTTGAGCTGGGGAATGTATGTGGTGGCAGTAGTGGTGGAGAGAACGGACGTTGTTCTTACCTGAACGTCCCTTCTCTGCGCGCTGATGGAGAATCCAAAAGGATGGTAATTCCTCAGCTTGCTTGCTAGACTGGGTGAATGTTTCTTTAAGAAACTCCTTGGCCACTCCTCCCTCGCCCGACTGAGCTCCAGTTCATTCACGAAGTTAGCTAGAAGACGGTGCTGACCTAAAACGACAAAAATCAACAAAAAAAGGGGGCCCGGAGAAAAGAAAGCAGCCAAGGGATGGGTTGGATTCTCCATCAGCGCGCAGAGAAGGGACGTTCAGGTAAGAACAACGTCCGTTCTCCAGCGCGCTGCCTGGAGAATCCAAAAGGATGGGATATGCCCAAGCTAGTCATTTGAAGGGTGGGCGGCTGCGTCGTCCCAGGCAGGAAACTCCAAAACAGACTGCAGCACACGTCTACCAAAGGAGGCTTCAGCCAAAGCGAAGGAGTCAATTTTATAATGTTTCACAAAAGGTGTAAGAGAAGTCCAAGTAGCAGCTCTACATATGTCCAGTATAGAAGCCTGTGTGGCCCAAGCCGCAGAAGTGGCTGCACTCCGAGTAGAATGTGGTAAAATCCGATGAGGTGGAACTTTCTTCTGTGAGTGGTAAGCAGTGGCGATACAGGCCTTAATCCATCGTCCGATGGTGGCTGATGAGACCTTGTTGCCTAATGTCGCCGGATGGAAAGAAATAAATAATGCCTCAGATTTTCTGAAATAAGAGGTCCTTTTTATATACCGTCGAAGAGCCCTTCGAACGTCCAGAGTATGCCATTGTTGCTCGCGACTATGACTAGGAGCCGGGCAAAAATCAGGTAGGACCAACTCCTGAGCCCTATGAAAAGTGGAGTTAACTTTGGGCAGGAAGGATGGATCAGTGCACAGTACGACTTTATTTGGATGGAAAATGCAGAGATCGGCACGCACTGACAACGCCGCCAATTCGGAAACTCTTCTCGCCGAAGTAATTGCAATAAGAAATGCAACCTTGAGAGTGAGATATCAAAGAGAGATGGAAGCGAGAGGTTCAAACAGCGAAGACATCAGCGCGTAGAGGACCAACGACAAATCCCATGTGGGATACCTGTGAATCGTAGCAGGTCGTAAATTAGACGCCCCTCGTAAGAAAGTCAGGATATCTGGATGAACAGTGAGGGACCTGCAACCAGCTTCAGATAAAACGGTGCTCAGAGCAACGACTTGACGCCTCAAGGTGTTGGGGGCCAAACCCCGGTCAAATCCATCCTGTAAGAAAACTAGGACATCCCTAGAAGTTGCAGCCGTGGGGTCCCGATGTGACTTAGAGCACCAGGAACAGAAGGCGCGCCAAGTAGCGTCGTATATGCGATTAGTGGATGGACGCCTGGCAGACTGCATAGTGTGGATGACATTGGGAGGCACGTTGTTCTTTCTCAGACGTATCCTCTCAAACGCCAGACGGTCAACTGCAACCATTGAGGGTCTGGATGCAGTATGACCCCCTGGCTGAGAGATATCAGATCGTTGGGGATGTGCCAAGGACGCTCGACAGACAGATTTAATAGGTCCGCGTACCAGGCTCGACGAGGCCAATTCGGAGCGACCAGGATGAGATCTGCCTTCTCCGTCAGCATCTTGCGAATCACTCGGGGAATGAGTGGCAGCGGGGGAAAAGCGTACAGAAGGCCCGAAGGCCACCCGCTTCGAAGGGCGTCGCAGGCTTCCGCCCCCGGACAAGGGTAACGACTGAAGAACCGGGGCAGCTGAGCATTCCGTGGCTGGGCGAATAGATCGACCTGGGGACGGCCGAACCTCCTCGACAACTCTTGAAATAAGTCTGGGTGGAGACGCCACTCTGCTGGATCTATTTGAGTCCGGCTTAGCCAATCCGCTTGGACATTGTCCACCCCTGATATGTGTTCCGCCGTTAGTGACAGTACATGTCTCTCCGCCCAGTGGAGCATCCGCAGAGCCTCGTCCAGTAAAGCCTTCGACCGGGTCCCTCCTTCCTTGTTCACGTGGGCCTTTGCGGTAACATTGTCCGTGAGGACTAGAACGTGTTGACCCTCCACAGCCGGCTGGAAATGGCGGAGGGCGAGATGTATAGCCCGAAGCTCCAACCAATTGATGTTGTGCCTCAAGTCCCTTGGTGACCACTGGCCTTGAGCCACAGACGACTGCAGATGAGCTCCCCAGCCGAATTGACTCGCGTCCATCGTGATGGTTATCCGAGCCGCATCCAGAAAATAACAGCCTTTTAGAATGGCTGGGGAGATCCACCACTTCAGGGAGAGACGAACCATGGCAGGAAGGACTACCTTGGAGAGGGAGCTGGCTCGGTGAGACCGCTGGTAAGGAAGAAGGAACCATTGGAGGGGGCGACAATGTAGCCGAGCCCACGGGACAATTGCAATGCACGATATCAGTTTCCCCAACAACTGTGACAGGGTGATCAAGGGAACCCGTCTGAGAGACAAGACATGCTTCACCAGAGAACGAATGCTTTGAATTCTGTCGGGGGACAGGAACACATGGCCAGTTGTAGAATCTATGACAGCACCAAGATGGAGGATTCGAGTGGTGGGCACTAGTTGACTCTTGTCCAAGTTCAGAAGAAACCCGTGCTGTTGCAATAGGAGAATCACCCTGGAGAGGTCGGAAACCACCTGGTCTGGGGTAGCAGACAGAACAATGATGTCGTCCAAATAGCACATCACTCGAATAGGGATCCGGCGCAGAGCAGCCGCGATTGTAGCCAGGAGCTTTGTGAAGGTCCGAGGAGCGGATGAAAGGCCGAAGGGCATCGCCCGATATTGGAAGTGCTGCTTTGAGTAGGCGAAACGAAGAAAGCGTCGATGGCATTGACGGATCGGAACATGCAGATAAGCCTCTTTGATGTTGATCGAAGTCATAAAATCTCCTTTGCGGATACCCTGGAGAATGGTCTTGAGAGAGTGCATCTTGAAATGATGAAGTCGGACAAATTGGTTCAAGGCCTTGAGATCTAAAATCCCCCTCCATGCCCCGGAGGACTTCGGTACTAGGAAGAGTCGGGAGTAGAAACCCGAGCCCCTTTCCTCTACAGGCACAGGTTCGATAGCGCAGATCTCTAAGAGGTGACGAACTTCGGCGGCCATCAAGGATCTCTTCTCCGGATTGCTGGGAACCGGACAGGTAAGGAAACGCCTGGGAGGAATGGAGAGGAAGTCGATCGTAAGGCCGAATGTCTGGATAACCCAAGCATCTGTTGACGAGGAAACCCATTGGGGCAGAAAATGAAGAAGGCGACCACCAATGGGAAGAGAAGCGTGATAGTCACTTGCCCCGACGGAAGGACTTCCCTGGAGCGCCTCGGAACTGTCGCCGAGAGGAAGGCTGTCCTCTGCCCCTATCACGGTAAGTGGGCCGGTCAGATGATCTGTCACCACCTTGGGAAAACTGTCTGGAGAAGTAGGACCCGCTAGGTCCGGCATCCATCCGAAAGGGCTGTCTCGGGGGAAAAGGCGAGAATCTCCTGTCCTGGCGTCGAAAGGAAGAAGGCATAACCTTTCTCTTGTTCTTGTCTTCGACAAGTATGGGATCTAGGGCGTCACCGAAAAGAAGAGTTCCCTTATACGGAGCAGAAGCCAAACGCCATTTGGATTTTAGGTCGGCTCTCCAATGGCGGAGCCAAAGAAGGCGACGAGAAGTAACATTTGATACTAGGGCACGTGATGCAAACTTGGCTGCATTCAAGGAAGCGTCAGCCATGTATTCAGTAGTCGCCAGAATTTTATTAACGTCATGGTGAAGTCTGCTATCATCAGGAGGTAACCGCTCCTGCAGTTGGCGAAGCCAAATAAGGTTAGCCCGAGCAAAGAAGGAAGTAGAGGTAGCAGCACGAATGGCCCAGGCGGCCGCTTGGTGGGTCTTACGAAGAGACAGCTCTGCCTTCTTGTCCTCTGTTCTTAGACCATCGAGAACGTCGTTGGAGATGACTGTAGAAGAAGTTAGCTGAGCCACGGGGCCATCTACAGAAGGAAGCTGGATAAGATCCTGCAAAGAGGGATCCAAACAATAAAGCTTCTTGTCCAATCCGTTTGGAGCAGAAATGTATGCCGGTTGAGACCAGGACATCTTAACCACGTCAGAGAATAGATCAGGACACGGAATAAAATCTTGTTCCGGTTTGTTCGATTGGAACAGATCACCGTGAGGTTGGGCGTCAGCCGATTGAGTAGGAGGCGCAGATGACAACCCCATATTTGTTGCGACTTTGGCCTTGTGGAGCAAGGACTTAAACATGGATGGACGGAAAAGACCAGTGAAGGCAGGCTTCTCAGGGGGAAGGTCCTCGTCCTCCGACAACTCCATTTCATCAGGTAGCTCCTCATCCCAGACAGAATCATCAGCTGCCACGGAATCAGCATAATACGAACAGTCACGGTGAGGGTCAACATACCCATGGGACACATGAGGATGTGAGGAAGACACACAATGAGCGTAACAGCCCTGAGAGTTGGATGACAAGATTCTGGACATGGTTTGAGACACCAAGTCTTGGATATCTTTAGATAAAGTTGGTTGCAACCCCTCAGCAGAGCGGAGGCCAGCAGCGGTAGGTGTAAATGTGGCTTCAGGGGCAGCACGACCCCTGGAAAGTGAAGCCTGGGTATAAGTAGGTGGAATGGCAGAAGGAAATGCAGCCTCACGAAGAAGCCCCATGTCAGAAGACTCGTGAACAGAGGCTGATTGCTCTTGCACAGTTGAGGATCTCCTATCAGGAGACAATTGAATCGTGGCAGCTTTGGCCCTCTGCTGGGCAAAAAGGTATTGCTTTTCAAAAGCCTTGCGCTTTCTTTCCTCAGTCTTGTCAGAGACAGAGTTGCGCCTGGTAGCATTAGGGCTGGCTGAACGAGCCCTGAGCGAAGTCTGCCTGGTGGTATGAGCAGGAGCCTTGGACCGCTTCTTAGCCTCAGGTGGACTGCAACCTTCCACATCTGATGACAAATCAGAATCAGCCATTGCGACCAGAGGCGTTGAAAAATGGCTTGTACTGAAGGCCTGGAGCCTCTTTCAGTCCCTTTTGATTTTTTTTTTTTTTTGAAATCAGGTGAGTAATTAATTAAGCAATAAAATAAAAAAATATATATATCAATTAATAGTCTATTAAAAATTATTGAATCAGTCTGTTTTTTTTTCTTTTTTTATGATAAAAAACTGGATCAATGAATTAAGCAATAAAAGTTCATTAAAAAATTAATTATGCAAATATAACTAGATGAAGAAAACGACAACCAACAAGGAAAAAAAATGTCCTCTTGTCAAACAGTGAGGCAAAGATGCACAAAATGGCGAGGGGGTGTCAAAACACCTCAACTAGCCGCTTCGCAGGAGGCAGTCAGTAAGGAGGGCGCCGACGTGTAAAATGGTGGCCGTCCGACAACAACGGCTCCGTGAGGCAGGAATGAGGCAAAAAAACGGCCGTTTGAATAAACAAAATGGCGCGCGGCACGAAAAAACCGCCAAACGCCGAAATTGAGTGAAACAGCCTCCACAGGCAGGCGCTGGCCAGAAAAAACCTCCCAAAGGCGCCGCGAAGCTTTAAAATGCAAAGGAGCTTGCCGATTGAAAGGCAGAGGCCCCTGGCCGCCAAATCAACGGAGGAGCGGTGTGACGGGCGGAGGCGGCAATTACGAAAGTCCAGGAGCCAACACAACCGCCGGCGGCAGAGAAAGTCACTCGGAGATGCCTAAAAAGGTATCGCTCCGAGGAATCAAAGCGGAGCGAAGGGGAGCCTCCTGGATCTCCAGGGAACTCACCCGCCGCTCAATCCGACGAACAGCTGATCAGACAGTCAATCGCCACACCGCCCATTCAAAAGGAAGAAAAAAGGATCCAAAAAATTCAAATAAAAAACGAAAAGGAAGGATAATCACACAGATTGCTTTCAAAAAATTGCTAGAGCCAAGGAAAAACCCAGTCTCTCGCTCGACTGAGTGAATGAACTGGAGCTCAGTCGGGCGAGGGAGGAGTGGCCAAGGAGTTTCTTAAAGAAACATTCACCCAGTCTAGCAAGCAAGCTGAGGAATTACCATCCTTTTGGATTCTCCAGGCAGCGCGCTGGAGAATTTAAATAAATTGATTGACTTTACAGTGCATAGTTACAGAAGGAAATGGCAGAAAAATACAAACCCTTGTTCTGAAAAACTTAAAATCTTTAAACTTTTTGCCATAAAAAGATGATAAATTTACAAGATGTAATACATACACACTAAGAAGAAGCAGCTTTTACACAAACACTGGTTTATTTGAGACTGGCAAATCAAATGCAGAGAATGTTTTTGGTTTATAAACTGAATGTGGTAGAGAAAGAAAAAATAAGAATAATCTTTACTACAATTTGGATTTAATTTTTGATGTGTGTGTACTTAGTGTGTACTAAGAAGACATGACTTTCTCTCACCTTTTGCCCATTGGATTATAATTTAGTATCTTTACAAATGGTTTTCTTTCTCAATCCATTAAATTACATCATCATACTAATAAAATATGCCTCTTATATCTTTTCAGCCTGTCTTCCAGTTCTTCCTCTTTAATCCTAGTCTTCTAAGGAAGAAATGGTAGACATTTTCTTGAATAAATTTAGTTTATTTATATATTAATACTACAAGAAACAAAAATACAAAAGAAAATAGTAGGAAAGACAGGGGAGAGAAAAGGGAAGGTAAAAGTGTGGGAAAAAGGAGAAAAAGAAAGACAAGGCCTATAGGTTTCTTCCTCCCTTTGATGCAGTACAATAACATAATAACATCAAACCTCTACTTTTTACTTTTACATAATAGTATTAACAAGGAAGAAATGGTGAACTGAGGACAACTCCATGAAAAGCAGAGCCAATGACTGCAGCAGAATGAAGAGCTAGGAAGTAGTGCAGCTCTTTAATAATTTATCTCAGGAGAAATAGAGGACTTCAGATCACCCATAAATCCTCCAAACAGCTACTTCTTGTGAGGATACTGCAAGACAGCAGTTTCCAATGAATTTACAATCTGGCAGATGATGGAATACACTTCTTGCTCAAACTACAGTCAGTGTGTTTAATATAATGTGAAAAGACATTATATTTGCATATATCCTTTTCTAATCATTTTCAGAAATTGCTTATTAACTGCTTTTCAGTTATTATTATTCTTTGGATCAACAAGTTCTATTGCACCAGGTGAATTTCCTTCAATCCTTTGCAAAAGAAATTTTAACTACAGTACAGAACAGTAGCAAAAAAATAAACAGTAATTAAAACTTTGTTTTTAGAAAATCATAAGCAGACTAAGGGTTCAGATAAATTTTAAAAAGATTTGGAATTAATTATAAATAATTCTTCCATGTAAAATTGCTCTCATTTTGAATTTTTTAAAAACAATAATAAAAATTTAAAAATTGTATAATAGAGGGAACCAGAAGGAACTAAAGATCACAATTAAAGGGGAACATTTAAATTTGATTTACAATTTCAGAATGAAGCAAAATAGCCAGTTGCATATACGACTATGTATCCTATTAGTTCGGAAGTGCATTATGTCTAAGTCTCAGTAGGGTGCTGTGAGTACGGATCTTCTGGCTGCAGGTCACGTGATGGGGTGGTGGTCAGTCTCTCCCAGCACGCGGGTCACGTGATAGGATGGTATTCAGGTGGCTGATTGGCCTCTCTCTCTCTCTCTCTCTCTCTCTCTCTCTCGTGCACTGCGTGCTGGGTTCTCCTTCCACAGCCTCTGCTCCTTTGTTGATTCCTCTGCTTGCCTCCCTTTCACTCAAACTCTTCTCTCCCTCAGGCTTGCCCCACAGCCTCTCCTATATTCCCTTATCCCCCTCAGGTTTGGCTACAGTAGCAACTTCTCCCTCTCGTCTTCTCTCCTCTCCTTTTCTCGCTAATCTCTCTCCTTTTATCACCTCTCCTCTCTCCTTGCCTCCTCTTTTTCTCTCTTCCAGGTGCGTCAGTCTCTGGGGCTCAGCTATCAGCCCCTGTTCCAGTTTCACCCCCCTCATGCGGTCACCCACTGCTCAGCTAGCCTTTGCATGCAGCACTCATCAACTGGAGCTGCATGCACTGATTCTGGGGTCTCCCCTAAACCCTGGCAGCCCCGCAGCTCTAACTGACTCCAGGCTACATGCTGCTGCTTGGAACAATGAGGCCACTGGAAGTGCTGATCAGCTGGAGCTGAATGGGATGATCCCAGGACCTCAACAGAGCCCCAGCAACACTGCAACTCCAGCTGACTCTCCCGAGATCTGTGTGGTGCTGCCACTGCTTCAGCTCATTCCTCAACTACACACACATACACACAAGACCTGAGCATCTTCCATCCTTCCTCCCTTTCCTACCCTCACCAGCCACTCACTCTCAGGAAGAGGGTGCTGCTGCCACTGACAAGACACCCGAAGTAGGAGGAGGTAACTACTCAATCACCTCCTCCTACTAGTCTGCTTGTGGACCAGATCTAAACATATCACAGGCTGGATCTGGCCCATGGGCCTTGAGTTTGACATGTCTGATCTAGAACCCACACAAAAAATTGATGTCATGGAATAATCCACATTTAAAGATATCAGGAAACATCTGGGATGATATGTCAAATATAAGATACTTTGCAAAATCTTCTTCACAATATATACATACAACTAAAACAGATATTTACAAAAATTATGGCCCAAATGCTTCAGAAAATTAAGAGAAATCTGGAAGAGAGATATCTGAAATCTTAGAATCCTTCAGAGATGTAGTACTTTAAATGAAATCAACAATTTGATTTTATATAGAATTGTGGAGAAAGAGAGAATATTAGCATTTGTTATATACCTGTCTAATGAAATACTACAAATATCAGAAAAATTTACTTATGATTTAAGAATAATATTAATTTATCAGAAATACAATTGTGTATATAGTGAACCCCTCAAAAGATTTTTTCAACAGGTTGGGCATCAATTTTCTTTAATTTGGACATTCATATTCTCTATGCACTGGTTCTAGATGTCATCACTACATTGGCCTTAGGTATCAAATCACCATATTGGTGACATTGTACCTCAATTGTCAATCAAAGAATCATTTCTAGTAGTTTCACAAAAATATGTTAAATAGATGTCTTCTGTCTGGCAGGAAAGTGATAGATTTAAAATTTTATGATGAGTAAAATATGGAAAGTTTGAATCTTACAACTTTTAAATTTGCTGGACTCAATAATGGGATTGGGCTCACTAGAAAAAGGTCTATTCTTTATTTATGAACTTACTGTATCATTTCTTATATAATGTACTAAGTGGAAATAAGGTATGGAATTATTGAAGTGTCTTGATAAACTGTAGATAAGATATAAATAGGAAGAAGAGCAATATTACAAGATTTTCCAACCAGAGGAATCTGAAAAGCAGACCAACACTCAAAGACTTCTACCCTAGTTGTGTAACCTATCTGGATCATCTCTGAGATGAATGAGTTGCCTAACTGTAGATGTCCTCCAACTGAAGTTCCTGAACATGTGGATCTGTAAATGAGCCTCAAGAAAATAAAAATACTGCTATTTGGGTCTAAGTCACAGGACTTTTAAAATATCAATTTCTACCAATTTATGTCTATTTGTGTCATGCTCCTTTAATTAGCTAGCTACAGGATTTCAACTGAGTTGGCCCAATATTCTTTTCCCTTAGTTGCTTTAATATATTTTTGCAAGAACTGTACATATAACCTTTAATAAGGTTTGAAATAGCATTTTGCTTCTAACTGGATGATGATGATAGCCATTATTACTACCGTTAATACCAGTTACAATATCTGCCTATCTTAGGTGGACTCAAAGATGAAAAAAATGCCACATCCATCTGTATTACTGTGCAACCAACCATAATAGCTATTCTGAGATTCTCCCTAACGTACTTCATCCCTACAGCCAATCTTTATCATCTAGGTCTTTTCTCAGCTCTTTTTATTATGTCCAAGTATCCTTTACAAGGGTAAAACCCTTGAAGTTCTTCAGTTTAATTTTATTAGTGTTATTTTTGCAGTTATATTAAAAAATATTAAAAATATTTTTTTATATTTAGAGATGAGCTGGCTCTCTGTGGATGCCAGAGGTTGGTATGTTTCTTTAACCTACAGCTAAGGTTAATATTTCTTCCAATGGGCTTGGATCCAGTGTAAAAACCAGACAACTTTAAATCAGCCTGACTGAAAGATATTTGTTTCAACATAAACTATTTTGTTTTCTTAAGGTTTCTTGTCAAAGATCAATTTAAGAAGAAAGGAAAAGCTCCAGTATATCTTGATGGCCATAAAGCCAGTTTGCTGCATTACACTGTGACCAAATATATTTAGGAAACTAGAAATCTAGATTGGAGAGGATATTCTTATTTTACTGTCACTGGCAGGAAATGATATTAAAAAGGCATTTTGCATTAGCCACAACTAGATAGCACCTTTGCTGGAATCAGTGTTGCCTGCGGTTGGGCCTGCTTTCAACAAAAAATTTTTTTTTATATAATTAGGTAAGAACCCTTAGGAGAAAACAAGATTTCTGAAATCATTTTGGAAACCATCCAGGTACAGGGCATTTTCACCCTACCTTTTCCTTTAGACCTGGCAAATGACATTTGTCAATTAATGCTCACTAAGGCAAAAAGATACAACCATACATACACACAGAAGGGAAAAAAGCACAAACAGAAAAGCATGACAGCTGCTGTTGTGCTTACTTGGATAAAATGAAATGCTTATTGGTATGGGATTAAGTTGAAATTTAAAGGCTTAGAATTTGTATACAGTATTGCTATATAGCTTGCTAATCACTATTTTGTATATGATTTCAATATTTTTTTTCTTTTTGGAAGTATGCTTTATTCTTTTTCGTAGGTTCTGACTAAAGCTTAAATGAATTTTGGTTGAGGATTTTTCTTCAGAGGCAGAAGGGAGAGAGAGGAAGATGCCATACATACCATTACAGTCCTCATTGTGTGCCTCCCCCTTTCCAATTTATGTTTTGTAAGCAGTTGATAAATTACGAAAGCACCTCGCCTATTATCCTGTGGCAGATGAATTTGGTCAGGAACCTTTGGTGAAGGATGATGTCAAAGACTTGGCTCCAGAGCCACTTGCTTCTAAAGTCTTAGGTGCAGTTGTGATAAAATTCTCATTGTTGTTACTAAATTGTAATGAATCACAGTTCAACAAGAGCTTTTTAAGGCAGAGGTCCCCAACCCCCAATCTGTGGACCAGCACTGCCTGCACAAACAAGCAAAGCTCCGTCTGCGGGATGCAGGCAGCACAATACCACGCCCCCTTCAGTCCATGAAAAAACCTCTCTTCACAGAACCAGTCCCTAGTGCCCAAAAGGTTTTAATGGATTTTGTACATGACTGTTTTCTCCAGGATAACAGATTATATGATTGCTTTTTATCAGAAGACTCTTTTATGCACTTATATAACTCACAGTTTCTAACTCAGCTTTATTATAATTTCCTGTTTTGCTTGTTCTTACACTTATTACCTATTGCCTTATTGCCAATAGTCTATTAAAACTATTGATTTTGAGAGTAAATGTTTCTTTTGATGAATCAATGATTTTGGCCATAGAATGTATTCTTTGCAAACCATCTTTTCCACAATTCCTTAATTTAAAAATCTCTTTAGTTCCAATCATGTGCATTACAATTTATTTTCCTGAATATTTTTCCATACATACCTTGCATATCTTTTTTGGGGCCAGACCCACTTTTTTCATTTTTTTTCATGTTTGAGCTTGATTTTTGCTTCTGTTTAACAGATGTTTTGTCAATGGCAGGAAATTTAGCTTCTGATTTATTCCCATGAGATTTTATATTGGATTTTGGATCACTTCCAGAAATTTCATCAGATGGGGTCTGGTAATTTTAAAAGAAATACTTAATTATTAACAATAAAATTAATTTTAACAGCCCATATACTGGTATTAGGAGAATTACTTTCTCTTTAGAGGAATTTCTTCCTCTGTTTAACTTTCACTGAGGAAAATATAAATCTTTCAATTAGGATTATGGCTGGAAAAATTAAATTTCTTTTCCTCAAATGAAGAAATTCCCTGCCTCTGCAACAGATATTAATAGCATTAGAAATAGTTTGGCTCAAAATTATTTTTTATCCTTGAAACTACTACAAAACTACTGTAAATTGGTACATCTGCTACAGCCCAAGTGCCCAGTTTCCAATGTGGCATCCAAATGCAGCATCTACTAATATTGCCATTGAGGTTCATTTATTTATTTATTTATTTATTTTAATTTTTATACCGCGCTTCTCCCAGAGGACTCAGGGCAGTATACAGCCAACAATAAAATACACCCATATACAAAATTTAAAAACAGTTTAAAAACATATTAAATAATTTGGTCCCAATGTCATTAAAAATAAACCAACAATTAAATTCATGTTCATGTTTAGACCAGCCCAGCTTGTTGGAACAATAATGTCAGGGATCATCTGTATCTCTGGGGGCAAATTGTTCCAGAGGGCAGGTGCCCTCACAGAGAAGGCTCTCACCAGTCGACATTGTTTGACCGACGGCACACTGAGGAGTCCCTCTCTGTGGGAGCATATTGGCTGGTGGGAGGCTATCGGTAGCAGAAGGCGATCTCGTAAGTACCCAGGTCCTAAGCCATGGAGTGCTTTAAAGATGGTCACCAACACCTTGAATCGCACCTGGAAGACCACCGGGAGCCAGTGCAGCTCGCGCAGGAGAGGTGTTACATGGGTGTGTCGTGTCGCTCCCATAATCCCCTGAGTGGCCACATTCTGGACCAGTTGGAGCCTCCAAGTGCTCTTCAGGGGGAGCCCCATGTAGAGAGCATTACAGTAGTTCAGACAGGCAGTGATGAGATCATAAGTGTTCATGTACAAGGAGTCTCGGTCCAGAAAGGGGCGCAACTGGTGAATCAGTGAACCTGATAAAAAGCCTCCCTGGCCACAGCCATCACATGATCTTCTAGAGATAGCTGCGCATCCAGGAGGACACCCAAGTTGCGAGCCCTCTCTGTGGGGGCCAAAATCTCACTGGCTATACCGGGATGCCAGAAATCACAGCCACTTGGTCTTGGAGGGGTTGAGTCTGAGCCTGTTTCTCCCCATCTAGATCCGCACGGCCTCCAGACACCGGGACATCACGTCAAGTGCATCATTGGGGTGGTCTGGGGTGGTCTGGGGTGGAGATGTACAGCTGAGTATCATCAGTGTACTGATGGAACTTCACCCCAAAACTACGGATGATCTTACCCAGCTGCTTCACATAAATGGTGAACAGAAGGGGTGAGAGGACCGACCCTTGCAGCACCCCACAAACAAGGCACCTCGAGGTCGACCTCTGACCCCTGCAAACACAGACTGCATACAGTCAGAGAGCAAGGAGAATCACCGCAGCACGGTGTCCCCCACTCCTAACTCCTCCAACCGGCGCAGCATGATTCATGAGATTAAACCCTCTTTCATAACTAACCACATCTTCCATTCTAGCCATATTGTAAGAATGCTTGTGATATATTTTAAATATATATATATTCAAAATTCTAAATAAGCTTAAAAAGGTAGAAAGCCTCAACTCAAATTCAAAAGATATCCAAGTATGCTGCAACAAAAACTACATTAAAAAAAACACTCTTATAAATATTACTATTCAAATTTCCTGTTCTAGAAAATTCCATAAAGGTCCTGGAGCTGCCTTGCTGCTCATATCCTTCGACTCTTACTCTCTCAAACAGAAGAAGCTTGGAGGACATATGCACCTCCATATTACAGTGTTTCCCTGAACATAAGAGCCTGTCTTATATTTTTTTGAACTCTGAAATAAGCGCTTGGCCTTATTGCCATGCACTCAAAAGCCCAATTGGGCTTATTATCAGGGGATGTCTTATTTTGGGGGAAACAGGCTATTAAATCTGTCCATCAGAACAAGACAATAAGGATCAAAATGAGCAAAACAAGTTCTCCTACCATAATATACCGTATTTTCCGGCATATAAGATGACTTTCTAACACACAAAAATCTTCTCAAAAGTCGGGGGTCATCTTATATGCCGGGTGTCGGTCTCCTGTAACCAGGCAGACCAGCCTGAAAGGCTTTGATGAGCCTTAAATAGCTCTAAGGAGCCAAGCTGAATTGCCTGCTGAGTTGCCGCTAATCAGCTGAGTTACACGCAAGCCCCGTGTAGCAGGCAACTCAGCTGGGATCGCCAGAGCTTGGATGGCCAAGTCCCGTTTAAAAGGGAAAAACTTCCCTTTTACACAACGCTGGCCATCCTAGCTGAGTTGCCTGATTAGCAGGCAACTCAGCTGGGATCGCCAGAGCTTGGATGGCCAAGCCCCGTTTAAAAGGGAAAAACTTCCCTTTTACACAACACTGGCCATCCCAGCTGCTAATTTTTGCCTGCTAATTGGTACGTAGCAACCCCCCCCACTCCAGCTTGCTTACCTTAGCTGCTAGCCGCAATGCTTGCCTTGCCTTGCCTGCAATCCATTGCATCAGCAAGCAACTAAATCTCCCTACCTGCAATCAAGCAGGCAGGGAGTTGTGGACTTCAACTCCCAGAATTTCTCAGCCAGCAAAGGAAAGCTGGCTGAGGAATTCTGGGAGTTGAAGTCTACAAGTCTTAAAGTTGCCAAGGTTGGAGACCCCTGTTCTATTAGGTAAGTTTTTTTTCCCCTTTGGGAGCTTCAAAAAAAAATAGTTAATTGGGGGTTTTTTAGTTGTTCTTTTTTAGACCTAAAAAAGACTTAGATCTAGCCATTTAAAGGCTAGGTCTAAGTTTTAGGCTAGGAAGTTTTAAATTTAGCTTTCATATAAAAATAAAAATAAAAATAAAAATAAAGAAAATAATATTTGTGCAGCTTTCTGAGATTTAGTGTGTTTCTGTAGTGTTTCACTCTAACTACACAAATGCACAAAATCTCACAAAGCTGTATGTGGAATTTTGTGTGTGTAAAGTGTGAAAGTTGTTTTTTTGGGCTTTTTGTGGCTGTGTGAGGTTCCTGCTTGTTGCAGGGGCCATTTTGGGTCTAGCACAGCTGCTTTTACATTGTGGGTGAGCCAGTTGATGTTTTTTAATTTTTATTTGGTGTGTGTTGGAAGAGAGGTTGTCTTATACAGCAAGTATAGCCCAAACCCTATATTTTTACAGGAAAAGTCAGAGGTCGTCTTATACGTCCAGTCGTCTTATACGCCGGAAAATACGGTATTAGAATGAAAGAAACCTATAAAAACCTTTCATATCTCCTAGGTTCATTGGATCTGGATAGCTAATGAATACAAATTTTAAAAAATAAAAATAAAAAAAACATTTCACTTGCTAATGCTGTATTCGGCTCCAACAATAGTGGGATTGTAAGAGTCACTCTAAACTGAATGCAAACAGATTAGTCAGTGAATTCAATGAACCTTTTTTCTTCTCTATTACAGATGGAACTTAAAAGTCAGATGATTAAAGTAACATAAAAACATTCAAAATAAATTATTTCTTTTACATTTATCTTTCATAGCTGTTCATTATTTATACCTTGGCAATATCCCATAAAATCAGATTAAGACTGGAACTTTCTAATATTAAGAATAATAGGATCATTTGGCAATTGACATATGATTTCTTGCCCTTCAGACAGCTATGAAATGCTTTATTGCAAAATGTCTGGGAGAATATGTTTAGATAATAGTTAACAATCCAATAGTTTTCTTTTAAACTAACAATATTTCTCTTATTGTGGCTATAATTTCTAATTAGCCAAGCTCAAATCATAGATCATATTTGATAATTTCATTCAGGATTCTAATGCAGTCCTTTGGGCTAAACTTTCCTATTTGCTTAACTGCATAGCTAGAATCTCCATTACCTTCAACAAGCTTCAACAAAGTTATTATCATTCCTATTTATATAAAAAGTAATTGTGCTTATTTCAGTAATTATCATTAGGGATTTGCTTGAACTCTTTGGTTAGGATAAGGGTTTGGATTATTAATCAATGATAGACAGTTACCTCTATAAATTTCCCTACTCGTGTTATAAACAGAAGAAGGACATCAACCCAATGACATGCAAAAATGAAAGAAGGCCCAAAATATTTTTCACTGGGATTTCAAGTCCTGACACTATTTGCTTCTGAAGTACAACTCTCAAAACCTAGCATTCTATGGTCTTCAAGCAAATATGAACGAGAGTATGTAATCTCAGTCCTAAAGGAAGGGATTTACATGTGATAACCAAAACACAGCTCTCTGTTAGCAAAAGCAATGGGGAAGCTGGCAGGGAAGATTGCAAGTTGCTCCATTAAGTTGTTCCCACTGCTTTATATACCTAGGAGCCCACTGCAGAGCCCTTCGAAGGCCTCCAGTGATCCATCTAACTCCATAGCTTCTGCTTGTGACACTTTCTCCATGGCACACTCATACTCTTTGTCCAAGACTCCTGCCTCTTTTTGCTTAATAACTCATGCAGTTCTTGGATTATGATGGCAACCAGGACTGACCTCACTAAGCAATGAAATCACATGATGTTGTACTTTACAATTGCATTGCTTAACCTGTTTTCCCCAAAATAAGACATCCCCTGATAATAAGCCCAATTGGGCTTTTGAGCACATGGCAATAAGGCCAAGCGTTTATTTCAGGGTTAAAAAAATAAATAAGACAGGGTCTTATTTTCAGGGAAACACGGTAGCAATGGCAATTCTGGTCCCAACTGCCATCAGAACCAAAAGACTTACCTGTAAAAAGCAAGACCTCTGCTCAGTCAACTCTATAAGACTTCCCTGGCCAGAATCTATATTAATGCAAGTGACTTCTTCTATCAGATGCCAAGCATATTCTTCATAGATGCTCATTCAATCCCTCAAACCCACCCTCCACAAAATGTCACAAAGGAACACTTGGCAGCATTCTAGAGACATGATAAAGGGGGGTGGGGGTGGGATAATGCTTTGACACTCTCATTATCACAATGTAGACCCTAATATGGATTCATGCAAATATTTGGTTAGACTCATAATATATATATATATTGTGTGACTATGAAACCAAGAAAAATGGAAGGAGGCAATATTGTGGATTAAGGTGGTCTGAATGAAACTGATGAATGTATGAAGGGAAAGAATTATGTAAGTTTAATTACAATTGAAAGGGCTAAAATGTATGTCATAAAGTGTAAGTTGGTACCACTTGGTTGTGCTAGGTAAATCTCAAAGGAATCTATAGGAAATTATATTTGAATATTACAGATAGTTCTCATTTAGTAACTGGTTTGTTTAGCAACTGTTCAGTTTCCAGTTATGAAAAAGAAACTTCATAGAACATAGAAACTTCACTTAATGATCAAGTTGCAGGCTCAATTGCAGTCACTAAATGAGGACTACCTATATGTTCCAATGCATGGTGATAATAAATAAACTGGATATGATTTTGGGGGGAAATTTCACCATGTTATGAACAAATATGATCAAAGGACTTGACATATGAATGGATATGTGGCAATAAGAGAAAAGGCTACAGCAAAAGCAATTTGGAGACCTAAGAATTAAACTACTAGATTGTGCTTTACATGGGGCTGCCTTTAAAGAATTCTCAGAAATTATTTCAGAATGAAACAGGCCATCTAGCACTTGGCACTATAATTATGTTTTACCTCCGTTATGGACATTGGACTGATTACTAATTGGTTTCCAATTCAATTTAAAGTGTTGCGTTTGATCCATGAAATCTATTATATATTTGCACATGAGTACCTGCAAAATTGCTTACTCCAATCTGAATTGGTCTAAACTCTTATCTAGAAAGAAATTGTTCTTATTTCTCCACTTGTAAGAAGTGAACAGAACTGAAGTCGGGAGATGCAACTTTTCAGTTTTGTGTAAATATGAACTTGAGGGTTGATGGCTGAATGTGATAAAAAAGATGGACATAAACTATGCATGAAACTATGCATGAAAATAAGTGAAATGCGTAACAAATGGTTCACAGTGCCAAGCAGGGATGCGCTATCTAGATTGTTAAATATGTTTATAGATAAATGTATATGAGTGCTTGTGATGATGAAGTTAGAGATAAGTTTCCTGAGAATGTGAATGCATGTGTGTTTCTGTAAGCAAAAGATGCAGTATTCTGATTTGGAGCATATGTTACACTGTGAGTACCTAGAAATTTGAAAGTTAACACATACAAGACAAAGATTGCATGATGCAATAAGAAGTTTAATATATGAGTGACCAAGGTAGTTGTTTTTCATTGGAAAATTGAATAAATAATAGGAAGTTATACATAAAGGATGAAAAATTAGATCAAATAAATTAATTTGTATAACATGAGGAAATGGAGATAAAATGTTATGTGCAAATGCTGATGGAAAGGTAGGAAAGAGCGTGTCCTCTGTTATAAAGAATAAATTTTAGTTTAGAATAAATATATTTTTTTACAAAAGTTTGTTTTTACCCACTTTATAATGAAGAATTTCAAGTTGTGTATGTCAAGAGAACCTTAAAGTAAGTTGAATGAAGTCAGATTGGAGCTTTTAAGTAATGTGCATGATAATCAAGAAGAGATAAGGTCTATAATTAATAATTGCTTAGTTATAGGTACGAAGGAAGTATATTGAGGAAGTTTGGCCATGCAAGGAGAATGAATTAAATATATATATGAAAAGTGATTGGGTTGGATTGAGAGGAAGAGCAAGTCTAAAAATGTGATTTAATAGAGTTGATAAGCTCCTCCAAAACAGACCAAGGGGAGATGACTAAAGAGTTAAAGGCTATGCATGAAGCAATGTACAAATGTGATGAAACCAATATTATGGAGAGGTATAGTGAATTGTGGATTTAATTGTATTTTCTTTTGCAATAACAGTAATAGAATTGGAAGGGACCTGAGAGGTCATCTAGTCCAATCCTCATGTTGACGCAGGAGACCTGTACTATTTCTGACAAATGGTTGTCCTTTTCTTTCCTTATCCTATAATTTCTTTGCCTTATTATTTCTTACTTCTTTTCAACTTGCCTAATTTTGTTTACCATGAATGGCAACAGAGTGATTAATATGTGTGTTAATATTTGTTCCTTATTTGAAAGGTTAAACTTATGAGAGATATATTATAATGTGTTATCTTTATTTAGTTCTCTATTAAACAAGCAATCTCCTTTTCAGAATACAGAAGAAAGCCCCTCTAACAATACTCTTAGAAAATGGAATGGTCTATATTTTAACAAATTTTACAACGAAAAATTTCCAAATTTTTTTTGTTATTGTTATTTCTCTTCATTTTTCTCTGGTACTGCCTCTCAGCTCCAATTCTCAGTAAGAATGTTACAAGGCCTAAAGAGAATGAAATGTTTCTTGAATAGAAAAAAAAATCCTCATTCTCCAGGAGTTATAGTCTTCAGCCTTCACAATAATTCTAAAATGTACAGTCATGTGACCTACTATGTTCCAGAATTAAAAAGTACATTGACATCTGATCCACCAGGATTATCAATTTTTAAAAGCTGCTTGAGTCTTTATCAGAACATTTTTCTTTTCTACTTCACATCTAAAGTTAGCAAATACTTGCCTGTCTATTAACAGGAAGTCTTGAAATCCATGGCCTTTCATATCTACGTACTGGAGAGATAGATGATAAACTTCTCTGCCTTAGTTCTTGTCTGTTCTGTTCTCGTTTTTTATCAGACTGGTTTTTAATGTGCTCTTGTTTTCTCAGGCAAGCCTAATAAATAAACCATATATCTATTTTAAATGAGTTGTATGTGGAGGCTTACATTCAAACAATAGCTAATGGAATCTGGCCATACATCCATAACACCCTCTGACATTTTTTCCCAATCAGAAGCTCTCCAGATTTCTTGAAGTATGCGTCATCTTAGTATCCCCAGACAACAATGTTTAATTTGGGGAGGACTACTTCTGATTCATGTTCTTTGTAAGAAAATCAAGATACTGAAATATAATTTATTACCTGATACTCTGAATCCATCTTGTGCTGCATCTCTCTTAGGTATTGAGCATCACTGATAAACTTCTGTCTTTCCTTCGCTTCATACATGGCAATACTTCAGGAAAACCTATAAAAATATATTCAAATTACATCTTTATTGCTTAAACCATCATAAGAAAGGTAGGATACATTCAATGGTGGGTTGCTCCCGGTTTGGTCTGGTTCTTGCGAACAGGTAGTAAAAGCGATGGGAGGCTCTGCCTATCTGCCCGGACCACATCACGGATGATCTGTGCATGTGCAGATCTGCACATGCTCAGAAATGCATGCGTGCAAACAAAGCAAGCACGCATAAGTGCTCCCGTTGCGAACTGGTAGTAAAAGTAAATAGAACCCATCCCTGGATTCATTAATTTAAAAAGGATAATGGATATATTAAAAATATAAATCTAAGAAAAATTATAAAGAACTAGAAGATATAAAAGATATAAGAATTAAAATTAAATGTATTTAGAAAAAGCAGAATCCAAAAGAATGGAAAGGAGCAATGGAGGGTATAGGGGAGCATAAAAGGTAGTTCATCATATTAGAGTGCTTTGTAACTTGATATATCTTTATGACAATGTTCATGACTATAACTGTTCTAAAGAAAAGGACCTTCTATTTTTTAGGTTTAATTAAATAAATATGCCATAGGCAGATGGAATACATGTTGGATTCACTGGCAATAAAGTTTGGGTCTTGGATAGATCATAGATCCATACTTTGTGTTTGCTATACAAAAGTTTAATAAATGCTTTGGGCTGATAATCTCTCATGGTGAATAGAAGATTAGGAGAGAAGCACAAAAATAAGTTTTTAGTTACCATTGCTGGTTTCCATATGAATTGACAATTATCACTCATAATTAATGGGGCAAGGCCAAGAGATTAAAAAGATGATCTGTAGCCAATAGTCAAGTATGATCACCCACACTCTAGTCCAGGGGTCCTCAAACTTTTTAACCAGGGGGCCAATTCATGGTCCCTCCGACTGTTGGGGGGCCAGACTGGGTGAGTGGGCGTGGCTAGGTCATGTGACTAGGTGGGAGTGCCCAATTTAGCAGTCCATTAAACAATGCACACAAATTAAACTTTAATTTGTTTTGCTCCTTGGGGTGTTTTATTTGCTTTTGTTTGCATGTTGCTCTTTTACTTTACTTTTCTTTTTATTGCATCGTTTTTTCAGTTGTTTAGTCTAGTGCTCCACTTCAGGAAACCAGTTTTGCAGCAATTCTTCTCAGCCCCAAGGAGCTTACAATCAACAAGTCTCTCTCTCTCTCTTGTCACTCTCTTTTCACTCTCTCTCTGTGTCCCCTGCTCTGTCTCTCTCTCCTGTCTCTCTCTCTCTCTCTGCCTATCTTTGGAGGCAGGGAGATAAAAAAGAGGGCATGTTGATGCCCCAGAGGCTTCCATGTGCCCTGTTTTTGGCCTGCAGAGTGCTACTGGAGGTGAGGGAGGCCAAAAATGGGCCCGTTTTTGGCCTCCCCTGCCTCCAGAAGTATATCGGGACGTCTGCAGCCCCGATCCAGAATGTGGCTGTGCGGGTGATTATGGGAGCGACATGGCGCTCGCATGTAACATCTCTCCTACGCGAGCTGCATTGGCTCCCGGTGTACTTTTCGTCATGCCTTGAAGACCTTTGTATTTCACCAAGCTGGACTGGCATAAATTTTCAGCTTATCTAAACTCTATGCGGAGAATCTTAATTGATGAGCCAAATCAGTTTAATTATTTTAAATTAATTTTATTTCAAATTATATGTAAGTTATTCTGACTGTTCACTGCCCTGAGTCCTTTGGGAGAAGGGCGGTATAAAAAATTAAACAAACAAACAAATTATTATTATTATTATTAGTCATTGTACGCGTATACACAGTATACCCATTCAACAAAATTCACTTAACACCCAAAGACCACGTCCAACACACATAACAATCCCCGAACACACTCCCACTCACCACAATTCCCCACCCCTATACTACCCAAAAATACACACAACAGACCAATTAATCAAACAAACAAACAATTGGTTAAACAATCTGGCAGCTTACTCACTAAGCTACAAGGACTGAAAACAATATACTGTATATAATTTAAACCCAAACACAGTCATAGGGAAATACAACTCAGATATAGTAGCACAGAATAGGCATAGTGACAGAGAAGGCATGTTCTCTGGATCCCATAAAATGACATCGTTTAATAAATAGAACATGGAGTATTCCAACGCTTTCGTAATTAATCAATTAATATCTTAACTAATTAATTGTAAATATATGATCTCACAAATATCTAGGTTCTGTGCCACCTAGGGCTGCATAGGTTACCATCACCACGACCCAAAAGTAACCAATGCAGAAAATTGAGAGAACAGAACTATGAACACCAATTGGCAACAAGAAGATACTATGAAATCTCCATAGCCTTATAACACAAAGAAAGTAAATATTTTATATTAAACAAGATGAAAAAAACGCAAGAGAATTCTTAGCAACATGGCACTGATAAATAAGCCACTAACAGAAACACCGAGATAAACCTCATTTACAAACTATTTAAAAAAAAAGAAATAACCAAAAATCAAAACAGAATTAAACATGTTCTTTATTACATACCTATTAACCAATACCCCAGATAAACAAGAACCAGCACCAGATAAACAAAAAGAATAAAGAAACAATACCCTGCAATTAAAGAACAAACAATACCCCAATTGAGGCTCTAAGACAAGCTACTACATATAAACCGCATTTCCCCAAGGAGCTAAAATACTACCTAGCTTGATAATAAATTTCTCTGTGAAGAGAAGTAAACTCAGAGAACATCAAAAACCCAAGAGTAATTGTACGGCATAAAAGTAAATTGAATGTAATGATAATATTTAGTTTAATATGTCTGATAAATCTAGAAGCAATAAGGTCAGTAATTAATGAATATTGAATAAATGTGGCTACAAAACACGTATTAGCAATACAGAAGAAATACACTGAAGAGTTTTAATCATATAGACAGTGAATGAAGACAGAATTACAAAACAAATATATGAAAAAAGAGTGCATAGGTCAAGAATTAGGGGAAGACCAAAAATATTGTGCTGGGATGGAGTTAACAGTTTTGAATGTAGAGTAGTAACAAGAAAAACATTCAGTATTTGCAAAGTAGTGCATTTATTGAAAGATATAGTACAGGAATATCATTAAATTTAAGAAAACAATAAGCAATGCTGAGAAAAATTTGTCTGAAAAGGTATTGTTTGAAACATCTAGATTGCTTGATTAATCTGTTCTATTTCCCTGAATTCCTGGATGTTCTAAGTCTAGGATTAAAGGCAATGAATCACTGCCAAGGAAGTTCTTGGGAATTTTAAATTTAAATCTAAGCTAAAATGATAACAATGATAAGAAAAGAACAACTTGATTCACTGAGCTTTTTAACCAATAGTTTAATTATTAACTGGGCAGGATAACCTGGATCAGCTAAGAATACTGATATTCAGGATTGTCTGATTCAATTTGAGGATTGAATCCATAGCTTTCTATGCAATTCAGTCTGCAAAAGTGTTTGTTTAATCTGACTTAGACCCCAGAGTTAGAAAAAACAGCATCTGAATTATGATATTGTATAAAGTGTCATTTCCCCCCTCTTCTCTATCACAGTGCTTCTATTTGCTGTGGAGTTTAGTAGACTGGAATATAGTAGACTTATTTATTTTATTTTTATTTATTTATTTTATTTAGTTTATATGCCGCCCTATCTCCAACGGACAATAAAACCCACAAAGCATTGTACAGAGTTAAAATCTAATTAAACCAAATAAAATTAAAAAACCCATAAAAACCCCATCAGTCCAGGTTGGGGAACTTGAATAACCAAGTTTTTAACTCGTGGCGGAAGGTGCGAAGGTCAGGAGCCAACCGGAGCTCCAAAGAGAGTTGATTCCAGAGGGTGGGCGTGCCCACAGAGAAGAGTCTACCCCTGGGGGCCACCAGCCGACACTGTCTAGCCGATGGCACCCTGAGCAGGCCCCCTCTATGGGTGCGAACCGGGCGATGGGATGTCATTGCTGGCTGCAGGTGGTCCACCAAATCTCCTGGCCTAAGCCATGTAGGGCTTTATAGGTCATCACCAGCACCTTGAATCTCACCTGGAGAGCAACCGGCAACCAATGCAAGTCGTGCAGGAGAGGTGTAACATGGGAGTATCTCCCATCACAACCCATGCAGCTGCATTTTGTACCAACTGAAGCCTCCGAGTGGTCCTCAAGGGCAGCCCCATGTAGAGAGTGTTACAGTAGTCAATACGTGAGGTGACTAGCGCATGAGTAACTGTGCATAGGGCATCTCGGTCCAAGTAGGGATACAACTAGCACACCAGATGGATCTGGGTGTATGCCCCCCTGGTCACGGTCGTTATATGATCTTCTAGACTCAACCGTGAGTCCAGGAGGACACCCAAGTTGCGTGTCCTGTCTACATGGGATAAAACTTCACCCCCTATAGCTCACGATGGAACCTCTCCTATGAACCGAGATGCCAGTACCCACAGCTACTCGGTCTTGGCAGGGTTGAGTCGAAGTCTGTTCCTTCCCACCCAGACCTGTACCGCTTCCAGGTATTGGGCCATGATGTCAAAGGCATCACTGGGTTGGTTCGGGGTGGATATAAAGAGCTGGGTATCATCAGTGTATTGATGGTACCTCACCCCAAAATCACGGATTTATACCCCAGCGACTTATACAGGTAGTCCTCAATTTACAACCACAATTGAGGCCAAAATTTCTGTTGCTAAGTGAAACATTTGTAAAGTGAGTTTTGTTCCATTTTACAACTCTTCTTGCCACAGTTAAGTGAATCTATGCAGTTGGTAAATTTGTAACATGGATGTTAAATGAATCTGTCTTCCCCATTGACTTTGCTCTCAGAAGCTTGCAAAGGGGGATCACATGACCCTGGACACTGCAACCATCATAAATATGAGTCAGTTGCCAAGCATCTGAATTTTGATCATGTGACCCTGGGGTGTTGCAAAGTCGTAAGTGTGAAAAATGGTCATAAACTTTTTTCAGTGATTTGTAACTTTGAATAGTCACTAAATGAACTATTGTACTTCAAGGACTACCTGTACTTTGCAGACAAAAATCTGATCATCCATTCTACCTCAGGTAAATGACAGTCTGATGTTAGTTATGTAGGCCCAGTGATGAAATAAAATATTTTTTCTGAATCTATAGTACAGTTCTGATTAAGCAGCATATATGTGATATCTTGTTTCTAAAACTATTAGAGAGATTAGAATGCAATGCTCTTCTAATTTCTGTATTTTCTACTAATCACTATCATATGTGAATGCAAACATCTTCTTGCATCCTTTTTATCAAAATTAAAAGGATTCAACATGTAGTTCATGTTGAATTCAAATTGGATAGGGAGTTAAAACTTTGGATACCATGCTGCGTGCAAACTGCTATAACTTATAAGCTCTATTTAATATTTTCCCTGCAGCAAGGCTACTGATAGTTTCCATTTGCTTTTCTGTGTTAGTAGTTCTATTAATTCTAAATGTTCTTACGTTCAGGATCACTTCAGCTTTTGTTGCCCTCTCATTGCTATGCTCTGTTGTGCAGAATTGATCCTCTAGAGGCAGGCTTGTCACTCTATGTAAAGTAGAAGGAAAGGCAGAAGGGAGAAGGAAAGGTAATTAGAGAAGGAAGGAAAGGACATGAGAAAAATAGATTATATTATAGACAAGGCAGAGAGAAACACAGTTGAAACTAAATACTTTGGTTCTTTGAAGTCTAAACATTCTGTTTCCTGGGCATATGTAATGACTTAACAATATACTGAGAACTATGATACGTCATAGGTGAGACCATTTGCCCTAACACAGAGATGAGTAACTTATTATTTTTTTTAATCTGGCATGGATATATTTTTCCCTAAATAGTTTTTTCTTTGAGAGCTCCAAAGGATATGCGCTACAATTTCATTGATTCAGCAGAACCAATTATTTTTTCTCATTGTGGAATAAGGGGCAGCATTTTTAAAATAAAAATTGATAGAGAAACCTCACATTTTGATCTTTAATTAAAAAAACCTTAAAAATAAAAATCATAACCTTGAAATCTAACTGTTTTGTCAATAAATTTTAATTGTATAACTTTGTAGAATTCTGGAAATCTGGAGACCAGATCCCATCCCATGTCATTAAAGATACTTCTATTCAGGCATATTGAACTCAGTAAGAAATAATTTTGAATGTGTATACAAGTCAAATAAGTGGATTGAGGCTTGTTTTTTGTGAAGAGAGGACCTTTCAGTTAGTCTTGATTCCTGATGACTCTCTGGACAAATTTCTACAGCTGATAACTTAATCTCTTTCAAATTTCTACAAATTGATTACTTAATTTCTTTCATTAAAAGCATTTTCATGAATAATAATACAAAATCTTGATAGGTTTCCAGACACGTGATTGGGTTCATATCTATGAAATCCTGGCTTCTTTAATAATGGTTCATTGAATACAAACATTGTTATTTATACAATTCATAAACTATAATTTATAAATCAGAATAGTGGGTTCACATAACATGCTAAGCCAAAGCTAATATGTACCATACTGAGCATGTGAATCAAGCCTACAGCTTTTAAAATAAATAATCTATTGGCAAGTTGCAAATACATTGTTTCAAAAATAGAATTCCAGGTAAACAGGGATTCAGAAGAAAATGGATGTTCAATGCAGACATCAACACATTTATTTATTTATAAAATTTACTGGCTGCCCACCTTGCTACAGGGTACTTCTGAGTGGCTTACCATCTTAAAAAGTGAAACTATACAAAACCTAAAAGACATAATAAATAAAATATTGTAAAGATTCAATTACTGAGCCCCAATTAAAAGATGGGAAGAGAGGGAGTAATCTATCAATCACCTCCCATGTGAAACCCCTCCATTGGAGTCCCAAGCCAACTGGCAGAGTCAGCTCTTTAAGCTCTTGCAGAAGGTCAGGAAAGTTGGAGCTGACCTTACTCTGGAAGCAGGATGTTCCAAAGGGCGAGTGCAATAGCAGAGAAGGCTTTTCTCCTAGACCCTGCCAACTGGAATATCCTGGAGAAGGTCCTTCAAGTAGCCTGGATCCAACTAGCCTGGCTTTAAGAGTGATTACCAACATCTTGAATTACACCATCTTGGCTGGCCCCCAAGAGGGGAGGGAATGGGGATTTTGCAGTATCTTTCCCCTACCATAGCTGCCAAGCCACACCATACCCACACAGCCACGCCCACAGAACTGGTAGTGAAAAAAATTGAATTCCAACACTGGAGCAGTGATGTAACATGGGCCATCCTTAGATTTCAAGAGCTTGAATGATTAAGCAAAAAAACTCCTGGTCCAGGAGAGGCCACAACTGGCACACAATCCAAAGTTGCGCAAAGGCTCTCTTAGCCATGACTGTTACCTGCTCTTCAAGCAAGAGTTGTGAATCCAGAAGAACCCCTGTGTTGTAGATGGGATCCATCTGGGATAGTGTCACCCCATCCAGAACTAAAGATGACAAAGTTCCAGATTTTGGGGCTCCAAGCACCCAAAGCCAGGGTTCAATTGAAGTTTGTTGCCTCCCTTCCAAGACCCCACAGCCTCCAGGGACCACAAAAAAGCAGCAACAGCATCACTTGGGTCATCATAGATAGAAATATAGAGTTGACTTATCACATCTTATTGCAGATTCTTCAAGCCATGGTGACGAATGATCTCATCCACCGGCTTCGTTAAATTAGGGGTGTGAAACTTGATTTCATTGAGAACTGCATCAGGGTTGTGTTTTATCTAGGGGGGAGGGGGCGTGGCCAGGGTGTGCCTGCCAGCTTGACAACACTCACATCAGGAGTGCCTTGGTGGTCCGGGCAGGGCTGGGGGGATCCATTGTCTCCAGCGGAGGAATGAGATGAGACTAGGGAAAGCGTCAAACTCTTGTCCTCCAGAGGAGACTCACCGTCCCACTCAGCCCACACAAAGGGCACAGGCTTTCCAGAGGCCTAGGGAGTGAAGGGCAAGCACCCAACCCAGCCCTTGAGCTCCTAGGGCATCGGAACCCCACAGCTCAGCCCAGTCCTGCTTCCCTGAGGGAGTGCCCAGCTGCGCTTAGGTCAGGAGGAGGAGATAAGGGGATAGTCATATATGTTCATGGGGGATTTCAATCTGCCATCTATCGGTGAAACATCTGAGATAGCTCGGGAGTTCATGGCTTCCATGACGGCCATGGACCTGACCCAGGTAATTCAGGGCCTGACTCACATTGGTGGACACACCCTGGATCTAGTTTTTGTCTCTGGTCAGTGGTTGAGTGGTCTTGACATTGGGGATATAGGTGTTGAACCCTTGTCATGGACTGACCACTCACTCCTTTGACTTGACTTTCTGACCGCTGCACCTCGCCGCAGGGAGGCGGAACCGACCAGGTGGTTCCGCCCCAAGCTCCAGATGGATCCTGATAGGTTCCAGATAGAGCTTGGGCCATTTCCTGAGACACTGACACATGACTCGACTGAGGACCTGGTGGCTGCCTGGGATAGGGCGGCCAGCGAGGCCTTGGACCGCGTCGTGCCTTTGCGGCCTCTGACCCAGCGCCGAACTCACTTAGTTCCTTGGTTCACCGAGGAATTGAGGGAGATGAAGCGCCGGAAAAGACGCCTGGAGAGCGGTTGGAGGGCCAGTCGCTCTGAATCTGACTTGACACTAGTAAGAGCTCATATTAAGACTTACATAGTGGCGATAAAAGCGGCAAAGTCCAATTATTTTGCCGCTCTTATCGCATCAGCAGGGTGACCCGCTCCCTTCTCCATTCGGGAGTGCGGGAGGATCCCTTGCAGGGTCGAGCTGAGGATTTTGTTCAGTATCTGGATGGTAAAATAACTCAGATTCGGGAAGATCTGGCCGCTGACTGGGTTAGTTCAGGCGAGGTGACTGAGGCAGATCTTAAGAGTGTTATCTGGGCTGAGTTCGATCCTGTGGCTCCGGGGGACGTGGACAGGATCCTGGGAAGACTGAACGTGACCACATGTTTATTGGACCTGTGTCCCTCCTGATTGGTGCTGGCTTCCCAGGAGGTGACACGAGGCTGGCTCCAGGAGATCATTAACGCTTCTTTGAGTGAGGGTGCCCTACCGGCCGCCTTGAAGGAGGTGGTGGTGAGGTCCCTCCTCAAGAAGCCTTCTCTGGACCCAGCTGTTTTAACTAATAACCGTCCAGTCTCCAACCTTCGCTTCCTTGCGAAGGTTGTTGAGAGTGTGGTAGCATGGCAGCTCCCCTGGTACCTGGATGAAGCTGTCTATTTAGACCCGCTCCAGTCCGGCTTCAGGTCTGGATACAGTACCGAAACGGCATTGGTCGCGTTGATGGATGATCTCTGGAGGGCCCGGGGTAGGGGGTACTCCTCTATCCTGGTATTGTTAGACCTCTCAGCGGCTTTTGATACCATCGACCATGGTATCATGTTGCACCGGTTGGAGGGATCGGGGGTGGGGGGGCACCGTTTACGCCATCGCTGGTTATTGGGGGCGAATCATTGGCCCACACGGAAAGGGTGAGCAACTTGGGCATCCTCTTGGACCCACGGCTGTCCTTAGAAGATCATACGACAGCTGTGGCCAGGGGGCCTTTCTATCAGGTTCGCCTGATACGCCAGTTGCGGGCCTTTCTAGATCGGGACTCCCTATTCACAGTCACTCAGACTCTCGTCACTTCTCGCCTGGACTACTGTAATGCTCTCTACATGGGGCTTCCCTTGGGGTGCACCTGGAGGCTCCAACTGGTGCAAAATGCAGCCGCATGGGGGATTATGGGAGCGACAGGGCACTCCCATGTGACACCTCTCCTGCGAGAGCTGCATTGGCTGCCGGTAGACTACCGGGTGCGTTTCAAGGTGTTGGTAATCACCTTTAAAGCACTCCATGGCTTAGGACCAGGGTACTTACAGGACCGCTTTCTGCCACCAATTGCCTCCCACCGGCCGGTTCGCTCCCACAGAGAGGGTCTCCTCAGGGTGCCGTCAGCCAGACAATGCCGGCTGGTGACCCCCAGAGGGAGAGCCTTCTCTGTGGCAGTTCCTACCCTCTGGAACTATCTTCCTCCAGAGTTAAGAACAATTTCCGACCTCCGGACTTTTCGTCGGGCTTAAAAACATACTTTTTTCAGCTTGCCGGTTTAGCCTGATTCCTGTTAAATATTTTAGTATTTTTAGAGTTTACTATCTATTTTAAATTAATCCATTTTAATTATTGGCTAACTTATATTTGTTCTTTTTATGAAATTTTAACTTTTGTGTATTTGGTTTTTATTTGGCTGTTCACTGCCCTGAGTCTGCAAGGAGAAGGGCGGTATATAAATCTAAATAAACAAACAAACAAACAAATAAATAAATAAAAGGGCAGCAGGATTACTGGTGGCCAAGTGCTAAAACAGGACTTTCTTCAGACCCTCTCTCCCTCACATTATAATCCTTCCTTCCTTCCTTCCTTCCTTCCTTCCTTCCTTCCTTCCTTCCTTCCTTCCTTCCCTTCCTCCCTCCCTCCTTCCATTTTTCCTTTTTCTTGCCCTCTTTCTTTCTTTTTCCTTTCTTGTTCTCTTCCCATCTTTTTCTTTCCTCTTTTTCTTTCTCCTTTCCTGTCCCTTCTTGAATGCTCGAATGCAAAAGGGCAAACATTTCTTGATGCCTCCTTGCCTTGTGATCAAATGCCACTTTTGCTAGTAGTTTGTTTTGCTTGCACTCTGCTTACACATGCCCCTCCCAAGCTCCATCTTCGGCTGCAACGGCTTCCTACTGCCAGCGGAAATGGACCTCAGTAGGGCTGTGCACTGTAGATGTTAAAAAGGAGCGGAGATGGTACTGAGCCCTGTGGGATGCCACAAGACAGAGATTGAGAGCTGAATCTTTTATTTCCTATTAATACTGATTGGGATCAGCCTTGAAGAAAGAAGCTGAACCAGAGCAAAACTGTGTCACCCAGCCCCAGCCCCAGCAGTCAGCCCAAAAGGATACCATAGTCAATCAAAGGGTGCTGAGAGATCAAGAAGAGCAAGGATGATTGAACTACTTTCATTTCACTCTCATCAGTGATCAACAAGTGTCTTGTAACCAGGCCTGAATTCTGACTGAAAGAGGTCCAGATAATCCATTTTATCTAGAACTCTCTGCCAGGCAGTTCCCTTAATATAGATACAAATAATACAGAGAAGGTAACGACAAGTGTCAAAAATGTCTATGTTTTCTTCGCAGACATTTAGTTAATGTCACATTTTAACAGGGATATATGTACCTGTGTGTCTCGGTCTTTAAGTCTGTTATTGTGTAATAAAACCGTAAGAATTCCCCCATGATACTGGGAACGGAATGTAGTGGGGAGGGGGAGATATCCTTCACAAGCGAGCCATAAGGATATAAAAACCGCCGCGGCCATCGCCAGAAATGGAATTGCGCCCATAATAGTAAACAAACTGCATGTGTAAAAGTTAATCTCGCAGTCAAAAAAGGGGAGGGGCATATAAACCTTTCGCATTTAAACAACTATGAGCTGAGAACGACCTTTCGCCAAGAAATCTCTCACCTTCCTATTTTTGGTCTGCCTGCCTCGGGCGCCTTCGCGCTTTCTTTCTCTCCAAGCCGTCAGGTAGCGTCTATCCGTTTCCGTGGCAACCTCAAAGTTCCGGTCTAGGGAATAGAGAACGAACGAACGAGCGTGCGCACTATGCTGTGATGGTGAAGCACCACAGAGATAGGAAAGGACAGATAATCCTAAACGAACTAAAAAAAACCAAACAAACAAACTAGTTTTTCTTTAGAGAAGCCATCTTTAATTCGCCTCGCAGACAAAATGTTTCGACTTTCTTGAAGGAAAATTTCGGCGAGGAATTTATTTCACTGGCTCCGATTACTGTGAATTAGGGTTTTTTTTAAAAAAAAAAGTTTAAAATGAGCCAATAAACATTCGTATCAATAAAAGAGAATATTTGCAGCTCGGGGTTGTCATGAGGGGTCCTTGGCGCTCTTTGAACTTCGTTTTTTTTGTTGCAGACGTTTCATTACCCAAACTAGGTAACCCGATTAGGTATAAAGGGACAGAACGCAAATTCGCTGCTTGCGTTGATGTTTTTCGTGGAGGCTATTGTGCGCGTGCCTACTGTATTTGAGATCGGCTGTGACAGCAGTGATGGATGTCTTCGATTATTATTACGGTATCGAAGGAGGAGTCCGTGACTCTCATGAATTGAACGTCTGAGTCAACAACAAGCGTTATGCGCCAATAGAAGAGATGCCCAAGACGCTCGGAAGAGGCGCTTGAGGACCCGAGCCTGACAGGGAGGAGGGCGGGGCGGAGGCTTATTTAACTGTCCGCAGTTCACGCGTTGATACTAGAGCAGCTGCTGTCTTCGTCATCGGTCGGTCTCGTCATCATGCGCAAAACGGCCCCTTCCCCCGCCTACCCGCAGGCGGAGTGGGTGGCAGCGGGGGCGATTCCTCCGGTGGGTGTTTGTACTTGTCGGGCCGTAAATTGGTCAGCCTTTGTGCGGGAACTCATAAACGCCTTAGTTTAAAAAAAAAAATAGTGCGGAGGCGAAAGACAACCGGAGATCTCTTACATAAATACCTGGTAATTTTGCTTTGGTATATCCTACAGGTGATTGATTGATATGCATGTACATAAATGTCTACTCTGTCAGCTGACATTCACGAACGATCCAAAAGATAGAAAACTGCCCAAGGTATTTTCTTTGGAGAAATTAATACTGACCTGAAACGGTGTGAATTTCGTGCCTTCTAAATTATTGATATTGCAATGATTAACTAGCTTGCAAACTGCCAAGTTTTTATGCCAAATTTGTCCACTGTATATATAGACATATTAATGAACACAATGCAAATAAAAATCAAAGCGTCTTTGCAATTCCTCATTCTATTATCTATTCTGTTCCAAATGAGAATTTATTTATTTAGCGTAAGCCATATGGTACATGGATTAGCAATATATGTTTCATCTAGATTAGTAGAATCCAATAAAATATAAATGTTAAAAAGACCTATGTTCAAATAAAAACATTTAGGCCATCTAACCATTGAAGCCCAGTATTGTTTATATTTAAAAAATTAGATTCTGGATTGGTATATGCCCACAGTTTACAGTCAGTCACACTGCGATCTACAGTTTGATGTGGAACCCTGCAGTCACACTGAAGGAAGGATATTATGGCCCATTTATACAGAGGGTCTTGGCAAATGCTGTGTAAGGTGTCAATCCTATTCAGGATTGTCCATTGCTGACATGGTCATTCAAAACCTGGCACCATTTTTGTGGAGTCTTTCTATGTCTGGGTGTTGTTCAGCAACCCATTTCACTTTCCATTGGTAATCAGTGTTAAAGTTGGGCAGTTGGGCAAGTGCCAGTGGGGGCTTCCTGGACTTGAGTCTCCTTGCTGATAAATGAGGAAGGCTGGCAAGCACCGGTAAGAGTGAGCTGTTCATAATTTTCTGTATTCCCTCACTAGTGCATCTTACCTTCGTAAAGCTGGAACAGGAAGCCAGAAAGACAGAGTAGTTTTAATACATCTGCTTATCATCCTCATGGTGTCATTGAGTCTGTTATCTTAACTTCCTAGTATGGCAGCTGTTAAGCCATACCAGGGGCACAGTATTCTGCTGCGGAGTAGACAAACTCTAGTTCCTTGCTAAGGTGGAAGCACATATTTAACATTTTGCTGGTGCTAGGAGTGAGCCTCCAGAAAATTTTCCCAAGATTTTAAGATCTTTGGATAGGAGGTCGTCACCTGCCTCCATGTATTTTTCTTGTACTGCTATGGCCAAATCATCAGTGTGTCCAAATTTGTGTTCCCTTGTCACAAATATTATCTAATATAAGTTGAATGGTATATGTGCCATTACAGAGCCTTGGGGGGGGGGGGAGTATTGTTTAATCCTACCTTATTTTTTCCCCCATTATCACTCAACATCTTATCAATTAGTCAATAGAATTTTTTTCAGGGGATAATATGGCAATTTTCCCATCCATCCAAACTCTGCTGCAGTTAGGTCTATGAACACATCTCTGGTTTTGAGGCCTTGTTGGAATCCTGTTTCAATATAGCCTCTTAGGCTTAGCACCTGGTTACACAGCTTCGGTCTTGTCAGAAGCTGGTTTGTTCCATAGGTAGATGTTCATCTGTTATGGGACTTATCCTGTTTATAATTAATTTTTCCAGGAATTGTAGCAGGAGCTCAAAAGGGCAATTGGGCATAGCTTTCAACTCTGTCTAGTGGTCTGCCAGTTTTTAGAGGTGATATTATTTTAGCTTTTTTGAATTCTGGTGGGAGGTAGCCATTTAAAATTACTTCTGAGAGGAATTTACCAATTCAGTTCCGTGCACGTCTCCCAGAGTTTACCAGGAATTTTGGATGAATACCATCAAAACCTGGTGCGTTACCATATTTCAGACTACCAATGACGATGTCAATTTCCTTTATAGAGAAGGGACAAGAGTGCTCAGAAAATATTCCACTTGACCACCAAAAGTTGATGAGAGTGAGAGTGGAGTATCCTTTCACTGTTGGAGCTTGAAGAGAGATGTAACTCAAGAGTCTGTTTGGTCAGGAGTTTACATTGGATGTTTTGTTGTGTCAGTTGTCTAGCTCCACTCAGTTTCATTAAAAGGTTCAAAGCTTTCCTGCTGGTTTTGCTGAAATTTAGTGATTCTGTGTTCACTTCTTACACCAAGCTGCATCTCTGGATCACTGCTCTGTAGGAGGTAGAGTTCTTTATTTCTCCAAATGAGAAATAAGGGTAAAAACAACTGGCAACAGTTTGTATTAAATATGTTAAAAACAGGCAGTATAGGTTTTCTGCTTAATGCCTTGTTTGTGTTTAATAAAATGTAATGTGTGAATTTATTTCTCTTTTAAACCTTGCAAGTCAGCCAGAAAATTCCCAATATAACTTAGAAACTTCAAGAAGCCTTTGAATTTTCAGCAATTTTTATTTCCAACTTCTATTCCATCATTTCTCATTATGTATTCTAATATTTCATTTACTCATGAAGTTTTGTTGCTGGTAATATTTTCCATGCCCTCTACAGGCATATGGCCTGTTTGATTTTTGGCTTATCCTCCTAGTAATGTCATATAGAATAATTTGAATCTTTCCCTTATTATTAAAATAAATTTGGTTGGTAAAATATTAATAGTTTAAAAAAAATAACAAATCTCATTCTTCCTACATATCTCTGTCATAATTCTTGGAAAATCATAATTTATGAAATTCATGCTCCACATGGTTCTGGCTTCGAAAGAGTCAATAATAAAGATATGAGCTATTTCTGATCCTATGACACATCCCATTGTTGTTTGCAGTGGCTTTATTTAGAAAAGGTATGTTCTGTCTGTTGTTATCTGCTTCTACTTGAGATGCTATTCATCCTACTTTAAAGAAATCTCATTTAAATCCATGTTTAATCATTTCTATCAATCTACTGCATCTCAGCTGACTGTAGTGTGATACAGTAAGATAATCTTACATCAAGGCAAAGCATACACATAGCTTTGAAATGTTTCATGGAAAATAGAAAGTTTTAAAAAAAAAATTAAATGTGGAATATAGAGATTAATCATCATAATTTCTGCAAGATTAGCCATTACTATCATTTTGGTTTCTTCTTTTTATTTTAGGAGTAAATATAGCAAAAACTTTCCAAGGCCATGGATATCTTAATTTTCCCAAGTAACCACTAAAGGAATCATAACTTCCTCGATCAGGGTTTTTCAAACTGTGTTCCATGGAATCCTAGATTCTGAGAGAACATTTTTTAAACATTTTGATTTTGTATTCAGAAAATTAAAGTACAAACTCCAAAATAAAGAATTTTTTTTGCAAAAATAAGACAAAAAACTCAACATTTTAAAAAGTATATTAAAAAGTGAAAGAGAAAAACATATACATATATTACCACCCCCCCATGAATATTGATAAATATATTGAAACAATATTAGTTTACCCACTTGTGAAGGAGGCCAAAATTTAAAAACCTCTACATCTATTTGCATTATTTGACCTGTCATCTATTGACAGAGCAACAGCAAAATTAAACTTTAAAATCTTATTACCAATCTATTATTGTATTTAACTTGTAGAAAGTCTATTACAACTAGTAATTTGGAATCCTTACTACATATCGGACATTAATACAGTCAGGTGAGTTCAGAAGTACTTTATAAGAAAAGTCTAGCACTCTTCTGTCCATAATAGAATACCTTGTGCTACTAGGTTTGAAACTCTTGGTTTGGATAGTTTAGAATTGCAACGCTTGTGGTCAGATTTAGGTATTGCATACAAAATTGGACATAGTAACATCTTACCTGTAAATGATTTTTTAATTTTAATCATAAAGTAACACATGCAACAACTTCTTTAAACTTAATGTAAACTACTTTAAATTTGATTGTAACAGAGTTGTCAAAGCCTGAAATATCTTACCTGATTCAGCTGTCTCATCTATTAACTTTCACAGTTTTAATTCTAACTTAATTTCTGTGGACTTCATCAAATATTTAAGGGGTTCCTAAGGGTGTGTGTATAAGTGCATTTAGGTATCTATGGTCACTATCACATTTTTGTTTTTTTCATTTTGTTCGTTCAAATGTGTAATTTTGTTTGTTGAATAAATACAATCTCTGTTTTACACAAACTTACTTTGTAGTACACTAACTACAAAAGTTACAATACAATCCTATGTTCATGTGATAAAAAGCTTTAAGTCCATACACTGATTACAAAGTCCAAAGTAACTCTGCTTGCAGTTCCATATATTTACCTGGAAGTAACCCATTTAAATCAAGGAGATTTATTTTTGAATGAATATCATTGAAACTATAGCTTGCCTAAGACAATATACTTTATTCAAAATGTGATTTGCTTATTTGAAATTTAGCATGCTATTTGAAAACTGTGATAAATTGTAAAGTACAATTTTATGAGAACACACCCTATGCTTTAGTGGTAAACCAACCAAGTCTTAGTTATGTGTTTTAGATAAGCCAACAGCAGACTTAATGATAATATTAGAAGACTGTCATCCTATGCTATAAAAGTTACTTGGGTTAGCTTAACTTTGTATTTTGCATCTGTTGATGTCAGGCAGGAATTTGGGCAACAACATATAGAATTAACTTGAATCAACATTCTTTTAAAAGGAAAATAATACTTAATGAATTCTTTATAATATATACCCTGAGTTTCCTTATGTTTGCTAGATTCTTAAGCTGCATTTATAGAACATGCTAACCCATGCTTTAATTTAAAAGGTATATTTGGTTGGATACACATCATAGAACGAAGGCTAACAAATCATATTTGTTAGATTTAAGTCATGTCTTATGACAGACATAGATTAGAATATAAATGAACAAGCAAACCAACCTTGCTTTGGCTTAGCATATTGGGTGAAGCTAACCACCCACCCCAGTTAGTGGGTGTAGTTTTCTTGTTTGTTGCATGTATCTGAATTTGACTACATTCCATTTGGTGAATTTATCTGAATTTGCATTCCATTTTTCTTTTTCAGTAACACAACCCTAAACAATTATATACTGTAGTTAAATCCAAGTTTATTTGATATTATACTAGGTGAAGTTCATATTTTGAACTGTCATGATTGTTTGTGATTTATTGCATTGACTAAGTATGAGTTAAATTGTAACCTAATTCCCTCTCTCTGCAAGAGAGATGGGTAGTTTCAAAATTTGATAAGCAAAGTATAATTTAGAAGTCTGTTTCTAGGTTTGCAAGTTACATTATAATTATTAGTATTTCAGCTTTCATTCTGTGAAATGCAGAGCTCTCAGACCATCCACTGAAAATTGGTGGTAAAATGGCTGGATTTGATGGGGCAAGAAATTGCTTTTTTTAAAAAAAATTAAAAGCTGGACATGAAGAATGAAGATCAGTCATATTTCTTTCCTTGCTTCATTCTCTTTCCATAAGCAACAGGAGTAGAAGAGATAGATTCATTTCCATGAATCTATGATCTTTTATAACATGGTCGTGGTACAAACACCTTGTGATATAAGCAAATTTTATATAAGTCTCTGGACCTACTTCATTGGTTGTTTATAAATAACCTTCCTTTTCATCAAATGGTGCTCATTGTGATGGAGCAAAACATATTCAGCACTTGGCTGTCTTTAAAGCAGCAAGGGGAAACATATTAATTGCCTACTCAACAAACTGAGAATGGCCAACTTCACTGTTTCCTCTGGGTCTTGCACAAATAGTGGATCAGACTGCAACTAGCAAAAGACAAAAAGGAGACAAAAGATCATCCAGGAAAATACGTGTGATGCCCAAAAAATGAATACTCCATGGATCCAATGAAGTACATTCAAATGTTGATTGGCTGTTGTTCCATGATATGCTGAATTCTTGGGAGTGATTTTGACAATCCCACTATTTTTCTAATTTAATACGTTTATGTTTTTTCAAGTATTCCGTATTATGCGCATAAAGAAAAACATAGCACTGAGTTTATGTCTAGTATTGTTTAGTCCTGTCAGTATGGTTTTTGAAAATAATCTTATTCAGTAGAGGGATAAAGAACCTAGTACGTGCAGGGTTCCTGGTTAAATATCTAGGAATTATAGAAAAAAAAGAAATAAAAGAAAATACGTTTAAATCATGTTTCTTAACTTGGGATCCATTGCTTATATATAATCTCCATGGCAACCAGGAAATTGAAATAGGGAGCCGACCTTTTATAGTTGATTTCTAGATTCTGTGTGGCCAGCCCTGTTGCCTGCATATCCCCCAGGTTACTTAGCAACCTGTTTCTTTCTGCAGTCGCTAGGAAACACTGTCTATTGCAAAATGTGGAAGCTTCCACCCTCTTCTTTTTCAGGAAACCTGATATCATCATCATGTGTTTGCTTCTGCTTACTTTATTATCTCTCTCCCTCTCTTTTAGCATGCAGAACTGCTAAACAATTCTATATTCCATCTTTTTTTTTTTTTACTGCTGATGCTATCCTCCTCTGTCTTTGATCAGATTATTTAGCGCTTTCCAAAAAGGAAAATACACCTTCCATTTTTAAAAATGTACCCTCTTGCTGCTTACTGATAATATTGATATTTTCTACATTCTGTAAAATTGCCATACTTTATTAATGTAGCTTTGCATATTTAGGACTCATCTTTGTATTAAGCCATCTAATACCATGCTAATGTATAACACAGTCTGTTTCTTAAGGGCAGATTTTTGTATTCAATATGCTAGTTGAGAAGAGAAGCTTAGGTGATGGTAACAAATTTATACTGAATGTTGAATATCCCTTCAGCAATGGAGAATATAGTTGTACATCAATACAACTCCATTTCAGTCTATCTGTAATATGAATGCAACCCAGCAGTAATGGCTCCATGATGGCATAGGAATAAGAATGGTTTGAGAATATTTCAGAAAAGGTTTAGACAAACATTAAAATTCTCCCCAAAGAGCCTGATACAGTGCAACATTACATTAATTGCAAGGGGTAGATGAATAAAAAGTTATCAATCTTACAGGAGAGAAAAATAAAAGTCCTCTAACACAGGTAGTGTTGTAACAGTTTATTTCAGAAACCAATCATAGTATATTTATGTCCATATATAGCTATATCTTTCTGACCCTTTTTTACAGGGAAAATAAATAAAATAAGTCTCAGAACTTTGGGGAAGAGAATTTTGAACATAAAGAAGAACTGTTGGAGAAATAATTTGTCCTCAAAACATTTTAATAAAAAATTGTTTATATGCAGAACCTTTATATTTCCATGTCCAAACACTGCCAAACACATACTACTCTTATTTCTAGAGTAAGAATATTTACTATATAGAATATATAGAGTGAGAATATTTTTATGGAAAAAGTATACTAGATTACTAGGACTTCTAATAGGTTTTTTCATTCACTCAAGTAAATGCAGATCTTAAGAATACTAGAAGAACAAATTGGGTTCTTTTTTATTTTTATGACTCTGTTTATACATTTGGCCAAAGCAACACAGTTCAGCTAAAGTGCATACACCATTTTTTCCCCCACAGCTCAATGCTGCTCTTTAATAAAAGTTTCAGGCTTACCCTCCCATCCTATATTGGAACAGACACCACTTGAGGGGGGAGGGGTTGCACAAATTGGAAGTAAAAACTTATAAAAAGCCTTGCTTATGAATTTCAGTTTCCATAAATCTCCAGTGATGGCTACTCTAATCTCAAAGGCCTATTAAGCTTAAAACCTTAGCTTAAGCATCATTCATAGTTGACAAGATGACCTGCACTTTTTTTTTATAAACTGGACCTTTTTGACTTGAAGTGAGGTGCAAATACTATGATGTTATTTTTATCTCCCACTCTGATGAGCAGCTTTCACATGTTTATATTTGTAGATAAAATTGTTTTCTAAAGGGAGCAACAAGACAAAAAATGGGTTTTGAAAGAATAGAAGGATAATGAAGATTGCAAATTAAATCCTAAAAAGAAAGGACTGGGAATATTTAGCCTTGATAAAAATAGAGGGAAATATAGCACACATCAATATATCAGAAAGGTATTACATAGTAGAATTCAAAATCTATTTGTTATTCCAAAGTGTAGGATGCATTTTCATAAGTCATTGTAAATAAGATGCTAGCAAGAAAGTTTTATATGGGAAGGCAAATTTCAATTCAATTATTTAAAAATGTTTCCCTACAGCAGACCTAGTTACCCAAAGTGGTAAACTCCTCTTTGCTGGACGTGTTGGAACTATGCAGCCTTTTAATTGAGATCACTTTATTTGGATTTCTGCACTTAGCTGCGAATTTGACTTAATGACCTAAGTGTTTCCTAATTCTTTAAGTGTTTCCTCATTCTTTGATTTTGTGATACTCAAATATACTAAAATCCAAGGAAATGACATTCTTTCTCATGCAGAACATCAATGTACATTTCATTATTTGCATTATCTGTTCTTTCAGATATACTGGATATACAGCGTAATCTATATGTAAATGCTTACATACAGACAGCACATATGGCACAATTTTGTTTATGTAAATCCCATTAATTTTAATGATGGCTAAAGAACCTAGATGTCCTGCCATAGGTTTAGTCATTCCAGTAATCACTCAGACATAATTTAATTTTATTCATAATTTGCATTGTGTGTTTTTAAAATAATTCCATGCTCTGGTGTTTTTTATTTTGATACACAATTTATATAAAGCTTCTGTGAATTTTATGTGCTATGCTGAATTTTGATATGCCATAAGAAATAAATTTTAATAATTATTATTTAATTTTTAATAATTAATTTTAATAATTATTATAAGGAAACTGATTCACATTGTTGATCAAGCAAGTGTATTTTCTTAGTCTTTTGGAAATGAAGTTCTATTATCTCTCCCTTCAAATCACAGTGAAAACATAGCTCAAACATTATTGGTTTGTTTGTTCTACAATATTTTTACAGTAGAAATTGTGAAATCAGAAATTTAGGACCATCGAGTGGACACACTGAATGTAGGCATTTATCAACACTTCCCCTATAAATTAATAGCTGATGTAATCAGGTTTACTTTCAATTATGCTTGTTGCCAAACAGAACAAGTGATTTGTCAGATTGCAATTAAATCTAGTCCAGCCTTCCTCTTTTATTTAATATCCTAGCTTTTCTTACTTGAATTTTAAAAACAAAATAAATCTGAAGTGTTTAAAAATGCAGTCTAAAAAGAAGTGGCTGTTAACACTCGCATAAAATACTATCATAATTTTTGGCTGTCCAGATTCAGAACAAAAATTCTAAATAGATATTTTCCTGTCTCTTCTCCCTGCAATGCAGTTCAATCTTAATGAAACTCACCCCTCCTCAATATATGCACCTTACAATGCATAGAGAAAATCTACCCCTTCCTGTTAAAATGCCAGGGTTTTTGAGATGTAAAAAAATCAGATCAAGATACTATAAAATCACTTTAAAATTTTTCCACCCTTTTCCACCATTTTTTTTTAATTTAGGAAATTTTATATAGTTACCCAACTCACTCTCAGTAGCTCAGTGAGAAAGAATATATAAGCTGTACAATTCAACTAAAAACAAATCTTTTAAGGGGGGGGGGGGAAATAAAAATCTTACCATAATGTGATTGCATGTGTGGATACCTTAAGCTTTGTTGAAACACCTTTTAATGTTATGAGCATTCAGTGTTTTGGGATAGGAGCCTATCAGTATGGTACATCTTGTCTTGGGAATCTTTGCCAACACTTTTGCTCCAAAATTATCTGAGGGAGGGGGGAAGCTTCTCTTGTGCATTGCCTTTTTCAGGTCATTCCATAGAATTTCAATTGGATACAGGTCCAGGCTCTGATTGGGGCATTCTAAAATATTGATCTTCTGATGAAATCATTCTTTTGTTGATTTAGAGGTATGCTTTGGATCATTGGCATATTGTAAAGAAGGCACAGAAGAGGCTGTACTTCCTGAGAATGCTCAGGAAGGTAAATCTATCTCAGCATCTACTTCTGTCCTACTATCGCAGCATCATTGAGAGTGTCCTGACATACAGCATTCTTGCATGGTATTGCAACAGCTTATATAGCAGCCAAAAAAGCTCTACAAAGAATCATTAAAACTGCCCAGAATATCATCAGATTCCAGCTACCAGCCCTGGACAACATCTTCGAATCTCGCCATTTGAGAAAGTTGCATAACATTCTCAGAGACTCTTCCCATCCTGCTTACAATCTTTTTGAACTATCGCCTTCTGGCAGAAGATACAGAACAATTAAAACTCAGACCACAATGTTTTTTGAGTAGTTTTTATCCCAGAGCTATAATTGCACTCAACAATGTGGATGTTTGGGTGGTTTAGGGGAGGAGAATTGCGGTAGGTGGGAGTGTGTTTGGGGATTGTTACGTGTGTTGGACCTGGTCTTTGGGTGTTAAGTGATTTTTTTTGTACGGGTATACTGTGTATACCTGTACAATGACAATAAAGTTATTTATTTATTTGTTTATATTGAAAGGTGAAATACCTCTTTATCTTCAGTATTTTAGCAGAGGCCTGAAGATTTTGTGCCATAATTGACTGATATTTGGAACTATTCAAAACTTTCACATTGATTAAAGGCCCAGTTCCATCTGAAGAATAGCAGCTGCAAAACATAATGCTGCCATCACCATGCTTCACTTTGGGCATAGCGTACTTTTGGTGATGCACAATGTTGTTTTTGCACCAAACATACTTTTTGAGATATAGCCAAAAAGTTCAGTCTCGGTCTCATAAGACCATAACACATTTTCTCACTTGCTTTGTCAGACTTTATGTAGATTTTTGCAAAATGTAGCAGGGCTTGGATAGGGTTTTTTTTATATATATAAATCTTGCCACCCTACCCCACAGTCTAGATATATGAAGAATATATGGGATACTGTTGTCACATTCACATGTAGTATATAACCAATACTTTCCAGAAATTCCTGCGGTCCCTTTAATGTTGCTGTAGACTTCTTGGCTGGCTGTCAAATCAATTTTCTTCTTGTTTTTTCATCAATTTTGAGGGACATCCAGTTTTTGGTAATGTCACTTTGTGCTATGTTTTCTCTACTTGTTGAAAACTGTCTTTACAGAGTTCCATTGTATATCCAATACCATGGAAACTTTTGTATCCTTCTCCTGACTGATGCCTTCCAACAATGAGATCCCTTTGTTGATCATGGATTTTGGTGTTGGAGGCACTGAGTAAATGTCAGAAAAATCCTACCAGCACAACTGAACGTTGTATGGGTTTAATCATTGTCACTTTAATTGATGGCAGGTATATCCTATTATTTAACATCAATTTGAATGTGATTGGTTAATTCTGAACAAAGGCACATCCCTACTTATAAGAGAGTCTGCAGTCTTATGCAATTACATTATTTTACATTATTTTATTTTTAATTTTCCCCTAAAAAAATTTTAGTTTGTTTTTTCAACTGAACTGTAAAGCTTAATAATAATAGTAATAGTAATAATAGTAATAATAGTAATAATAGTAATAATAATAATAATAATAATTTGGTAAAACAAAAGCTGAGCTGAATTTATTAATTGAACACAATTCAGCCAAGACATTGGTATGCAGTTTGGAATTGACAAATGTGCAACAATAGCAACCAAAGCAGGCAAGATCGTAGAAGAGGATGGAATAGAACTAGAGAATGAAGAAACAATAAGGGCAGTAAAATCAGAAGAAGGCTACAAGTACTTGGTGATTTTAGAGGCCTCTGACTTAATTCATAATAAAGTCAAGGAAATAACCTCATTCAGCGAATTCGTAAGATATTAATGTCCAAATTGAACGGAGGAAACATCATAAAAGCCATAAATACCTGGGCTATACCTGTGATTCGATACTCTGCAGGAATAATTGGCTGGACCCAGATGGAGTTAGACAATTTGGACAGAAAAACAAAGAAGCTTATGACAATGAATCATGCCTTGCACCCTAAAAGTGATGTTGACCGATTATATTTACCAAGAGCAGAGGGTGGTCGAGGACTCCTACAAGTAAAGCAGACTGGAAGAAGAAAAATGCAGCTTGAATGATTACATCCAGAAAAGTGAAGAACCAATGATTAAGGAAGTAAACAAAGGATGCCTTTTAAAGACAACTAAAACAAAAGCAGAATATAAGAAAGAAGTAATTGAGCAGCGAGCTGAAAATTGGAAAAGCAAAGCTCTGCATGGCCAATACTTGAAAAGTATTGAAGGCAAAGGTGACCAGAAACTAACTTGGAACTGGTTAAGATCAGGAGTACTGAAAAAAGAAACAGAAAGCTTTATTTTGGCAGCTCAAGAACAAGCCCTAGTCACAAACTGCATGAAGGCAAAAATTCAACATGTTACCACCAACAGCAAATGCCGCTTCTGTAATGAGAAAGATGAGACAGTTGACCACCTGATCAGTGGGTGCAGCAAAATTTCACAAACCGACTACCTACAACGCCATGACCGTGTTGCTAAGATCATTCGCTGGAAATTGTGCCAGAAGTTTGGATTTGAGTACAGCAAAAACCACTGGGAACATCAGGTTGAGAAAGTTTTAGAGAATGAGAAACTCAAGATCTTGTGGGACTTTAGAATTCAGACTGTCAGGCATTTGGTCCACAACACACCTGACATAACAGTAGTTGAAAAGAAAAAAGTATGGTTCATTGACATTGCAATACCTGGTGATGCACGGATTGAAGATAAGCAGCTAGAAAAAATCACAAAGTACCAGGACTTGCAAATTGAAGTTGAGCGACTGTGGAAAAAGAAATCATGTGTTGCCCCGATTGTAATTGGAGGCCTTGGAGCAATACCCAAAGGGCTACCCCGCTATTTAGAAATTCTAAATTTACCAGACTTGAATATTTTGACTCTACAAAAAACCACCTTACTCGGAACAGCTTACATCCTCTGATGATACCTTAACAGTTCCTAGGTCCTTGGTTAGGACTCGAGCTGCTGAGCTATTAACCAGCCTCAAAGGCTGTGAATCTCACTACAAATTAAATAATAATAATAATAATAATAATAATAATAATAATAATAATAATAATAATAATAATAATAATAATAATTGTTATTATTTTATTTCTATACCGCCCTTCTCCCAAAGGACTCAGGGCGGTGTACAGCCTATTAAAAAGCAGAAAGACAAACAGGAATTAAAAATAATTAAAATTATTATATAAATTTCGGCTCAAATGTAAAACTCCAAATTTAAAACACCCAATTTAAAATCATTGCATTGATAGCCCGGGCTGGCGGAACAGCAGGGTCTTGAGGGCACAGCGAAATACACGGAGGTCAGAGATCTTACACATTTCCAGGGGCAGTTCATTCCAAAGGGCAGGGGCTCCCACAGAGAAGGCCCTCTCCCTGGGTGTCACCAGCCGACATAACTTGGCTGATAGCACCCTGAGGAAACCCTCTCTGTGGGAGCGAACTGGCTGGTGGGAGGCTATTGGTGGCAGAAGTCGGTCTCGAAAGTACTCAGGTCCTATGCCATGGAGCGCTTTAAAGGTGGTAACCAACACCTTGAATCACACCCGGAAGACCACTGGGAGCCAGTGCAGCTCCCGCAGGAGGGGTGTCACATGGGCACAATGGGTTGCGCCCATAACCACCCGCAAGGCCGCATTCCGGACCAGTTGGAGTCTCTGAGTGCTCTTCAAGGATAGCCCCATGTAAAGAGCATTACAATAGTCCAGCCGGGAGATGACAAGGGCATGAGTGACCGTGCGCAAGGCATCCCAATCCAGAAAGGGCTGCAACTGGTGAACCAGGCGAACCTGATAAAAAGCCCCCCTGGCCACGGCCGTCATATGCTCTTCTAAAGACAGCCATGAGTCCAGGAGGATGCCCAGATTGCGAGCCCTCTCTGTCGGGGGCAAAGATTCACCCCCAATAGTCAGCGATGGCACTAGCTGACTATATCGGGACACCTGAAGCCACAGCCACTCGGTCTTGGAAGGGTTGAGTCTGAGCCTATTTCTCCCCATCCAAACCCGTACGGCCTCCAGGCAGCAAGACATCACATCAATGGCATTGTTGGGGTGGTCTGGGGTGGAGATGTACAGCTGAGTATCATCAGCATACAGATGGACTCTCACTTCAAAACCATGGATAATCTCACCCAGCGGCTTCACATAAACGTTGAACAGAAGAGCGAGAGGACCGACCCTTGCAGCTCTTCCCATGCGAGTCACCTCAAAGTTGACCTCTGCCCCCCTGCCAACACAAACTGCGAACCGTCGGAGAGGAAGGAGAAGAACCACCGCAGGACGGTGCCCCCTATTCCTAACCCCCTCAACCGCTGCAGCATGATACCATGGTCGATGGTATCAAAAGCCACTGAGAGATCTAATAGGACCAGGACAGAGGAGCAACCCCTGTCCCGAGCCTCCAGAGATCATCCACAAATGCGACCGATGCTGTTTCTGTGTTGTCCCCCTGCCTGAAGCCCTATGGGTCCAGATAGATAGCTTCATCCAGGTGCTGGGGAAGATGTCATGCCACCACACTCTCAACAACCTTCGCCACAAAACGAAGGTTGGAGACCAGACGGTAGTTAGCTAATTCAGCCGGGTCCAGAGAAGGTACTTGAGGAGAGGCCTCACCACCACCTCTTTCAAGGCAACGGGAAAAGCACCGTCACTCAGAGAAGCACTTATAATCACCTGGAGCCAGCCTTGTGTAACCTCCCAGGAGACCAGTACCAACCAGGAAGGACATGGGTCCAATAAATATGTGGCAGCACTAATCTTACCCAGAACCCTGTCCACATCCTCGAGAGCCACAGGGTCAAAGAAGGATTATTTTAGTCTAATTTTTTTATATTTAAAAAACCTGGCATTTTAAGAGGAGTGTGTAGATTTTTTAAACCCATGGTATTTTGGCCAGCAAATTTCCCACCCATTACTGTAAATTCTTTCTACCTTCTAGATTAATCCATGCTTTTTGAACCATCTACAGTAGCTTACTTGAATAATGGAGAGCATCTGCTGCTTCTGTTGAGGCAAAGTAAGCAATCTTTTAGAAGCGCAGATAACCATCAGTGTAAATAAGAGATTTGGAACAATAGGAAAAACAATGCTTGAAAAGTGAGGCAAGGTTGGTAAGTTTGAATATGTTCATGGGACACAAAAAGGAAAGCAAATGAAGAACAAGAATCAATTGAAAAGAAGAAATAGACTAGCTTTTGAAGGAATAAATGGAAAACAGAGACTACAGTAAAGAAAGAAAGGTGTAGGGAGATTTTGTGTCCTTATCGGAATTCTTACATAATCTCCAGGGAACAATTCCACAGAGTTCCACTCTTATATCCAAAGAGAACAAAGGCAAGGCAAGGCAAGGCAATGCTAGATAATCTATTGTCACTTTTTTCTGTGAACACAGTGGCATACACTAAAAAATGAAATTCTGATGCCTGCTCTCCAAAAAAAAAAAAATGTACACACACATACACTTGTATGTATGTATGTGTAGATAGATAGGTAGATAGATAGATAGACAGACAGACAGACAGACAGACAGATAGATGATAGATAGATAGATAGATAGATAGATAGATAGATAGATAGATAGATAGATAGATAGATCACACACCATTTAGAATACAAAGTGGAAAAAAAGAGTCTTGTGAATTAACAAGGTTGTTAGCATATGGTATAAAACTATTATAGATTCTAGCTGGTCTACTTGGGGTACTGTGAAGCCTCGTCCCAAAAAGATAACAAAGAAAACCAGTCATAGAGAGGATGAGACAACAGTGAACACCCTGGTCAAACATTGCTTATATGCTACGATAGAAGGAAGTGAACTTTCAATAATCTTTTCTGCCATCCTCACCACCCTCTGTATAGCCTTCCTGTCTGAAACAGTAATACCTCGAAACCACACAGTAATACAATATGGTGCCTTTCATTGTCCCGTTATAGAAAGTGGTTAGGATAGTGGAAGGAAGGTGTGCTTTTCTTATATGATGCAGAAATTGCAGATGCTGCTGTGCCCGGTTCATCAGTGTCTCCCTGATTTGAGTGACCATGCTAACCTGCTTGTCATCTGCACACACAGAAACTTGATACTACTAACCACCTCCATAATTGAATTGTTAATACACAGAGGTGCATGACTGTGCCTGCCTTTTCTGAAACTAACAATGATCTCTTTTGTTTTTCCTACATTTAAAACTAGGCTGTTTTTATTACACCACCCTCTACAAACCCTCTACCTCCTTCGGGTCACCGTCCACATCATCATCCTGAATAAGGCCCACCACTTTTTTATCCTCTGCATATTTTTTATTCTATTTTTATTTTGTATTTTTCGTTAAGCATGTATTTTATGACAGATACAAGTGTAAACGTAATTATAAATACATGAAAAGGATACAAATAAAAGAAAACATTAGGACAGGGATGGTAGGCACACTGGTAGCAAACCTTGCACAACATGAGTCAACAAGGTAAACAATATTGTACTTAGGACCTAGCCTTGAGGAAAACCTGTGCTCAAGAACATGATGTTAGAAATATTAATCACAACTTGCACATACTGGGGACTAACAGTGAGAAATTCAAGAACCCAGTTGCACAAAAGCATGGTTAAAGCCAAAAAGATCTAGTTTATCTACTAAATACTGAGGGATGATCACATTAAATGCCAAACTAAAGTCCACAAACAGCATTCACACAGGAGTATTTCTTTCCTCTAAGTGCACCAAACTCATATGGAGAACAGAGGAAACAGCATCCTCTGTGGAACAGTTTGGACGGTAAGCAAAGAATCAAGCATCACTAATAAGTGAAATTGTTTACCAGTTTAAGGAAACAGGAGTCTTTGACATCAACTCCACCAGCTGAGTCAAACATTGGAGAGAGGCTGGATAAATAGTAAATATTAATAATAAAATCATTTTATCAGCTTTTCAAATCATTTCATAATGATGTGATCATCATTTGTAATTTTCCCAGCTGGCTTCTGACAAGCAGTGAATGGGGGAAGCCAGATTCATTTAATAACCACGATTCACTTAACAATTGCAGTGATTTGATTAACAACTGGCAAAAAGGTCATAAAGTGACCTTTAAACAACACACTTAATGTCTTCCTTAACAACAAAAATTAGGGGTTCCATTGGGTTATAAGTCAAGGATTACTTATATTTCTCTCTTCTCACATCTCTTAGTTACACACAGTTCTATCTAGAATATCTCGTCTACTGGCCAGTATACAGGAAAATCATAGGTTCTGCAGCTTGTGGAACTCATAATCTGCATCTTTCATGCAATTACCCCTTAGCCCTCAGTTATCACCTTTGAAACCAAGCAGTTAATTGAGTATAGCCAGGGAAAGCCCTGGGGATGACTTTATCCCAGCAGAGTTATTAAGTTGAAGATAGATAGGAGGGCTCCAGGCTTTGCTTTGTTTTTTACCTCTCTGCTTCTGTTTATGTTGGTTCCAAGTATAGGGCTCTTCACTATTCTCTTTTATAGTTTCAAGCATGGAAAGATATTACAATATGACATTCCGTATTATTGATAAGATCAAGCAACATCAATTTCAATCATCTGATTTCTGATTTATTATTTTTGCTGCCCTCTGAATTAGTCAGCAGATCTCCAGGAATCTGGTATTTTATACACCTCTTATAATGAGAAACCTTTGATATCTGGAATATGTTTTAGGTTTTATGAGAATTTTGCTTCCCTTTTCTTTGCCTGTTGAAGGTGGTATCAAGCTGGTATGGTACAGTAATCTGGGATGGTATCTGGGGGCCAGCGACATGAATATTGATTCCCCAGCTTTGGCATTTGTCAATTCTTGTTCGGCCCTGACTTAGTTTTTATCATTCACAGCTGCAGTTCACAGTTTTCTTGAGATATTCTCAACTTTTTCTTCAGTGACTAAAAGTTTCCACTAACACTTTCACTCACAAATTAAAACAGGTCCTATAGTTGAATACCATGGTCTACTAATGAAGACTGTTGCCTCCCATTTAGAAGGTTGAGAGTTCAATCCTAAGTAATGGCAGATGTTTCTCTCTCAGGGTAGAAAGAGAAAATATCTGCTGCAAACTTCACATATGCGTCAGGGAAGGCATCTAGCCAGTAAACTCTGAGCTCCATTCAGTCGCCTTAACGCTACCTTGAATTAAAGGATTACAAGATTAAAAAAAAAACAAACCATAAGGATTGGATGATGGAATGAAACTGCAGGCAGGCAAAAAAGAGTGGCAGTGGCTGCTATGATTGCAAAGAAAATTTTAAAAAGGGCACAGTAGAAAAAGTGGGGATGATAAAGATCTGTCTTCAAGGAGGAAAAGAAGGGAAAAGGAGTAGCACATTATAGGGGAAGTACAAGGCATAATTATGTCCTAAGTTGTAATCATGACTCTGCAAGGGTTGAAACTGGTGAGTTAGGAATTTCTGATTCTCATGCCAGAGAAAGCTGTTTCATAAACAAGACAAGGGACAGATGGTAGAGGCCTTCAAGACTGGGAAATGAGTAAGACGTTGATTCAAAAAGGCAGAAGGAAGGCACTAAAGAGCCATACCTTGGAAGTAAACATGAATAAAGGGCATGATTTTTGAATGTAATATGAAAATCTTGAGTCTGCTTGGTGGAGTTTAATTCCAGTACTTTTTATGAGGCCTCGACAGATTCCAAATGAGGACAAAAACAAACACAGCTTTCCACTCTTCCAAAAGTTATCTTTTCTTCCATTTGTTACTAAATGTCTACATTCGTTCTACAATGGAATCATCGCTGTCCGATGGAATCATCGCTCTCCTGCATGAAAGGAGGAGAAAGAATATTTTTCTCAGTTTGTAGCACAATCTTATTTTACCCTGCTAATTACAAGGTAAAGTTTCTGTTGTAATTAATCCATCTCTGATTTTTACCAAAGCAAATGACATAGAATTCTATTTTTAAAACAATTTTAATTAATAAAGAAAACAAAACATGCATGTTTCCCCTAAAAAACCATTATTTTCTCTATGATGCTTCACTGAGTTTTAAATTTCTAAAATAGATGAATAATCTGTACTCTTAATGGTTACCCTCTACCGTACTTCATGAAACTAATATATACAATTTCAGTTTTGTGAACAATAGAATGGCAAATTCCATCCTGATCACATACACAAAGTATGTTTCTTGTAATTCTCTTCTTTAACAAAGCAAATAACCATATTTGGGAAGAAAGTTCCCTGTGAGATTATTTATTTCATATGATTGGTGTTAACTTGTATTTACACCCTTCCTGTGAATTCTTTCACATTTTTCTTCCACCAAGAAAGGAAAGAATGCAACTTTTTGAACTGATAGTGCTAGGAGCCTCCCCCTCCACCAAATCAACTTGTTATTAGCACAATGGTATTTTCCCACAGAAAAATAATCTCAGAAATATGTAAACAATAGATTATTGTTCTATTCGCAACAATAGAATGATAATTAAGATATACAAATGATAAAACAAAAAAGTTATCTATGATGCTCCATGAGAGAAAAAAATTCCAAGATACATGTCTCTTAGCATCTTTGCTATAATTACCATATTTTTCAGTATATAAGGCACACTCTTCCCAAATGGGTGGAAATGCCTGTGTGCCTTATACAGCAAATGTTACTGAAGCCCCACCCACCTACCGGCCCCCACTCTTCGGCCTCTGCCTCCCAGCAATTTGCCTCCTTGCAGCAAACAACTGGGTCGGCTTCAGCACAGCCTGATTTAGCGCGAACAGCTGATTGGCAGTTGGATCTACCTCCCGGAATATTGCCTATCAGCTGTTCCAGGCTGTGGGGATCACCACCGCCCATTGCCGCTATTGCCTATCGCTGCCTCCATGTGTCGCATTTTTGACCTGTTCCAGGTGGAGGGGATCGCCACTGCCAATCTTGGCTGCCTGGGGCGGGCCAAAAATGGGATGTGCTGAGGCCGAAAACGGGACACATGGAGGCCAAAAATAGGGTGCATGGAGGTGGCAATAGACAGCAGTGGCAATGGGTAGCGATGGTTGGTGGCAATCCTCACAGCCTGGAACAGCTGATAGGCGGTATGCCTAGAGGCAGATCCAACCGCCAATCAGCTGTTTGTGCTAAATCAGGCTGTGCTGAAGCTGGTCAGGCTGTTTGCTATAAGGAGGCAAAATGCTGAAAGGCAGAGGCAGTTTTTTTTCCTGCTTTCCTCCCCAAAAGCTAGGTGCGTCAGGAATGTCTTATAGACCAAAAAATACTGTATACAAAATGTCTTAAAAGTTGATCTAAACTATACAGTTTTTCAAAATTACTCATCACAAAAGGTGTGCTAAACAAGCAGGTAGTGAAAAGACAAAATAATTTAAAACAATTAAGTAAGATTGTAAAAAAGTCTATAGTTTGGAGTTAGCCTTTACATAGAAATTGCAGATTGAATATTTTTGTTATAAATTAATATTGTGAAATTCAGTAGTACATTGGACTCAAGAAACCATGACTGACTATGAATCATTATACAATGGCAATATGTATCTGTCCTCAAACAAATTGATTTTTTGGGGGGTCAGGGATGTGGAGAAAAGAGAAACATGACACTCTTTATGCCTGTAAATTAATTTTAGTTGTTGCACTACAATGATTGAAATAAAACTATGTATAATATTATTACATAGAAGTTAGATTTCATTACCATAGGACTGTATGTACTTCATTCTGGATCCACAGTTAGAAATGTAGTTCAGAGTGGGTATGGGCATTCATAGTATACCTATCATTGTCTCCTCAGAAAAGTTGCATCTTTTCCCAGGATTACAAATAGCTGCAAGACCACAGGAAAACATGCATTTGAGTTAAGAAACTTCTGACATGGCATTTTTAAAAAAGACTTTCTTTAGGGAGGTGCCAACAGATGCAACATGCACACTCATGCACACTTTGAAACACCCTTTTGGCTGTGGATTCAAAGCATAGCATATCTGTAATTACCAAATATAATACTCATCTCCCAAATTGCTGGAGTTTCACATTTACACCTACAAATCGCAAACCTGTCCTGACAACATCTTTTATTCTATTGTGTTCTCACGATGTTCCCTTTGCTTTGTTTCTAACCAATGAGTAAGATGTCTTTAAGTTACTTTATTTATTTATATCCTTCCTGCCTATTTTTTTAAAATAAATAACTCAAGATGAACATAGCTAATATTCCTTCCTTCTCCTATTATCCACACAACTTTGTAGGAGATGACCAGGTGGAGCCGAAGGCAGGATCAAACACATCATCAGTTTGGAGTTGCTACACTCCCACAAGAGACTTAAGTCGAATCGCCGTGAATTCTGTTGACTCTTATCTAGCACCAATTTACCTTGACTTTCAGTAGATCAGTTTCTTGTGTATAGGTTGCACATAATAAACTCTTCTTCCTGTTATTTGTGCCTGACAAATTTAATTTTCTTCTTTATTCCAGAGTAAATCAAGGACAGATTCAAAATAAAAGAGGGCTATCAATTACACTCCTAGCAATCTAATACTGCATTCATATTGTTGCAGGAGGGTATTTTTGGAAATAATTTTCTTTTAAACTTGCCTTATATATATATATGTTATATATATATATATCTAACAAGCCAGAAATATCTATATAGGTCTCCCACAATGCAAGAATCCAGAAAGTAGTGAATGTGATTTCGCTCAATTGTGGTTCCAGAAAAATCTTGGCTACATAGGAAAAACCTGGCTTAAAGGAAAAACACACATTAAACCTACAAAAAGTAAGAAAATAGACATTGTGCCTTTACAGGGAGGAACATGAGATGTGGGTGTGGCTTACTGAGGACGGCTAATGAGCCAGAAATAGCTATATAGGTCTCCCACCATGCAACACAAAATTTGCTTGCTGCCAGAAAGAAAAGATAGAGAAAGAAACCAGAAAGTAGTGAATGTGATTTCGCTCAGTTGTGGTTCTAGAAAAATCTTGGCTATGTAGGAAAAACCTGGCTTAAACACACACACACACACACACACACACACACACACACACACACACACACACACAACCCAGGTTTCTGATATATCTGTAATCAAATAGTAACATGTCTGTCCAAATATTAAACACTGCTTTAGGATTTGAACAGCTTGTTAGAACTTCTAAAAAAATTATTCTTTATCACCCTTATCACTATAATGTAAGACCTAATATAGCTTTTACCTGAGTTCAGTCAGCCCTGCTCTTTGTCTTGCTCCAGTGATGCTCTAGGTGTCTTTTAAGTTACCTACTTAGCTGCTGCAAGAAGATCACACAGACTGATGACAAACAACAGCATGACAAAGCAGAAACAATGGTGAACTGGAAGATCTGCAAGAAATACCACTTATCTGCAAGCAAAAATTCATTGACCCATAAAATAGACAGAGTAATGAAGAAGCTTCAGTTCTCTAGGACTTAAGAATCACAAGCATCTGCTATATCATATCACAGACTTAACAACTGGTTGATAAGAAAGACAAAAAAATCTGGATTGTGGACAATGCCTGGAGACAGGAGAATAGAAGAGAAAGAACTGAAGAAGATAGCAAAACACAAAGACCTGCAAATAGAAATAGAATTACTGTGGTTAAAAAAACCAAATACAATACTAATAGTAATAGTTGCTTTGGGTGAAATCCCAAAATATCTGGAGCACCATTTGAACACTAATAATATTGACAAAATCTCCATCAGTCAATTGCAAAAGACAGCTTTACTTGAAGCAACTTACATTATGTGACAATATATGTAACACAAACATAAACATACATATCTGCCTGTCCCAGTCCTTGAGAAGGATAGATGATAAAAATGCCAAGTCCAAACTAACATCTAGCTATGTGACAAACCATAATAAATTAATATTATTAATATATAAATATCTGACTGACAGTACAACCATCCATAAATGATAAAGTAAAATAGTAAGTATGGATAATTGAAGCGGCAATACAGGGATAATAGAATTGAACACAAAGAATTGGAGTGATCTGTCCCCCCCCTTCAGAGACCCACAAAAACACAGCCAGCCGAGGGTTAAGAATCACTTGGCACACTCCGCAGTTCTTATCTCAACCTTGGCAGCGATATGCACACCGTCTGCCAAGGACTTTATTGGTTTACACAAACAAGAAAATCACCTACGTAGCTTTGCCGTTCATCTAGCTTCCAAGACTACGAGGTTGCTCCGTTTGTTTAGCTTTGTTCGTCACGAACTTCGTGACTCACTGGCCTGTCTTATATAGACAGGCTTCTGGGTGTGGTCCAGTGACTCACTGATCCCATGACTCCAATCAGTGACTCAGGACTATTTCCTCATACGCCGCAGCTGCAATACTCTTTTGTCTCGCCTTCTTTGGCGTGCGTCCAGGAATGACGTCTCTCCCTCACTCTCATCTGAGACACCTGTTTCCCCACTACTTGGCTCTCTTTCAGCTGGCACCTGAGCCGGTGCCAGGGGGGGGGGGGCTGGGAGATCTGGCTGGCTCCTCTTCCTCCTGCTCAGAGCTTCCTTCCTCCAAAGGGATAGGCTCAGAGGACGGGGCCACAACACGGAGAAGATCCTACCCAAAATCCTATTCCACACTGGAAGTTTTTAAGATGATGTTGGATAACAAGCTGGATAACAAGAGCTCCAAGGTTCCTTCCAACTCTGTTATTCTATGCTGTTCTGTTCTATTCTAAATCTGAAAATTGAAAATTATGGCATAAAATGGCTGTAGGGATTCAGTAGTTATTGGCACACTGGATACATATCAAAAAATCTTGGCACATAGAAAATCTGCATATTGACAACATTTTTATCTGTCAATTACAAAAAGCCATACTGCTTAGATTTACACATATACTACACTGATACAATACGACATACCTATGAAGTCTAAACTAAGCTAAAGAACTGGTACTGGTTTCCTGAAAATAAGACCTGGTCTTATATTTTTGGTGCTCCAAAATAAGCACTAGAGCTTATTTTTGGGGAAACACAATTTCAGGGTGATCAACCTGGCTGGGTGCCCTGCCCTCCAGTATGCACATAAGAGGTGACAATTCTGCGAGGACTGATGGTATCTGGCAGCAGCTGCAGCCCGCTATTCCCAAGGTCGGCACATTCTGGGGCTGTGCAGCCCGGCAAGTGGCAATTCTCTATCCAAGCAGCAGACAGAGGCAGAGGTGTGGCAGGAGGTGCCATGTGGACTGCAGGAAAGCTGAGAGTTAGTGGGCTGGAGGGGCTGGGCTGCCATGAGAGGCTCGTCTTCACGTGGCAGCACTGGCAGCGATGGAGGCCGAAGCGTGGAACAGAAGGCAGGCAATCTCAACCTGCCATGCAGGCAAGCCAAGGGATGTGGAGACAAGCATCCACAGCTGCCAGCCAGCCCGACATTGGGCTTTTCTGTGGCCTGCAAGGCATGTCCAGATTGCCTGCCTTCCCCCTACATCTATGCCTTTGTTTGCTGCCGGAGCCACCATATGAAGATGAGCCTCTCATGGCCATCTGCTGCTCTGGCCCAGCTCTTGGCTTTCCCACAGGCACATGGCATGGCCAGATCACATGCCTCCTCCAGCCTTTGCTTCCACCTGCTGCTTGGACAAGGAATCAGTTCACTTGCACTGTGTGGCTGTTGCTGGACACTGTCGGCCGCGTGTGCTTGCCACCTCCTATGCTGGCCATGCCTACCCCTTCACTAGGGCTTATATTTGGGGCAGGGCTTATATTAGGTGCATACTTAAAATCAGGCTAGGGCTTATTTTTGGGTTAATACGGTAGCTGTTACTTCACATTGCTGTGTATATAATTATAATAGTCGGCACTATCTTGAAGATAAGAGCTATGCCAAAGGTTCAATCACTGTAAATGCTAAATGTGAATTCAGTCCAAACATCTGGCTGACCTGGCAACCTACCATAAGGAGGAAAGGAAGAAAGAGAGGCAGGGAAGTACAACCCAACTGGGTGGCTGTTCCACAGAATCTCTGGGTATATAGAATACCTTTTAATGAGAAGTGCAGCTCAGTATTTATTTCAAAGCAATAATTTGTTCATAATTTGTTCATAATTTGTTCATATTTGAAGAGTTTAATTATCACTTAATTTACCCAGTCAACCCATCCCCAAATGGAATCTTATTGATCAGAGAGGGTAATGACTAAAATTGTCTATCTCCTACAAATATCTTCTACTTTTCTTCAAGCTGCCACATATTGTGGTGTAAACAGAAGCAAACAACTTTATTATCATCATGTCACACTGAATGGTTTGAACCTGGTATTTAATTAGTAATAGATGATTTACTGTTGTTAATCTCTTAATGTTGCAAAGTTTCTGATTTGTAACACTTTGACTATCATAAATTTTCCAGTAGTCCAAGGAATTCAGTAACGGGACGCAAAACACAATAGCTTCATTCTTTGTTGTTGACTTTCTTCGTTGAGAATTGTTGTATGTCATAATAATGAACCTTCATTTATACTTCATAGCATGAAACCTCAATGGAAAATACATTAGCGTCAAATACAAGGAAGAATTTGGACCATATATTTCAGATTATATAAATAATATCTTCAAATAGATACAGGATTGATTTTGTCCTTCATGGTAGTCATTAATCATTGATAATTCTTTTTATATTAAAAAAAGTTGATCTTCTGAGTTAGTGTGTTTTAATAAAACTACAAGTAAGGAAAGAGAAATGGAGCTTCTTTCTCTCTAGTGTTGTTTGCCCCTCCCTGGTTTTTTTATAAATATATAAATGGAGCCCAGTGGACACACTTTGTTTACATACTTCTTTTAAATAGTCTTTACCTGCAATTACCTGTATTTTTAGTATCCCATCTAAGTCTGTGGATTTGTTATTTTCATATGTCCATTGCTTGGATCAGATTACTTCTGGAACCTTCTCTTCCCAGTTATTTCTGCCCATTTCACCCAGTTCAGCAGAATGGGTATGCTCTGAGTCTCAGAAGACAAGCCTTTTCTTCTTCTTTTTTTTGCCACAACACCCACTTTTGAGAACATTCTCTTCCTGGAGATTAGGTTGGCCCTGAACCTAATGGCCATTGGTAAGGCCCCTAAAGTCCTGGCTTTGTGTCTAGCCTGGGTTCCTGAATATGTGAAAGAACCTGGATATGTGGATATTTGTTTGGTTGCTATGTATTTTAATTTTTGCATATATACTTGTTAAATGTTTATTATTCCTCACTACCCAATCATTGTCAAGATGGGAGGCTAAATAAATTGACTGATTGAATAAGTCAATAAATTACATCATTATTCAAGAGAGGGAATCTAGTGAGAGCATTCTCCAATAAAATTTTCTAATTGTTGGACTATATCTGCGGTGAGGGACCCTCAGTACTCTCTGAAATTGCTTGTTTTCTTGCATACATTTCATTAGCAGCATCAGCAGTGCTAGCATTGATGATATTACCTAGTTTGGGTAATGAGAGGTCTTCAAGAAAATAAACAAGCAAGCTCAGAGAGCACCAAGGACCCCTCATTTCTACCTTGAGGTTAAAAATATTCTCCTTTATTGGTATATCTGCGGTGACTATATTTTAGAAAAAAATAAAGGCAAACCTGAAAAAGAGGCAAATCCGAAAGATGTTCATAAGGGTAAAATATTTTAATTGCTAATTGTTCCGAAAAAGAAAATTCAAAAACAAAACCAAAAAAAACTTTATAAAAAGATTCTAATAAAAATACCTAAAATAATATATGTAAATTTGTTTTTAAAAGACAATTTACATTTTCTATTTTTCACATGAATATGAAAGGTTGTGCAATAAATGGTACCATTTGTATAGTAAAAATTAAATGATCAAAATAAAGGGCAAAACTGAGTTTTTGAAAAATCTAAAGAAATAACTTTTTGAAATAAAAGATTATCCTTCATAATAAATGACATATGATCACCGTAGCTATTTCCAACCAGTTGGTTTAACTGATATCTCAGTTTTGTTTGTATTAATGTTTTGTTCTTGATTTTATTCATTGCCTTTTTCTCTTAGAATTATTTATTGTAAGCATTTATATTAATTCACTTCACAAATAGAAATGGATTTTCCTATTTTCTACTAACTTCGTTCTCCAACTGAAAAGAAAGGGCTTTCCAAAATATTAAAGCACATCCATTAATACTATTCTGCAGGAAAGATATATAAAATCAAGTAGGTATTTTGAGTTTTACATCCTCATGGTTTGAGCCTCTGCATAGTAATAGGTATCCCTGAAAGCAATGGGCTCGCTAATAGTTCTAGAAGCAAATATTAATTTTCTGGCTACTAAGACTGTCTGTGATACAGATGTGATATGTGTTTCTTACAAAACACAAACAAATTTAAAAACTAATCAGTGTGCAATGTTGGATATACATAGAAGAAGTACTGATTTGGTCATCACTCTGCAAAAAGACATGACTAAACATACCTAGCTACTTGAAGCATAAAGTTGATTGTAATGTTGCTGCTGCCATTTTTACCTTGATTAAACAATAAGAAGACCCAAAATCCAATAATTCAATCATACTAAAATTACAATTTTTATACAAGTAAACATTGTTATACTGGGATAGCATGGGTTTTTGCCCCAGGTTTTTTTGTGATTTTTAAAAATAAAATGTTTACAATTTTTAAAAATTTGTACATTATACAAAGCAGTGAAAAAGAAAGTTAGAAAGCAAAACAAAATATAGGCAAAGAAAAAGAAATCTAATGAAATCTAATTTATATTAATAACATGAAGTATATATCTTCACACCCTTGTATTGTTGCAAACCATTATTACCTCTATCATACACATATGACAGAAGCAAGACAGAACAAACCTTTTGTTCTTTTAGCTTGTCACTTCTTTCTCTTTGTCGATCCCAGTTCTATTCAATTATAACTTTTTCAACATTTCACTTCTTTTTAACCCATTTAAACCTTGTTTCTGTCGTTTCTTTTATATTACTGATCCTCATTAATTCTCTCTACATCATAAATTCACCCCTACATACCTTTTTTGTTTTGTAGTCAATATGCATTCATTCAGCAATCTTTCATTTTTTTTATGCTTTCTCTTCTTGTTTTGCAATGGCACTTCTGGATTAATCCACAGCTATTAGGCTCAATTTATTACTATGCTCTCCTGAAGTATTCAGCCCTTCCATATAACAAACTGGACACACTATTATCTCAGGATAGGGATGAAGAGAGTCCAAAGTGGGATGCAGCTACCTACATGCAGCCTGTCAATTGCATGGATCTTGTAGTCCCCCATGCTGTTTTAGTCCCCGCCTGGGTTTTTCAGATAGGTGCAGCTACAGAATACAAAACTCCACACCACTCTAGTCAAGAGCCGAGAAATAATTGGAAACGTAGGCAAATAAGTTGAAACAGAACTCTGTGGCACATAAGATTCTGAGAGAATACATAGACCTATTGAATTCAAAGTCACAGCAAATTTTGTTACACATTTCCTGTTTCACACACTTACCTGATCATCCCCACTTACCCAACTCCTTCTCAGCTAGAGACTTGTTAGAGGGACAGAAACTACTAAAGTGGGATCCAGAATGACTCAGAATGGGTAGGATTTACAAGCCCTATTCATCTCTCATTGCTTTATAGGTAGACCTCGGCTTATGCCTTGTTGCTTCACAATCGTTCAGATTTATGATGGATTCAAAAAACATTATGACCTGGTCTTTGAAGTTACTACCTGCATGGTCATGTGATTGTACTCTGGGCACTTGGCAACTGAATAGCATTTATGATTGGTTGCAACATCCTGACTAAAATTCCCAGCTCAATTGTGGTTGTAAGTCAAGGACTATCTGTATTGGTTTATAAGTCTGTATCTGTCAATGAGACTAAGGGATTTCCTGCATGTTCAGTGCCCAGCATCCTTTGGCTGTCTTCTGATATTTCATCCTTAATGACTTGGTTCCCTTCTTATCTACCTCCTGAAGGGATATTTTAACAAGATTCCTGGCTTTTCTCTTATGCATGTCTGGTCCATTTTTAGTTTATGCCAACCCCAGCCTACTCTCATATTCCCATATGCAGTAATCAATCAATCAATCAATCAATCAATTAGTGTGTATATCAATTAATAGTATTGTATTCTGAATCCAATTTCACCCACAACTATTTTTTTCCTAAGCTCAGTCTCCAATGTCTCTTTGTTTATGTTTACTCTTGTACATGGATGCATTTGCAATACCTCTATTAACTCCTGAAACCAAGCAAGTGTTTTCTTGGGCTCCTATGTTTCAAGTATAGAGGGCACAACAATCACATTACCCTTCTGTAATGTTTGCCTTTATTTATTATCCTGCAATCAGGTTGCCATCATGCATACCCAAGAAAAGACATGGGTACTTTATGTGGTGCTGATAGGTGAAGTGGGATCACTCTAAAACACATTTTTAGCTTTGAAATGGAAGCACTGTTACTGCTTCGTATAGCATTCTTCAAATTAAAAGATACGGATGCACTCTTGATTTACACATTAAACAAGTTGCATCTATTCTAGAAAAAAACCACACCATATTTTAACATTACTGTAGTTACACTATCTGTATTTGCAGCTTTCCCATTTTTTAACATTCCCACAAGATTTGTAATTTCCTTTTCTTTTAGACACTAACATTTACAGCATTAATTTCAATTTCATTCTTTTAAGCATTGAATAATTTGTCCATCCATCCATCCATCCACCCACCCACCCACCCACCCACCCACCCACCCACCCATCCATCCATCCATCCATCCATCCATCCATCCATCCATCCATCCATCCATCCATCCATCCATTTTCTTTCAGGATTCATTTTCATCCTAACATTGCATTCTTTTTATATTTTCTCTTTCTCAAGATATTCTACTTCCATTCAATCTTCCAAAAGCTCTTTTGCTTTTTCTCAAGTTTTCACTGGAGCAAAGTGCACATACTTTGTAAAAAAGTTCTTAGTAATTTATATCTTATATAGCTCATGAAGAGAAAGCACATACATGAGCAAATATATTATGCTGAATGACATTAAAAATGGTTCATGATGTTACTTCTTTTCATGGCTCAGTCTCAACTGACTTCATGTATTTATTGCTTCCATTAGACACATAGTCAGACTCTTGTTCACAAAATAAAGCAGGATGAATTTATTTCAAAATAATATATATTTTCTCATCCCACAATCACATCATAATGTAAGATGAATGAAATAATTATTTGGGGAAAGGCCAGAGCAAAATCAACTCTGATACCTTTGATGTTGGAATCTGCAAAATATTACCATGTGGGAGCCCTGTGATTAGCACAGTTCCATGTGTGAAGCTCATGTATATTAAACCAGTATTATGATGTGAAAATTAATTCTAGTTCGTGATTTTTAGAATGTAATAAGGAGGTGAAAATATTCTGATAATTTGGAATGTACATCCTCTCAAATATGTCTACTCACATATCAAAATCAAACTTTTTTTTTGAAATTGTTGCAGTCTAAATGGGATCCATTCAAAAGTTCAGAATGGTTAAAACACATGGTAAGATGTGTAACTATGCTACTGGTTCTATTTAGGAATGCTCTTTTTTGTTATCCAAACAATATAATTACGTAGCTTGTTTTTTTCCCTTTTAGCAAGCTATAAATATATATTCATCTTCATGTTCTAGCAAGTTATTTAAAGAGAACTTGCAGAAATTTTGAAGAGGAGGTACTAGGGAAGAAAAATATATTAATAGGTATTACTGGGCATGTTTATTTGGTATAGCAGTATTCTTCAACTTGGTACCATCCATGATGTATTACAATTTTGATAAGTCTTAACCAGCATTAGTCTTTAGCAATATTGTCTGGAAGTGGAAACACTGCTGTAACTAGCATTTTTGACCCCTTGACATTCCTGCTGTCCCATCCTTGGCATGTCCCTGGCTGAGAACAATGAAAATTGTCCTCTTGAGGCTATCAAATGAGGACAACTACTATTCACTAATAGAATATGCGGATTTTTACATAGTTCATGTTGATTTTTCTATATGTAATGGTCTTGCAGATCTCTGCTGACTAGCATAAACAATAATAACAAAAACTGCTTGCAACCACTTCTAATTACATGCCGTTGAGATTCTGTTTTGAGAAAGGTTATTGTCAGCGTTTGGGAAGCTGAGAAAAGAATGATTGAGATGCAGACACAAATGACCAAGAGATAGTAGGCAAACTATACTGCAGCTTTTTTGAAAGCATTCAAAGGGATTCAAAACATTATAGAAAATTCCTATAAATGAACTAGGAAATTCCTATTAGTTTTCACTTGAGATTTGCCAGCTAATACTAAAAATATTTTACTAAAATCTGTGTAGTTCTTGTCCATTATGTGACATGACAGTTACATGTATATACAAGGATATCTTCAGGTAGAAAACCTTATCTCATAAATTGAGGCCAAAGTTTCTTATGCTATATGTGCCAAACTATTACTTCAAATGAATTATTTTATTAAAGTTTGTTGTTGTTGTTGTTAGTTGCGAAGTTGTGTCTGACCCATCGCAACCCCATGGACAATGATCCTCCAGGCCTTCCTGTCCTCTACCATCTTCTGGAATCCGTTTAAGATCACGCCTACTGCTGCAGTGACTCCATCCAGCCACCTCATTCTCTGTTGTCCCTTTCTTCTTTTGCCCTCAATCTTTCCCAGCATTAGGTTCTTCTCCAGTGAGTCCTTCCTTCTCATTAGGTGGCCAAAGTATTTGAGTTTCATCTTCAGGATCTGGCCTTCTAAAGAGCAGTCAGGGTTGATCTCTTCTAGGACTGACCAGTTTGTTCGCCTTGCAGTCCAAGGGACTCGCAAGAGTTTCTCCAGCACCATACTAAAGGTTACCTGAGTCAATTCTTTTTCTCATCTGTTATTTTTCCCCCAAAACGTCAAGTGACTATAGGTAGTCCTTGACTTATAAACATAATTGAACCCAAACTTTCTGTTGCTAAGTAAGACAACTGTTAAGTGAGTTTTGCCCCATTTTATGGTCTTTCTTGCCACAGTTGTTAAGTAAATCACTGCAGTTGTTAAGTTAGTTACATGGTTGTTAAGTGAATGTGGCTTTTCTATTGACTTTGCTTGTCAAAACGTGATCACATGACCCTGGGCACTGCAACTGTCATAAATATGAGTCAGTTGCCAAGTGTCTGAATTTTGATCACATGACCATGGGGATGCTGCAAGGCTCCTAAGTGTGAAAAAAGTCGTCACTTTTTTTCAGCACTGTGTAACTTTGAATGGCCACTGTGAACTGTTGTTAAATCAAAGACTAATTGTATTTATATAAAACACTCTGCATTATATTCTACACAGTTGCTGAAATGAAATCAACAAAAATGTACATGAGAATGGTTTTTGGAATGTTAGCAATGATCACCAAAGCTAAATCCCACTATATTTGATGGAATTTTAGGGCATTTCTAAAAAAAACCAGGACAAAATTAATGGAAAGCATTTTATAATTTACACAGGATTGGAGAATCATGGCTACCGCCTGAGGCTGCTGGCAGTTAACAATTTACGTGTATCTGATGGGCTCTGTGTCCTTACCACTGTACTACCTACCTCTCTTGAATTTGCTTTACATATTCTTTTTTCTGACCGAAATGAATCCAATCTAGAATTTTAAAAAATGTATTGACAACGTTCTGGAAAATTGATTTTGGAAAAGCTCTTAAGTTTAAGAATCCAAATTTACAAAAAACAAAGATATTGAGACTTAATGTTAACAATAAATGAAAATGTCACCTTTTCCCTGGAATAATTTTGTAACAGACATCAATTTGTAAAGCATGTACATTATGTCTTTTGTTGTTTTAAAAATTGTTTCTATAGTGAGCAACGTTTTTATATAAACAAAAAAATAATTAGGAGATGGAATTATGGATGCAGACAGTTAATGGTAGATGAAAGCACCTCTTTTCTATTTCTACTACTCTTATTTTTCTCTATATAATCAAAAAGGTACTTGACATCAATGTTAATTAAAATATAACACACAAATAATTTGGTTTGAAGCTGGCATCTAATAGTTGTTTACATTGCCTTAAGAATTTGGTTTTTTATAATGCTCTCATGCAGCTAGATAAATACATTGAAATGGACACAAACACTTTTGATTACATTAGCCTGAAAAATAGAAATTATTTCATTAAAATCAGATTTCTCATACTCCGTATGCCTTCAGTTTGGAAAAGATTTCGTTCATATTTTCATAAAATGTCATTCTGTTCATTTTATACACACAAAAAGTAAAGGGAAATCTACTCATGGCATCTGTTTTGTTGCTGCTCTCTTTTCATCTCTTTCCTCTTTTCCACTACATCCTCCTTTTCCACCATCTTTCAGAAGATGCTGAGGTTTGAATTTCATATAACTACTGCAGAAAATAAACTACGGACAAATGCTGGCCAAAATAAAGGCCTTTCTTAACTATCATATTTGCACAACTGTAACAAGTCAAAATGCATTACCTACAAGAATTCCAAAGTTACACCAGGAAGTCTGCATAGAGATTCTCAGTCATCCAGGTCATCGTTGTCTCAAAGGTGCTTTTTCACGAGGCAACTGGATTGTTTTTTTCTTTTGAAAATGTTTCCATGAAGCTTCTTCAGCTCTGACAGGATAGTGGGGAATGGAAGAATTTATATTCCTTGCAGACAGCTGGTAATTTGCATCCTTTGAGGATCGGTGAAGCACTTGGAAGTTTATCTGTGTCCTCGGGGTCACCTGAGTACACAGGAGTACAGGAACCAGAAGCACTATTCAGGTGACCCCGAGGACACAGATAAACCTCCAAGTGCTCCAACAGCCCTCCAAAAGGATGCAAATTATCAGCTGTCTGCAAGGAATATACAGTAAATCCTTCCATTCTCCACTATCCTGTCAGAGCTGAAGAAGCTTCTTGGATGAGAAGCAAAAAGTATTCAAAAGAAAAAAAACAAGGAAGTCCAGTTGCCTCCTGAAAAAGCACCCTTGGGTTATACCAGTAAGCTTTCAATTAGCTACCGAATATTATTCTTAAAACCAGCTACGTGCCATACAAAATTAAGCAATGGGTGATTGGTTTGAATGAAAATTCAAAGAAGAAATGCCATAGATGTTTTGTAAGGCACCTCCACAGAATTCCTAAATCAGGGCTATATCTGTATAATCCAAGTAACTTGTTTATATCAAAGTTGTGCTTATAATAAAATAATCAATTAAGTTGTGCAGGTTGACTTTGCCTTTCTCTAGAAATCTGAGGATGTATGTATGTATGTATGGACTGTAACCTTCCCATACATTTTAACAATCGTGAAAACACAACAGTGATTAAAAGATATTCTGCAGACAAACATGCTTATGCTAACTTTTGGAGTTTTAAGTTCTTGGAGTGTGTAATTTAAAATCCAGATGGAAATATACTATTATATTTTTTTGTGTTATATAGAACAGAGATCTGTATATAGATCTCAATTTCTTCTACGTCCAGGTTTACATAATAATGGAAGATTAGATCTGTCATAGATAAGAGGTTAGGTAGATGCTATTGAGTCAGGTGACTCCTGTTTACTGACTGGATAAATGCTAACCATTTGATGAGTCTTTAATATTAAACTGTACTTCTCTCTCAGACAATCCTGAAAGTTCTTTGATCCTATCCATTCACATTATTGGTTTTAACACACACATACACCTTTCTACTTCCCTCAACTTTGCCAGGCACAGGTCTTCTTCTAGTCCTCCAGTTCATTTCTAGTCTTTTTTTTTTTTTTGCTGTCAGTTGTTTTCATCACATGTCCCTGTAGGAAGTTAGCACCCACCCCTTTCCTAGAAGAATGAAATATTTTGGGAAATATTAAAAAGGCAGAATATTACGTTCCCCTGGTTGAGAAATGGAAAAACATGTTTTAAAGACAAAGCAACTCCCACCTTCCTGCCCGCCCCTCTTTGTTAATGGGCCAAAGGCAGAAACTCAACCTTTGACAATAGGACCCATCTGCAACATAATAGCAACAGAAACTAACACAATGGGACCCATCTAGGACAGAAACTCACCACATGGCACCTGGGAAGATTACATCAGCCAACAAGGCTAGCTAAGACCCCACCTCCTGGGAGTCTGACAACCAATCAGGATACTCTTTTGGGGCTCCAGGAAGTTCAAAGCCAGAGAAAGCATAAAACCTGGGGACTGTTTCTTGTCCCTTTTCTGTTCAGGAACTCAAGCCATGTGATCCTGTCCACCATTAAACCATCTTTCCAAGCAGTCTCCATGTTTCCAGTGTCTTTTTCCCACTTGGAGTGAACCCAGGATATTTCTTCCTACAATTTCGCACCCATAGATGGAACTCCAAGCTAACCTAACCAATGGTAAGCCTCCCTTGCTAGCAGCAGACCCATTGAGTCTGTGGGTATGTTTTGGCGGACCTTGGCCATTTGGAACTAGGTTTTAAAGTGGTTTTGAGTGTTGAGCTCAAAGTCTGCTTGGAAAGAAGGTGAGTATCTCTAAATTTTAATTTTAAAGCATGGGCAAGCATGGGAAATGTGTGTATGCTTGCATGTATGTGTGTGAGGGCCCTCCTCCCAGTCACAACTGGATCTTGCTTCCTCTGTGCATTTCCTAACCGCAGAAAGACCAACAGTCTGGAGAGCATGGGGGTTTTGCCAGAGCATAGGGCCTTCTGTTAGGGAAGGAGGAAGTGTGCGTGCGGATTCCACCTGGAAAACAGTCTGATTTCACCTCTTTGAGTGACCACTAGCTGCATCTCTGCCTACTGCTAGCTCCATCGAACTGTGACTGGTAGGATAGAAAAAGCAAGGAGAGGGTGTGTCGCCAAACGTGGAACTTTGTGTTTAAAAGGAATGGAAGCTGAGTAAAAGCCAAGTGAAAGTGAAAGGGGAATTAAAAGTAGAAAAGGGAGTCCCCAGTGTATTCCAAGAAAGCAGCCCAGTGTATCTATGTATTGAAATGGGGAAGGTGCTAGTACTAGCTGTAGGGGCAGTGAGGTCCTCCCAGATCCCTTTTTGATCCAAAAACCTAGACAAATTCCCTAAATAGGAAGGGGCCTGTACTTCGTCAGGGAATTGAAGTCCTTTCCAGAATCTTTTTTTTGAAAACCGTAGGAGTGTCGCCTGGCTACAGCCAAAGTGAACCTTACATTCCAAGAAACATGGGAAGCAATAGCTCTAGGGTCGCGGGAAATCCCCTGGAGGAATTGATTGTGGCCTGGGACAGCATGCAGACACCTGACATGAGTAAAAGGAAAGCCAGGAAATTGTGCAAAAATGGGCCATGCTAAGAGATAACAACAGGAGACAAATTTGGCTAAATAAAGGTACTTAAAAGAAAAGGGAAATATATAAATAGGAATGTTGGGCTTTTGTTTGTTTTGTTTGTTTGTCTCTCTGTCTTCTATGCAGCCACATGGTATGTTAAGGTTTGTGCCTTCCCTAATTTAACTGAGATTTATGGCGGGAATGATCAGTGTGTGTGCGTGTGTAAATCTCAGAGTTCTGCTTTCCTCTTTGTCCTCCTTGTTTTTTGTGTGTATGTCTATGTCTTTGTGCGCCCTCGAGATAATTGTAACTGTAAAATGTATCTGATCCCTAGAGACAAGAGTTTGAAATTGTTAGAGAAAAAAAGAAAGAAAAAAGATTGAAGCAATGAAAATGGGAGAGAGAGAAAAAAAGAAAGAGCCTTTGCCCTGTACTTGTCTGGCCAACAAGAACAGAGTAAAGAGAAGTTTTCATTTTTTTTCTCCTTCCCTCTCTGTATCTTAAAGTAACAACACAAGTTTATGAAGAAACATTTTAAGTTCATTTATAAGAAAAAAAATCAGTCTTGCATTTACTATATGTGTTTAAATGGGTTTACCTGTTCATTTCTTTCCTGAAGCATGTGAATCCAGTTTTTTCTTATCTGTTGTGTCTCCATTTTGCTGAAACTGCATTATCTGTTTAGTAACTGCAATACTGTTGTGTTGTTTCTTTTCAAACTCTGCCTGCAAGCTATCTACCCCCACCCTCATGTCTAATCCTGTTACAATGCCTTTCCTGGGAAGATTACCCACAAAGAGGGGAGGGGACCCTGTTCTAATATCTTTCAGCCCTGCACAGATGACTCTGCAACTGTGGAAGCAGAGCACATGGATCCAGATGCTGCCAGAGGAGACCTTCCATCTGTTTGAACCAGGAATTGGGTTTGAATCCAGTCTTCACTGAAAGTCATCACAGCAACCACAGAATGGAGCAGATCTTCCCAAGCTTGACTGACCAGCCTTACCACCAAGCATGCCACCCAGAAGACGATGAAAGAAATGACTCTGAGATGGATAAGTAACGACCAAGACTTTTTCAAACCCCAGAAGACAGCTGGAAAAACTATGGGGGTGACGGTGGAAATGTATGGTAAGGTTTTCTTTCTTGTCTCATTTATATCGTAATCAGTTTATTGTAAGAATTATATTTGGTTGCCACAAGTTATGTACACCTTAGATTTCTGTCTGGTGGGGAGGAGAAATTTGTCCAAAATGTTTGTATTGCCTGTATTATAAGAGTAGCTGCATACACATGCACACACAAAGAGACACACCATTCAGAATTAGATTGAAACTATTCCCTTCACTTACCTCCACACAAAGCTTCTCCTACGTTGACTTTTGCTCTGTGGCACTAAAAGCCCAAAGAGCCATATCTCCCTGCTAATTCCATGGGGGAAGGGGCAATCTCCCTCAGGCAATTCCTTCACTTGAAGACACAGCAGAAAAAGTGATTTTGACCTTGACTCACAACTGATGCTGCCCAGTTGCCCAGTAAAGCATAATATGTTGTGCTGGTGGTTTCATGAGTAGAAGTCCCAGGGCTCATTATGTGTAATAATACCGCCCCCCCCCCCCAAAAAAAGCCTGGATTGTATACTGACTAACCTCAATTTGGACTCACAAATCCTGGATGCACTAAAGTAAGAGCTAGGGCAGGTTCAGTAACCAACACATTAAATGGCCAGCCTGTAATTTAAAGGCAAAACAATGGCTGTGAAAAATTTTGGGACATGTGTTTGCTTGAAACCTGACTGGAAGCTCATAGAAAGTGATATCTGATATCTGAAATTAATTGGCATAGAAATTGGGTACTGTAAATTTCTTTTCAGAATTTTTGCCCTGGCTGCTAGACCTTCATGGTTGAAAGGTTTTTGGGAGCCACTGAAGGAATCCTTTTCTGTTGCCTCTATCAATGCCTTCCCCTTTACATTAGAACAATTAAAAGCACCCATCAAGTATCTCTGATCTGATCAACTTTAATATTTTGCCAAGAACTTGTTCCAAAACTCACGTTTTGAAAAAAAAATAATTAGGGATTGTAGGAAGTTAGTACCCACCCCTTTCCTAGAAGAATGAAATATTTTGGGAAATATTAATAAGGCAGAATATGTTTCCCTGGTTCAGAAATGGAGAAACGTGTTTTAAAGACAAAGCAACTCCCACCGTCCTGCCCGCCCCTCTTTGTTAATGGGCCAGAGAAAAAACTCAATCTTTGACAATAGGACCCATCTGCAACACAATAGCAACAGAAACTAACACAATGGAACCAATCTAGGACAGAAACTCATCACTTGGGAAGATTACATTAGCCAGCAAGGCTAGCTAAGACCCCCATCCCCTGGAAGTCTGACAACCAATCAGAATACTCTTTCGGGGCCCCCGGAAGTTCAAAGCCAGAGAGAGCATAAAACCTGGGGACTCTCTTTTTCCCCTCCCTTTTCTGTTCAGGAACTCAAGCCGTGTGATCCTGTGAACCATTAAACCATCTTTCCAAGCAGTCTCCATGTTTCCAGTGTCTTTTTCCCACTTGGAGCTGAACCGAAATATTTCTTCCTACATTCCAAAGGCGAGAATTTCTTCTTTAATATAGCAAAAATTACAATTATTTAGTTCAGGACTGATTGATTGAATCTCGCCTCCATGATATTCTAAGTAACTATCTTCAGATCCATAATTGGAAGGTTTCTATCTTCCTTCTCCATGTCCATCTTTCACAGCAGTACAGACAGACAGATAGGAGATACCATCCAAAGTACTTGTCTATTTTCTCATTAAATTTTGGCATGATTGCATCTTTCTTACACATGGACGCTGCATTTCAGACCGTATTTCGCTATATTTATTAATAATACCAGATTCTGTGTTGAAAAACGAACGTGTGAGCAAGATACATCTTTAAATATTGCGTAACCTCACCTTGCTATTAATAGTAATCTTTTCCCCTTTCCTTGTGGAAATTCGGTTTTCTATAGCTCTTCTTCCAAACCCGCAGAAACCCAAACCTTGAGAGAGAGGGGTGTGCCGCGAACAGGGAAACGTGTGAAAGAAGCAGATCCAACCCTAGAAACGCCCCCGCGCGCCCCCTGTTGTTCGCGGGTAGAACGTGGAGGGCGGGGCAGGGCGGGGGGGAAGAAGAGAAATCTTGTCGGTGCTAGCCCAACCCACCACCTGTGTGCGGGCAACAGCTCCCCCTCCTAAAAACAGAGAGAGAGAGAGAGAGAGAAGCACGCCACCCTTCGTAGGACATACAGTCTGACTTGGCAAACGCGCGGCGCGTGCGCAACCGTGCCTGCGCGCGCAGATCTGAAGAAGCGCGAGGCGGTGCCACCCCCTCCCACCCCATCACTTCGTTCATCGGGGAGCCGCGCGTGCGAGCGGGTGGCGTGCGGCGCGCGCGCTCGCCCTCCCTTTGCTTCTCTGGTTCCTCCTGCTGTGTCGGTTGTTTTGTGAGGAGGAGCAGCAGCGGCTCAATGACTGAAGGCGAGCGGGGAGCGCCTAGCCGCCGCCATCACCGCCGCCGCCGTCCCATCAGCAGAGCCCCCCCAGTTGGCTTGCATCTGAGGAAGACGTAGAGAGCCGCTCCTTATCGAGATGTGGTGAGGCAGGCAGGAAAGACCCTCCTTCCCCCCCCCACACCTCTGCTTCGCAACCCCTCCCCCAAACTTCGGGACAGAGGACGGGAAGGAGGAGGATTCGAAGTTGCCGCGCCCCGAAACGGTGCTTGGACAGAGCCCGACACCGGAGTAGGTGAGTGAGGAGGAAATCAACAATTCATTTCGGCTGACGCCCTGCCGAGGTAGGTAGGTAGCTAGGTAGGTAGGAAGGAAGGAAATTGGACGCTGAATGGGTGTGCCATATTGACCTATGCGAGGTTGAGGGGAAAGAGATTCTGTCATCGTCCTTGATTCTTCTTGTTCCCCCTCCCACCATTTCCATATCGTTGCACATTGATGTGGAAGGAAGAAACAAGGTTCCAGGATATGTATAATGAACTTCCACCTATTTGTGTGGGCTTATGACATATATATATACGGTATTTTGAATCGATACTTTAATCCGCTACGTAAAACTATTCCTAGAAAAGAACACGCAAATCTTTAAAACATTACATCTTGATGAAGCCGATCCATGTTCTTATTATAAAGTGATCTGAGATTGGGGATACATATTACGTTATTGGAATGAAAAAGTATAACACATTAATGGGAATAGTGATATTGCCATACCTTGGGAAACATATTTTGTAAACAGGAATCCTGTCCTTCCAACCTGTTCCAATACTAATTTGTCATTGCTGAAGGCATAGCAAAACTTGTAGAAGAAAAGAAACCCAGTGCTATGTTAGTGTGTTGTCCGTGCACTGGAAGTCTGATATTACAGGAGATGCAGGGAGTGAATCTTTTGGTGGTGAGTTACTGGGTGGGGAAGTGGGTTTCATTTATAAAACTGTTAGGACAGGAAATGGTAATTGGTAGTTTACTGCTATCAGTGCCAGAAAATTGGATAAAACAATAATGTGTGAGAAAACATTTTAATTCAGTATTCATGTATAAGAGAGGAAGCATATCAGCCAGAATGAGGGGTTGCAATCCATTACTAGTTCAATAGATTATCATAGGCATTTCTTACTGAAAGTATAACATTTTATAGATTAAAATGTCAGTGTCAGCTGTGTATGGATAATACAGGAGATTTTGAAATAAAGAACATGGTATATATTGGAATGGAAAGGGTTATCTGAGCTATATAGATATGACTTCATTGAAATTGTGAAACTGCCTGTGGGCCACTTTAAGACTTGTTGATATTCATATATTTAAAATATATTTATTAGGCATTTTTTACTATAAATATCTTAAAAGTATCAGTAAAATTAAAACATTAAAAATTTAATAAGTCAGCAATTTAAGCCAGTTTAAAAATTTATTCATGAAGGCCTTTTAAAAGATGTGACAGTATCAGTTCATCAGAATAACAGAGTTATTTTGGTATCTCTGGGGCTACAAAGAAGGTTTAATTACTTGTCATCATCTGATGAGCCAGTGGAAACTGTAGGTAGAAGCCTTCAGGTCACCTCAATGAACCATGGAAGGAGCCGGATTAAAAAGACAAAGTGTTCTCTGAGGTAATATTGAACTTAACTGTACGCAACAATGTATGTTTAGCAATAATTTTGCAGTTAATGTAATGCTTTTATCATAGATACTGTGTAATTGTCTTTTTGAGTACCATTATTATTTGGAGGTAGTTCCACTTAGAACACATTTAAAAAGTGCAAACATTTAAAAAGTATGTTTTACACAAAGTATGTTAGTGGAAACAAAACATTCCAACTCAAAAGGCTTATGTAGATGTCTTCTCTGAAGGGCTTGTGCAAGTGCCATCTGTGCATGCATATATAAAGACAACTAGGGCAATCTTTAACATACAGTAGCTGTGCAAGCCTTTCAAAGGATGTGCCTAAATCAGTGCATTAAAACAGTGATTAACTTGTATTAATACGGTTTGCAAAATGTGTTTATTTTGTATATAGTTCAAGAGCATATTGTGTAGCCTGGATTTCACCAACATGATTTTTCTAATAATGATGCAGTTGATGTAGCAAAGTGATAGTATATGCTCCTATTCCTCACTGAGAAATTGGAAACAAATCTGGATCCAGAAGCTCTTCCAAATTATGATCCAATCCAGAATAAGGAGATCTACTTTACCTACACAATGGGCCCTTTCATTTTATCTAGATTTAATGTTATTAACTCTCATTTCACAAACCCTACAGACTTTAGGTGGCTATTCAGAAGAAATTTTATTGAAATTTTATGGAGAAATAGATTTGAGTGGTAGCACCTTATTCTTGACATTATTCATGTGGTCATCCATTGGTTTATAGTGAAGGGTAACCTGTATGTTAATGATACCAAGTTACATTGCTATATCCTGAGCTGAGCAGGAGATTGTGTGGCACAGTTAGTCTGGTAATTCTGAAAAATTAGACGAGATGAAACACCACAATAATAGTTATGGATTTACCAGACCTCATCTGGTTCTATGTTACTTCCATCTGTAGTTGGAAGTAACATAGAAGCATATGTAAATTTGTGGTTCCTCCTGGGTTTACAGTTCCTACAGGAACAACAGGTGGAAGACATGAGACTCTTTGCCTAGTTTGTTTGGTGTACCAGTTGTGAGCTGTTTTGGAATGCAATTTGGATAATTGTATTTAAAATTACAGTTTGCTAATAACCTTTGGAATTGTTTGTCTTAAATTATGTTTAAGATACAGGTAGCTTTCTCATAACCAACTGCTCTGTACAGTGACTGTTCAAGGTTATGTCGGCATGCTGAAAAAGTAACTACAACTGGTCCTTGCACTTATTGCAACATATCGGCAGTCATGTGATTGAGATTGCAACTGTTGCAGCATCCTATCGTCACATGATTGCTATTTCCATGCTTCACAGCCAGCTTCTGACTATGAGTGGAGAAGCTTGTAGTAAAATTGCAACTTGTACTCATGTGATATCTTGCTTAGCAACCGTGATGGAAATGAGGTGGCAAGTCTGTCATGGACACATGATCTTTTGCTTAATGACTCCATTGCTTATTGACAGAATTGCTGGTCTTAATTGTGCTCAAAGTGCTGGTCATTAAGTGAGGTCTCCCTGTACTTAGGTTGAATGTGGCCCTGGTGTCTCAAATTATGCAACTTTGAAAAGAATTTACATACAAAGAAGATTTTTTCAGCTTTGCTGCGAGATTGCAATTATATTTGAAAACTGAGAATTTTAAAAATTGTTTTGAAGCAAAATATTTATAATTGATCAAACTCTTATAAATGTTGCCTGAAAATAATGGTTACACCTGATTCCAGTGGGACTGGAATTAATCAGCAAAATTAGTAATAAATCAGGCAATATCAGAAATATAATTTAGTAAAATGTGTTGATTCAGATTATATTGTTTTTCTAGCAATATAAATAATTGGGAATGTTGTTTCATTCTGGACAATTCTGATATATTTGCTGAAATATGTATCTGTTTTTAGTCTACTGACTTAATCAGAAATAGTCAATTTGAGATTACTAACATGAAAACAGTTATTCTCTTCATTAAAAAAAAGAATCCCAAGGAAGAATAAATGTAAACATACAGACACAAATATAAGTCAGAAGTTGCCAATTCCAGCTGAAATTGATCTTGGAAATGTCTTCCCCACTACAAAATATGTAGAAGTAATACACATAAATGTGCATACATGTGAAAAAATGTATAACAAAGAGAGATCATACTGCATAATGGTCAAGACAAGAAAAGTAACCTTTATAAATGTATTTAATTAGCAGAACCCTTTTCAATCTGGGTTCAACAAAGCTAGGGTCAACAAAGAGACAGTATGGGTGATATGGGTTATGACCTTGAAAATCTTATGTAGCATGGGTCAAGTTTCCTGTAGAATCGTCTTTGTTTCATTCATTGTCCTATCCCACTTGGTCAGGCAGAGAAGGTATGTTGAAGACCCTGATGGTTAAAGAATTGTGACTTGCAGAGTTCAGAAGGAGAGCCTTCTCCAGGAGGAGAGACTTCTTTGCAGTTGCCCCCACCCTCTGGAACATTCCCTTTCTCCTTAAGGCAAAGCAGATTCCCATTCAACTAGTCCTTTGAATTACCTGAAGACCAGGCTCTGCAGGCATCCTTGGGGCTTATACAAGAGTATACAGCTATGGGGCTGGTTAGCGTCTTGAAGGCCTTCCAAGCTTTTAAATATAATTATATTTAGCTTTTATGTTTTAGATTTTAGTTGTACACTGACCAGAATCACTCTGTGAGTTTTTCTATATTTGACATAAATAAATAAATAAAATTGATTGCCCTTGTAGATAACCTTGGCTTGGAACAGAGGTGATGTGACTGTCCTGGCTCTCTTGGTGGCTTTTGGCATTATCAAGCATGGTATCTTTCTGGTCTAGCTTTGGGTTTTAGGAGGCATGATTTTACAGTGATTCATCTCCTTGCAGGATCACTTCCAATCAGTGCTGAAGGGGGAAGGCCCCACCTTAGGTTTCTACATTGTGGACTGCTTTGATCTCTCACTTCTTCTTTTTTACATGAAGCTGTTGGACAAGGCTATTTGTTGGCAAGGGGTGCAATATCACTATGCTTATGATAATTTAATTGTATTTTATCACCTCTAGCTGGTAAAGGAGATAATGCTGTTTAGATACTGTCCCAGTGCCTGGAGGCTGTAAGGGTCTGGATAGGGAAGTGCCAGCTTAGAGTATCCCTAGTAAGGAGGTATAGCTTTGGGTTTTTAACTTCCTAGGCAAAATGTATTTGTTTCTTGATGGGGTTGCACTTCCCTCCACAAGCTGGTGTGAAATTTGAAGGTCGTCCTAGACTTGTAATTCTTGTTTAAGGAGCAAGTGGCAGCCATAGTCAGGGGAGTCTGCACATATCATCTTCTATGCCAATTGTGCTCATTCCAGGCATGGAGAGTCAGCATTGGGCTGCTCTTAAAGACTTTTCAGAAATTAGAAGTGATACAGAATACAGGGGTACATCCAATCTTCGGTATCCCGTTTTATACTTGTCATCCCACTCTTGCATGAGCTGCATTGTCTGACTCTTTCTGAGCACAATTAAGGTGCTGATTATCATATTTAAACCTTTACATGGCATAGTTATATGTGGGAGTACTTCTTCCTGAGGGTATTTGCCCATCCCACCAAGTTGGATAGAATAGCTCCAGTTCTCTTCCTTTAAATACAGCCATCTAATGGACCTAGAAAATATGCCATTTCTGTGGTGGTCCCAACATTTCAGAAGAACCTTTGGCAATCTAACAGGCCCTCAGATTTTTACCTCCCAGAAAGTCATAAAAAGCTGATTCTTCCTCAGGCACTGGGGTAGAATGCAGTAGAAGCCTGTAGCTCTCTGGAGCTCCTTAGGTGGTTGACTGGCGTACTGGGTTTTAGATTTTTTGAATCATTTTCATTGTGTGTGGTTATATTGTTGTGAGCTGCCCAGAGCTATACACAGGCAATACACACACACACACACACACACACACACACACACACACACACACACAGAGTACTATTTACAGTTAATTATCCCCATTTATAAAATAAATTGATCATCTGCCTACACTAATTATTTTGTTTCTCACACATAAACCCCCACAGTCACAGAAATAAACTCACCTTTCAGTCAAAATAAACAAAAGAAGAAAAAGGCCCCATAGGATGAAAGAATTGATGGGAAATAGTAGTTGAACTGGGGAAGAAGAAAAAGGGAAAGGAGAAACCAAACTAGAGATGAGTAAAGAAAGGAGACTAAGAAAGAAAGAAAAGAGGGAAAGTCCTGTTTTAAAAATTACAGAATTCATCAGGCAAGTAATCTTCAGTGACATTCTTTTTTTTTTCAGCAGTAGTATCTGCAGACATTTGCTCCTCTGTCCATTGGCTTGCTTTCAACAACCTTTTTTATTCTCTATATTCATTGAATTAATAACTTTTTACCTTCCTTTTACTTATAGACATGCAATTTAAAGGCACTAATGTAAGGAAAAAACTTCTGTTGGCATCACATAAATATATGTTTTGGTAACATGTTTTAGATGCTGTAATGAAAATGTTATAAGAAACATCCCGGTAACTGATTCTCTTTAAATGATGAACCTACACAGAAGTAAAAATGAGTCTTAAGTATTCTACATTTAACGTAAGTTTTATTGAAATGGAATTTACTTCTATGTCATTGAAAATTTATATATTTCTATTTCAAATTCTTGTTTGGAATCTGTCTTCTGCTGTTGCCTTAATTTTTTTAGACAAATATCCTCGTAAGCCTTATAATAGTAAGTGGCAGTCTATAGATCTACTTAGAAATAAATTCCATGGATTAGTGAGATTTTCTGGAACATATTAAATCAATAGTGAATCCACAGAGTTCATGGATCCACAAGTTGTGGGTAAATCATGCCACCAACTTTGTGCACTTGTTTATCCATCCCGATTACCAGTAGTTCAATTTGAAACTCAGTTGTACTTATTTTAAACATGCTGATTTTAAGCTTATTTTAACTAATTTAATTTTGGGGAAATTTATCTCTTGAAGCAGCAATGTTGGGTTTGAGATAATGAATGTATCCTGAAATTACACTTTTTTTCTGAAATAAATGCTAGCAAGATGTCAAGTGTTTATTGATCAAATTCCTATAACTAAAACATTAAAGTCTGGATGTTTCAAACATTGTATCCTGATGTGTTTATAGGGATACAACCAAAAGAGCTTTACAAATATCATGTGATATAATCTTTTTAATAGATAGAACTGTCATATATGGTGATAGTTAAGACAAAGGTAAGTTATATGGAAGAGTTAAGGAAATGCCTTGAATCTTATGATTCCCTCAAGGAGTAACTCTTTCAGGATTTCTCAGCTGGGATTCTGCAAAACTCTTGGGTTCCATAAGAAGGTCATGAGTTCCTTGAGAGGTGATGATTTACTTGAAAAAAACAGAAACCCCACAAAAATGCTCTAACCTCCAACACTGAGATGACCTGTGCGACTGTACAAGCTAGCTTAAAACAATAGTTAGTGTCTGAGCATGTGCAAAGGAAGCTAGTAAAACATGTCTTCATGTGTTTTTAATTCCTAAAACAACATTTGTAATTGATAATTCCACACAGCAGTCGGGCATATCCACATCCAGGATATGTGATATGACTTCTAATGTTGTAATTAAGAAATTGATTTTGGATAATTTTCCTTACTTAAAATTGTTGTACTATATCCACGCTGATTAATTATGCAAAAATAATTCATTTTAGTTTTGTTGAAAAATAGAGTTTATGCTTACCTTATTAGAAACAGATAGTGGCTGATTTTAGAAAATAATAACCTTATTCTTAATCATAAACAATTATTGGTACTTTATTTCCTTTTTCTGAGAATTGTACAAGACAGTAATTTAAACATCTCTCTCTCTCTCTCTCTCTCTCTCTCTCTCTCTCTCTCTCTCTCTCTCTCATTAATTATCGATCTATATCTAATTTGTCATTCATATTTGCAACTTACTTGCTATTTTAAAAGGATTCTAACTTACAAATAAAGGCAGATATATGTGTCCCAGGATAATGTTGCAGGATCCAATCTGGGTTAGTCCCCGGGACCAGAGATTTAGTCTTCCAAGCTTTTGGACTTGTATTGGAACCCATCCTCAGGGATCTACCAACTTCTCTCTCCAGCACATCCAAAAGTTTGGAAGTCTAAATCTCTGGTCCCGGTGACCGACCCAGATTGGATCCTGCCTCTAACTTATTTTGTGATGCACTTCAAATGTGGTTTTGGTTATGTCTGCTAATGTGTACTAATTTTGGGTTCCCACAGTTATGTGGGAGAACATATGAAATATTCAGTAAATAAACTGGAAAAAGAACAATACTGTGCAATATCTTCTTGACTAATATATTTTTTGAATAAAAGTATAAGTAATACTTGTAGTGATAGAGATATGGGGATGTTAGAAGTTTGGATATGTGAATGTACGTGTATTTTTCTATGAATACAATGCTGTATTGTTGGATGCAATCTTGAAATAGTTTTTTGAAATAAGAGGAATACGGATTTAAACATAATTATCAATAACCCAATTAGTTGTGTTTGACAGGGAAAATGGAAAGGACAGTTACAGATAAAGGTTAAAAAATTAGAACAAATAAATGAACTATATACCACAGAAGAACATTTTCTAAGGATGGGAACATGCATGTAAAAATGTTAAGATGGACACTTCTTGGTAGAAATTTAATGAATAGTAAGTGGTCAGTAGCAAGGAATGAATGTTTGTTGAAAGAAGCAAAACACTATTTCTGTAAGAATGTTCTCTTGCTTGTGTATAGAAGGAAATTTGGTATGTGAGGAGAAATATAAACATATGTTAAATGCTGTGGTACTTAAAATGTGTGGTATGAAACAAGAAAATAGAATGAAGAATAAATGTGTTCTATATTGTAGATGGAGTACAGAAATGACGTGTGAAAAAAATTAAGCTGAGATGATTTGATTATGTAGAGAGAACAAATAAAAATCAAATTATAAAACCATATATGAAGGAAAAATGAATGAATCAAAAAGGAAAAGATTGAGAAATGGGAAAAACAAAAACATTCTAAAATGTGGAAAAGATAATGGAAATATAGTGGATGAAATATAAAATCTGTTGTGAAGAATAAATCTCAAAGAAATAAAAATGCACTTTTGTAGATTCATAGCTTTACTGTGCAATTATTGTTTTTTTAAAAAATGTTATCTATTTCAACAGCTATGTAGTCAGTGGGAGATCTATGGAGCTACTTTATTCACCTATCACTATTCAGTCTGACCATTATTCTCATTTTAATAGAAAGAATAAAAAGTGAAAATAGTTTTATTATTGATCTCTCCTCCCTTTTTATACCCTTTCTTATAAGGTAGGTAAATTGTTTTCATTCCATTAGCTCTTTTTAAAAAATATTTATTCGTTTATGTACATTTTGAAAAACTCTTCTTTTGATCCTTCTATTTATTCTAAATTTTGCCCAGTTCTCTTCTTCATCTTCTAGATAAGATTCTTGAGAGAATAATTCTTGCTAATTTGTACTGTAGCATCATCTTTCTGCTAATAATTTTATGGATTCATTTCAGCTAGGTTATTGGGTAGGATATGCATTGATTAAACCATCTGTAATCAACATTGCTGCTATTAGATCTATCTATTGCATTTGAATCTTGGACCACCAAATATGTCTTTTGGTATTGTTGGTTGGGAACTTCAGTTTCAATTGTATCCATCTCGTCAGACATCATAAGTTTAATGGAACAGTTCTATTTCTAACCTTTCCTCTGGGATCCATGTTGAATCCCTTATTAATTTATTTAACAGCCCTTCAGCAAGGCTCTCTGATTTTATCTTCATAGTTAATTATCACATCTGTGGTGATGATTTACAGGTCTACTTTTGTTGATGTGGTGTTCACACTTTTTTCCCAATTGTTGAGTAAAAGCAATACAAAAATACTCAAAGAAATACAACAGTGACAGCAAGAATAACAACAACCAGACGAATCACAATTCCCTATGTACAGAATGTTTCAGAAATGTCAGCAAGATTATTACGTCAACATGATCTCGTGGTAGCCCACAAACCAACCTCAACTATCAGATGAACGCTGTTAAAACCAAAAGAGCAGACAGAAGCAAACCAAAGATCAGGCATGATATATCGAATCCAGTTCAGCAAATGTGAAAAGAACTGTGATGACCCAGGGCTGGGCACAAAAGCAACACAGCCAGAGTAAAGGCTTAACTCCCTTTTGTTGCTCCAACTTTCCCCCCCAAAGTTCCCACAGTTCACTGTAAGCCCAAGAGCAAAGCTCCAAACACACAGACGGACCTTCACTAGTTCCTGGCTGCTGTGAGTCCAGGAAAGCAGCCAGTTTTGAGAGCAAACGCAGTTCAGGAAACTTGGTTCCAGGGAGTCCTCATTGCACGGAGGGGTCACTGGGGCTGCAGCAGAACAAAAAGCAGAGCTGTGTTGCTGAGTACTCGCCCACGGCCAGGCCAGGCAAAGCAAGGCAAGTTGAACACAGGGAAAGCAAGGCTAAGCACAGTAAGACAAGGTGGTAAGATGTTGACAACTGCAAACATGGCTGGAAAAAGATAACACTTGTTCCCAACAAATGCCCCTCCCCACAGCATCTCTGTAAATTTTATTCCTCAGGTGAGCCTTGTGACGAGAGGCGGGGTGCCCTCCTCCCAAGTCTGTTCGCCCTACACTGCTCCCGCCTCCATTCTCTGTGCTTGAGGATTGGGGGGGAGGGGATGCAATTGTTATTTTCTGGAGCTCCACTGCCTACTTTTTCCATCTCGTCCCTCCTCATTCGGTCGTCCTGCGCCTTCTCTCCTTCCCTGGCAATCTTTCCAAGTCCTGAGGGACCCTGGATTGCCTCATCCTGCTCCTCTGATCGTTCCTCTGGGGCCAGTGAGGCTGTGCCATCCTCCCCCATCGGCCCCGGCTCTGTCTTGTCCTCTGTCTTGTCCTCCTCAAACAGGGCCGTGACAAGAACTATGTTGGCCAACAGGAAGAAGACCTACAATATCTTATGCCCATCCATGAAGATTCAGAAGGACACAAATTTGATCTAACTGGGACCACAATTGTAATCCAGGTGAAATCAAGAAGAGAATTCTTTGAAGCCTGGGTTTCCACCAATAAGTCAATAAACAGACATATTGACATTGACCCAGTCTACTAATTTCTGAGAACGAAAGAATTGCATCAACCGCAATCCCGAAGATAATGTTTAAAGCAAACAACAGACATGCCACTATGCAACAACAGAAATCACAACCCATCAGCTCACAGGAAATCGGACCATGTCTCAGTAACAATAACCAGCCATTCAAACACACCATTACCAGACTATGACTCAGCAGTATCAGAACAAACAACACTAATTTACATCACACAGATGGTACTTAAAACCAAAGACCATGCCTCAGTAACAGCAGCCAGCCAGTCAAACAGTCCCAAGTCAGTTCATGACCCAGAAGTAGCCAAACAAACAACACCCACACTAATGTGCATCACATAAAACGGTATTTAAAGTACTTTGTGCTTTAAGTACCAGTACTTTGACAGATGAGCACAATTCAAAACGCACTGAAGATGTGTCCTTGAATGGTGACAAAACATTTACAACCAAATTTCCAAGCTCAGCTCAACAGCCCAACTATCAACCCGAGCTACTTATATTCAAATACATTTCAGTTATGTTACTAATTTAACAAGGGCAGTGATTCACTTAACAAAATGTGGCAAGAAAAGTCATAAAAACAGTTAAGGATAAATTACCAAGTAGATTTGGGGAATGTTCATTCCTCAATTTTAAACATAAACATTCTGAAATACCTTCTACTTGTAGTGGGCTTTTCAGAATCTGGAAGAGAGATGACAGTTTACAAAATATTAGGAACAGAGAATATCTGCTCATTCTTTATCAGAGAAATGGATAGTAACTTTCTCGTTACATTAGTAGGTGGTTAGCAAGAGGATCAAGAAAGCTATACCCAATGAACTTAGAAATAAACTGGGTACTAAAATAAATGTCTTTAGTTGCTATGATTAAGGATGAGGGGTTGACGTTACCTGGTCTAGTCTGCCTACCCTTATTTGGTTTTATAGAATCTTCAGTACCTTTGCTTTAATAGAAATATTATTTTACTTGAAAACTGTTCAGGTCACTTAAACCTGCAGTTCATAGTATCTCTACTCTCTCAGTTTTCTGGAATTATTTTACATCTTTGCAACTGAATGCTGTTGGGCATTAATATAATTATTGCTAATCAGCCTAGGTGAACAAAGAATTCCCAACTTTGGTGCTATTTTGTTTATTTTATAAAGAAAATCCTTGAACATGTCTTTTGATTGTGAAACAAAGATCAGTGTCATTAAAGGTATAACTAGAGGTAGTTATGTGTTTCATTAAAAATCAGAGCTGATTTGACTTAATCGTATCATATTTAAATCTCACAAACTTTGGAATTCTTACTCATAGTTAAGTTTTCATCACTCAGATTCTAGAAGCATTTCGTGCCTGTTCAAAATAAAAGTTATGAAATGCTCCATAAAAGTAATTGATGACAATCAATCTGAAAAGAATTACAAAATTATTTTTAAGACTCTGAGCCCCTATCATTCCACAATTAGGTATAGTACTGAAATGGAATAGAATTGAGACAACACCTATCTTAAAATTGTTCTGGGAATAATTATAATTATAATAACATATAATCTCTTAAGAGTCAGAAAGAACCCAGAACAACATTAGGAGTTCTGTATGTTTCTCTCATCTTGGCTCTGCTCAATATTCACCATTCTACCACCTGAAAAGTATTTGGAGTAAAATGAGATTTGCAGGATAGTAGCAAGTCAGAAACCAACAATGATGCTTGTTTTACATTTGCTGAAAAATACCTGGAGGAATGCTGTATTGATAGATGAAACAAACATGAAAGTTTGGGGCCCTAGTTATGTCGGGAAGAATCAAATGCTGCATTCCACAATAAGAACTTCATACCATTTATCAAGCATGGAAATGGTAGTGTCATCGTTCAGGAATGCTTTGCTGCCTGCATAATTTGCCATCATTGAAGGAGCATGAATTCTGCTTTGTATCAAAGAATTCTACAGAAGAATATCAAACCGCCTGTCCTTGGTGCTCCCTGAGCTTGGTTGTTTTCTTGCAGATGTTTCACTTCCCAAAGTGTTACCTACTTTGGGTAATGAAATGAAATGTCTATAAGAAAACAACCAAGCTCTGAGAGAACCAAGGACCTCATCGAGAACTCCTGACCTGCAAATACTCTCCTTTATTGGAGCCATCTGTCCATCAGCTGAAATTCATAAACACAAGACATTAATCTTAGACATACAAGCAAGTTTACAAAGTAATGGGTGAAGGTAAATACATCTACTGGAATGGCAGAATCAAAGTCAAGACCTATATGCCATGTAAATATAAATATAAAGGTAATAGAACTTGTTACAAGCAATTCATGTTAGAAAATTGAGTTAAACTTCTTATCCATGGAGAAATGCCCTGAAATTTCTTTATAGTAGACATAACCAATTATAGGGAGAGATCAAGTTTGAATATGTAATGCAAATAATCAATCTTAGAGAACATTTGTTTTTCATACTGGCTGAACTTTAGTGATTATGAAATACATTATTGTTGAGGTAATCCTCAACCATAATGGAACCTGCCCATTATGGTCATACGTTGTGACAGTCTTAAAACAAGTCACCCGTATGACCAACTCAATTTTATGACCTTTATTGCAGTAGTTGTTAAATGAAGCCATTGTTTATTATAGGACGCTTTTGCCAAGAACCAGAAATAAACATTAATTTTTTTCAGAAATATTGTAAATCATGGTCACATGATTATGGCATGTTGCAAATGGCTGTAAATGCAGGTCAGTTGTCTAACGCCTGAAAGTAACAATGTAACTAAGTGGGTCCTCTATCTGAACTTTGGAACCAGGTCGTAGGTACTTTTTGTTGCATCCATTGAGCTTAAGACAGTCACAAATAATTTGCCATAAGTTGAGGACTAACTGTAAATGAAACAAATATGTATTCACATAAACTATATATCAGTAGATCCCACAACAAACTTCATTAGTATTCAGTGGCAACCATTCAAAGAATCTGAAAAAGAATGAATGTATTTTCATAGAACGGTAGGGAAGAATTACAATTTTGAGTGACCTGTGGATAGCCTTCCTGCCAAAGACAACTGCCAAAGTAATACAGTGAAGATTCTCTAAAGTCTAATAAAATAGATTTAAACACTGAGCTCATTGTTTGGAATAAATTATTTCCTGCTTGAACTACGAGTACAAGATAGCCATTTTGGTTCAGTGTCCATTGTCTACACTTTTCTTGCACTTGATTTTTACTTCACCAATTAGTATTCCTTGAATTCTCCCCATACATCTTTTTTAAACAGTTTTTATTAGTTTATAATATAGCATACAAAGAAAATACAAAAGTAAACAGGGAAAATAGGAAAGGGAAAAGTGAGGGAAAGAAAAGAAAAGAAAGGCATTGACTTCCGACTCCCTTTGGTGCAGTAGAAGAAGGCATTAACACCAAACCTCAATTTTTTACTTTTACATAATAGTATAAACTAGCCATTTCTATAACAACAAATCTATCTAATCAGTAAAACCCAAAATCAAAGTTTCATTTTTTCCCCATCTAAAGTCCAGAAGAGGTTCCTAAGTAGAAATAAAAGTATTTGTATTTTTTTCTTTGACCAAAGCAATCAATTTAGCCGTTTCTGCAAACACCATCAATTTTTGCAGCCCTTCATTCATTGTGGGGGTCGATTTCTATCCGTAGAGTAGTCTTGCTGCCACCAACATATATAACATCAAAGTTCCAAATGTTTTTCCAGGTCTTTTTCCATTAAACCCAAAACAAAAGAGTCTCTGGTTTTCTCTTTATATTCACTTTAAGAATTTTCTGTATTAAGATATAAATCCTACTTCAATATTTCTTTGCTTTATATCACACATCCACCATAGATGATAAAAAAAAATTCTTCTTCCCATTTACATTTTCAACATTAATTTGAAATGTCTTTATACATTCTTGATACCTTATCTGAGTTAAATATCCATGATACATCATCTTATAGAAATGTTCTTTTAAGTTATAGTTTAATATAAATTCTAAACCTTTATTCAATTATTGAAATCAAATTCAATAACGTTTTCCACAGCGTTGCTCCCACAATCCATAGGTGGGATCTGATCCTTTCAATCCTGACAGCAACTGAGAGAAATATTCAAATTATCTTCCTTCGTGCTGAGGCCACGCCTCCAATCCCCATGGTTCCTCAGTCCTTTTTCTCTCAGTCGCTGACAGGACTGTGGATTCCTTCGTGCTTGTGAGTTTTTGGCTGGTTAGGCTTCTAACTAGGCTCTTTTATTTATTTTTGGTTATATTTCTTTCGGGAGGAGAGCTTTTTTCATTGCGGGCTGCTGCAGAGGCGTGTGTGCGGTTTCTGGGGCTCCAGACCGCCCACGCCTCTTTTCTTCTGTAAAACAGGCAGCAGACGGTTTCTGGCCCTGAGGGGGCGGATCCACGTTGCTCGCTTAGCCGCCGGTGTCGAGAGGGAGCAGCTGGTGAGCTGGCTAGCTCTCTCGCACCTCCTGGTTGCTCTCCGTTAGAGGCGGCTCCGGAGTTCCTGCACGGGTGCGTGCAGGCTCCGACGACTGCAGCGATCCCCTGGGACTCCCTACGGCGTCGGGACAGCAGCGGACGCCATTTTGGACACTTCTTTTTGGCGCGAACGCCATTTTGTTCTCTTTGACAGTTGCGGCCGCCATTTTGAATCGGAGTTTTGGCGCGGCCGCCATTTTGGGTCCCCTTATCATCAAGCGCTAGGCCCCCCGCCTGTTTCCCACCTGGGTGGCGGCTTTGGGGACGCTGCAGTATAACAGGGGAGTGGGGTTATTGGCTCCCCCCCCCCTTCCTTGGGCTTTTGACCGGGCGATTTTCTGCCTTTGCACTGTTGTGGGCCTGAAGCCAGGGCCTTTCTGCCCTGCCAGGTTTTTTGCTCTGCCTTTGGGGTCACCTTGCCTGGCAGGCCATGGCTGATTCTTCGCCTTTGTCTTCCGATCTGGAAACGGAGACCAGCCCTTCTCGGTCGACTTCTGGGTCCAGGCGTGCAGGCAGCAAGCGGCCTTCATCTGCCAGCCGCCCGCCGGCGCGTTCCAGTCTCCCAGCTGTGATGGACAGAGATGCTCTCCGACGCCACAAGGCGTTAGAGAAGCAGTATAATAAAGCCAAGTTAGCTCTGCAGGCCTCTTTGGAGATGGGCGAGCCTGAGCCAAAACGTCGAGCGTCTGACCAGGGCACGCCCTTGCATTCGGATCCGGGGGAGGGACCTGCTCCTTCGTCGCTGTCACCAGCAGGCCGGAATTTGTTCCCTCCATCTCGGGGGTTGCACAAGGGGGTGTCCCAATCCCTCCCAGATGTCTCTTTGGCTGGGGTGGATTCTAGGTCAACCGCTTGCCGCAATGTACCGGAGGCGACCTTTACCCCCATGGCAGCGGGACTACGTGCCTCTGAAGGTTTTCTACCCAGCGGTCAGATGGACTTTCACTCCATTTTGTCTTCAGCCTTCTCTTTATTGGCTGCTGGGGTTCAGCAGGCTAATGTTGCCCAGGCCTCCCGTGCCCCATTGAAGATGCCTCAGCCGGTCCCTGCGGGGGGTCGCTCACGCTCGCCCGCCAGAGGGGACTCGTTCTCCCTTGCGGGTTCAGCACCGGAAGACGAACTCCCGGAAGAGGTGGACCTATCAGACGATGAAGATCTGCCTCCGGACACTCCGGCCTTTACGGGACTCTTCAAGCCGTCGCTTTTCAAGTCCCTCTTGCACAAGGCCCGCCTGGCCACCAACCTGGGCCAGTCTGACGCGTCGTCGAGTGCTTCTCAAACACCCTCGGGGCCGCATGACTCGCTTTTTAAGGTGGCAAAGCAAGACAAAGACTTCATACCGTGCCCACAGCTATTCACAGAGGTCATTCGTTCTCCGTGGACCCAACCTGGTTCGCTTACGGCTCCCAGTAATCTGGACAGAAAGTTGTTTTGTGCTGCACCGGAACTGGAGGAGCTCCTTGCCCTTCCTTCTGTGGATGCCCCAGTAGCCGGGTTGACCTCCTCTTCTAACATTCCTACGGACTCGTTGGACTCGCTCAAGTCCGAGGAGCGGAAGGCGGAAATGGCGTTTCGAAAAGCGCACCAGGCGGCGGCCTGGGCGATTAAGACGGCTACTGCCACCTCTTTCTTCAACAGAGCTGCTTTGATTTGGCTGAGACAGCTCCAGGAGCGTCTACCCCCAGAAGAAAAGAGGTGGCACCAGGACATTAACAAAATTGTTGCCGCAACCGAATATTCGGCAGACGCCTCGCTCAATTCCGCGAAGTTTGCTTCCCGTACGCTGGCTTCCACAGTCTCGTCGCGACGCTTGTTTTGGCTCCGCAACTGGAAGGCGGATGCCAAGGCTAAGTGGAAGCTGGCGTCGGCACCCTACGAAAGCAGCAAACTCTTCGGCTCAGCCTTGGATCCTCTACTCGTGGAGGACAAAGACAAGCGAAAGGTTCTTCCGTCGTCCTTCAGGCGTCCGGAGCGCAGATATGTACCGTATTCACAGCGGCAGCCCTTTCGAGGCTATTCGGGTCCAGGGGGGCCCTTCTCACAGCGCCAGTCCTCTGCCGGGTCCGACAGATACCAAGACAGGCAGCAATTCCGCGACAGAGGCCGTCAACCTACTTCTTCCAAACGACAACAGCGCGGCTCGGGGTTCAAGCCCTTCCGTAAGGGCAAATGACTCTCGGTGCCCGGATCCCATCGGCGGCCGTCTTCAAGATTTTTGCCTCCGTTGGGCTCAGTCGACTACGGACAAGTGGGTGCTTCAAACAGTGACTCATGGGCTCTTGATAGAATTCATGGGCCCGCCTCCGCACAGATTCGTTCGTTGCCCGGTTCCATCTTCCCCCGAACAGAGGGAGTTAATGACTGCGGAAATCCTCCACTTACTTTCCATTCAGGCGATAGAGCCAGTTCCCTTGCCGCAGCAGGGCTTGGGCTTTTATTCGGTGCTCTTTTTGGTACCCAAAAGTTCGGGGGGTTGGCGGGGTATCCTCAACCTCAAGACTTTGAACCTGTCGGTACTTTATCGCAGGTTCAAGATGCACTCCCTCCGTTCCATCTTGGGGGGAGTTCGTCAGGGGGACTACCTGCAATCAGTGGATTTACGGGAGGCCTATCTGCATGTGCCGGTCCACCCTTCTCATCGTCGCTATCTCAGGTTCGAGTTCGAGGGCGCTCACTACCAGTACCGTGCGATGCCCTTTGGCCTCTCTTCGGCTCCAAGGACATTCACGAAATTGGTGGCCGTCGTAGCAGCTTCCTTACGGTCCATTCCCGTCCGGGTACTTTGTTACCTGGACGACATTTTAGTTCTTTCCAGTTCTCCTTCCCAAGCGTCCAGGGACATAGAACGGGTGGTCGACTCATTCCAGCGACATGGATTTTCGATAAATGTGGCCAAAAGTCATCTTTCGCCAACTACCAGGCTTCTTCATTTGGGGGCAATTATCGACTCCGAAGCAGGCCAAGTATTCTTGCCGCCGGACCGGATTCAGAGCATCGCGGATCTAATCGCTCGAGTCAGGGCTCGCAGTTCGCTTCCCCTTTCTCTTCTGGCGAGTCTTCTAGGAAAGATGGTCTCTTGCCTGGACATTGTCCCCTGGGCTCGCAGGCATTACCGCCCGCTCCAGTGGCATCTGCTTCCCTATCAAAGGCGGGGTCTGGGTTCGTCTCAGCGCAAGGTTCGTCTCCCGGATCGGGTTCGGCTGTCGCTGAATTGGTGGATCTCCCCGTCGATTCTCAAAGGGTGCCATTTTCTGGAGCCTGCTCGTCTAGTGCTGACGACGGATGCCAGCCTGCAAGGGTGGGGGGCCCATCTACTTCACCTGGTGGCTCAGGGTCGATGGTCCAGCTCCGAAAGTCAGGAAAGCATCAACCTCCTCGAGTTGCGCGCCATTCGACTGGCACTGCTGTACTTCAAGTCAACTCTAGAGAACACACACGTGCTTGTCCTTACGGACAACATCTCCGCAAAAGCACATGTAAATCGCGAGGGAGGCACAAAATCCAAGACTCTGATGCGGGAGTCGGAACGGTTGTTCAGCTGGGCGGAGAACCACCTCCTGTCCATAAAAGCGGACCACATTTCCGGGGAGGCCAATACACAGGCGGATTGGCTCAGCCGGGAAAGGATAGACCCGGCGGAGTGGCAGCTTCTTCCGCCCCTGTTCCAGGAGATTACGGAACGATTCGGTCTCCCCATCATAGACCTATTCGCCAGTCATCTGAACTCGCAGCTGCCTCGCTTCATGACTCGTTATCCTCATCCAAAGGCGGAGGCCTGCGATGCCCTAAGAAGTCCTTGGCCAAAAGGGTTGCTCTATGCCTTCCCCCCGATATCCCTTATTCCTCGGGTGATCAGGAAGCTCTTGCGGGAAGAGGCCGAGGTCCTTCTTGTAGCTCCGGACTGGCCCCGTCGTCAGTGGTACGCCGATCTGGTCGAGCTGTCGGTGTCCAAACCGTGGTTGATCCCTCCCGGACGTCTCTCTCTCTGCCAAGGTGCCATCTTTCACCCGGAACCCCAATGGTTTCGGCTGACCGTTTGGCACTTGAGAGGGCCGTCATGCGCGGGGATCGACTGTCGGAAGACGTGATCGACACGATTCAAGCTTCAAGGCGTCCTTCCACGGCAAGAATTTATGGGGCAACGTGGAAGTCCTTCTGCGCTTGGTGCTCGGATCGTTGCGTAGATCCTCCATCGGCCGACGTTCCAGTGGTTCTTGACTTTCTTCAGGCGGGGCTGAAGAAGGGGCTTTCGGCAGCTACCCTACGTAGACAGGTGGCTGCGTTGTCGACCATTCTCTCGTGTGCTCCATATACATCATTGTCTCATCATCCAAGGGTCAAGGAATTTCTTCATGGAGCGACCAACTTGTGTCCACCTACGGTGCACAGGTTCCCTTCATGGGACCTGTCCCTTGTTTTACAGGTTCTCATTGATTCACCGTTTGAACCTTTAGGGTCAATAGAGTTAAAGTATTTGTCGTTTAAGTTGGCCTTTTTACTGGCCATAACGTCGGCAAGGAGGGTGTCTGAATTGTCAGCTCTTTCCATGAGACAAGACCTTTGTATTTTCAAGGACCATACGGTTGTGTTGAGATTGGACCCGGCGTTCACCCCTAAGGTGAACTCTCTATTCCATAGATCGCAAGAAGTTATTCTGCCGGACTTTTGTCCATCGCCTAGACATCCATCTGAGCGACGTTGGCATAAGTTGGATGTTAAGAGGGCTCTGCGTTACTATCTTCATAGAACTGCGTCATTTAGGCGGTCAGAATCCTTGTTGGTTTCGTTCCATCCAGCTACCCTAGGCCAGAGGGTTTCAGCGTCAACTGTTGGACGCTGGATAAAACAGACTATAACTAAAGCGTATGAATTACGAGCGATTCCTGTGCCTGGGAAGATCCTGCCTCATTCGACGCGGAGTGCGGCAACATCGGCTGCTTGGTCGTCTCAGGCCTCAGTGTTGGATGTGTGCAGAGCGGCGACTTGGACTACTTTATTGCCATTCATAAGACATTATAAAATTGATGCTTATGAGTCCGCTGAGGCCTCCTTTGGTCGCCGAGTCCTACAGGCAGTAGTTAAGGACCACGGGGTGGGGAGCAGTCAGCCTCCCGCCCAGGATGGATGAACTTGGGTATATCCCACCTATGGATTGTGGGAGCAACGCTGTGGAAAATGGACGTTGGCTTACCTGAACGTCCGTTTTCATGGCGTTGCGACCACAATCCATTCCCTCCCTTATGGCTTCCTGCTGCCCGCTGGGGGAGGGCGGGTTCCTTGTTTTTCATGTGTTCAGTTGTTGTTGCAGTTGTTCGCGACTTCGTGTCAAAGGACTGAGGAACCATGGGGATTGGAGGCGTGGCCTCAGCACGAAGGAAGATAATTTGAATATTTCTCTCAGTTGCTGTCAGGATTGAAAGGATCAGATCCCACCTATGGATTGTGGTCGCAACGCCATGAAAACGGACGTTCAGGTAAGCCAACGTCCATTTTATAGAGTTTAGCAATAATACCTTCATAACTACCACACAATAGGATTTCCAATTAAATTTTGACAAAGTTAAACCCAAAATTCTTTTTGTCTAATTTAAATCTTTCTTTCAATTGCAGATATGTAAATCAATGGAAGACGTGACCTTCTGATTCTAGCTCCTTCTTGGATTTGAGGGTAGAGTCACCCAAATTAAAAGATATTATTTTACCAAAAGTCCCCCAGTTCAGCCTCTTTTCTAAAAAAAACTTCCTGTGGGGAAACCCAAAGGGACACATCTGCAGAAAACCTTGTTCTATATTTGTTCCAAACTCTCAAAATAGCACATCTGACAAAATGGTTGTTGAAATCAACATTTACTTTAACTTTATCATACCAATGGTAACCGTGCCAGCAAAATCTTAATTCATGGCCTTCCAAGTCCAGTTGCCTCTTATTCTAAATGTTCACCTATTCTTTTAGCCAAACCAAACAATAGGCATCAAAGTACAGTTTCAAATTTGGTAAACTCCCTCTTTCCTTAGCATCTTGCAGTAGTCTATATCTAATTCTTGATTTGAATTCTCCCTGTACATCTTTGAGAGATTGATGAAGACCTTTTAATTTCACTTATCTTTTTAGGAAGAAAAAAACATGTGTGCCAAGAATGTAGCCCTTTTTCCCATGAGGATACCTTACTAGTGCTCTGTTATTGTCTCTTGAATTTCCCTAGCATCCTGTTCCGACTTTGACGTAATCTATTTTTGTGACCCATTTCTATCTACTTGTTAAAATTTACTGTTATCGTTGACTTTTAAAAATAACCTTAAATTTACAGGAACAAAGAAGTTCATGTCTGATTCACTGTATCTGGATGTCAGATGATTATGCTGTTTGCCTTTGCAAATTCATTAGTAGAACAGTGTGATATAATGACTTACAAAGCAAGTGAAAAATATAAATGAGTATTTGTTTTTAACTTACATCTGTCAAAAATGAAAACATGGGAATAAAACTAGCTTTTGCATGACAATAAATTTGCTTTTACATTTACTCATTTTTCCCTACTCTTGTTTGCAAGTAAGTAAGTAAGCACGTTGTAATTTAGATAGAAGTACACATATTGTTATATGTTGAACAGATACTGTTTATTGATTAAAATTGCATGGCGCATGACGTTAGATATCTTTCTCAACCACCTTGCATCTTTTTTTAAAATCTAAAAAGCCACAGATACTCTAGGAATGTTGTAAGAAAGCCTGCCAATAATTTCAATTTTATAGTATGATTCGAAGTATGGCTGCACTACTGTTAAGCATTGCCTTACCAGAATGGCGCATCCCTTTTATTTTCAGTACTTTTAAAAATTGTTTTATTTTCAGTACTTTTTAAAATCTTTTTTATCAGTGAGGTCCATTGGTTGACATTTTCAGTTAGTTACCTGTTGTAATACTGTGGTTACATTCTTAGTGATTGACCTCTCCCACATCATTAGTACATTTTTGCACAGTTTGGATTTTTAAAAAATATTTCTGTTATACCACACTTGCCATTTTAAAGCCCATTCATATAGTTTGCAGATAGTTCCAAAAGGATATCTTAAATCTTCTTTTGGAATTCACAACCCCAATTCAATTAGCCAGAAAAAAGGACTCTTCCCTCTTCTAGCGCTATCAGAGAATTAGGAAAACCGGCCTCCCCTCCCCCCCCAACTTCTAGCAAACTATCAGAGAATTAGGAAAACCAGTCTCGCCCCCCCCAACTCTCCCCCCTCCAAAGTGTCAATTCAAGCCTGAGAGGAGTGTTTTAGAGGGTGTATATGGACTGTTATAGAAACATAAATGAGAGAGATCAATTGGGATCAAGTGCAGAATTAGTCTGTCTATGCAATTGATTGAATTCCTTAAGATGAACAAGGCTCCAGATATTGTGTTTTGCCTGAAATAATCAAAAAGCATCCCAATTAGTTGGGGCCTCTGCTAGCATTCCTTTTCACATTCATAGATCAGATTAGTCATATTCCAAAACGTTGGGGGCTGTCAATAATAGTACCAATTTATAAAAAGGACAATGAGAACAATCAGTGCAATTATCAGCCTTTCAAATATTGTTATGAAATTATATGCTAAATATTTAAATCACAACTTTCAAGACTGGATATAATCCAAGATGAGCAGGCAGGTTCTAGAGAAGGGAAATCAGCACGACACCATATTTGGTATTCCACCATCTTGCCCAAAAATACACTCTTAAAAATAACTCCTCCTTTGTGACCTTTATAGATTTTAAACATGCCTTTGATTCCCTTTGCAGAAATACCTTTTGGAAAAAAACTAAACATAATTGACAGATGCCTTCTTTTTTTGGTACAAAAATAACACAGTACTTTAAGAGTGAAGTATAATTTGTAGGAGTCCATATCTGGAGCAATAAATGTTCAGATAGAAGTGTGATAAGGATGTATTCTTGCCCTCTCTGTTTTGAATTTACATTTGAATTCAGTGGTGGATTTTCTTTTTAACTTGAATTTTCATTCTCCTAAACTGGTAGGATGCAAAATTCCTATATTTCTACGCTGACTTTGCCCTCATAATATCACAAATCTCTATAGGGTGGAAAAGCATAACAGTGGCAATATTATACTATAGACAAAATCACCTGGTTTTTAATTTGGAAAAATCTAAAATTTATCTTTTTTTGCTAATGGAATCATCCAATGTTTCTGGTCAATAGAAGGAAACAAATTACAGCAGTTTACTGCATTTAAATACCTTGGGGTATTTAAATGCCCCAAGGCATCCACTCTAAATATACATGGGATCAGTGCTAGAATCATAGCAGCAGCAGCAGCAGCAGCAGCAGCAGCAGCAGCAGCAGCAGCAGCAGCAGCAGCAGCAGCAGCAGCAGCAGCAGCAGCAGCAGCAGCAGCAGCAGCAGCAGCAGCAGCAGCAGCAGCAATATCATCCTAGGACACTGGCAGTAACCCGTATCAACCATTAGCACCAGAGAGTGGTATTTGTGATGCATTTTTGAATGTCTGGTGGACTGAATTTCATGTTTAATGAATAAAGTATATAACAACAACAGAGTTGGAAGGGACCTTGGAGGTCATCTAGTCCAACCCCCTGCTCACACAGGAGACCTATACTAGGGATTCGAACTGCCAAACTGTAAAGTTAGCTTTTAGTACTATTAAGGGCTTATTTTATATAAGTGGAAACCAGTATCTGCAGCACTAAAATTTCTGCCGCTAAATCGCTGGCCCAAATCTCTGTGATGCACAACTAGGAATTTATATGAAAAAGACTGTATTGAAAGTACAAACAAATTTTTTTAGCTCAATTCTTTTTCCATCCAGTGGAATAGCAAATGCCCAGTTAAGGCTTGCAATAGGAATGCCTGCAATCGAGGTAAAGGCCTGGAGGATCAGCACAAATTGCTGGTTAAAAATCCAGTTTTTTCCAGCCTGCTGGACCACCCTAGTCCTGACAGTTTTCCTTCTCCCTTGAAACAGGCCATAAAGCCAAAGTTACCATTAGGTAGGTTTTCAATGTAATACCTATTTTTTAGGGTATGGTGAAGCCAAATAATAGTTCACCTGCAAAATAAGAGATACACAGTTTCAGGCTACCCTAACATGGCAGATACTGAATAAATAAAATCACTTAAGAACTTGCAAGATACTTAAAATTAACTTTTCCTAAACTGAGTATAGAATATTTAAAGCCTGGCATAACATCTTGCCATCTGCAATGCTGCAAGGCAGATACATTAACTTTGTGTACCTGCCCAGTGTCTATGTGATGACAAGAAGACTGAATCTGTTTTGTGTCGTTATTTGTAGTAGTAGTAGTAGTAGTCGTCGTCGTCGTCGTCATTCTGTAATTTCCACAGGATATTAGATCTGCTTATATTTAGCCCCAGTGTGTAACTTTCAAGAGGGCCAGAGATTGTTTATATCAGGGGTGTCAAACTTGCGTCGTCATGGCGACATCACATGACATATGACATCACATGACATATCGGGACTTTTTTCCCCTTTGCTAAACTGGCCGTGGGTGTGGCCAGCGTGTGATGCATCCAGCCCATGGCCCGTGAGTTTGACAGCCCTGGTTTATATGAACCATCTTCGAGACGATTTGAGACTCTGTCCTTTTCCAGGCCAAGCACACACATGTGCAGAAGTAGTTTGCTTACTTTATTAAATTAGATTTGCAAGAAAATAAACAAATCAGCATAAATATGCATTTGGAGTAGAGAGAGAAGTCCTCTCCCCAAAAAGTTCAGCAAATTAGTCTTGCAATTTGTATTCCAAATCAAAACAGCGAACAGAAGTCTCCCCTTCCATCCTATCCTATTTTGTTTTCTATTCCTTGCAAGCAATTTTGTAGACTGCCTTGGGTGTATGTTTGTAATTCTGCACCTTCTTCAGAGAGTGGCTGAAGCTATTTCTCCTGGTTGTGGGACAGCTCCATCTCCTCTTCCAGATCAGACTACATTCTGTCCGGTGACTTTGGAACTGACGGCTCATTGTCTCCTGGTAATTCTGGGAGCTGGCTGCTCTCTGTTGGTTTCCTCTGAATCTAAGCCCACTGTAAGCCCACCTAAGCCCACTGTAACACTTTTTATCATTGGGTAGTAGTCAAATTCTGTGTCGCCATGATAAAAATAAGGCATAAATTGTTACCAAAATAACCACTTCTGTTTTATTAATCACTTCAAGTTTACTACATGTAATGGAAAAAAAGTATTTGTACATGTTCGTGCATTCCAAGAGACCTATTTGAAGTATTTGCACAGCACTAAATTAAATCAACTATTCTGATAAGATACCTTTAGTTTTATCTTCAGAGAAGATGCTTGCTAAATAATGATTATTGTGAAAAGCAATATTCACAACATTATCCTTTGTTCAATCAGTGTAAATGCATTTCACTTTAGACTGTATTAAATGAACACCAAAAATGAATGTTCTTAGTTTGGAGATTTCTCATATTCTAAATATTACATTGCAGAGATGTTTGCAACATTATTCATGACTAGTCATTCAAATTCTTTTGAAAGTTATCTACAGCCTTTATTGATACTTATAAATATTGTCAGTGTGTGTTTCCTGATGTATCGGTTGTATTAGTAAGAAAAACTCTTCCATATCATTGAACAAGAATTTGCATATGCTTTATGTTTGTAACAAACCATTCAGTTATTCTTTAAGTGAACGCACTTAAATATATTCCTGCTTGCTGTTTTGAATAGAAGTTTTCAGAGTTGTTTTTCTCTTTAGATCAGTGTTATCTGTGCAAAAATTGAATGTACCCAGATTTATTTATTTAGCGTATAGCTAAATATTTAAAACAAAACAAACAAAAAAAAGCAGTAAGAAAACCTAAGAGGAAAACAGAAATAACATTTCAGAATTCAATGTCGAGTTTAGAGATCCAGTCAGTAGCTGTCATTGTTATGCAGAGGAAGTCCCTAGAATCTCCTAGATACCTTCTGTTAGACCATTCCCTCACTATATGTTGGATAGTCTGCTGGGGGGGAGGCGCAATTACATTGTGCTGAAAGTGTCTTTTTCCATTTATACAAGGAGTCGGCACACATCCCATGAGTCATTCTAATTCTGTTATATGTCACCCATATGTGTCGGGATAGGTTAAATCCTGGAGGTATACTATTAGGATTAATATGCTCAGAGATATCTTGGGGGGGAATAGCTACTTCACGCTTCCATCCACTTTTGTGTGGTGTTCTGATGATCGGCCATCAAATTAAGAGCTGTTGAGGGTGTTGGGTTTCTTGACTTTAATCGGCATCTTAAGAGATCAGGAATGTATCTATGAATTTAATAGGATCTTATTATACTCCCAAATGAGAGCTTCTTGTTGTCGTAAGTGCAGGGGAAGTATGTGACTAAGAACTGGTAACCAGTTACCAGTAACTAGGTGTAGATTTTATACACCCAGTAATTAGCCTCATTGTATGGTTAAGTTGAAGATCAATAAATCCTGTATGTGAGCTGTTTATCCATACAGGTGCACAGTATTCTGCTGCAGAGTAGCAAAGCCCGAGGGCTGCACATCGAAGAGTTGGGGCTGAAGCTCCCCAAGTTGTTCCGCATAGTTTTTGTAGGATGTTATTTCTGCTGTTAACCTTGGCAGCCATATTCTGAATATGTTTTTTAAAAGACAGGGTCTTGTCTGAGGTAACCCCGAAGTATTTTGGTGTTGCCTCGTATGGAAGCAGTTTGTTGTTTAGATATACATTGAGTTCTCTTTTTGCCAATTTGTTGTTAAGCTGAAAATATGATGTAACTGTTTTAGTTACACTTGGGATTAACCTTCATTGGAGGAAGCATGTGCTCAAGGTCGGCTGTAAGTACACCTTCTGTAGCTTCACTGTCCTTGTGCCTATATGCTAATGCCAGGTCATCAGCATAAAATAACTTTGTTGATAGCATGGGTAGTATATCGGAAAAGTATAATTTTCCAGTGTGTTGCGTCTACACTCCGTAGCTGGGACCAATCCTCTTTTCTGACAGCAACTGAGAGAATTTTTAAATCAATTCCAACCTTGCTCTGTGTTCTAGCCACACCCCTTAACCCTTAATTCCCCAGTCTTTCTCTCAGTGTGCTCTGTAGAGCGACGGTGGGCAGTAACTGAGGCGAGACAGGTGTAACAGAACAAGGGTTTATTGCTAACAGCTAACAAAACAGCTTCAGAACTAGAACAGTAACTCAGGCGTTTGACAGCTATTTATAGACTAGCTGTCAAACCGCTCAGCCAATCAGGCTGCTGGAATTCTCCCGCCATTTCTGGGTGCATCTTAGCCAATGGGAACGATGTGTCGTAAGTCTGAGGACTTAGCACAGTTGCTGACAGACTGAGGTGGATTTTTTCCCTCTGTACTCTAGGTTAGTGCGTTAGACCTTTGGTTATTTTTTATTAGCTTGTTTAAAAAAAATTTCCTTTCAGTTTAATTCGGTTGAGTTAGTTGTTTGTTTTCCCTTTTACTGATTGCCTGCCTGCCTTGCTATTCTGCTGATCGTGTGCCTGCTGGTCAGGTCGGGTCGTGCGTTGCGCTGCCAGCGCCCACAGCTGCCGGTATCTGTCCCTGTGGGGTGGATCCGGCTTGGAGTAGCTGCTGCCGGTGGAGGGGGGCTGGGTGGTTCGCCGTCGTAACCTCCACCTCGCCTCTTATCAGATCGGAGGCTTCTCGGCGTGTGAGGCGGCAGAGAGAGGCAAGTAAACGCTGAGGCGTTGTTCCCAGCTGCCGGCTTGCTCACGGCTTGGATTTTCATACCGGCTTCCGTCCCATCAGGGATCTGCAGACGGAGCCGCGGACAGAAGCCAGCTAGCGGAGCGCTCATCGGGAGACAAAGAAGAGTGCTTTCCGAGGGCTGGGGGGGGCGGCTGCAGCGATCGTTAGCCGCCGCTCCGTTAATCGTAGCCTGAGGCCTTGCCCCTCGTGGCAGGCATAGCTAGAGTGCTCGAGCTGGGCACGGCCACCATTTTGGAGGCATTACCACTGCCGAGTCCCTGCACTGTTCTGGCAGTTTCTACTGCCGGCCTGGGCCTTTGATATTACGGCCGTTTAGGTGCTCCTGGACTTTCCTTGTGACCACTGCACCGTGGGATCTAGGACCCAGGCCCTGGGGGAGGCAGCTGTCTCAGTCCACGTGGCTACTTGTCAGGGGCCTCCTACTGGTCAAGGCTTGCTGCATTGCTCCCTTGTTTTTGGGCTCCTTTTATAAATTTATTCAAATTTATTCAAATTGCTAACTAATCAATAATACCAAAAAAACCCCACAAATTAATTCAACAAATGAGCATTATATACAATATGATTTAAAGCAGCATTGCTCTTGCAATGATGGCAGACTCTTCTCTATCATCTGACCTCGAACAGGAATCCAGCCCTGTTCGGTCAGCGAAATTACCTAAAAAGAAGAAGGAAAAGCGGTCTGCTGTCACCAGTCACCGGTCACCGGTCATGCCATTCAAAGAAGGCCACAGGAGGGGACAAAGACGCCCTTTGCCGTCACAGGGAGTTTGAAAAACAATATGAGAAGGCCAGGCTGGCCGCGGCCTCGCTGGTCCACCCTGAGCCAGGTAGAGCCCAAACACTTTCTCCAGCTCATGAAGCTGCGATGTCTGGCCAGGTGTCCCCTACTCCATTGGCTCTGAGTAAGAGGGTGTCTCAGTCTATGCCCGATGTCTTGACTGCAGGAGTGGACCTTTCATGACCGCCTGCGAGACAGGCCCCATCTGCGACCTTTACTCCCACAGCGGCGGGCCTGCGTCCCTTGGACCCAGCTCCAGCAAGTCCACAGGTCGATTTCCAGGCTATGCTATCTACACCCCTAGCCACGATCATGGCGGCTGGAGCCCATCAATCGGCTCAGAGCCAGGCACCGGCGGTTTGGCAGGAGTCTGCTTCCGCATCCAGGGCACATAGATCACGATCCCCGCTCCATCAGGTGTCGGATTGATCAGAAGAGTCGGATGATGAGGAGGCGTACCCTGAAGATCTCGAATTTTCCGAGGATGAGGGTATGTTGCCTGACACTCCTGCCTTCATGGGCCTGTTTCTCCTGTCCTTGTTTAAATCTCTCCTCCATAAGGCGCGTTTGATGATGAACTTGGGATCGGTGGGGGCACAACTCCCTACTTCTCAGCCGGAGGTGGGTCTACACGATGCCTTGTTCAAGCAAGCCAAACAGGAAAAGGATTTTATTCCATGTCCTCATTGTTCACTGATGTGCTTCAAGCACCATGGGGCCAGCCTGGATCCCTGTCCGCGCCTAACAATCAGGACAAGAAATTGTATTGCTCCGCCCCTGAATTGGAGGCACTGTTAGACTTACCTTCTGTGGACACTCCTGTTGCTAAACTCACCACCCAATCGATAGTTTCTGCTGATCCGTTGGATGCCTTGAAAGCGGAGGATAGATGAATGGAACTGGCTCTTCGTAAGTCACATCAGGCGGTGGCCGCTACGGCTACTTCCTTCTTCAATCGTGCCTCTCTAATCTGGCTGCATCAGCTGCAGGAGTGACTTCCGCCCGAAGAGACTCGCTTACATCAAGATGTAACAAAATTATTGCTGCCACCGAGTACTCTGCGGATGTTTCCCTGAACTCGGTAAAATTTGCTTCTCGAGCTCTTGCCTCCTCTTTGACGGCTCGGAGGCTCTTCTGGCTTCGCCCCTGGAAGGCAGACGTTAAAACGAAGTGGAAGTTGATGTCGGCTCCATACAAGGGATCCACTCTGTTCGGGGCCGCTTTAGAATCGCTCCTCGTGGAGGATAAGGACAAGTGGAAGGTCCTTCCTTTGATCTTTCGTAGGCAGGACATGCGGTTTTCGTAGGCAGGACATGCGGTTTTCACAACGCCAGCCCTTTCGGAACTATTCCGGGTCCGGGGGACCCTCTGCCTACCGACCATCTTTCCATTCTGCAGACCATTCTTTGGACAGACAACGTTTCCAAGACAAGGGCAGATCACAGATCCCATCTAAATGTCCATTCTTGGGGGCTGGCTCCAAACCCTATCTGTGGGGCAAATGACTCACCGCCGGAAGGCCCGGCGGGGGGGTCGTCTCCGGGACTTCCACAGACAATGTGCCTCGTCAACTTCAGACGTTTGGATGCGCCGTATGGTCTCCGATGGCCTTCGTATAGAGTTCATGGACTGACCCCCAAGCTGCTTTGTCAGGTGTCCTGTACCGCAGTCCGCAGGAGAGGTTCGTCTCATGGGGACGGAAATCACTCATCTGCTAGAAATCAAAGCTATAGAGCAGGTCCTGTTAGACCAACAAGGGACCGGATTTTATTCGGTTCTGTTCCTGGTACCGAAGAACTCCGGAGGGTTCAGGGGTATCCTCAATTTGAAGCAGCTGAATTTAGTGGTTCGCTATCGTCGCTTCAAGATGCATTCGCTGTGTTCCATTCTGGCTTTGGTGCGCCAAGGAGACTGGATGCAGTCTGTGGACCTTCGAGAGGCATACCTCCATGTGCCAGTTCATCCGTCCAATCGCCGATACCTGCGGTTCGAATTTGCTGGGAAGCATTACCATTATTGTGCCATGCCCTTTGGACTCTCTTCTGCTCCCAGAACTTTCACCAAGCTGGTGGCGGCTCTGGCGGCCACCTTTCATTCTATCCTGGTGAGACTGCTCTGTTACCTAGAAGATATATTGATCCTGTCGTCCTCCCGGGAGCGAGCGGTTCGAGACAGGGAGCTGGTGCTCCACACCTTCTGAGCACATGGCTTCACCGTGAACATGGACAAGAGTCACCTCGTTCCGTCAACGTCCATCTTGCCCCTCAGATCCATGATAGACTCAACAAAGGGCCAGGTGTTTCTGTCCCCGGAGAGGATACAGAATGTCTCGGCGTTGTTAGACAGGGTCTTGTCCCTAAGGTCAGTGCCGTTATCGACCCTGTCTCAACTACTAGGGAAACTAGTATCCTGTATTCAAATCGTGCCGTGGGCACGCAGGCACTCCTGCCAGTTACAGTGGCTACTCCTGCTGTTCCAGCGGAGGGGCGCTGCAACCTTGTCAAGGAAAGTGTTTCTGCCTTCCCAAGTTCGGCTGTCTCTGCGTTGGTGGAAGTCTCCAGCCATTTTTCGAGGCTGTCATTTCCTGGATCTGGACCAGGTGGTGCTCATCACAGATGCGAGTCTACACGGTTGGGGGGGCCATGTGGCGAACAAGATGGCTCAAGGCAGGTGGTCCCAGTTGGAGTGTTGCCACAGCATCAACCTCCTCGAGCTTCGGGTGATTCGGCTAGTTCTGCTTCACTTCAAATTGGAGGTACGGGGGCACCACGTGTTGATCCTCACGGACAACACGTCCGCGAAGGCGCATGTGAACAAAGAAGGGGGCACGAGGTCTTGCGCACTGATGTTCGAGTCAGAAGGCTTGTTCAGTTGGGCAGAGCGCCACCTCCTGTCGATCTGGGCGGACCATATTTCCGGGGCAGCAAATGTTCAGGCAGATTGGCTCAGCAGGGAGCTGATCGACCCGGCGGAATGGCAGTTACACCCGCGTCTGTTCCGGGAATTGACTCTCAGTTTGGGACACCTGTGATCGACCTGTTTGCTAGTCCCTCCAATGCTCAGCTTCCTCACTTCATGGCCCATTATCCGACTCCGTCGGCGGAAGGTGTGGACGCGCTCAGGTGTTGTTGGCCGAAGGGCCTGTTGTATGCCTTCCCGCCAACAGGTCTAATCCAACAGGAGGTGCGGAAGTTGGTGGCAGAACAAGCAGAGATGGTGCTGATAGCTCCCAATTGGCTACACCACCCCTGGTTTGCGGATCTCGTGGAGTTCTCCGTCAGCAGCCCATGGATCATCCCACCTCATTGGATCGCGCTGTGCCAAGGGGCCATTTTCCATCCAGAGCCGCAATGGCTCCAGTTGGCCGTGTGGCATTTGAAAGAGTCATCCTGAAGAAGAATCGGCTGTCGGATGATGTGATTGGTACGATACAGGCATCCTGTCGTCCCTCCACAACCAGGATTTATGAGGCGTCGTGGAAGGCGTTTTGTCGCTGGGCGGCGGGCCATCATGTGGACCCTACTTCAGCGATCATCCAGGATGTATTGGATTTTTTACAGTCAGGTTTGGCCAGAGGCTTGGCTCCGGCAACCTTGAGGCATCAGGTTGCGGCATTATCTACGGTCATCTCTTGCCCACTGTATCGATCCTTGTCTCATCACCCGTGGGTCCGAGACTTCCTTCATGGAGCTACTAATATACGTCCCCCCACGGTTCACTGATACCCTTCTTGGGACTTGTCTCTTGTTTTGCAAGCTCTGATGGCTCCTCCGTTTGAACCCCTGGGTTCGGTGTCGCTGAAGTTTCTCTCCTTCAAGGTGGCCTTTCGACTGGCGATCACATCGGCCTGATGTATCTCCGAACTTGCTGCCTTGTCGGTTCGGAAGGATTTATGCGTATTCCATGCCAAAACGGTGGTTTTATGGCTTGATCCAGCATTTACCCCTAAAGTTAATTCCTGGTTTCATTGTTCTCAAGAATTAGTTTTACCTGATTTATGTCCTAACCCCAAGCATCATTGTGAAGTTCTCTGGCACACGCTTGACGTGCGCAGAGCCTTACGGCGTTACATCCGTCGGACGGAGTCGTTTCAGCGGATGGAGGCACTTCTTGTTTCCTTCCATCCGGCGTCTATGGGTCAGACGGTCTTGTCGGCGACCGTGGGTCGATGGATTAAGGCCTGCATTTCCTTGGCCTATCAGCAGCAGGCCTGCCCTTTTCCTGCTAGGATTTTGGCCCATTTGACGAGAAGCGCGGCTGCTTCAGTGGCCTGGGCGATGCAGGCCTCCGTACTGGACATTTGTCGAGTGACCACTTGGACCTCTTTGTCGCCTTTCATCAGACACTATAAGATTGACGCTTCTGCTTCTGCGGAGGCGTCCTTTGGTTGGAGGGTTTTGCAGAATGTAGTTGCTGAGTCTCATACAGGGAGCAGTCAGCCTCCCGCCCCTGAGGTTTAGGCTTGGGTATGTCCCAGCTATGGAGTGTAGATGCAGCACACTGGAAAACGGACGTTGTCTTACCTGAACGTCCATTTTCTGGGTGCTGCGGATACACTCCATTCCCTTCCGTATGTTGGCTTCCTGCTTATGTTTGGTTGTGGTTTGGTTGTTTCAATTGTTAATAAAATTGTGTTTTATCCTAACCTGTGCTGCACCTTCGTTCAAGACTGAGGAATTAAAGGTTAAGGGGGTGTGGCTAGAGCACAGAGCGAGGTTGGAATTGATTTAAAAGTTCTCTCAGTTGCTGTCAGAAAAGAGGATTTGTCCCGACTATGGAGTGTATCCGCAGCACCCAGAAAATGGACGTTCAGGTAAGACAACGTCCGGTTAAATAAAGATGGAGCCAGCACGGAGCCCTGAGGGAGTCCTTTATTCAGGTGCCTTTGCTTACTGATTTTGTCACCCATGATGACTTGAAAGGTCCTTGCTGAAAGCATGCTATTTATTAGGCGGCCCATAGTCGTACAGGGGACAGCGTGGAGGAATTTGTTTAATAGGCCCTCCGTCCATACTGTGTCGTATGCTGCTGTGAGATCCACAAATACAACAGATGTCTTCAGTTTATTCTGATAGCTGCTTTCAATATGACTTGTAAGACTAAGGACCAGATCAGCACAATTCCGATAAGATCTAAATCCAGCCTGTTCAATCAATATTTGTTCATTAATTTTCTGTCCGATTCTGTTACATATCAACCTTTCAAGTAGTTTATAACAGACACTTAACAAAGCAATGGGGCAATAGTTTTCTGGCTTATTTCTTTTTTTTCTGGGTTTTAATATTCCGATTACCTTGGTTCTTTTAAATTCTGGAGGGAGCCTACTGGAAGTTAGGAGATCTATATAGAATTTTGCCAGCGATTCTCTTGTGCAAGGTCCAGAATGGATGATAAATTCTCCATTGTGGGTGGAGACAGCAGCCAGAAGTGGGTTCTACTCGTGTTCAGATGAAGGACTGTCAATTAAGCCTGTCAATTAAGCTAAATCCTGCCCCTGTTGCTAGGGGCTCCCAGCTTTTGTTCAGTCCTTCAGACTGGACACTTGTGTGGAACTTCGTCTCTGCTTGCTTTTCAGCATTCCATTTCATCCTTTGAAGATTTTTTCGGCTTGACTTTTGGACTTCACTTTGACTACTCTCCTCATTTGGACTCTTCGTTTGACTCTGTAGCTGTCTTTTTAGGCAGCCTGACAACTCTACCTGATTCTTGCTCCCTGGAGTGAAGATCTTTGGGACTGGTCAGTGATCGGGGTCTGGTGGAGCCTTGCACTCCCGTTTGGGAGTGGGCAGGAGTGCCTAACTTTGGCGGAGCATTGCGCTTCAGTTTGAGGCTTTTTGGTGTGCCTGTGGAGTTTCACGCTTCTGGAGAGCCTGTCACACGGCCATTTTAGATTCACACTCAATCTTTCTTGTGGAGCTTTACTCTCCCTTTCGCTTGCCGCTTGTCAGCTGTCGCTGCCCTAGCCAGTTTTCAGCTGCCTGATGTAATTTTCTGGTTCCTGGACCTTGTGTCCCGCTGATTAGCCCCATTTCTGCTGATCGAGCCTTTTTGCAGAGTTTCGTGCTCCCCTCATTGCGGCTGGTTCTGTCCGCCATTTTAGATCGACTCACGATCAGCGCAGCTCATTAGAGCTATTTTTGGGCCTTCAGGCTTCGGCCTGTGCCTTGTACTGGGTACAAGTTGGTACTGGGCTTCTGGGCAGCACCCTCATTAAGTTCCTCCTGGGACGTTTGGCACCTTTATAATTTCCAGGCTTAGAGCCTCCTCATTTATTGTCCCACTGGTGTCTTCCTTATTGAGGCCCTCCCTCACGTTGGTGACTGGTGGCCATTTTGTGGGCATACCATACTTTACCTGGGACGGCCATTTTGTGCTAACACCAGCCTATTGCACAGAACTTTGCTGTCTGCCTTGCATCAGTCTGCGGCCTACCATGCCTAAGGCATTGGCCAAGAGCCAACATGGCTGCAAGGCCACTATTGAGAGGCAATCCAATCCCTCCCAAGGAGGGTTGTTTGCTAAGCCCTCTCAGGAGGCAGATCCTCCCAACAAGTCTGATGTCAATGATGCCCATTTACACTGTAAGGGCACGAAGCATTCCTCAGCCTCTTCATGTGTTGAGAGGCGTTGTGATAAAGTTTTAACTAAATTGTGGGATAAGGCTAGCGGTCATCACTCATCATTTCCTGTGGCTGCTCATACGCTCCCAGAAGGGAGGACCCGTGATCCGCCTCCTACTCCAGATCAGATTTCTCTACAGGATTGCCCCTTGGACATTCCAGCTTCGGATTTGTGGGGCACGGCTCCCCCTTCGGGGTCTGGCAGAGCCACTGTATCACTGGTTCATGCTTTGGCTGCTGAGCAACTGTCTCATTTATCTCCTGCTCTGGTTCAAGCTTCTACGGAAGCTGGACCAGCCCGAGACCCACCACAGTCCGTTCTTCAGCCTGAGGACATACAGCAAATGATTGCAGCTGCTGTGCAACAATCCTTGGTGGCACACAGGCACGCTGGAGCCAATTTGATCCAATTGGACCATTCTCCCGATGGGGGATGTTGAGGATGCTTTGTCAATTGCGGGTCTGATTCCCCAGCCTTTTCATATTTGAGCCGTCCTTCAGCCTTTGAGGATGTGGAGGCTCAAGAGCTGGAGTTATCGGAGGATGAGGGTCTTCCCCCTGATCAGACAGCGTTTACAGGCCTTTTTCCTCAGGCCCTGTTTAAATCTCTTCTCTTTAAGGCAGTGAATATAGCACAGCTCAGGGCCTGCCCACAGCCTGACCCTCTGCTTGCTCCAGGATGACTAAATCCTTTATTTGCCAAGCCGCCCAAGCCGGTGACTGCAATCCCAACTCCTCTCTTTTTTGATGTTATCTGTAAGCAGTGGTCTTCACCTGCATCTGTTCCTGTTCCGTTCATCTCAGACCGCAAAAATTTTACTGTATCACTGGACTTGACTTCCCTGCTTCAGGCGCCAACTATCGATGCTCCTGTTGTGGCTTTGCTGTCTAATTCATCTGTTCCAGGGGATCTGGAAGAGTGTCTTCACCCGGAGAAGAGCTGGTGGAGCAAGTTCTTCAACGGGTGCATCAGGGGGTGGCCTGGGCCATTAGATCGGCCACCGCTGCCTCCTTTTTCAACCGTTCGACTCTGCTATGGTTGTGACAGCTCCAGGACAAGCTCTCTCCCGAGGATACAAGACTGAATCAAGACATAAATAAGATAGTTGCAGCAGTGCAGTTTTTGGCAGATGCGACATTGAATGCAGCATACTTTCCTGCTAAATCCCTTGCCTCAACTGTGGCTGCCTGTTGCCTAGTTTGGCTTTGCCATTGGCAGGCCAATGCCAGGCATAAATGGCGTCTGGCTTCTGTTCCATTCATGGGAAACAAGTTGTTTGGGGACTCATAGCCTTTCTAGTCGAGACGAAGAACAAACGGAAGGTCTTGCCTATGGTTTTCCATAGGGGAGAGTCCCGTTTCTCACCATATACTCCTTGGCCCCAGTTTCGGCTGTTGGATGGGGGAACTGGTCCATCACGTTATGTGGGTAATTTTGTTCCCAGGCAAAGTGGGTTTCAGGATAGGTCAACAAGAGGTAGACCTTTCATGACTAGACAGCCCTTTTGAGGTGGAGGGCTCCATTGCCGTCATTAGTAGTACAGTGGATCCTCCCATTGGCAGAAGATTGGGCCTCTTCGTCAAAGTTTGGGAACGTACTACTTCGGGTTGCTGGCTCCGGGCCTCCATTCAATCAGGGTTGGCAGAACACCATCTAGCTTCACTGAAGGCGGAGCACATTTCGGGAGATGCAAATGTGCAAGCGGATTGGCTGAGTTGCCAATCGATAGACCACTTGGAATGGCGGCTGCATCCTTGTCTCTTCCAGCGCAACTTCCCTGGTTTTTCTCCCGTTTCCGATTGCCTCAGGTGGAAGCAGTGGATGCTGTGTGCTCCCCATGGCCTCTGGGCCTGCTTTACGCATTCCCGTCTTGGTAGTACACCTAAGAGGGGAGGCTATGTATGACCATTTGGTGGTTGAGCAGAACACTCTTCAGCGGGACAACATTCCAACCTCTATGATTCGAAAGATCCGAAAGATCTCTGCGGCCCTCCACAGACTGGATTTATTCGGCCACTTGGCAGGTCTTTTGTACTTGGTGTGAGACCCAGGGTTTCTCGGCCCTCCAAGCTTCAGTGATACAGGTCCTGAGGTTCCTACAGGCAGTTTTGGACAAAGGGCTCTTGCCCAACACACTACGGAGACAGGTGGCCGCTATTTTGTCAATCCTGACTTACGATTCTCTCCCCTTCTTATCTCATCAGCCTCTAATATGTCGGTTCTTCCAGGGAGTGACCAACTTGTGTCCCCCGGTGCTGCACATGGACACCTACCCCTCTTGGGACCTTTCAATTGTGCTGAATTCCATTACGGGTGCACCAAATGAGCCATTGAGGTTGGACCATTGTATGGCTTCTATCTTGCACAGTAGTAAGGTGAAGGAAAAGGCTAATCATTAGGGATCAGGTGAAAAGGACAGCAAAAGAATAATGTTAATTGCAATTTTATAGTAGTTATTTAATTCATATTTCATAGAATGATTCTTAAATGCACATTGCCAGCTTTTCTATTAAAAAACTTGAAAAAAGTCAGTTAAAGGAAAAGAAAACATGTTTTAGTTTTTTTTCCCTCCAATATTATTACTGTCCAGCACATCCACCTTTTTTTAACATTACACTATAGATCAGGGGTAACCAACCTTTCGGACCTCAAGGATCACTAAATTCATAATTTTAAATCCCGTGGACCACTAATATGATCTGCTTAATGACTGGCTGGGTGGGCGTGGCTAGGTGATCATGTGACGGGTGGTCATGGCCAACTTTATGTCATTCATGTCGAGGGGTGCCTCGCTGGCCTCTACTCACCCCTCCCCTCCCAGCCACTCCTCCCCTGCCTGCCCGGGTTCCTTAGGGCCCCAACAGGAAGCAGTTGTTGGAGCTAAGCAGCAACCACAAGAAAGAGTTAGCAAAAGAGCTGGCTCAGTTCAAATTGGATCTGACCGAGAAGGAGGTTCAGCAGAAGCACCTCACTCAGGACTACGAGCATAAGCTTTGCAAGCAGAGGGAAGACCTGGAGGAGTGCAAGGCTAGGTACCGGCACCTGGAGGCTCAGTGGACTGAGGTGGTCAGCCAGTTCCACTCCCACTGGAACAAGTCCCTCCGGCTCTTTTCCACCAGTGGTGCTTCCCTCCAGCCTTCGCCCAAAGCCCCACACTAGGAGGCTGAAACAGACCCCAAGTCAGAATTTCTGCCCCCCTCTGACCTGCACAAAAAGACCCCGAAGGGGAGACTCTCTGCAGTAACACAAGCGTTCATTACACGTATCTGGCCCAGGGGCCGTAGATTGAGGACCCCTGATTTAGTGCAGTATAAAAATGCAAATAATTTTTCTGCAGAAGACCAAAATTCTCTTGCGGATCACCAGTGGTCCACGGACCATCAGTTGGTGACCGCTGCAATACATTGCTAATGTTAGGTAAAACTGATCTTTCTATAACTAAAAAAGTTCAGTTATATTTAATCATATTTGATTAATCAAAATTTCCTGGAGAAGTCCCTGTAGTTTTTTTTGGCAAGGTTTTTCAGAAATGGTTTGCCATTATCTTCTTCCTAAGGCTAAGAAATGGTGACTAACCCAAGATCATCTAGCTAGCTTTGTGCCTAGGGTCTGAGTAGAACTCACAGTCTCCTGGTTTCTAGTCTGATGATACCTTAACTATTAAATCAAATTGGTTCTCTGTATAACTTACTTATTTTATTTATCATAGTCTACATACAAACTCTTATAAGAGCAACCTCTTATCCCTGGAGATAGTATAATGGCATGTTATTTCTCTATAATTTATCTTTGGCTTTGGTAATCTGTACAATATCTTACTCAGTTACTCCTATGGCTTTTGATTCTTCATTTATTTCTTCACAAATGGTTGGAAAATATTAAAAGTAAATCTAATGCATATGTTGATGCTCTTGTATTTTCAAATTGCATAACATTTCAGAATACATTCAAAGGTAATGTAATATTGAAGAAATGTTTGTTCATTTGGTTAGTGTTCATTTGAAGTATATCAGTTGGTAATCATTCATTGAAATATATTAGTAAATGAGGTACTTAACGTGGGTCCTTTTGAATTACTGTAAAACACTTGACACTTTAGTTCCACTAGCTCATTTTTAGTTTCAATAGCTCATCTATAAAAGATCTTTCACCACTGGTCATTTTCTATTTATATAGGTTTGGCGTTCCTGACTACCTATGTAAAACAACAGTTGTCTGCAATAAAATTCTAGATCGTGTATTGTTAACAGAATGGACATAACTTGTCAGTTTTACCTAATTTGAAGAATCCAATCATGTCCCAAACTATTAAACAGATAAGGTAGAACAGAACCCAGAAATATCTTAAGTATTGTCAGCCATGCTTGGAAGATAGAATATCTCCTATGTAAGATTTCATTCAAAAACAAAAGGGTTTTTAAATGTTGGATTTTGGATGTTACCTTATTAATGTAAATAGCTGTTATAAAGATTTGTATCTCAATTTTACTCCTTATTGATAACTACCAAAAATTAGTTAATGGATACATTTAATTCTTTTTTTATATAGCTTCTGGGTCCTGCTGGTAGACCAGAACAACCATGTTTCGGAACAGTCTCAAGATGCTTCTTACAGGTGGTAAATCAAATCGTAAGAACAGATCCAGTGGTAAGTAAAAGGAATGTCTTGATGCTGTACAATCATCTTAATCCATGGAATGAAACTACTTCTAAGGTAGACCCAGGTAGACCTCATAGTAGCATTGCTGCTCTTGAAATAATGCTTGCTTTGCTATTTGTTCGTTCGTTCGTTCGTTCGTTCGTTCATTCATTCATTCATTCATTCATTCATTCATTCATTCATTCATGTGCTGCCTCAATTACTAAAATATACTGTAGGTGGCTTATATATTTGGCTTAAAATAATTATAAAAATATTAGTCTTATCGAAACAGATAATTAAATGTAGCTATGTATTGGGAATAATAACTAATTTAAAAGGACTAAAATGAATAAGTCATTAAACATTTGGTGGAAGAACCAAGTTTTATGAAAGCTCAACTGGTAAGGTGTTCTATAAGACCAGGGGTGCTCAAACTTGACAGCTTTAAGATTTGTGGACTTCAAATTCCCAGAATTCTGGGAGTTGAAGTCCACAAATCTTAAAGCTGCCAAGTCTGAAGATTTCTGTATAATACAGACACTGCTACAGAGAAGGGATAGCTCCTAGGTCAGGCAAGGTGACAATGCTTTATAGCTGGGATCTGATGTATACCAACTTTACCCGATTTTACAGCTTAGATAGAAATTATAGAAGAAAAATGAGATAATCAGATCCTAAGTTATAAAGGACATTGTGACAATCAGTACTTTGAATTGCAATCAGAATTCTTCTACTAACTGTCCAGGTCATAGAGCAGAGATGCTACATGGGCAAAATGAGGAACAGCATAATTGCTTGTAATGCTGCATTCTGGAATGATTGTAGCTTCTGGGTGTTCTTTGAGAGTAGCCAAGTGGAAGGTGACTAGAGCATGTGTGGTTGTAAAAGTTCCTCTTAATCCTGGAAAGGACGTAATTTTCATGTAAAATGCATTTGTGCAAAAACTCTCCTAGTCCTGGCTGCTACTTGATCATTGAGTAAGAGGCAAAATTTCAGAAAAACATATATATTTTACCTAGGGAACTGCTACCACATCAAGAGCTCAAGATGGTAAATTCTTGGCTTGACATTTCCTTGAATCTAGAGCACTCAGTCTTGCTAGGGTTGAGACTCAGCCTGTACCTTCCTAGGAGGGATTATATGAAACACAGTTGACAATGTTAATATCACAAAGAACTTTATTCACTTCCTCAAGGTTCATGAATTCTTCCTACATAATAGGGAAAGATCCCTCTCCATTCAATGTGAAGGGAACTATCCAGCCAGAGTCCAACTTCAAATGAATCTGAGTAACTTTATCCATCAGATTCTTACACTATTCCTCAATGTATCTGTTAAGTTTTCCTCCTCTCTATTAATACCATAAGTTGTTTCAGAAAGAGCTTTGGGATTGTGATGTGCAAATGCAATAAGAGCAGATAAACAATTTTACCTTGCTATTCTTATCACTACTATGAAGGTCTTAATATGGAATTGTACAAGTGTTCAATCAGTCTCTTTCATTGTCTTTCCCACCACCACTATGGCATGTCTCTAGTCTGATGTCTCATTTCCTAGAGCTGTTCATAAAACCAAGAATTCCACCAGGATAAGTGTTAACATAACCGGCTCGGACTTGAAGGACTCTGACACTGAGGAGTCTACTCTGGATGTACCAGGCATCAGGAAGCAGTAAACAATTTAGCACCTGAGGCTGACCCTGCCAGCTGTCATCAGAAGTATGGCTAGGCAATTGATGAAAACCAGGATCTTGGGTGATTGTCCATGCCATTCTCCATGCCAAGCAGGTCAAAGTTTCTTGCCTTGCCTCAGCCTTTATTGGCTACCACTTAACAGAGGCTTTACATAAGACTAACTCCTTTGGTACAACCATTCTTTCTGAAGCTTTATACCCTTTGTCTCCCAAACTTCTATTGCTGTGAAACTGGACTGGCTGATGACCTAGATATAAAATCTAAGCCTATGAACTATGAGCTGATAATACTTCTGCCCACCGCTTTGGATCTCTCTGTTTGGAACTTATTTGTAAGCAAACTGATGTGTTCTTGGGATTCTGTTGACATGCTTGCAAGCATATTTTTTCTTCTACTGCCTGTACTTGCTTTATCCAGAAGTAAAGCCTTAGCAACATAACATCTATGTTTGCCTGTGGTTGGCCTGGAACAGGATAAGCATGTAAAGAAAGGCCACCTATTGCAATCCTATTGATTGCTGCTAATACTCATTCCAAATATCAGGGTTTCAGATCCATCAAAGAATCTGAAAGCTCCTGATTATCATTTGAAAACCATCAAGCACCCAGGGTGGAGTTATCTAATAGCTCCCATTTCCTTGCAGGGGACAGCAGCACCAGAAAACTCCAAAGTAATCAGAAAGTGGTCTGACCATAAGAGGGAATAGATTATAATGGTCTTAGCTCTTAGAATACTTTGCATTTTCCTGAAATAAAAACCAGATCAGTCTTGCGACCTTTGATGTATTTTGAGTGCTCAATAATCTGGGACATGTCCACATGTGGCTATTTTAATATAGGCCCAGAAGCCACCTAGGGTGAATAATAGATAGGAAGAAAGAAGCTAAAATAAATATAAAACATTAGACATGTTTTTATATGACAATTTTAAAATTTTCTCTCTTTGTTGCAGATCCATTAATATATTAAGAAATCAGATTTAAGTAGGTCTTATGCACACAAATTTGGAAATAGAATATCTTGCATTCAATATAATTTTCTTCTTGCTAAGGTCAGCAGACTTTATTATTCCCTTGGTAAGTGGGGAGCTGCTGTCAAAAATAAAGTAACATAAAATAAAATAAAATACTTTAAAATTGTAGCAATATGAAATGCTGAAAGATTATAATATTTTTGTCAGTGTCACCTGAACTATCTCAATATTCTTGACAAAAATAGTTAAATCTCATTAGGTTGGGTTAATTTTAATTTTGCAGAACATTTTTATCTTACTTTGGCCTCCCAATGCCATCTAAGGATGTTTGCTCCAGGAATGTATAGAATGAAGAATTTAGTCATCAAGGGTTTTGTTGTAATTTAGTTTCTTAATATTTCTATACATTTCTATTTTTCATTTGGCGAAACTAGTATTCTAGATGAACAAATTGCAATGAATTAAATTTCGCATTAACCTAATATTATATAGTATTAGTTTGGTTTATGCAGTAACCTGTAGCTTATCTAAACTGTAATTAAAATGTACCAAAATGTGTAAAGTGCAATGTAGCGGAGTAGGAGGATTTGTTACAATTGAAAATTTATTTATTGCTACAAAAGCAGTTTTTTTTGCTAGAATATAAATCCTGAAAATTGTGACTTGACATTTTGAAGTTAGATGTACAGCATTTCTGATGCAGAATATTTTTGAAGATTGGTACCTTAAATGTATCCAGTCTATTTTGAATTTGGATGCTAAGTTTACAGTCCCCTATGGATATGGATTGTGTAGCTCATATTGTGTTTGAGTTCGGATTTCACTTAAATAGTACCCAAAAATATATTCACCAGAGATAATATTTGAAGCTGAGAGAGAATCTTGATGGTGGTGAAGTGCAGAATAATGTTCTAAACCTCAAGTTGATTTTTAAAGGAAGAAAACGTTGTATAACATTTCTTTCTGAACCTCTAACACTTATTATAAAGTCCAAATTTTTCCTACTTGACTGAACCTTTTACAGAGTTACCTCCATTATGTAATATGATGTTTCAATCAAGAATATTATTTTCCTTTTAATGGCCACATATCTTTGTTAGCTTTGTTAGAGTTAGACACAATTGGACAGGGGAAATATTTACCTTTTTTAAAAAAAATCTTTGCAAGCTACCAAATATTCACAAAAGATGTGGATCCCAATCTTGGCAATTATGCCTTCTTAATATTTTAGTTGTATCTAAAATTATTGTGAGACTTTTCATGTAGGACATAAACATGCTGTCATTCTAAAATTTAAATTCTTTGTAGCATTTCCCAAACAAAGCAACCAAGATCAGCTGTCTGGGTCAGTGCCTGGTGGTGTAGGGGACTAAGTGCTGTTAAAGTAGCACTTAGTTACCAGCTGTTTGCAATTACTGCAAGTTCAAATCTCACCAGGCTCAAGGTTGACTCAGCCTTCCATCCTTTCAAGGTAGGTAAAATGAGGACCTGGACTGTAGGGGCAATAAGCTGACTTTGTATAAAGAACACCGCTTAGGGGGAGCCGAAAGCCCTACTAAGCAGGTATATACAAAAGAATGAAGGCTATTCCTTAATGCATTGTAAGCTGCCCTGAGTCTCCGGAGAAGGGCGGCATATAAATCAAACTAATAAATAAATAAATAAATAATAATAAATAAATAAATAAGTTGCCTGCTAAGAAAGCTTGCTAAGATATTTCAATATTTAGTGCTAAGGCCTTGTAATTCAACTTGACTGGGTTTATTATTTCAACAGTCTCATTATATACTTTCCCACTAAGAAACTGAACATATATGGTTATCAACAATTTACATAGTTGAAAGCAGGATTCTTTAATACTTTGAATGTACATTGAATTAATTTATTGTTTCTTTGTAAGAATGAATTAGAAAAGGAAATGGAAATGATTTGAATTCGTTAGCATAACTTGAATTTGCTGGAGAACAAGTTTTCTTTAGTATACAGAAATACTTAACTGATATACAGAAATGCTTAATAAAAAGTTTATACCATCAACATGCAAAAGATATAAATACATAAAAAGGAAAAAAGAAACAAAATACATACTGTACCTGAATACCTAAATCTCAGTTCTTAAGCAAAAATTTGACCATGTGGAATAATAGTGATCATTCCATTATACAATAAAAACGCAATTCATACATTAAAGAGCAAACATCATGAATTCATAACTGTAAATCTAGGTGGTGCTATTGTTCTATTGTTATTTTTTCTGCTAAACGTCTTTGGTAAATCTTTATATATTTTATGGTAAAATTATATATTTTTGATAAAAATCACATCTAATATCCGTTCAGTTCACACAGGAGCTCTCTGGAGCTATACTCTCTCCATTACTCTTTTCTCTATATACAAATGATTATATTTTGAAGGATCCTTCTGTTAAAGTACTGAAGTTTACAGATGATGCAACAGTTATTGGTCTCATTCGAGATGATGATGAGTCTGCATACAGATGAGATGTACAGCAACTGGCTCTGGTGCAGCCAGAACAATCTGGTGCAGCCAGAACAATGTGGAACTGAGTATTCTTAAAACTGTAGAGATGATAGTAGATTTGAGGAAAAGCTGTCCTGTTGTACTACCTCCTGCAATATTAGACAATACAGTATCAACAGTAGAGATCTTCAGGTTTCTGGGTTCTATAATCTCCCAGGACTTGAAATGGACACCTAACATTAGAACCATCTTTAAAAAGACCCAACAAAGAATGTACTTCCTGCATCAACTCAGGCTGCCCAAAGATCTGCTGATACAGAGGAATTATTGAGTCTGTGATTTGTGCCTCTTTGCACAGCAACCTCATAGGACAGGTGTAGACTTCAATGGATAGTTAGGACTGTAGAAAAACAATTGTGACCAGCCTGCCTTCCATTGAGGATCTATATACTGTATGAATCAGAAAGAGGGCTGAGAAAATATCTACTCATCACATCCTGGATATAAACTATTTCAACTTCACCCCCCAGGATGCCGGTATAGGGAATTGCATGCCAAAACAACTGGACACAAAAGTAGTTTCTTCTTCATGTCATCACTCTGCAAAACACATAACTCCTACAGCACTGTCTTATGCCTAAAGATATTTATTTATGCAGCAGGCTGTATTGCTATTATTCTTATCATCTTCTAATCTTTTTCCTTCCATTCTAACACTTAACTATGGGGAACACTTAACTCCCACAACACTATTTGTATTCATAATACTGTGCAGGAATAAAAATAAAAAAGAATGCTTAGTGATAAAAGTGAAAATTAGGACAGTTAAAAGCCCCAGTATCTTATCATAGTTGTAATTTAGATGTAAATCTGGAAATTTGTTATTTCTGAAAAACATCTTTACTAATTTATAATATTCTTGAAAGATCTTCAAAATATGAATCTAAAACTCTGCTAAGTACATCTTAGTAATACAGTTCTTGCAAAAAGGCTCATTGAGGTTTTTAGCCATCTATTTATGTCACTATTAATTGAAGAAAGATAATTTGAAATATTTAGGTGTACAAGTAGATAAATTATTGTTCTAGCATATTTAAAATGGACAATTGTTCTAGCATATTTAAAATGATTTAAACACTAAGCAGATCCCCAATTTTTACAAATTTTCATAAATAAATTAGAACTATGGGAAATGTAGACAGATTAGAATACAGAAAATCTATTTCTTCTTCATCCAAACCCTGTTTCTGTGCCCCACTTGGCCTGTATTTGTTTATTCCCCCATCGTTTTGTGATTGTGTAGGTTTGCATCTCACTGGAAACCTGGGGGGAGGAATGGATCTTTGTTTTTACCATTTGAAAGTTCTGTTTCCGCCTAATAATGACTTTGGATGACTTTGTAACACATGCTTGGCTATGGAAATTCTATATCAAGCAGAGAGTCAACATACAGTGCATTCAGAAACTATTCAGACCCACTCCACTTTTTGTTATTGTATCACTGTCAATTTTGATATGCTGCAGCCTGATTCTACAGTTGTTGAAATTCATTTTTTCTCATTAATCAACACTCAATACCCCATAATGACAAAGTGAAAACAAAAGTTTAGAAATTCTGTAAATTTATTGCAAACCCCCCAAAAAACAAATATATTGCCATAAGTATTCAGACGCTTTGCAACAACACTTGAAATTTAGCTCAGGTGCCTCCCATTTCTCTTGATCATTGCTGACAGATTTTACATCTTCATTGGAGTTGACCTGTGGTAAATTACTGTATTTTTCGGAGTATAAGATATACCTTTTTCCCCCCAAAAAGAGGGTGAAAATCTGGGTGTGTCTTATACTCTGAATGAAGCCCCACCTAGCTTCTCAAACAGAGGTTTCCGAGGCTGAAAAAAGCATCAGAAACAAAGCTTCAGAAAAGAAGCCCCCAAACAGAGCTTCAGAAAAAAAGCCCCCCAAAAGAGCTTCAGAAAAGAAGCTCCCAAACAGAGCTTCAGAGACTTTTTTTTCTGAAGCTCTGTTTTGGAAGCTTTCAGAGGCAGGAAAAAATGTTTTTGCTGAAAAAGAGTTTCAGAAGTTTCAGAGGCAGCAAAAAAGGCAAGGCACAGAGCTCACAACCAAGGAACTTGTTGCTAAAATTCACCTCTGGGAACAGCTGATTGGGGGTATTCCGATCCACCTGCCAGTCGGCTTTTTTCTTATTTTACTTCCCAAAAACTAAGATGTGTCTTATACTCTGGTGCGTTTTATACTCCGAAAAATACAGTAAATTGATTGGACATGATTTGGAAAGGCACACCTCTCTATAGAAGGTCTCAAAGCTGATAATGCATACTGTAGCACAGCAAAAGCCATGATGTCAAAGGAACTGCCTGCAGAGCTCAGAGATAGGATTATAGCAAGGCACAGATCTGGGGAAAGCTACCATAAAATTTCTTCTGCACTGAAGGTTCCTAAGAGCACAGTGGCCTTAATAATGCCGCGCGGCCACGCGGGGGATTATGGGAGCGACGGGGCGCTCCCACGTGACACCTCTCCTGCGCGAGCTGCATTGGTTGCCGATGGACTTCCGGGTGCGTTTCAAGGTGTTGGTGATCACCTTTAAAGCACTCCATGGCTTAGGACCAGGGTACTTACAGGACCGCTTCTGCCGCCAATTGCCTCCCACTGGCCGGTGCGCTCCCACAGAGAGGGCCTCCTCAGGGTGCCATCAGCCAGACAATGCTGGCTGGCGTCCCCCAGGGGGAGAGCCTTCTCTGTGGCAGCCCCTACTCTCTGGAATGATCTTCCTCCAGAACTGAGAACAATTTCCGACCTCCGGACTTTTCGTCGGGCCCTAAAAACTTATCTTTTCCAGCTTGCCGGTCTAGCCTGATCCCTGTTGAATTTTTAAAATTTTTAGTGTTGTAGGGTTGTTGTATTTTAAGTATTTAATTGTTTTTAACTTTCAGCCAAAGTTTATATGGGTTTTACAATTTTTAACTTTTATGTATTGTTTTTATTCAGCTGTTCACTGCCCTGAGTCTGCAAGGAGAAGGGCGGTATATAAATCTAATAAATAAATAAAAAATAAAAAATAATTAATAAATAAATAAATAAATAAATAAATAAATAAATAAATAAATAAATAAATAAATAAATAAATAAATAAATAAATAAATAAATAAATAAATAAATAAATAAATAAATAAATAAATAAATAAATAAATAAATAAATAAATAAAAAATAAATAATAAATAAATAATAAATAAATAAATAATAATAATTCTCAAATGGAAGAAGTTTGGTATAACCAGGAGCTGGTGTCCCAGTAAAACAGCGATTGGGAGAGAAGTGCCTTAGTAAGAGAAGAGACCAAGAACCTGATGGTCCCTCTGCCTGAGCTCCAGAGATCCTATGTGGAGATGTGACAAAGTTCCAGAAGGACAACCATCACTGCAACCCTCCACCGATCTGGGGTTTATGGCAGAGTGGCTAGATGAAAGCCTCTCCTCAGTGCAAAACACATGAAAACCCGCTTGGAGTTTGCAAAAAAACATCCGAAAGACACTCAGACTGTGAGGAACAAGGTTCTCAGGTCTGATGAAACCAAGGTTGAACCGGTGGCCTCAATTTTAAATGGAGGATTTAAAATCTGATTTCTGGAGGAAATCAGGCACCGCTCATAATCTGCCTAATGTCATCTAAACAGTGAAACATGGTGATGACAGTATTATGCAGTCGGGGTGTTTTTTTAGCAGCAGGGCCTGGGAGACTGGTCAGGGTTGAGGAAAAGCTGGCTAGAGCAAGGTGCAGAGGTATTCTCCATGAAATCCTATTCCAGGGGGTCCGGGACTCCAGACAAGGCTGAAGGTTCACTTTTCAACATGCCAATCCTAAATACATACCCAAGTCAATACTGGAGTGGCTTAGGGACAACTGATCACTGGTGGCTGAGCCAGAGCCCTGACTTGGACCCTATTGAACATCTTTGGAAGGACCTGAAAATGACTGTCCACAGATGGTTGCGATCGAACCTGACTGAGAGGATTTGCAAGGAAGAATATCAGAAAATTCCCCAATCCAGTGTGCAGAGCTTGTTGTGCTATACTCTTTCTGACTCGAGGCTGCAATTGCCAAAGGTAGCAAACAAAATACTGAGTGAAGAATCTGAATACTTATGCCAAAATGATATTTCACTCTTTTTTTTCTTTTATATAAATTTACAGACATTTCTAAAATCTGTTTCTGTTTTGTCATTATGGAATAGAGTGTAGATCAGTGGTTCTCAACCTTCCTAATGCCATGACCCTTTAATACAGTTCCTCATGTTGTGCTGACCCCCAACCATAAAATTATTTTTGTTGTTACTTCATAACTGTAACTTTTTCAGCCCTCTGAGTAATCCATGTGCACAAAAGGACTACCCAGAGGGCTGAAAAAAGTGATTTCTGACAGGTCCTCACACTTTTGACCGGTCTTCGCACTTATGACTGGTCATCATTTATGCCCATTGTAGCATTCTTAACAACCGGGTCACTCATTTCACAACTGCTTCTCTTCACCATGGTGATAAGATAGGGCAAAAATGTAAAATGTGAGGACAGTTGTAAGTTTGAGGACTGGTCAAAAGTGCGAGGACCAGTCAAAAATACATTTTTCAGCCCTCTGAGTAGTCTATATGCATAAAAGTATACAGCAATAGAGAGGGATGAAGGAAGGGAAGGGAAATTAGAATAGGAGTGAGGGTAAGAGAGGGAGGAAGAGAGGAGGAGAAGGAGAAAGGAAGAGGAAGTAGGGAGGAGAAGAAGAGGGGGGAAGAGAAAGTAAGAAGGAAAGAAAAGAGAGAGGTGGTAGGTTTGAGGAGAAAGATTGTTTTACAATAAAAGAGATGAAAGGGAAGAAAACTAACCGCAAACAAATATAAAGGTATTAAGATAAAGAATGAATTGTTAAACTTTAAAGAATAAAAGAGAACAAATATGAATAAATAGCAATAATTAGAAACACACATACAAACATACAATGTATTTTCTTTGAACAGAGTATTTGGCCGGTTCACAAATTTAAACAGTATTTAGTCACTTCAATTAAATTTACAATTTCTATATTTCCTTTTTGCCATATTTATTCCTCATCTATTTTTTTAAAAAACCAATATTACCCTTCATCCTCATCTCTAATCTTAATCAAAATCAATTTTTCCCTTCTATTCTGTATTATACTCCTTTGCATTGTCATCTATTTTTATATCCATCCTCACATTGGTTAATTATGTAATTATGTAATACAGTTGTTTAATGCAAATTCAACATTTTAATATAAATCAATTGGTTATGTAACTATTTTTTTTGTATATTAATCAATATGAACATGAATATTCCAATTATTTCCATGCAATCCAATTTCTTACAAATCAATTAATTATATTTACTAATAATAATAAACCAAATAATTTATCCCATATATTCCTTCAATCCACAACTTAGCCATTTCTGCTTTAAACACAATATACAATTAATAGTATCTCAATTATTAAAATTCCCTAGTTAAATAGAGCTTTTTTTCTTCTGTGTTGTAAAATCCTCTTTTGCCCTAAATTTCCCATTGTTTGCAGTTTTGCACCTACCTTTTTTGGTGAGAAAAAAGAGAAAGAAATCTCTCTCTGCCTCATTTTGTCACCTTGCAGCAAAGACCCTGCTTTACTTTCAGTTTCGCTTTTTCAGCATAGCTAGGGGGAAAAAAATCTGCTCCAGCAATTTACCTCTTTGCACCTAGCCAGCAATAGAGCCCTGAGCAAAACAGCTGAGAGCAAATCAGCTGGGAGTCGGGAGGCTGATCAAATCAACTTATGGTAATTAACCTATGCTGAAGCTGAAAGGGCCTGTTTTTTCTATTTTTGCAGGCACCAGCCTACTCATTTGTTTTCCTTTAACACTGATCACCTGTAGGGCAGCCCTTTGAAACCCCCGGCAAGAATTTAAACAGTTTTTTTCCCTCTAGCCATCAACTATTTATTTTTTTATTTATTTTAATTTGATTTATATGCCGCCCTTCTCCGGAGACTCAGGGCGGCTTACAATGTGTTAAGCAATAGCCTTCATACTTTTGTATATTTTATACAAAGTCAGCTTATTGCCCCCAACAAACTGGGTCCTCAATTTACCCACCTTAGAAAGGATGGAAGGCTGAGTCGACCTTGAGCCTGGCGAGGATTGAACTCACAGAAATTACAGGCAGCTGGTGTTAATTGCTGCCTTTAGTAAGAGGCATTAGCCCTCTACGCTACACAGGCTCTATTTAACTAGGAGGCAGCAATAGATTGGGAGTGGGCGGGATAAGCGACCGGCGACCGGCAATCCAACAGAGGCAGAGGCAGAGGGTGAGGGTGAGTGAAGGCGTGGGGGTGGGGCGAGAGAGGGCTTTGGCGACCCCTGTGAAATGGCTGTTTGACCCCCAAAGGGGTCGCAACCCCCAGGTTGAGAACTCCTGGTGTAGATTAATGAGAAAAATAAATAAATTTCAGCCTGTAGAATCAGGCTGTCACATAACAAAATTGACAAAAGTGAAGGACGTTTGAATACTTTCTGAATGCACTGTAAGTAGATACTGACTAATTATTCTATTAGTCTTCTTTAATTATTCAGGATCTTCATTTGTATGATGACTTAGATCAGGCCAATCTTCAGTATCTTTTATTCTCTTGTGCTTCTGAAGTTGACTGTTGTGCCTTAATCTTTTATGTGTACATAATCTTAAAATGTTGCTGTAATATGCTGGAGGTATTTAATTTATAATTTAAATTATATAATTTATAATTTGGCATATAGTCATGCTGGCCACCTGACCATAGAAGCGTGTTCTGAAAATGCTAGTTCCATTGGCTATGGAATACAGATCAGCAATGCCCCATACAATTGGACATGACTGGACATATAATATTTATATAATCTAACATGTTAGAAAACCTTGTTCTTCTTTATTGGGAGTAAATTTTGAATAATTCAGAAGAAGAAATGGTTGTTGCTCCTTATTGCTTGCAGCTTGTATAAAGAACTTTTTGGAAACTAGGCAATAAGCCGTTCAGGACTAAGCAGTATGTTTACCTTTTGTGTGATCATTCTGATTTTCCTTTTTGTTGATGTACCTGCTTCTCTCTTCTGTGTTTCGCATAATTGTGGTGATTTAGGCCTGACTTTGAGTGTAACTTAATAAAGTGTCTTATCTCCTATTGGGTGTTACTACCATGAATTTTTACTCTTTTCTAAGCTTACTCTTTCACTCCCCAGACTGAGGCTAGCCTCTGCATATCAATAAAGGAAATATAGCACCAGTGTTTCTAAAAAACTACATAAGGACAACTTGCATTTTTCTCAAGAAGTTTCGTTCTTAAAATCATTAAATGGCAAGTTTAAAGGTTAGTGCAATTATATTGTGTTTGCAGTGACTGAATAATCATACTCAGGTCTCAGATCACTGTAACATATTTGGCATCATAGCAATTGAGTAAGAGAATGGATAATGGCCTCTTTGTTAGGCCAGTTATCATGCTTCATCTTATTTACAGTTATCAGTAGCAGAACTCTCCTTGGCTGGACAAAACATGAATTTCCACTTACTTCAGTAGTATATTTAGCTGAAGTGGTTGTAATACCACTTTTGTAAATGAGCACATCTTATGAGAACATTTCCCAATACCTTCTGTCAGTGGTGGGTTGCTCCCAGTTCTTTAGAACCGGTAGTAAAAGTGGTGGGAGGCTCCGCCCAGATATCTTAATTGATGATCTGCGCATGCACAGAAGCGTGCATGCACACACAAGCAAAGTGAGAATGCATGCATGCTCCCGTTGCGAACCGGTAGTAAAGGTAAGTAGAACCCACCCCTGCCTTCTGTATTCATTGTTCAGTCTCTGTGACATAGATCTTTTCAGTTGTTCTGTCTCTGTGACAAGGGCTATTTACAGTAGCTATTTCGCTGGCATTCAAGTTCCTTCTACTATATTACATACTGCTCAAAGAGGCACTTAAGCTAATTCAATTCCTTTATTCCTTGCTTATGGTTGATTATAAACTATGCATTTAATAAATAATTCCTAGCTCCTAACTCCAGGTCAGAATCAAGACAGGGGAATTTGAATCTCTCTTATTCTGTAAACCTCTGAATATAAACCCCCCCCCCCCAAGAAGGTATCAGTGCTTCACTTTGTCAGCTTTTTGAGATGGACAAGATCAAGAAACAGCAGGGATTGTTTTGAATGTAGAATAAAATAAAACAGTTTTGAAAACCTATCAACATTTCTCTCTATTGCATCATATACTAAACAATATTAACACAGGTTTATTTTGAGGGTTTATTTCATACTTTCCTCTTTTCAGAGTGTAATTGCTTCTGAAACACTCTTTTTAAAGGTACCTTTCGGATTCCCAATGCCAGATAACTTCAAATCAACACCCTTGTAAAAATCACTTTCCCTTCCTCTTGCATTTCCCAAGGGACCAGGCAATTCATACTGAAAGGGCAGAGGGAATTGTCTCTCATTTGTCCCTCTCTCCCTCATTTGCAGATGAATCTGGCAGCTTACAATGTCAGAGTACCAGAGATTTTTTTTCTCCGTACATTCTTTCACTGCCATACTCAACTTTAGTTGTTTTGTTTATAATTGTCTTAATTGTTGTGTTTTATTTTAGTCTGCACTGTTAAAAAACCCCATTTTTTTGGACATGTTGTGAAGTTAAAAAGTTTGGCTTGAAGGGACAGATTGTTTTTCATCGCATTTGTTTCCATCTCATGACATGGGAATTTTACTTCTGTTAAGAGGCACCATTGTTGGGCTGCACTTAAAGCATCAGTTGGCCTTTATATAGCCATGCTGTTGGGGATGATTAATCACACATTTCTTAGTTCTAGGATATTTCTGATGTGAGTCTCATGTAAAAATGAAAGAAATCAAGATGTCACCCTGATAACCACCATATTTGTCCAAACCATCAGAAAATATTTTATTCATGAATCTAGAAAAGACCACTGTTACTCAGTCAAAAGGGCTGTGTATTACTGTGTATTCAGATTCGCCAGACTGCGTGTTAAAAGCTGTTAAATATTCATAGCCCTCTTTCATTCGTTCAAATGGTAAATTCTTCTCAAGCCCAGCCTAGTGAAAATGAATGCGTTCTGAAAGTAATCAAGCAGATATAAAATAAGAGCTACTATGTAATTGTTCTTAATATCCACAGAATTTAGAATCTACAATCATGAGCAGGCTTCCAAGAATTATATTTCTTTTAAAATAAAAATTTAGACTGTACATACAGGGATGAAAATATGTCATTTTCCAGCTGACACATCAAAAATGGTAAAATCTTAGCTAGATGTGACTGACTGAAGAGAGGTTCTACAGAACAGATGGGATTGCTGCTATTGTATTACCTACTGCGTTGAATAGCATCTTCTTGTCTTAGGAGCTATATTCCATTGTTGAGCTGGTGATTCTTCAGGAACCAATAACAACAATAATTTATTGCCTCAAGATACTGGAGTGGCTCAGGATTTCACGGCCACTATGACAGCCACGGGCTATCCAAAGTCCTAATGGGCCCAATACATACTGGGATTCAACTTTTCCTTGGGACTGTTAACACATGATCTGGATCAGGAGGTTGTAATCAGTTTGTTGTTGTGGTCAGATGGTTTTCTGATTGCTTTTCAACTTACATATTTTTCAGACTATAAGGCACTCTGAAGTATAAGACACATCTAGCTTTTGGGGAGGAAAACAAGGGGAAAAAAATCTGCCTCTGCCTCCCAGCAATTTGCCTCATTGCACCAAACTGCAAACAGCATGGTCAGCTTCAGCACATCCTAATTTAGCACAAGCAGCTGATTGGCTGTTGGATCTGCCTCCCAGTATACTGCCTATTAGTTTTTCCAGACTGCGGGGATTTTCGGCCTCTGTGCATCCCGTTTTTGGCCTCCGTGCATCCCGTTTTCGGCCTCAGAATGCCCCATTTTTGGCTTCTGCATGTCTCATTTTCGGCTCATTCCAGGCGGTGGGGATCGCCACTGCCACTACCTATCCCTGCCGCCTGGAACAGGCTGAAAATGCGTGCAGAGGCCAAAAATGGGATGCACAGAGGCCAAAAATGGGATGCTGAAGACACCAGGCTGAAGATGATGAGTGGGACCTCATCGAAACATCACTAAGATACTCTCAATCTTACATGGGAAAAGACCCGAATACTCTTAAGACTTGCATACCTGTACCCGTGAAAATCTATGAAAACAAATATCTCACCTCTACGGGGAGGAAACCTTCCTGCTGACCAGGACCTAAGAGAAACTCGAAGTCCGAAAAGCTACCATTTTACGTGAACTCACATTCCTATGCAACTGCCAAGACAAAAATGTGATCCCCACATGCTTCCAACTAAAATTCCATTCTAAAACCTCAGCCACCGAAAGGATCCTGAAAAGAACTGAATTAGCCCTAATCAGAAACGAACTCCACAAGAAAAGATTCCTACTAGACCAAACCAACAGAGACCTACTCACACTTCACCTCACACTCAGTAACAAAATCCACTCTGGGACAAATCCAAATGACTAGCTCTCTGGAGAGCCAAAACAGAAACCTTCCACAAGACTGACACACACACACCAACAAACTCCACAGACTAGAAAAATGCCAAAAGCCCAACCCCCCTCCAGAGCAACTCATGAAATAAACAGTTTATAACATGTCAGACAGAACCTTCACCATAGCAGAAACCAATGTCCTTTCCAAAGGATTCAACTTTGCAGTCACCCCCAAACACATCCCCACTGAAAACATCATATGTGGAGTTGAAGCTAGCCTAACCAAAATCAACCCAGATGAACCCGATAAAATCAGACTTGAAGTCACCAACGTCCTCTGCTCCAGTAATCCACCCAGAAGCAACTTACACAAAGAAGAACAAAAAGCACTCACCAACCTGAGGAAAGACAATAACATAATCATTCTCCCAGCAGACAAAGGTAATGCCACAGTGATGATGAACACATCTGATTACCAAACCAAACTATCCAACTTACTCCAAGACCCCGTTTACAAACCTTTAAACACAGACCCCACCACTTACCTGGAAAAAAATCACCAAATCCAAATAAAAGCCTCTCCCATCCAGCAAAGAATCATCCCCAGGGAGAAATCACCTAGATGCTCCAAGCTCTATGGCCTCCCCAAGATACACAAAGAAGGAATACCACTCAGATCCATAGTCAGCTCTATAGGCTCACCTCTACAGAAACTTGCCAAATTTCTTGCCAAACAACTTCAGCCCTACGCAGAATCCATCACCTCTCACGTACAAAACTTATTCCACTTCATAGGAACTATAAAGAAACAATACCTACAACCTAGTGACCTACTCTTGAGTTTTGATGTCATATCCCTCTTCACTCAAGTGCCCATTAAAGAAGCCTTTACAGCTATCCAAAACAAATACAACCCCCCTAAACACATCCTAGATCTGACCAACCGCTGCCTAACCAACACATACGTCATCCACAATGGACACAGATACAAACAGATAGATGGAGCACCTATAGGATCACCCCTCTCACCCGTCATCGCAAACTTATACATGGAACACTTTGAAACCAACACTTTAGATAAATCTGAACACAAACCCAAACTCTGGCTCAGATATGTAGATGGTACTTTCATAATTTAGCCACACGGAAAGGAAAAACTGGACAACTTCCTCACACATCTCAACAACCTACACTCCAAAATACAATTTATTATGGAAATAGAAGCTAACAACCAACTCCTCTTTCTGGATGTCCTAGTCTACAAAAAACCCAATGGCTCCCTAGGACACACCATCTACCGGAAAAAAACCCACACAAACCGCTACTTAAATGCTCAATCACTTCATCACCCTGCGCAAATCAACTTCGCAGCCAAGACTCTCATCTCCAGAACCAAATGCCTAGCTGACAAAGACCACCTGAAAACTGAATTACACACTCTCACAAACGTATTTATCATTAACGGATTCCAAAGAAACACAATTACCAACCTAATCCAAAGGGAGACACCCCAAGAACCGAGACACAGAACAGAATAACGGCATCGCCCTCCTACCTTACATCAAAGGCACCACAGATAAAATCAGCAAAATTCTCCACAAACACAACATCAAGACAACCTTCTTCCCTGTCCAAAAAATAGCCAACATCTTAAGAAATCCCAAAGACAAGATCCAGCTAGAAAACCAAGTCGTCTATGAAATACCATGCAAAATCTGCCCAGCCACATACATTGGACAAACCAATAGGAGAATAAATGCGTGCATCGCAGAACACAAAAGCACAGTCAGAAAAGAAGAAAAAACTTCCTCCCTTTTCCAGCATCTTAAAACAATCGGACATGGGTTTTCCGGTTTGACGTCGCGGCGAGACAGTTAGAGAAATAGCGGGCTCTGATGAGTCCCACGAAAACCCCGGCTGCTGAACCGCTGCCGATGAGTCTTTGGACCGAACCAGTCTTGCAGGGACGGGGGAAGAAGAGGGGCACCTCAGATGACCGAGAGAAACAGGCAAGTTCCTTGGAGGTTGGTGGGAGCCCTTTGTGAGTCGGCAGCAGGGGGCGGCAGCCATGGCGGCTGCCACGAAGCTGGAACAACTGGGTAAGAAAAGTGCTGGAGGAAAGCAGAGAAAAATGGAGCTCTTTGAAGCCGAGTGAGTGACAACAGCCCAGGCTTGCAACAACATTCGGAGCATTATTAGCAATTAGAAGACCCCCTAGCCTAAAACAGCAGCTATGCAACAAAGGGGCTTTGGAAAAATTTTTAAAACTACAATTTTAAAGAGACAAAGACCTGAGTAACAATTAATTTTGGAACAGAACTAAAAGAACTAATCTGGAGATATGGTTAAAAGATTAAATACTTTAAAAATTTGAATTGGATTTTTAAAAGGAAAAGGAAGATTGATTTTTTTAATTAAAAGACGAAGAAATAGAATGGACGGTTATATAACAATAAATAAAATGAAGTCTTGCATGACTAATGGAAAATGTGGATTACAGAAAGACACCATCTGGCATAAATATGAACTTTGTAACCTCCCTTTGTTATGGAAAATTCTGAACTCTAATAGCAAAAATTACTGAACTCTATGGAGGAGGACTTTTCTTTCCTGTTTGCAGGCGGCTTGATTATGGTGAAAAGAAAAGAAATCTACAATGAAACTGCTACAGTTGAAATAATAATACTGGTGCAGGAATAGAAGAAGGATTAAGCGCAGCCTCAACAGAAAAAGATTTGATATATCATATACGGAATAAAAATAAGTAAAGAGAATTAACTTGATTTATGGAGAAGAAAATTAATAATTTGGAAAATAGAAGGAAATATATGTTTGCAGACAAGGAAATGAAGATAAAGTGATTAAAAATAAAATAAAGTAAAGATGGATTGTAATAATTAAAGAGAGGTTTTTATAGAAATCAAGAATGTTAAAAGAAATTAATACATGTAAAGTTATGCTAGATGCAAGAACTATGTTTCAATGTCAAAATATTAAGGAAAAAGAATAAGAATAAATATGATTAATTAAATATGTTAAAAGGAATTTATAAATACAATTAAAGATATGTTTTAAGAAAACCATGTCTCAATGTTAAAATGTTATGAATGTCATGAAAAAGGATACAGAAAAATAAGACTATGTGAAAAAGCAATGTATAGATGGGTGGAAACAACAAAGAAAGGTTCAAGTAGAGATGGATAGTTAAACCAACTATGAATATGCTGTTTTTAACAGCCAAAAAGTTATAATATGCTGTGTTGAACAACCAAACAAAATGAATATGCTGTGTGACAGCCAAAACAAAACTGAATATGCCGTGTAACGGCCAAAAAATAAATAAATAGAAACTAATATGCTGTGTTCATTAGCCAAAGAAGAAAGGACATTCTGTGTAATAGCCAAAAAATAATAAAAAGATAAGCTGTGTTCAACAGCTAAAACAAATGTTTATGCTGTGTTTAATAGTCAAGAAATAAAAGAAATAAAAATGGTTGGTTTAACAATAAAGATAAAGACAATAACTCTGGGTTTCTTTAGGAAAATATAAAATGAGGTGGGATAATTGAAAGTGATAGTTAAGATAAGATGAATAAGTTAGGTTTAATAATAGAAATAAAGAGTATAAATTCTGAGTAATAGTTAGAAATAAAATGGGTATGTTGAAATTAAATATTTTTGGAATGTTTAATATAATTATATGCTCTATATTGTTAAAATATATCCATCTAGGCAAATGAAAGAGAAAAATGGATTGACAATTGGTTAGTTTAAGTAACGGGTTTTTGGGGATATTGGCATAGTTACATAGACAGATTTGAGGGAAATACTTGTTTAAAATATTTAGTTGTAACATCCTTAATTGAAAAATAAGATTTGTTAATGATATGCTTTAATATGTGACCGGAGCAAAAGCTTCGTTTTGAAAAGATGTATTTTATGTTTTTGTTTTAAAAATAAAAAAAAATTATTCCAAAAAAAAAAAAAAAAGGACATGAAGTTGATTTTGAAGGAACCAAATTGATCTCCAAAACTGAACACTTCAGCAAGAGAATAATTATGGAAGCCATCGAAATAGAGAAACACCCCCATAACATGAATAAATGTGACAATATCTCCCGCCTACCAGACATCTGGAAACTAGCCCTAATCAACAAACGAGTCCCAGCCACAAACATTGACACCAGACCCAGGATAATACATGACACCACCATACATGACACTGCCACCAATCATCCTCACCAGATTCAAACCCAATCCCATCCCATAGACGAAATTTAACCACCGTCCAGAGGCTGGACTACAGTGGCATTGCCAACTGCTGCGCCCTCCTCCAATCCCCACACAAAGCAAACTAACACACACCAGAACACATGACAAGACCTCAGACTCGGAGCCAAACCAAAGCCTGGGATGTTACATCACAGCCATCTGCTCAAGACAATACATCTCAGAACTCAGGATGTTACAATACTAAAGCTCAGGATGTTACAGCACAACCCATTACTCAGATTGTTATAACACAAAAGGCTAATGAGTACACAGCTAAGACCTCGCCCACATTTATTTTGACTGTAGTGGAAAGATTTTTATATACAGTTCCCAGGAGTGAAATGCTCCCAGTTCGGACTGGCTCGGGCGAGTAGGTAATGATGGTGGCGGGCAGTTCGGAGAACCGGTAGCAAAAATCCCTGCCCCCGTCCCCCATGCCCAGCTGAGGCATGCAATCATCAGAACCTTTTTTTTCTTTTAAATGACTGACGATCCAAGCCCTGACGATCCAAGCTCTGACTAATCAGGCAACTCAGCTTGGATCGCCAGAGCATTTTGAAAGCATTTTTTACATGGTTTTACATGTAAAAAATGGTTTTAAAAGTAAAAAAAAAATTGGCCACATTCACCCAGTCACATTACCACCACCACCCACCAAACCACGCCCAGAGAACCGGTAGTAACAAATTTTAGATTTCACCCCTGACAATTCCTCATAAAATTACTATAGTAAGCAAAAGCAATCGGAAGCAGTTGTGAATAGTCTCAAATAGAGTGCCAGGTTCCAAGTAATGCACCCATCACAAATTGAACTCTGGGGCATTCCGCTTCCTCAGAGAACAAATTTTTTTAGATACATTTTCTAAATTTATTTAGATACATCATCTTGGCATGAACTTGTGGAAAGCCAGTACTAAAAGTTTCTGTGCTTTTCACCCCACTATAAGTAAAAGTTTCTCAATTTTTAAAAACAATATGTCACACTATCCAACCGGGATGAGAACTGGTTGCTTGGCCACTTTTCTCCTCCTCTGGCTGACCAGACCTTGGAATGTTTCTGACTCGTCGGCTAGCTGTGTTGTTTTGGCTGAAGACCCAATCCACCTCAGCTCTCCCCTTTTCAACTCCAAACTGTGTTAAACTTTATTCATGTGAGAGTAACCCAGGATATAAACAATCCCACAACCTTATCAGATTCAGGCTTTACATAGAGATTTTATAACTAGTCACTTCATGTACCATAAAGCACTCTTGGAAATGTTGCCACCTCCATGGTCACATGACCACAGGTTGGGTGGATCAGCTTTATGACCCAGTTGTGGCATTTTGCATCACCGCAATTCACAAAAAAGCTCAATTCCAATTAATGGGTTTGCTTAACAACTGTGGTGCTTGTTTAACAACAGCAGTGTTCAGCATTGCTGCAAAAAAGGCTGGAAAATTATATCAAATTTTGGGGGTACCTCAATTTATGACCGTAATGATTTATGACTGTATTTAGAGAGATCATATCACCTCTCTATAAAGTATTTGCAACCAGCCTTCCATAATGCAGCTGTTTGGTAGCTGTCGTAACTTTGAATGGACATAAAATGACAAGTTGTAAGTTAAGTACTACCCATAATTTTGTTTGGATTATGTTCATTTATTTCATATTTCTTCATGTCAATTTTTCCTATTGATTCTATGAAAAATTGGTCAGTCTCATATTTAGGGTCACATCCCTCTTCTTCCATTCACCAATTTTCTTAAAATAATTTTCATTTGTCAACTGTATTACAGTAAACTTCATGTGGTTAATACAATTTTCAATAGTATCCATTGGGCTATGTTAAAATTTTAACATGACTGATAAATTGTTGTGTGATCGATATGCTGCTTTTGGTGTAGGAGAATGTATTTCATTAGCTGTGTCTATACTTGCTATTTTATGATAAGTGTGGTCTAGCAGATACACAGCATTTAGGTAATCATGCATGATTTCAAAAAAACTGAAGCAGGATTTGACCTAAACACTACCCAAATGAGAGACCAGCAGGAAATCTCAGGCTGTAGAATGAAAAGTTGAAAAAAAAGTAAAAAAACCAATCTCAAACTATTTCCGTATTATTGCCAGTTTTGTTTGATGCTTTCCTTAATTATAGTGGTATTCAAATCACTTTGTTTTTTGTTTTGGCTGAAGCAGTTTCTCACTTTTTAAAATTGTGCTGAACTGATCAAAGATCTATTTTTACACATGAATTTGCACTAACAAATCTAGCAGCTAGCATTAGTTACTGAATGAATTTCTTACTCTGTTTCAATTTATACATGTTACCATCAATATATGAAATTAAACATTTAATAGACTGTCTAGGAAATCTATAGAATGCCAAAAATGGGACATCAAAGTAAGAAACACTTAACATTTCATATATTTCCTAGGCATTCTATGCAGTGCCAAAAGGCAAACCAGCAAAGTATAAAATATGTCTGCTGAAATGCCATTCTAGCGTTCCTTGTTGCAACAAATAGGTCAGTACTGGTCTTTTTCTCATGTTTTTTTTTCAATAAGAAAGTCCTATTTTGAATTTCTTATTTGATTTTCATATACATCTTTTCAAAAAAAGGTTAGAGTTAAGATTAGCCTAACCTTAACCCTAACCTTTTTCATGATATTCTTCCTAGTTTACTTAAATAGTTGTGTCATTCTGTGTAATACATAGGTACTGTATTATATCTAAGTATATAGCATATTAAAACAACACAGACATTTCATACTTTGTCTAAAAATATCACACATTTCTTAGGCATTCTGTACAATGTCAGTTTTCTACACATTCCCAGTAACATATATATTAATAAAGGCTAGACTGAAAAGTAACAGCACTATAGTTTGTACATCCTTGAATGATTATTTTGTTGTTTTTGTATTAACTTTTAGATTAGCTGAGCATTTGTCTAAAATCGTATGTAAGATATGTATCAATTTGTTTACAAGCCTATTAACATAATCTAGAAAGCATAAAAATCTAGAAAGCATAAAAACTTAAAATTTTATAGGACTGTAACATTACAGTCCTAGTTTTTGTTTTTCAGACTTTCAGAGGACAAGTTTTAATATAAGTTTTGTGTAATATCAAAGAGATTCCTTTGATTTAAGTTGAAGCAGTTGCAAGTATTCATCAAGTATTATCTTAATGAGATCAGACAAGAAATAAAAGTATCACTGAATTTCACTTTTGTAATAGGAAGGCTGCCTGGTGAATCAGTTACTTTTTTTTCTGGAAGGCAATTTCCAAAGATCTGGGGCACATGTGAACCAGCGAGGGGTACTGCAGTGTGGTCCTGTGCTAGGCCTCCCAGTGTCTCGCACATCTCTTGATTACAATGGGAAGAGCCACAATTGTGGTTGTTAAGTGAGGCAGTCACATAAATGTTTTACTTAATGACCGCTACAATTATAACCATAATCCCCTGGATCATAGGTTGAGGACTACCTTGTATGTTTATGTTTTGTAACAATATTTTGATATCAAAAGTGTGCAGTGAATCTAGACTAGAACTTATTTGGTTGATAGGACTTTTTCTGGTTTTAGTATTACAATTACTATGGCTGGCTATATAGTCAACTAGATGTTTAGACTGGATTTGGCATTTTTATCCACTTACTGAGTCCTTTCCAATGACCTGAGATCGGTAGATTTGTTGTTTGATTGTGTTAAAGGTATCATCGCAGGATATTAACTGTTCCAAGTAAAGCTGTTGTTTACTTATTATTATAGTTGTAAAATCTCTTGTTGAAGAATTTTTTAAAAAAATAAAAACTATATAAATTGAAAGGAAAAAAAAGTAAGGAAAAAAGATAAGTAAAAAACAAAGGAGAAAAAGAAGAGAGGGGAAAAAAAGAAGAGTTATAAAAAGAGGCTTCCAGTCTTCTTTTCAGCAAATACATTTAAATTTTATCCTGCATAGAGGATAGAGTGGCTCTCTTCTTTTAATATTCTGTGCTTTCTAATTGTTAAACCCATAAATCATAAGTTCATTTTTTTCCATTTTCCATTTTTTTTCCATTCCATTTTTTTCCATTTTCAGCAAAAATTCGATAAAGGTTTTCCAATCATTGATGGATTTTCTCTACCAAGCAAATCAATTCTGCCATCACTGCAAATAATTAAAATCATAAATTTGAAGTACTTTCTACATTCTAGAGAGTTTTTCTGATGTTGTTTAGATCAGGAGTCTCTAACTCCAGGTTTGCAGCCCGATGCTGGGCCCCAATCAGTTGGGAACTGGTCCTCACAAGGGGCAGGTGAGCAGTGTGTGCGCACAAAGCTGCATTTGCATATGTGAAACTATCTGCCCCCCACATTGTAAAGATGGACAGATTAGGAATCACTAGGTTAGATTGTTTTTAAATGTATGCTAAGAGACAATCCATTACAGAAGGAGATCGCAATAATATTTCAGAATAAAAACACAAAGGTTTAGGTAGGCAGGTAGATAGATGTGTGGTGGAGGTGGATGGAAGATAGACAGACAGATGGACTGGACTGCTCAGATGGACAGGGCAGAGTGTGGAGCAGGCAGATAGGCAACTTTAATGGCCCTAACAAGCATAAAAATCAGTTCCAAAATAAGTTACTACGTTTGTGGAAATTTCAGGGGTGATGTTAAAGAAAAAGCAAATAACTAGTATCGGCCAACACAGTGAGAAAGAAGTGAATAATGAACTCTATCAAGTACAGTAGATGGGATAATAAAGCAGAACATGGCCTACCTTTGCTAGCATGAATGCTCCTTTGTGGTATATAATTCTGTAGAGATAATTGGGGTATGTGAAAAGAATATGAAAGATGAAAATGAGACAGTAAGATGAAGTTTTAGATCTATTATTCTATATAGCCATCTCAAGAATACATAATTGCATGGGTTTAGGTAAAAACTAGAAAACTATATATAGAATATAGAAATATAGAAAAACTATATTAGAAATAGGGCATCAAAACTACACGAGGAGAAATAATTGTCAGTGGTCATCTTCCAAGTTAATATCAGCCAAACTTAAGCTCAGAGATGAAGATTTCAGCCAGTATTTTTAATGTTATATTTTTATTTAAGCTGCTATAGAAGGACATCCAAGTTGTGACTGAAGAGCTGCATTCAGAAAAGAGTGGGAGACTTTAATATTTTGACAAATTTGAATTGAGTGATTTTAAAGTATGAATGATCAGAATATGTACAGAACTGAGCACTGAGTGGTGGTACGGGTAGTCTTCAACATTACCACAGTTGGGGCTGGAATTTCAGTTGCTAAACTTTATGATTATAAAGATGTCACACCACAACATTATTTAGCATCTGTGATCACGATGATCCCCATTGCTTATTTTAAATGAATTTTACTGGTCATTAGCCAAGTACCTATCTCAATCCAAATAATTCTGGATTTGGTCCTTCCCAGCTCCAGTAAATAAAGGATGTTTCCAATTCTCCCCCATCTCCCCTCCTCCATCTCTTTGTTTACATCTTACTTTGCCAAGCAACAAGCAGCCCCAGAACTGTATGGCTCTGGGGCTGCTTGCCATGCCTGAGAAGCTCCAGATGCCCTAGCCCAGTCCAACTTGACCTCACCACCCTGCAGTCTTACAAGCCTGCCATCTTGCTTCCACTGCTCTAGCTGCTCTTTGCTGCCATCTTCTTACTCCTACTGCTCACGAGGCATGCATGCCTTGGGCAATAAGGGGCTGGCTTTGCTCAGCGAAAAAGAAAATGAAAAAAGAAAAGAAAAGCACAAACCTTAAATGGGTCACAGTGCACTAAAATGTTCCTTTGTGCTGCTCTCCTGATTGGGGCTGGCTTTGTATTAAGAAAAGAGGAGGAAAAGTGGAAGCAGACTTTTTTCCTGGTTTTTGCAGCCCAAAGCCAGCCCTAGTCGTGCCCAGGAGCTCTTTGCAAAATGACATTTTGATGTGCTTTGGTCTCTTTAAGCTGTTTTCCCCCTTTTTTTGCAGTGCAGAGGCAGCCGCACATAATCCATAATATATTTTGAATAATATATACCCAATTCCTTAGTTTATCAGTATTTGAGGGTGGAGGTTTGTTCTCTGAGTTTGTGAGTTGGTTTCTGAACGTTTTGCTACCAGGTTAGGTAACATCTTCAGCAGAATTTAGGGGATGTCAGTGTCGGTGTTCTTCTGTTTGTAAGGGCTTTGTATGGTCAGTAGGTCTTGTGATGGTGAGGTAACATCAAATGAGGTTCACATCAGGTCAGAGTTTTGTGATGGGTCTTGTGATGTGTCAAGTGAGGGTTGTAGTGGGTCTTATGATGGGTCAGGTGTGGGTCCCCATGAGAGTCTTGTGATGTGTCCTGTGATGGGGACATTCATCAGGTGAAGGTAATTGGGAGGTGAAGTACTGGTTGGGGCGGTTCAAAAATGAAGTTTTTCGGATAGCCATTGCAGAGTAAGCCATCAAGCAACCATCTCTCTTCTGCTTTTCTTATTGTTGTAGTGCTGCAATGTGTCCCGGCCCTTCTTAAGAGGGTCTGGATACATCTTCTTTTGTGTGCAGTGAGGTGGTGGCTTGCAAAGCTGAGAATCTGGTCCATGTGTGTGGGTTTGGGTAGACACAGGTTTCCAGTTCTCTGTTGTCTAGTCTCTTTATATCGATGTTGAGGAATGGAAGTCTTTTGTCTCTTTCTTCTTTGCATGTGAATTTGATACCGAGGAATATGTTATTGAGTAGGTGATGTGTTTCTTCAATTTGCGAATATTTAATTATGACGAAGATGTCATCATTGTAGCATGTCCAGTATTTTGGTTGGATGGTGGGTAGAGCTATGGATTTATCAGTATTTAGCCAATGTCCAAAAGTTATAGCAAAATCTATGTTGAATCAGGGAAAGCGTAGTTGTATCCTTATCAGTACAGAGAAAAGTGAAAATTAGTTTCTGATTTAACAAGGGATGGAATGAAATTCACATTACCTGAACAATTCTATTAATATAAAAATTGAAGGCCTGGGGACAGATTGCATCCTTATTTTAATACCCTTTTGTGTGGGGATTGGTATGTTAAAGTTGTAGTGATATCACATTTAATTTCCACTATATTCTACTTTCCATTTTAATTAGGTGTAGAAGCCAATATTAATAGACAAGGCATCAAATTACTGCTGTAGCTACTCCCAAAAAATCAGAATAAAAGCCAGTGTTAAATAGAGGGTTCTTCAGGGGAGACTGACTTTTTTTTTTTTACTAAATGTTGCAAAACAAACTGAATTCTCCTTGAGACATCAGGAGTCGAGTCATCTAAGATACAGAATCACTGAAAAAGTTAATCTCCAACCTATTATTATGCTTTTATCTTTAGAGTTGGGCCAAGGTGAAAGAGCTTGTTAAAGTAAAAATTTAAGCATTAAAATGCAGGAGAAGACTACATTAGTCATTAGCACTCTATTTGGCATTAAAATCAGCAACTAAAATCTGAGCTGATTTGGGAAACTGAAAGATCAAATCCATATAAAATCCTCAAATAAATTATGGGAAGAATCAGTTTATTTATTTATTTTTTTAAAAGTTTTTTTATTTTTTAGACAAACAAACATTTAATACTTCAGTTTTCTCTTCCCTGTAACATCTCGGTCTTATCTTCCAAAGTTCTTTTTTTTTTCTGTATAGTTGTCATTACTTCTAGCTTGATCCTTATCCAGTCCACTATATCAATTCATCACTAACATAATATTCAACTCATCACATATTTTTACATACTTATATAATTAATCATTTATATCTCTTCAGTCAATAATAAAAATCATTCCATATTTTAAAATATTCTGAGTATCTTTAATCATCATAGTTAATCTATTCATTTCTGCACAATCTAAGATTTTTTTTATTACTTCTTCCAAAGGTATTTTCTCCGCTTTACAATTTTGTGCATAGACAATCCTTGAAACTGTTATTACATGTATTATCAGATAAAATTTTTCCTTACATATTTTTTAAGGTAGGATACCCAGTAGGAACAGCTCTGGTTTAAATTCGATACTTTGATGTATCATTTCCTCCAACCAAGTCTTAAATTTAATCCAATAGTTTTTAGCTTCCGGACATGTCCACCAGATCTGATAATATGGGAAGAATCAGTTTATTAGTGGAAGGGGGAAAATATTAATCAATAATAAACAAAAACTGTTAATTTTTAATCCATAGAAAAAGTTACAGAGGTACTAATTTTTGGTTTAAAAGAAATCATTTAATGTTTGGAAGAGATCAAGTGGTTACATCTTCTAATATGCACACAGGCTTTATACTAGATCATAGATCTCGTCACAGACATTTTAATCTTGGAACCCCTTTACATTCTTAAAAATGACTATGGGACCCAAAGAGCTTTGATTTATGTTGGTTAATTGAGTTAATTTGTTATTAATTGAGTGTTTTTTAAATAAAAATATAAAGGTAGTTCTCAATTTACAACTTAATGATAATTCAAATTAATGAAGGCAACGGAAGGGAGTGCTTTGTTTGTTTGTTTGTTAAATGTATTTGCTGCCTACTTTGCTGTGGGGCTACTCTAGGCAACTTATAACAATAAAAAAGCAGAAATGAAAAGAGCACAAGCAGAACAGAAGTAACATAATAGAATAAAATACACAGTGAAAGAGAACACAATGGAAATACATCAATATGAACCAAAAAGGAAAATAGCGAACGAAGCGGAAGGGGGAGTCTGCCAACAATCCAGTAAATACCTCTAGTCTGGAACTCCTCCAGTTCCAGACATGGTCCCCTGTATGGCATGTTAAAAAAAGCACTTTATAAAGTTCTTTTAAGGCCTATAAAGTACTTCCAACCATTGCAAAATGTCACCTACACAGTCATATGATCACATTCTGGATGCTTGGCAATCTATTTGCATATATGACTGTTTGCCAAGTATTCTGTGATCATGTCATTGCTTTTTGTAATATTCTCTGCCAACTTCCTCAGAAAGTCAGTGGGGAAGCTGGTAGGAAATGTTGTAAGGTGATGTTAGCTGCCAAGAAGAATCCCTCGTATTTCTGAAGGATGGCTGAAAGACCTCCATGCCAAAGGGTTTCAATTCTGTGGTTGTTTGGATTTTGGCTGCTAAAATCCAAATGGACATGGAGCTCCTCCTTCAGCAGAGAGCTCTCTAACTAAAATTCTTCCCCTTTCCCCTGAACATCCCACACTGCTTACTTGAGACTGCAAGATTGCTTAATGACTATAACCAGGAATGCTGAAATTGTTGTCACTGAGCAGAGCAATGTAGTAAATATAACCTTGAATTGCCTTGCTAATAAGCACCTGAATTGTTTAACCTCTGTGTAAATAAAATGAGAAATCTGATTAGATTACTGAAACTTATTATTTAACCACTGTCTTATTTTAGGAAAAATAATTAAAATACACTAGTCCAATTTTGGTCAAAACAACAAGGAGGAAGCTATTTTGATAAAATAGGGGTTCACTTCAGCCAGATGGTTTTGCAAATAGATATTTCTATTAAAAACAGAAAAACCAAAAGTTTTTTTACACATACCAATATTACTTAAAGCTATGGTCACAACTCTCCTTCCAACCAGCTTTTTTTTTTTTTTGGATGTTGGCCATCTACTTTTAACTAATATCTATCTAACTGGCAAGTTTAACAATAAAAAGATATCTAAAAAGGGAATTCCTCAAAATAGCAGAGGCACTAAAGCTTACATGAATCAATCAAGGACAGTCAAGACAGGGTCCAAACTTGCAGTGAAGAAGAGATTGTGGTGATATTGAAAGAAAATACTTTGTTCTAGGGCACAAAAGCCAGAGGGCCCAAAGGTCTGTCTGCCCACACCTGAAAAATAAACTTCAAGGATGATTCAGTAAGGAATCCAATTAAGCAGCTTAGACAAGAATTAAAGGTGGAATAGGATAAATCAGTCACTTTATTTTGAAAGAATTTGGCAGATATGTTTGAACAAGTTAATAAGCAAATAAAAGATTTGTCTTCTCAAATTTCATCAGTTCCCCAGACTGGCAGCAAAGTCTATGATGTTCCTATGAAAAATGACATTGAAAAAGTTCAAAAAGATGTCATTGATATTAGACTGCATTTGGTTGATATACTGGGTCAGAACAGAAGAAATAATCTGAAGCAAATCAGGCAAAGAGGAGAAAAGACTAATTTAATTCGATAGCTTATCTCAAAGGTGAACAATGATTTAAAGTATTCACATAACAATATGAAACACACTAGTGTCTTCTCTTTTAAAGCCAGTGAGTTGTAAAAACCAAGAGATATATTAATAAGATTTGAAAGAAACCAAGTGAGAAAAAGAATTTTGCAACAGGCTCATGGACTAAGATATAAATTGGGATAGTGTCAAAATTATTTTTTTAGGATATTGATTATGCCACTCCAAAAAAAAAGGTCTTCAAATCTGTAACAAAAAAGCATAAAAAGAGAAATAAAATATAAATGGGGTTCCATTTCAAACTAATTTATCATCCACAAAGAAGACATATTATTACTACACTCCCAGAGATGAATAAAATCCTCATAAATTTAAATAATATTTAATAAAGAATTAATAAGTATGCCAGTTTAATCAAGTGATTAAGGCATCAGACTAGAAGCCAAGAGACTGTGACTCCCAATACCATCTTAAAATGGAAGCCAAGCTGGGTCATCTTTAGACAATCACTTTCTTTCAGCCCAACCCATATCACAGGTTGTTGTTGTTAAGGGGAAAGTAGAAAGACGTAGGAGTATTAGACATGTTCACCACCTTGAGCAATTGATAAAAATAATAAACTTGGGATATAAATAATAACAAGTCTTGAGGGGACTTTTACTACTTGTGAAAATGTTCAATATTGTCAAACAATTGATTTTGCTTGTATTAGTTGAAAAATAACTAAGACACAAAGAATGCCAAAGTATTATTGGAAGTAATTACAAAGGCAAGGCAAGCTGGGAAGGGGGAAGCTAGAGCTTGATGTAGCAATCAAATAAATTAGTCTGGTTAGAAGATATAATCCGTGAATAATGTTCACATGTCGTCTAACTGTGGTGAGGGGGTAAAAGTGCGGGTAATAATTGAAATATATGTCTGGGGAAGGGCTGAGGATGAAAGATGTAGGGGGCAAAAAAGATAGGTAGCGTAAGACAGGGCTTTACTGTTGATAATTTTGTTTTGTAAAAATGGTAAACAAAAGGGGCGTTGGTCCTACCTGAGATGCACCTTCTCATTGGGTGGAGACAGCAGCCAGGATGGGTTGTACTGGTCTGTTCAAATTGATGGACTGAGTCTGTTATAGCTGTTAAGTCCCGCCCTTGTTGCTGGGGGATTTCAGCTTTTGATGAAGAAACAGATTTGGCGAGTGGGAGAGAAAGAGAAAGGTAAGTGAGAAAAGACCAGACTGGCGAAGGGATGGTCTGGCTGCTATCTCCACCCAATGAGAAGGTGCGTCTCAGGTAGGACCAACGCCCCTTCTCCATTGTGGGTGGAGACAGCAGCCAGGATGGGACATACCCAAGTTCACCATCCCTAAACATGGGGGAGACCAGGCTGGTCAGAAGATCCTTCTCCAGGATAAATCAGTTGTAGCACCCTACGTCCAAAAGCAGCGTCAGCTGAAGCGAATTTGTAGTGCTGAATGAAGGGAGAAGGTGACGTCCATGCAAGCCGCCCTACAGATTTCGAGGTGAGGCCCAAGCTGCCGACGTAGCTGCACTTCGGGTTGAGTGCGCAGTCAAACGAGGAGACCTCGGCAAAGAATGCATGTTGTATGCCACAGTGATTGTCTGCTGGATCCAATGCCCAATGGTTGAGGATGACATCTTACAACCCAAGGAAACCAGCAGAAAGAACACAAACAACGATTCCATCCTGCGGAGTTCAGCAGTCCTCTTAATATACAAATGGAGCGCCTTCCAGATGTCAAAAGTATGCCACTGCCATTCCAGAGGATGAACAGGACGGGGGCAGAAGTTAGGAAGGATGAGTTCCTGAATGCGGTGGAAGGTTGGGAAAAAAAGTAGGATCAAGGCAGAGAACCACTTGATCCGCGTAGAACATGCAGAGTTCACTATGAATAGAAAGTGCGGCAATCTCCGAGATGTGGTGAGCCAAGGTGATGGCCACCAGAAAGGCGACCTTGCATTATAACAGGCAGAGGCTAGCTTTCCGCAAAGGCTCGTATGGTGGTCCCGTAAGGGAATTTAGAACTATAGAAAGGTCCCAACAGGTCCCAGGAGCACGAAGCCGAGAACACCAGCCTGAAGATGATGAATGAGACTTCATCGAAATGTCGCCAAGATACTTCCAATTTTAGCGGGAGAAGACCCGAATAACCAAAGACCTACACACACACACACACACACACACACACACACACACACACACACACACACATATCACATGCAGTTTTCACTTCTGAGGCTCAGCGCTCCTTAATGTTCCTTGGCCCACTGACTGCTTTGCCTAAATTGACTTGGATCGATATCGGCGGCACTGAGGTGAGTTCCCGCCACTGCCATTTTAAAACCGCTGAGTGTGTCGGAGGAGCGCTGTCATCGAGAGAACTAAATTGTGCTACCAAATTATTCCTTTGGCAATGGCAATATCTAGAAATTGCGAACTGGGGCGCAACGTTGTGTTTTCCGTAATTATCTGGGCTAAATATTGAGGCGCTGGGTCGCCTCAATGCTCTCCGCCATTCCTCTGAGCTCGCTGGGACACGCAGGCGCAGTTGGAACTCTCTGTGTCAAGCGCCATTTCATCGGCGTCCTGACAGCAAATTAACGGCTTTTCCCGCTTTGCAGCAGTTCAGATTGTTACAAATTCCGCAGGCACGAACTATTAAAGTAGAGCACTCTGCTCTCTTCAAAGCCCTTTTGATCGTTGGAATTGAATATCATTGGTTTGGAACGAGCGTTCTGGTCACAGTACTGAGAAAAATCGACATTAACGAGAGTTCGAGCCTTGCTGTTGTACATAGTCATATTACTCATTCATAGTTAAAAAAATTACTTTCATTATATATATACATATATTACATCTACCTTATCTATCTTACCTCTGTGCGATCCTTCTAGTATGGTGGATATGGAACTATCCTCGGACCTCGAGCACTCCGACAACCAGTCTGCCACAATAACCATTCCACCCAAAAAATCTGCAACTTCTAGATCATGTCCTGCTAGGGCATCATCAGCCCCTCCATTGGAATCTAGACCCGCCAAATGCAGCTCAAAGAGCAAAGATGAGCAATGCAGACATAGGGCTTTAGAGCACTAATTCGATCTGGCCCGTCAAAAGGCACTGACCTCCGACCTTACTGCCCCATTGCCCGCAGCTTCCGGGTCAGGTACTGAACTGCAACTCACACTTGCGGAAGTTCTTCGTAATGAACCCAGCACCATGATTAGTCACCATGTGGTTGCTAGGCCTGCTCAAGGTTTTTCTGCAATGTTGTCTCCATAGCCTCTGGTGGCACAGTTGTCCCTCTTGCCTGCCGCCCGCTCCATCCCGGAGGCTACCTTTACTCCAACAGCTGCAGGTTTACGTCCACTGGAAGGGTGGCAATCAAATCTACCCCTTGATGTACAATCTATTGTGGCGGAGATGGTATCCCGACTCCTTGCTACTGGAACCTTGCCTGCTAGTCAAGTGACACAACAAACACTTCAGCCACAGGCTGCTGCACAACAAACATTTCAACCACAGGCAGCTGCTCCTTCTGACCACTGTCATGATTATGACTATTACCAGGACTCTGGTCACAGTGATGAGTCTGATTGGGATGACGACAATCACAAGGACTCGGATTTTTCTGAGGACGAAGGTCCCTTACTGGACCGGCTGCCCCTTACCAGGCTTTTTCGCCTGTCGCTGTTTAAATCTTTGCTTCACAAAGCCAAAGTTTCAACTAACTTGGCTACGCCTTTGGACCCATAACCCACGTCAGTATTGTCTCTTCTGACGGCCTTTTCAATGTCCACATGGCCACACAGGACCTTATTCCTTGTCCTCAGTTATTTTCTGAGGTCATCCAGTGGCCATGGGCTCTTCCAGGGCCCCTGCCAGCACCAAATAGCCTTGATAAAAGATTATACTGTTCTGCCCCCAACCTTCAGGACATGCTACAGTTACCATCGGTAGATACTCCAATGGCCCAATTGACATCGTCCTCTCTTCTAACTAATGACGTTGCCGACAGATTATGACCTGAGGACAGGAAGGTGGAAATTCTTTTACGCAAAAACCACCAAGCAGCAGCTTGGGCAATCAGAGCCGCCACCTCGGCTTCCTTTTTTAACCGGGCCTCACTCATCTGGTTCCGCCAGTTGCAAGACTGCCTCCCACAGGATGATAAGCACCTGCACCAAGACATCAACAAGTTGGGTGTAGCGGCGGAATACTCAGCAGATGCGTCCTTGGACGCAGCAAAATTTGCTCCCAGGTCCCTTACTGCCACCATCGCCTCCCGCCGACTTTTGTGGCGCAGATAATGGAAAGCGGATACTAAATCGAAGTGGCAGCTGACAACTGTTCACTTTAAAGGTACCAATCTTTTTGGAGACGCACTTACTCCCATCCTTGTAGAAGATAAGGATAAGCGCAAGGTGATGCCATCTTCCTATCATTGAGGGGACCGGCGATATTCACCATATCCTCAATGGCTGCCATTTTGGACTGACTCTGGACCCAGCAGGTCCTATCAATACCGCTCTACAAACCAAGCTTTCTACCGACCTCCCGATAGATCCAGCTTTCCGATGAGCCACAGACAACAGTTCTACAAGGAGCCCTTTTGGGGAACGGGCTCTCGTCCATTTCGCAAAGGGAAGTGACTATCTCACCTTACTTCTCATTGGCGGGCATCTTCATCTTTTCAGGGACCAATGGGAGTTGACCATGTTGGATGCCTGGGTCTTATAGACCATACCCCTTGGTCTTACCCTGGAACTCAGGTCAATTCCCCCGACCAGGTTCGTCCAATGCCATGTATCAAGAAACCTGGAGAAGAGACGGCTGATGGAGGCAGAAATCCTTCACCTCCTGGACATCCGGGCTATAGAGCCAGTTCCTATAGAACACCAAGGAACCGGCTTCTACAGCATCTTTTTCCTCGGCCCCAAGAGTTCCGGAGGTTGGAGGGGCATCCTGGACCTGAAAGAACTCAACAAATTTGTTATCTATCACCAGTTCAGGATGCAATCGCTAGATCAATATTGGGGTGCATCCATCCGGGCTATCAGGCTTGCCCTACTTCCCTTTCAGCCCCTCGTGGAGGGTCGCCATGTCCGGATACTCACGGACAACATTACAGTGAAGGTGCATGTCAATCGTGAAGGAGGAACGCAGTCCGCGCCACTGATGGAAGAGGTGACCGCGCTACTTACATGGGCAGAGAGACACCTGAGGTCCTTGATAGCAGTGCATATATCTGGAACCAACAACCTTCAAGTGGACTGGCTCAGCAGACAACAAATTGATCATGCGGAATGGAAGCTCCGCCCATCAATTTTTCACAACCTGTTGACCAGATTCGGTCATCCAGTGTTGGACCTGTTCGCGCACCCGAGCAATGCCCAACTGCTGAGGTACTTCTCCCGCTTCCAGTGTCCACGGCAGAAGACGTCGATGCCCTCCACTGCCCCTGGCCACAAGGCCTGCTTTATGCCTTTCCTCCACTTCCACTACTTCCAAGGGTGATTCGAAAGATTCTTCTAGAGACGTTCTTCTTGTCGCTCCTTACTGGCCTCGCAGACCATGGTTTGCGGACCTGGTGAGCCTCTCGGTCGACCCTCCCTGGAGGATTCCAGGAGATAGGATCTCTCTCAGCCAGGGGGTCATACTGCATCCAGAGCCCCAATGGCTGCAGTTTACCGTCTGGCACTTGAGAGGATCCTCCTGACTAAGGACAATCTCTCTGGGGGGGGGGGTGATTTTCATCATCCAGGCCTCCAGGCGGCCTTCTACAACAAGGATATACAACACTATCTGGCATTCCTTCTGCTTCTGCTGCATATCCAAACATACTGACCTGACTTCTGCCTGCGTCTCAGAGGTCTTGGACTTCCTCCATACTGGTTTCAACAAAGGTCTGGCACCTAACACCTTCCGCAGACATGTGGCAGCCCTGGACACAGTTCTTTCTGATAGCCTGGACAGCTCTCTCTCCCGCAACTCGCGAATCAGGAGTTTTCTGTGGGGCGCATCCAACCTGCGTCCTCCCATGGTACACAGATATCCCACATGGGACCTTCTGCTTGTACTGCAGGCCCTTACTTCACCACCTTTCGAACTGTTGGGATCCATTGGGCTCCGTTTACTGACACTCAAGGTGGCTTTTCTGATCGCGTTAACATCTGCGCGCTGAATCTCGGAGCTAGTTGCCTTGTCGTCAAAAATGATCTGTGCGTCTTCCACTCTAATCGGGTCGTACTGAAGATGGACCCTTCCTTCCTGTCCAAAATCAACTCCCTATTCCACAGGGCACAGGAGTTGGCCCTCCTGGATTTCTGCCCCAACCCGAGGCATCCCTCCGAGGTTCTCTGGCATAACCTCGATGTTCAGAGGGCTCTCTGTCGCTATATCAGACACACAGCTCCCTTTCATCGCTCCAAAACCTTATTTGTTTCTTTCCTCCCGGCTTTGTTGGGCAAGAAGGTCTCCTCTGCTGCCATAGGCAGATGGCTGAAGGCATGCATAAGTAAGGCCTACACCTTGAAGGGCAAACCGCTATCTGGACGGATCCTACCACATTCAACAAGGAGCGCGACTACCGCAGCTTGGGCAACTCAGGCCTCCGTCTTAGAGATCTGCAGAGCAGCCACCTGGATGACATTGTCTCCATTCATTAGACACTATAAGGTCGACTCCTTCGCATCGGCTGAAGCATCCTTTGGTCGCCACATCCTACAATCTGTTACCTCTTCGGCGGCGACCCTGGACCTTCCTTCTGTCCCTCCGTAATGGAACTTGCTTGGGTATATCCCACGCTTTGGATTCTCCAAGCAGCATGCTGGAGAACGCACGTTGCTTACCTGAACGTCCCTTCTGGGTGCGCTGCTGGAGAATCCAACCCACCCAGTTGGTTCTGTTTTTCAGGTCCAGTTGCCACAGATTGTGTTTTACAGTTGATCTACGTCCTTCCATATTCTTGAACAAAACTGACACCAGTCAAGCGAAGGAGGTGGAACCAAGACAAAATTTAAAGGAACATACACTCAGTCTCTGGCTAATACACTATTGATAACCCATGCTTTGGATTCTCCAGCAACGCGTCCAGAAGGGACGTTCAGGTAAGCAACGTCCGATTCGTGGAAATTTCAGAAATAATGTTAAACAAAGAAAAAGCAGATAACCAGTATCAGGCCAGCACAGTGAGAAAGAAGTGAATAATGAGCTCTAACAGAACAGAAATTTAATTGGGCAACCAGAGAACAATATAGGATCTTTACTTTAACTATAAAGCGATTAGGTACCGTAATTCAGTAAAAAGAAATAAAATTAATAAATATTTAAAATCTTTCAGTTCACCCATGATTATGTTACAAAAACATATGGTATTAATCAGAAAAAACAAGGGTAAATTAACATGCATAAGTCAAATCAAAAAGAATCAAAAAGAAGTCTACAAAGAAGATGGACTTACCTTTTCAAAAATTAAGATTTTAATATATATATTTATTAGAGAAATTAAATGTTTATGAATATATATATATACTGTATATTATTAATTTATAAACTGTATCCAGTTTTGGTCACCACGATGTAAAAAACATGTTTAGACTCTAGAAAGAGTGCAGAGAAGAGCAACAAAGATGATTAGGGGACTGGAAGCTAAAACATGTAAAGAACGGTTGCTGGAATTGGGTATGTCTAGTTTGATGAAAAGAAGGACCAAGGGGGACATGATAGCAGTGTTTCAATATCTCAGTGGCTGCCACAAGAAGCTATTCTCCAAAGCACCTGAGGATAGGACAAGAAGCAATGGGTGGAAACTAATCAAGGAGAGAAGCAACTTAGAACTAAGGAGAAATTTCCTGACAGAACAATTAATCAGTGGAACAATTTGCCTCCAGAAGTTGTGAATGCTCCAACACTGGAAGTTTTTAAGAAGAGATTGAATAACCCCTTGTCTGAAGTGGTGTAGGGTTATCTGCCTGAGCAGGGGGTTGAACTAGAAGACCTCCAAGGTTCCTTCCAACTCCGTTATTCTATTCTATTCTATTCTATTCTATTCTATTCTATTCTATTCTATTCTATTCTATTCTATTCTATTCTATTCTATTCTATTCTATTCTATTCTACTCTACTCTACTCTACTCTACTCTACTCTACTCTACTCTACTCTACTCTACTCTACTCTACTCTACTCTACTCTACTCTATATTTACATTTATATTGGAAAAGGAAAGAGACTGATTTTAGAAACTGACAAATAGCATCCTAACTTTTATTCTTAATACAAAAATGCTACAAATTAGATGATTACAATTCAGAATTACTGACAACTAAAGTATATTAGTGAAAGAAAGGCAATAAAGGATAATAAAGGTCATATTACTAATATTTAAATAATAGTATTTTTCTGGAATTTTTATGGAACTGTGCACTTCTAAAAATCCTGCAATCTTGCAAAAAAATTAAAAAGTAGATAGGCTGAACTTCTGAGTCAGAATCAGAAGTTGAAGAGTTTTTTAATATAGATATATAAACAAAAAATCATTTGGTCCTTATGAGTTAACAAGTGCATTTTATTTGGCATGTAAAGATATGCCTATATTAGAATTTTCGTTATTAAGCAATGTAGATTGCAAAAACTCCAGTAACACAGATTCCTTAAAAATGGAGCTCTCTACAGACTTGTGAGAGTAGTACTTGTTAGCAGAATGTCACCAGGTTGCCATGAGGCAGCCTCTGTAAAAAAGCTGAGCCTTGGATCACATCAGCCAGGCTCCTCTGCAAAAAATAGAAATGTAAGTTGAGTGCTGCTAGTCCCTGGAGCTAGCTGAGGAATAGGCTGAATTCTGCAAGATGGGAAGTTGGCCAAGACTTACAAAGTATAACGATCCTCTGCATTTCAGTAGTTTCTGCTGTCCAGCTTTAGGCTCCCATGAGTGACTGAGTAGCCTGGTTGAGAGCAGGCCAAGGCCTCTCAGGATCCTTAGGATCAGGAAGTGGAACACGGGGTACCTTGGGGTGGCGGAAGCCATGTGCAGGCAGGCCTGGATCTCGATTAGGCCTCTCAGGCCTTTGCTCAACAATCTGTATTAGGGGAGAGCAGGAGGTAGAGATCGCTAAGTGAAGCCAACTTTCTTAATGACTACTTAGACCATGATGGGCAGATTCCATTATCATTGTCAATTGAGGACTATCTGTATTTTAAATGTGTAAGTGGTTTATGGCCTGACTCCTATATCTATAGTATTAAATATGAACTTGCTCAGGCACTAAGTTCTGTAAGAGAGGCCTGGGTAAAAATCTGTCAGAGGATTCATTGATCTAGTATGCTATATTGACCTTTTCTTGCATCATTACCAGTAGGCATAATATACTCCCTTAGGAATAGCATTTGATCACCAGTCTGTCTTTAAAAAGACAGACAAGAAGAATCTCTTTTGCCAATCATTTTATTGTTATCTGATGCTTATATTTCTGAACTTTTCCTGTTCAAATATTATTATATTTATATATCCCCCTTGAGTTTTCAACTGGAGTAAGATTAGGATATACATCTGATAGATGAATACACAGCTGCCATTTTCTAATTCCAATTCTTCTGTGTAAATAAAAACGATTACAGCAAAATATCTTTGTTTGCAATATATGGTAATTCTTAAAACTGGTAACTTATCTAAGGGTGAAATGTTTCAATCCTTTGGTCATTTAAATGCACTCTATCCTATTAAGTGATGTACAAAATTTATGACATTAATTAGTTTTCTTAACTGTAAATGTTTTCTAATTAGGGAATTTGATCTAATATTACCCCAAGATTCATTTAGGTCTTTCTTATCTGTAGATGTGTGAGCAAGAGACGTGTTTAGTGTTGAATCTTCCAAACTTGAATCTAGATTAGAAGAAAGAGAGTTCTGGCTTCTCTCTGTTCCTAGATTTTTTTTCTTCCTTTCATATATGGAACATTTTGTTCCAAACCATTTAGTCCAGAGAATTGATTTCATTGTAAAAGTACTCATGAATATATGCAGAACATCTTTTCCCCTCTCAAATGCAGCTAGAGAAATAAGGGGAATATTTATTATTTCACATAGAGGCTTTTATCTTATACTTGTGTCCCTATTTTGTATTACATTGTTATAATCCAAATGCATTATATTGTTTCAGTACAGTGAACAGCATAGTTTATGTATAGAATACAGCACAGTATTAATTAATGATATTAACATTCTTTTATATATGTAATTTGGAATATTAGAAGAAGAGAAAAAGTAGAGATTTATTTAAATATTAATTACAATTTAGAATATTGATCTTGCAAGCATTAAATTATTTGACTTTTTCATGAAAAATTGAATATAACATTGGGAAAAAATATAATGTATGTATGTTTTATGTTAATAAAAGGAAAAATAGATAAGCAGAATATATTTACCAAAAATTAAAATACTAAAAATTCTTTTTTAAAAAGTAAGAAAAAGAAAACATATTACAGGATGAGAACCCACTATAGTATCCAGGAAACTAAACAACTTGAGAGAGGGTACCTACATGAACAAAATGGGTCAATTGGAGAGCTGATTTATTATCAGCTTATCAGGTACCTGGATGGCAGCACAAGGAAACAACAGGAAATCACTAACCATCAAGACACTAATCAACCCATAGAAAGGCACCACATAAATATGATACATAGAATAGCCCAAAGTACATGTTGCAGTAGATAGAAGTTTCCTGAGGACGGATTCTAGCATGAGTCCTAAAGCTCAGAAGAGTAAACCTCTGGTCCAGTGACTGACCCAGTTTGGATCTTTTAATATTATCTTGAGACACGTATATTTGCCTTCATTCATGAGAGATATGGGTGGCTAACCCTTGGAACAGTTTGGCTTTGGGAATCTTTCATAGCATATGAAGCATCCATTTACGAATAACTACCCTTCTTTCACTGATACACTCAGGAAGGGGTCATTCCATGCAATGCCTACAATGTCAACTACCAGTCTACTCAGAAATGGGCAGATGCATGGCAAAAGCATGGCAAACATATTTTAGAGGTCTAAATCAATGACTACCATCTAAAATGGGCAAATATAAAGAGCTATGAGGGACATTGTCTATCACGTTGAAGAACTAATCACCCACATAGAAAATGTTATTAGGACCCTTGTAAAAGAAAGACAGGAAAAAGGAAACAGTTGAAGGATACAATTCAAAAGTTAAAGCCACGCTGTGAAACCTGTGTGAGTTTATCGAACAAACAAGCCAGCAAGAATTATGAATACTTGAACATGATGAAAGGTTTAACATGCGAGATACTACATCAAGAGAATTTATAGCAGCGGTGGAATCCATATTCAACAGAGTAGAGATAGAAAAGCCAGAAAAACATGCTATCAGACAAAAGGTATCAGCCATGCTGGTCACACACAAACCAAATAATACGCTCAAGCCAACGAAGCAACACATCTTGAAAGCCCTGAAACAAAAACAGGACATTATTATTTTACCAGCAAATAAAGGCTGCTCAACAGTGATGATGAAAAACCGCACAAATTATGAAATGAAGGCATTCATCCTGCTCAATTATTCCTCAGCATATAGGCCAGCAAAGACATCAGAGATGAGAACAATGATCACACAATTGAATGCTTATCTTGGCCAACTCAAACAAAACAAGTGTATAACAAAAAATAATATTGGAAAATGAGAGCAACAGATGCTGCCCCAGCGAGATTTTATGGACTTCCCAAGATACCTAAAATAGGAGTCCCCTTCAGACCTATTGTAGTGCTATGAGAAACGGCTACCTACAATCTGGCTAAATGGCTGGCACAATGCTTAGGCTTCCTGACCCCACTCTTGAACAGCTTGGTCACATCATCCACACAATTTTGATAAAACTACAAGGCTTAAATGTGGCTCCTGATGAGATCATGGTCTCCTTTAATGTAGTGTCCCAATTTACATCCATCCCTCCTCATTTAGCATACAAAAGAATAGATAAAAAAACTAAAAGAAGAATACAATACAGATCAGAACAACCTACCGAGGACACAAATCATGAAGCCACAATACTGCCAACTTAGCTTCTTCATGTTCAAAAAGAAAATTATGAGCAAACAAAAGGACTGGCTATAGAATCCTCAATATCGGAAATTATTGCAGAAACTGTCCTGCAAGAACAAGAATACTGTGCATTTCAAAACTATATGCTTAAATTTTGGTGCTGCTACATGGACAACACATTTATCATCATCAAAAGAAATGCACTGGAAGACTTTCATACTCTACTGAACTCCATCTCCCCAGACATACAATTCACAATAGAGGAAGAAACAGATAGACAATTACAATTTTTAGATGTGCTTATCAACAGACACGAAGATGGAAGCCTAAGATGCCATGGTTTATGACAAGGCCACTAACACTTCATGCACTCTTAATTTCAACAGTAACCATCTAGTGTCACACAAAAAGAGTTGTGTCAGAAGACTAAATGGCAGCGTGTGACTCCTGTTGTAGTACCCAGCAAGTTAAGCAACTCGAGAGAAGGTACATATGTGAACAATTCAGGCAGAATGGGGATCCACAAGCATCTATTACAAGATGTTTGTGCAGCAAGCAAGGGAGAGAAAGGAAGAAAGAAGATACAAGACCAAATATATAGCACACCCTGCGATAGATCAAAAACATTTTGGAAGCAATAGTTAGCAGCTTTCTAGATCTGCAAGTCAGCAGGGCACACTGCCCAGAGATTACCATACGAGGAAAAATCATACATTGCAAAGATTGCTTGGAGGTGAGATATACTTCTAATATATACTAGATTCCTTGCATGGATTGCTCCTGTGATTGTGTAGGAGAGATGGGGAGAAAGCTAATCACCAGATTGCAAGAACACAAATGAATGGTCAGACGAAGAGATCTGAACTTATTGGTAGCCTTATATTGCAATGAACAAGGACATATATTCAATTTTGCAGCTACTAAATTGAATCTATGTCCTTGTATTGTTGGCCATACAGGTACGAAGATAGCCAGGGAAATGATTGAAACTTGGAAAATGGACCCCTTGTCAGTCAACAAGAGTACTGATTTACCACCAGCTTATCAGGTACTTAGGAGCTAAGGATTTGGCAACACAAAGAAACAACAGCCAATCATCAGTGATCAGTACACTAATTACCATGTTTTTCAGACTATAAGGCGCACTGGTATATAAGACACACCAAAATTTTGAACAGATAAGTAAGAAAAAAAGGTTTTTGCCCTCCCCAGCTCCCAGGAGCACTCTGCAGGCCTCCCAAACCCTCTGCGCACCTGTTTTTGCAAAAAACGGGCCCATTTTTCACAAGGGGGCCTGGTGGCTCAGCAGGCTAATTCAATGTGATTAATTCCAGCTGTCTGCAATTACTGTAAATTCAAATCTCACCAGGCTCAAGGTTGACTCGGCCTTCCATCCTTTCTAAGGTAGGTAAATTGAGGACCCAGTTTGTGGAGGCAATAAGCTGACTTTGTATAAATATACAAAAGTATGAAGGCTATTGCCTTCATTATAAGCTGCCCTGAGTCTCCGGAGAAGGGCGGCATATAAATCAAATAATAAATAATAATAATAATAAAAAAATGGGATGAGCAGGGTGGGGCTTCGAGAGGCCAAAAATGGCTGCATTTAGTGTATAAGGTGCACCAACATTTCCACCCTCTTTTAGGAGGGAAAAAAGTGTGTCTTATATTCTGAAAAATACAGTAACTCATAGGAAGGCACTTCATAAACACGATACATAGAATAGCCTAATCATGCATTCTAGTAGATAGATGAAGTCCAACATGAGTCTGAAAGCTTGGAGGAGTAAACCTCTGGTCCTAGTGACCGACCCAGATTGGAAAAATAATTATTGAGTTTCTAACTTCCCTCATTTTATATACATGCTGTTCTGCTTTATTGTAAAGCATTTAAGCCCATTTAGAAGCCAAACTGTGATTATTTTTGCTGTATTATGTCATGTAATATATGTATGGGAACCATTCTTGCTTAAGTTTTGTTAATTTTTTGTTGTATTTATAGCAATAGCACTTAGACTCATATACTGCTCCATGCTGCTTTACAGCATTCTCTCAGTGGTTTACAAATGTCAGCCTATTGCTCTCAACGATCTGGATCCTCACTTTACAAACTTTGGAAGGAGGGAAGACTGAGTTAACCTTGTGCCAGTCAGGATTGAACTCCCGGCTGTAGGCAGACTTAGTCTGCAACACTGCATTTTCGCCACTGTGCCACCAGGGTGTCTACCTTTATACAGATAGTTCTCACTTAGCAACTTAGAAACTTTGTGACCAATCTTTGCAGCATCTCTCTATCAATCATGTATTCACTATTATACTCAATTAATATGTGTTTTCTGTGAAAAACTGTAAACTCAGTCATGCTCATGTGATTTTCACTTAGTCACTGTTTTGTTTAACAACCAAGTTCCTGGTTCCAATTATGCTTGGTAAATGAGGACTGTATGAATACTGTAATTTTTTCCCGTTGCTGCATATTCTATAAATTTAAGTTCCCCATCAGGTATTGTTGTATTTTTCTTCCAATATTGACCAAAGTTTATTCTTTCTCATATAATCATATTTCTCATTAATTTATAATGTTTCTTGTAGATTTTTTCTAAGATTATACCTAATAAGAAAAGCTATAATTTCATTTCAAATTTAAATTCCAAAATTTCTACATTTTTTAACTATATGTATATCTTTCTTGTATTGTCCATTGGCATCTTTAGCATATCAGTTTAAGGTTAAAACCTTTTCTGAATTCAAAGATCTTTTGGAAAATTCTGTTTTTCCATGTCTATTTCTATCTTTAATTCTTTTATATTTGAGGTAATAGTGCTTCTTGTCTCTCCTAACAGTGCTCTGAAATTCTTTGTTAACATTTTTTTCCTGAAACCTTTTTTTTGGCTTTCATCTGTAACAACACTTTTAAATTACCCCACTGATTCTCCATCAATGAAATTCAGGACTTCAGAATGATTTCTGTTTTTTCCTTGAAAATGGGGGTATATGCTCAAGATCATATACAGCAAATGATTAGCTTCCTTCTTCTACTTCAGTTTAACTTGAAACTTGCACATGAGCAATTTGTGATATGTTTCACAGTCAATCCCTGGCCCCCATCTTTATTAGTATAGATCTTCCACCTCCTTAAAGTGCATCTGTTTTCTGTAATCTGTTAATTGTTTTATCTGTTGATAGACATATATATATATATATACATTGTTGTGGTTGTTGGAAGGCTGTTAGCAATGAGGAAATCTCTGGATTGGTAGAAACTAATATGTTATTCTGTTGCTTTTAAAAAGTTTTGTGAGCCATGCAGTCCAACTACAGGTAGTCCTTGACTTACAGTCCAAAATTTCTGTTGCTAAATGATACATGTCAAGTGATTTTGCCCTGTTTTATGACGTTTCCTGTCACAGTTGCTAAGTGAATCACTGCAGTTGTTAAGTTAGTAACACAGTTATTAAGTGAACCTGACTTCCCCATTGACTTGTCTTGCCAGTAGATCGCTAAAAGTGATCATACGACCTCAGGACACCGCAGCTGTCTTAAAGATGAGTCAGTTGCCAAATGTCTCAATTTTAATCACATGACCATGGATGGGGATGCTACAGTAGTCATAAGTATGAGAAATGATCATGAATAACTTTTTTCAGTATTGTTGTAACTTTGAACAGTCATTAAATTGCGCCCCTTTCTAGATCGGGACTCCTTACGCACGGTCACTCAAGCACTCATTACTTCTCGTCTGGACTATTGTAACGCTCTCTACATGGGGCTCCCCTTGGGGTGCACCCGGAGGCTTCAACTGGTGCAAAATGCGGCCGCACGGGGGATTATGGGAGCGACGGGGCCCTCCCACGTGACACCTCTCCTGCGTGAGCTGCATTGGCTTCCGGTGGACTTCCGGGTGCGCTTCAAGGTGTTGGTGACCACCTTTAAAGCGCTCCATGGCTTAGGGCCGGGGTACTTACGGGACCGCCTTCTGCCACCAATTGCCTCCCAATGGCCGGTTCGTTCCCACAGAGAGGGCCTTCTCAGGGTGCTGTCCGCCAGACAATGTTGGCTGGCGACCCCCAGGGGGAGAGCCTTCTCTGTGGTGGCACCTACCCTCTGGAACGATCTACCCCCAGAGATACAAACGATCCCAGACCGTCGGACTTTTTGTCAGGCCCTAAAAGCTTACTTTTTTCAGTTAGCTGGGCTGGCCTGATTTTATGTTGATTTTAAAGTTTGATACTGCTTTAAATTGAAATGTTTTAAATTATGGGCCAAATTTATTCAAATACTTTTAACATTATTTTAACTTTTGTGTACAAATTTTTTTACTCCGGCTGTTCACCGCCCTGAGTGATATATATCGCGGTATATAAGTCTAATAAAAGATAAAAGAAAGATAAAGATAAATTAACTTGTAAGTTGAGGCCTACCTGTACAATTTCCTCCTTAATATTTCCAACTTTGGCATTAAAATCTCCAAAAGCAAGCAGGAGATCTTGCTTGTTGTTCTGTCAGTGTCAGACTGAATTTGATCATAAATCTATCAATCTCTTATGTTGTTTGAGCATATCATTGGACGATCATTATACTAATAGGTTGTACACAAAGTGTAGTTGATACTATATGATCATTGACTGCATTGTAGCAAAGTTCTGTTCTTGCTATATCCTTCCTTACTGTGAAAACATCATGATTCCTTCTTCATTTTTCATTTCCCGAGTAGGAAACAATAGATTTTTTGACTGAAAATGTTCAATTTCAGTCCATTTCAATTCACTGATGATAACAGTGTGGTTGATTAATTGCATTTTCATTGTGTTGAGCTTCCCCATGTTTATGCTGTTAAACTCCATGTTTCCACTGTAATTCTGGAAGAAGCTCAAATTTCTTTTTCTGCATGGAAACATCGGCATGTCCTGATGTCCTGGGACATGCCGATGTTTCCATGATTAGATGTCCTGAAAGTTTTAATCTAGCAAGTCATAAATACCATTAGTACTTTGAAAGTTATTTAGCTTTTCATCTTTATATCCATGTGGTTTTCCTAGTAAAATACAGAAATGGTTTCCCATTTTTCTCTATGCAGTATGAAATGACCTCTTTGCTCTTGTTACTGAAATGATCTGACTTCAGCATCTTCCTATATCTCTGCTTTCAGTTACAAGGGTAAATTGAGTATTTGGGATGACCTTCACATCCCTGCGTGACCTGCTGGGATTATATAATGTTGATATATACTCCTGATGTATAAATCCTCTCACTGCCACGATGAAGCAACACAGGAGGATTCGGAGGGTATAAGGCATTATGCCAGAAAAATCCCATGAAGAGTGAGACAGGGCTGTAGCCTGGCATTTTAGTTATAGAAACATAATTATTTTATCCAGGATAAATAATCCTGCTCAAATCCCCCCCCCCCCCAGTTGACTATGTAGTGTTACTGTGTGAAATACTAAGAAATTGAAAATTAGCCTTGTGTGCCCTAGCTTCTTATTTCAACGAGAAAGCTCTGAAGACCAGGTAGTCTTGACTTACAACAGTTCATTTAGTGACCGTTCAAAGTTAAAACAGCACTGAAAAAAGTGACTTATGACCATTTTCACACTTAGTCTTTGCAGCATTCACATGGTTATGTGATTTATATATAAATGCTTGACAACTGGTTCAATACTTGTAATATTTTCTTTCCTTCCTTCCTCTCGCTTTTATAAATGGATCTGTTCTCTTTATTAATGAGAGTGAGAATGTTAATGAGATAAATGGTGATAAATAAAATATTATTGACTAAGGAATCAAAAATAAAAGATCATGCTCTAATAACAAAACCTACATATGGCCACATTAAACTTTGTGTACAATTTTTGCTGCACTATGTGGTATCAGAAAAGTGCCAAGAAAGACATAAAATAAATCAGTTTGCAGAAGCATTTTCCCATGAGAAGGGGATAACTCTTTGGAGTTCTAATAGTATAAAAAAGATGGAGATGTGATTAAAAATAAAGAAATATGTAATAAACTTAAAAATAAATATTTTTCCATTCAGAAATTTCAAGTAATCCAAGTTGGATCCATACAATAACAATTTTACATTGTTATAGAGAGGACAGTTCAACAATTTGTTGCTGATGATGCCCACCTGACTGAGAAAATACATACCATCTGTATGAGCCTTGCATAGTAATTACCAGTTTTGACTTTTAAAGATCTAATGCTTAGCACTGAAATACTTGTAGCATTGCCTTTTCTGCTGAAAAAAAATTAAATGATTTTGAACCAATGACAGCATTTATCAATGACTAGTGAATTTACATTATAAAATGTTTGCATGTATGTATGGAGCCATACATATATGGTACAGTGGTTAAGATATCAGAGTAGAAATTATGAGATGGTGAGTAACAATCTTGCTTTGTGTGACTGTTGGCAGTCACTTTTGTCATAAGGAAGGAAGGAAAGCAAGCAAGCAAGCAAGCAAGCATTTAATATTTTGAAATACTTTCAAAATATTTTTTGTTTTTGGAATCTGTATCACTACAAATTTTACACATATTTTCTCAATGATATCTTTAGGATCAAAACGCTACTACTATTTAAGTTATTTTTATTTAGTTTTTTTCTAACATATTTTCAAGAATGACAAAGAATTAGACTCTTCCAACATTTTAAAAAAGTGTATTCTACTTTGATTTGTCAAGTCATCTGCAGACCTGTATATATTTGTGAACTGCAAAAAAAACAAAAAAAAAAACAAAAAAAAACCCAGTCACCTTTATATTTCATATTATTTTAAGCAAAACTCTGATTGAGGGCCCTAATGCTACCCCAGAAGCTCATGCATATAAACCACTGATATTCACATTTAATACATAAATAACAATTTTACTCTGTTAGAGAGGAAAGAAAGAAAAAGGGATTAAAAAAAAGATTTTGTAAGTCTCTAAGAGAAAAAAAGCAGTATACAGATTTTGAAAATAAATAGCTGTTCTAAAAATGTTTGTGATTTGTGTGCGTCTGTCTGTCTATATCTGAGAAGTGCTATAATGTGTTTAGGAAGAAGGTTTTACTTTGCAGGATATGGTTTTTCTTTTTCTATAATTGGACGAACCCCCTTCAATAGTGAGATGAGGTATCAATCTTAGTTCCTAAGAAAAAATGTAAGCTTCACTTTGTGATGAGCCATTCACTGAGCAACATGCCTTCTTTGATGTCCAGTTTTTATTTAAATTACTACAGGTCAGAAATTATCAGAAGACCCTAGCTGCAGAACTTAAATTATTAAATTACAGTGGGGCAAAAAAGTATTTAGTCAGCCACCAATTGTGCAAGTTCTCCCATTTAAAAAGATGAGAGAGGCCTTAATTGACATCATAGGTAGACCTCAACTATGAGAGACAAAATGAGAAAACAAATCCAGACAATCACATTGTCTGATTTGGAAAGAATTTATTTGCAAATTATGGTGGAAAATAAGTATTTGGTCAATATCAAAAGTTCATCTCAATACTTTGTTATATATCCTTTGTTGGCAATGACAGAGGTCAAACGTTGTCTGTAAGTCTTCACAAGGTTGGCACACACTATTGCTGGTATGTTGGCCCATTCCTCCATGCAGATCTCCTCTAGAACAGTGATGTTTTGGGGCTGTCGCTGGGCAACACGGACTTTCAACTCCCTCCAAAGGGGTTGAGATTTGGAGACTGGCTAGGCCACCCCAGAACCTTGAAATGTTTCTTATGAAGCCACTTCTTCGTTGCCCAGGTGGTATGTTTGGGATCATTGTCATGCTGAAAGACCCAACCATATTTCATCTCCAAGGCCCTTGCTGATGGAAGGAGGTTTGCACTCAAAATCTTACGATACATGGCCCCATTCATTCTTTCCTGTACACGGATCAGTCGTCCTGGTCCCTTTGCAGAGAAACAGCCCCAAAGCATGATGTTGCTACCCCCATTCTTCACAGTAGGTATGGTGTTCTTTGGATGCAACTCAGCATTCTCTCTCCTCAAACATAACGAGTTGTGTTTCTACCAAACAGTTCTACTTTGGTTTTATCTGACCATATGACATTCTCCCAATCCTCTTCTGGATCATCCAAATGCTCTCTAGCAAACTTCAGACGGGCCTGGACATGTACTGGCTTAAGCAGGGGGACATGTTTGGCACTGCAGGATCTGAGTCCCTGGCAGCATAGTGTGTTACTGATAGCCTTTGTTACATCGGTCCCAGCTCTCTGCAGGTCATTCACTAGGTCCCCCTGTGTGGTTCTGGGATTTTTGCTCACCATTCTTGTGATCATTTTGACCCCACAGGGTGAGATCTTGCGTGGAACCCCAGATCGAGGGAGATTATCAGTGGTCTTTATGTCTTCTATTTTCTAATTATTGCTCCCCCAGTTGATTTCTTCACACCAAGCTGCTTGCCTATTGCAGATTCAGTCTTCCCAGCCTGGTGCAGGTCTACAATTTTGTTTCTGGTATCCTTTGACAGCTCTTTGGTCTTCACCATTGTAGAGTTTGGAGTGTGACTGTTTGAAGTTGTGGACAGGTGTCTTTTATACTGATAATAAGTTCAAACAGGTGCCATTAATACAGATAATGAGTGGAGGACAGAGAAGTCTCTTAAAGAAGAAGTTACAGGTCTGTGAGAGCCAGAAATCTTGCTTGTTTGTAGGTGACCAAATACTTATTTTCCACTATAATTTGCAAATAAATTCTTTCCAAATCAGACAATGTGATTGTCTGGATTTGTTTTCTCATTTTGTCTCTCATAGTTGAGGTCTACCTATGATGTCAATTACAGGCCACTCTCATCTTTTTAAATGGGAGAACTTGCACAATTGGTGGCTGACTAAATACTTTTTTGCCCCACTGTTTATTAGATTTAATGTACTTCAGTTTCTTAAAACTCAGTCTTTTGCATATTTACATCTGGTAACCTTAGAAAAAAATTACTATTTCACATTCAGGTCTCACTCTTCATCTTAAGTATACAGATACCCCTAGTTAATGTAGACCTGAAATTTCTGTTTCTAAGCGATGCAGTCGTAAAGCACAATCATTTGACCATGTAGCATAGTGACAGCAGTTCCAATGGTAACTGGTTGCCATTGTTAACAAAATCCCACACTGCCATTAAGCAACAACACTATCCACATGGCCACCATTTGCAACCTTCCGCTAGCTTCTCTATTTACTTTGGTTTTAGGAATCAAGCCAAGAAGGTTGCAAACGATCATGTGACTGCATGACTCTCTAATGTCCTAATTGTGAGCTGGTGCTAAGTGTGAAAGCTATAATGGTTGGAACTTTGAGAACTGGTTCTAAGTAGCACTGTTGCAAGTTAGAACAATAGCAGAATGAGTGGTCATTAAGCAAGAAATTGCCTGGAACTTGAACTGCTCAAAAATGCGACGCGTGGAGACGAAACACATCCGAAGGATGGAGGTAGGCAGGGCTATATTTGGTGTATAAGACACACCCAAATTTTCACCCTCGGGGGGGGAGGTGTGTCTTATACTCCGAAAAATATGGTAATTGCTATCATCTTCCTTTATTTTTTATTGTTCACACTTCTATAATGAACATTTTTGTATGTCTTTTGTACATATTTTTCTAAAGGATACTTATTACCTATATGCAAGAATTTATGTATTTATATATCGTAATTAAAAACAACCCATCTTTCTTATGAGTTCATGGCTAACTTCATATCTTTTCTCATAAACCAAAGGAAGAAACATGCAGAACTATCTTCAATCCTTCTCTTTCTCTACTTCTTCTAACAGGTATGCACTTGTTTGTGTGGAACAATATGCAGCTTGATTCTAAAACACTAGCATCATTAATAATCTCTCTTCGCTATAAACAAAGATTAATGTTCATTTTAATTGGAGAGAAAGGAAGATATTCAGGCCTCAAAGTAACATCTCATTGGGCATTTATCCAGCAAACACTCTTTATCACAAGATTTCTGTAGCTCTGCATCTTTTAGCACAATAAAGAGATGAACCCAATATTTCTGGGTTAATACCAATATTATATAATATAATATAAAATACCATTGACTAAAGAAGCATTGGTAGTTTACACTCATGGAATTTGATTGCCTTTTCTTGATTTTGCTTCTTTCTTCAAATTGGTCTGCTGATTAGTCTTTGCACTCTACTAAGTCATGGAATTACTGTATTTTTTATTCAATTTTCCATTCAAATAAGTTGTTAGCTAACATATTTCAAATTTTTATGTAGTATTTCATAGCATAGCTATTTTGTTTACCACTAAAAAGATCATTGCACACAATTTTGTGAGATATCTTTCATTGGATAAAATGTTCAGGTTTATGAGCTTGATACTCCACTCACTAACATCAGATAATTATCCCTTGAACCAAATATTGTATAATCTCCTCCAATTATAGATAGACCTCGACTTAAAACTGTTTATTTAGTGACCATTCAAAGTTACTACAGCACTGAAAAAATGAATTATGATGATTTTTCACACTTATGACTATTGCAGCATTCCCATGGACACGTGATCAAAACTCAAATGCTTGGCAATTGGCTCATATTTATGATACTTATGGAGTCATGTAATCACCTTTTGTAAATTTTTGACAAGCAAAGTTAATGAGGAAGCCAGATTCATTTATCAACTGTGTGACTAACTTTTAATAATTGCAGTGATTCAATTACAACTGTGGCAAGAAAGGTCATAAAATGGGACAAAATTCACTTAACAATTGTTTTAGTTAGTAAGAGAAATGTTGGGCTCAATTGTAGTCATAACTCAAAGACTGCCTGTATTTCTTTTTCAAGTTAATACAAGAATGCAAAAAACAAAGCAAAAATGCATAGAATTATAAAAGAAATTAAAACTACTTCAGCAAACCAAAAACAAACATTTGAAATGCAAATTAACAGACACACATTATATGAACTCTCGGTCGATTGAGACAGAATATAAACATCTGAAAATATTAAACTCAGAATTAATACTTACAATTACTTTTGACTGAAATGGAACAATGCATTTAAATAAAATGTTAATTTCTCGGATCTAGCGCCCACAGCAGTCAGGATTGGGAGTGACAGATCTGGTATCCTGTAGGATCGAGCCTACTGAATTTTTAGACCTGCCCTTTCCTGCTTAGTCCAGTTTTTCGGCTTGGTCTGTATCAGGACCAGACGTGTCTGTAGAGTGCTCTACAATCCTTTACTACCTTCCAAAAACTCCTTCCATCACATCCATTACTGAGGTTCCTGCGTTTCACCAGCTTTGTTCCCGGCACGAAGGGCAGGGCTCGAGACTGCTGAAGGCCGGGGAATGGCGAGAGCTGCCGCTTGGCAGTCCCTCATTTTAGCGCGCACGAGCTAGGAGGACTTAGCTCCGTCGCGCTCCTCCCTGCAGGCCCGTGGACTTTGACTCACAGAAGGGCCTAGCTTCAGCTGAGAGGTGCGAGGTTTGATTTCTCGCCTCTCTTTCGGCCATTTTCGGCGCCACTTCGAGCGCGGGCTGCTACAGGCTCTCAGAGCGGTGGTGTGGCGCGAGGTCTGTTTCCGCGCCCCTCCCACCCCTCCTTGTCAAGCGCAGGCCTCTAAGAGCCTTACTAATAACGGAGAGGTGAGAGGCTAGATTCTGCCTCTTACTTTTGGCCAGCTTTGGAGAGCGTTTGAACGCTGGGAGACAGGGACTCCCAGAACAGCTGAGAGGCGCGAGGCTTTATTCCGCACCACTTCTACCTTGCGCTCAAGCCGGATGGCTAGGGAGGCAGCAGGGAGAGCCTGATCCTTCCTGAGTTTGCTCCTGTGGAATTCCAGGTATTGGGGACCCCCCTTGCACTACCTCTGGGCTAACTTTAATCTTCAATTGTCCCCTTTTTCAACTGCTTGCCTCTTAGCGCCAAATTGTGGTTTAAAGATGGCAGATCTTCCCACTCAAAGAGAGGCCCGCTCCAAGGCCAAAAAGAAGGGAGTCAGGCAGGAGAATTCTGGAGAGGGATCCTCATCCACAAATATGGGGAAGACCAGGCCTTCTGCCTCTATGGGCACTGCCTCTGCTAGGGGGTCCTCTCTCTCCAGAGATGAGGATGGTCATCACAGGGCCATGGAAGAGGCCTTCAACAGGGCTCAGTCCAAAGTCATTCAACAATCTAACTCAGCTCCTCCTATCGCTTATGCTGCATTACCACCTCACCTTCCAACAGCTTCAGTTTCTCCAGACAGATCCCTCGCAGGAGACATTATGCAAGCTGCTGATATTGATTAGGTCTTTCCCTCTGGATCACTGGATCCAGTACCTCAAACTCAGCCTCCTCAACCTCCTCCAGCCCCTATGGATCAGACCCCTTCCACCTCCTCTGCCCCACCAGGGATCCTGCAGGGTTCCCAGTTACCACCTGAGATGCAGTGGTCTTTAGCTGACCTTATTTCGGAGGCTATTCGCCAAGGTATCGCCCAGGGCCTGCAACAGTGGTCAAATCCTTCACCCCCTGATCATGGGATCCTTCCAGCCTCACGAGCTCGCACCTATAGGAAAGACCCCAGGACGGATCCTTATGACCAAGACTCTGCCAGCCAAGACTCTCTTTCTGAAGGAGAACTTCGCCCTGAACAAGACCTCTCGGAGGATGAGGGCCTGGAGCCCGATTAACTGCCTTCGTGGGACTCTTCAAGCCCCACATGTTTCAGTCTCTCCTCCACAAGGCCCAGACAGTCACCAAGCTCGGGAGTTCCTCTTCATCTTCAGATGCCACCCCGGGGCCCGCAGACCCCACATCGGCTCTATTTCAGGAACCCACAGTTCATTCTGACGTAGTTCCTGCCCCAAAGTTATTTTCCGACATCCTTAAATGACAATGGTCGGCTCCCAGTTCGGGTCCCATCCCAAATAATCTGAACAGAAGATTCTACAACCTGGCACAGGAGTATTCCAGTCTCCTTCAGGTTCCAGCGGTGGATTCACCAGTTGTTGCTCTACTTTCCAATACACCTCTTACAGGTCCCTCTTACAGGAATACCTAAGGCCAGAGGATAAGAAAGTGGAAAGGACCGTGATCAAGGGCTACCAGGCCTCTGCCTGGTCAGTGCAGGCCTCCTTGGCCACATTCTTTTTTAATAGAGCCACTATCCTGTGGCTGCATCAGCTGCAAGGGCAAATCCCCACGTCTGACCTGCGCTTCCATCAGGACATCAATAAGATCCTGGTAGCAGTAGAGTACTCAGCTACACTCAATGCCGCTCGTTTTTCCGCCAAGGCCATCGGCACGTTAGTGACATCCAGAAGACTCCTCTGGCTGAGAAATTGGCAAGCAGACGCCAGGAATAAGTGGCGCCTCGCCTCTTCCCCCTACTCAGGGGGAAAATTGTTTGGAGAACAACTTGACCTGCTCCTCATAGAAACCAAGGACCACCGCAAGATCCTTCCTTCCCTATCGAGAAGATCTGAGTATCGTCAACAGGGGTCCTTTCGGCCTTCTTCCTTTCGAGCCTCCGACTCCGTTTTCTCTCAGCAACGCCAGCAATGGGTCTTCTCCTCGAGACCGTCTCAGCATGACAGGTCAGACAGAGGTCCCGCTTTAATCCAAAACGATCCTTTAGGGGAGGGAGGGGCAGACCTTACCGCCGGGCTTGTTAATCTCCCTCCGGAGTCCTGGATTGGTGGCCGCCTAACCTATTTTGCAGATCAATGGGACTCTTCTATCTCAGACCTGTGGGTTAGGAACACCATCAGATTTGGCCTCTCCCTTGAATTCTCTTCAACCTCCCCAATCATTACCTGTCTTGTCCCGTCTCCTTAAACCCAGTGAAAAGGGCTCGAGTCAGCGCAGCTATTCAACACTTGCTGACCATCAAGACCATCCAACCGGTCCCACTTAACAACAGAGGACACGGTTTTTATTCACGTTTATTTTTAGTTCCCAAGTCCTCGGGGGGTTGGAGGGCAATCCTTGACCTAAAGTCCCTCAATAGGTATATAGTTTACCATCGCTTTAAAATGCAATCTCTGCACACCATCCTGCTCTGCATTCATAGCGGAGACTTTATGTCTTCCATAGACCTAACTGAGGCTTACCTCCACATCCACATCCTTCCCTCCCATCAAAAATTTTTACGATTTTCCTACAATAGCCAACACTTCCAGTATACCGCCTTACCCTTCGGGCTCTCCTCTGCACCCAGGGCGTTCACTAAGGTTATGGCCACCCTTATGGCACACATAGCCTCTATCCCTTTATGGGCTTTATTTTATTTGGATGATATCCTCATCCTCTCCCAATCCCGCTCTCAGGCTCTCCAGGATCTTTCCTCCATCATTGCCATCTTGCAAAGACATGGCTTTTCAATTAATTGGCGCAAAAGCCATTTAACCCCATCTACATGCATCCAACACCTAGGGGCTGTAATCAATTCATCCAGCCTTCAGGTTTCCCTGTCACCAGATCGCCAATCTAGCCTGTCTGACATGGCTGCACACTTCCAAAGGAGTGGTTCCGCCTCCCTCCTTGGGCTCTCCAGTCTGTTAGGCAAGATGGTGTCTGCTTACGATATTGTACCATGGTCTCGCCTCCACAGCAGGGACCTCCAGTGGCTATTACTTCCATTCCAACGGGTCAGGACCTCCACCTCGACCTCCAGAATCACCTTAGCCCCTTCAGTAGTAAACTCTCTGAATTGGTGGACATCGCAAGCCGTTTCCCGGGGCTCTTTCTTCGGGGAGGCCACAGGATTGTCATCATAGCAGGTGCCAGCCTCTCAGGTTGGGGTGCTTACCTGGGGGCCCACATGGCACAGGGCCTTTGGTCCCAACGGGAGCAACGACTCAACATCAACATTCTGGAGCTGCGTGCCATTTACCTGGCTCTTCGGAAATTCGAGCCCCATGTCCTTGGTCAGGACGTCCTCGTCCTCATGGACAACGTATCTGCCAAGGCGTACGTCAACAGGCAGGGGGGCACTCGTTCCCAGGCCCTCCAGAAAGAAGCCCTCAGGTTGTGCCTCTGGGCCGAGTTCCATCTGACCTCAATCAAAGCCAAGCGCATATCGGGGACAGACAACATGTGTGAAGATTCCCTCAGTCGACACCAGATCGATCCTTCCAAATGGAGTCTACATCCCCTCCTCTTCAAGGAATTGATTTCCAGGTTCGGGATGCCATCGGTGGACCTGTTCACTTCGGCTTCCAATCATCAGCTGCCCCGGTTCTTCTCTCACTTCCCTTCTCCGGGAGTGGAAGCGGTGGATGCGCTTCGATGTCTGTGGCCAGTGGGCCAGCTCCTTTATGCTGACCCACCTCTACCTCTCATTTCCAAGGTAGTACGCAAAATTCTTCTCGATAAAGCAGAAATCATTCTTCTGGCCCCCTATTGACCTCGGCACCCATGGTTTCCCGACCTGATGTCGCTGTCGGTGGTCCCTCCCTGGAGGATTCCCCACAATCAGATAATACTTCTACAAGGCTCCCTTCGCCATCCAGACCCTCAGTCGTACCAGCTGACCACCTGGAGGCTGAGCGGATCCTCCTCTCTAGAGCATTAGTCTCCCAGGGTGCCATCAACATCATCCAGGCCGCTCGGCGCCCATCAATGCTGCGCATCTAAGACTCCACGTGGAGGACCTTCCAATATTGGTGTTCCCGGCGGAATATAGTGACTACGGCTGTCTCCATCGGACAACTCCTTGACTTTCTTCGGGATGGATTCCTATTGGGCCTTGCTCCTAATACGCTCTGTTGCCAGGTGGCCGTGATTTCCGTCCTCTCCTGCGGGTCTTCAACCTCATTAGCCAATGATCTGCTCATCCGCTCCTTTTTGAGAGGCGCCTCCAATCTCCGAACCCCCACCATTCACCGTTTCCCAACCTGGGATCTCAATAAAGTTCTACGGGCCTTGACAGATCCTCCTTTCGAACCACTGCAGGAGGTCCATCTTAAACATCTATCCTTCAAAGTTTCATTCCTCATCGCCGTCACCTCTGCCCGGAGAATTTCTGAGCTCGCCGCCCTGTCTGTCCATTCTGACCTCTGCGTCTTTCATACAGACAGAGTTGTGCTTTGTCTCGACCCCGCCTTCATTCCGAAGGTCAACACCATTTTCCATCGGTCGCAAGAGCTCATCCTCCCAAACATTGGCCCTTCTCGCTGTCATCAAGAAGCAGTGTGGCATAAACTGGACGTCCGCAGGGCTCTGAAGATCTACCTATCCAGGACGGCTTCCTTCCGAAGGTCAGAAGCCCTTTTCTTGTTCTTTCAGCCTGCCTCTATGGGTACTCGCGTTTCATCAGTCACCATAGGGCGTTGGATCAGGGCCACTATTGCGACGGCCTATGAGACCCAATCGTTACGGCTCCTCGCAACATCACTGCACATTCCACCAGAAGTGCCTCTACCTCTGCTGCATGGTCCACTCAAGCCTCCTTGGAAGAGGTCTGCTGGGCTGCTACATGGGTGTCAATCACTCCCTTCATCCAGCATTACCGCCTGGACTCATATGCTTCTGCAGATGCAGCATTCGGCAGGAGGGTTCTCCAGCAGGTCCAGCCTCTCCCGCCCTAGGAGACACCAAGCTTTGGTATGTCCCTGACTGCTAGATTGGAGAATGGGCGTTGGTTTTACCTGATACGCCCGTTCTCGATGATGCACCCACAGCAGTCAGCCCTACCCTTCGACCGTACCTGGGTTCATGAGGGGTGGGAGGCCCTTTTACCTTTTTTCTTCTTTCTGTACAGACACCTCAGTCTACTAAACGAACTCGCCTCCAAACTGGATTAAGCAGGAAAGGACGGGTCTAAAAATTCAGTAGGCTCGGTCCTACAGGATACCAGACCTGTCACTCCCAATCCTGACTGCTGTGGGTGCGTCATCGAGAACGGGCGTATCAGGTAAGACCAACGCTCATTCTGTGTCCCCAACAACATAAGTACAGTAAAGTAATTTTTAAAATGTTATTACTAAAATGTTATTTTTTGGTTGCAAATTATGTGTAATTTATTGGTTAAGTAAAATATGCAATAAACACACACACACACACACACAAACACAAAAGTACTTAAAGAATTTTGAGGAAAAATAGAGAAGCAAACAAAGAAGGTTTTCTGGTAGTCCCCCCTTCTTTTTTTTACCATTAATTACTACTTGGATATTTTTATATTTTACTTTAAACTTAATTATTTATATGTATTTGGATCACTTTAATTGTTGTTAATTTTTTTTAAACTCTTTTTTAATGGCCATGCTTTATGTGTCTGTTTGCCTTGATGACTGATGTGTGCATAGAAGGAATCTTGCATTATTGTCATATACAGCCACTTCACTGAAAAGAAAGTGCAGTTGTGCATAAGTAGACCACAACCTACTTCTTTGTAAACTAGAAAAAAGCGGGCTAGATAGCTTCACTACCAGATGGATTCGGAACTGGCTGACAAACCGTACTCAATTAGTAGTCCTTAATGGGTCTAAGTCTACATGGAGAGAAGTAATCAGTGGATTGGCACAAGATTCCTTCTTGGGCCCAGTACTCTTCAATATCTTCATAAACGATTTAGATGAGGGAATGGAAGGGGAACTCACCAAATTTGCAGATGATACTAAGCTGGCAGGAATAGCTAGCAGCCTAGAAGAAAGGCTCAAGATCCAGATGGATCTTGACAGATTTGAATATTGGGCTCTCTCTAACAAAATGAAATTCAATGTAGAGAAAAGTAAAGTCTTACACGTAGGTAAGAAAAACCAAAAGCACATATATAAACTGAGGGAAACCAGTTTTAATAGCAGTGTCTGTGAGACAGATCTTGGAGTCTTAATGGACAATCAGCTAAATATGAGCCAGCAGTGTACAGCGGCAGCTAAAAAAAGCCAACACAATCCTAAATTGCATTTACAGAGGGATACAATCAAGATCAAGTGAGGTACTAATACTACTCTATAAAGCCCTAGTAAGACCACACATAGAGTACTGCATCCAGCATCCATCTCAAAGAAAATGTTGAGACTCTAGAAAAAGTGCAGAGGAGAGCAACCAAGATGATTAGGGGACTGGAACTAAAACATATGAAGAATGGTTGCATGAACTGGGCATGGCTAGTCTAGTGAAGAGAAGGACCAGGGGAGACATGATAGCCGTCTTCCAATACTTGAGGGGCTGCCACAGAGAAGAGGGGGAGTCAAGCTCTTTTCCAAAGCACTTGAAGGCCAGACAAGGAATAATGGATGGAAACTGACCAAGGAGAGATTCAACCTAGAAATGAGGAAGAATTTTCTGACAGAACAATCAACCGGTGCCTTCGGAAGTTGTGGGAGCTTCATCACTTGAGACTTTCAAGAAAAGATTGGACTGCCATTTGTCAGGAATGGTGTAGGGTCTCCTGCTTGAGTGGGTGGTGGTGGTGGACTAGATGACCTATAAGGTCCCTTCCAACTCTGTTAAACTGTTAAACTGTGTTAGATTATGGATATTCTCAACCCAAAGGCACAAACTCATGTCTCAGTTTAATTGTAGCAACGAGGTTAATTGGGGGTTGCTGCTTAGACTGAGAGGGAATTCTTATCACATGGGCCTCTATTTACTTTTCAATTTTAAAATGTAATATTACCTATGTTTTATTTTTATTTTAATGTTTCAAATATCACCCAATTGCATTTTAATCTGGTTTTGGCTGCACTCAGGAGTATTGTGGATCTTAATGCTGACTATATGATGTGGAACTTTTTTCTGTTTAAAAAAATACAAAAAAAGGGGGGGGGGAAGCAAAATTAGGATTAATCCAATTGTTAATTTTGAAGTTCTCATGGATGTTATTTTAACCAGGGTAGAACAAAGAATGGTTTTAGCAGTGATTTTTGTCTGCCTAGAATATGAAGTTGGTCTCTTTTTTCTTACAGTAATTTTCTATAGGAAGATTAAATAAGTTCAGAGTTATTTCATCATATTACTCATTGATGGGGCAGAATTTGTAGTCGTCATTGTTTATGACAGGTTTTATTAGTATTTAGAATTTCTCAAAGCATGAATAAAGAGAATTTAGACAAACAACTGTCATTTAGGAATGGGAACGAAAAGGCCAGATTATTGTTGCAGATGGATCATTGAATTTGAGCTCAAAGGAAAGAGATGTTTAGGAATCTGTCTTAATAATCAAAGACTCTTAGTGTTTTAATGGGGACTGTCTAAAGTTACAATAAAAATACAATGTTAATTACATCATGAGAGGTTTCTGGGAAACTTTACTCAAATTTGGACCTATCATAGGGTGGTCTTAACAGGTTTTAATAAGCCTTGAAAGCTAGCTTTCAAGTTCAGAGAGAAGCAGCAATATACAGGGAAAGACTCCCATCACCAATATCTGGATAACACTATGGCCTACAACCAGCTCAGGAGGGTCTAAAATCCAGCAATAGCTTACTTAGGTTGACGGAAGATTTGAAGAATTTGAAAGCAGAATGGATCTATGGGAAACTATAAAGAACCAACATGAATGGAACCAATGGAGGAGCTGGCACCTGGGTCTAATAAAAGCTTGGAAGTAAAGAAATTGAATAGACTGCACATGGGTATAAAATGATTCAGAGACACTCTGAACAAATGGGGCTATCTGATTGCTTCTGCTTTTTGCAGTTGTGGTAACATACAGATGACAATACATATGTATATCTTCCCTTTGTGCCCCAGTCATGGCAGTGCAACAGAGCACTATGTTGCTAGTTTCTGGGCAAGATCTGTTTAACTTATACATATCTTAGTCTTGTATTTTATATTTGAAGTGTTACATTATATAGTATGCTTATTTTAATTGTTATGCTTCTGAAATGAATAAAGAAACAAGGTAGCTATAATGCTTTAAGTGATTTGTTTATCTGAAAATGTGTTTATCCATAGTAGGTATTTTTCTGATATATTTATTTATTGAATCTGTGCAAATTCTTTTAATTGGTAATAATATAGCTCTGCAAAATGATTTATAAATAGTTTTAAATAAATAAATTACTGGCATGCATAATTCTCACAACGAACTAGTGATGTACTTTTGAGGTTGTAACTAGCAGTGGAAATTCACTGGGTCTCAAGAAATTATGAGGCATAATCTTATTTTGAAACCAAATATAAACTATTACAAAGAAATAGTCTTTATTCTTTCCTTATTCCATTCCTCATTTGACTTCCATTCCATCAAACTCTCTTAACTGTCCTGCTAAAAGAACTGAATACAAGTAAATGGCTGCCATTCTCTTCAGTGGGGAAAAATGTTGCTCCTCTAGGCACTGCTTATTCTGAAATAAAATAATCCATTCAGCTCCTAAACAGAGAATATCTATTTGGAACATACTGCATTTTATTGCAGAACATCAAGATGCAGACTGTACAATTTTGCAATTTGTACATTCCTTAGATCTTTTCAAAAGGACAGCTATTTTCCAAGTATATTATAAATGCTAAAGTGTTTAACAATGGAGGCTATGTTAAATTTAAAAAAATTGATTGATTATAATCAAATAAAATAAATTCATTTGTGGTGAATGCAGTTGTGTTGTCATTTCTATAGGAAATGTGCTGCCTTAAAGCTTTTCATTAAGCCTGCAATCTTTTATGTGACAATTTTGCTACAAATGCCCTCAGGGATGATACTGGTTTATTGTCATGCAATGGGTTAAAGAAGAATGAAAGTGGAACACAGGCATTCTGCTGAGAAAACGTAAAGGCGCTGCCTGCAGCTGTATGGCTCTACGTAGGCACCTGTGGGTTTCAGTGTGTTTAATGCATAGACTGCAGTATGAGGCTATCACTGACATTTGCTGACTCCAGTATACTCCTCTGTCTGCTGCCCTGCCAGCTTCTGCACCATCCATGAAACAGGCAAAATGGTGCAGCATGTTTGAAGCTTCCTTAGGAAACAATAACCATCAGTATGCAGCAGAGGTAGGTGAATGGTTTTGTTTAGCTGCAACAGAAAGAGGGAGTGTAAGACTTTTTCGTTTATAATGTTAACCAAAAATAATCCTAGCAATATTGTCTTTTTCTAATCTTGAATTTTGTGACAATATTGTGACAAGGTATACTGACAATATCTTGATTATGTACAATAGATCGGCATGCTACTTGTAAAACATGTAAGAGTATGTTTTGGATAATTTATCTAGCATATTTTAAAAGAAAGACTATAAGCATGCAGGATCAATTTGATAAATTGTTATGCTTCCAAGCACAATTTTTTTGAGATGTATGTAAGATAAGAAGAGGTGAAAGAAATAGAATTTAATTTTATCATAATGTGAATAGTGAAGGATTTTCTGTTGAATTAGCCAAGGGAGGACACAGCAATCCCGGAGAATGAATGCTGTAGCTATTTTTAACAGCTGCAATATCAGGTTTGCATTCCAAATGCTCAACATTTGTTTGACACTTGTTTAGTGTTTATTAATTATGTTTGATGAAAGAAATATAACTAGATCCAGCTTTATGTTTTTGTTCAAAACACATATTTTCAAAAGCTGTAAAACATACAATAATTTACAGCAGCCTGTAAAGTTACAATTAAGAAAGTCAATAGAAAAAGAATTTTAACATTGGATTTAAATGTGGATTTTTCTGAGCTTATGATTTCAGCATACCTCACAAGCATTAATAGATGCTAGTAAGTGTAATGTGCAAGAAAAAGATAGCTTAAATGTCTGAAATGCTAATTAATTGTATTTTGAATGTAGCAGATTGTGGAATCTTCAGGTTATGATCCAAGTTTGTATATACATAATTGAATAAGAATGATTTAAGCAGTGCTGTGTCATTAGGCATAACGATGGGAGGAAAAGGAATGCAGACACTTGAATTTTGCTTATAGTAGTGTACTGCACCTTAACTTGTATAATATCTAAGGTTAATTATGTTTTTGTGCAATGAAATATTGGTGGAATAAAAAATTAGTCATGTCAGAGATGGAAATGTAATTTTTCAAAGAACATTTTTGTTACAGGCTAGTTTATATTATTTATATTAAAAATTATTAATACTTTTTTCATTTCAACACTACATATCACAAGTTTCCATCCTATATCTAGAAATTTGATCCTGCATGGTATTATGTGGGCAGTATATTTGAATTTATTAATACAGAATATTAGTCTTATTAACTCATCCATTTATTTCAAACAGAAGACACTTCCAGCCCCTTAAATTTAAATCACAGACTATTTTTGACAGAATTGAAGACAGAATCCCTGCTCTGAGGGGTCATATCCCTGTTCTAGGTTTAGATGAATATTATTACTTGAAGCAACATATAATTCTTCTGAATTGCTTGTATTTGTTCTAATTATTAAGGCTGTGCCATGTGATAACTTCTGAATATCTTAGTGTCTCCAAAATGTTATGTAATTGATATGTTGCAGATGAAATTGAGTACTGTACTATGATCAAATCTATAATAATTCATTTCAAACTTCAATTGTTTGTAAGAAATATATTTCTTTTAGCCATTAAAATATCAATGCCTTGTAATGACTTTCTCTATTGTACACTGTACTACATTTAAGCTGAATTCAGAGATGCTTTTTCTTCATTATGTACTGCTGATATTTCATATATTTCTGTGTTGCCATGCTATTATATAAACAAGTATGTGCGTGTATGTAGTGTCTTTAAAATACATGATGTAAATGTATGTTTGAGACAGATTAACTGAGAAGAAATAGGGACTGTCAACAGTGACACCTTTTTAATTGGCATTCTCACAGCAAGCTATTGCAGTCTGAACAGGTGGAGAAAAATGTGTGTTGGCCTTGACATATTTATTATAAGGCAGCTGAAGAAATAAAATATACTACTTTACTAAATACATGAACATATTTATTTAGAATATTTTAAACTATATATTTAATAGTTTATGCAGCAGTAGATTTTGTTTTGAAGTCATAGAATAAAAATCCATTATGTTACAGAATCTGCTGTTATATGCACGGATGGTTGTGCAAGTAAGTGCATATTTGTAGCTATTTTTGAAACAGTCTAAATTGTTTAATGTAAATTGTTTGATGCAATGTGTTGTTTTAATGGTTTTTTAAAAAAATAATATAACATTCTAATAAGGAGATAGATAGATATCTGGTCGATAGTCTTTCATGGTGAAAACAAAATGGCTGGTTATTATTGCTGCAAACTGCAGATGAAAAACTGGCTGCAATTAACTATCTTTTTGGTGAGGGAAAGCAACAAGATAAACATATATAGACAATATATTTGTGCTAAATATTTGCAGGGAATAAGAATAAAAAAGTTTCTTTAAAGTGTAATATTGCATAATTTAAATACTAGAGTTGCATTTTAAAGTTTGTCAAACATTATTTGGACTATTTTTTTGTTTTATGCTATATGCTTTTATTGACTTTTTCAGAACAGATCCTTCCATTTAATTAAAAGAAATGTTAGGAATTGATGTAAGTAATATCCAAAATACTGTATACTAATACACAGTATCCTGTAGGGAAAAGGGAAGAGCTTACAATAACTGACACTTACACTTAGAGGATTGATTTTCTTTGGTTTATATATAGAAGAAAATTTGTTCTAAAAATAGTCCCCTGGTTTCAAATATAAAAGGAACTTCAAGATATTATTGTTGGAGGGGATATTTCTAGACCCCAATTTCTAGCTGACTTTTAAACTGATAGTTGTTCCTCTGCTCTGACTAAGCAAGTATACAGTATGAGTAAAGATGATCATGAAGCCACACCCAGCAGCTTCATAGCATTTATGTAACCTTATGTGGCAACCTGTGAATAATTTGATACTGTCTATCTCCAGGCATAGTCATGTGTTTCATTTTTGTTGCTTCCTAGATTGGTATTCAAGACTAGTTTGTCTTAAGCTATTGACTAAAGAGACATTTTCCTCAATTGTTGGTTTCAAGTGGTAATAAAAAATGTACAGTTCTAATTTAATTTTAAGTAGGAGTAGATACCTTCTCTGTTGTATATGTCTCTATGAGAGGTGATATACTTGATTTATAAAACATGTATTTGTATAAAGATTATGACATATACAATCACTGCATTTTCAGTTAAAAAAATTGAGAGCAGGATATATGGGATACTGTATTGTGCTACTTTGAGTTACTAGCCATTTAGGGTGTGAAGATATGAGGTGATGTGTGCTTTTCCCCCATTCAAGCATAAATACCAAACTTTTCCTCTCACCATATCCCAACTTTGCTAAAAAGTACAGCCTAAGTTAGAGAAGAAATACATGATGAAACAAGGAACAGATGGGAAAAGCGATATACATTTTATTAAAACATATTATTTGTATGTAGAAGATACTTTGGGATATAACTCTGCTTCACTTAAGAAAACCATTATTTATGTCTTTCATGTTATACTTCACAATGTCTGTGTACCTTTTGGAAAAAAGTGATTGGTAGTAACTGCTAGAAAATAAGCTGGGATTTGCTCCAAATATTGGCACCTACCTGAAAAAACAGTTTAGTTCTCAAAAAGATTTTGGATTTATTCCTTGAGTCTTCTGTTGACCTTTTATATCTTCTTTGGCTTGGAAATAGCTTATTATCAGACAATTTACTTTACTAGTAGACAGCTAAAGAGTTTCAGGTAGCAGAGTTACAAAAATTCTTCAACAACCTGTTCCTAATAGGATAGATTATAACCATTAGGGCAGGGGTCATCAAACTTTTTAAACAGGGAGCCAATTCATGGTCCCTCAGACTGCTGGGCCCCCTGGACTGGCTGGGTGGGCGTGGTTAGGTGATCATGTGATTGGGGGCATGGCCAATTTTGCAGTCCAGTAAACAAAACATACAAATTAAACTTATAATTTGTTTTCATCCTGGAGGTGTTTTATTTGCTTTTGTTTGCATGTTGCTCTTTTGGTTGACTTTTCTTTTTATTATATCATTTTTTAAAGTTGTTTAGGGGTCTAGTGGTCCATTTCAGGAAATTCAGTTTTGCAGCAATTCTTCTCAGTCCCAAGTAGCTTACAATCAACAGGGAGAACAAATAAGGGAAGGCATTGCCTCTCCTTGTTTTGGGTGGGTGGGTGGGTGGCAAGGGACTCAGCCCAAGAGCTAGGCCTCTTTAGAGAGGCAAAGGAGCAGGTTTATGTCTACTCCAGAACCTGGAAACAGGCATCCCTCAACAGCAACCTCCTGCATACGTGGGACTGTTCCCTGGCCAAGACCCCCAACTAGCACAGGCTCCTTTTGCTCTCCCTCCACTCAGTGCCAGAACAGACAAGGAAAAAGGGTGCTTTTCCTCTGACCTTGATTTCTCTGCCCCCTCCCCAGCAGCTCCCTTGCCAAGATAATGTGTTTCATTGTGGCTGAAGCAGCAGCCATGAGACCCAGGCAAGCCCCTTCTGGCACAAGGGCTTCCTCTGCCTTCCTGGGCTGAACTAGACTACCAAGTATAGTAGCCTGCCTGCCCCCTTAATTGGTGGGAGAAGGGAAAATGAGGAATTATTAGACTGGCCTGCCTTCCCAGAAAGGGCTGCCTCTTTCTCCCCTCCCTGCCCCCAATTTGGCTATTGAAATTAAGGCTGGCTTTCCCTCAGCTTCGCTCTTGATCGAGGAGCACATAGCCTCAATTTGAAACCCACGAAGAGGGATAGGGGAGCATGGGAGATGCACTCAAATATTTCAATTAAGAAAACTTAAAATGCTGCTTTTTCAGAATGCTGCACCAAAACCCTTTTCTTGAGCGGGGAGAAGAAAAACCACCCTTAGTGAGGACTCCTGCTCCCGCTGCCACCATGTAAGCCCATCCACAGCAGAGGTGACATCCACAGGGCCAGAGGTTGGGGTGTGTTTTGTTACTAGTGATGTTGCCTCACTGCCACCTGACAGGCAAAGTAGGGGTGACAGGCCCTCTTTATTGTGAGGGCCTCCTGGAAGGGATGAGGCCACTCCAGCTTCCCCTCAGCATGCTCCCTGGGGGCAGATATTAAACTCTGCCTGCCCCACCAGAACTAGTTAGCAAAGGGCAAGCATCCCGAGCAAGGCAGGGAGTGGCGGTGGCAATTGTGGCAGGGGATTTGGCTCATGAGGCGCTTTAAGGAAGAGCCAGAGAGCATTCCGGGAATCCTCGCTAGCCCCCCTACTGCCGCTGTCCTGTCTGAAGGCAGGGAGTGGCAGCAGTGGCATTTGGGGCAGAGGATTTGGCTGATGAGAGGCATTTCAGAGAAGAGCCAAGGATGATTCTGATACCACCATCTCCGACATGCTCCCCCCGCATGCATCAGTCCACCCACCGGCATCACCCCTCCACCATCCGGCTGCAGCTGCTCCCCTGCCCACCTACACCTTTTGGCCAAGTGCAATGGGTGCATGTCTCCCCCACATGGACTGTGTTCCCCTCATGCACCTGACTGCAGCGGCGGGTGCATGAGAGGGGTGCTTTGCCAGCATGCCCTGCAGGAAGTGGGAGAGGGTGCAGCATTTCCCTGTCTGCTACCAGACCCAATACATGGCACCTGGCTGGGCTTCCACGAAGCGTGGAGGAGGGCTACGCCTATCCCGAGGCTGGAGTAAGAGGGCCTTTGAGCCCCAGGCACCAGTTTGAGCAATGCCTTGCCGACTTGGCCTCATGTGGAGGGAAGCTCCACTACCCCAAGCCACGTCTTCCCAGAATGCTGGCTGAGCAGGGAATTTGGCTGCAACCCTCAGCTCGGAATGGCGATGCGGTGGGGCCCCCCTGCAAGACAGAAGGGACCGCAGCCTTGGGAGCTCTGTTTGAAGGAGCTTCATTGGTCGGGCAGCACCCCAAAAGTGCTCTGGAGCTGCTGTCTTGCAGGACAGGACTCAGCTTTCCCTGCTTAGCAGCCCCCGTGAAGGCACGTCATTGGGGATCTCTACCCCTGGCAACTCCAGGTGGCAACTCCACTACCGCTCCGTGACCCGCCCAGCCCAAATTCAAAGCGGCCGGCTAGAAAGGCCGAGTAGAGGTGGTAAAGCACGACCAGGCCCAACACGTAAAAAATGACCACTGCAAGTGGGGAAAGCCAGATGCCCACTAGAGCCCTGGCTGCCCAGGCTTAGCAGAGATGAGGGGTAAGGCACATGATCCCGGCTGGGCTTGCGCGGTTATAGTGCTGATGGGGTTTAAACTTTTCCTGGGCCTGGTGCTCCCGGCAGAGGCCTGATGGACTTGGGTGAGCTGCTGGTGGCCTTGGTGGTGCCAGACCCGCGAGGGGGCCAAGGAGATGACCAGCGGCAGCCTGCTCTCTAACCACAAGCCAAAAGAAACAGGATGGAGTAGGAGCAGCTGCCCCACACCCTTCTCACCTTTTTTTGCCCACAGTGGCAGCAGTAGCCGAAAGCAGAGGCACAGGGGAGAGGCATGTGGTTCAGCCTGCTGGATGCGTAGGGCAGCCACCTGCCCTGTTCCAGCCACATGGGATGGAGCATGCATGTCTGGTGGTCTGCATCATGTGCCTCCCCACTCCCATTCTATCTGCTGCCAGTGACAGTACTGCCGCCGCCATGCCTGTTTCTTGGGAGGCCAGCTGCGGAGTCTCTGCTGCTGGACACCTGCACTTTAGTAGATGCCGCTCCTTTTGTTTCCTGTGGCTGCCAGTGGGTGGGGAGTGTGGCCAGGGACTGCGAGGCTGCTCTGCCCACATTTCCTCCTGCCCACTGGAAGTCGCAGAAGCGAGGCATCTACTCTCCAGGCATCCATCAGGGCCACCGCAGCTGATTGCCCGCTTGGAGTGTACTGGTTGATCCCTGCTCTGAGTCCACCCTGGACAGAGGAAGCCCGAGCTAAGAAGCTGAGGTGGAGAGCACCATTTACCCTCCCAGTGCCTCCGCGCATCCCGTTTTTGGTTTCCCCAACACCCAGAAGCTCTCTACTGGCCAAAAACTTTGGCCTTATTTTCCAGTTTCAGCCCATGGGACTCGTGAAGGTAAGCCCTACACTCGGATGAAGGGTATGGGCCGGGGGTGGGTGGGGTGATGTGGGAGGGGCAACCTCATGGTCCCGCATGGGCTGATTAATGGCTTCGGCAGGCCATAGTTTGAGGACCCCTGCACTAAAGCCTATTGCTTTAAAATTATCTGGAAACATAAAAAATATTTTGTGTGATAGTAAGTTATTTGTAGTTATTCCCTTAAGAAAGAAAGGGGAGCAGTAATATCCCTATTTCCTTTGTAATAAAACATACTTATATATTCTTGCTTCATTGTTATTTTTATGAACTTTTTTATGGCTTCATATACTTTTTATTGAGCTCCCATACTTAGTTTGTGAAATTAATATTTTGTAATAAATTTGTTTTATGAATCAAGTTTTTAATTAAACTGAACTTCTGATAAACCCTTGATTCCACAAACTAAATTATTATTTTAAACTCCCTTCAAGAGTGAAAAGCATATACAGCTTCAAACCTATGTATTCTTACCAAGAAATAAATCCCATTGAATGTGTTTATGAAGATTCTCAGTCATCCAGGTCATGAAAGATGTTTCGCTTCTAAAAAGCTTCTGCTCTTCTTCTTGGCTGAAGAAGCTTCTTGGCTGAGAAGTGAAACATCATCAAAGAAAAAAGCCAGAAAGTACTTCTTATCACAGAAAGAATAGTGAAGCGATCTGGTCTGATTGCTCTAATTATCTATTTGGTTTCTTCTATTTATTACTAATCTGGAGCTTTGCATGAATAATATATAATATACTTTATATCTACAATAGAGCTAAAAAGATTATTTAAATTGTTTAAAACAAATAGGTTTATACAGAGCTCTATAAAAGACCTTGTCAAAATAAATATTCAATAAGTTGGGAAAATGAAATTATTATAATTATTATTTAAATTGATATGTAACACAACTCCAAATGACTCAGCATTTAAAAATAAATACATTAAAATGACAAAAATATAACAACAGACAAGAATAAAAATTTAAGATGCGATGGGTGACAAAAAATTGATTGGAATAAAGAAAAACAATGTCATAAAATCTAAAAGGCCTGGGTGAACAGTATAAATATTCAGTATAAATATTCAGTATAAATATTAAATAAATGTCACTGTGCTGCGGAGGAATTAACCAGAATTTTTGGTAGATATTAAAACATATATTTTTTACTTACATCCATTTCTGTACGATATTTTCTTTTGTTTCTCATTGTTCTCAGCATTTTACAATCAGTTATTTGTAATAAAATCTAAATGATATAATAAATCAGAGTAAATAGTTCAAAGTTAAAACCACAAAATACATTTTAAAAGTTGAGTACATTAAAGGCAGTTCAATTCCATTCTAGGAATTAGTTGAAATTATCATGTCAGTGTAGTCTGACCCTCAATTACCCTATACTATAGATGGGTACTCTCTGTGCCCCTCAGGACCCTCTATAACATTGTGCATAATTCTGGAGGCCCCATATTGTATATTTTCTTTCTGTTCCTGGTGGGGAAAGTCTGGCTTAATATTTTGCACTCAGTTTTGAAGTTGAAAAGACTAATAGGGATTTATTCTGGAGTTTGGTGATCTCCATACATTCTATGATGGAAAAAGTTAATTGAATGCTGCAAAGGGCAAGACTCTTCAACCAACTATCAATTATGTATTGGTTCAGCTGCACAACTATTGTGCAGTTGAACCAATACATCAGCTGGAACATAGATTATTTATTCATTAAAATTATTTTCTGCCTATTCTAGGCAGCTTACAACAATAAACACGAACAAATGAAAAGAAGATAAAAACAAAAGAATAATAAAAGAATAATAAAATAAACAATGAAAAAGAAAACAAGAATACATCAATATGATAATAAAAAGATGGATGGGTGGAGAGCAGACAGTGAAGGGGAAGTAGAAGTTATCAATCCAGCAATCACTTCCTAGTGTGGAACTCATACTTTTGTCCCCAGGCCAATTGGCAGAGCCGGGTCTTCAAGTTCCTACAGAAGGGTAAGAAGATTTTTCTCTCAAAGATAGGATGTTTCAAAGAGTGAGCGCTGCAGCAGAGAAGTCTCTTCTTCTAGATCACAATAGACTTCTTTGACCAAAAGAATATGTAGTAGGCCCTCTCTGCTAGCATGAATTGGACAGGCTTGTCTTAATGGGTTAAAATATGTAATCAAGAATCAAGCTCAACCTATGGGAGGCTTCACATTATCTTCCTCACCAGTGCTGTAGTTTTTAAACTATTTTGGCCATTTTTAAAAGAAGAACAGAGATACCGTATTTTTTGGTGTATAAGATGCACTGGATACACCTTAATTTTGGGGGAGGAAAACAAGAAAAAAAGAATTCTGCCTCTGCCTATCAGCATCAGGATCAGCAACGTCCTCGTTTCCATTTGGATTTTGATAACATGTAGCAAAGATCTTTTTATCACTTTAAAACAAATCCTATCTATTTAACTGGACTGGTAGGGTGGGGTGGGGGATGATTTTCATAGGGGCAGTTATCTCAGGAGGTTAAGGAGAAGTCTGTTGCTATAGGGGGTGGGGATCTCCAGTCCTTGCACAAGTTATGAAGGCAACCGTCAGAACTGCTGGAGCTGCTTCCAGGCAGATTCTGGGAGAACTTGGAGCTCTCGCTGGCTAAAGGAGAAAAAGAAAACTCTGGGCAGGTTGAGAACACACACGCTCTTGTTGCTGGAAGAAGGGGAGAAGGGCTACTTCTCCTGCAGTCTCCCCCTCCCACCCCCCATCCTTGCACCTTGTTCCTGCATTCCTCTCTCCTCAGCCACCTTCTCCTCCCAAACGGTCTTCATGCCCAGAGGGACTCCAGTCGCAGTCAAGGTTCATTCCCCCCCCCACCCCACTTGCTCTCTTAAACTGAACTGCACTGAGCAGCTGGGGGTGGGTGGGCAGTGTGAAGGAGAAATGGCTCAGCTCCCCACAGCCACTTGGCATTTTGACCACAGTTCTGCAAATTGCATTGGAGAATCGGGGAGGAAAACGCTGGAAAATGCAATGCATGGAGGCAATGGTTTTGCAAAGAGGGCGCTTCTGTGTGGAGAGGTGTAATGCAAGGTGCTCACTGCCCAGCCTGCCCCTTCTCCAGACTACCAGGCTGAGGGCGGTCAGCTTCTGCTCCTGGCCCAGGAGACAGATTTGGTCAGGAGGGAAGAGAAAGTGAGACTGCAGAAAAGGAAAAGGTGGGTGGGCAGCTTTGCGAATTGGTTCAGGGGATTGGGGAGAAAAACGCCGGAAAACGCGACGCTTGGAGGCAATGCTTGCCATACACGTCTCACGCAGAAGAACCCACTTCGCAAGAGCAGAGCCTCCATACATTGTGTTTTCTGGCATTTTCCTCCCCGATTCCCTGATGTAATTTGTACAGCCGTGCGCCCTCATGAAAATGCGGTGGCGGCAGTTTTCAGCAGGTTCCAAGCAGCACCCTAACCGTTTCCGCCACCCATTTCCCAGCATGCAACATTGCTCATTTTTGGCAATGTGAGGATCCCCACTGCCTGAAACCGCTGGAAAATGCGACACATAGAGGCCGACAACCTCCCAAGGGTGGGGGCCAGTGGGTGGGCGGGGCTACATTCGACATATAAGACGCACCCAGATTTTCAGCCCCTTTTTGGGGGTAAAAAGGTGCATCTTATACACCAAAAAATACGATAGTTACCTTGGCTAGACTAAATTCCTGCACCTTCAGCAGTGTTTAGCTGTTGCAAACAAAATCATATTTGTAAAATACCATTCATATGGTGGCATCATCCTATTAAACTAAATTAAAAACTGGGATGCTGCAACTAAAAGCTAGAATTCACATCAGTCATAAGCATGGACTCGGACAGCTTGAATCTAGTAACTTGGTTAGCAAAATGCTGTTTAAAATGGGTACCGGTGCCAGGGAAAAGATCTCAGTCCTTTGGCACTGAGTCTGATTTGAGTGACAAATTATATATTCTTTGATAAGCATTTCACAGACTTTTAGGGCATCAAAATAAATCTATGCTGATAGAGATATGATTTTTTGAAGTGGGGGAAATGTTCACTCGATCAGGATGAAAAAGCCATTCATAAGCAGCTTACCCTATGTAATAGAGGCATGAATTACAGCAAACAAGTAAACACTTAAAAAGTGTCTTAAGTAGCTTCTGGACATAAAACAGGACTCAGAAACGTATGTAATGGATACTTATTCAGTTTGATAATATTGACATTTACTATTTTTTACTACTGTAGTTCATTCATGAGAGGAATCATGCCACATAGATAAGTGGAATATGTACAAGGAGGAGAGAAAGGAGAAGAGTGGCTGTAAAGCACAGTGTCATGTGATAGTATTGCTTAGTGATGGCAATCCTGGTTATTGTCATAACCAGGACTCTGCAGATCATTAAGGTGGTATGGAGTGTATGTGGACAGATGCTGTGGGCTGATGCTATGGAATGTGGTCAGGTGGACAAGGGAGCATTGGATGTGTGCCACAGGCAATTTGATGAGTGGTAGAAATGGGAATGGCTTGCAAACTGCAAGCTCCTGCTGGTTTCCCCATTAACTTTGCTTGTGCGAAGCCAGCAGAGAAGGTCACGTGATTGTAGAATGCTGCAACTGTGTAAATATGAGCCAGTTGCCAGTATCAAAATCATGATGATGTGGTTGTGGGGGTGCTGCAGCACCTACAGCTTCATGGACTAGTCGTAAGTCTCCCTCACTAAGTCTCCCTCACTAACAAGACTATCATACTTTGAATGATCATTGAATGAATTGTCATAATCCAGTCATTTAACTGTATCTAGGTAGAGATGTGTGTGTGTGTGTAAGAGAAAGAGGGGAGTGGGGGGGGGGGAGAGAAAGAGAAAACTATAACACTTATATGAAATTTATGGCCTAAAGAAGGAGATATCTCAGATGATTGTTGCCATATGGCCAGATGGGTAAAATAAATCATTTAAGACATATGATGCTACTATAGCTGTAGTGTTGGGGGGGGGGAGAGGGAGGGAGGGAGAAGAAAGAGAGAACTATAACTTAAGTCATATTTGAAGAGGATGGTGGCTTCACTTACTTTCAGAATAGAATAGAATACTTTCTGAATAGAATGTATTCAATAGAATACATTCTATTCAGTTTATTGTGGCTGCTAACCAGTGCTAATAACAAATAAAATCCAGTACTTCTGAATAGCACTCATTCTCTGGAGAATTTCTAATCTGAAATTTAGATGGGGTTCAGATGAAAAACACTGTATTTGAAGATGAACAGGAGACTGTTTCTTGATGATTTCCCTAATTTCCATTAGTTTTCATTATTATAATTTAAGGAGTAGCTAACCTGATTCTATGTAGATGTTTGTACTGCAATTCCCATTATACTTGTTAATGGACATAATCGGAGAAGAACTGAAGCTTCTGATCTAAGTTTTCTATAAGGGATAGGTGCCACAATTTTATATAACCATGCAAGATTATGTTTGAGAGATTTGCTTCACAGATTTTCTTTCATGTAAGAAAACTGAAGAAGTTGGTGTTAGGGATCTGTTGTTCTTCTCTGCTTGCTACTAACCAGGTGCAAAATCACACTGATTTAGATGAAATGCTGAAAGAGATCATTTTGAGGTTTAGGCTGAAATAGGCCCAATATGTGTAAACAAATTGTAAACAGATATAATAAGGGTAAGGCTATGCAGTTTATTTTGGTTAGGTTGTATTCTTGAAAATGAAGCATAAAGTTTAGAATTCTTAGAAATCTAGATGGTATCTGTAGTTATATTTTCAAAGTGTGGTCCTACTGAAAATGAAGAAACAAGGTTCAATCAGGACTTTGTATATTTCAATACTCTCTCAGTAGAGTTGCCTTTATAGAGCATTTGGAAACTACAATATGTATAAAATACAACTGTATGACACTGGAAATACAGTAAGACAATTGCATTTCAGGCATATACATCAATTGGCTACCATTTTGTGGAAATATTCAAAACTCAAATTAAAATACCAGAGATAGCCTTTAAAACCTTAAAATCTGGGGTTTTAAATCTGGCTGGAACTGAACACACTCAAAACTACAGAGACAATAGGAGATTTTAGGAGGAGCCTTTCTATTCTACCACCTCTTAAATACTAGACAGCACAGTATCAACAGTAGACACCTTCAGGTTTCTAGGTTCTATAATCACACAGGACTTAAAATGGACACCTAACATCAAAAACATCATTAAATAAGCACAACAAAGAATGTTCTTTCTGCGCCAATTCAGAAAGCTCAGACTGCCCAAGGAGCAGCTGATACAGTTTTACAGAGGAATTATTGAGTCTATCATTTATATCTCTATAAATGTCTGGTTTGGCACAGCAACCAAAAAGGACAGACTGTTTTGACCTAGGCTCCCTTAAAAAGCAGGAAGGAGGAATTGGTCCTGGCAAAACCTCTTTTATTTACATGACTGTGAATTACTTTCATTCACAGCCAGCAAGGTTTGTCCACAGTTTTTCAAAGGAATATTTTTAACATACCTTATCTTGCTTGGCAAGCTGCCACATAACTTGTTTCCAAACGCAGAGTAAGGGAAAACTTGGCACAGTCTCTTAGAGACACGAACAGAACTTTTCACTCTTGAAATTACCAAATGAACTAATTGTTTCCTGCAAAAGCCCCCTTCCTGTTTGCTCCTCTTTTGTTTGCTATGGAAGGGGCCAATCATCTCCAAGGTGTGGCTTTACTCCCAAGTCGACCCTGCTTTCTGAGTTGTTCTTGTCTTCTGGCAGCTCTGTGCATGCGCACACTGGAATGGGCTCCAGCTGTTCCTCTGCTTCACTGCTGTCTATCTCCCTCTCTGCCTCCGATGCAGAGCTCTCATCTGAGCTCTCCCCAGCGTCCAGGACTGGCCTATGCAAGGACGTGGACAGGATTCTAGGGAGGCTGAACGCTACCACATGTTTATTGGACCCGTGTCCCTCTTGGCTGGTACTGGCCTCCCGGGAGGTTACACGAGGCTGGCTCCAGGGCATTATTAATGCTTCTCTGAGTGAGGGTGTCTTCCCGGCCGCCTTGAAAAAGGCGGTGGTGAGGCCCCTCCTCAAGAAGCCTTCCCTGGACCCGGCTATATTAGGTAACTATCGTCCGGTCTCCAACCTTCGCTTCACGGCGAAGGTTGTTGAGAGTGTGGTGGCGCAACAGCTCCCTTGTTACCTGGATGAAGCTGTCTATCTGGATCCGTGCCAGTCGGGTTTCAGGGCGGGTTACAGCATGGAAACGGCATTGATCGCGTTGGTTGATGATCTCTGGAGGGCTCGGGACAGAGGATCTTCCTCGGTCCTGGTCCTTGATCTCTCAACGGCTTTTGATACCATCAATCATGGTATCATGCTGCGTCGGTTAGGGGGTTTGGGAGTGGGAGGCACCGTTATGCGGTGGTTCTCCTCCTTTCTCGCTGACCGTACGCAGTCTGTGTTGGCAGGGGGGCAGAGGTCGACCTCGAGACACCTCACTTGTGGGGTGCCACAGGGGTCTGTCCTCTCGCCCCTCCTGTTCAACATTTATGTGAAGCCGCTGGGTGAGATCATCTGTGGTTTTGGGGTGAAGTGTCAACTGTATGCTGACGACACGCAGTTGTACATTTCTACCCCGGATCACCCCAATGATGCCCTTGCCGTGATGTCCCGCTGCCTGGAAGCCGTACGGATCTGGATGGGGAGGAACAGGTTCAGACTCAATCCCTCCAAGACAGAGTGGCTGTGGCTGCCGGCACCCTGATATAGCCAGTTGGTGCCATCACTGGCTATTGGGGATGAGATCTTGCCCCCCTCAGAGAAGGCTCGCAACTTGGGCGTCCTCCTGGATGCACGGCTGTCTTTAGACGATCATATGACGGCCGTGGCCAGGGGGTCTTTTTATCAGATCCGCCTGATTGCCCAGTTGCGTCCCTTTCTGGATTGGGACGCCCTACGCACAGTCACTCACGTTCTCGTCACTTCCCGTTTGGACTACTGTAATGCTCTCTACATGGGGCTCCCCTTGAGGAGCACCTGGAGACTTCAGCTGGTCCAGAATACGGCCGTGTGAGTGGTTATGGGAGCAACTCATCGCTCCCGGGTAACTCCCCTCTTGCGCGAGCTGCACTGGCTTCCGGTGGTCTTCCGGGTGCGTTTCAAGGTGTTAGTTACCATCTTCAAAGTGCTCCATGGCTTAGGACTGGGATATTTACAGGACCGTCTTCTGCCAATGAATACCTCCCACCGCCCGATACGCTCTCACAGAGAGGGCCTCCTCAGAGTGCCGTCTGTCAGACAATGCCGACGGGCGGCCCCCAGGGGGAGAGCATTCTCTGTGGGAGCCCCAGCCCTATGGAATGAACTACCCCCGGATATAAGAAAGATTCCTGACCTCCGTGCCTTCCGACGAGCCCTGAAGACCCTACTATTTCATCAAGCCGGTCTGACTTAAATTTGTGTTAATTTTAATAGGGGTTTTTAGGGGTTTTAAATTTTACGGCCAAATAGTTTAATTATTTTATTAGTTTTAATTTTTATACGTGATTGTTTTAATATGGCTGTAAACCGCCCTGAGTCGGTTTACAGCCATATATGGGGAGAAGGGCGGTATATAAATGCAATAAAACTAAACTAAACTAAACAATAACATCTGTAGTATTAATGATCATTAGATGCATATTTTGGCAGCACTGCTTCTGATTTCTTTGCACAAGAGACAGCTACTTTGATTGTTGATGTTGCCTGTGGTAGCTATTTTGTCTTCTTAGAAAATTAAGTCAATGTATTTAAATAGTTTAACTTGTAGAATCTGAGCTCCATCGAAGTGGATGGTTGCCTGTAAAACCATGAGTTTTGAATACCTTGATCTTGTCAATATTGACTTTAAGCCATATGTTTTTATATCAAAAAGCCTTCATTTTCACTGTCTGCACAAATCACACTATAATCAACAAACATTAGATCTATAATGAATTAATCATGTTGAAATTTGACACCATATAAATCAGTAATTGACTGGATCAATTACCATCTTACCAATAAGAAAGATGTAACACACACTTCATATTAGTACGTACAAGGAACATTTGATGTTGGATATTTCATGTTCAACACAAACAGAACTTATATATCTGTTGCAGGAGTTATACTATTTTAACAGGAAAACTTTCTAAAGCAAGTGACTTCTGATTAGTGACCAATAAAAACTGGCAAATGGTGCCTCAAAGTGAACTAACACAACAACAGGCCTCTTTGATATATTCCTCAAGCAATTGTTCTAATTGGCCACCATATCCTTTTGCAGGCCAAAAATTGCACTGTTCTTTTCTGAAACTTTTGATGGAGAACTTTCAAAATACTCTGCTCATGACCGACAATCCCATGGTTATTCTTGCACTCTTGATTGTCTCCTTTCTTGGAAATTGACATTATTATTGTTTGCTTCCATGAATTTGGTATTTCTTCAAACTGATAGATCTTTTGAAGGAACGAGTAGAGCCAGCAACTTACTTCTGACAAGGTATAATGTGGTTTAGAGACAGCAGTATTCATTACAAATGTGCAACTGCTTCAAGTTCTTACACAGTGTTATTCCAATTTGCATTGCATTCTGCTTTGAGCTGGGTACAGATGTGCTTGTTAAACTGGTGAGTATTGTGACACACCTTTGACTTTGCACTGGCTTTGTTTGTCTATCAGTGCTGGGTATTTGTCCAAATCCATGGTTGTATTCACCACTATATGACCAATTTTGTTGACACATTCATTAATTATTTTTTGAAATTCATAATATTTAATCATTTATATCTTCCAGAGGTTCAAGGGTAACAAATCAGTCCCTAAACATTAGTTGGAATTGTTGTTGGCAAGTAGAGTCTTGTAGTTTCACCCATTCATAAATTTGGGTGTGTCTATATTATGAGCAGTTCATTTCAGTTAGAGTTGTAATATTGCATGTACAAGATGATGAGCACAATGGCAGTTTGGTCTCTTGTTGTTCTGGCATCCATGAATGATTGTTAGAAAATGACTTGCTAATTAGGAAATAGCTGAGGACTGATTTATCCTTTCTAGTGGATGAACATTAAGTCAGTTGATGTTTTAGTGGGTGTTGAAATAAACTGTTTCCAGATTTTAATTGTTGCAAATAGTACTAGGTGCAGCCATTGTCATTCATCTTTCCTGTGTCAAAATTTTCCATCAGTTATTTTTTCCTTGCCAGTTGTTACCAACATGAAAATTTAGTTCACTAATGATCAGGATTAGTTCCTTCCATGACAATGGATAGAACTCAACCTGTACTTGTTTGATTACATTCATTTTTCTTATTCCTGAAAGTAACAGAAATGCTAATTTACATGAGACTAATTGGAAGTTTCACAATAGTTTTGGAAGCTATGGTTTCTATAGCTCAGCCAACATCCTCTATTTCTCATTTTCAGAGTAGCACAACAGCATCCAGTTATCATTGTCTGGTATGTGGACATGGACATTTTCAAATCCAGTGAGTACTAATTCTGATTATGCCACAGTTGAAATTTTATATTGAAATAGTTCACGATAATTATTTTATGATGTCTGACTTGGAACTTAGTTCACATATTCCAAGTGGCCACTTTAAGTTATTTTCCTAGTTTCAAAATTTAGTGTTTATACTTTTCTTAGTACCTTGCCTTTGGTTATAGTGCTGATATGTTGGCTAAAGTATTATTCTCCGGGTGAAAATTCATTTTCATTCCCATAGGTTCATGCCTGCTTTTTTGTTCTTTCAGAGGGAGGGGTCAATCCCTCTTTACTTGAACTTGGAATTGGTAACAATTGCCTATAGATGGAATTCATTTATCATTTATTGAGTAAAATTAGTCAAACATACAAATTTGGGTTCAAACATTATTTATGGCATCAAGTTATGAAACAGGATGTACTTTCCCAAGTTTATAGTTTAAGATTAATTAGCTTGAAATGTGGTGATGATTATCTTAAATGCTTACAGGAGATGATATAATGGTAAAAAGCAGGATACCGTGGTTTCAGCATCTGAGTAAGAAAAATGGCAATTTAGAGTGGAGATGCTGCTGCACTGACAACTGGCAAACCAGTGACAAGCTCGATCCAACAGAACCTCCCCGAATTAAGAGGGGATGAGAGAATGCCCACTGATGTTCTGGATAGCTGCTTCTAATGAGAACACCTGAGGACAGTGGTTGCCTTGAGGGTTTAAATGCTTGGAGATGATAGAAGCCATCAAGCTTGCAACTATGAATCTTTAAGGACACTGGAGTTCACTTGCTAATCACCTTTGAATTCACAATTATTTTATAATCAAAAGAGGTCTTCTAAATAACAAGGCTGAAAAACTACCTGGTGAATAAAATTTCATCCCAAAATGGAAGAATAATTAGCTAACAGTTTAAAGTGTTTAAAGACTATAAAACAAATGGTAAAAAAACTATAAGAATTTAAGCTAAGACAACTTTAAATGGATCAGACAAATTTGGAATATTAGAATATTTGCTAAGATGTCTAAAAAATCGAGTAAATGATGCAATAATTCCTTGGATTACAAATTAATCTATCAGAAAGAGATCATTGTCTGAAAGTTGAAAATAAAGCAACAATAAAACTTGAGACTTTGTAAATTCAGAAAAAGGGCAGTTAGAGGGAATTAAATTTTGAAGAAAAAGAAAAGAAATCTTAAAATGAGGGATGTTTGAAACATTTCAAAGCATTTTTGAAGAATTGGGGAAAAATTTACAACTAAATTGGGAACAATACTTTCTGCACCTAAAAGAGTACTTTTTGAAGATTATAAAAAAGAAGTGAAAGATGTGACAGACAACAGTATAGAAGAATTTATGGATAGATGGGGTGAAGAGGAGTTACAGATCCTAGAAATATTGTGAAATAAAGAATTTGTGGACTATAAGACAAAGAGGACAGAGTGGAAATGCAAATGATAAATCAAAGAAAAAGGGCTTGGACTGAGCCCCTTCTCACCTTTTTAATAATAAGGTCTATATGGAAAAGGACAACTCACCGCAGCTGGGTCACCATAGCAGGGTCACTGCCTCCTGATCTCTCTGACAGGGTCACCCCAACTAGCTTGCCCCAGCTGGCTTACCCTGGCAACTCACCATGGGACAATTCACTGTGGGAGAATGCCAGAGGCAAGGACAACCCTCTCCTCCTTCCTCCTTCCTCCTTCCTCCTTCTCCTTCCTCCTCCTCCTCCTCCTCCTCCTCCTCCTCCTCCTCCTCCTCCTCCTCCTCCTCCTCCTCCTCCTCCTCCTCCTCCTCCTCCTCCTCCTCCTCCTCCTCCTCCTCCTCTTCTTCTTCTTCTTCTTCTTCTTCTTCTTCTCCTCCCCCTCTCCCTCCCTCCTTCTTTCTGTCTCCTCCCACCCTCCTTGATCAGGCTTATCCTTGCACCCAGACCATTGAATTCTGTGAAAGAAATTCCTGTGCACTGAAAAATATGTGACTCATTCCCAAGTTATCTTTTTTCTGGTTCCTCTTCTCTTTTCTGTTTCATTTTCCCAAATTTTTTTACCCAGTACAAGCTACAGAAGAGGAGGAGGAGGAGGTTTCCCCTCACTTCTGGCATTTTCCCGAGGTGAGTTGTCACACAGCAAGTCAGGGCTAGGTGGTCAACGCGAGGCGACAGCAGCAAACTGGTGGTAGCAAGTTGTCCTAGACCCTTGTCCATGACCCTAAATTGGTTAAAAAGTACCCCTAGGTATTAAAAAGGAGTTGATTTGTTCTACAGGTTCCTTGTTCAAATACCAGGTATATTTAATATACTTCTTTCCAAATTTCATTTGGATTTAACCTTTGTTAAGATATTTAAAATTTAATAGCTGGATCTGTGAAGGATTGGATAGTGAGTAAGAATTACAGCTAATTGCTTAAGGAGAGCAATGATGTATGATGGAATCTGAACTGCAGTTGGTTGCTGTGAGTAAAAAAGCGGAATTTCCTTGTTTTCCAATCTCGCTGCTCCGATAATCCACGCATGGGGTAATCACTTCTTTCTTAGCTAGAGACTGAGTGTTCAAAATTCTTTCCGTTGGTCTGGCCATGCCCCCTGCTCTCTAGTTTTTTCACTCAATCTAGCTAGAGACTTGAGTTCATTTGCTCTGACATTGTCAGTCTACTTATTTGGTTTATTTCTGTTGGTCTGTGGATTTGTTTCGTTTTTTTGTTCTTGGATTATAATTCCTTGGATTGACTGTTTTTGGACTGGTTATTGTACTACCGGTAGAGCTGTACAACATGTATTTGAAGAGGATTTGGAGCGCTTCCCTTGGCTGCTGGTGGCGTAATTAGCGTGTCTGGGGCTCTAGCTCACTTCCATTGCCTGGAACTTTTAAAGAAGCAGCTTGCCGGAGGTCTGCTTCTTGAGGCAGCTCCGTGCTTTCGCGTTGCCGCTGGTGGTGTGCTGATCCCCGGCTTGCCGGCTTAACTGCTGCCACCCTGCAGCCCTATCCTTCATCAGCGGCTTTGGAGTCTCTGCCCGTGTGCCGGGGCAAAAATCCATGTTTCAGGAACCAGCTTTGCGGTGCTGAGATGGCGGTTGGAGCCTTCGCACCAATTTGACAATTATATGAGCCACAGCGGCACTGAGGGAATATTCTTCTATCACGCCCGCCATTTTGACGGCTTGCGGTTGCGGCGATGAGGTTGGAGCCTTGCCAGCTTTCAGCTTTCTCACAACTAAAGGCTCTAGGACTTGATTGAAGCCGAGCCTTGCGAAGGGGTGGAGATTGGGGGGGCTTCAGCCCTGCCTGCACCTGGTTCTTGACCCCTGACAGTTGTCTCGAATATTCCTCTGAGTTCGTCTCAGGGGGTTAGCGGCCAGCACCGCCATTTTGGCTGATCGATGAGGACAGGTTTGAATCAGTGATTGTTATTTCACAGCGCATTCTTCAGTCCTGTCTAAGGGGAGATTGTACTAAAAGCTTTTAATATAAGATTACATTACTGAGCCCTTAGTTGGCCTAGGGACTTGGTTGGTCAATTTTCAATTACTTGGGGTTATTGTGCTGTCTCCTGGCTACATCATGGAAGATTCTGCGCTGTCATCTGACATTGAGCATGAGCCTCCCACCTCCTAAGGTGCATAAAACAAAGCATGTGGTCTCTCAAAGATCTAAATCTAAGTCCCAACGTAAAGTAAATAAGGACAAGGCCTTACAATCTAAGTCTGCTAAGAGGGCCACTGGAAGTGACAAAGACACGGAGAGGCATCATAAGGTATTGGAACGCCAGTTTGATAAAGTCAGAAAGCAAACACCAGCTTCAGTGCCTTTGGTGGATTCTGCTAAGGTTGATGCTTTTTCCAGTGCAGTCTGAATTGGATCTTTTGGCACCTGGCGAGGTGACCATTGGTCAACCACAGTTAGGAGGTCTCACTCAGGACACACCTTTGACATTGTCCCTAAGACATTTGTCAGGTGGGCCTCCTTATTTAGGAGCTGTTCGCCAAGCCCCAGAAGCCACCTTCACGCCTACCACAGCAGGGCTTCGTGAAGGAAAAGGGCAGCAATCCATTCCAAATGGGGATGTTCAATCAGTAATATCAGAAGCCATTTCAAAGATTTTAGCCGTTACTATTCAAAGGGGCACAAGTTTGACTTCTACTGAAGTCGCTTCTAGACGTCTAGCTCCAATGCCACCTTCTAATGTTCAGATGGTTTAAACTGAACATGAGCCTGATAACAGTGACGAGTCTATAGTAGATGAGGAAGGCTATAGAGACTTTGAGCTTTCTGAAGATGAGGGTATGATGCCGGACACTCCGACTTTTGTTGGTTTATTTCATCACTCAGTTTTCCGAACGTTGTTGCACAAAGCTAAGTTAGCCACAAATATGGCCGATGAAGGTACTTCTAGTCCCATGGATTCATATCCATCTAATCCTCATAGCGCTCTATTTAGATTTCCAAAAACTGAACAAGAGTTTGTACCTTGCCCAGCTCTGTTTTCTGACGTGATCCAGAAACCATGGAATCAGCCCGGCTCCTTAGCTGGATCTAATGCTCAATATAAAAAGTTGTATTGTGCGGCCCCAAATCTAGACAGATTGTTACAATTGCCAATAATAGATGCTCCTGTTGCTAGTCTTACTTCTTCAGTGATTTTATCCAATGACATAGTGGAAGGTCTCAGAATGGAGGATAGGAAGTCTGAATTGTCCCTTAGAAAGACTCACCAAGTGGCTGCTTGGGCTATCCGGGTGGCTTCTTCCACTTCATTTTTCAATAGGGCGTCTTTAATATGGCTTTGCCAATTGCAAGGCCGATTGCCTTCAGAGGCAGTGCGACTTCACCAGGATATTAATAAGTTAGTCACTGCCGCCGAGTATTCGGCAGATGCATCTTTGGACGTGGTGAAGTTTGCTTCTAGGGTCTTGGCTTCTGTGGTCACCTCTCACAGACTTCTGTGGCTCTGCCATTGGAAAGCGGATATTAAGTTGAAATAGAAACTCGCGACTGCTCCGTATAAGGGGTCTAATCTCTTCGGGGAGGCATTATATTCAGTGTTTATGGAAGGTCGTGATAAAAAGGAAGGTCTTATCTTCCTTTCAAAGAAGACCAGACCACAGATACATCCCCTATTCACAGTGGCAGCCCTTTCATTATGATTCCGGGCCCGGGGGGTCCTATTCTCAACAATCCTTTTCAGAGAAATTTAATCAGCCTTCTGACCGAACAACTTTCAGGGATCACGGCAGACGTCAGGCCCAGTCTAAGAGATTCTTTCAGGGAACCGGAAGCTGGTCCTTACATTATGGCAAGTTACTCCCAGCCCCAACTCCCTATTAGTTGGCGTCTTCAACAATTTTACTGTCAATAGGACTTGGGCACCTCTAATGTTTGGATTTGACAAACCGTAGAATTAGGACTTGCTTTGGAATTCCTCTTCAGTCCTCTGAACTGGTATATCCAGTGCCCGGTTCCACAAATCCGCATAAAGAAACAACTTATGGACAACGAGATTTGACACCTCTTAGATATCAAGGCTATTGAACCGGTGCCAGAGAATGAGGAAGGCATGGGATTTTACTCAATTCTGTTCTTGGTTCTGAAAAGTTCAGGGTGGGGGGGGTTGGAGAAGGATATTAAATCTCAAGCAATTAAATCAATATATATTGTACAGGCGATTCAGGTTGCAATTGGTCAGATCAATCTTGGCATGTGTGCAGCAGAATGACCTATTACAGTCAGTGGACCTGAAGGAGGCGTATTTGCATATGCCAATCCATCCATAACATCGGAAATACCTTCGATTCGCATATTCAAATCGTCATAACCAATATCGGGCAATGCCATTGGGCCTGTCGTCTGCTCTGAGGGCGTTCACAAAGTTGATGGCGGCAGTGGCAGCAGCTGCCCACCTTGTTCCGGTTCAGCTTCTCTGCTATCTGGATGACATTCTCATCCTGTCATCCAGTCCATCACAGTGACTGACGCTACCACAGTGATTCATACTCTTCAGCGTTATGGATTCACGATCAACCTGGAAAAGAGTCACCTGCATGCCACGACATACATCCTTCACCTTGGAGTGTTGACTGACTTGGTCAAAGGCCAGGTATTCCTATCGCAATTTACTATCCCAATTGTTGGGGAGGATAATCTCCTGTCTCTCGATAGTGCCATGGGCTCGCCGCCATGCTCGCCCGTTGCAGTGGTTCCTCTTGCCATTCCAGAGGAGGGGTTGCAGCACTTCCATGTCCAAAGTGCAGATACCATCTCACGTCCATCTGTCTCTCCGCTGGCAAACATCGTCAGCCCTGCAGAAAGGGTATGTCTTTCAGGAACCTGAATGCATCACCCTAACGTCCGATGCGAGCCTTTATGGCTGGAGGTCACATCTGTTATCGCAGGTGGCTCAAGGTCAGTGGTTTCCAGTGGACGTTGCCAAAGGATCAATTGGTTGGAACTGAGGGCAGTGAGGCTTGCTCTTCGCCATTTCCGAGACCAAGTGTTCGGATGGCATGTCCTAATCCTAACGGACAATATGGCCACAAAGGCCCATATAAACAGGGAGGCACCTGGTCCAAGAGTCTGATGGACGAATCGGAACAATTGATGAGTTGGGTGGAGAGACACATCCTTTCAGTGACAGCGGAACACATCTCCGGTGCTTCCTATATTCGAGCGGACTGGTTCAGCAGGAGCTACCTTGATCCATCCGAGTGAAGGCTTCATTCTCAACTGTTTCTGGACTTGTCTCTGATTTTCGGCAGCCCGATTATTGACCTGTTCGCCCGGCCCGAAAATGCACAACTGCCAAGATTTTTCTCGAGATTCCCATCTCAAGGGGCAGAAGGGTGTGATGCTCTTCATTGCAAATGACCTCGGGGCCTCCTATATGCATTTCCTCCAAACCCTCTCATACCATGAGTGATTCAGAAACTACTTGCAGAGAATGCAGAGATTCTTCTGGTAGCGCCTTACTGGCTATGTCAGGCCTGGTTCACCGACCTAGTAAATCTGTCGGTGTCACTTCCTTGGAGAATGCCACTCAGCCAGGGGGTCGTCTATCATCTGGAGCCCGAGTGGATCCAGTTGACCATCTGGCATTTGAGAGAGTCCTTTTGAGGAGGGACAATCTTTGAGGGAAAGTTACTGATACTATTCAGGCTTCGAGGAGACCTTCTACAACATGAATTTATAATGCCTCGTGGCATATTTTCTGTCAGTGGTGTTCCAAGTCTCAAGTTGATCCAACTTCAGCATCAGTATCCGGCGTTCTGAACTTCTTACAAGCTGGCCTAGACAAGGGATTGGTACCTACGACCCTTCGTTGCCAAGTGACGGTATTGTCTACTGTACTTACCTGTGACACTTTGTCACCTTACATGCGACACCTTTGTCGCATCACCCGAGGATTAGTTCCTTTCTTCAAGGTGCTATTAATCTTGGTTCACCAATAGTTCATCGGTATCCAACATGGGATCTCATGTTGGTCCTCCAAGTGTTGACTACTGCACCCTTCGAACTGATGAGATCTGTCAGTCTTAGATTCTTGTCGCTGAAAGTTGTATTTTTATTGGTGGTGATGTCTTCACACCGTGTCTCTGAGCTGACAGCACTCTCCATTCGAAAGGACCTTTGCATTTTTCATACAAATCATGTAGTACTTCGTTTGGATCCGGCATTTTTGCCCAAGGTTAATTCATGCTTTCACCGGGCTCAAGAGCTCTTATTACCGGACTTTTGCTCTGATCCTCGCAATCCGAGGGAAGCAAAGTGGCACACTCTGGATGTTCGCAAGGTGCTCATGTGCTATATCGCAAGAACAGCCTCCTTCCAGCGAACAAAGGCGTTGTTGGTGTCATTTCACCCTTCTTCTATCGGACAGAAGGTCTCGGCCTCGACTGTAGGCAGATGGCTAAGGGCTTGTATTTCTAAAGCTTATAAACTTGCAGCCAAACCCTTACCAGGGAAGATTTTACCACATTCTACTATAGTGCAGCCACTACGGCCGCTTGGGCTACCCAGGCGTCAATGAAGGACATTTGCAGGGCAGCCTCTTGGTCGTCCTTATCTTCTTTTGTTAAACACTATAAATTAGATACTTATGCCTCTGCTGATGCATCGTTTGGGAGATGGGTTTTACAAAGTGTAATATCTGCCCAAGGCCAGGGGAGCAGTCAGGCCCCCGCCCAGTGTTGTTTAGCTTGGCTATATCCCATGCATGGATTGTCGGAGCAGCGAGACTGGAAAATAGATGTTGATTCACCTGAATGTCCCTTTTCAGCTCGCTGTGATGACAATTGAACCCCTCCTGTGGCCTGTCTGCTCTGGGGCCGGGGTGGTTGTTTGTACTTTTCCTGCAGATTTCCAGAGGTTATCAGTTGCGGGCTGTTCCAGGGTGGAGCTCGATTTTTACAGAGGGGGTTTTCTATGTGATCCTTTGCATCCGCCTTCGTGAAAAGACTGGAGAGCAGGGGGCGTGGCCAGACCAACAGAAAGAATTTTGAACACTCAGTCTCTAGCTAAAAAGGAAGTGATTACCCCATGCGTGGATTGCCATCTCAGCGAGCTGAAAAGGGACATTCAGGTGAGTCAACATCCATTTCCCACCTTTCTGTGTTCTGTGTGCTTTCTTGATTTACCTGATGATATTCCTGCTGGTTTTTTGGTTTTATATAAATAAGTAAATATTTATTTATATAAAACCAAAAGTTCTTGTTAGTGTCTCTAACTTGATTTGGACACCAGCTGTGCAATTCCCTGACAAGTTAAGGGGCCCAAAGCACTGTAAAGAGCCAATAGTATTTTTCTGAAGTAAACATTTTTTTGTGAGCCTGAGGAGGTTGAGGATTATTGGCCTGTAAAGACAGCACAATGCTATCTGTTAGAGGAATGGGGGGTGGGGGGGAGGATTTCTTTTGGCTTGTCTTAATGGGACAAATTATGTCTCATGGAGCCTAGACATGGAGATGTTTCTGCGGAGGGAGGATTTGTGGACAGTTGTAAGCAATCCTCCAGCAGATCTCAATAAGGAGGGGCAAAGACAAACTGAAAAAGCATTAGCCAGCATCATTCTATGCTTAAAAGATAGTCAGGTAATACATGTCCGTGGGCTTACAACTGCTAGAGACTGGCAGGCCTTATGCAGAATTTATATACAGGGAAACTGCAAGTAGCAAAGTTACTCTCACCAGAAAGTAGAGCCACTTTTATAGAGCAAAACTACATTCTGGAGAAAGTGTGTCAGATCACCTCCAGTTTATAAGGAAAATCTTCCTTGAGTTAGAAGAGCAAGGAATGGTGTTTTCAGAAGCACACAAAGTACTGTATTTTCCTGCGTATAAGACTACTTTCTAACACACAAAAATCTTCTCAAAAGTCGGGGGTCGTCTTATACGCCGGGTTTCATTCTCCTGTAACCAGGCAGACAAGCCCATAAGGCTCTGACGAGCCTTAAATGACTCTGAGGAGGGTCGTCTTATACGCCCAGTCGTCTTATACGCCGGAAAATACGGTATATGTTGTATTGTGTTCATAATAAACTTTGAGTCCATGAATGAATGTGATTTAACTATGAGTTATCTGACTGGGAAACTTTTGGAAGAAGAACAGAAAAGACTAGAAAAAAACAATAATAATTTGTAGCCCAATCAGAAAGGAACTGTTTTCCAGTGAGATAACATGGTGTCAGAGAAATTCTGAATTGTAAAATACTGTAAAATACTGCTTCGCATATGGATCTGCTCAGCATAACTGGAGAAATTGTCCAGTAAGAATATTAAAAGATTCAAGCAGGAGAGACAAAGCATAGAGATAGAAGCAAGAAGACACACAGATTTCTGTTGTGAAGGCAAGCAACAAAAATAACAAAGGCATGTGGTTGTTGGCCAGAAGGGCAAGTGAACATATTATAAATAACCCCAAACTATTTTTCTCTCTGGAACAAGTTGCCCAGGAATTTGTAAGCCTGGCAAATAGTAATTTATTTATTTATTTTATTTATTAAATTTATATACCGCCCTTCTCCTAGTGGACTCAGGGCGGTGCACAGCCAAGAATAAAAAGCACTCCAATACAAAATTTAAAATATTTGTAAAAGAATTAAACAATTTTTGGCCCAAAAATTTAAAAAATCAATAGGCAATTAAAATTTAAAACCCATAAACACTTTAAACTAAAAGAGGGGGGGGGGTTACGCCAGCCCAGCTTGACAAAATAAAAAAGTTTTTAGGGCATGGCGAAAAGCCCAGAGATCAGGTATCAGATGGATCTCGGGGCAAATCGTTCCAGAGGACTGGAGCTGCCACAGAGAAAGCTCTCCCCCTGGGTGTCGCCAGCCGACATTGCCTGGCTGACAGCACCCTGAGGAGTCCCTCTCTGTGGGAGCGTACTGGCCGGTGGGAGGCTATCAGTGGCAGAAGGTGGTCCCGTAAGTACCCAGGCCCTATGCCATGGAGCGCTTTAAAGGTGGTCACCAACACCTTGAAGCACACCCAGAAGACCACCGGAAGCCAATGCAGCTCATGCAGGAGAGGAGTCACATGGGAGCGCCCCCTTGCTCCCATAATCCCCCGCGCGGCCGCATTCTGCACCAGTTGGAGCCTCCGGGTGCACCTCAAGGGGAGCCCCATATAGAGAGCATTGCAGTAGTCCAGGCGGGAAATGATGAGTGCCTAATCATTTTTCTATACCAGTGATGGCTAACCTTTTTGCCATTGCGTGCCAGGAGGGGGGGCATGAGGATCATGCACATGCATGCCCACACCCATAATACTATGCGCCCTGCCCCTGTGCATCCGCACATTACCCCCCACCTGACTCCTGGCAAGTGATGGCCTAATAGGCCTATTTTTCTCTCTTATCTGACTCCAGAGCCTTTCTAGCAGTCTGGGGAGGGCAAAAACGGCCTTCCCTATCCCCCACCCCCTGGACTTCCTCTGGAGGCTCTGGAGGCTGGGGACAGCAAAAACGGGCCTTCCAGTCCCACCAGAAGTTGGCAAACTAGACTTCTGATGGGCCCAGAAGGCCCAAAAATCAGCTGGCCAGCGCATGTATGCACGCCGGAGCTGACCTCAGGTGCCCACTAATATGGCTACGTGTGCCATAGGTTCGCCATCACAGTTCTATACAAAGAAAAGGAACAGTATATGTACCCAGTATTGGTAAATTGTTTGATAAGGTTTTAATCTGAACCAGATTTAGATCACAATTTTCTGAATGTGTCTCACTTAAGACAATGAATGGTATGAAGTAATTTTTGCAAAGGGTACATGCAAAGTCATAAAGAATAACAGAGTATGTGTATAAGGTTTGAAACTGAACAATTTATATATTTTGAACCACAAAAAAACTGGTGGCAGTGCAGAGACAATCTTTTCTAATGAACCAAAGCATAATGGGTGTGCATATTTGTTGCATGGAAGGTTGGGTGATGCAAGCTTTAAAAGTATTGCAGAAAATGCCTGACCTGGCTGTAGTTTAAATGTAAAAGATTATGACAAATATTTGGATTGTGCTATTTGCAAAGAGGCCAAATCAAAAATATACCCTATTAACAAAACAAATGATAAAAAATATGAATGAAATTTTCAGTTAATGCATACTGATTTAATTGGCCCTCTATCCCATCAATGGGAGGGGTCAAATTTGCTTTGGAAATTGTTGATGATTTCTCATGGTATGGGTTTTGTTATTTATTAAAAAGCAAAACAAGTGTTTCAACAATTTAAGCAATGGGTAATGTTTGTAGAGAGGAGGTATAATCAATGTGCATGTCAATTACAAACAAACAGAGGAACAGAGTTCATGTCTAATATGTTTCAGCAGTGGCTGAGAAACAAAGAAAGAAATCATAGAAAGATCAACCCCTACACTTTGGTAGAGAATGGAGTTGGTGAGTGCAGGAATGGTGTATTACAAAATATGAAAGATGTGTTACTAGCAGACACAGGGATGAGTAAACTATATTGGGATGAGGTAATCATAACTACCAATTATTTGGGTAATAGACCTTTGCAGGATGAGTAAACTATATTGGGATGAGGTATTCATAACTACCAATTATTTGGGTAATAGACCTTTGCAGTTCAGCAATTAATCACTTCATATTACATGTTGTATGGAAGATAACCATAGATTGACACATTTAAGAATCTTTGGCAATGCATGGGGACAGCTAAAGGCAAGAAAATTGAAATTTATAGGTGATCAATCAAGATCAAAGGCATATAGGTTTACAGAGGGACACAAAAATGTAATTATTTCATGTTTTGCAAATTTTTCAGAACTTAAGAATTGGGCAAAGATGCATGCCAGTACTGAAATTTTAATGCCTGTTAGTCTAAGTTCTCCAGTGGATGAGCATTCACATAGGTGTGTTGATCAAAGATCTGAAAGTGGCTCAAGTTCTGAGAATAGCTCAGTGAAATGCTTAGAAAGTGGGATTCCTGTGAAATAGGAACAGTTTGTTCTAAGGAAGTCTGAAAGAGCAAACAAAGGTGTTCCTCTAAGAAGATTTAAAACAGATGAGGTTAAAGTATGAGTCATTTTGTTGAAATTGAAATTGCCAGGAGGTATTGGGTTTACCTATGGCAGAACCAAAGAAATGCAAATATTCTAAGAGAAATAAAGAACTCCTTGAGTAGAAATAAAGAAACTACAAGAAGGAGGGTATATTCTAAGTCAAAAAAGAAAAATGTACAATTATTGAAGGATTTGAATATTGAGGTGAAGGGAGGTATACTAGCGTTTGGAGATAGCATGGCATTTGTACAAATGGCAATAGGTGAGAGTAAAAATCAGAAGCAAACGTGGACATAAAATATTTTAATGTCAGAAAAGCAGTGAAAGAAAATGTAATAGATCTAATTAATTGTCTATCATAAGATAATTTGGCTGACCACATGACAAAGCCATTGGCTATAGAGAAACACAAGGGTCTTGTGAAACAACTTGATTTAAATGCTGTCCAGCTATAAATTGGAAGGTGTTAAAATATTTAAAATTTAATCGCTGGCTCAGTGAAGGGTTTGACAATGAATAAGAACTCACAGTTATATCTAAACTGGTTGAAGAGAGCTGGACACTGCATGAGGCAATCTTAAACTGTGATTGGTTGCTGCGAGTGTAAAGGAGGAGTTCCCTTGTTCCCCCCCCCTTTCCTCCATGTGCTGTGTGTGCTATCTGTGATTTACTGATGTTCCTGCTGTGTTGATTTATTGTATTTGACGATGTTCCTGTTTGCCTCTCTAATTTACTGTAAATATATTTATTTATATAAAACACGAGTACTTATCAGCGTTTCTGATTCTGTTTGGACACCAGCTGTGCAATTCCCTGATAACTTTATTTAGTTTCAAAGAATTAATAATGTACTAAGCACTAACTTTTGGAGTTGTCTCATTAGACCAAGATTGAGATCGTCCGTAGGGACCATATAACCTGCCTTTAGAATAATGTTGATAGATTTATTATGTAACTGTAAATATCCTGAGAGCAGAAGACTTCTGGCACATCATTGATGTAGAGGTTAAAAAGTACTGGGGCCGGGAAGCATCTTTATCTAACACCATTGATTCTAGGTATGTAGTGTGTGTTTGGTACTATTTGCTGTATACTGTACTCTTACACAATGCAATAATACTTAAAAGCTTAAGAACTCTTTGAATTTTTATTTTATATTGATCCGTTCTCCACATAAACCCTAAAATTAGATAAAAAGAACCCACTTTAAAAAATAAGTCAAAAACATTTTACTTGTTTATTTATTGAAGAAAATTATTCAAAGCTACAGAATATATCTCAGTGTGGCAAAAGCATATGAATTTTTGCTTTCAAAAACTGGTGTGCCCTTTTTGCACAGCAATGACTGCATTAAATGTTTCCAATAACTGTTATCATCCTGCACATTAGCTGGGAGAAATTTTAGCCTTTTTCTTTACAGAACAGCTTCAACTCAGAAATCTTGGTGGTCTTTCTTGTATGAACTACTGGCTTTAGGTCATTTTACCATATTTCTATCGAATTTAAATTGGGACTTTTACTTGGATATTTCAAAACATTAACTTCAATTTTAATCATTCTTGGGTCATATGATTTGTGTGATTTGGTCATTTGCTGCATCACCCACTTTCTCTTGAGCTTTAAATCATGGATAAGATACCTGACATCTTCCTATAGAATTTGCTGATACAATTCAGAATTTCAAGTTGCATCAGTGATGGCAAGCCATCCTGGTTCAGAGGCAGGAACTAAATAGGTCACTTGTGTCTGAAGAAATGCGCTAAAGAAGAGGTTCACATACTTCTGCCACATACATAAGCCTAGAGGTTCACGTAGCTTAATGATTGTCATTCACTTCTTCATACATTTGTAGTAGATTTTTCCTCCTAGAGCCATATTTACTCAAAAGGAAGGTGACAATTCACTCTAAAAGAGAAGGCTGAAAAAAGATACAGAATTATAGATAATCCTTGCTTAATATCCAATCATTCAGTGACTGTTCAATTACAATGCTGCTTAAAAAGTGGATTTGTGACCATAGTCACATGATAAAAATTTGAGTTTGCCTGCATTTACAACTGCATCTACAACTGTTCCCCCAGTTGATTATTGTTTTCTTTGCCTGCCGCCCCTCCATTGGGCTCACCATCCTGGAATGCACAGGAAGCACAGTGGAAATGTTCCATAGGCCAGTGATGTCAGTTCAGAGTACAAGGGTGACTTTAGGAAGTGGTGGTAAAGTCACGGGGAAGATGGAGCTGGGTGAGTGTGGGGTGCTTTTTATTTGGTAACTGGCCAATGGAGCATGGCATGAAATGGGTTCCTTAGCAGGTACTTCCGCAGTGTGGCTTAGAGACTCCTTGCCTAGAAATGGTTTTGCGACTATTTGAGGCCAAAACCCCAGAGGGTGCATACAAAAGCCCCTGAAGCCATGATCTGGCAAGAAGCACGAGAGCCTCACCATGGCTTTGGGGACTCCTGGATGCGCCCTCTGGGTTGTTTCCCCCCCCCCCCAATTAGTTGCAAAACCATTGCAAAACCAGAGCCACATGGCTTGGAGAATTCTTGGTGTGTCGTTGATCTGAGCCATTTTTGTGCACTGTAGCAATAATGCTTATTGGTATTCTCTCTGAGCGTGGGGCCAGCAGTCAGGAATGGGTTAACTCTGTCATCTGTCCTAGGACTGAGTCTGGAAGCTGTTAAGGTCGTCCTCTTCCTCTTGCTTCCCAGCTTTCAGACTCAGTCGATCTGAATGGACATTCCTTTGATGAGCTGCCCATTCTTGACTGTTTTCTGATATTGCTGCCACAAGATCGGTTGAGCTAATTCAGGAGTCAGCAACCCATGACTCCGGAGCCACAAGCGGCTCTTTGGGCCCTCTGCCGCGGCTCCCCATCACTGGTTTGCCCCGCCCTGCCCTGCGGGAAGAAGGGAAGAAGAGAGGGAAGAAGGTCGCTGGAGAGTGCAGGAGCAAAGTTTCCCTGTACCTGCCTTCATGCTACATTTTCACATAAGGCAGCCTTCGCTTCCTGCCACTTCAGGCTGGAGTCTCCCTGCGCATGCAAACGCTCCCGGCTCAGCTACAGCTGGTCAGGGATTTATGAGAGGATGGGGAGGAGGATGGTCACCCGAAGGGAGGGGGGAGGCGCACACACACACACGCACACACACATACAGAGAGAGAGAGAGAGAGAGAGAGAGAGAGAGAGACATACAGAGTGATACCTAGAGAGTGGGTGAGATAGGGGAAGAGAGGGAGAGGGGGAGAGAGATATAGAGAATAGTTTTGTGGCTGGATAGGTGTGGCTACGTGATCATGTGATGGTGGGAGTGAGTGACATCCAGTTTGCCATGCCCACCCAGGTTTTTTGGCTCCTGGCGTGTTTTTTTTTTTCTGTAGGAAATGGGTCCAAGTGGCTCTTTGAGTGTTTAAGGTTGCCGACCTCTGAGCTAATTCCAGTGTGAAAGGTTTCTTCCCGATCCCACTGAGGGCCACTTGTTGGTAATTTCAGCTTGGAAGGCTCCCATTCCTTGGTAGAGCTCTCATTCTTCCAGCATGAAGGGCTAATGCCCGTTCCCACTGAGGACCACTTTGGCGGCCCTAGCAATTCCATGCAATGCTTTAGGTCTTGAGGCAGCACTCCTCAGTGGAAGTAGTAAGCTTAGCATGATAGTCATACAAAGGATAGGGAGGACGGTTCACTTTAGGTAGTGGTGAGAGAATACAATGTCCTATTTAGGCTGTGCAGGGCAGCCAAAAAAGATCAGAGATTGGGGGGAGGGGGATATAAACGGTGGAGCTGTCTTTTGCCTTGGAAGAACGAAGGGGAGCAGTCTTTTGCCTTGGAAGAACGAAGAAGGGCTAGTTTTACATTGGTGGTACTATTATGGTATGTAGCAGGGGTGAAATGTAAAATTTGTTATTACCGGTTCTGTGAGCGTGCTTGGTGGGGGGTAATGTGACTGGGTGGGCATGACCAACTTTTTTTTTTTAACTTTTCAAAGCATTTTTTCTAATGCTTTGAAAAGCCCCTGGCGATCAGACAACTTAGCTGGGATCGTCAGAGACTTTTCAAAGCATTTTTTTTACCACCTCCTCGGCCAAGAGGTTGCAGAAAAAAATGTTTTGAAAAGCCTCTGACAATTCCAGCTTAGCCCTGCGATCATCAGAGGCTTTTTTTTTACTTTTAAAAGCATTTTTTTGTCCGAAGAGGTTGTAGGAAAAATGCTTTTAAAAGTAAAAAAAAAAAGCCTCTGATGATCATGCAGCTAAGCTGGGGGGTGGGGCAGCGATTTTTGCTACCAGTTCTCCGAGCCACCTGCCACTATCGGTACTGGATCGGGCGATCCAGTCCAAACTGGGAGCATTTCACCCCTGGTATGTGGTCTATTTTAGTTCAATCAGAATAGAGATGTAAGGGACCTTGCTCAAACCTCTGTTCAAACAGGAGACACTATACCATTTCAGACAAGTGATTGTCCAGTCTCATATTAAAAGCCTCCAGTGATGAAGCACCCACAGTTTCTGACAGCAAGCTGTTCCACTGGCTAATTAAGTTTCTCCTTAATTCTCTTCTTGATTAGTTTCCATCCATAGTTGCTCATCCTGCCTTCTGGTGCTTTGGAAAATAAGTTGACCCCTTCCTCTTTGTGGCAGCCTCTCAAATACTGAAATACTACTGTCATGTCCCTCATAGTCCTCCTTTTCTCTAGATTAGCCAAACCCAAATCCTGCAAGCCTTTTTCCTATGTTTTTTTTCTCCATGGCTTTAATTGTTTTAACTGCTAAGAACCAGGTAGCAATGAATATTATATTGAGCATAGAGGATTTTTTCAATAGATATTCTAAACTTCTGTGAAATAGTTTTTGGCAAGTTTTCTCGGAAGTGGTTTGCCATTGCCTTGTTCCTAGGGGTTGAGAGTGAGAATGATCCAAGGCTACTTAGCAGTATTTGTGTTTAAAATGGGATTAGAACTCATAATATCATAGTTTTTACCCAGATGCCTTTACCACTATACCAGACTGGTTCTCTTCTGAATTGTTACTGACTTTGAAATTTGATTAATAAATGATGCATTTAAAATTAGCTGCATTTTGATGCACAATTTGGTCTGGGTCCTACATTGTATGATGTTTACATAGGTATGTAGTTATTAGTAGCAAGTAGCACTAGTAGTACTAGTAGCACCTGCATAATGTGGTCTTCTAATTTTTCCATAAAGAAGTTTATCTGGTCACTTTGTCTGCCACTATACCTTATATAAACAATAAATATTTGTGGTTAGTGAATGCTAATTTTAGTGTGATGGAGCACTTTTTAGAACAATTAGATGATTCTCAAATGTAGATTTATTTTAGTATGTGATCAAGTATTCCTTTGTGCTTTGGAACATATGAGTTGAATAAGAAAATAACTGTTCAGACATTTATCGAGAGATCCAGAGAAGTTATTTTTATGGTTTTAAAGATACTATGTAATTGAGGCACTAAGAAATAAATCATAGAGGCATTGCTATTAAAATGTTCACAAAAATAACAGCAGTTTAAGTGGTCCTCGCTTAATAACTACTCATTCAGTAATTGTTCAAACGTATGACAGTATTATAGTCATGTGATTGCCATTTGTGATCTTCACTGCCAGCTTTCAGTGAGGTTATGGTGACCACATAACATCACACTTAAGCACATAATGGAATTTACTATTGGCAACTTGAATTGGAATGGCCATCACCAAGCTGCATGGTCATGGGATATCGCTCTTTACAACTATATCACTCAGTAATGGAAATTTGACCCCAATTAAGTAGTTAAGTGAGAATTAATTAGGCTGCTGACTTTCAAGAGATAGTAATAGTGGAAGAGAAATTGCATTTGTCTAATATCTCTTGTGTTGTTTTGGTTCTCATGTAGATGGAGGAAGCGAGGAGCCACAAGATCGAAGGCAGGCAAGCATAGATTATTGTCAGAGTCATTCTGGACAAGGTAAGTAAACAAATGAATTTCAAGTGTTCTTGCATCTCATTTCATATAAGATGTTTAATATTTGTTTTCATTTAAAAGTATAATCAGCAATAATTCGTGTTTTAAAGACATTCTGAATTTCAAAGAGAGAAATGAATTGCTGTACATGCTTATCCCAAATAATTTCTCCTCAACAAGAAAAATGCATTCATTCAATCAATCAATCTATTTTGTTTTTTGCCCTTCTTGCCAGGAGGTGACTTTATTGGTTAATACATAGGCTTTATTAAGAATATCTCAAAAATAATTAAACATGCAAAAGATCACAGTAAATGTTGGTAAGCTGTGATACTTGAGAAAATAGCTCTTGAGAATATAGCTCAATTGACCTGTCTTGAAATTAGTGGAGTATTCTGAAGATGGAATATTCTCTCACTTCACTTAATCAGTTCTTTGACAGCTATCTATATAATTTATGTGTTCTTCTTTCTAGTGAGTTTTAGGTTTTTAGCCAGCCACATTCTACTCTCTTATAACACCCATTTGTTACATTATAGATTCATGTAACATTGTCTTGAAGAAAATCTATATCTTATAAAATTGAAGGCATCTGTCAATTAGAAACAGTTTAGAGAATCTGATTTCAAGGCATAGACTTCCATATCTGTATTTCTGTTAATATTTCTTGAAGATATTTGTGAAAAGATTAAGGTAAGTAACTTCTCTTTAACTTTTTTGACCCTTCTCAATAAAAGTTGCATCTATCCTTTCTTAAAACATCCAGTTTAATCATTGTATAAGGAAATCAGATAATATTCTCTCACTAATGCACTATCAATGTGCCGTATTTTTCGGAGTATAAGACGCACTGGACTATAAGATGCACCTACCTTTTTGGGTTGGTTTTTTTTAAAGTTTTTTTTTAATTTTTTAGACAAGCACACATACAAACAAAATATATTTTCTTTGAACAGAATATTTAGCTGGTTCACAAATTTAAACAATGTTTAGTCATTTCAATTAAATTTACAATTTCTATATTTCCTTTTTGCCATATTTATTCCTCATCTATTTTTTTAAAAAAATCAATATTACCTTTCATCCTCTTCTCTAATCTTAATCAAATTCAATTTTTCCCTTCTATTCTATATTATACCCCTTCCCATTGTCATCTATTTTTATATCCATCCTCACATTGGTTAATTATTCAATATTACAATTGTTTAATACAAATTCAACATTTTTATATAAATCAATTAATTATAACTATCTTTTTTGTATATTAATCAATATGAACATGAATATTCCAATTATTTCCATGCAATCCAATTTCTTACAAATCAATTAATTATATTTACTAATAATAATAAACCAAATAATTTTTCCCATATATTCCTCCAAACCATAACTTAACCATTTCTGCTTTCAACATAATATACAATTAATAGCATCTCAATTATTATAATTCCCTAGTTAAATAGACCTTTTTTTCTTTTGTGTTTTAAAATGTTGAACTCTCCTCTTTTGCCCTAATTTCCCATTGTTTGCACCTACCTTTTTTGGTGGGCAAAAAGAAAAAGAAATCTCTCTCCCTCATTTTGTCACTGCAGCAGAGCCTGCTTTACTTTCAGTTTCGTTTCAGCTAGAGAAAAAAAAACTTCTCCAGCACTCTTTGAGCAAGCAAAGAGCTTGCAAAACAAGAGCTTGCAAAAGAGCCTGTGCAAAACAGCTGAGAGCAAACCAGCTGAGAGTGGGGAGGCTGATCTAATTAACTTGTGCTAATTAGCCTATACTGAAGCAGAATGGGGCTGTTTTTTCTTGCTGTTTGCTTGCAAGGAGGTAACTGCTGGGAGGCAGAGGCCAAAGGGTGGGGGCCAGTAGGTGAGCAGGGCTACATTTGGTGTATAAGACGAACCTAAATTTTCACCCCCTTTTAGGAGGTAAAAAGGTAGTTTATGGAATGTGCCTCATAATAGTTAACAGGCGGAAGTATATGTTTGATAAAATAGCTACTTACTTGAAATATTGTTCCTGTTCATCTTAGATACCAAGAAATATAAGCACTTATACCAAAAAATATTATCATAAATACACAACAATAAAAAAATCAAGAAGTGGGTAAGAATTGGAAGAAAAGGAGGAATGGTTAGGATGTTATAAAGCAAAGACTGTAAACCCGAACAGGATTAAAGACTAAATTACCCCCCACCTCAAGATTGCCGTTACAGTGAGAAAAATATAAAGAAATTCCAGAGAACGGAAGACCATAATTTCTCTAAAGTTCCTCTCTTCAGAAACATTTTACTGTTCTTCTTAAGAAGAAGTTTTCTTCTTAAAACAAAAAAAAGAGGTCCTGCTCAGCATTCAGACTGCTATCTTTCTGAGCAATAAGGAGTGAAACCAAATTTGATTTTTTAAATCCTCTGTAAAATATATATCTTTAGACTAACCAAAGGCGAACTTCTGCTTAACTTTTGATGAACTAATTCACTGTATATGTAGCTCTTGTTTAACAATTGCAATTGGTTCTGATGAAATATTTGCAAAGTAACATGCAAACCTCATATGTGAGGTTCTGTTAATGTAATATTATAATAAAGTAGAATAGACAAATAATGTTATGTTTCCTGCCTGGTCGGAGGCTCATGGCCAGTATTACTCTCATTCAAGTATGCATTGTTGTCAGACACAGAAATTTGGGTGTAAGTGTGTATAGTAATCAGAAAATGATTTTTTCTACTGTATACTCCCATTTATTACTGTTATATATGCAAACAGTTACTATCAAAGGCAGTTGCTAAACAAGGACAACCTGTATTACCAATATAACATTAAAAGCAACACAGTAATAATAACTATTTTATGCAGTAAAACATTAGGATAAAGGACTGTTCCCATATTTTCAAATTACTGTATATTTTCCATTGCGGTGCTGTGCAATTCATGGTGGGTTCTCTCATATTTGGTTGATAGGGACTGAGTGTAGTGTGTCTTTAAATATGTCTGACCATGCCTCTTGGCTTCGTTGCTCTCCAGTTATTTCTCTCGGTCTGAGGTATAGGGACGTGTGTTTTAGCTGTCCTCACTATTTGTGAGATTTCTTCCTTTCTGTTAGAGTAGTTAGTGTTTAGTTAATTTTTTTTTGTATATAGTTACATGGTGTATATAGTGTAGATAGTCATAATATTTTTGATTAGGCTGAGGGAGTGAAACGGAGTGAATTGAATCTGCTGCGGCTGCAGCCTGTCACCTGCTGCTGGCGTGGGCGTGTCGCTAGGGATCCGGCTTGACTCCCCACCACTTTTACTGTTTTTTTTTATGAGCAGCAATTGGAGTTTCCCCTTGTGAGGACCTCTGGACAGCCTGTTAAGGCTGATTGATCGGCCACCGGCATGTGTGCAGGATTTCTGGTCCGCTGGAGTTCCGCTGCCGCTATTTGCTCCCTCTTTGACTGGGCGGCTACCCTGCTCGCGGCTCTGAGTCACACTCTGTTAATTTGGACCGCCTCGTAGTGCTTTAAGGGGCAGTTTGCTTCTTGCGCTTGAATCACCAGGCTCACCAAAGGACAATCAGCGATTTGTGAGTAGTGGAGGACTGACTGAGGCGTTTGAGCTGCGCACCAATTTAGGGCGCCATTTTGTGAGCCGGCTGCCATTTTAGCAAATTTAATTTCCCGCCTGTCTTGTGGGGGCTTTATTTCGTGAGGCCTTCGACTACAGAAGTGACTTTGGAGCTCTTTGACATCTAAATTAAGTCTCTTGGCAGCCCATCTGGATCATTTAATTAATTTTTTTTGTCTCTGCCTGTCAGATTAGAAGGGTTTGACAAGGAGTTATCACAAGATGGCTGACCAAGAATTTTCTTCTGATTCAGAGCAGGCCCCAGCTCCACCCAGATCCAAGAAGGCCACAAAAAAAGGCTCTAAACCTTCTTCTTCCAGGTCAAATTCTACTTCCAGCAGACTTCATTCTGCTTCTTCCACCACTGACAAGGAAGAACAGAGAAGACACAAGGCCTTGGAGAGACAATTCTCAAAGGCACAAAAGAAAGCTCAGGAGGGGGTGGAAGTTCTCCCAGTTGTTATCTGTGAGTTACCAGTCTGTGGACCTTCAGGGTCCTGTACTTCCTCCACAAGTTCCTCAAATACCAGTTCCTATTTCACATGGGGGCATTCATGGAACTTCCCAAGGGATTTCTACCTCGAATAGACCAGGGCCGTCAGCGACCTCTACCCCAACTGCTGCAGGTCTCTGCCCACAGGAGGGGCTGGGTTGGCCTCCTCAATTTGATTTCCAAACTCTCTTCACTGATGCCTTGGCCAAGGCTATCGCCTTGGGGTTGCATCAAGTAGGTCAGGGGACACCTGTCCAACCTGCTTGGCAGATGCCTATAGCTCCTCCCCCTATACCTGCCCCTGTAGCTCAGGTACAAATGGAAATGGCTAGTAGTGATGATTCCGGGGCTGGGGACAGAGAATAGGTTGATCCTGAGTTCTCAGACGATGAGGAGGTTATGCCAGATAGACCAGCCTTCTCCACCTTATTCCGGCCTGCGGTCTTCAAGACCCTTCTTAGAAAGGCCAAAATTGCAACCAATATGGGCACGATTGTGAATCCTGCTGACCAAGGCCCAGGAGGAGTTCAACCTCTTGGGGAATTGTTTGCAGGGCCTGCTCCCGACCAGGATTTCATTCCTTGTCCTGAACTATTTAAAGATGTAATCAAAAGACAATGGGACTCACCGGGTGTTCTGTCAGCTCCTAGCAGGCACAATAAGAGACTGTTTTGTGCTGACCCGGTGTTAGATGGGCTACTTGGTCTCCCGACTGTGGATCCTCCGGTGGTCAGCCTGTCATCTTCTACAGTTTGGTCTACTGATGCTGTAGAGGTTTTGAAGTTGGATGAAAGAAGGGCGGAGGTGACATTTAGGAAAACGCACCAAGCGGCTGCTTGGGCAGTGAAGGCAGCAACCTCTGCATCCTTTTTTAATAGAGCCACCCTGATTTGGCTTCGCCAATTACAGGAAAGACTTCCCCCCGATGGCACCAGGATCAAGCAGGATCTTAGCAAGTTGGTAGCTGCCATAGAGTATTCCGCGGATGCATCATTAGATGCGACCAGATTTGCTGCCAGAGCAATGGCCTCCTCTGTAACCTCTGACAGGCTGCTTTGGCTTAAGCCTTGGAAGTCTGATGGCAAATCTAAATGGAAGTTGGCATCTGCTCCGTATCACAGGTCCTCCCTCTTTGGATCAGCTTTAGATCCGATATTGGTGGAGGGCAGAGATAAGAGAAAGTGTTGCCAGTCTGGTATAACAGACCTGAAC